>JAKELP010000012.1:15604688-18004688 GCA_029929735.1 Mimosa pudica | reverse complement strand
CCATAACTCGAACTTTGACTTTTTGAAAAATCTTAAAAAAGGAAAATAAGTTAATTATAAATTGTTTTACCTATTTTTTTTCCATTATACTAGTTTACTTTACTTGTAAACTAATGGATAGTCTAAAAATATATCAAATATATCATAATTTAATAACATATTTCGCAACCTTAATCTCTCAAAAAAAGTCAAAGGCGACTTATAATTAGGACCGGAAGGAGTACTACAATATACTACAATTCATGCGAGATAATGGAACTTTCGTGCTGATTGATCAGAATATATGAATAATGATGAGTGCTATATGCAGTATACACTATCCTGTTTGGTAGGCTTTTTTTGAACTGAAATCCTGTTTGGTAGGTAATAAAATTAAAATTGATGCTGTTTTCTCATTGTGCTCTTATAATCCCTTCCTCCTAAAATATAGTAAGTTTTAAACTAGTACTAATTACTTCGCTTTATAAAAAAAACTACTTGAGTTAATTAAAAGTGTTAATTTAATTATTATATATGTAAGGTGTCTAACTTATTTTTCAACTTTACCCTTATCATTAAATATAAAAGAGAATGGCATATAAGATATGAAAGAGAGTGTATGTGAAAAAGATATATAGATGATAATTAAAATTGAAAAAATGCAATAAATACTTAGATAACAAAAAATGAAGCTTATATATTTGCACAAGCCAACAAGCTCATTAAAAAATATGCATCTTTTATATTATGATGGAGAATGTATTAGTTATTATCATATACCCCATCCTCTCTTCACATTAAAAACCCTCATAAAACATGGCAAAAAACCCTTATAAAAACCAAAACTAATCATTACTCCCTTTAATATAACAACCCAAAATTTGAATTATTTTTGTACAAATTATAAGAGTTCAACTTACATTCTCTTTTCATTTAATAATATATTTTTCCTACTGAATCACTAATTCTCTTTCATATTTTTTGATACTTATGTATTTCTCTCTTTCAATGTATAATATCATAATAAACATGAGAAATACTCCCTACGGTCCCTAATGTAAGAGCTAGCCGCCAAAAAAAACGCTTCTTAAGAAAACATGTGAATGTTAGTTGGATGTCTAGAGTTAATGCTTCTTTTCCAAAATTGCTCATATTTATTTTGGTACTTTTAAGAGAGAGAAATACATAAGCATTAATAAATATGAAAGAGAATTAGGGGTAAAGTAGGAAAAAATGCATTAAATGAGGAGAGAATGTGGAGTGAGCTCTTACATTAGGGACCAAAACCATTCAAATTTTGGACTCTTACATTAGGGACCGGAGGGAGTATTGAATAAAGATAATTAAATTCAAATACCCAACCAACTTTTACATGTTTTGATGACTATGAACACTTATATTAAGGACATGAGAGAGTATTATCATTGTTTTTGTGTAGCCACTTGTATAGTACTCCCTCTGGTCCCTAATGTAAGAGCTAGCCGTCAAAAAAATGCTTCTTAAGAAAACATGTGAATGTTAGTTGAGTGTCTGGAGTTAATGCTTCTTTTCCAAAATTGCTCATATTTATTATGGTACTTTTAAGAGAGAGAAATATATAAGCATTAATAAATATGAAAGAGAATTAGGGGTAAAGTAGGAAAAAATGCATTAAATGGGGAGAGAATATGAGGTGAGCTCTTACATTAGAGACCAAAACCATTCAAATTTTGGGCTCTTACATTAGGGACCGGAGGGAGTATGTAACAATATCTTTTAAGAGGTAGTAGCAGCAGTAGTAAAAAGGGGTTGGAAGATATAAATAATAAATATAATAGTGATGGCGAAAAAAAAGGTGCACATAAAAACGTAGTGAGTTTGATGAGAGCGGTACGTAGTCGTCGTGTTGCGGAAATGCACAAGAAAGGACGATTAAGGTGCCGCCACTTATGATTCTCAGCGCCAACCTCCTCGTGAAGCTAAGGAGTGAAAATTATGCACCAATCCCTTCCTCCTCTTCTGCCCCATTTTATTTCTCTCAATTCGATGCAGATTGGTTCAACCAAACCATGCATATATATCACTCTCGTGTCTGTGTGTCTATATGTGTGTGTATATAGATAGAGAGAGAGAGAGAGAGACAGCAACAATATTAAATATTTATTGTTTTTAGAAAATAATGCGACAGATGATTTATCCCATGCATGCTCGGCTGTGTGTATCTCGATGAGCCCTCCAACTTGGATTTTTCCTTTTCTTCTTGCCTCTTTCCAATATACGACAAAGGGTTATTTGCAGAGCTTTCCCATGATCAATCCTCCTTGTTTAGCCACAAAATCTCGACACTGATCAATTCAGATGATCAGAAAACTACCGGTCTATTCTTGTTTATTGGTTGCTCACTACTAGAAAATAGGCCTTTCACGACCATAATTAACGACTAAAAAGCCAATGTTGGTCGTTGATGAAAAACGCGGTGTCATAACATGTAAATAACTGTCCAGGCGGAGATTTTTCACGACCACATTTGTACATGTGGTCGTGGAAGGGTCCCCTTCCACGTAAATGTGTGGACGTGGAAGGGGACCAGCCTTCCACGTCCACACTTATAGGGAGTGTGGACGTGGAAGGGTCCCCTTCCACGTCCACACATATATATGTGTGGACGTGGAAGGGGACCCTTCCACGTCCACACTCACTATAAGTGTGGACGTGGAAGGGTTCTCCCCTTCCACGTCCACACCTTAATCAGTGTGGACGTGGAAGGGGACCCTTCCAGGACCACATTTACCCAAATGTGGACGTGAAAGGTGGGCAATTTTTTTCCCACTGGCGCCAAAACCCTTTTTTATTTCCCTCCAACACTTTGGCACTCACTTTACCCAACTCTCTGCGCTTCCCTTTCTCTCTTCTTCTCTCACACTTTGGCACTCACTTCTTCTCTCATTATCTCCGCCGCCTCTCTCCTCCCTCTCTCCAACCACCGCCGCCTCTCTCCTCCCTCTCTCCAACCACCGCCGCCTCTCTCCAACCACCGCCGCCGCCCTCGCCTCGCCCTCTCTCCTCCCTCGCCTCGCCCTCGCCGCCGCCCTCGCCTCCACCCTCTCTCCGCCCTCGCCTCTCGCCCTCTCTCAGGTAAGATCCACTCCTCCCTCCCTCTCTATCGCCTCTCTCTCGCCTTATCAAGAAGTGGCCGAGAGTTTTACTCCCCTCCTCCCCCTCCCCCTCCTCCTCCCTCCTCTTCAAGATAATACTCTCTGATTTTTTTTTTTTTACTTTTCGCAGGGCATTTTGGGGACAAATTAATTGGGTTTCTTTAAGTTTTTTCGCTACATCTTCAACATCAACTTCTGTTGCTGTTTCAGCGTCAACATCCTCCCAAGTTAAGGTGAGTTTTTTTTTTATTTTTTTTTTATTTTTCTCTCATTGTATTTTCTTTGTTTTTTTATTTTTTGTATTTGCTTTTTAATATAGTTTGTGCCCACTGTAAGACATTTTAATCATTGAAATATTGTTTGACTGATTTTATAAGCTCAATGGAATTACTAATTTTATTTGGTTTTGGTAATAGATTGTTAATTGTTATTTTGATTATTGTGATTATATTTGGTTCATTTGCTGGCTTAAATATTGCTTCTATTGTTGAATATCAAATTCTAGCTTTTGGTTTGTGCATTTGTGGTAAATTCTGATTTGCACTTAATTTGGTACACTGTTTGGTTGACTATTCTGGACATTTTAAGAGTGTTTTGGGCTACTCTATTTAGCAATAATTGCTGGAAAAAGCTTGTTTTCTTTGCTGGAAGGGGTAGTAAAAATTGCATGCAAATAGGCTCTAGTTTCTTGGAGAGGTTGTTTTTGGTTGTTGATTAGGACTGTTTTAGGTTGCCATAGATAGTCCTCTGATTGGTTCAATTGTCTTCTATTCTTTTTAATGAAGACAAGTGTATATACATATTATACGCATTACTCCAATGGATCGTGCTTGGATGGATGCTTTGCGAACTAGTGAAGAATATCAAAACGGGGTGGAAGAGTTTATTGAATTTGTCAAAAGAAATGTGGCGAGTAAGAATGGAAAGTACCCGTGCCCTTGTGTGAAGTGTGTGAATGTTGATCGCAAGAGCCTTGACTCTATAAGGAATGACCTTATTTGTGAGGGGATCAATCGCCGATATAGGAAGTGGATTTGGCATGGGGAATTGGGAACTACCGTGGAACATGTAAAAGCAGCGGAGGTGGATGATAATGATGATGATGAATATGTTTGCGATGTTGGCATGGACAACATGATAAATGATATCGCAGCGGAGTCGTTTGTTGTGTCAGACGAGTACGACAAAGTGCGTGGTGATGCTGAGACACCTTTGTTTCCAGGGTGTAAGAAGTATAGTCGTCTGACCTTCATTCTAACAATACTAGAAATAAAGACGGAAAATGGGTGGGCAGACGCGGGTTTCTCGAAAATGCTCGCAGCTTTGAGCGATATGTTCCCGGATAACAATGCGGTTCCGAAGACAATGTATGAGGCCAAGAAAATGCTAAGTAAGATGAGTATGGAGTATCAGAAGATACATGCTTGTCCCAATGATTGTATTTTATATAGAAATGAATATGAAGGGTTACATGTGTGTCCAAGATGTCAGGAGCATCAGAAGATACATGCTTGTCCCAATGATTGTATTTTATATAGAAATGAATATGAAGGGTTACATGTGTGTCCAAGATGTCAGGAGCCAAGGTATAAACAGAGGAAGGGTGCTGATGATGACGACGACGACGAAGAGACAAACAAACCAAAAAAAGGTGAACCTTCGAAAGTAATGTGGTACCTTCCAATAGTTCCAAGGTTTAGACGATTGTTCGCGAATGCAACAGAAGCAGAGAATCTGAGGTGGTATTGTGATCAGAGAAATTCTGATTCTAGATATCTTCGACATCCTGCTGACTCTCCTCAATGGAAAAAGGTTGATTCAATTTTTCCAGAGTTTGCTAGTGATCCTAGAAACCTCCGTCTCGGCCTTTGTACAGATGGATTTAACCCATTTGGGAGTGTCTCTAGCAAACATAGTGCTTGGCCAGTTTTGCTTGTCATTTACAACCTTCCACCTTGGTTGTGCACGAAACGGAAATATCTTATGATGTGTATGATGATTTCGGGACTGAAACAGCCTGGGAACGATATCGATGTTTATCTTGCTCCGTTGATCGAGGACTTGAAGATGTTGTGGAATGAAGGTGTTGATGTGTTTGATGCATACAAAAAGGAGACATTCAAGTTGCGAGCTTTGTTGTTTACCACAATCAATGACTTACCTGCATATGACAATCTCTCAGGATATAGTGTCAAGGGACATAAGGCATGTCCAATTTGTGAGGATGACACTAATTTCGTCCAGCTCAAGTATGGAAGGAAGACTGTTTACCTCGGTCATAGGAGGTTTCTTGATCGCCACCACCCATACCGTCGACTAAGGAAGCGATTTAATGGCTTTCCTGAGCATGCATCTGCTCCAATTCCGTTAACAGGTGAAGAAGTTTATCGTCGTGTTGCTCGTGTTACTATGGAATTTGGTAAAGGAAAGAAGAAGAAGAAATGGACTAACATTTGGAAGAAGAGGTCAATCTTCTTTGATCTCCCTTATTGGCGTTGTCTTGATGTGAGGCACAGTATTGATGTGATGCATGTGGAGAAAAATCTTGCAGAAAGTATTGTCGGAACGTTGTTACACATTCAAGGAAAAACCAAAGATGGGCTCAACGCTAGAAGAGATTTAGTTGAGATGGGCATAAGACAGCGGTTACATCCGACAATTAGTGAAGATGGAAAGAAAGCATATATGGAGCCTGCTGCTCATACACTTTCCAAACTTGAGAAAACACGATTGTGTGAGTGTTTACGTGGGATGAAAGTGCCACATGGATATTCCTCTAATATTAGCAAACTTGTGTCAATGGATGATTTGAAGTTGACAGGAATGAAGTCTCATGATTACCATGTGTTAATGCAACAACTTTTGCCGGTAGCTATAAGAGGAATTTTGGAGGATGATGCGCGGAAGACTTTAACAAGGTTATGTAAGTTTCTTAATGCCATTTGCAGTAAGGTAATTGACAATGAAATACTAGATGAGTTGGAAAAGGAAGGTTATGTTATTTTGTCGCAATTGGAGATGCATTTTCCTCCAGCGTTTTTTGATATATCAGTTCATTTGATTGTTCACTTGGTTCGAGAGATAAGACTTTGTGGTCCGATTTCTCTAAGGTGGATGTACCCTTTTGAGCAATTCATGAAAGTTTTGAAGGGTTATTCAAAGAACCCATATCGCCCCGGAGGCCTCGATTGTTAAAAGATATCTTGTTGAAGAGGCAATGGACTTTTGCAAACCATACCTAAGAAAACCTGACGACGAGGAAATCAACCTGGATGAAGATGAACTTTCTGGTAAAGGGGTGCGGGGCATGAAAGTAAAGGGTGTAGAGAGAGTGGAGTTGTTACAGGCACATCTATACATCTTGAATAACATGAAAGAAGTGCAATCTTATTTGGCTGAACATAAAAGGCTTTTGAAAGAGAATAACCCGAAGAAGAGTGATATGCAGATTTCAAATGAACATAACAAGTCATTTATTGGTTGGTTCGAGGAGTATGCGCGAAAACAAAAGGATGTGTCTAACACAGTAAGGTTGCTAGCTGTGAAACCTCAGTTTATTGTTTTTTCATGGGGTGGTTATGAAATAAATGGGTATTCTTTCTCTACTAAGGTCATTGATGGCAAGCGCACCACACAAAACAGCGGGGTGATGGTTGAAGCTGAGACAACCCATTTTTCTAGCTCTAGAGACAAAAACCCAAAATTGGCTACAACTACATATTATGGGGTTATTGAAGAAATTTGGGAAATCATCTACGCACCGCATTTTAAGGTTCCCATATTTAAATGTAAGTGGGTACATAGTAATGCGGTTGTGATTGAGCGCCAAAGTGGCATAATATCTGTTGATCTTAATAGGGTCGGCTACAAGGATGAACCATTTATTCTAGCAAGTCATGCGAAACAAGTGTTTTATGTATCAGACCCTACAAATGTTAAGCTTTCCATTACCTTGGAAAATAGAAATCAAATGGATTGTGCTCTCACAGTAAATGATGGTGATGATGATGAGATACAATTATTAGGCAAAACAACAAGAAGTTTGTTAGATGATGATGATGATGATGACTTCTGTGCTGTTAGAAATGATCATACTGAGGGTATATGGGACATATGGGACGACAACACATAATGTTAGAAAATGTATTGATTATTGTTATTGTTTTTCATTTAATAATCTATCTAATATTATTAATTGTTCTGTGCTAATGTATGTAATTGTTCCTCTTTCACAGGTTATAATGGCAGAAAATGACTCCGATCGCGAGCAAGAGTATCATGAGGAGGCCCAACCACCCCCTGTGAAGAAGAAGCAAAGAGGGCCTACAAAACTTTCAAAAGTGATTGCTCTGACAGTTGAGCATAAGAAGAAAAATCACTTGGAACTAGATGCAAAAAATAGGCCTAAAGGGCCAACTGCAAAGCCATTTTCAAGTTATCTTGGAACAGTGGCGAGAAACAGAGTTGACATCACAATAAATGAGTGGAAACACGTTCATAACGATGTTAAGCAACAATGTTGGTTGGATGTATATGTATGTACATTCGTATTTTAACTCCATATTTGTGAGATATTGTGGTGACTAATCACTAATCATATTTGTTTGTTCATTGCAGCAATATTGGGATGTGCCGGATACCAAAGATTTCAAAGAGTTCGTTTGACAAAAAATTGCAAAAAAGGTTTAGTGAATTCAAATATAACCTTGCCAAGGACTACATATTTGGGGGGTCTAAAATGGGTGAGGATCCATGTATAGCATATCCCAATATTGAACCAGAGAAATGGAAGGAGTTTGTTGAATATCGAACGTCTGAAGCATTTAAGGTATATCTACTATACATGTATAGTTCATAACTTGGTTTTAATCTGTGTACCTGCATTATTAATATTTTATTATTGTGGTACATAGGAGATAAGCAAAAAACAAGCAGAGATTCGGGCTAAAAATGAGTATAATCATACCATGTCTCGTGGGGGGTATGATTGGATGACTGATTATGTGGAAGCCGATCGGCAAAAAAAGTGGGAGGAGCAGCGGAAATCTATGGAAGCTGAGTCATCTTCCACTGTCTTAGAACCTTTACCTGACCTCCAACGCCATGAAACATGGGCAGCGGCCCGAAGGAAGAGACCAACTGGAAAATATACCAGTGACAAGGCTGAAGCGGTGGCAAACCGAATTGTAAGTGCTATATAAATTGTATTTAAACACTTACGTAGGATATTATTGTATATTAATCAATGTTTGTTCACTTTTGTAACAGAATGAACTGGAGGAGCAATCTTCTCAGGGGTCTTGGACACCGCAGGACCCCAGAATGGACATCCTAGCAACTTCGCTAGGGAGATTAGACAACCCTAGCCGAGTTGTAGGAGTTTCTGGGAGAGTTGGGGCAAAGGAATTTTTTGGGCCCAAAAAACGAGTGGTGTCTCGACCTAAAATGTCCACTGAGGAGCTTGATGCAATGGTGAATGCACGGGTGGACGAACGGATGGAAGAACGGGAGAGCCAATGGCAAATGAGGTTTGAATATCTTGCATCACAGTTAGAGGCTCTTCAAGCTTCCCAAAGAACAACTTCAACAATGAATGAGCCAAGTGCACCTGATCCTCTTGATGACTACCACGAGGAGTGCTACTTGCATCTTGACGAGCCTTGCCTACACCCTGTTGCTAAGGCTCTCAAGTACCCATATCACACCACCATTCATAACAGGTCTATCCGGGATGATCAAGTAAAAGTGACAGTCATTTCCGTGATAAAGGGCCAAGAAATGACATGTGTTCCATTTCGTACTAAAGAGGTCACAACTTTAGGGCAAGCAATGAAGGGCTTTATTGTTTGGCCTAAAAGGCTTGTGTTCGATACTGCTCAAGAAGCTCAAGAAGCTCAACCACCAATTCTTCTCCCACAGGTACTCAAATTGTCTATGAATTGACCTTTATTAACAATGTTGTTGATATATGTGTGTACTGATGATGTGTTTCTTATTTTCAGAATTTTAACGGTGAGAAGTACCCATATCTGAATCTGCTGTGGACGATGCAACCTGGATTTGAGCGTAATCTTTCAATACCTGCTGGAGTCGTCAATCCACTAGTAGAGAAGAAGATTTGGTTGCAAGGTTCTCGAGACGTTAAGGAGTTCTTGATGATGGAAGAGCTTGAGCAAAGCTGGCTTGATTTGGCCGTCTGGTAAGTGTGTCATATTTTTACCAATATAGTTGAATATTGTAATGAGGCTTTAAGTTCTAATCCATTTCGCCATGTCTAATAGGTACTGTCACAGTTTGTGCCAAAGAACCCCAAAGGAGAAGTTTTGCCGGTTTCTATGCCCTTCTAGACTGACTTATAATGAAAACGCCTTGAAATTACTTAAAAAGAGTAAGAATGATCATTTTTGGGAGATGCAATCTTACGTCGAGCTGCAGATGAGCCTTGATTGCGGCACTCTTTATTTCGCCCCCGTTTTGAATTGGTAATGAGTTATCTTTTACACAATATTAAATGTTATGTCTTAGGTTAATTAACATTTATTTTCACTTATATCTTTCAGTGGACATTGGACTCTGGCTATACTTTGCCCGAAAGAGTTCAGGATTTTTGGGTTTGACTCTTTAGAGGGATTTATTAGCAACGATCACAGAAAAGTCTTCCACAAGTAAGTTTCTCTTTTTTTTTTACTTTTATGGTTGATAATAATATATCTTTATACTATATATAACATTATTGTTATGATTTTGTCTCTTTTGAAGAGGAATATTAAAATGGCATGATGCTCAAGATACTGATTATTACACAGCTAGTCAGACTTCGATTAATGTTATAAACGTAAAGGTAAAATCAATTTTTATATTCATTTTCATTTATATTGCTTTTAGTCATACCCGAACTACCATGATATTGCTGATATTATCTGTGATTTATCAGTGTCCAAGACAGCGGGGCGTTGTAGAGTGCGGATACTATGTCTGCAAATACATGCTGGATATTGTATATCAAGATCAAATTAAGCAAGGGAGGAAATTCCAAAAGGTATGCACGCTTCTAACATATATCTCCAAGAAAATAGTGATTTCTAATTGTAAGTGGTACTTTCCTTGTCTTTTTTAATATTGTTTAATTATGTTGCAGCTTTTGGAGGGACTTTATGGACTTAGTACTGACTCGTTTAAACAAGATGAAGATATTGACTTTGTACGAAACGCACTTGCAGAATTTTTAATCACTCTGTGAGGCAGAAATTGTATAGGCTTAGATTGTTGTAGCTAAATTTGAACTTATATTACTAGTAAGGCAAAGATATAAAACTTAAATTATGCCTTTTGTATTTTGTTGTCTAAGTAAGGTAATATTTATGGGATACGTTTTTGCAATTGCTCTGGTATTCTGTATTGTGCTGTAGTATGGTATTGACAGTGGTTTGTAAATGATCTGCAAGAATGCAGATGGCTATAAAATGCATTTACAAAAAGTAAAGAAAAAAAAAACCCCTTTCACGTCCACACATAAGGGAGTGTGGACGTGATACCCTATCACGTCCACACTTAGGAAGTGTGGACGTGATAGGTATCACGTCCACCTACCACGTCCACACTTGTATAAGTGTGGACGTGGTAGCCTCTCCTAAGAGGCTATCACGTCCACACTTATCCAAGTGTGGACGTGGTAGCCTCTTATGAGGCACCAAATTTGGTGCCTCCTAAGAGGCTACCACGTCCATTTTTATCCAAGTGTGGACGTGATAGGTCCTATCTATCACGACCACAAATATGTGGTCGTGAAAAACACACTTTTTTACGACGCGGAATTCCACGACCACCTATTTGTGGTCGTGAAAAGCCCAAAATTGTGGTCGTGAAAGACCTTATTTCCAGTAGTGGCTGCATAACGATATCAATTACAAAATTTACAAGACACCTATATATAGTACTTAGGAGGCAACAACCACCACATTAGCTGTTTTTTCCATTTTTTACCCTTATTAATGAGGCCTTCAAGGTTTAGAAGATTAAGATAATGAGGGGTATACTTGAAAAAATAGTGAATTAAATTGAGATTTAATTTTTTTTTTGGTACAAAAATTTTAGGAAAGAGTTTGAGCTCAACCCAATCCAAGGGCAGGACACCTAACTCATGATCCACTGAGGCTTGTCCTTGTGGGCTCTGGAGCATGACCAACAAGCCCTTCGTCACTCACAGTTTCACTTAGATACGGAGATGTCTCCCCAAGCGCCGCGATGGAGACACAACAAAGTGTCACTCCCCAAGATCGAACTCGCGACGTGGTGGTCAACCCGACGCTCATTATTCAATCCCTTCGTCACTGAACTCACGGACGATGAGTTAAATTTAGATTTAATTTAATGACCTGACTTAGTGCCTTATATAATAAGGACGAGGGAGTGCTTGTTATATGGAAGGGTCATGTATGAAACTAAATGGTATTTCATCCTAAAATATAAACTTTATATTTGGAAAAACTTTGAATCCGGGTAAGTTGATTTCCAATATGTGCCAAATTATCGAGTGATGTTTAATAAAAATATATATAAGCTTGATTTCATGGCTGTCTAAACATTTGTTGCAATTTTTTCAATTTACCTATCTTTTTTTTTTACATGCATCCTCTTTAATATTTACTATTTCTTATTTTTCATTCACTTTCATATTTAATAACAAGAGTAAATTTGAATATATATATATATATATATATATATATATATATATATATATATATATATATATATATATATATATATATATATATATATATTCCTCACATAATTGATACTTTTGACTAACTTAAATAGTTTTTTCAAATAAATAAAAATAGTTGTTATTTGACCCTTATATTTTGTAGATTATCTTTAAATTCTTACATATCAATATATCCCTCCTGTATAACTTAACCGTCTTTAAAGCTCAATTAACAATTAGTTTAATTAAGTTGGTGCTTTGAAATATCTAGCAACCTAACAATTTTATACTCTTACGCACATTGTATTTTACTATTTTTTTTTTGGTCTGAACTGAAAGTCTGAAACACACAATGTGAGCTCTTGATGAAGTGAAACACACAATGAGTTACATTGTGTGATTCAGTTCATCACACACAATGTAACTTAAAAAATGAGGCAAATATTGTTAATGAAATACAATATTTGAGCTGATACATACTTTCCGTGAGATACTTTCTCTCCCCAATAGTAGCCTGAAAATTATATTAGGGACTTAGTGGCATTTGTTTATATGTTTATCAAAATACGCACACTAACCTTTTCTTCCAAAAAATAAAGCTACGCAACCCAGTATAGCTATGTGACCAATGAACGTTAATTTGTTAAAAAAACAGACACTCGTAGCAAGCAATTAACAAAATTGTACTCACTCATATGCTAAATATATATCCTAAATATATAACCTATTTGGTGTATTGGCTTAATTCCTACATATATAAAATTTAATTGTAATTTGTCAATTTCTTCCCAAATTAATCTTATTGGGCTCATATAACAACAATCAAGTAAGAGATGACCTCAAAAAGATTAAGAGGATATCATTGGAATGTTTTTTTAAAATATACCATTATTATTAATTATTAAAAATGAATTCTTCAATTTAATTAAATTAGTTAAATATGTATTATTATTTGAGGCGAGAGAGAAGTGTGCTATTGAGTATTTGAGTGAACAATGTAAACATCAATAAAAAGGCCCAACTTCCTTTTCTTTTTCTTATTCAGAAGACCTGTATATAAGATTGGCCAATAAAGAAAGACCGTAAGCCTCTACTTCAAGCACTGGACCATCCGTCCCCCACTTGGACCAAAACTAATATCGACCCATACATATGCCTATTTATCAAAACGAGTTTTTCCTCCCGTGCGTTGCACGGGCTACATATGTATCATCTAAAATTTGAGTATACATTTGTACTGAAATTTAATAAAGTATGATTTTTGAGACTTAATTTTTTGGATATATTTCATATCAAGTAGCTACACCTATCATGCATTCGAGTTTTTCCTCCCGTGCTGAAATTATATTTGGCAACCACAAAGAACAAAAAATCAATCAAGACTGGTGATACATGTATAGCAAATACCAAAGTAATAATTCAAAAGTTGACAATAAGAACGTACAAACATCATGAAAGTAATAGCATAAAAAAGCAAAAATAATTTGAAGAAGCCAAACTAATTCAAAACAAAATTAATGTGACAAATCTTATGCGACATTAGTGAAATAAAACATCCTTTTTTCCCACGGTTCGCGTGGTTGGTTGATAATAAGGCATTTTAATATTTGAGTATTATATGATAACTTTAATGATATAGAGTAGTATGAGATAAATCATTTAAGTAATCTATCAAAATTTTAATAATTATATAGATGAAAATTGAAGAAATCATTGGAGGATAAAGCTCTTAAAATCTGCAATTCTCTAAGAAAGCTGAAAATATAATAGCTAATTCAATTAACATACACAATGAAAATTGCATATACCGTTGAGGCAAATAGAGTTTGCAAGATGCCTCAACCCTCAAGTTTTAATTAATGTACATCAATAATACCAGCTTGATAACTATGACTATTACTGCAAAGATAGAAAATACTATGGGAGTTATGTCAAACACTTTACAATAAGTCAGATTGTGAATTTAAAAAATGCATAGCATGGTTTACCACTGGGTTAAATTCACTATTCAATATAAATGCCTACAAAGAGTCATCACTTACCGAAAACAAAATAGACATGCTCCGCAATATCCAGTAATGTCTCCAAAAACAAAGCAGGCGACAAAACATCATGCAACCTGAAGAAAAAAATGTTACTGCACATAAGATTTTTTAATGATATATCTTGGTTACTATAGTAGAAGCTGAAATAAACATGACTGGAAATAATGTTGTATGCTCAGAATATATAGCAATTAGCATAACTGGTCTCAAAACCAACGATTAAAGTGCAGTAGGATATAAAGAAAGAAGCTCTTTACAAAATTTTACCTAAAGCAATACAGTAAAAAAACCTCAAGTTGTGACAGCACAGATGATCATGACCAACTTCAAATGACTCAAGAGCAATAGGCATACACATTGGTGAAAACTTCTCTATGTATATAGGACTTTTTGATTAAGACTGCTGCCATTCAGTGTCACCCCTTCAATAACTCTATTGCCAATCTTTGATGTTGTGAGTCTAGTACCATTGCAAAGGCCTGCTTCCTGGTCAATGTTTCTAAGCAAGTTCCCACCTTCAGCAATGAGCATGTTTCCACCCTAGAAATAAAGACCTACAGAAAATAATTCCCTTAAGTTGAAAATTAAAATCATTAGGAAAACCTTTTCATGCTGTTCCATGATTTTACAACAGAAATAAAGACCTGCAAAAAGAAATTCATATTCAAAAATCCTAATCAAACATAATCTTGTGAAGTCTAATTGAAAGAAGGATTTATTCTACCTTATCTCCATGCTCCTAACCCTTTCTTTCTGCTGCAGGAGCAGGATCTATTCTGCCAATTCTCTCTTTGGAGATAAGGCAGCTAATGAAGCACAAGTGAAGAAACTAACAGGATCAGCAAAGAGTTCTTATTTATTGCAGCAGCCAGCAATTGGTTAAGTATGTTGATATGAAAAAATAAACCATTAATAGAAAACCTGTTCATGCTACTCCATGTTTTCACAACAGAAATAAAGACCTGCATAAGAGAAATCTATATTCAAAAATCCTAATCAAACACAAGCTTGTGAAGTCTAATTAATAGAAGAATTTATTCTACCTTATCTCCATGCTCTTAACCCTTTCTTTCTGTTGCAGGAGCAGGATCTATTCTGCCAATTCTTTCTCTTTGGAGATAAGGAAGCTAATGAGGCATATAGGGAATAAAAGAAAGCAAGGATAAATAGAATACCTCACGGAAGCTGAAAAACGGATTCATTAAGTCTATAGGCCAAAGTCAGAATTGTCATATCAAAGTAGCACTTGCTCGTATCTTGTTCCCCTACACAGTAGATATCGAACAAATGTAATCAACTAAGCCATAAGTAAAATTAGATGAGAGATTGAAAGTTCATCTTTATTCACATGAATTAAATTCCACTTTCAAGAATCTATATGCTCTTGATTAAGATGGCTAACTTCTCAAACATTGTATAAATAAATATAGAAAAAGAGAATCTACTAAATGAATTCCTTTCAATGGTTTGAAACATTCTAATGGACTCCCATTCTATAGCAGTCTCATGGTAGGCAAGCAAATACATCACCTCATGTACTCAATCAAGTTTGCTAGGAAATTCAGCATTTCATAGCCAGCTGAGAGAAGAGAAAGAGAATGAAATGCAAGCTATGATCTAATAGGGGAAAAAGCCAGAGATCTAGGCATTTAAAGAATAAGTATAATAACCTCACAAAAAACAAAACATGATAAGTTAGGACTTTTCAAAACCCATGTTGCCTCTTTCTCTAAAGTCTCAGCCATGTTACGACTTCTTAGTTATATCCATCAATGTTAATATTCATATCTTTGTAATCTCTAAAGTTAGGACTTTTAGTTACTGTGTTGCTTTCCTAGCTTTGAGTCTTCATTAGCCCATGCTTCTCAGAGAAAATTAATTATTAAACAGAAGATGGCCAACATCCACAAATTGTAGCTGGACAACAAATATCTAAGTGGTAAAAAAATGAATATGCATTCAACCAAGTCCATAACATTCCCATTAATTCATCATCGCTATCATGTGGTTGGAGTGGCCAAAACAAAGCATCTCACATGTATATTAAACTTGCAAGCTGAAATACGAAGAAAAAATGTCATAATATGACCCAAGAAAAACCCACAAATCAAAATCAAATGCATAAACCATAATATGACCCCATAAACCATAATATGACCCAAGAAAAAAATATCTTCAATAGAAAACACACAATGAAATTTGACTCTAGAAGCATCAGCTCAAATAATCATATAGTTTGAAACTCAAATTTCATCAGAAAAAAAAGGAAAAAAAATAAACATGAAGAAAATGAATGGAGGACAATCATATTAGATTTAAGGAGGAAGAACAAAAAAAAAAATACCATGTAAGTGTTTATAAGGATAAAATTAGAAAAGGAATTACATACCATCAACCAAAGTACTATAAGTCACCACATTGGGTAAAATCTTCGTAGCAAGCATCTCAGACATGACCTGCATGGCCAAATCCATATGCCCACCTTTGCGCAGTACATCCAAAAATATATTATGTGTAAAACCTGGCCTGCATCTCAATGTGTAGCTAATATGTCCAACAGAAATTTGAAAACCACAACAAACACCCTAACAAATTTCACTATAATACGAATGGAAAATAATCATAAGAACAACTTACCCATCATCCAAAGCAGCCACCAATGCTTCCAAAGACACGTCGGAACATGAAATCCCATCGGCGACACCGATCGAACCCTCCCTCATGTCCTCTCGTACGAAGAAGACAGTGATCATGGTGAAGAATGCCTGATGCTGTGGAAGGGGAAGACGGAAATAGAAGGGCAAGACAGATTTTGCAAGTTGAGAGCGAGGAAGAAGAGAAAAGAGAAATCAAAGAGAAAAAAAAGGGAAGAAAGGGTGAGGACGACGCTGAAGAAGAAGAAGTGAAATGTTTATAGCTGGTCCTCAAGGGAATATGAGACCAGAGAAAAGAAATTTTGAAGGAAAAGTTTGGAAAAGTTTGGCAGATAATTGAAGTACATGAATGCCAACCTGAAGTCAGTTAAAGCTTCCAGAGGAAGCAAAGCATGGAAGATTGTTGAACACGCTATGGCCTTATGAGTGGTGGACCCATCGATGAAGACAGAGAAATAAACTCATGTTGCCATCTCAGTAATATATGGAAGCCTCCCTCCATACACGTGGCAAATTTGCCACCGAATAAGCAAATATGTGGGTCAGCCCCAAAAAATTTGAAAAAAAAAAAAGCTTCATATATGACTATGAGGCACTTTGGAGAAATCATATGGCTTCCCCAAGAAGCCACTTAACGTGGTCCCCACGTCTGAATTTAGGTAGGTCCCCAGGGTATGTTGCTTTGAATGATATTTTTTTGCAAGAAAAACTTGGACTGGGTGTGTATTTCTTTGTGCGGGACCCACGCGGCTAATCATCCTAATGAACAGTGATCTTGAGTTGCTTAACTCCATGCTTTGCTATTTATTATATATAGATTATTCGACACATATATTCATGAATCACAAAACAAGAAGCCCAAGAAAAAGAACAAAGGTCGATTTGATTCAGATACGGTTGACATTGCAACTCAAGAATGTCACCTAATACCCGTCGAATATTTTAAAGAAAAAAGTAATTACTAATCACATGAGCATATACTTGGGATGAATATCCAATTGGCCATTAAACATAAAAACTCTAACACCCACAAACATCCTTACAGAAACAAAATCGGATGGATCTGCAGATCCATTGCCGAAATACTAGAACTTGATATGTAGAAGTCTACTTGCTACATACAAACAACCAAAAAAAACAGACATCATATAAAATGAAAGAGCATATAACAGGGAAACTCCAGCCTTGGCACAGTAATTGACTTAGTCCACTTCCTCGATCTTGGGGCCAGCACCAGAACCACCACCAGAAGGAACATCCTCATCCATGGATCCTCCAGCATCGCCCCCTGCACCTTGATACATCTTCGCAATTATGGGGTTGCAAATGCCTTCTAACTCCTTCATCTTGTCCTCAAATTCGTCTGCCTCAGCAAGCTGGTTCCCATCAAGCCAACTGATAGCCCCCTCAATGGCATCTTCAATCTTTTTCTTATCATCAGCAGCCAACTTGGAGGCAATCTTCTCATCCTTCACAGTGTTCCTCATGTTATATGCGTAGTTCTCAAGTGCATTCTTAGCCTCCACTTTCTTCTTATGCTCCTCGTCCTCAGCCTTGTACTTTTCAGCCTCCTGTACCATCTTCTCAATCTCATCCTTCGAAAGCCTGCCTTTATCATTCGTAATTGTAATCTTATTCTTCTGGCCTGTGGTCTTGTCCTCCGCAGATACATTCAATATGCCATTGGCATCAATGTCAAAGCAAACAGTGATCTGTGGTACTCCCCTTGGAGCAGGAGGAATGCCAGACAACTCAAACTTGCCAAGCAAGTTGTTGTCACGGGTCCTAGTACGTTCACCCTCATATACCTGAATCAACACACCAGGCTGGTTATCTGAGTAAGTTGAAAAAACTTGTTCCTTCTTGGTGGGAATTGTAGTGTTCCTGGGAATCAACACTGTCATGACACCTCCAGCAGTCTCCAAACCAAGGGATAGAGGAGTAACATCCAGCAACAGAAGGTCTTGAACTTTCTCATTGCCTTCTCCACTGAGAATTGCAGCCTGCACAGCAGCACCATAGGCAACAGCTTCGTCTGGGTTAATGCTTTTGCATAGCTCCTTTCCAATGAAGAAGTCCTGCAAAAGTTGTTGAACCTTTGGAATCCTCGTGGATCCTCCAACAAGAACAACATCATGGACGGTGCTTTTATCCATCTTTGCATCCCTCAAACACTTCTCCACGGGCTCCATACACTTCCTGAAGAGATCCATGTTGAGCTCTTCGAATCGGGCACGAGTAATGGTGGTGTAGAAGTCAATGCCTTCATACAATGAGTCAATCTCGATTGTTGTTTGAGCTGTGGATGAAAGAGTCCTTTTTGCTCTCTCACAGGCTGTTCTCAACCTTCTCAAAGCTCTGGGGTTCCCACTAATATCTTTCTTATTCTTCCTCTTGAACTCCTGAACAAAATGATTCACCATTCTGTTATCAAAATCCTCACCACCCAAGTGGGTATCACCAGCAGTAGCCTTCACTTCAAAGATACCTTCTTCAATGGTAAGGAGTGAAACATCAAAAGTTCCACCACCAAGATCGAAGATGAGAACATTCTTCTCACCAGTGCTGGTAGCTTTTTTGTCGAGTCCATAAGCAATGGCAGCAGCAGTAGGTTCATTAATGATACGCATGACATTTAATCCTGAGATAACACCAGCATCCTTTGTAGCTTGACGCTGAGAATCATTGAAATATGCTGGCACAGTAACAACAGCATTCTTAATAGTTGAACCAAGATAAGCCTCGGCAATCTCCTTCATCTTCATGAGAACCATTGAAGAAATCTCTTCAGCCGAGAATTGCTTCTCCTCACCCTTGTAAAATAGGCTTGTCACCTGGACCAGCAATCACTTTAAAAGGCCATAATTTCTGGTCACTTTGCACCGAAGAATCACTGTAACGCCTACCAATCAACCGCTTGGCGTCTGCAAGAATGACATAACATAATGCATAAACATCAGAGACAAGAATTACCATCCCAAATTCTAACCAAAAAGGAAAAAGAACAGAATTATCATCCCCTGCTAATTAAAAAACAAGAGCAAAGAGCCTTGTTCGCCATCCTACATATCTGATATCTACAATACTACGTAGCAAAAGAAAATAATAATTGAATATTTAAACTTTAAGATACATTCTAACTTAAAAAATGCATAATTGAAAAACTAAAGGAACTAAGATCAACAAACTCTGTTTTCATTCACCAACACTACCTACCGTCACTTGATATTATCAACAAAAACTAAAAGAACCAAAATGATCAGAGTACGAATAAAACATGATAATTGAGTAATTATAATTAATAAACAACTGCTGACCACTCTGGAGATTTATTGACTTATAGAACACAAAACTTATTCTACACATTAGCCAAGATCATCTATTATGAAAGAAAATAATCCGTCCATAATCACAAACTATTCCATGCAAATCAAAATAATTCATCCATTATGACAAATTACTCCATGCAAATCAAAATAATTCATCCATAATCACAAACTACTCCATGCAAATCAAAATAATTCATCAATATCACAAATTATTGCATGCAATCAAAATAATTCATCCATAATCACAAATTACTCCATGCAAATCAAAATAATTCAACCATAACCACAAATTACTCCATGCAAATCAAAATAATCCATCCATAATCACAAATTAATCCTAGTGCACACAGGTCAACAGTCAACAAAAATAAAATCACAGCAAAACAAAAACCACAGGAAAAAATAAAAGGATGGAAAGAAAAAGAATGTATGGGAAAACATCAGATCAAAAGTTAGTCTCATGGTGTTCTAGAAAACTTCAACACTAGGTCTTTAATGATATACATGAGTAGCGAGTAGCTAGGGAAAAAAGCACACTGGCATGTTTAAGATCCCATGAAAACATATCTATCACTGAATATGTTAACAAGAGCAAGATATAAGGTGTGTGGATCATATGATCTTCAGAGAGACATTTGGTAAGATGCATAAGCCAAGACAATGAAATATATCTTTCCATGGAGCAGAACTAGCTACGATATGCCTAAAATCACTGTTAATGAAATGCAATGGTTAGTAAAATCTAAAAACTAACAGTGCAGTAAGATGATCTAGCAGGAAAACATAAATCATAAGGATACAAGGCATTCCGATCGAGTCTCATAGAGCCTAAATTTCTGCATAATAATATGTTCTGGTGGAGAGTGATAAGGCTCATTCTCAGACAGCCCCATGATACATTTCTTTTTCACTTTTCTCTTTCAAAACTCAGATCCCAGGGAAATTATCAAAACAGCATGCAAAGCTAAGCAAGTTACAAAGTTTCACAACCAAACCACCTAATAATTGAACTCATAATAATAAAAGAATTCTCTAAATCAATGATCAACAATTCAAACAAACAATAAAAAGAAAGGAAAAAAAACGACGAAAGAGACACTTAACATACCAAAAACAGTGTTAGTAGGATTCATGGCGACCTGATTTTTAGCAGCATCACCGATGAGCCTTTCAGAGTCAGTGAAAGTCACGTAAGAAGGCGTGGTCCTATTTCCCTGATCATTAGCTATAATCTCCACGCGATCATGTTGCCAAACGCCTACGCAAGAATACGTCGTTCCTAAATCTATTCCAATCGCCGGTCCTTCTCCTTTTCCCGCCATAATATCAACAATCAATAATCTCTCAAAGTAAAACAATGGAAATGGAAAATGTTTTCAATTTCTCTGAAGTTGAATTGAATGAATTTTGAAGCTGGAAGAGATGGCGCGTGAGTTATAAAGGAATGATGTTGGTGTTCTCGAAGGTTCAGTTCGTTTAATGTGAGCCGTTGGATTAGAGATTTTAACGGCTTGATTTCCGATTTTGTTGATCGAAGAAGTGTGTAGTTGATTCTAGAAATTCAAAAGGATTCCAGAAATTTCTGATTGCATGCGCGCCAACTCTTCTATCGCGCTCTTTTTCTTCTTATTTTAGCCCTTCATCTAATCTAATCTAACGGCTCATAATATTCCACTTTCTTGTTTTGAGCAAACATAATATCCCACTCACTCACTATCAAACTGAGTTGGGATTTCGAGCTAGCTCGATTTAAATGGGTCAACCCAACCCAACCCATTTTAAATTAAGGCTAGCCTATTTTTAACCGATTTAATTCTGACTTATCTATTTATACCCAACCCACATTTTTCTATACTTTTATGGGTTCAACCTAACACAAATACAAATTTTATATGTAAAGTTGAAATTTTAAGTCGGTCGACCCACTTTAAAGGCAGGTTAACCTACTTTTAATACGTTTTAATTTGGTTTAAACTTTTTGCAACTCAACTTTCTTCTTCTGTGTGCTTTCGAGTTCAACCCGGCGGGTCATACCAAAAGTCCCAACTTTAATCCAAACCATTGGATTAAAAGACCAAGTGGTCCACATTTCTTTATGTGAACGTGACCAAACCACCTCAATCGATTTTCTATCATCTTCTCTCTAGTTAGTCCTACTTAAACTCTTGCACGAATACTTTAATTGTGTATCATATATTTTATTGAATGACCACACATTTATTTCAATGTTCTTATCTTAGCTGCCCCTATCTTGTAGTTGTGTTTAATTACGCCCAGCATTTACCACTGTATAACATAATGTATCTATACAACTAAAACTTATTCCAATAATACTTCAAAAGCTCCTAAATAAATTCAAGTTGTCATTATTTTGTCTAAACATTTAAGAATGTAGACTATTATTATAAATTCAGATTATATTTATGACATAATAAATTTAATCTGTTAAGATCAATAATGACATATTAAATTTATTTATCATATTTCTTAGTATTATTATAATTATTTTCATTTCTTTAGATGTTTTTAGAGAGGTCGAATTTGATCTCTTAAAAATAATGGAAACATAGTTACATTAACGGTTGATCTTAGATTTAAGCTAGACATATTTGTTTTGACAAATTGATTGAGTTAGCGATCTTCAAGAGAGGTAGAAGATGGTGGGTGAGAGAATGACTCCTCACATTAAATTAGGCCTCACTTTTCAAAGGAGAAATGACTAAACATTAAATATAGGAGAGCACAATTGTGTCTCTCCAAGGCTGATATACTACTTATATAAATTTATTTCAAGAGAACTTAGATAAATCCATATTTAAAACCGGTTTGTGTTGTAAAAACAAAAGAGGTTAAAACCTACATTTTCAAAGACTCATTGATGATGATGATGATGATGATGATGATGATGATGATGGAAGGTTGGGTGTTGGTATGAGCCGACGCTCATGGGCTAAAATAAACTTCTTAAGCCCTAGCTCATTTAGGCCCATATCAAAACGGGAATTTTAAGCCTAACCCATTAATGTCTTACCCCATAAGGGCTAACTCACCTTGTGGCAAACTCGAATCCACCTTCCACCCTCTTTTTATTTCTTCTTCTAGTTTTTTAGTGCATATTTTAATTACTAGAAGATGTAAAGAAAAAATAAATAGATGTCAAATACTCCCTCCGTTACTAAATATAAGATAACTTTCCCTAATTTGAGTAGATTAAGGAAGTTAGTTGATTTAGTTATTTACACATGATATTACCAATTTATCTCAACTTATATACATTTATCCTCCCTCTCCCTCTCTTACTTGTTATAATAGATAAGCATTATTAAGATTAATTTAGGAAAAAGTTGAGAAAAGTTAAAAAATGATCTTATATTTAGTAACAAATTGAAATTCAAAAATAATTTTATAGGAGTATTTAGGAACGGAGGAGGAGGAATGGACATATATAGAACATATATTAAGGGAGGGAGTAAAAATATTCCTACAAATTAAATTGAAGACGATAAAACCGCCTATATGACGTGTCATAAAAGGATTGGGTAAGAAAGGTAGACATCAGCATTCATTTGGCTCGCAAAATACACATACTTACACGGATAGATAAATCTTAATATCTTTTCCTTCCTACACGTCTTCCTCATCTTTCATTTCAATGAGAAGAAGCTAAACTCTATTATTTTTTCCCACCATCTTCCTTAATCCCCTCGAACATGGCAAAAACCTTAATATCCTCTCCTTCTTTCATAGGCACCCCTCTTCCTTCTACCTCTCGCCTACAACGTAGGCTTGTTGGCAGCAGAGTTAGATTCAGCTTACAACACATTCCTCCTCCTATTCAATCTTCTCTTTCTGTTTCCGTTGACTTTAGTCAACTTTTTACTAAAACTGAAGCTTTTCTTTATACTCTCGCTGATGCTGCTGTTTCCGCCGATTTGGGAGGCTCTGCTTCTGCCACGTCAGATGTTGCTACGCAGAAGAATGGAGGATGGTTTGGCTTTATTTCTGAAGCCATGGAATTTGTTCTTAAGGTAGTTAATTGTTTTAAAAATAAAAATATTTCGGTTGTTAGATACATAATTGTTGAGATGTTAGAATTTTGTATTTATTATTATGGCCATGCTATTTTTATGTTAAGTAGGTGAGTAATTGTGGTGGGAGGTCACTGATTCTGAAAGAACTGAAATATTCCTCTAGTAATAAATATAAAATTAGTTGACTTTTTTTTTTCGAGAATCCTAAGAAAGAAAGCTAAATACATATGATGATTAAAAATTGATTTTTCTAATTTTTTCTAAACTAGTTTATTTTTTTTGTCCGCTAAATTAGTTTTTTTACTTATAAGCTAACACATGATCTTATAATATACAACATATGTTATGATTAAAGGTTCATTTGACTTGGGATTTTCCAAAAAAGTCAACTAGGTGGACTAGAGCGAGTATTAAATTTTGTTGTGTGTTTGCTAGATTTATATTGAAAACAGTTGTGTATAGGAAGTTTACTTGATACTACTATGTATTTATATTATGAAAAGGCTGGCAATTATTGAGTTGTATTTTCTGAGAGAAATTGTACGTGTAGTAGTCAGTGGCATTTAGGACATGTATGTTAATCTTATATGTAAATCAATAAATGGAAATGTATTTTCCTGTATAATTGTGTATAAAACGATGGATTTTGTGTTTAGGTGTTAAAAGATGGCTTGAGCGCTGTGCATGTTCCTTATGCATATGGATTTGCAATAATACTGCTCACTATCATTGTTAAAGTTGCTACACTTCCCCTCACAAAGCAACAGGTTGGTGCAAAATTTGAATTTGCAAAATTTTATCTAATAGTTCACTGGCTTTTCCCCAAAAATACTGACAATAAAGCACAAGTGCAGTTCACGTGAAATGACATGGCAATCATATGATTTGCTTTACGACATTATGTTAGAGTGCTGATTGTAGTGAATTTGTAGGTTGAATCAACACTTGCTATGCAAAATCTTCAACCGAAAATTAAGGCCATCCAAGAAAGATATGCTGGCAATCAGGTGAGTGATGCTGGTGGTTCTGGTTGTGGTTCAACTAAGTTGTTCATTCTGATTTTGATAAATATTGTTTTATTTATTGAAACTGTCGCATGGTATCTCTAAATAAGTCATTGGGTTGTCTTCTTTTAAGGAAAGAATACAACTTGAGACATCGAGGCTATACAACCAAGCCGGTGTCAATCCATTGGCTGGTATGTTCTATCTCACCATTGCCATACTCTAGCTCTTCGTCCTGTTCTGTTCTCTTATTCTTCTTCTTGCCATTTGTTTCAATGAATATTTGTCATATGAGATTGATCACCCATAGAATAAGATATTGGTGGTGTGCATTTGTTAATAGGTTGTTTGTTTGTTTGCATGTATAGGTTGTTTACCGACTTTGGCTACCATTCCTGTCTGGATAGGTCTCTACCAAGCTTTGTCAAATGTGGCAAATGAAGTAATTAACGCTATAAAATTTTTCTGGATTAAGTGGATATTTTTGGGGATAAATTATCCTCATATATTATATCTGATTGTTTCTCGTTTTGGAAAACCTGTTACTTGAAGGGACTTTTCACAGAAGGATTTTTTTGGATTCCCTCTCTGGGTGGCCCTACTACTATTGCAGCTAGACAAAGTGGATCTGGAATTTCTTGGCTTTTTCCATTTGTGGTAAGTGGATTTTTAGTATTTAATCAGTTTTTTCTAACATCCTACCGCAACCTGCATTGGAAGTTACTGGCTTCCAGAGTTTGGGAGATAAAACTTTCTGGTATCACATACATAGCCTTACTTGTTTCATATAAATAATGACTTTTATGAGATTGATTCGTAGTTCATTTGTTCACTTGTTCCAATCATCTATCTTGAGTGGGAATAAATGCCTCATTATCTTTATAGCTTTCAATCATATGTAGCATCTTAACAAATAAACTTTCATGTAGGATGGTCATCCACCGTTGGGCTGGCAAGACACTGCAGCATATCTTGTTTTACCTGTCCTTCTAGTTGTTTCTCAATATGTTTCTATGGAAATAATGAAACCCCCCCAGGTATGCTACGACTTGTTCTTCTGTTCAAAGCCTTTTACATGAGAGTCCTAAGTCCTCAATGAATTGTTTTACAGACTGATGATCCAGCTCAAAAAAATACCCTTCTTGTTTTCAAGTTTCTTCCTCTCATGATTGGTTACTTCGCACTGTCTGTTCCATCAGGGCTATCAATTTACTGGTTAGTGATTCAGAACTATGTTTTCAATATTAGCCATTTTTTAATTCTGTTGCCTCAAATACCTGTGTTCTGGATAGCAGTTTTCTAGTTATAAACCTCTTGAACCATTATCTCCATTTCTACTTGTTTGGATAAAGGGTACCATGTTTCTCAAGCAAATAATGTCATGTTCTCAGCTAATCCCAAATTATCTTATTTTGTTGTACTAGGTTCACAAACAATGTTTTAAGCACCGCACAACAAGTCTGGTTGCGCAAATTAGGAGGTGCAAAGCCTGTTGTGAATGAAAATGCAAGTGGAATCATTACAGCAGGACGTGCCAAACGAGCAGCTTCTCAGCCAGAAAGAACTGGTGATAGGTCAGTGTGGTGTGGTATACATGATGCAGACTTAACTTTTTAGGCGCGCCCTGAAGTTTTCTTATATAGAATTGGTATTCTATAGGTTCAAACAATTAAAGGATAAGGAGAAAAAGAAGTTAAACAAGGCAATGCTTCAAGAAGAGGCTCAACCTCTTGCTTCTGTTGCTGATTCTGATGGTGATTCAGATGACGAGAGTGATGACAAGGTAAATATTTAACTGGTATAGTGTTGGTTGAGATCATGCCGTTAGGCTATCATTTGAGCTCCCAATTTATCATGAACTTAGTTTTCTGTTTTTATACAAGGAATGGAGAAAACGAGAAACTTTACATTTGCATCAGTGAGTTAAATACTAAGACCCTCGATCTAATCATAGTTATTATATTGTAAATTAACTTATTAATAATATCAGACTATGCTGGGTCTGGCTAAGTCCATCTGCCTGCATTTGATATATCAGCTTCAATCCAGCATGGCACATTTATTGCACCTCACCTTAATACCTCGTTGACACGGTACTGGAGGTTGCTAAGATAAAGATTAATTGATGAATTTAATCAAACTAGAGGTAGGAAATTAAAAAACTATATATGCGGTTACATAGAAGATATGGTTGACCTCCAAGGGCTCAAATGATATTTCACTTGAGAGCCTAATTATTGAAATATATTTCCCGTTGCTGAGCTTGCTGCAGCAAATTTTTTATCAATGGAATTTATGTGCAATTGTGCTTTAAAATCATCTTAGGCCCTTATTAATGGTGATTGTCTGGGGGTTTTCATCTGTATTTGTTTTGACAAAAACTCTACAACACTAAATAAACTTTTTATAGGGTGAGGAAGTTGCAGAAGAAGCGTATGCTTCAACGGTAAACAAGGAGCTTCCAAATTTGAGGGAAAGAAGAAGCAAGCGCTCAAAGCGGAAGCGGGCTGTGTAAAGAAAAGAAAATCCATGCAATTGTTTTTAGTCTGCAGGGAGACTTGTATGTATATCAGCAATAGATTGTACCTTAGCCCCCTGTGCCATTTTTGGACTGGCGTATTCACATTGAATATGTAATTTAATCATGCAATTATCAGCTCTTGATAAGTAATATTATCCATGGTAGCTGAAAAATTTGCCTACTTGGTAAATTTCTTGTCTTTCAATGATGAATTCTCTGCTACAAAGTAGATACAAAGAAGCATAACAAATTTGTAAACTTATTACAGTCTTTACAGAAAGTGGACATCTTATGCAAGAAAAGCCATGGCTGCGCATATTTTGGAGTATCATGTTTGATGAACAAAGAAATGATATATCGAGCTGATTTCATTAATTCGAATCAATGTTGGAAGTAGAAATAGAAATATGAATATTATTTAGATTCTGCTGAGTGCAAGATAACTTAATTATGACTGATATAACAACTTATAAAGTACAATATTTAATAGCTAAATAAATCCCATTTTGTACAACCACAATGCTCCTGGCCTCCTAGAAACTGGGATATTTTAACACTCCGATGATACAATGATTGATGTTGAATGTCAGTGTTCATCCTATGGTGGATTTATGATTTAGATGGTGGTCGATGATTCCCAACGGGGTTGGGCCCTGATGGGCTTTTATGAGTCCTCTTATCTTCATTCTGCAATTCCCAATCAATGACATACATCATATTTATGTCATTTAATTATTTTAAAAAATGACATGAAATGGTGATTCCTTGTAAGAGCGATTTCACCTAATATATTCCAACGTGGGAGCATCATTATAAAACATCATCTCTTTTAAGGTTTAAAATGACTAAATAAAATTTGAAGATAATCAAATACTTGAGATGTTCAAAATGTTGAGAGAGAAATCTTTAAATCTAGCAATAATAATAATAATGCGTCAAACTCTTATTTCACGTAATTATATATCGTGGGTGAAATAAAACCACATGTATTATGCATAATTATAAAACACCATCTCTTTTAAGTTTTAAAATGACTAAATAAAATTTGAAAATAATCGAATACTTGAGATGTTCAAAATATTGAAAGTTCTTTCCTTGAACTTCTTAATGAGGAGAAAAATCTTAAAATCTATCAATAATAATGTGTCTAACTCTTAGTTTCACGTAATTATATATCCTAGGTGATATAAAACCACATGTATAATGAAGATGATAAAGCCATGTCTTGTTACTAACCCATGAAGGAATGTCATGCTCAGAATGTTGCATTGAGCTAGGAGGTAATGATCTAAGCTTGACACGAGCTGATGAGAAGGAGCATAGAAATGAGAAAGAGTCAAAAGCCATAAGTTTTTTACTTCATAATCAAAGATAATCAAAAGTCATATACTCAAGAAAGAGGCATATATATATACCTGATGGAATGGCCTGAACATTAATAGTAAAATGACTGAGCTGAGAAGCTACAAGTAGGACACATAGAAGAAGAAGGAGGAGGAAGATTTGTCTTCTCATTGTTGGCATTGCTTGAAGAAGTGTAGTGTGGCAGAGTTATGGTGCAGTATTTATATGGTGCGTCATTTGGTATATATAATGATAACTTCACTTGAATTTTGGTGGGAGAATGTTTGTTAAAAAGATGCCTGGAATCCAATGTCAATATTTCGCATCCTAATTTGATAATTGATATGATCGAGAATCTGTATTTATCCTTATTGTGGATTGACTTCTTACCTGTTATCATTACTTCCATGATAACAACAGCAAAAATAAAGTTTTACAAAGTAGTACCTGGCTATTATTTTTCTCGAGTGCTTATAGCCTTGCTGTCCTCACACCCTCCCTATTCCTTATTCTTTAAATTAATTTTCCAAAACTAGTTTTGAGTACATTTTAGTCCTGTAATGCACACTACAAATTTGCAATTATAATTCTCAAAGTTAACAAATCTTTTACCCATTGAACTCATTTTCATACACGAGATATGCGTTAAAAACTTGTTTGGACGATCGAAGCCTTCAAAATGGACTTCCAAAAAATATTAAGTGTGAAGTGAGCTCTTTTGAGTTCTTTTTGTTTCGATTATATATGATCATATTAATGATAAACAACCCCAAATAAGTGTAAAGGTATTGTAATGCATTGTTTCTCGGATAGAATATTATTTCACTAGAAATGCCTCTAGATTTGCAGACATTTGGAGCTGGAGTGCAAGAATGTCATCCTTGTTTATGGCACTTTGGCGTAAAGTAAAATTGTCTTGTAGTTGAAGGCATAATACACTAGTTTTGCTTTTTGTACGTTTTGTTTTCAAAATTTAAAGTGAGCTGACAAAGAGTGCTCTTGGTGTATATATAGTGATAGACAAGATTGACTTTTTATGACAAACGTAATGAAAATTTTTAGTTACAAAGTCAAGTGTTGTTATGATTAGAATTGAATCAAGACAATCACCGAAACTTAATAGTGTATGCACATGTCTCCAAAATGTCCCGCGGCAAAGAAGAGAACCAAAAAAAAAATTTTTTTGGTAAGGGAAGAGAACCAAAAAATTGCTAAATTATCTTATAGCTTATAATTTAATTTACACTTTTATCTTGACTTCCATATTATTGTCTGTAACAATATCAGCTCTCAAAATGATACTGATTCATATGATACTGATAAACTGAGACGAAACATCCATGGAACTATATAATAAATTGACAAAATTCAGCTATAAGCGACTATAAGAATATGAGTAAGTTCCAGGAGAAGAGAAAGATAATATAGAGGGAATATAACAGCAGAATCACGGAAGGAAAAAAGAAAGAAGACGCTAGTAGAAAGAGAGAAAATTCTAGAAAGAGAAAAGAGACTTCACAATATTCTTTACTTCTCTCAATTGCTTCCACTTCTCCTTATATTCCAATCTCAAAGTCATGTTTGCATATCAACTTCTTTCTTAGGCCCATTTATTAAGCTTGCGGCCATTTCTTTCATTTAAGCCTCTACATTTAAGTACCATATTGATGTCTTTTCTGGAGAGCAATGATGATTGCTTGCAAAATGGTTGAGATTAATGGGCTGGACCAGGCCCCCAAAGATTTAGCTAAAAACTAGAGGTCATACAGGCCTAATTGCAATATAGTGGCCATTAGGTCTTTCTTTTGAAGGCCTGAACGAACTCCCGGGCACAAGGCTACAATTCCAAGGGATTGCTCTGGAACGGCCCGCAGAACAATTATTTTTTCAAAAAAAATATATTTCATTCCTATTATATTTTGAAAACCATTATTAAACTAAGATCTTAATATAAGAGATTATGATCACTAACATATGAAGGCTCGGGATCATTTTTCTCCTTGAGGGATCCACACTGATGGTTAAAAATTATATGGACTAAAACTAAAATAAGCGCCACGGGCCAAGGCTAAACATCTTATTTATCCATTTAGCAATTACTCCCTCCTTTGTTACATAACAATGATAGTAGTAAGTATGGTGTGTTTTTTTAAAACTATTTTTGTTATTCTCAATTGATTATAACCGGGGAGAATCAACAAGATAATTTAAAAAGAAATAAAAAATTAGAATTATCTCTAAGGGTAAGGTAAACAACCCAACACCTAATTACCAGCATAAAGTAGTAGTACTGTCTATCAAAATATCCCCTTCTTTTTTTCCAAATAATCTTAGTCCTTACATATACTCCCTCCGGTCCTATTTATAAGTCGTCAACCGCCTCTAAATTTTGGGCCTTAATATAAGTCACCAACTACCACTAACTAACTCATTTATTAAAAATTTCCTAATATACCCTTACATTGGAAAATGAACATTGGAAGATGATAAGAGAGAGAAGATGAAAAATACAATTTCATAGATAGAGGAATAATGAAGAGAGATAAAAAGTAGTGGGCCATAGTGATAAAGGTGGAAGGGGCAAACATGGAAAAGACAAAAATAATAAGACCAATTTAATGATGTAACTTCTATTAACCTTCATTCCTTGGTATGTACTACAATTTAAGCGGTTAGCGACTTATAAATAGGATCGGAGGCAGTACTTACTCTACATCGGACTGGTGTGAACAAAAGGTCTCCAGCAATGGCTTGTTGGGAGCGCAAAGTTTCTGTGAATTCTGGGGTTCATGTAGCAGAGAAAAAGAAAAGTGATAGGTCGACAATTGCCTCGTTAATCGAGCTTCTTATCAAATCACTCCCCTTTTCCGTCTCTACCTTAATTATTTAGGAGTACTTGTATAGTTGTATTATTACGTGGCTCTATTCTTAATTAGATTTTGTTATGACTTATGATCATGAATCAGTTGACGTGGTGCAAGTTTCCATATATGATATCCATACACGAATTTAAATGGATAATAGTAATAATTAATCCGTAATATAAGTACTCAGCTGTCAAAGCATGTTTATGTAGAAAACATAAAGTTAGTTGGATATTTAGAGTTATTTTTTTTTCAATATTGCTCGTATTTATTATGATAATATTAACAGTGAAAAATACATAAACATTAATGAATATGAAAAAGAGTTCGCGGTAAAATAAAAAATAATACATTAAATGAAGAAAGAATGTAAGATAAACTCATATATTTTGGAAGAAAATCATTTAAATTTTGAGCTATTATATTATATATCAGGCCCAAGCCCCCAGTTGAGACTCAAGCCCCAAACTTACTTATTGAGCGTTACTCGTGAGGCGATGCAGCAATAGCAATAATTTAAATTTGCATGCCCAATAAATTAGTTTACTCTTTTACAGATTTATTTAACACTACTAGAGGATTATGGTAAAAGAAAATTAAGAAATAGTAGTAGAATTTACTGCTGATGGATCAATCCCATTAGCATTCGCATTATTTTTTTTATATAGATTATGGATATCGATAGAGATGGCCCAAACAAAGATAGTATATGTATTAACAGCGTGGACACCTCGAGATAGCTGTTTGTATTTCCCGCGCACAATTGCACAAAACACCAATGATTCTCAAAGACCCCACTGTTTATTTAGGAGTACTTTGCAGGCAGGCAGGCAGGCTCACAGTTGTTCAGCATATTTCTGACCACTTTTCCAAAAATTGAAAAAGTGAGGGTAATTCCGTCATATTGTATCGTAGCTCGCCCATCGAAAACCACAGAACTCTGCTCCTCTACTTCCTTGTTACTAAATATAAGATTAGATAACTTTTTTTTGAAAGATTAAAGTTGCGAAATAGGTTATTAAATCATGATATATTTGATATCTTTTTAGATTATCCATTAGCTTATAGGTAAAATAAACTAGTTTAAGAGAAAAAATTAGGTAAATCAATTTATAATTAACTTATTTTTTGTTTTTTTTAGGATTTTTCAAAAAAGTCATCTAGGTCCTATATTTAGGAACGGAGGGAGTATCATTTCCTTAATATTTTTAATACATTAATATTTCCTTCAGTAAACTTATGTCCATTCATCTTTTCCTACATCACTTTCTAAAATTGCATATTTACAAGCAATCATACCTAAAGACAAAATTCAGACAAAAAAATACCTGAAGTCAAAGACTAATTAATTGCCATTAGTGTTTGATAATAAGGTAAAATAGCAATCCAAATGACTTGACAATAATAATACTACCTCCTATCCTAAATATAAGACATAATTGATTTTTTTTGGAAATGTTAAAGTTGTGAAATAGACTATTAAATTATAACATATTTGATATATTTTTAAATTATACATTAGTTTATAGGTAAAATAAACTAGTATAAGTGAAAAAATTAGGTAAATCAATTTATAATTAACTTATTTTACTTTTTTATAGGATTTTCTAAAAAAGCCAACTAGGTTTTATATTTAGGAATGGAGGGAGTATAATGCGACTCTATGAATATAAAAAAAACACTGACAAATATGTATAGGGTATATTTATCTCTTTTCACCTAATGGGTAAGGCTATGTAGTTGTTGTATTACTTATTCCACTCCATCTAAAATATAGGGTATATTTATCTCTTTTGATTAGTTAAGAAAATTAGTTGTGTTAGCTGCTCCCTTCTCCTATCTTTATTATAATTCACGAACTACCTATTATTTTTGTCCTTAATATAAATCACTAACTATCGCAATAAATACCTTTTTTTACTTTACCCCTATTATTAATGGAGATTCTAAATTGTTTAATGAAGAGTGAAATTGGAAAAAGTGGAAATTTTAACATGAATTCTACGACCAAATTATCATTCCTTGACATGTGAGAAATGAGAAGTTAGTGACCTATAATAAAGATTAGAGTGAGTATAATATGATTCTACTAAACACCCAACCACCATTTTCATTCCTCCTCACCTTTCTTAGGGCTTGTTTGGTTGGCTAGGGAAAGTGATGAAGAATCAAAAAGTGTGGAAAGTAGAGGTTTTTATGTAATTTACATATATTCCGGGCTCACAAGTTTTCTCTCTCTATCTCACATTTTTTCTAGGCCCACAAACTTTACCTTACCATCATTACTTAATTTACTTCTATTTTCCATTTTCACCATTTCACTTTCCATTTCCTCACTTTCTTTCCTACAACAAAACGCACTCTACTATGCTTTGGAGTAAATACTACTACCAATTAATAAACATAATTTACCCAAACAAGAAAAGGATAAAAAAACTAGAATCACTGTTAAGAGTGAAGTGTAGGACCTCTCTTGTAAAAAAGCTCGTCTAAAAAGCCGCTGAACCAAAGGAATGGAGCGCTCTCTCGCCCTTTCCCTCTGCGAAAAAGAACATTCCCCTCCCCACCCTGATGAACCAATACGATCCACCAAAAAAGTGAGGATACAGAACTCTCAAGGAGAATACGTAGAAACTACAGTTCCCGCTGACACCCAGTCTGGTAATGGAGAGGACACCACTATGGGGGGTATCACTGAGGAACCCTCAACCACTGCATTTATTGGAAACCAAACTTCCCCATCATTCAATGCTTCTTCACAGCCATTTTCTGCGGGGGAACCACCTCGCCAACCCATGTCATTCAAAGAGAAATTAATGAGCACTGAACAACAAATGCCTGAAGAGGAGGATCTTATCTTAGAAGCCGGTGACGTTGAAGTTACCACTGAGGGCCCATTTCCAGCGATCAACTTCTCCCGCCGCGTCCACGCCTTGCTAGAAGCGAGTATGAAGTATGCTGTTGTCTTGAAGCTCTTGGGTCGGCCCATTGGCTACGGCCGCCTCCGTGACCAGCTAACAAAAATCTGGAAATTTGCAGGAGCCTTCAGGCTAACAGACCTTGAAGGAGGTTGCTTTATCGCAAACTTCACCAATGCCCAGGACTTCTCCACTGTCCTAACTGAAGGGCCATGGTTGTGGCGGGTCACTACCTCACCATCCACCCTTGGTCGCCGGAGTTTTCGCCCATCAATCACGAAGCCTCCCAAGTTGTGGCCTGGATCCGCATTCTGGGGCTCCCGACGAAGTATTACCGTAAGAGTGTAATTCGAGAGATAGGCAAAATCCTTGGCCAAGTCATCCGTGTTGACTACAACACCGACTCCGGCACCAGAGGCAAGTTTGCCCGCATGGCCGTGATAATTGATCTCACGCAGCCCCTCACCTCCAAGATCACCGTCGATGGCAAGTCCCTACTGATTGAATACGAGGGGCTCCCTATCATTTGCTATCAATGTGGAAGGTACGGCCACCTCGCCGACGTCTGTCCCACGACCACCATGGCGGTGGAACAGGCTGCCGAGGAGACCACCTCGACCCCGAATAAAGAAGAGGCAGAGACGCCGGCGCGTGCACCATTGGCAGAGGAGATTGATGCTGCCAACCCTTATGGCGCGTGGATGATTGCCCCAAGACGGGGCAGGCGTTTCCAGAAGGATCAGAAAAAGGACCCTGACACTAGCACTGCCAAACCTATAAACCGTGGCTCCAGGTTTGACCTCCTAAGCACAAAAGATGATCTCCAAGATCCCTCTGACCAGTCACATCATTCCTCACCCCTCACTCCGGCCTCCCTCCCCTCTGTACCCCCTGTCACTCACACTGCCACCCCTGCCACCAACCCCTCCCAGCCGCCTCGCGCCCCCTCCCCACCTAAAGACGCCGCCAAAAAGAACCCACAGAGGTCCCACCCTAAAACCTCTCAGAAACCCACCTCGGACAAACAAACCATCTACCAAAGTAAGGCTTACCAAGCCTACATAGCCAACTCCTCTGCCCCCTACATCCTCGATAACTCCAACCACTCCGTAGCCCTTGTCCCACAACCCACAGCCCAAAATCCGACCTACAATGCCACCTTCCCGCCACTCAACTACAAGCCCAAAACCCAAGCCCAACCACAAGACACAAACAAAGAAAACATCAAGCCCAAACCACCTGACAGAAACCAGCCCCCTTCTGGAATTAAGATTAGCTCTAGCCCAATCCTAGCGCTGACCAAACCCCGACCCAAAGATACTACGGCCCAACCCTCAGACAGAGCCATCCAGGCTATCTCCCAAGCCCTTGATATTCAATTTGCCGAGGTTGACCCCCTCTCGGACGACACCATGGTGTATGAGACACAACGCGGAAGCGCTCACCACCCCTAAATGGTTCCTAATGGTAGCTCTGATCTGGAATTGCCAAGGTGCAGCAAAGTGTAATCTCTCCACGATGCTTAAATCCTTCATATTCTTGCACAAAATCAAGTTTGTTGTCCTAAGTGAGCCCCGAATTTATGGCCCCAAAGCTGAAAGAGTAATCCGGAAAATTGGCCTTCCTTACTCTCACCGAGTTGAAGCCCAAGGATTTTCGGGTGGGATTTGGTTCCTATGGTCTCATGAGGCCCATGTTGAAATTCTCCATAGCGATTGGCAGTTCATCCACTCTCGAGTGTACCTAATTAAGGAAAACAAATCCTTCCTTTTTACCGCCGTCTATGCTAGCCCCAACTCTATGATCCGCAACACATTATGGCCACAACTCTCTCACCTGGCGAACAGCATCACGGAACCCTGGTCCATCGCCGGGGACTTCAATGCTGTCCTCACCTCTCATGAACGACGATCTAGCACTGGCACAATCCGAGGAGGGGACAAACCATTTCAGCACTTCGTCACCTCTAATGGGCTTATTGATATGGGGTTCTCTGGGCCCAGATACACTTGGCGACGGGGCCTTTCCTTTGCCAGACTGGACCGCATTTTAACCAATGCGACTTGGGCCACATCCTTTCCCCTTTCCTCGGCCCAACACCTCCCCAGAGTCCACTCCGACCACTCACCTCTCAAACTCCTTATGGGCCTGTCCACTGGAAGTTCAGATACCCGCCCTCCATTCCGTTTTCTGGCAGCCTGGCTCTCTCACCCAGGCTTTGGTGACCTGGTTAAACACACATGGAGCGCCGACTCCCCCCTGCAAGCGAACATCCTCCGCTTCTCTGAAGCAGCCAGGAAATGGAACCATGACACCTTTGGCCACATTGGCCTCCGCAAGAGGCGGCTGGAAGCTCGCCTCGTTGGCATCCAAAAATCCCTCGAGCACCACCCCCTCTCCCATTCCATGGCCACGCTTGAAAGCGAGCTGAGCCTTGAACTTGAGAAAACCTGCCAACAAGAAGAGCTCCTATGGCTCCAAAAGTCTCGCTCAGAATGGACCACCTCCGGGGATCGCAACACCGCCTACTATCACACCAAAGCTAAAATTCGGCGTGCCAGAAGCCGGATCACCTCCCTCAAGGATGACCAAGGATCATGGATTTCCGATGAGCACTCCCTCCGACAACATGCCTGTCAGTTCTTTCAGAAACTATATACAGCCGAGCCAGGACCAGCCAGCCCATATCACCTCCGAGGATTGTTTCCTCCCATTCCTCCTCCCTCGCTGGATGCCCTGAATGCCTCGGTGTCACTTGATGAGGTCAAACGTGCCCTTTTCGACATGCCTCCCTTGAAGGCACCCGGTAAAGATGGCTTACATGCTCTGTTCTATCAAAGCCAATGGGAGGTGGTTGGTTCTTCACTTCACAGCCTCGTCCAGAAGGTAATGGATGGTGAGCCCATGGAGGAGGGACTCAATAACACTTTGATTGCCCTTATCCCCAAAGTCCCGCAACCCACCACTATCAAGGAATTCAGGCCCATAAGTCTTTGCTCTGTTGTATACAAACTTGTGACTAAGATTCTATCCAGCCGAATCAAGCACCTCATGCCCCTCTTGATCCTCCCGTACCAATCCAGCTTTATTCAAGGCCGGAGTATTACTGATAACATAATCATTGCCCAGGAAGTGATCCAATCAATGAAAAAGAAGACCGGTAAGAAAGGATGGTTGGCTATCAAAGTTGACTTAGAGAAGGCTTTTGATAAGCTCAGCTGGGCCTTCATACAGGATACCCTTGAGGATGTCGGCTTCCCTACAAAACTCATCAACATCATTATGCACTGTATCACATCCCCCACGCTGCAACTTCTTTGGAACGGTACACCTTCCCCCGCCTTCAAACCAACTCGAGGGGTGCGTCAAGGTGACCCAATGTCTCCTTATATTTTTGTTTTGTGCATGGAGCGTTTGTCCCAAACTATTGCCGCAGCTGTGAGCAATGGCCAATGGGAGACTATCAAGCTTGGTAGACGAGGCCCCCCCCTCTCCCACCTCTTTTTTGCCGACGATTTGATCCTCTTTGGAAGCACCTCTCCACAACAGCTTAAACTTATAGAGGACATCCTTGCAGAATTTTGTTCAGCCTCGGGTCAAGTAGTCAGCTTGAGTAAAACTCGGGTCTATCTGTCCAAGAATGTCTCCCGTGCGGATGCCGCTAGAATCTGCCACCAACTTCAATTTCAGCGCACTGACTGTCTTGGCAAATACTTGGGTGTGCCCCTCCTTCACTCCAGGGTGACGGCGGACACCTATAAATACCTGGTAGAACGAACTCAGAGTAAGCTCTCGAGCTGGAAGGCCAACTCCCTCTCTCTTGCTGGGCGCATTACACTGGCTAAGTCGGTCTTGAACACCATTCCCTTCTATGCAATGCAAACCTCCTCCCTCCCGGCCACCACACTAAAAGCTCTTGACAAAATAACCAGGCGATTTGTTTGGGGCTCCTGCTCCAACACCAGCAAACCGAGCTTAGTCAAATGGGATGAAGTGTGCCAACCAACTTCGAGGGGTGGCTGTGGCCTAAAGAATTTAAAAGGGCAGAATCATGCTTTCTTAGCCAAACTTGCATATCAGCTCAGTAGCAATCCGAGCCTGTTATGGGTTGCTGTCCTCCGGGCGAAGTACAATTGGTCTCAAGCTTCATGCTATAACTTCAAAACCAAAACCGCCTCACACACATGGCGTAGTATAGCTAGAGTTTGGGCAGACTCAGAGATCAACTTCCTCTGGAGTATTGGAGATGGGGCAACTATCCGATTTTGGTCCGACCCATGGCTGCGTGATACTGGCCCTCTTAAGCTACTCTCCTTTGCTGATATCCCGGCCTGCGAGTTACACCGACCCCTTAAAGACTTCCTTGATGATAATGAGAACTGGGATTGGTCGCTATTCCGCCACCTCCTTCCAACGAATATCTTACTACAGATCGCCCAATCCCAATTCGCCACTGCTCATGACGTACCAGACACTTGTTCTTGGAGTCTCAATGCCAATGGAGCATTCAGTGTTTGCTCTGCCTACCGAGCGTATCAAGCGGATGCTTGGAATGATAGCGACATCATATGGGAATGGATCTGGAAATGGCCGGGTATTCAAAGGGTACGGTCCTTTCTCTGGCTTGCCGTTAAAGCTAAACTTCTCACCAACGCCGAACGGTGTAAACGGGGGATGACCACCACTTCGAGCTGCGCGTTGTGCCATGCTGATGTTGAGGACCTGGATCACATCCTCCGTCGATGCCCGACTGCCCAACTCTGTTGGAAGACAATCCTCCCGCCCAGCACACACCTGGAATTCTTTGACAAACCGTTCACAGCATGGCTTCTCTGGAACTTGAACCCCCGCTGCATGGGGGTGCATTGGCGACTATTTTTTGGTACCTTGATTTGGCGCCTCTGGGACAACAGAAATAAGAATATTTTCCTCAATGAACCCCTTTCAGCGGGAAATATACTTGTTTCTGTTAGTCACCAAGTCCATCATACTGCTTCCTCTTGTAATTCACCCTCTATTTTTTGACGGCCTACCTACCTGATAGTATAGTAGGCCCTCCGCATTGTAAATTTGTACATTTCAGTTAATATCAATTCCATTCCAGTCAAAAAAAAAAAACTAGAATCACGTTCATGTGCAAGATAAACTATAAAGTAAGCTCTCCCAAGTCCCAAGTATACTAGATATAAGAGTACTGAGTAGAGTAACTCAAGCAAGAAGGCTCTCCTCCCTCCTCTCTATAAAACCCACCAAACCACAAAACAAAACATCCCAAGTCCCAACCATGGCTCACTCAACAAAACCAATCTCACTATCACTCTTTATTACCTCCTTCCTCCTCCTCTCATCTCTCTCCTCCTCCTCCACCACCATCCTCACCCTTGTCAACAACTGCAACTTCCCCCTCTGGCCCGCCATCCAGCCCAACGCCGGCCACCCCGTCCTCGCCGCCGGCGGCTTCCTCCTCCGCCCTCTCTCCCACTCCTCCCTCCCCCTCCCCGACCACCACTGGTCCGGCCGCGTCTGGGCCCGCACCTCCTGCTCCCAATCCGGCCCCCTCCTCCACTGCGCCACCGGCGACTGCGGCGGCCGCCTCCACTGCAACGGCGCCGGCGGCTCCCCTCCCGCCACCCTCGCCCAGCTCTCCGTCCACCACGGCTCCAACGACTTCTCCTCCTACGCCGTCAGCCTCGTCGACGGCTTCAACGTCCCCCTAACCGTCACCCCACACGAAGGCAAAGGTGTCTGTCCTGTCGTAGGTTGCCGCGTGGACCTCCTTGCCACGTGTCCTCCTGCCCTTCAGCATCGTGTGCCCCAGGGTCATGGGCCTGTTGTGGCCTGTAAGAGTGGCTGTGAGGCTTTTAGGACTGATGAGTTTTGTTGTAGGGGTCAGTTTAATAGTCCTCAGATGTGTAAGCCTTCGCTTTATTCTGAGTTCTTTAAGCATTCGTGTCCAGCTACTTTCACTTATGCTCATGATACTCCTTCTTTGATGCATGAGTGCTCTTCTCCTAGGGAGCTTAAGGTCATTTTCTGCCATTAGATTTGGTGGCAACATGTGGTGTTTCACTCTTTTGGTGATGTCATGTTAACTAGCTTGAATAAGTAATCTAATGTAAGCTTTGTTTGTAATCTTTGGGTTAAGACTTTATTATTGTGTGTTTCGGTGAATATAATCTTTTGTACTTTCTAGAGGTCGTGTTAATGTGTTGGCGTTTGTTTTGTGTAACTATGGTTAGGAGAATATGAAGGGTACTGAGGGACCAGGTGTATATCAGTATATGAGCGAGTTTATTAATTAATGGAATTAAAATATGACTACCTCAAAAGAAGATAAGGGAAAATGTGGTAAAAAGTGAAGAGGAAAGAAGGAAGATGAAAAAGGCGGGAAAAACTTTAGGGGTACCTGCGACTATAGGATAGGTTGGCAGAGTGTGGGGTAGGCCATGGTTTGACAGGGAAGGAAAGAATATGAAAATTTGAATTTTACATTTAATTCTACTTGTGGCCTTGCAATTATGTTTAGCTTATTTTTTTTGGTAAAAAGTATTAGCAGATTTTAAGGGAAAATTAATTAGAGGTCCCCCACAAGGGAGTTAATACTGGAAAAATCCCAAAAGTTGAAAATATTAATGTAGGGTCCCAAGGGACCTCACATTAATATATTTGAAAAGTGAAAAGACAGTTTTGCCCCTAGTTTTAAAAAAAATTTACCCCTCCTCCCCTCACCCCCACCCTCCTCCCTCACCAGCCTCCCCCTCCAGCCACCCTCCCCCTCCAGCCCCACCCTCCCCCGGCGCCCCCCACCACCCCCACCTTCCCCGGTAATTTTTTTTAAGACTAGGGGCAAAACTGTCTTTTTACTTTTCAAATATATTAATGTGAGGTCTCTTGGGACCCTACATTAATATTTTCAACTTTTGGGATTTTTCCAGTATTAACTCCCTTGTGGGGGACCTCTAATTATTTTTCCCTTATTTTAATACTACATCTGTCCTAAATATAGGACTAGATGACTTTTTTTTAGAGCTTAAGGTTGCAATAGTCTATTAAATCATGACATATTTGGTATATTTTTAGATTATCCATTAGTTTATAAATAAAATAAATTAGTTTAAGAGAAAAAATTAGGTAAATCAATTTATAATTAATTTATTTTGTTTTTTTTAGGATTTTTCAAAAAAGTCAATTAGATCTTATATTTAAAACTGGAGAGTGAATATTTGTTTTGGCCAACAGCTTATTTTAATATTGAAGTTTGATATAGTAATGCTTTGTATATGGTTAGAATTTGCGAGGTGATGAATCAATGTTTAAAAAACCGGATCGAACCGGGAGGTCCGACCCGTTGAACAAAGAAGCGGTCCCTAGACCGGGCCGATCTGGTAGATAACCCGAATATGTTATCGGAACGGTGATAGAACGGTTTGACTCGCCAAAATCGGGCATAACCCGTTAAACCGGTTGGCCCGGTTCACTACACCCTAGTTTTTTTTAAAAAAAATCACTCACTCACCCAAATCCAAAACGCAAAACGTCAGAACCTCTCTCAGTCTCAGTCACAGCAAAGTGGCGGATGAATAAGCGATAACTTTGAACCACGGTTGGATGTATTTTATATTGACTCTAGATGTATTTTACATTTTTACTATTTTTAGTTTTTGAAAATTTTAATATTTGATTAAATATTATCATTTAATTATTTCCGAGTTGACCCGATTGAACCACGGTTGAACCAATAACCTTTGAACTAGTAGCTTGCCCGGTTGGACGCCCGGTCCAGTTTTTCGAACCTTGTGATGAATTGTAAACTAGGTATGCCTTTCTTATCCGAAGAGCCACTTCAAAAATTTCGAATCTTGGCTGAGTCATTACATTACACGCTCTGAAGTCTGACAAAAAAATTACATGTGCATGCCTGTCTGTGTATGTCACGTGTTTGCCTTCCCTTTCTTTCTTTTGTTTATTGATGGGGGGACGGAAAAGTTCTGCTTTACTGTTTATATGGTCTGTGGTGACAGAATATTTTACTATATTCTATATTCTTTGTGAAGTCGCTATTCTCTAATGATCACAAAGTTGGCAAAGTATTCTCTTGTTGCAAGTTGCTTGAAATGTGAAAAATTTAAGGCTTTCTTGGTGGGAAGTAAATGAATCACAGTAATAGTAAAAAATCAAACTAGTGGGATTATACCCCTGGAGAGATATTAAATGTGGATGAGATAAAAAATCAAAGGGAAAAAAAAAAAAGAAATCTATGCCATTCATTCTTCTCACAGTTTACGCAGATCAGATTGATTGATAAATTATTTTCACTTCCGAATTACTAACCAATTTTTTTTTATCAGAATTACTAACCACATTTAATGTCCATGAAAATATAAAAATAATGCATGCACTAAATAGTTTAATCGTAGAAAAGCAAAAGCCCATACAGATTATGTTATCCACTTGGACTTGTAACAAACATAGCTAGTAGGCTAGTACTCTATCAATATTTTATCCAGGACTTTCAAAGGCCCAGAGAAGTATTCCAAATTCCAAGCACGATCCAATTAAGTTAAACACGTTACAGAGTCCAAGATCTCGACAGAATCTGGATATATCTGAAGTTCGGGGAACAGAACACTCTGCAATTACTTGGTCAAAGGTGGGTGAATAAATCAACGACTGGGGCCTTGGTAACTGCATCAGATCTTATAGGAGGAAAATGCTTTGGGGAGAATCACTTGTGAACTGTTCGGGTTTCAATTCCAGGCTCATCTAGAAAGATGAGAAACCCTTTCTCATCCCCAAAACGGCAGTGCATTGTTAAATGAGACAATCTGGACCCTTCATAAGAAACAAATCTTGGCCATTGAAATAATTAAATACCACAAAATTTTAATCCCAACATTAGCCTCCTCAGTCCTCACAACCCCTCCACCACTCCACCACAACCACCTCTCCAACAGCGATCACGGCGGCGGCGACCTCTCCGACGTCGGCGGTGAACAGTGGTGTAAGAGAAGCAGAGCAAGAAAAAGAAATACAAAATTCCACAAAGCTTTTTCTTGAAAAAACAGAAAAAAAACATAATCTTAAACAAATTCCGCAATAACCTGAGGAGGATGATAAGGTGGTTGCCATTCATGCTTCCTCATGATTCATAATGAACACAAAAGTTCAAAGAATAGCACAAAGGAAAAAACAACAAAAAGATAAGAATGTAGAAACACACCATAAAAGAACCACTGGTGTAGGCTGTATTTCCCATCATTGGAAGACAAACCCCGATGGAGAAAAAATGGTAAAGGTCTGAACTTTTTGAAGAATTTGATTTGTTATTGTTGTTTCTTCTTGAAATCCTTTTAAGTTGACTGAGATCTCAAATTCTTTGTATGCCTATGATGATTACTCAGTAATTCAACTAGTACAGCCTCTTACAGCACTGTTCGCCGCCACCAAGTGGTTGCCGTCAGAGAGGTCGCCGCCGTTGTGGTCAAAGTCGGAGAGTAGGTGGTGGTGGAGTGGAGGGGGTTGTGAGGACTGAGGAGGGTAATGTTGAGATTAAAATTTTGTGGCATTTAATTATTTCAATGGTCAAGATTTGTTTCTTATGAAGGGTCCAGATTGTCTCATTAAACAATGCACTCATTAAACAATGCACTGCCGTTTTGGGGATGAGAAAGGGGTTTCTCATCTTTCCAGATGAGCTGGGAATTGAAACCCAATTATTATATTATGGAAAAAATGATCAATTTTCAATTTTATATGATTTTATAAAGATTCAATGCTTAAATTTAGTTAGGGAGGAATATCGAATAAATATTTCATGCACTAAATAGAGTATTGTATTTAGGCATGATGTGTATTTTATTAAGTTAAATCATTGAAACTTTTAAAAATCATATAAAATAACTGAAAACAAACATTTTTTGTTTATGTAATACTCCCTCCGATCTTAAATATAAGACCTAATTGACTTTTTTGGAAAATCCTAAAAAAACAAAATAAGTTAATTATAAATTGATGATTTACCTAATTTTTCCCTTAGACTAGTATATTTTGCCTATATACTAATGGATAATCTAAAAATATATCATATATGTCATAGTTGAATAACCTATTTCGCAACCTTAATCTCTAAAAAAAAGTCATCTACGTCTTATATTTAGGACCGGAGGTAGTATTAAAATGATACTAATTTTATGTAGAATCTAATGATAAAACTAAACAAATTTTGAAGATCTTATTTTTTTATAGAAGAGGGTGGGAAAGTAGAGCAGCTGAGTGGATTAATTCTTTCCAGTGACTAACACATATCCTTAAATATTTTCTAACAACACAAAGTTTTGGGTTGAATTGGATTTCACTTATGTGAGTATTTCTCTAGACTTAATGGCTTGAAAAAAATATGTTTACATATTATCCATTAAATTCTTACTTTTTTATCGTAATTTAACTTAAATCTTACGAATTATGAGTTACCTATTTGATTTTTTTTTTTGATCGAGAAGTTACCTATTTGATTGAGTATCCAGATTTTTGCCAAGAAAAAACAAAGTTAATGTACCGGATAAATGAGTAAGAAGACTCAAAGCTATAAAGGGCATCGCAAGGCAGAGTAAACGAGGCGAAAAACAGAAACTGGAGATTAAAAGGCGAATGAAGAGGAGAGGGAATCGGATCATCTCTCACTCTCCTTAAGAATCTCTTTACTTCGTAGCAGCTTTGATTAGGGAGGAATATTGAATAAATATCTACATGTTGTAAACACTAAACACCCTATTTTATCCTGAACTCACTAAATAAAAATATGTTCCCTTCATTCTTTCTTGTGAGACAAGCACAAATTCAAATTGTGGAAAAATCAAACATGATAATTATTGCAAAAGTGAGGAAATAAAAATATGCTCCCTTGATTCTTTCTTATCCGAAATTGGAGACCCCATTTAGTCTAACTCAAATTCAAGTGTCATTTTTTTGTTGAGCGGATTTATTTAAGAAATAAGAAACAAAATTCAAAAAGAGGAAGAAAAATAGGAAAAAATAAGAGAAATATTAGGTTATTCAAATAGTTTTAAATTGAAAATAAAAATAATAGAGGATCAGAAGTATGATAGAATCATTACTAAAAAAAGAAGTATGATAGAATAATAAGTCAATATTTCTAGAAGAAAATTAAAGGAGAGTGTTATCAAAAAGAAAAAAGAAAATTAAGGAGAGAATGAAAAAAAACAACAAGCAGTTAATATAGATGACATTTAAAAAAATAAATAAGAGAGACATACCTCTCGCTTTATAAATAAGGGAGACATGTAATAAGTTTTAGATAAAATATAGTTTGTATTTTCGAAGATAATTATCTTTCACCCACACCACAATATGACACCTTCACCTTCACCTTCACCTTCAGATTCAGACATATGTATAAATGACAAAAACCACTATTTAATAAAGGATCCCATTTTCTTGCTTGTTGTTTTTCTATGTTCTTTCCTGATGAACTTCATTGGTTCTAACAAGTACAACGCAAAGATTCGTTCATACAACCATATGCTCTTCAAGTTAATTTTAAGCATATACTTCGTCTTCCAAATGGCCTACATGGTGCTGTTGTTATTTACTGCCAAATGTTTCCAACGTTTTGTGTTTTTGGTGGCTTTTACTGGTCGTATGGCAGGTATTTACTGCTTTATGGTTAGAAACCAGTTTGTTTATTGTTTATCCTATGACGATTAAAAGATTGCTCTTTCATTCAATGAAATTTTAATAAGTTTGTGTTTGTCAGCTATTTTGTCCGTTATATTTTTTTTTCTCTAAAATTATATTTCTTTCATTCAATTAATTTTGATTAAGGTGTTAATGAAATTGCCATAACCTATATTAATATCTAGTTTGTCCTCATTCAACTTATGATCTGGATATGCAGGAGCCAGGAGCTCTATATTTATGAAGTTTGTTGGGAGTCCTCTCATCATTCAATGCTTGTATATGTTTTATCATGCACTTATCTCAATTACTGACTTCTTTTAATCCTGAGCATTCATTTCATAATTTTACCGCATATTTCAAATTTACTATTAGCTCATCTTAACAATTAATTTTTTTGATAAAGAAAATCTTAACAATCGATTTCTTTTAATCTCGATAATCTCTAAAAAACAAATCTAGATAATCCATTTTATAATCTTACAATCTATTACTCTGGCAATTTAGTTAAAAAAAGATTGATAAAAAAGTTAACAAAAAATTACTAGCAATTTTGTGACAAATGTGAATACAAATTGAAAGAGATACAATAATAGAAAAACAACTTGGGTGTGTAGTTGAGTGACAATGACTCATTCACTCTTAACCAATTGTTTGGGGTTTCTATCCTTGACGTTGGGTATGGAGACCAATTTTCCCACCCTTAAGGGTGCCTTGATCGTCAATTAAAAAAAAAATCCTAACTAACAACACTTTCAACTGTTGCGTTTTTGTAGGCATATCTGTTGGGCATTTTGAGGCAAACATGTTAATCTTCCAGACCATTTCTTTCACCCTTTTTAGGTTTTTTCTATTTATAGACACAATTTTTCCAAATCTATTTGATAATATTTGTGATAATATTTTTTTGGACCATACATTGATCAAGTTCTTTAGTTCAGGTTCTCCAATTCTCCCGATAAAATTCTGCCACTTAAATTTTTAAATGATTGAAAAATAGGTAGAAACTCACGTGTTTACACTATGAATTCACATTTTTTATGTTTTCACCTTATAGAAATTTTGTTAACTTGTTACTAAACTCATTTCAATTATTCTTTTGATAAAATCATTTCAATTATTTTCAAATGACCAAATTCAATGAATTTATATATAAATTTTATAAAAACTTTTATATTGAGACTAATATAGTATGAATATTGATATATTTATATCTACTATCAATATTTAAAATATATTCAAGTAAAATAATTATATTTCATATATAAGTTCATTGAAATGACGATGAATTTTATATTTAATTATATACAAGAAACAAATATTTGTTAATAATAACAACGTAAACCTTATCCCACTTAAGTGAGGTCGACTACATGGATCACACGACTTCATTGTGCTCTATCAATAGTAATGCTTGCATAACTTCGTTAAGAATTCTCTTTGGTCTTCCTCTCCTTATTTTGTAGTGATTCCATACCATTTGATCAATTATTCTTAGTGCTTATCCAATTCTCTTCTTTGAACCTTTTGTTTCTTTATATGTTTTCTCTCATGATAGTGTAATAACCCTTGTGAAGTACCAAACAATGACCTATTGATATAAACAATGTGTGTGTCCATGCTCAATATATTCGACTTAATTTTTACTTTGGCTGTCGAAGCCTAACCTAACCCTACTCTTTTATTCGAGTTTGTGACCGGCTATAAATATAGACGGTGTATACCGTGGACACACAGTCACACGAGGATAAATAACCAAGCGTGACACAAAGTCATGAAAAACAAACTTTATATAATAATGGAAGAGTTAAATAAACCATTATATATATATATATATATATATATATATATATAATGGTATAATGGTTTATTTATATACCATTATATAGAAATATATATATATATATATATATATATATATATATATATATATATATATATATATTTCTATATAATGGTATATAAATAAACCATTATACCATTATATATATATATATATATATATATATATATATATTTCTATATAATGGTATATAAATAAACCATTATACCATTATATATATATATATATATATATATATATATATATATTATCAGCTTGTTCTAATATCTTCATAAACTTCTTTTCTTTAGGTTCTGGACAATTAGTACTTCTAAAACTACACATGCTTTCTTTTCATTTTTATTCTTTTTTATTATTTTACTTACTCTATTTATAAATCCTTTTTCACCATTAAACTCTTCTGGCCTTAAATCTAATTTTATATCTTTTATCTTATTATATTGTTTTTCATTAAATGTGATTCTCCGTTCACATATTCCTTCTTTACTACTTATTTGTTCATTGTATTCTTCATATTCTATCTCATTATTACTACTCTGTCCTTCTTCACTAACATTCATCATATATAATATAATATCTTCTTCTTCTGATATTTCAGAAATTTCTGATTCTGATTCTGTTTCTTGTTCTATTTCTTTTAACTTATATATCTCTACATCAGACTGTTCTAATTCACTATAGATTGGATGGTGTTCCTTGGTGAATTATTGCTTTGTTAAAGGCATAAGTGTTAGAACCTAGAATGTATGAAATAGAAGCAGAAAAATTATCAGAAAGTTCATTTATGAATTATGATAATAAAGAAGAAGCAAGTGATTGCATTTTTACGCCATTTATAATAGGAGGAGATGGAGATTATACTTTTAATCAAGTAAATTGGACTAATATGTTCATAATGAAACAATTAGGATGTTATGTTAATCCTAATATAGAAGATTTGTTACAAGTTTATAATCTAAATGATTTGTTAGAAAAACTGCCAATAGAAACCAAGAATATTATAGATCAAGAACAACAGAAATATAAGGTTGATATGTTAATAGAGTTATCTAAGTCATTGGAACAAAAATTATATGAATTAAGAAAAGAAGTTGTAAATAACACTACTGAATTAGCATATATAAAGGCAAATATAAGGCAGATAATGAAAGCTTTAGGAATAAAAAAAAAGATTGAACCTATAATTGAAAAACCCCAGATAAATATGATGAATATGGAAGAAATGTTAAAAGCTTTAGAAGAAATAGAGATAAAAGAAGTAAGTAGGAATAACATATTAAAACAATCTATGGATGAAAATATAAAATAAACTAGAATATTATCAGAAGAAATAAAGAAAGGACAAGAAGTCATAAATAGAAATATATGGGAAATATATAAAGAAATAGAAAAATTTGATATGGAAAAATATCAAGAAAAGCATGGTATAATAAATAAAGGAAAAAATAAAGAAATAAGTGAAGAAGAACTAGAAGTAAAAGAGTCGAATAAGATAGCAGAAATATTATACCAAACAGGTTCAGAATTAGATTATTTAATGGAAATAATGAATCCAAAGAAACAAGAAAAACAAGAGAAAGATAAGAAAAATAAGGGAATTAGTATAAACATGATGAATGTTTTAGAAAATATAGATGATGATGAAATAGAAGAGATAATGGGACAAGAAGAGGAAAAGATAGAACAAATAAGGAAAGAATTTCAATATGCTACAAAAATAAATATAAAGGAAGATGACAATTTTCAGATTAATATGGAAAGACAAGTAGAACCAAAAAATGAAGGAACATCAGAAACATCACAGCAACAACTAGATCAAGAAATGAGACAAAGAAGAGAGGAAGAAGAACAAGATAGTATATTATATCATAAACAACCAATAAATCAAAAGAGTTTTGAATTTTCATTTGAAACACCAACTAAATCTAGATTTACACCAACACCTTTAGAACAATATGAAACAAGAGTAATACCGAGTATGGGAATATGGTTAGATTTAGATTGTAATTTAGATAATGAAAAAAGATTAGAAGAATGGAGTAAATCGCATTTAGTAGCTTTAATAGGAAAAAGTTTAAATCCACAATTTATACCAATAGTAATAGAAGTAAGTTTTCTAGGAAATGTTCATAATTGGTGGAAGAGTAAAACAGATATATTCAGAATTAATGCAAGACATATAGAACAAGGTACATATAATGATAGAAAGGAATACATAGCAATGTTAATTAGAAAATATGAAACCCTAATTATAAATGAATTTTTAGGAAGAAGTGTAGCATTAAATGAAACTACAACAAAAACGAGAGCAATAGAAAAATTATATCAAATAGAAATATGTTCACTAAATCCAAAATATTTAGAACAATATATTTGTGAATTTAAAAAATATTATTATGAGGCAAGATTAGAGGATTATAATACACAAAAATTCTATCTAGAATTATTTTATAGAAAATTACCTAGATTAATTTCAGAAATCATAATGGAAGATTATTATAAGCACATAGGAAATATAGACTTATTTCCATTTGTAGATACGATGGGAAGAAGAGAAGAATATTTAAGAGAATATTTATCAGATGCATGTAAAAGAGCATGGAGAAATAAAAAATATTATAAAGCCAATAAGTTATTATTAAAATGTGGAGAATTAGAAAAACCTCATAAATGGAGATGCGAAGAAAAAAGAATAAGGAGAAGAAAATATAAAAAAGGAAGAAGAAAGACTAAGTATGAATTCAAGAAATATCCAAAAGAGAAATTTTACAGAAAATTCAAACCAAGAAAATACTTTAAGAAAGGAAAAAGGAAGATAAATTATAGTAAAAAACTAAAAAATGTAAATGTTATAATTGTGGAAAAATAGGACATATAAGTACTAATTGTCCAGAACCTAAAGAAAAGAAGTTTATGAAGATATTAGAACAAGCTGATAATTGGGAATTAGAACCTTTAGAAATTAATGAACCAATCTATAGTGAATTAGAACAGTCTGATGTAGAGATATATAAGTTAAAAGAAATAGAACAAGAAACAGAATCAGAATCAGAAATTTCTGAAATATCAGAAGAAGAAGATATTATATTATATATGATGAATGTTAGTGAAGAAGGACAGAGTAGTAATAATGAGATAGAATATGAAGAATACAATGAACAAATAAGTAGTAAAGAAGGAATATGTGAACGAAGAATCACATTTAATGAAAAACAATATAATAAGATAAAAGATATAAAATTAGATTTAAGGCCAGAAGAGTTTAATGGTGAAAAAGGATTTATAAATAGAGTAAGTAAAATAATAAAAAAGAATAAAAATGAAAAGAAAGCATGTGTAGTTTTAGAGAAAAAACATCCCATAGAATCAACGTTAACAGAAGGAATACTTAGAATACCACTAGTGAGTAAAACATTAATTGAAAATGAAATTTCAAGATTATCATTTAAAGATGAAGTAACAAAAATTTATATAGCAGGAGTACAATTATTGGTAAAAGCTTATTTTAGAGAAGGAATAAACTCACCTATAGAGTTACTAATAACAGATGGAAGAATAATAAGTAATGTGCAGGATAGTGTATTAGGAATATTAACAGGAAATCTAATATACCAAAAATTAAAATTTACAGTAAATACAAATTTTGCAATATCAAGAGCAGATGAACATATAGATCAATCAATAATTGTTTACCATAAACTAGGAGGAATACAAATGTTAAGAGGAGCTAAAACAATAAGTATAACTGCTATGATAGGATTAATATTTACAAATGAACATAAGATATATAACAGATCACAAGGGAGAATAACTATAGATAAAAATTTTATGCCAATATTACAAGAAATACCATTAGATCCGACAAATATAACAATCCCAGAACAATTACAAATAGAGTTAGATAGAACTGCTAATATAAATCAAATAGAAAACCCTAGAAGAATACAAACTAATAATACATTAGGGCAAAAAATGTTAAGAATAAATACGCCAGATTTAAACATAAATATAAATACTTCAGCAAGAAGAAGTCTAGAAATCCCAAGGAGATTAGAAATGCCAAGAAGAAGTATAGATATTCCAATAAGACCTGAATCCAGAAGAGGAAACATAGTAAGAACAGGAAGTAATGAATTTGAAAATGATAATATAGAAGCAAACATGTTAGCAGAAATACCAATAACAACTAGTTTAGCCCAAATTAGACCTAGACGTAGGCAAATAAATTTAACAGAACAAAAGTACTATATAAAATTAGAGATAAAGAAGGAAGCCATATGGGAAGAAGTAAAAGCATTAGTTTATCAGGAAATAGGTAAAAGTTTTATTGAAGAGCAATATACAAAAAATAATTTAGAAATAGATGAAGAAGGAACTAAGACAAATATAAATATAAGATTTAATAAAAGAGATATAATGAGTATGAAGATTTGGGTAGAAGAAAATACTGAAAATGAACATAAAGTTACGCTAGGATCAGATTTTATAAGAGCAGTAAAACCATATAGAATACAACAAGACAGAATAATGATAAATATAAATCACCAAATTTTAATCATACCGAAATGTTAGAAGGAATAAATAATAAAACTTATAACATAAATTTGATGTCTAAAAGTAACTTAAGATGGATAAGAAAACAAATGAAAAAGCCAACAACAACATTAAATTATGTAGTAGGAAGAACATGGTATATGAGGGTTCCAGTAATGTGGAATTATATAGCAAAACAAAGAATGTTAGTAAGAACAAAAGAAAGATTAGATATGTTAAGTGGAGCATAAATGAATAATAGAAGATTGTTTTTCATATTAGTAAAATTCAATTACCAAAAATATAGATCAAGAAAATATCATGCACTTATAGATACAGGAGCAAATTTAACAGTAGCAAAATATAATGTCTTACCACCAGAACTATGGAAAAGGAAACAAAAAATGTTAAGAATGGAAAGTGCAGGAAAAGAAATACATATGATAGAATTAGAATCAAGAAATGTTAGTATACAAATAGGAGAATATGAATTAGTTATACAAGAATTAAATCAATATAATGAACCTTCTTGTGATATAATATTAGGATTAGATTTTTTAAGTCAATATTATCCTTTACATTTATTAGAAAAAGTTATTATATTAACTACACCATGTAAACATGAAGCATGGGGAATAAGAATAATCAATCCATATAGAAGAAAAGATGAAAAATTTCAAAAGAAATATAATGAAAATGAAGTACAATTTTTAGAAAATAATAAACCTATAGAAATAAATCATATGTTATCAACATTAATAATAAGAGAAGTAGAACCTGAGGAAATTATAAGACTTAATATAATAGAGGGAGAAACAAAAAAGACAATAGAACAAAGATTAATAGAAAATTATAGTGAAAATCCTTTAATTCATTGGGAAAAATCAAAACCATTAGCTAAGATAGAATTAAAAGATTATAGTAGAGAAATAAATTGTAAACCTTATCCATGGACAGAACAGGATAGAAAAGAGTTTGAAATGCATATAAATGAAATGAAAAAATATGACTTAATTAGAGAAAGTAAATTTGAATATTCTTCACCTGCTATGATTGTAGTAAAACATAGTGAAGAAAAAAGAGGAAAATCAAGAATGATAATAAATTATAAAAAATTAAATGACTTAGCCATAAGAAATAGATATCCTATACCTAAAATAGAATTATTATTTAACTTAATAAGAGGAAAAAGAATTTTTAGTAAGTTTGATTGTAAATCAGGATTTTTTCAAATAAAGTTAAAAGAAGAGAGTAAAAAATATACTGATTTCAGTACATTAAAAGGATTATATGAATGGAATGTATTACCGATGGGATTTCACAATAGCCCGAGTATATTTCAAGAATATGTAACTAAATTATTATTACCAATAAGAAACTTTGCTGTTATTTACATTGATGATATTTTAATATTTTCAGAAAATGAAAAAAGACATGAAGAACATTTAGAAAAATTTATTGAATTAATAGAACATAAAGGACTAAATATATCACCACATAAAGCAGAGTTAAGAAAAAATAGAATAGGGTTTTTAGGACAATATATTTCACCTGAAGGAATAGAATTACAGGAACATATAAGCAAAAAAGTATTAGAATTTTCAGAAATAAGGAATAAGAAGGAATTACAGTCATTTTTAGGATTAGTAAACCAAGCTAGAAATTATATACCTAATTTATCAAGGTTAACTGCTAAAATATCTAGGTTAGCAGGAGAAAAAAGTATATGGACATGGAATGACCAGACAAAGAAAATTATAGAACAAATTAAGAAATTGTGTCAAAATTTGCCAAAACTAACTATTCCTACAGATAATAATGTAAAATGGATGATTTATACAGATGCATCAGAAAATTATTGAGGAGCAGCCTTATATCATGAGAATAATGAAGGAAAGGAAATAATTACTAAATACTCAAGTGGAAAATTTAATGATTCTCAATCTAGGTACCATTCAAATTGGATAGAATTTTTGGCAATAGTTAAAGCAGTAGAAAAATTTGAATTATTTATAGTAAATACTAAATTTGTTATAAAAACTGATAATACTCAAGTAAAACATTGGTTAGATAAAGGAATTAAGACTAATAAATTAAGTAACAAGATGTTAATTAAATGGCAAAGTGATATGGCATATTATGATTATGAAATTGAATATATTAAAGGCCAGAATAATTTAATTGCTGATTTTCTGATATATATATATATATATATATATATATATATATATATATATCGTTGTATATGTATATGTATACATATATATATATATATATATACATATATATATATATATATATATATATATATATATATCGTTGTATATGGGGATCGAAAGTGAGCAAATAAATAAATAAATAAATAATAAAATAATATGTGTGTGTGAGGGAGGGAGGAATGATTAATAGTCAAATTAGAGGTAAATAGTATAAAATTGTTATGAATATTGTGATTATATGGATGTCCATACCTCCACAATCTCTTGGCTTTTCCTTTTCTCAATAACCTCTCTAATGAAGTGTCTTGAAGAGTTGTTATTGTCATAATTCAAGGGTTACAATACACTTTATGAGGATTGAATTTGTCATTTACTTTCTTGTAACTTAGTTGAGGTTGGTGACCTATAAATAAGAGGCATTGTACTACATGTGATGTATCCATAGATGAATAAAGATTTCTCTCATTTCTCTCCAAAATTCCTCTTCTAATATTCTCCCTTCTTCATCACTAATATTTGCTATTTCTTCTTCTTCTTCTTCTCAAGCTTCTATATTTTCTTATTTTCATAACACGTTATCAGCACGAGTTTGCTCCAAAATATTAAGGTACGTTCTTTACATTTATTTTTAGTGTTGTTGATAATACACACACATATACTACTCATATATTATATTATATTATAATTCTTTGATAATTCACACACATATACTACTCATATATTATATTATATTATACTTCTTTCATACTCTTATATATATTATGCCATTTAATTATTATTATTATTATTATATTATATATATGATTATAATTTGTTATATTATTTGTTATTATTCATATATTCAATCATTATGGGATAAATATCCATGATATATTATAATGTCACTTTATCCAATGGCTTGAAGCCATGACACTCCCAAATTTGTTTTATTAGATGACTTCAAGTTTTATCGCTTTGATAAAATTTATTGGTATAAGACCATAAAGTTTGTTGGTATAAGACCATTTTATAGTTTTGTATTTAAAAGAGGGGGCATGAAAAGGATGAGAAATGACTTAAGTGAGAAATGACTTAAGCATCAAGTGACATAAAATAGCTTTATATCTTTGGAAGATATTTGATGTGGTCTTAAAGACAAATATTATGAGAAAATGTGAAAATATGACAAGAAGTCATATAGAAAAGAGAAAATTTTACAAAATAATGAGATGCCATAAGAATAAGTATATGACCAAAAGTCATATGAAAAAGAATTTTACACAATGACTAGATGTCATATGAATATGTATGTATCAATTTATGATTATGATACAAATAAATGAAATATTGATAACCCCCGATGGGTCATTATTGTAAGACATAAGAAATATTGATAACCCCCGAAGGGTAATTGTTGTAAGGCATAAGAAAATTGACAACCCCCAAAGGGTCATTGATATTTATTTTCAGTTATAATTTAATGTTGATATTTATTTCATTATTTATGTAAATTATTTATCTTTTTATTTCATATATATAAGGTTATTTACATATTTTATATTTCATTTGATGACATTATTATTTTTTTTCATTTGATATGATTAATTTGTGGGAGAAATACGTTAAAAAGTCCTGAAGACTAATTAACATATTTTGCTATAATCACACATAAGAATGACCATGTTGTGGATTAAGGACATCAAAAGTTGGTGATAAAAAATACTCATTATCTAGGTCCTATATTTAGGACCGGAGGGAGTATAAGATTTTGATGATAAGTTTATATGACTAAGAAGTTATAGTCAATGAAAACAAGTAGTACAATGGTATGGTCCTGAAAACCAATCAATATTTGGAAATATTTATAATATGAAAAATAAATGTGAGAAATATAGTGATAATTATTTGTGAATTTCCAATTAGAATTTTCTTTACTATTATTATTTAAATTTATTGTTGTTCAAATTTATTGTAATTAATTTGTGAAAGAGAAATAACTATAATTATTATTTGATATTGTTATAGTAATAAGTGTGAAAAATGATATATGAAATCAAATACCAAAAGTCATAATTGAGTTTGCATTGGAGATAAGCTATGCTATAAGGCCTTTTCCACTATAATTTATTGACCAGGTTTGGAGAATTCTATGACTTATTTTTCAATATCTTATGATTGACAAAGTGTTCAATTTTATTATTGAATTCGCCAACAATTCTACCCATATTACTTTCATATGAATATCTTGCATTTGAATATTTATGATTTCTTTTTACCTTATTGTTTAAGGGCATGAAAATTATTTGTTAATATGACTGTTCGCAAAATTGCTTACCGCAAGAGCACGGGTCAAGTTTAGTAGTATAGTGAAAAAGTAAGAGTGTCGTTCCAACAGAGACTATGTTTAAGCAAGTTCATTAAATAAATTATGATCAAAATTAGCTTTGGGTAAAAAGTGATATGATTATAATGAAAATAAGAGGGTATATTTTTGTAATTTAGTTTAAACAAGAAAGAAAAGACTAGGCCTATTTATCCACTTGTAATTCATGATACCCAATTTTCCCTTTCCATAATGTTAATTAATTGCTATTGTGTTGTTGTGTGAAGTCTCTTTTATTTAAATAGCTCTCTCAAGCCTATTTAAACCTTAATTGAAATTAATATGCATAATCTCTTACTACATATTATTTCAATTAGTCTCTTTAAACAATTCACTTCAATTTCACAAAGCTTGGTTAGATCATATCTGTAGCTCACTAACAAACTCTCCATTCCTCATTGGAATTTCAAGACAAGCTTGGATTCAACCTAGTTCTTTACTTAACTAATGCTCTCTCAAGCCTCTAATTAAGTTAACAAGCTAAATATTGACCACCACCTAGATATTAAGCACAAATTGAATCCACAACATAATAGAAATTAAACAACATAAAGAAATAGAGTTTAGGTATCATGTAATACAAGCTTCAAAATAGACCTAGACAATGAACTAACTACTCATACTAAAACTAAAATTATCTAAACACCACCAAGATCCAGAAATTAACAAGAGAAATAGAGAGAAATATGAAGGGAAAAGAGAAGACCACCAATAAATTGTGAAATCTTCAAGCATCTCTTTTTTCTCCAAACCCCAAATGTCACTCTCAAAATCTTTCTTGCTCTCTTGCTCACTCTCCCTCACAATGATTTTTTCGTTCAAAGCTCAAGAGGGAGAGGTTGAAGAAGCTGAAATAGTTGCTTCTACCTAGCTTCCGAATTCGCCGTCTGAAGAGAATGTTGAATGAAGATTAAATTGAACAGTGCCGCCTCTGTTACCTCTCCCCGCTGCCTCCCCCCTTTACTTAGGTCTTTTTAATTGCTGTATTGGTCCAGTTCTCCAGCTTACTTGCTGCCCCATTAATTGGTTTTAGTCCACTTCATTCAAGCCCATCTTGCTCCCCCAATGGCCCGTGCATAATCCACTCCTCTCTCATTTTACAAGTCACATGGCTGTCACTTGAGGGGCCCTCTCTCATGCTTTCCCTTTGCCTTTTGTCATTATATTATTTCCTTTCTCACAAAGAACTTGGCTGCACCTTGCACCTGCACAAGACAAAGCTGAAATAAATGTAGCATGAGCATTTAGTTACAATATATTAAATAATAATCTTACTCATGCTCTTCTTTTGGTTAATTATCAAATCTCACATAAAAAACTTGACCAAATCATTTTAATTTGGCATGAATGACTCCCAAATACTCCAAAATATATATCAAATCTAGTAAAAAATGGGGAGTCATCAATGACTCATTGACAATGAAAATAGAAATTATTTGTTATCAAGTATGTTATATTTTATTAATAAAAATAATTAAATGGCTTTGAATAATACTATTGTAAGTTCTATACATTTTATCATGATGTTGAATATTAGATTAAATTGATTTTATGTGAAATTTTGTTGAGTAAAAGTTATATGATTATCAAAATGTTCTATGATTATGATTATCTCATATTGTAATTGCGTAGTTAGGTCAATTTGATACAATCTCCCTTTGAAAATAGAATCACTTTCACTTTCTCGCATAATTAGGTCAATTTTACTCCCCCTCATGAAAACATCACTTTTGTCTCCATTGAGAAATCGATTGTGTTCCATAATTCATCTACAAATTGTGATATGTAAGAGCAATAAAACTATGAGTCCTCTATATATAACTCATATATTTTCTAAATGACAAAATATTTTTTTTGATTTCTAATATATGCTTCTGGCATTTTTTCCATAATTCAAGAATTTCATGTAAATTTCATCATCAAGTGGGATATATACTAGTATTGATGCACCTTTTCTTTTCATATATTGCCAGACAAATAAAATTTGTAGCATACTTGTATCCACCACAAAATAATACGTCTTATGACAATCTTTATAAGCTTTGTTATAAGCTATATTTCACACAAGTATTTATATCCCACAATAACTTTATATTTCTGAATTTGGAACTTCCGGGCTTCCGGCCCATAATTTTTGTATTTTGAAACATATTCAAAGTTTCACTTCTTTTCATTTTCTTTTGAAAGTGAAAGTGATTCTATTTTCAAGGGGAGATTGTATCATGTTGTACTCTTTTTTCCTTAACCAAGGTTTTGTCCCACTGGGTTTTCCTAGTAAGGTTTTTAACGAGACAACATTGATAATTATTGTGTACTCTTTTTCCTTCACTGAGTTTTTATCCCAATGAGTTTTTCTTAGTAAGGTTTTAATGAGGCACAATAATATTTGTTATGAATATCCAAGGGGAGTGTTATGAATATTGTGATTATATGGATGTCCATACCTCCACAATCTTTTGGCTTTTCCTTTTCTCAATAACCTCTATAATGAAGTGTCTTGAAGAGTTGTTATTGTCATAATTCAAGGGTTACAATACACTTTATGAGGATTGAATTTGTCATTTACTTTCTTGTAACTTAGTTGAGGTTGGTGGCCTATAAATAAGAGGCATTGTACTACATGTGATGTATCCATAGATGAATAAAGATTTCTCTCATTTCTCTCCAAAATTCCTCTTCTAATATTCTCCCTTCTTCATCACTAATATTTGTATTTCTTCTTCTTCTTCTTCTCAAGCTTCTATATTTTCTTATTTTCATAACAAAAATAAATTTTAAACATCGATTAGTAAGGGAAAAAAAGGGCCAAAATTGATAGTAATTAAAAAAAGGGCAAAAGAGCTAATCTAGTAATTAACTATTTCACTTTGGACAAAAATAATAAATGACTGTTTCGCGGTGCATAAATAATAACCAACTTTGTGACCCGGTGCAAAAATAATAAAACCGGTACCAAATGTTAATTTGTTGTTTTGTGGAACATTTCTGATATTATTTTCTAAAGTAAAAATACCATTTTACCCTCTCACAATTAAAACTTAACCTTTCTTTCTTCCGCCCTTCATCTTCCTATGCTAACTAGTATCAGCAATGTTTTAATTGGGAGGGGAAAAATGTATTTTTCACTTTCAAAATAATATCAGAAAGGTCCCATAGAACTACAAATTAACATTCAGAACCGGTTTTATCATTTTTGCACCGGGTCACAAAGTTAAATATTATTTATGCACCGCGAAATAGTCATTTATTAGTTTTGCCCAAACTGAAAGAGTTAATTATTAGATCAGCACTTTTGCCCTTAAAAAAAATTAGCCGATAAAGGACATTATAACTTAGTATAACATTGAAAATAAAACCAAATAATAAATGAATGCATAAATTATACTCCCTCCGGTCCTAAATATAGGACCTAGATAGAGACTTTATTTTGGTCCTAAATATAAGACCTAGATACATTTTTGGTCACCTTTTTTCCTAAATTACCCTTCTTCTTCTTAACAACTCCTTTGATAGGGGAGAAAGAGCTACTAAGTAACTAAACTAATTAATGAGGGGTATTATTGGAAAGACATCTAAAATTAAGCCTTCCTTAATCTCCCCAAAAAAGTTATTTAGGTCCTATATTTAGGACCGGAGGGAGTAATATACAGAAAATGTAAGAAACGATTAACATGAAAGAGGCTACCAAATGAAAAGCTAAAAGTATAAACAATGCAAAGGAATATAAACAATTAAAGATTGTTGTCAAATAAACTAAACATGCTAAAATCCATGACCTAAATTAATTAAATCAATCATAAAGTTAAAATTTTATAGCCATATATATCTTTATGGATCTAATCAAAAACTAATTTAAGAATTTAAAAAATTGAAGAATGACTAAATGAAATTCCAGAAACTCAAAAGGGGTAAAAATATAATTTTCTCTAGCTAAAACACCTTCTTGACAAGAAGGGACTAAAATATAAATGCAGAAAATTAAATGGGAAAAACAACAAGTTAAAATATAAATTATATAAATAAATATTATTTATTTCAAAGCTTTTTTTATATAAATAAATAAATATTGTTTATTTTGCAAACAAGTTTGTTTGCAAAATAAGGAATTTAAAATATAAAATAAATTATATTAAATAGATAAATATAAAATTGGGTCAATTTTACGTAAATATTGCCAACGAATATTGAAACTGATCACGATCCGCATACACTCATTCAACCACAACTTGAGAAAACTTTTTTTTTATTAAAATCCCTAGAAATCTGACCACCATGACTCAGTTCCATTATCATCAACGTGTAAATTGTAACGAAATACCATTAAACTCGTTGACTGGAGCATATTCTTCCTTATTTTGTGCACTTTTCAAAACAGAATTTTCTTCCTCCATTGAATGGTGATTTTCGGATAACACCACCCATATCAAATACATACCATTCCCATAACCTTCCTAATTCATAGTACTACTATCACATCCCAAAATTACATATTAAAACCATATTACTGTTACATAACGGTGGAAGCCAATTGGGAGAGGAGGGAGGATTTCATTTTCCTTGAAGTAGAAGTCTAACTTTCCACCTTCCAGGGCGGTGTCATCTTAATATAATAAACCTATAACCTAATTCTCAGGGTTAAAGGTCATTTTGACCACCAAACTATTTATAAAGTATCAATTTGGCCTAAGAACAATAAACCGTCTCATATTGACCAATGAACAAATAAAAGGGTCCATTTTGACCACTGCGCTACTAGAAAATACCAAACTACCCTTCTAAAATTAATAAAAACTACTAAAAATTTAAGTGGGGCCCACACTGTCATCCTCCCATATGCTCTTCGCCCCCCTCTCATCGTCGTTATCCTCCCTCCACCCACCTCTCTACTCTGATCCCTCCCTGCAGTGAAGTGTAGCCTACCGCGTAGGATGGTCTAAGATGAGTCCTAAGCGAATTAAATGTTCAGGGATTAAGTTCCAATGACTCATAGGAGGACTGAATTATAACTGAACTAATAGTTGAAGGATCTAAAGATTAACGTTCATATATATATGCGTGTGAGTTCAACTTATCACCGTCTTCATAAAATATCAGTAGGTATAATTGATGCTACCAAAATTTTGATAAAAATATCCGCAAGTGTACGAATAGTAAATTTAGTAAGGTGGTAGTTTAAGGTCGATCCCACAGAGACTCAGACAATTAATAACTAGGCATTAGATTTCCTATTTTCATTCAAGTTGAGTAAATAAGAAAATTTGATTTTAATTACCTAATAGCTAAGAAAATAAAATAAAACAAATATTCACACAGATGAAATTCATGAGTCAAAAGAACAACCTAGAGCCACTAATCCCTTATCTGCTTCTTAGATTTTATTCCCCACTAAATTAATTATGAATCAATTCAACTAGCTAATCTAGAGTACTAGTGTCTATAAATGTCTTCCGGTCCATTTGCATCCTTGCCTAGCTTAATTACACAATGTCTTGCACTAATTTACTAGGCTAATTTATCTCGGTACCGCTCTAATGTGACTATGTAGGGCTTTTAGGTATATTCCTATCCTAGTCGCAAATCAGATTAAAATCCAATCCTACACTATTTAATCCCATGGTCTATTTAAAATTCCCTCTTCCGAGTCCGATTCTAAATTCCCTAAACATGTCTAATGGTGATCAAGCACTAAACAAGTTAATTACTAAAAACAAGATTAAATAAACTAAATCAAATTAACCATGACTAAATAGTGGGAAATAAAATACTAAGTTACAAACAAGTTCATAGTACTCTAGGTTGTAAAAGAAATTAGCCACACATAGGGTTCAACATAAGAATTAGGTGAAAATCCAAAAACATACTACAAGTTCACAAAGGAGTAAGAATTGGACAAGATTGAGGAGCTGTTTCCTTCCTTTTGTGTGTTGATGTCAATACATATGTGTGTGTGCCTTTGTGTGTTGATGTCAATACATATGTGTGTGTGCCTTTGTAGTACGGCCCTGGTGCCTTCTTCTTCTCCTTGCGTCAATAACGTGTGATCTGCTTCCTCTCGTCTTCAATTTCTTCGTGAATCTCGTGTAGGCTATAGGAATTAGAAGAATTATGACCAAGCCTCCCTTCTCCTTAATTGCATGTGTATATTTATAATAAAATAGTCCAACACCATATTGCATTTGTCTTACATGTTAAGTTTCTTTTCTTTCCTTTTCTTGTATGATGAATGCACATAATCAAATCAACCTCTTTCTCTTTATTTCCTTTTTCATTAAATCTGCATTCATGAAGAGAAAGAAATAAGAAATAATCACAATGACTCAATCACATAATCTCATTAATAGGAAACTTCTCATCAAAATATTTCTTTTAATATATTAAGTTTCCTATTTCAATTAAATTTCAGATTTTCCAAAAGAATGACTCATATAATCCTCAAATTACTTTCTTTCCAATTCACAACAAAATCTCTTAATTACTTAATTAATGACTCCCCAAGTACAACAAAATATTTCCTAAAACCACTAAATATGGGGAGTCATCAATAATGAAACACAATTTACAAAGGAATTGTAGCCAGAGTATATAAACAAGAGTCGTAATTACATGAAGGAAGTGACCGAGAGAAATTACAGGAAGAAAAAATACACAGCACAGACGGAGAAAACAAGAAATGCTCAGGAAGAGAAGGTGCAGAGAAAGTCCAGATACAGAAATGATCAAAATTAAACATAGTGAACATGGGCGATGAGAGAGAGGGGGCTTAGAGCATAAGGGGAGGATGAGACAGTGTGGGCTCCACTTAGATTTTTATTAATGTTTTTTTAGAAGGGTAGTTTGTTATTTTCCAGTAGCCCAGTGGCCAAAATGGACCCTTTTATTTGTTCATTGGCCAATATGAGACTGTTTATTGTTCTTAGGCCAAATTGATACTTTGTAAATAGTTTGGTGGCTAAAATGACCTTTAATCCCTAATTCTCATCATGCTTTATTATATTTAGAGAAACATAATATAATGAAACCTGAGAATATAATCATCATCATGCTTCATAATGCACGCACAAGTATCATCATCATGCTTCATAATGCACGCCCATCCTAAAATAATACTCTTCTATATACAACTATTAATAAACACAACAACAACAACAATAATGATAATGTATCAATTAGAGTTAGAGAGAAAGGTAATCCTGCATTATAATACGTGATCGGAAACCTAATCCTAAAATGCTCTCTTAAACATAGTGTAAAGCATATGTATTTAAAGAGAATGTATATATGTATGAATTAAAGAGTGAGATTACGTACGTACGTAACTGGTCAGAATTGTTGTTTTTCTTGTATTTAGAGGTGAAAAGATACTAATCAATAATTAACATAAATTATCGGAATTCAACATCATGAACGTTTCTGGAAACCTTCATCTTGCGTTTACTACCTCTGTAAAGCTCTTCAAGGCGTGGTGTGTTGCACATAAATTTTAATACATGTTATGTGAAGTGTAGAAAATAAAAGAATGATTAAGAAAGATTGGGAAAGAATGTAAGAATTGAGAGGAAGAAGTAGAAGAAGAAGAAGGAGGAGGAAAAAATAATAAAAGAAATATTTTTTAATAAAACAAATATTTGTTAATAAACATCGAATATACAATGAATTTACTTTCTTTCAACGAATTTACTTAGAGCTTGTTTTTTTTAATCACCGCCCTATTTAATCCAGACTCGAGGGGTAGGAGTGTTGCTCACATAGGCAAGGTTGTCCCCTCTCCCAATGAGAGCACCTCCCGGGAATCGAACACGTGTTCTCATCCTTACGGAGGTTGCAGCCCACTTACCAGCTCAACCAACTACTGATTAGTTACTTAGAACTTGTTTGATTGCATGAAATAGTAACAAAGAAATGGAAACTGGAGAAAGTTGAAGGTATTTTTGCAATATATATATCTACTAATTATAAGATCTAGTTGACTTTTTTGAAAAATCCTAAAAAAAAAGTTAATTAAAAATTGATCTACTTAATTTTTATGTTAGACTAGTTTATTGTACTTATAAACTAATGGATAATCTAAAATATATCAAATATGTCATAATTAATAACCTATTTCGCAATCTTAATCTCTCGAAAAAGTCAACTAAGTCTTATATCTAGAATTGGAGGGAGTAGTAATTTACATATATCATGGGCTCACATGTTTTCTCTCTATCTCACACTTTTCCTAAACCCCCAAACTTTTTTTATAGCATAAACCTCACAAAGTTACTTTTCCATCATTATCTAATTTACTTATACTTTCTATTTTTAACCCTTACACTAAATTCCATTTTCAATTTCAATCCAACCAGCCAAACAGGTTTGTTTGTCTGATTGTGACATGTGAATGAGAAAATGTCATTTAAATCCCTCCGAATATCCAAAAGGACAATTCAGGAACCTAAACTTCCAAAAGGACCATGAAGGAACTATGACCTAGTTGACATTTTAAAATATTGCAAAAGGACTAAAATGCCCCCTTTTTCAAAGCATTCTTTTTCTCTTTCTCTTTTACCTTCAACCCCATTTTCTCCATCGTTCTCACAAAGCTTCACCCCCCCCCACTCCTCCATCTTCGCCATCTCCCACCTGCCATCCCCACCACTTCGTATTCGCAGGCCACTGCTTCTCCATAGGCCAAGCCCCCCTCTCTCAATTTTCTAGGTTTCAACACTCCTCATCCCCAAACCCTATCGGCCCTCTTCCAAAATTTTTGCAAAAATTTATCAGTTGTTATATTCAAGTGCAATGACAGGTGAATTCATGAGCTATATTTAATTTTATTTAACCTTTCAAATGCAAATGCAACACCTTGAATTTTTTTCGTTTTAAATGTTTTTGGGGTAGGAAGGAAGTATTGTACGTAGTTGCTTTTCTTTTGGGGTAGTTGAATTCTAGATTTGGGGTTTAGAGTCTTTTCTTTTCTGCAAAATTAGGTTTCTTGGTTAATCTTTGTGCTTTGGGTTGGATACTCATTTTTGTTGAGACAACTATGATTAGTATGTATGCTAAATGTGGGGACTTGGTTTTTGCTAGGAAAGTGTTTGAAGAAATGTGGCAATCAAATGCTGTTACAAGGAATGCTACCAAATGCTGTTACAAGGAATGCTATTGTTAGATTTTAGGTTTGGAGATTGGAGGGTGCTGAAGATATGTTTAAGCGGATGAGTATTAGGAATTTGACTACATGGAATGTGATGCTTGCTGGTTACACCAAAGTAGGTGAGCTTGAGTTAGCAAGAAGAGTGTTTTCTGAAATGCCCATTAAAGATGATGTTTCTTGGAGCACTATGATAGTTGGGTTAAAATGGCTCATGAAGGTGACTCAAGGGAATTCAAACAGTTGTGTTGTTATTCCATGATGGAGGCCATTTACAAGATATTCAAGATGTCTGCACCAGCTATATGTCTGCACCAACTCATATGTTTTTGGGAATTTGGTTGCTTAAGACGATGTCTATTTTGTAATTATTATGATAGGAAATTGTGTATGACATTTTTTGGTTTGGTGATAATGAAACATTAAGTGACATAAAGACCTTATATTTACTTGTCAATGACTATGTAAAGATTCATTCATGTTAATTGAAATATTGCAATTGTTAATATGTATAATTTAGTTTTTAAAAGGTATACTGTAGTGGTTAATCAAGCTTACAGGTGAGATTAACCCTTGAGACCTCCAATTGAACAATTGTGCACTTGTATGTTGCGGTAGTTAACTGAAATGTTACAATTGTTAATAACTATATGTTGTCGTTGTTAATAGAAATGTTGTTCTGGTTAATTAGTTAATTGAACAAAAATTGTACTTAAATGTTGTTGTAGTTAATGGATATGATCTTTTTGTTAATATATATGTTGTCGTGGTTAATGAGTGTGTGATCCATTAACACGTGAACTTCAATGTTAAATGAAATGTTACAATTGTTAATAGCTACGATTATGTTGTTAATAGTTATGATGCTGTGGTTAATTTCAATGTTACACTTGTTAATAGGTATGTTGCCGGTGTTAATAGAATGATGTCGTGATTAATTGAAATGTTGCAATTGTTAATAGGTATGATGTCATGGTTAATTGAAATGGTCCAATTGTTGATAGGTATGATGATGTGGTTAATTGAAATGTTTCAATTAACCACAATATCATAACTATTAACAATGACAACATGAGTATTAACAACAACAACATTATAATTAACCACGACACATAGCGATTAACTACGACAACATATCAATTAACAATTGGAACATTTTAATTTATCACGGCATGTCGACATCATACTTTTAAAAAATTGTACCATATATATTAAACCACGACAACGTACATATTAACAACAAAACCATATACATTAACATCGACATCATAATATTAACAACACGATTATAACCATCAATAATACCAACGTTTCAATTAAATAGAGCAATGTACATATTAACAACATTATACCTATTAACAACGAAATCATACATATTAACAATTGTAACATTTCAATTAATAACATTGAAGTTCACATGTCAATGGATCATACTTATTAACAACGACAACATATATATTAACAACAAGATCAGATACATTAACAATACCAATCTTTCCATTAACTAGAGTAACATACATGTTAACAATGACATTATAATTATTAACAATGAAATCAACAAGAATTAAGGTTGGAAGGAATAACTGCTATGTTATTATAATTTGACGTATAGTAATTGCCACTACAGAGGCAAGGGCAAAAAATGCCAAAATCAATTTAAAATCATGACAATTGCAAAAATAACTATTACCATAGCAAGTGTGACAAATAAGTTTTTACAAAAGATGGATCCAAAAGTCTCACAAGTACTTGTTGACATTAACATAAATCATAACCTAAACAAAAGAGGCTAAAGAGTTTCTTTACGGATGGCAACATTAGTGCCCTGAGTAAAATAACTAAGTAATCTTCTTCTTAGCCTATGATGTTGAGCTTCCTCTTGATTTATATTATTCCCTTCAATTCATCAAAACAAAGTCGTCCGCTTGGGATTCTTCCATTTTCATCCACCGAAACCAAAGTTGAAACTCCTTCTGTTCTTCACTAATCACAAAGTGCTTGGATCTTCACTTCATATGCCCTCTAATTTATCCCTATTGAACCTCTCTTGGTCATTTTCTCAAACACTTGGCATGCATATTCAAGCATATCTTTACCCTTGTCATTCCTTGATTCTCAAACACTTGGTCTTGCCCTTTACCGAATGAGGATGATACAAAACTGCTTGAGGGAGTTTTAGGGACTAATTCTGTTAAAAGTTGGTCAATATTAGCAGGTAATTTGCTCCTGACATGCAAATAATAAAGAGGAAGATTATCATATGAACCAGAACCAAGTAAAAGCTACAATTTTAGTGCAATGGAAAATGACCTCAACTATAAAAGTATCATTTAAGCTATTTATCAAACACTTGGCGTGTGTATAAGAAGACATTACCATACAATAAGCACTAGCCTTAAGTGATAAGGCATACTCAGGGGACTAAAGAAAATTAAAACATAAAACAATGGATTCCTATTCCTATCAAACAAGTAAAAACATAACAGATCCTATATATAACTAGACTAATGTTATATAAATTTCTTGTAGGTCCACCAATATTAACCACAACCAAAGGTTTTGGCAAAGTTGCTAACTCTTTAGTACAATTCCAATCAGTTTCATTTAATATCTAGACACAAATCTAGATTCCACAAAAGAACATTACACATAATCACTCTTTAGCTAATCCTTTCACATGAAAAGCACCCAAATCCCACTTCACAAATCATACATCAACTAAAACAGCACCCAAACAACATAAGTCTTCTTTAAAACATCAACTAGATCCTAGTTCCTTCATGGTCTTTTTGGAAGTTTAGGTTCTTGAATTGTCCTTTTGGATATTCAGAGGGATTTAAATGGCATTTTCCCAATGTGAATTGTGGTCCGAGGTAGTATTATGTCGTACCATTACCATTAGCATTTGTCGTTTTGTGCGGAAACCGGCAATAAACCAGATTCTCGTAAAGCTGGTGCGACTTCATCACAACATTTTTTTTATCAGAAGACTTTCACAACGTTTTGGCTATAATTAAATAAGGCTTAAGTGTGTTTTTATCCCTCAACTTTAGAGAAAATCATATTCTGGTCCTTTAACTTTGAAAAGTGTGTTTTTGGTCCCTTAATTTTGGACAAAGTCATCTTTTTAGTCCTTTAACTTTGAAAAGTGTGTTTTTAGTCCTTTTAAATTTAGTATAAGTATGTTTTTTGTCCCTTAAATTTGCAAAAAGTCATGTTTTAGTCCCTTAATTTTGAAAAGGAAGGGACTAAAAACATTTTTATTCTTTTTTCAATAGACTAAAAACATTACTTTATCCAAAGTTAAAGGACAAAAAACACACTTTTCAAAGCTAAAGGACCAAAAACACACTTTCTCCAAAATTAAGGGACAAAAAACACACTTTTCAAAGTTAAAAGACCAAAACATAACTTTGTGCAAAACCAAAAACATATTAGGCATTAAATAAACTTCTCTTTGTTGCCACCATATTCCATGCCATTCAAATCAAAGGCCCCGTTTTGCCCCCTTTCCATTTATTTACTCTTCCCTTTCACTATTTCCAATCCAAAGTCTTGATTGGGTATTCTCATCTAGGGTTCTTTACACACAATTCCCTTATGTCACTCACTTGCCGCCATAATCACAATTAGCATCAAGTCATGATTTTTTCATTTCTGGATTTTTTTTTTCAATTCTAGAGGTATTTTTGGAATTGGGTTTTCAATTTCAATCCAAAATCTGCCGATCTGTGTTCAAAAGTTTAGGCCTTTTGGAGGAGGAAAAGGCTCGATTTTTAGTTGTTTCTCTTTCTCATCGTCGTCGAGAAATACGAGGTAAATCCTGGGGTATTGTTACTATGATGTTTTTTAAGTGAAGTTTAATTTTTTTTTTATGGTGTCTGAAGATGCTTTGAAATTCTCTTGGCTTAAGCCTATCTATGCAATTTGTTCAATTAGTGGATAGTGAATATTGGGTGACCTTTGCTTTTGTTTATTTTATTTTTTAATATCTTAAACTGTTGCTGATAATGAAAAAGGTTAACGAATTGTTGTTTGGAGATTGGGGGCTGAGCTTGCACCTATAATTATAAACTGGAGTTTTCACAATGTTGGATGTGAATTATAATCGGGTTAATATATCAAGTCCTTTTATTCATCTATTTGAATGGCATCCCTTGGAATAGCATCCTTATACAGGGCTTGAAGCCCTCTCCTCCCTCTGAAATCAGGCAAGCATCTTCCCATCAAGAATCCTGCAAACTATAATTTGCACTTAAGCCATGAAAACCATGCTTGCTGTTACTGAATTCTTGCTTTTATCTTTGCAGGGTCAGCAGAGAATATAGCTGTTGGGTGTTTTCTTTGGGCGTTTGAGGCGAGGTAGATGTTGTTTGACACTTTTACTTGAGATGCTTTGTTTACTTGTTGACATTTTTGTTTGAATATTTTCAATAATCTGTGTCTTTTATTTTTTTTCGTGATTGAAGGACGTATATACGGCTGAGTGTTTAGGTTTGAATGTTCAAAAAGAGTTTCTCTATTGGAATACCGATAAGTTGCTGTGGTTGCTTTGGGTTCATTAGAAAGTTCAAATGTCGAAGAAATTAGTCTGGCATCAAGATTAGACTCTCTCAGGAGCCATTGTTTAATGAAAATGAAGACAGATATGATGTTGAGGATGAGGATGATGGTAGGTCCTATAATGGTGATGTTAGTGACACCATTAGTGAAGATGATAGTGAAGTTCCTATTTGTGCCAAACGTTCTGAGGAAATTTTGATGTTGAGCGAAGAGAAAGATATGATATGCAGGAAATTTCCTGTTAAGGAAACTCACAAAGTTGTTCGCACATAGGTAATTATCATGCAGTCTTGTATATTTCTATTTTGATGTGTTTTCTATTTTAAAGAGGGAAATAGTCAAGACTAGCTTGGCTATTCTTGATCTTTAAAGTGAGGTGTTCATGATTGCATTGTTGTCAAAATCGAATTAGCCGTGTCTTAGGAACTATCCTAAACTCCTTTGTATGGTATATCATGTAAAGAGCTGCTTTAGGATTTTGTTTAATGGCAGGAAGTGTTATCATATTTGCTTATGAGTGATGAGTATCACGTCTGTATTGGGAATAATAATCAGTTCTTTAGTACTGAACTTGTTGATAGTGTTTGCTGATAGTTTCAGCTTCAGTTATTATCTTCACCATTCTGATTGCTTGACACGGAGTTGATGGTGAGCTTAGATGCTGTGCTTTGTTTCTTTCTTCACTTGTTACCATGATTTTCCCTCTAATTGCAATTGAAGTGGTATTTTTTTTTTGAACACGAAGTTGGCATAAGTAGTTTATCTTTGGACTTTCTTTGAACAATGACAAATTCAATGCATTTGAGCTCATCTGAATGGCTATCAGTATTGATCTGTTTGATTCTTTTCTGGAGAACAGTCTCTATAATATTTCATATCTCTTGTTGGTAGCTTTATGTAAATTTTATTTCTGTTTCAGGATGAAAATGGTAACAAAATGGTAAATGAATATGTTCGGGAATACAAGATCTGTTCTGGTAGTTATGGAAAGTGGTAAGCATTTTTTGTGCTGTGTGTTATATCGCTCATCACTTTGTTTAGGTTTTTAAAGCATCTCTTACATATATGATAGGTTTTATACCGAAATCGTGTAGATTGAAATCATTATGCAATCAAGGTATAAGGCTCTTTTCTGATGTGTGAGGATATTAATTTACTGCATTGTAGCAAATTTTGGCACAATTTCTGTATTATAGATGTTGATTGAAAGGTGCTACTCCTGATTTGTATGATTTGGGCAGTTTAAAAAAGGGCGAAGGGGCAAAAATAGCCACCGTAATTTCCAAAATGGACAACTTTGGCACCCGTAATTTCGAGGGTGCAAAACCGTACATTATAAACAAAAATGGGACAAATCTAACCACGTCGTTAAGTTGTTTGTAACAAACATGTGTTTTGGCGTGGGGCCCACATTAAACGACGTGGCATGACAGTCAGCATCTGAAGTGAATCCACGTTGGAAGCCCTGCCACATCACCTCATCATCACCAAATCCCCAATCTGAAAATGTATAACCCTAATCCCAAATCTCTGCACATCCTCACCACACTCATTTTCGAATTCGTCCCTGTAATCGCCAGCCCCACCTCCAGTTGTTGTTGCGCTTACCATTTATTTGAGATGTGTTATATGTAATTAAGAGAGTAGTTAAATAAACATTTTAATTACGTATAGTTTAATAAGTATTTACATTTCTCTCACTAATTCCTCTTATGTATAAAACATGTGTTAGAATCTTAAGTTTTGATGAGCACTAAAACATGAAAGAACATAATGAACACTTAGGAAGAATTTGATGGAAGTTAAAAATCCTAAGTTAGAACACTATCGGATGCAAAATCACAACCGGATGACTTTTGCCAAAAAAAACATAAGTAGCGCTTGCGGATGTAGTACACATCCCATAACGGAAGTCAATTGAACACTAAGTCTGATCCTAGTTAACCTAGTCTAAGTGAAAAGTTTCCCATAGCAAGAACCTCTATTTTCCAGTTAGACTTCCAGAAGCAAGTAGGCACATCACCAAGCGCAAGTGAATTTAACACTAAGCCTAATCCGAGTCTAAGTAGAATAGCTTCCGATAGCAAAAACGCTTCCCATTGCACTTCCTTATATTACTCTGTTGGACTAACATTTGCGTGCAGAATTTAGATTCACTTCCGATAGCAAATGAGCTTCCGACAATGAACATTCTTTACATTACACATACTTGGACTAACGTTTGCAGAACGAAGCTCTTACTTCCGGTAGCCAAAATCCATCCGATAGCAAGTATAAGAGCCAAAATCCATCCGGTAGCCAAACTCCATCCGATAGTCAATTCCTTTTAGACATTTTGTCAAACACCTACAATCACCTTACCAAATCACTAATTTTCAGCCAATTCCTTTTGGACATTTTGTCAAACACCTTTAAGTGCATTCCAAAACCAAATTATATGGTTAATCCCTTTCACTTCCATGAACCACAACACTAAAACTTACTTGGTCCAAGAATATCCCTTTTTATTCTTGGACCTGGATTCCTTTTGTAGTTGTTGGTGCTGGATTCGGAGGACATTGAGCAACTCTTCAAATAACCCATGTTCTTCGCATGATTCGTAGATGATGAGGCTTCTTTCCCCCTCCTCATGCTCATCGTGAGTTTGTATGGGGTCTGGGGTTGCTTCGTGTTGCTGGTTTGGGGTATGGGAATCAAGCGCGACAACAACTGGAGGTGGGGCTGGCGATGTCAGGGACAAATTCGAAAATGAGTGTGGTGAGGATGTGCAGAGATTTGAGATTATGGTTTTACATTTTCAGATTGGGGATTTGGTGATGATGAGCTGATGTGGCAGGGCTTCCAACGTGGATTCACTTCAGATGCTGACTCTCATGTCACGTCGTGTAACATTATGTTACTAATACCCTAATTAACCTGTGACATCTCTTTTAATTCAATAATATTTTTACTAACTATGATAGAAAAGGAATTTCAATAATATCAATATCTCTATCATAGTTAGAAAAAGAATATCCTAATGATTAAAATATTATCCATGATAGAAAAGAATAAACTAATACAGCACAGCTGCTATCATGGATAATTTATTGCTAACCATGTTAGAAAGGATTTGCCTAACATGGTTATTAAACAAAACCAACTAATATTAAACAATAAATACATATGTATACATGCGGAAGCAGATGCAGGCCTATACAAATTGGCAATATACAATTCAAATAGCCTATATAGCTTCTACTACCTAATTCCCTTTCCTGCTGCTTGCATCAGTGCATGAATACCTGCAAAAATGTCAGTAATCGTGGAATGAGACAATTTGTCCCAGTAATCACCGCTTAACTCACTATAACAGTGAGATGTGCGGTAGCGAGGGCGTCTAAAGGGTACCTCATTTTAAAACCAGTAATATATATATATATATATATATATATATATATATATATATATATATATATATATATATATCCGTGTCAATTCTTCTTCTATTCATCTCCCAAATCCCTCCATCAATTCCACATCACTTGTCAATACTTTAATCAACAACATCAAATGATTCCCCACAACCTAACTCACCACTATCTCAAACTCAACAACAAAAATAAACGTGATTGACACTGTGCCCAGTCTCAAATCTGAAAGCATAAATAGGGAGCACTTTAAATAGTGAAAACGTCCCTGAAAAGGGAGCACTATAAAAAGTGAAAACGTCCCTGGTTCCTTTAAAATCCGAGGAACCTGTACAATTAACCTATCGATTGCGCAGATCGATAGATTACATCGGCCGACGGTACTATCAGTGTCATGCAATGCTCATCATTCCTATTCTATATGCCATCAACATAACTCCTTAATTTTCTCTACATAACCTACAATACACCCAAACCACTGTACCTCTCAATATCCCTGTCAAATCAAAATACCAAGATCCCAATATCTATACACTCACATACACAGTCCAACAATATCACCAGCAGGATACTACATATGTAATGTATCAAAATCTTTTATATGAAAATAATCGTGTTTGAAAGGCACCCGATAGCCTGTTTTGTATAAAAATACCATTTAAAAGATAATTTATATATATATAGAGGGTGAAAAGGGATTTTACAAAATCCCTAACTAACGTCACCCTCAATGTTATAGTAAGGTAAGAGTGATTACCTGTCGCCCTTTTGCACTCTGTTGCTCTTCCTTACATTTCCTTACTCGATTCACCTATTATTACATAAAAGTAATAATAGAGGTAAACAACTATCCATAAATCTATATAATGAATAACACATCTCTCTCTCGGTTCTATGTTACTACCCCCTTTTTCCCTTCTTCACTTGATCTTATTTATTCAAATCTTCATTGATTAACTAGGTAAGAGTCTAATACTTTCTGATGATGTATAGAAATCTTGTAACATCACAATAAAGCAAAGAAATTCAGTTATTAATCAATCATTAAATCTTCCTTCATCAGAGAACAACCAAACAAAACCAATAACAAAATCTGAAGCTTCAATAATCATCATGCTCAATTAGATTCTCATATAAGCATAAAAGCATTCAACAAATAAATCAGCTTTATCATTGACAACTATCCATTCCCAATCAATCAACACTTAATTTACCCCATTTTTCCTTTAATGACACATGTCTCACATTCTCCTTTATGCCCAATTCAGCTAATACACACAGGTGCATTCAAACGATCAACTACATTATTCATATAGCACATACAATTCACCATTTGTTTCATTTTCATTCGAACCAACCACCCAGCTAGTACAAAGAAAGACATATATCCTTGCAAGCCCACAGTAAATCACTTATAACAGCTCTAACTAACTCAAACAGCATCATCAAAATAGTAATGTGACTTAACACCAAGGAAAATCATGTTATTGGATCTCTAACCATTAAGACATTTAATTAGTCTGATCACCAAAGAAAAGACCTAGTATTCATAACAATTTACCAACGCAGTCATATCATAACTTTCAGATTCAGTACAAGGAATGTCGATTCAAAACAATCACTGTCTATCTCTTTATTACATGTATTTCCTCAAACACGTCATTACTTTAAATTTCTGTCATTAAAGACCTATTTTTCCAGAAAATAAATCTCTATCCTAGTCCAAAAGAAACTCAAAACAGAACATAAGCAAAAGAAGATCATAGTCTCAAATCACATAGAATCACAACATGTAAGCTGGTAAGCAATGACACTTATTCATTCATAATCTCCTAAAGAATATCTTTGTAAACTAAACCCAATCTCTTGTCTTATAAAACTGATTCTTCATTGATCACTAATTTAGAATTTAGAACCAAACACTCAAACCTTAATACTTATTAATTAGAGCAAACAGAAAATCAACAAAGTTAAGACCTTCATACTCAATCAAGTAAAATAAAAGAGCATCAAAGAGGAATTATAACTTCTTCCAAGAACTTTATCACTTCTTAAAAATCTGCACAATTGTTTAATTAATTGAATAAGTCTTCTTTCTTAAAACACTACATCCTTCAATCCTTAAGGAATCACTGATTTAAGTAAAACCATAGGATAGACTCTTAAACACCAAATGCACAAACATGACACCACCTTCAAAGTATAAGATTCTATTATCATTACATTTAAAGTTCCTGCATCATTAAAACCATACAACATTTGACAAATACACCTTTAAATAACAATCAATTTCTAGCATGCTCATAACACCATTTCCTCAAATTCTCATTCTCTTAATGCACGATAGTTAATATGTAACCATCACACCAACCTAATTCATTACAACCTGAATATTCTGGTACTCATTCATACCATTTTAATCTCAAAACTGAAACTGAACTTATGAGTTTAATGCTGAACGTGAAACAGAAAAATAAGAACTTCCACGAACACTACCACTTATATTTATCAATTTCCCGAGAAATCAAAGAATCACTTTAAATTCCTATTCACTGCAAGGTTAGAATCCCACAATGAATTCATCACAATAACTAAACCTTCAAATAGCATTTTAATACTGCTTAGAACTATTTGATTTTACACCAAAACCAAACCAAAAATCTTGAATTTATCGCTGACATTGAAACAGGAGAAGAGATGGGAAAATCAACCAACACTCACATTCAAAACCCATCATAATACTTAATAAGAAAACGGAGAAATTTTAGGCAACGACGCAATAGACAATCTAGCTTAATCGGTTCATCAACATCAAAACACCTAAACTGTTTTAATTAATTTCTAACCCCAGCATCATATTTAAGGAAGGACTTTGACAAATATGAATAATAAAAATTTAAGCCATGGTCTCCCAAATAATTTATTCCATTAAATATGATACTAGTAAGCAGAAGCCATATAGGGTCGCCTAAACTGTGAGAATAAAAGGGGTTTTCAAAATACCCATTTACCCCAACTCTTCTACAAAAATAAAATATTGTACAAACAACACAAACTTTACTAACAACAACCACAAACAACAGTTTATACACTACTACATCCATATCAAGGGAAAACTTATGAGACAAAAGAAATCAACAACTCAAATCTGTATTAAATCACAAGAATCCCTTCAAGAGGCTCTTATTTGAAACTAAATCGTTCTTTAATCAGTTTGAAACATTGAAAAGCCCAAACCCCAATTCCGCCTCTCACAAAATGCGCCCAAAAATCAACAGGAAAATGGGTGGGAAAGAAAAGAAAAGCTCACCAACTTCAACTCGTGAATTGCACGCTCCGATTAGCTTGTTGTCGCCGGAATTCCACCAGAAATCAGCCACTCAAATGTGTAGGCCGAACAGATGAACCAAAAGAAAAAGAAACAGTGAGGAAAACAGAGGAGGAAAGAAGCATGACTTGAGGAACGAAGAAAATGGTCGACACTTACCTTCCACCGCAGCTGCTCATCACCGAACTCGCCGGAAAACATGGAGGACGAAGATGACTAGCAAAGAAGTAGTGAGAAACGAGTTGGGAAGTGAGGATTCAAAACGAAATTAGTGAGGAATCAAAGCCACGGTCACCGGAAACTGCCACCGTTGTGGCTCGCCGGAAAGGAGGACGGAGGTGAAGGCTGAGAGAGATGGGAAAGAGAAGAGAGATCGAGTTTGAGAGTGAGGGAGGGGAGGTCTTCGGTGGCTAGGGCTGGGGAGTGAAGAGGAAGAGGAATGGAGGTGAATATATATATATATATATATATATATATATATATATATACTTTAGGGAAAATCACAATTAGCTACCCTATTGTTTATTCTTAATTATATTTCTAACCCAAAAGTTTGTATATATTACTATATCTTTTTCTTTTCATCCTATTATGATCTAAATTCTAATTTTTACTTTTCATGAAAGTTTCTATCCTCAATCAATTCCTTACACCGTATTTATTTAAATTTCAAACTAATGAAGATTTAATATTCATAATTTTTCCCAAAATATCCTAAAATTCCTTCTTAAAACTCTAAATGACACCTCAATAATTTCTCATTATCCTTAATCAAAATTTGGGATGTTACACGTCGTTTAATGAATGTGGGCCCCAAGCCAAAACACAGGTCTGTTACAAACAACTTAACGACGTGGCTAGATTTGTCCCATTTTTGTTTATAATGTACGGTTTTGCACCCTCAAAATTACGGGTGCCAAAGTTGTCCATTTTGAAAATTACGGTGGTTATTTTTGTCCTTTCGCCCTTAAAAAAATGCTATTTGAGTTGCACCCTCAGAGACTGCCATGACTGATGTTCTGCGGAAGGTATGTATCTATCCTATACATATATACACAAGCTTTTGTACTGAATCATTAGATACAAGTTGTAAATATGTCAAGTTTGACGAAACACCTTGTTTATTTTCTATTGGTAACTGTTAAATGTGAGTTAGTTATAGCAGAAATTATGGAATTTACTTGAATTGAAATAAAGCTAGACAATGACTTTATTCATTAAAGTTCAACTGTATATTGTGTGTTCTACATATATAGAACTTTGCATCCACCTCCTACCAACTTATGACATGTACCCAATACTAACTTTACTGTTTATTTGACGTCTGTTATTTATATTTATTTGGAGGCTCTTATTTAGTCATTCATTTCCCTTCATATGACATTCATCTATATGATTTTGACTGTTCGCTAGCATTAACGTTGACCAACTTTGCGAATTATTTTCACTTTCAAATGTCTTTTTGCTTCCTTATCATATACTATTTGTGCTAACTTAGTTGCTCAAGCTGCCCTTTTTCTTATTTTTCCTACAGTAGTTTAAAAGACATCAATTCTTTTTTTTTTCCATGTACACATTCTGCAACATCCTAATATAGGCAATCTCATTGAGGTGATTGACGACCCTGAATCAGATCACTTCTACATGGGTAAGAAGAACAGCTTAATTATTCCCTTTGGATTTGTTAATAAATGGTTGGTTGCTGTTTAACTTTCTCTCCCTGCATTGCTACCTCGAGTTTGAATGGATAACTTTTACCAGGCCTATGTTTGACTGCTGATTTTCTTCTTAGACAATACTTGAATATGTAGAAGGCAAATGGGTTTGTGAGGGCTCAGGCCCTTCTTGTAGCTTGGGTCAGGAGAATGCTAGGAAATTCTAGCGTGACATAGTTTCAGGATTAAGATACCTTCATGCTCATGTATTATATCTTACCCCATTCGTTTTGTGATTATTGCTGACTCTTAATTCTCTCATTCACATTCACTAATTCCTCCCTCGGCATTATCATAAGTGCTGTAGTCTTTATTATTGTACTGCCATATCTGATTTTTAATATGAGAATTGATGCATGTATAGTTTTCCCATGTGCTGTAGTCTCCTGTCCCTATTTGAAATTACTCTTGTATGTGGTTGTTAGAAGTATGCATCCTGTATGCTCACTAAATTAATTTTGTTTAATCTTTTGAATCTTGTTTAAATTCATGATGAAGACTATAGTTATACATCTATAAGAATTGTTTTCAATTACCTTATTTTTGTTATATGCTCTGAAATAGTGTCTATCATTGATAGCGAAAAATAGAAAGTAGAAATTTAAGAGGAAAAGAGAGAAAAGTGATAAAATTAGTTGAGAGAAAATACTGAGAACTAATCTTTATTACTCAAAACATAACAACACACTACAAAATGATGTTTTGGGGCTATACATGACCTAAGCACAAACCTCAGGGACTGCCAAGCTAAACCCCAACAGAATTACAACAGAAAAAAAGAAAATAACCCTACCCCTATACATCCGAACAGGACCTTAATAACAACAATATTAACAAATACAACTAACCTATATACTTCTACACCTCCTAGGAATATTTCATCACAATCATATGGTGATTAATTTCATGAATTGTTTGAAATGCAGAATTTAGTTCACGGGGATATTAAACCTGATAATCTTTTGGTTACACGTCATGGTACAGTAAAGATTAGAGACTTCAGTGCCAGCCAGGCTTTTGAGGTGACTTCAGATTGAGAGAGAAGATTGAGAGAGAGGGAGAAGAGAGAAAATTGAGAGAGAAGGGGAAAATCTTATTTCATCAAATCACAACACACTTTACAATTGAGAGAGAAGTTAGTTACAATAGAGTGTTACAATAGAGTGTAAACTAACACTAATGACTCTATTGTAACTAACTTCTAACTAACTCTTGCCTTTATTTAATACTCCCTCCGGTTCTAAATATAGGACTTAATTGACCTTTTTGAAAAATCTTAAAAAAAAAAAGTAAAATAAGTTAATTATAAATTGATTTACCTAATTTTTTCCCTTAAACTAGTTATTTTACTTATAAACTAATGGATAATCTAAAAATATATTAAATATGTTATAATTTAATAGACTATTTTGCAACCTTAACTTCTCCAAAAAAAGTTATCTAGGTCCTATATTTAGGACCGGAGGTAGTATTTCATAACAATACCCCCTTTCCAAAGAGATCCTTGCCCTCAAGGATCAAGTAATATTTGACATGCAAATCTAAAACCGAACTAAAAACAAACAATTCAATGTTGGTAAAAACAAATCTTTTAAACATTGTAGATATCTGTGACTTGGATCTTTAAATTGAGTTCTTCACATTCACTTCAGTTTGCTGTACATGCTTCTCCTTTTGTCCATACTGCTTAGAGCCAAAATCTCCCAAAAACATTGCAAATGTCTCCCCCATAAACTAAACTAGATTCAATTTCCCCGGGCATTGGGAGTTTAGTTTTCTCACTTGTCCTTTTGAGTATTGGGAGGGATTTATTTGAGATTTTCCCATGTTTTCATAACATTTTTTCCATAATACTCTTTTCATTCCTAAATATAAAATCACTTTGGTCAATCTGTGAAGATCAAGGAAAATAATATAATTACATGATCTTTTAAAAATCCCCTCCATGACTTAACTGTCAAAAGGAGGAGGGGTTTTCAATGTAAAAATGAAGTAAAATGGTAATTTAGGGAAAATTTGAAATAAAAAAGACATTGATCTTATATTTAGGAACTTATCCACTTTCATATTGTAATCTTATATTTAGGAATGGAGGTAGTGGCAACATTCTAGAGTAGTAAATTCTAGGTACACAAATAATAAGCAATATTGTCGTATTTATAATTTGGAGGCCATAAGAAAACATTAACAGTGAATGTCAAGGAAATAACTAAAAGATATATGACAAAATCTTAATATACTTATAGTTTGGATCCAAAGATAAACACATTAAGTAAATGTTAAGTAAATGATAAGGAAATGAACAAAAAACGTTTGATATTCTTATTTTTTTTCTTTTCACTTAAACCATTTCATTTAAGTTGTGTATAACCCAAAATAATTGACAAAGGATAAAATATAGCCTATTTTTACACACTTTTATTATAATGTCTCCAAATAAAATATTCCAGATAACTTTGAAGAATCATATCCATCTTTGTTTAATTACTATTATTAGACCACTAATTTCACATTAAATTAGCTATATTAGGAAATTTAGAACATAGTTGATTTTATTTTCTGGAAATTATTGATGTTACCAAAACTACTCAATGTAGTATCCTCCATTATTTCCATTTCCTTACAAACAAAATACTCAGAATAAATCAAACATTAATTATATTCATTAATGTGGATTTTAATCACAATAAAAAGCTGAAAGAGGTAAATAAAGAGCAATAGACACCAATGGTTTGTCCTACTTGTATAAAAAAAAAAGAGCAATAGACACAACCAAATACTATAATTATATAGGGCAAAAGCGCTAATATGATAATTAACTATTTCAATTTGGGCAAAAATAATAAATGACTGTTTCGCGGTGCATAAATAATAACTAACTTTGTGACCCGATGCAAAAATAATAAAACCAGTACTAAATATTAATTTATAGTTTTGTGGAACCTTTCTGATATTATTTTCAAAGTGAAAAATACATTTTTGCCCCTCCCAATCAAAACCTTGCTGATACTAATTAGCATGGGAAGATGAAGGGCGGAAGGAAGAATGGTTGAGTTTTAATTGTGAGAGGTAAAAATGTATTTTTACTTTAGAAAACAATATCAGAAATGTTCCACAAAACTACAAATTTACATCTAGTACCGGTTTTATTATTTTTGCACCGGGTCACAAAGTTGATTACTATTTATGCACCGCGAAATAGTCATTTATTATTTTTGCCCAAATTGAAATAGTTAATTATTAGATCAGCGTTTTTGCCCTTTTATACTTCATTAATATTTTACATAACCATACAACCTAAATACCACTCCCTACTAATATGCTTCATATTTCACACCTATATATTCACATAAACCTATTTTTCCATACATAGGTAATACAAGACAAACCAAAGGTTTTACCACCAATGGTTTGTCCTCCATTACATACATTATCAAATTCAATTTCCAGCTATCAGGCATGGGAGATGGCTTCACTCTGTCCTTTGAAATAGTCATGATTGTTCCTAATAATATGAATCATCATGTCAAATATTCATCATAAAATTAATAAGTAAATTAAAAAAGTGAGTTTTGAGAGTTATTAATTAGAGGCCTCACCATCATTAAGAATGGCAATAATCAAAACCATAAATGGAGAGAAGTCAAATTTCCAAATCAGTGCAATAAACATGAAACCAAACTGCATTGAAAAAAAAAATCCACTTAGTTGATATTCAGAATTTTTTGTCGTAATGAATCACTTGGGTTTTCATAATCAGCACATCTACTTACATATTTGTTCCCATCCCAAGCCTCCTACCAGTTTCCTTAGCTATAGCGAGTTGATCACCTAGAGAAAGCACAGGCCAGGATGTTTAACTTGGAAGTTTAACAAATGATGCTATTGTATACAATAGAAACCTTTTATTTTCAAGAATGAGAGTGCTTAATTACCAGTAATCATTTTGACATTTACACCAAGATTAAGAGCTCTTCGGATGGTCTCAGCACTGTCATGCCTTGGAGGATCAAACAAAGGCAGCAGCAACCCAACAAACTGCCATGGAGCACCAGGACTTTCTTTCCTTCTCTCAGGAACTTCCTACAAGAGATGCATATTGGCTATAAAACAATAATGGCCCCCCAAGAGGTTAAGTAAAATTTTATGAAAAAAAGGAAAAAAGTAGAAATCTGTCTAGCAACAGCAAGTGAACGGAGCCCTCTTTCTGCAAATTTGTCAATGATAGAGTGAACCCTTTTTTTGGCATCTTCTTTGAGGTTACACAAGTCGTCCATGATCTGTTCAGACCAAAGAAAGATGTTAATATGAACATGAGAAGGTAAAAACCTCACTATTTAAGAACAAACTAAATAGTGAGGCTACCTGCTTAGGAGCACCTTTGCTTGCCCTGTGCCACTTTCCATCAGAATCAATGTAAGTCAAAGCAATTCTCTTGTCCACAAGATTGAATGGTAAGAAGTGGACTCCAATTTGGACTGCTGAATTCCAGATGTGAATTTACGTATATATTAGATTTTATCAGATTCCAGATGTGAATTTATCAGATTTTTAGCTCTTTTGGCCTCCAATTTGGACCCAAATTAAACCTAAACATTAAGCTCAATCTACATATATATTAGATGTAAAAATTAGACTAGAAGCTCAAGTTTTAGGGGTTGGGTGCTCCCCCAAACTCTAGCTTTCTCATATTCTCATCTTTTCCATCATTCCACTCTCATTTTCCTCACATTCCCCTTTAACCTCCCACTTTCCTTCCTCCTTCCATTTCATAATAAATCCATCCATTGCTCCCTAAGGATGTTTCCATTGGCTTGAGCTTCGATTCTACAAGGGGAGTTTCTCTTTCTCTTTATATTTATAATTTTTCTAGATTTAGGTTTATCATGTATACTTTGAGATTTGAATTATTATATTTACTTGAGTTTATTTGTGATTTTGGTTTGTAATGAGAGATTTGTACTCATTAATATACATGGTCATGTATATGTTCGTTATGATTTATTTGAAATCATTCTATTTATTCGAGGTATTGATAGATAGTTTGATTGAATTGAATTATTGAACCTAATCCATTACAAATCATTAATCACACTCTAGGGTAATTACTAATGTCTATTTGAATGGGTTCATGAAACTAGGCATTAGACTTACCGATTGGTGAGGTTTAGTACTTTAGGAAACCTAGAGAAAACTCAAAAGTGATAAATGGTTTAACTATTTCTACTTAGTTGGGGTTCCACTAATTAGGTAATTTGACTCATGGGTTCATGAGGTTTGGTAAATTAGAAAAGGAAAAAACTTACCTCTAGTACTTTACTTCCAATACATCCAGTTATCCAATAAGAATTTGACACAAGTCCAACTAACCTATTTACAACTAACACATGGAGGAGAGAGAAAAGAAGGAGAAAGTGGTGGGGGTTAATTTGATATGTGTCAAATTCTTATTGGGGAACTGAATGTACTTGAGGTAAAGTACTGGAGGTAAGTTTTTTCCATTAGAAAATTAGTGCATTTAAGTCCAAAAATCCTTAAAAAGTTATGATTGCCATTGAAATTCATTTACAAGAGCAACTCACTTCTACTTCATCCCTTTTACTAAAAATACCAAAAATATTTATTTGTTTTGCACCCTTCATTTTCATCTTTAAAAATCAACAAAAATATATTTTCTTTATCCAAATTTAATATTGCATTGCATTTAATTTACTAGGTTAGTTATATTAAACAAGGCTCCTCTGAGAACGATACCAGGGGTAATTTCCGCTTACCTTGAGTTCCTAAATTGTCTTGAAGGATTAGACCTAAGACACACTACACCGACCGTAAATTCGGTGTCCTTCAAGAGACGCCGTTGTCGGGGAGTCATTAATTTGACTCCCTAGTAAATTTGTGTCGATCTTCAAGATTGATCTGTGTTAAAGCGAGCCATTAGCTTGCATTTAGTTTAGGTGCATTTTAGGATAGTTCGTATTTATGCTTTTAAGTAGAAATTAGATTAGGAAATGTATTAATTGGGAAAATTATGAACTTAATGTTAATTAATTTTTGAGAGTCAATTGATCTATTTCCCATATATTTCGGCAGGGGAGTAGTCTATACACAATACATTATACATACATTACCACATGAATTTCTTTATCTTATTATATAGTGATAATGTTCATCAATAATAAACAAGTACAAGAGAATAGGACTAGGGATTAAAATATACGTTAAGGATGAATTGATAATATTATATGATAATAACTAACTTAATTAACATTCTTCATCTATTTAAATTAGATAATGTGAACTATTTGGGTATGGAGGGTATTTATTTTCAATATCAATCAATAAAAAGTATTGTCAATTCCTTAAACATTTGTGGACCTCAACAACAATAATGACTGTCGTGTGTCCTCTCGAAAGTAGTAAAAATAGAGGCTTTAGTGACACTATTACGGAAAATCGTTCAGTAATGGAATGGTTTCAAAAAATTCAGTTAAAAAAAATGGAATGGTTTCAAAAATGAAAATGTAAATTTTCCTTAAATGACAGCCCAGCTAAAAAATCACTAAACCGTGTGATTATGGTACGGGGAGATTTTTCTGATCAAAAAAAGGTACGGGGAGATTGTGTGTAATCTCATGGAGACGTATTACCGAATATTGATTTGGTTGATGGCGCCAAGTGTTTCCATATATAAACCACTTACACATGTCAACATGCACTTCATCTTGCCCATTGAAAATCAGTTTGTGCGCGTGCAACATGGTAAACGTCAGACGCAGTAAACAAATCTACTATAGGTCACGTACAACTTATCCAAACCAAAAATCAAAAACACCAGATGAAACCATTCAAGATAACTCTTCCTTGATGAATGCCCTGTGATTTATTGTCGTTAAATCTCTCCTCTATAACAAGAGCTCGTATATTCTATTCTTATAATGTTATTAATCCGTTCATGTTTTCATTTTAAATATGATAAAAATAACTTTCCCTACACCACTTGTGTAGACTCTAAACTAAAATAACAGCGGTGGACAAAGGTTATGGGCTAGTGAGGACATAAATTATATAAAACGTAAAAGTTGTTAAAAAAAACAAAATTAATTAAAATGGGTTGATGGATTCAAAATGATAAGCTAGCTCAGTGGGGGCAAATATTCAGAGCTCACTATGCCACGCATGCACTCCCAAGTGCAAACTGGACGACTTCCACCAATAGACCGTGAAGCTTACTTTTTTAACATTATTTTTTGTATACGTAAACAGTACATTTAGATAATATCTTGAGTGAAATGTACAGATGTGTCCATATCATGTTTCTTAATCTTCTCCCATAAGAGTTGTAGCTTTAGTTTCCAAATATAGAACATTAGAAACCATTCAAGGGCCAGATATTTTTTCGTTGAGTAGTGTCATCATATCATGGAATTGAAAATTATGTTAATATTCACATCATAATATTATTTAATTAATTAGTTTCATGTTTATCTCATTAATTTTGACTGTATCGATGTAAGTTTTTTACACACGTTTCCTCACCTCCCTACTCTTGCCCTACTGGTTCGCCATTCTCTGTTTATCCTCAAATCGCTGCCGCCTGTTAGCTAATAATAATTGTCATGTCCCAATAAAAAGAGGTGGTCATCCAGAAATTCGGCGAGCACACACACGCACACACATGTAGTACAATAACATTATTTATATCACACGTTATCCCTTCAATATAAGATTTAGATCGATAGCTAATTTTTAAAACAGAACAAATGATTTACGTTTATAAATTTTCCATAGAATCTATATATGTTGATTTTCAATAATATACACCTAATTTAATTATTTACATTAGACTTCTATTTAATATGTGCAATCAAAGCAACTTTTTAACTAGCTCCCTTTATTTATTATTGGTCGGAACAACTGTTATATAAATGAGAATACGATAAGTAAAAATATATATTCCAGGTGGAAGGATTAACAATTTTTAAGCTTTATAGCTACACTTTAATTTATACTATTGGATGCACGATAGGACGACGACCTAAAGTTTTGATCATGAAGAAAATCAAAAACAGAAAGCAGAGAGAGTAATGTGTAAAGACGTGAACGCACTAAGCAAGATTGTCGAGAAATAATGATAATAGTTTTTTGCAGCTCCTGTGACAAATCTTAACCACATTCTTTCATAGGATTCCACCATGTATGGTCACTGAACAACATGGTCGTCTCGTACTTTATTTAACATTATAATACCTTTCTCAAACTAAATTAATTATCGTCTACGTCACCCACCCCCTCCAAACAAAAAAGAAGATCGGCGGTGCGTGTGGGAAAGTGGGTGGGTGTAGTTTTCTTTCCCCGGCACACCCTATAAGTACTCCTTCCTGGTCCCTTCGTTTCGTTACCAAACAAATCACCGTTTCCAACTTAAATATAAGAGTCAGGTGACTGGATTTGTAAGTATTTAGAAAATTGTTAAATTAGTTTATTATTTGTGACAAATTAAATGTATTATTTCTAAAATATCTCCTTTAATAAGTTGCTTTGAAACTCCCTTGCATTGATATAAAATCTTTAAATACTAAGTCCAATCAATAAGGGTATTTTAGGGAGAGTCATAAATTTAAGAGACAAAATAGAATGAAGTCTTATATTTTATATTTAATGTAACCCACATGCAGTCTTAGTGTTTTATTTATGAGCCAGCATTATAATTAATAAGTATATCTGCTGAATTTGTAGTTATAAAGATTGGAAGAGGATATCGTATTAATTATCATTCATTTATCTAATTGATTAAATTGTGAGGAAATCATGCAAAAACGAATAGAAAGTGGGAATAACTGAGGCACAATAAATGAAAGGGCAGGCCAAATGCTTTAAGGATGTACTCCCTTCAGTCCCTAATATAAGAGCCCAAAATTTGAATGATTTTGGTCCTCACATTCTCTACTCATCTAATGTGTTTTTTACTACTTTACCTCTAACTCTCTTTCATATTTATTAATGCTTATGTATTTCTCTATCTTAAAAGTATCATAATAAATATGGACAATATTGGAAAAGAAACATTAACTCTAGACTAACATTCACATGTTTTCTTAAGAAGCGTATTTTTGGCGGCTGACTCTTATATTAGGTAACGAAGGTGTATATAATATACTATTGAAAAATAGGTGTGAAATATGTGCAAGAGGCAGGACCTGTGCTTTAACGAACTAGAGCAACTATAGATAAATTGGATTGGCTGAGTGAAGCAAAGGGTGACCCACCTGGCCCTTCTCCTTCTCAAAGGGTCAGTCAGTATGTACGATTCTGAACGGAAATTAGTTTCATCAGTGTAAGTAAGTGGAAATCTAGAGATATCCCACTTTAATCCCACATTCAATTCTCCCCCCATTATTCATTATTGATTATTAACTCGTCATCACTGGTTGGTCGCTCCATTCACATTTCACCAATTACCCCCTCCAAACTAGATGTTTCTCCCTTCCAACAATATATGGCCAGGGGGGAATTGGTATAATGTGTTGTCTTAATCTTACAGCATGCTTTGATATATTTACACAAATTAAAGTTGTTGATATATCTCATTATTGCAAAAACTTACGTTGCAACATATTTTTAATGGCTCCAATTCTTAAACAAGATTTTGATGTTTATATTTGAATTAGAATATAATTACTTTTCTTTTAATACTGAAAAGCAAGAACTTAACTTGAATAAGAGCACACTACTCAATTTGTTATTAGACTTTCTCCTCTGCTATACCTTCTTCCATTACATTACTTTGAAATAAGGAAATTAAATCATTAAAGCCCCTTATTCATCTTCTCTGATTTGAACTAGAGAAAGATGATGAAATCCCTCTGGATCATTCTCCCTGGGCGAACCCTATTAATTAATTAGGTCAGGGTTAAAAGCAAGGCTGTCATACTCATAAGCAATATTATTCCTGATGAAATAAATAAAGAACAATTTATAGAATAAAGCATGGATATTGATATCCACTCATATCCTTCATTTTGAAATAATAAAAAAAATAATTACAACTTGAGTACGACTTAATTGAAGTTCAGATTCGGACAAAAGAAAATGGTCGTCTTATGCAAACAGGAGGGTGAAGGCAGCGGAATTTTGTTAATATTGTTATTATATACACACGCTTTGATGTACTGTCCGAGATAAGCTATTTAATGTATCACGTCCTTCTAAATAGTGTAAAGCTAAGCATAGCCATTTTCCCCTGTTCATTTTAAGAAAAGCAATGCCCTCAATTCGTATCCTCATTATAAAGTATCCGTCTTTATTATAAGGTAGTAGATTGGTTAATAATCATATTTTATAAATCCATCTCCGATTGAAATTTCATTGATTAATTACAGTTCCTAAAATTTATATTGGATGAATTTGTAGTATTAGATATAGACAAATTTAAAATTTTTCATTCTTGAGAGAAAGTTGATGGTGACTCAATTTATATCTTATTAATTCTGATAAGTGATCAATCATACTTTATAGTTATAACATGGATCATTCTAAAGAAATTAATTCATGTATTGTAGGAATTCCAACGAAGTTGACAATCAATGATCTTTTTTTATAAGTGTGTATCAACTTATAAGTGTGTGGGAAAAAAAATTATTTCTTTCACTTCTAACTATAAGATCACTTTCAAATTTCAATTTATTCTAAATACTACCTCTGGTCCTAGATATAGGACCTAGATAATTTTTTTTTGAGAAGTTAAGGTTGCAAAATAGTCTATTAAATCATGACATATTTGATATATTTTTAGATTATCTATTAGTTTATAAGTAAAATAAACTAATTTAAGGGGGAAAATTAGGTAAATCAATTTATAATTAACTTATTTTGCTTTTTTTTAGGATTTTTCAAAAAAGTCAATTAGGTCTTATATTTAGGACCAGAGGGAGTATAAGACAACTTTTAATTTTTCCCAATTTTTTTTCTCATCAAGCTACCATAATAGTACTTAACAATAATAAACAAACAAGAAAAAGAGAGTGAGATAAAGTTATATGGTCAGAATGAAGCGATAATATCATGTATTAGCTTATTTAATTTATGCAACATTCTCATTCTAATAAAATTAGTGAAATTAGTCTTGTATTTTAAGAGGAGCATATATATGTTTAAAAAATATATATAAATTGAGAAATGTTTTGTATTTTTTATCAAAGTTCACTCCCAAACTATGCCCTTTAATTTATACATAAGATGGGGTAAGCATTATTTTTCATGCTTGCCAAAAATATTCAATCTGCCTCACTCACTGAATCATTCTTTGTGATCGCGTCAGAGGTTACAGTGAAGACATTAATTAATGGCGCGCGCACTAGAACATTCCCAATTATCACTTGTCTCCTCGACCTTCTCTTGCTCTCTCTATATAAAAACCAACCTATCTTCCAAATTTTCAACATTCTTCACACTAACAAACCCACCACCAAAGCAAACTCTCTTAAGCTTAATTAGCTTCTATTGAACTATAGGCATGGCTGCCATTGGTGGTTCCAAAGCCTTATGGCGGCGATGCCTTACGTCAGCATCCCGAACAGCCTTGTCTTGCACCATAGTAGGTTGTGTCACTCTTTTCGGTCCTACCTATGTTCAACATATGATCACCTTCCCTGCATTCTCTTATGTCACAGTTATTCTCATTGTGAACGATGCCGTTTTGGGTGACTCCTTACGTGGCTGTTGGCTTGCTCTTTATGCCACGGCCCAAAGCATTGGTCCTTCTATTTTGAGCCTTTGGCTTGTTGGGCCTGCTAGGCTCACCGCCGGGACCACCTCCCTCGCGGTGGCCCTGGCGGCATTCGTGGTGGTTGCTTTGCCGGCGGAGTGGACCCACTTGATCGCTACACGTATAGCTTTGGGTGAGATAGTGATTGTGTACGTCATGGCTTATGTTCATGGTGCACATACTGATCCTATCATGCACCCTCTTCGCCTAGCTGCTAGTGTTGCCATTGGTGTCTTGGCTTCTGTTCTTGCATTGCTTCTACCCTTCCCACGTCTTGCATGTCGCGAGGTAATTATTCCTCTTCTTGTGTCTCTTGGTTTTTTGGTAATAATTGGTAAGTTGGATTTATAAGTACGGGAGATTTGAGCAAATCTATGGGTTAAAAGGCGTTTACAAAGTTATAATTCATATTTCATTCTAAAGTGTAGATTTATCCATAGGTCATATGTGTCAAATTCAGTAGCCAAAAGTGGATCATTATTTGTTAGTGGTATGTTTTAAATCTAGGACATTTTAGATTCAAGGCAAAAATACATTAAAATGGTTATAAAAATATTTATAAAACACTCACCAACTAAGTCAACTATTGATAATGAGATTTAACTCATGATCGTATGAATTATAAGGCATGCAACTTCACAACAACTTGATCAACCTTGGGGGTTCTATATAATTAGTTTTGATTTAGAGTTTTTAACGTTGAATGAACTTTGTAATTGGGACGCATTATTAAAGAGAATATTTTAGCTTCTCACACGATCAATTTTGTGCACGTGTGCGCCAAAAGCATCATGATCGTAATTCGCGTGTACCATTATCACTGGTTACCACTTAGGAGAATAGATGCTCCATATAAACGCCACGTGTGAGCTTTAATTTGTCCGCAAGTCATATTGTGGCATATGAACAAAAAAATTTGGTTAGTTTTCTTCGTTCCTTACATTATTACATGCTGACGTTATGAAATTCTATAATGGCTTTTTCGGTTGCAGGTAATACAAAACAACAAGCTGCTTGCTCAGAATACCTCTGAAAGACTGAAACTTCTAATTAAGGCAATATGTGAAGACGACAAAACCACTGCTAATGCTTCAGTGTCTCGTGCTAAAGCTTTGGCAACTGACCGAACAGAACTCCTTCATAACATCGCACGTTGTCAGGTGCCCTATCAATAAAATTTAGTAATGATAAACAATATTTATTTTTTAATAAAATTTTTCTTATTCTTATTTCTATTTAATTTACAGGAGGGCCTGAAATGGGAGAGGCCTCCTTTTTTGAGACCCCTTGACATGAGCTCGAGAGAGAGGCTTGAAGAAGTAGATACATCTTTGAGAGGGATGGAAATGGCTATAAGAAACATTAATTCATTCCCTATCACAATCCTTGATAAGGATCTTCTTCAACACAACCTTAACAAACTCGAGGATCATGTTGCCTTAACCATAAAAAGTGCTCAACACAACATAAATGGATGTGCACTTACCGTTCCCGAACCAAGCAGCACAAAAAGTGCAACACACTTTCTTCAATCCCTTCAAACCATTCCAACATCTAAACAAGACTTACCCAGCTTTTTCTTCTTATTTTGTGCCAAACTCCTCCACAAAAACACAAAGGCCCAATCCCCAAATCCCAAGGAAGCAACCATGGATGAAAATCCCATCCCTTCTGAGTCCAATACCCAGTGGGCCAATTGGGCCATGATTACATCAACAATACATAAGCTCATGCCAGCATTCAAATGCTCTCTCTCATTGGGCCTAGCAGTGACATTGGGCCTAATATACAGTAAAGAGAATGCAATATGGGCTGGACTCTCAGTGGCCACAAGCTTTGTGTCATCCAGAGAACCGACACTATCAATAGCAAATGTTAAAGCCCAAGGCACTGTCATGGGAACAGTGTACGGAGTCCTAGGTTGTTTTGTGTTCGAGAGATTCTTACCAATAAGGTTCCTCTCTCTCCTCCCATGGTTCATTTTCACTAGCTTCCTTCAAGCAAGCAAAATGTACGGAAAAGCAGGTGGCATTTCTGCTGTTATTGGAGCTGTACTTGTCCTAGGAAGGAAAAACTATGGCCCACCTAGTGAATTTGCTGCAGCTAGAATCATGGAAACATTCATTGGATTATCTTGTTCTATTCTAGTGGATCTTATCTTCTTTCCCAAACGTGCTTCTTCATGTGCAAAAATTGAACTTGCTCAAAGTCTTTCCTCTCTTCATGACTCCTTTGGATCACTGAATCTTCTTGGGAAAACAAGTTTGGAGGATAATGTAACGAACTTGAGAAAGCAAGTTAATGGGTTGAAGAAATTCGTTGCACATGCTAATCAAGAGCCTAACTTATGGTTTAGGCCTTTTCACAGTTCTTGCTATAGTAAGCTTTTGAAGTTGCTATCTGAATTGATGGACCTCTTGAATTTTGAAGCTCACGCAATGAATGTCATCAGGAGTGAAATCCAGAGAAATGGAATTTGCTGGAGAGAAATTGTAGAGGACACGTTAGAACGTGACATTGGAAACATAAGGGAAGTGATATGTTCATCTGTGAAAAGTTTTGAGGAGATATGTATGATAAAATCACTAAAATCTCTTAATAAGGAGCTTGAGCAGAAAAACATAAACTTTGATGATCTTGAATTGGGGAAGTCACCAAAATCTCAAATTCAACTGGTTTCTGGTATGAGTGATGATGACATGGAAAAAGCAATAGACTCATATCTTCAGAATGCAAGAAATGCAGTTGAAATTATATATGGGGATGAAGAAGGTGAAAGAGAGGTGAAAAGTGAAGTTGTTCTGAGTTTGAGTGCTTTGGGATTTTGTTTGAATGCATATTTGAGGAAGACAATGGAGATTGAAGAGGCCATTAAAGAGTTAGTCCAGTGGGAGAATCCTTCAAGGGAGATCAATTTGTATCACATTTCTTGTAAAATTCATGCTGTACCCAAATGAAAAGTTCAGGAACATAATTGCTGTGTCATTGAATGCTTCCAATTTCAATTGGAGGAAAGTGTCTAAACTGGCTTTGGATGGCTAAAAACTTCACTTCACTAATAAGTAATAACTATTGAGCAAAGTTTTGTTTTAAATAATTGCTTTTATGCATTAATTACAATCTAAATTTAAATATATTTATAAATTGTGTTGCTAATCTTGTTAAAGCATGATTTAGATTCTTCAAATTTGTATGAAATTACATTATGCTTTCTTAATTGTATAAAGTGTGCTTTATTTATATGATTTTAACACCGATAATGCGTCTAATGAAAATGCTTACTCAAACAATTCAAAACGATGTTAATAATGGCAGCCCATGATTAAATTTAATTTCATTGTGGAACGAATTTTGTAATTAAATGTGCAATTTTTTTGCCAACTATTAAATGTACACTTTAAATTTAATATGTTAATACATTATGTTTTGATGAGTTACCTAATCCGATTTAATGAGTCTTACTTTGAAACAAATGTGTACTCCTCCCTCACTTATTAATTATAAGAATAATTAGAGTAAAATCACATATATTAAGAAATAATTTGGAGAGATAATTATGTTTGAAATAAGTGTTTTTCTTAAATTCACCCTCATTTATAAGGTAATAATGATAGTAGTTAGAATGAAATGTTTAGAAATAATAAGGGATAAAGTGGGTAAAAGTTCATTAAATATTCTTACCGCCTCATGTAGGCTCTTATATTTAAGGACAATTTTTTCAAAAAGGGTCATAATAAGGGATCAAGGAGGGAGTATAATTCAATTACATTTACTAATATGGTAAGATTAAGTGGGGAGAATTAATTAGTCATCTCATGGAAAAATGTGATTAAGAAGAGATCCTACGAGTTATAACCCCGAGGACAAAAAGTTGTTATTGTAATGGTAAGAAGTTGTAACTTATAACTTGTATAATCTCATCTTAATTATATTTTTTTCATGTAGCATCTAATTAATTCTCCCAATTAAATATATATTTGTCTTCCATAATCGTAAAAAAAGAGTAAACTTTAACAAAAAAGTTAAAATGGATATTCAAACAACACTGTTAGCAAAGGCCAAAAGTTTTCACTCCCAAATAACAAAAAGAAAACACGGATAGACATAAAAATGTGAAACGAAAACAGAAATCGTGTAAAATAAAACTTTGTAAGAAAATAGATAGTTTTAGCCATCCAAGTTCTTATCCCAATGACGTGGCAACCGCCAGAAAGACATTGTTCAACAACTCGTGTCAGTTAAAGCCAAGTCATTAGTACACACATTCATATTACTATTACACTCCATTCTCCAACCTTCACTCCTTAAATTTAAGCGTGTCATCATCATATTCATTTCTCAAAACCATTCTCTTAGCTTCCAATAGGTGACAAACTATTCCCATGACGATCTACTATTTTCTTCTGCTTGTTACATAAGTTGTTCTTCATAATATCCAACCCATCATTGACTCAAAAGCTACATTTTTTTTGTGAGAAGATCTGCATATATGTGAACTTTGATGTCACTTGATTTACTGTTTTTGTTTAGATTCACTAGATCAACCACCATTATCATTTCTTCATGTTACATCTTGTTACGTTTATTCTATTGGCTGATTTTTTTTAAATTTCTTGGTATCTCATATTCTATAGAATGGATCTATGATCATGGTTGTTTGGATCAGAACTGTGATTGATTGACCTTTGCTTAAATTCCAGATCAGGTGGATCTTTTTTCAGTTTTGTTTGTCTGCTTGTGCTGAAGTTGCTTTTCAGTTTTCATTATCACTCAGTTTTTGACTGTGTTGAAATGTTTTGACCTTTTTAGTGATTGGTTAGGAATTGACTGTTCATAAATTTGTGCAGGAATTGAATTTTGGAGTTTTGGACAATGGCAGCCAACTCTTCAAATGGGGACCAACAAAAAGCAACAAAATCACCTCCCCTGCCATCTCCATTGCGTTTTTCAAAGTTCTTTCAGGTAAATATTGCATATAAATCATTGTCCAATCCGATCTGTTTGTTGGCACATTTTTTTCTTATAGTACTAGTTGGTACAACTTTAATCATCGATATTTGGGTTCATCAAAATAATTTATTGACCTCTCTAGGATTGTTTTTTTGATGTATCTTAGTGGCACCATATTCCAAAACTATGATTAGATGTAAGCGTTTTTTGCACATGATATTATTTTATTATATTTCATTTGGTAACTGAAAAGTTGACTGTGATTGTCAGAAAGGTGCTTTTTCTAGGATAGTCTGTTTTATATAATTGGCTTTTCTAATTTGTTAAGATTTCTTGTTTAATCAATGTTTCATTTGTTCTTGACAATAGTCCAACATGAGAATCCTGGTCACTGGAGGAGCTGGGTTTATTGGCTCTCACCTGGTTGATAGATTGATGGAAAATGAAAAAAATGAGGTTAGTCTGTCCAATATATTTTTGAACCCAGCAATCAAGATTGTTGATGATCTGATTATTTTTCTAGCAAAATGACATGTTAATTTTACCAGGTGAATAAAATCTTGGTTTTATGTTTCTGGCTTATCAGGTGATTGTTGTTGATAACTACTTCACTGGATCAAAGGACAACCTTAAGAAATGGATTGGTCACCCAAGATTTGAGCTGATCCGTCACGGTAACTTCTCATCTTTGTCTGTTTACCATTCTCCTCAACTTGGCATTGTTGCATCTTTGTTGTAATTGAAGATGAAATTCTAGTTCATCCATTTCATCATTTGTGCTTGCCTAGTTTTCTGTACTTGCCTAGTTTTCTGTACTTGCCTTTGTCTTGCAACATTTTTATGAATTATGATGTTCTTACGTGTTTCTTATTTTTCCTCCTCTGTAGATGTGACAGAGCAATTATTGATTGAAGTTGATCAGATCTACCATCTTGCCTGTCCTGCTTCTCCAATTTTCTACAAATACAATCCTGTGAAGGCGAGTCTTTAGAACTTTTAGTATATCTATCATTTACCATGAGCTGATTATGTAAAAAATTCTTACTCTTTGTAATGATTGTGCATTTTCTTATTCTTGCTTTCATTCATACCAATATCATTTATTCAAAAGATCTATCTATCTAGTTTACTTGAGAAAATCTAACAGTTAAGAAAATGTTGCAGACAATCAAGACAAATGTCATCGGAACCTTGAACATGCTTGGCCTTGCAAAGCGAGTGGGAGCACGGTAAGGAGATTTTGTTATTTTTTCTTCATTTAGCAGTCTAAGTTGATTTCATCAGTTACTTTGAACAAGTTTTTTTTATTGGGCAGTATTTTGCTTACCTCCACTTCAGAAGTATACGGGGACCCTCTTGTGCACCCACAGCCAGAGAGCTATTGGGGCAATGTTAACCCCATTGGTAAGTGCATATATCAATTTGAATCTGTATCTATGGCATATAAAATGAGCTTCTATAACTTTTGTGATTGCCATAATTTAGCAGAGGTTATTGTAAGGGACAGAACTGAATTGCACATCCCTATCTACGTTAAAGGGGCCAATCATTAAATGTTCAATTCAAGCGGACAAATATGAAATTCATCAATTAATATGAGATGAACTAAATTGAATACACATTCTCTGTGTGTCATGGTCTTTCCCAATGTACCAAATCAGAACTGATAGAAAGCCTTGTTCTTCCTAATTATATTTCAGCCTTTTGGTATGAGACTATGGGGTACACCTGAGTTACTTGCTTATGTGCTTTGCATGATGATGTATCTGTCTAACTCATAAGTATTTCCCCAATAGGAGTTCGGAGTTGCTATGATGAGGGGAAGCGTGTTGCAGAAACTTTGATGTTTGATTATCATAGGCAGCATGGAATAGGTATGTCACGTATTTTTTTCTATTTCCTTTTTTATTTGTAAGTAGATTTTTTCATCTCAAGTAATTCCTCTTCAAGTACTCCTGTGTTCCCAACTTATTGATATTCTAACTTCCAACATATCACAGAAATACGTATTGCTAGAATCTTTAACACATATGGGCCACGCATGAATATTGATGATGGACGTGTGGTCAGCAACTTTATTGCCCAAGCACTTCGGTAAGCACTTTGCTTAGTGTTTATGATTTTTGATGAGGTTGGATTTACTGTCAACGTTGTTGCATGGCTTAATTATATTTGAATAAAACATCAATGTAGTCAATAAATCTTGACGGTAATGGTTGGTAATTTAAAGCTTTATAAAAGTTGGAATAATGTGTTTGATATGCATGTTGTTTGTTTACTTTCACTTCTCATATAAGCTTTTGTACCTTACAGTGGAGAACCATTGACGGTTCAACACCCAGGAACACAAACTCGCAGTTTCTGCTATGTTTCTGATATGGTATGTAAAAAAAAATAGCATACATTATCTTTGAGTTACTTATGATGATCTGACCATGTTACAATTTTTGAAATCTACTAGGTGGATGGTCTCATCCGTCTCATGGAAGGAGAAGACACTGGTCCAATCAACATTGGAAACCCAGGTTAATTTTCTATGACAAGACATTTATTACCTTTTACCCTCCTCTTTTACTTATGAGACTTTTGTTTACTTTTAGGTGAATTTACAATGATTGAACTTGCTGAGACTGTGAAAGAGGTGAGTTATAAACCATTTTATTTATGTGGTTTTAAAAGTTCTAAAAATGCAAGTTTGTATTGGTAATGTCAGTATACCATTTTTGAACCTGGGGTGTGTTTTGTGGGTGGCTTGTGCAGCTTATTAATCCAGCAGTAGAAATAAAGATGGTGGAAAACACTCCTGATGATCCTCGGCAGAGAAAACCAGACATAACAAAAGCAAAAGAAGTGTTGGGTTGGGAGCCAAAGGTGAAGTTGAGAGATGGCCTTCCTCTCATGGAAGAAGATTTCCTTCTAAGGCTTGGGGTTGAAAAGAAGCACTAAACTCAAATGTTTTGTCCCATCATGCCTCATTATGGTCAGTATATGAATATTGGACATGAATAAGACGAGCTGGTCACTTTGGAATTTTGAAAGAGGCAGTGTTAGTTTGGTAGTTGCCTCATTTTTATTTGATTATGAACTTAATTCTCCTTGTCATGTACCAAGATCAGAGGAACAAATTGGCAGCTGCAATATAGTTTTTTTTTATTCGAAATACTCTCTCCGGTCCTAAATATAAGACCTAATTGATTTTTTTAGAAAATCATATAAAAAAGTAAAATAAGTTAATTATAAATTGATTTACCTAATTTTTTCTCTTAAACTAGTTTATTTTACCTATAAACTAATATATAATCTAAAAATATATCAAATATATCATGATTTAATATATTAGATTCAACTTTCTTGCTAAACCTACGCCTTTAAGCGTTATGTTGATTATTGTCTTTATAACACAATGAGTATCACAAGAACAAAACCAAATTTATTTATTTTTTTTGCACTCCTAACAAAACCAAATTTAAAATAACAGGATGTTATTAGCAGTTTGCCATAGATATATTAGAATCATGTTAGATATACTATATTTGGTAAGTATTGGTTTATATCTCTAGTCTATAGTTTATATAAAAGTTCATAGCCTAATGATAAACCGTGTTAGATCAAGAGAAAATCTACACTAAATAAGGGAGGTTAAATTGGTTTTTTCACCTTAAATCTAAAGTTAGGGTAGCATATTTATCACCCATGTCATAATGATTGATCTATGGATAATTGTGAATGTTGATTCATCATTCTTATATTTGTCATTCTTATACTTCTCTTTCTTACAATCACAAATCACAAGGTTAACATGAGATTTAGATAGAGTGATTCCCTCTTACAAGTTACAAGAATGTTTACGAAATTTTAAATGAAGATTGCATAATAATTTTACTTTTAATAGTGAAAATAACTGAAAACACGTTAGATAATTCTTGTCTGATACACTTGTAAGTAACAAAAACCGAAATGGTCAAAATTTGGGCACTTTCCATTTTAATCAAAATTAATGAGCTGAATTTAGTAGATCTCCCTGACTTAACGCAACAACAGCCTCGTACAGACTGGCAATCTGGTAGATTGCCAATGGTAGGTCTTTGTCCACATTTACCAATGTGGGCCCATCATCCCACGTGGCAGGTCAAACACACATACCTACTAACGTAACAATCTTTCCCTGACAACTTGCTCTCTTTTGGGCACAGCATATTCGCTTTCATTAAGATCACATTGGCATCACCATATTTCATATTTATAAATAAATATTTCATAGCTTACCTTATTTGGTCTTTTTTTTAACAACATCCTTAATTAAAAAAAAATTGTCACTCACCATCTAATCTAAATCTAATAAATCTGCACCTGATTCCTTTTCCTAATCTTGTAACAAAAAAAAAAACTTTTGCTTGAGATCCCATTCGGAGTTTTCTTGAGTCTTGATCAAGGTAAATATGAATCAATCATTTTTTTTTCAGAATAAATCTTTTTTGTTTTTTTGTTGTTTACTTGATTGTGAGGAGAACAGTTTGGTGTGATTTCGATTACTATTGTTGTTGTTGCCTAGGACCTTTCATGATTTCTTCGACTTTCCGTGAGTTTTAAGCCTTTGAAAAAAAAATCGAATTTTATTTTCACCTTTCTTCACAAAAAAAAAACTCCCATTTCTTGATTTCTTTACGTTAATGTGAATCTCTTTGTCTATATAAAGGACATGTCATTTGATACTCTTCATGTTATAATACAAATTTAGGGTTTTGTTTGGTTTTCCCTGAAGATCTTGATTTCTGAGTCTTCTTGTTAATAGTGTAATGTATCCAAATGTGCTTATTGATTATATTTGATTTGGCCATGTAATGAATGTGTACAAGAATGTTATGGATGTGTATAGAAATGAAATGAATGTGTATGATGGTATGTTGTGTGCAGGAAATTTCAGGGATCATAACAATGGCAGCTAATTCTTCAAATGGGGATCATGTAACACCAGCAAAGCCACCACCTCAGCCGTCTCCCTTGCGTTTTTCCAAATTCTTTCAGGTTTAACTGTCACATTTATTAAAATAATTTCATATTTTCTTCCCACATTGTCATTCTTGTTATTGCTAGTTTGTTCTTTGGATCAAGTTTTGCCAATTTACATTCAAGAATTAGAAGTATTGAGAGAGTTATTCTCTTCTTGGTGGCTATAGGCTGGTGTATTTTATAATATTCTGATCTATATAAAGACTTGCATATTTGTCTTTAGTTTTAGACTGGCCCACGTTTTTGATATGATCATAACGATAAAATGAATAGGTGATTCTTGCGTTTAAGTTCGATATGAAATCTCACAGCAAATTTGGATCACGTATTTGAATATATTTTTTCTTAGAAGTACAGAGTACAGACATTAGTAACTTCAGAAAATGGAGAGTTCTCATTTACCTTCGCTTATGCATACCTAGTATTTCAGAGTTTTTTTTTCTGTTGATGTTAATTGCATCACTTTTTTTTTTATAACAGTTAATTGCATCTCTTATCCATTCTGTATCTTGATGTTTTGTTTCACCCATATTTTTCTCATTGTCAACAGTCCAATATGAGAATTTTGGTTACTGGAGGAGCTGGATTTATTGGCTCTCACCTAGTGGATAGATTGATGGAAAATGAAAAAAATGAGGTCAGCATGTGTGATCATTCTCATTATATAGTCATTGTATTTGTGTGTGATTTTGCTGATTGTATTAAGAGTTATTGCCTATTTATCATCATTTTAGTGATAAAATATGAACTGCAGATAGAGTTAGTTATGGTTTTTGTGCCTTGATCAGGTAATAGTTGTTGACAACTACTTCACTGGTAGCAAAGACAATCTCAAAAAATGGGTTGGCCATCCAAGATTCGAGCTCATGCGTCATGGTATGGCCCCACTTTTTATCTCTTTACAAGCCATGCCTTCAAATTTTTCACATAGATGATGATACACTGCAGATTATTTCTGCCATTTCTCTTCTCATTTGATGGTCTATGTTTGAACTTTGAACTCTCATATCTAGGTGAAACTGATTTGTTTCAAGTAAAATTCTATGAAGGTTCATGCAACTAACTGAAGCTTCACATTTATTGCACTGCTAAATAAAAACAATTGGTAGTTAATGTAATTGATCAATCATTATTTTGATCAGCATAAGATATTGTTCTCATAAAACGAACAGCAATGCTGCTGTGTGTGCTTGGTATATTGTGATCCATTTTGCTTTTTAATGTATTGTGAATCAATGATACTGATCTGCTTTTACATTTCCTTTTTCCCCTTTGTAGATGTCACAGAGCCTTTGTTGGTTGAAGTTGATCAGATTTACCATCTTGCATGTCCAGCTTCTCCCATCTTCTACAAATACAACCCTGTGAAGGTATGCCTGATTCTTTTTCTTTTTGGGGTGATCTGCTTGAATCTTCTTTATTTCTCTATCATTTACCCTGACCATGTCAAGTGGATATGTTCACATAATTTATTTAAGAATTTATTTTTGAGATTTAGTCCCGCTTTCTCCCTCACCTCACTCGGATATAATTATTCTGTTAGTTCCTTTCTTACCCATCGACACACTTTTCTGATAAAAGGTTTAACGTAGTTTGATCTCAATTTTCATGAACTTCATATACTGTCAATATATGTTGGTCTAGCTTGTGCCATGCATTACTGGTTGACAGTTTGCTGTCTGATAATACTTAAGAAAATGTCTGAAATGTGGAGAAATTATAATTTGCAGACAATAAAGACAAATGTGATTGGTACGCTGAACATGCTAGGGCTTGCAAAACGAGTTGGTGCAAGGTCAGGACAAATGTTATTTAATATTTCAAGAAAAAAAGAATTACTACCTTCAACTGGTCTCAATTATGTGGTCATCTGTTGACAGGATTTTGCTTACATCAACATCAGAAGTGTATGGGGACCCTCTTGTGCATCCACAATCTGAAAACTATTGGGGAAATGTCAATCCCATTGGTACATGTTTTTCTCTGACTCATCTTGTGTTGTAGCTTTTTCACGAGGAAACATTGCTATTTGCCAGTTGTAGTGATTTAAACATCAGTTAAGTAGAAATCTTTCTGATGTATGCAAACCACAAAAATCTGTTCTCTGTTTAATTTGTGTACTACAAAGTTTCTATTTGTTATCCTTCAAAGTTTCTTTTGTGAAAAGAGGATTCTGGGTGGTGAACCTTAGACACTAAAAGATTGATTTTACATGCAAGCATTATTAGCTTCATGATGTGAGATAACCTTTTGAGCCAAAGTGCTGTCATCAAAACTATTTTATCGAGGTCTTCTTAGTTGGTCAAAGAAAATGAGCCAGAATATATAGTTTAGGTCTAACAACTAAGTTTATTGTACATATACAGGGGTTCGGAGCTGCTATGATGAGGGAAAGCGTGTGGCTGAAACCTTGATGTTTGATTATCATAGGCAGCATGGCATAGGTAAACTTCAGGATTATTTTTTACATTGCCTCATCTTTAAGAGGGTTATAGATGTATCAAATATGTGTGTTGAGTCATTCATGTATTTGTGCCTTTTTACCATAGAAATACGTGTTGCAAGAATCTTCAACACATATGGACCACGCATGAATATTGATGATGGGCGTGTTGTCAGCAACTTCATTGCACAAGCAGTTCGGTAAATACCTGACCTCCGCCATTTCTGGCCTACCATACACATCCAATCATTTTTATGTCAAGTTTTTTTTTTTTGGTGATATTTGCCTATTTGTTTCAGCATAGTTGATGAGTTAATTTATGAACATGCGCTTCACTTTCTAAAACAATTGTTGATTCATCTATCTCTATATTTAAAAGTTGACACCCCCCTCCCCCAAAAAAAAATGTTTTCCACATTTTCAAATTCTTAGCTTGCTTTGGCTTCTCTCCTAAATCGTCTGCCTATTGCAGGGGTGAGCCATTGACAGTCCAAGCTCCAGGAACGCAGACGCGCAGTTTCTGTTATGTATCTGACCTGGTAAATATCTTTTTATTTACCATTTGTTTTTGTCTTTGTAAATTACCAGCTTTTGAAAAGACCATATTTGGTTGAAATCTCACAGGTGGACGGCCTTATTAGTCTCATGCAAGGGGAACACACTGGCCCAATCAATCTTGGGAACCCAGGTTACATTTCCATTGCAAGACTTGCATTGAGCTTTTGCCAATACCAGAAATACTTAATTGAGCATGCTTGCTTTTTCAGGTGAATTTACAATGAACGAACTCGCTGACACGGTGAAGGAGGTCAGTTAAAAGCTGCTGATCATTTTAAAATGCATGATGATGAAGCTCTTAGTGCAATGTTTGGTAACTAATTCTTTGTGTTTATTTTTCACAGCTTATCAATCCATATGTGGACATAAAGATGGTAGAGAATACTCCTGATGACCCGCGACAGAGAAAGCCTGATATTACTAAAGCAAAGGAGTTGCTTGGTTGGGAACCAAAAGTCAAGTTGCGTGATGGTCTTCCACTTATGGAAGAGGATTTCCGTCTAAGGCTTGGAGTTCATAGGCAGTAAACTTTTATTTACAATCTCATGTCTTGTCCAAGTGCAAGTAGAGAATAAGTCTGTGTTGACCCTGAATTCAGGTGTCCAAAGTAATCCCATTTGTCTATGGTCTTTTTTATTCTTTTTCCTTTTTTTTTGGTTATATTAATGTTGCTCAAAATTTTGTCTTTGAAACGATTATTTTGGTTTGAGGTGTATTTCATATCAAGGAAACCTTGAGGTCAATTCAAATTTATAAACTCACGATTTTTCAAAGCATTGGATATCGTTTCTTTTGTTAGTCTCATCTCTTTGCATTAAGCCTATGTGTAAATTGGCTATTCATAATCCTAAATATCACACCTGCAAGGTTCCATTAGAATAAATCTATATATTAAAAGATGAAATTTCATTATTAGAATAAACTCGATGCTTTGCTGCTGATTTTTTGTCAAAGAGGCTCACATAAAGTAATGCAAAGGCAGTAGATAGGAGGGAGATAGTAATAGTAAATATATTAATCGATGTTGAATTTTCCCTTTCTTTTATAGGTGGACGGAGGAGGACCAAGTCAAACATATGTCATATTGTTTTGTCTCACATTTAACGAGTTTTTTTAATGCAGTAATGGAAATTACAATTGTAAACTAAGTAACACTAGTAGGCCTAGAGCAATCATGATTGTAAAATTAAACACGTTTTCTGGTATGGCCAAACTTACGACTTGTTTAAAAAAAAAAAAGATGCGAGCATGTAAAAATCAAAGCGTTACAGAATAGTTCGGCTGCAGAATCACAATCCAAAATGACGGCAAGACAATTAATTACTTTATGAAATTTGTTTTATTGGGAGTTTTGAGAGCTGGAGTTCATTAATTTTATCTCATCTAATTTTTGGACGCAGTGTTTACTTCAATAACCTCCGGTTTATGTAGCTTTTATTGATGTTTTTATCATCTTATTACTTGGTTTTTGTGGTTTTCCTTGTTTACTGTAATGTTTTTTTTTTACCAAGGGTATCCCCACGTGCGTGTCAAGTGAGATTAATCCCTCGCTGTTCTGAAGTCCCATATAGGGGTGTAGACAACTGGCCTGTGAATTTGCTTCATTCGCAAGAGTTAGGGATCGAACCCTCAACCACTTGCTTAAGGGACGAGAGTACTTACCACTCACGCCAACCCGCCAGGTTATTGTTTACTGTATTCTTGTGGTCACCATAATATGACAAATCACATCGTATTGGAGAGGAAATGGTGAATGATGAGTCAGCTATGGGAAATTTGATTGAGACTTTTCCAATGGATAACCGATGATGACATAACAGGATAAGAAGTGAGTACAACGCCTATCCTTCTTCAAGTAATCGCTCCCTGGCCATTCGGTTGAAACCACATTTTGAGATGTGATTTGGATTTTGGACCCTATCTTCCCTTTAAAGATATAGTTTTCCACTTTTCTTAGTTTGAGCTGCATATGCCTTCAAAGGCAATATTTGTTGCGTGGTTTTATGACAATTAGCTTTATCCCCTGACGTTTTAGAGTGGGATATGATTGAAATACATTAAAAGAAGCAAATGTTTCTTAAAATCCTCAAATTGCAATGAATTATCAATATCAACGAATACAATAAGAGCTGTCAATCCTCTTATACGAAAAAATGCACTGTCAACACATTTAAATATATGATTTATTTACCTGTTTTGGGGAGATTAAGGAAAACATTTAAATTAATTTTACATGTTTTTTCAATAATATCCCATAGATTTAAACCTTTTGGTTTTGCTTTGACATTCAATCATCTATGACTCATTGCTAGAAGAGTCTCCAATTCTAAGTAGGTATGATTGTATTATTAATCAAAGATTCCGATTTCTTAAAAAAGGAAGAGATTGAAGGTGAACGCGCCCCATAGCAATAAAACAGTCCAACATTAGTCTATACATGTACATGTTTGTTGGCAGCAGCTAAAATAGGTCCATAGTCTATACAATCACAAACTCACAGCCATACTAGTAGTATTTTGCGTGTTTCTGACTCACTCCCATCTTTATTACTATTATCACTCCACCAACTTGCAAGCAAGCAAGCATATCCAAATCCAACCAAATCTGCACGTGTCCTTAAATATTACATCCACATTTTCCATTTGGCGCCACCTAACCACAAAACAAAAGCACCAAACCAAAAAACAAAAAAAAGAAAATAAATGAAAACAAAAGGAAAGAAAAGGGAAAAATAATTTGTAATCCCTCACAAGAGTCTTATAAACTTCACTTATTAAAGTAGGGTCCCTAGGGACCTTACTTTACTATATTTCAAATACAAAAAGGCATATTGTCCCTTCTTCCTTGACCATGAATTTGTTATACGTGCGCATGACCTTGTCATTCCTATCAATGACCTCGTCAATACTTGCCCATTAACTTGTCACAGGGTGGGTCATGACCCCGTCATTCCTTGCCCATAACCTTGTCATATTGTGAGGGGCAATCACTACACTGTACTCCGCTTTAAAGTATTAATGAGTATTTTGGAATACAAATTAATTTTGCCAAAATAAAAAATAAAATATAAATAAAAAGAACAAAAAAGTAAGGCGTGTCTCCGCGTATATATGTCCATCACTACACTGTACTCCTCCCTCCGTGTCCCTCCTCTCTCCTCTCCACGTTCTCTTTCCCGCCACTTTCTTACTATTCCTCACCTTCCACGTTCCCCTTTCCATTATCATTATTATTTTATTATTATTATTCCTATTATTTTATTAATTAATTAATTAATTAATTAACACTCTCATTCCCACGCCGTTACCATACATAGTTATCATTTCTCTTCTACTATTTGTATATTCTCAATCTCAACTTCTTTCATCTTAGCTAAGCAAAAAGTACCAATTCAAAGAATCACACATAATACTTCTTTATCATTCTCTCGCTTTACATCAATCATTATTATTATTTGTATGCCTTTTTGTTTATTTCGCGAACATCGTGGTGGATTTGAAGGATATGATCGTGTTGTGTTGTGTTGTGGTGGAATTAGGAATTAGGTTTTGTGATTTGTGAGAGTTGTTTGATTTGTTCTTTGAATATGAGTTCTGGAGCTCAATCTATTGCTCCTCGTCGCTCTTCTTATCTCGATGCTTTGTCTCAAGCCATTCACAAGAAGCTTCACCGAGTTTGTTCTCTTCTCTCACCTACTTACTTTAATTCATAAATTCTCTCTGTTTTTTCTTTTTTCTTTTTCGTGTTAACAAATCTATCAACACTTGTTTATAATGATATAGGATTGTAGCATTTGTGAATTGCGTATTGGATTTATTTTGCTATAACCGTTCTGATTGTGTAAATCTCCGTGAATGACGCTGAGTATATTTAGGGCAATGTTTGATTTGAATATTTGTGGATTTTTTAAATTTGTTTTCTGATTATAAATATTTAATGAATGAGAATCTCCGTGAAGGCTAAATATAGAAAAATTGTGTGTTATAAATTGTTGCAGGCGATGGTTATTACGTCACAGAGGCGTAATTTACTGCAGGAGCTATTTGCAGACTTAGCTTTAGAAGTTGATGAGCGAGCTAAAGGTGAGTTTTAAATGTTGAATTAGTTTATTTTGGAGGCTTTTTTCACGTTAATATGCTTATTTAGATGTTTTCTTAAAGGAGGCATGTTTGTTTTATTTTATGGTTTGCACTGCACACGCTACATCTTGAAATGCTTAAGAAAATTAGAGTAGAAAGTTTTTGTTTTCTTTTTTTTTTGCAGATTATATATATTTTGCTTAATGTAATTGGTGTTATGAGGCGCTCACTGAGTGTCACGGCCCAGTGACGAGGGATTATAATTTTTATATGTATTTAAACGAGCAGGGTTTAGCTATGGTTGTGTTTGCAACTAAATCCATTGAATATTGAGACCATGGTTATATGTGTTTTACGAGGGGAAAAAACACGTTTTTTTTGGGGTACATCTGTTTTCAGTTCGCAAAACGGGTTACTGATTGCAAATATTAACCTTTTGGTGTTAATAGATATAATTTGCGGCAAAGATGAAGATGCAATTTCTCGCTCAGACAATGGTGATGCCTTTTTATGCTTCTATGATGTGCTTGCTGATTATTTTGTGCGGATGCCTGAAAGTGGAAAGCCTATCCTTGATTTGATCGTCCAACTATGGAGCCAGTCATTTGCCTCCCATATTTTTGCTCTTTTGTTCCACAAATGGGTATGTAAGTAGATCATCTACTGTATCATGATGTTTATACGTATTTATCATCGCTCTCTTGTTTGGGTATTAAAGATTTAATCATGTTTCATTTGAATGGGACTTTGACATAGCTACACTCTATATATCATTTCATCATAGCTTGTAGTTCAAGGATCATTGACAACTGTTTCTAGTTTTGGTCTGGACTAGATTGGTTAATTTTCGTAGCATTGCTCTCCTCATAACTTGCACTTTTTGGTACCACAAAAAGAAATAGAATCATGTCCAATTAAAAATTATATATAAATTTGAATACTGCCAGCAGCTTGTACTTTGCGCCTAACAATTTTTTTTACTGGATTCCTGTTGTACTGTAAAATGACCACTGCCTCTGTACCACTAACCTTTATGCAGTTGTTTGAAGTCCAACTTGATAACCCAGACGTGCTTCTTCGCTATTCATCTGCGTTGGTTCAAGGCGCCACAAATGTTTTCTGGTATGAATTCAAGTTGTTAATGGCATTAGATAGTTGTTGATTACATGCAATTTCATGTCAGGCCTGATCTAATGTGTTAATATATATTCCCAAAAAGCTAATTATTTTTTAAGGTATGGGTGCATAAATGACCCTTTGAGCTCATGAGCCAAGTCTGAAATAAAACACTCCACTATGACAACACCAGCAGCCCGAACATGTTTACTCATTTTCCCAACCCAAACCATTTCTAGCTAAATTATCTACAGCAAGCTAGCAATTGTAAGCATGTATTTCATTTAAACCTCGCATGGTCCAGCCAGTTACTCTGTTAAGTGTTCGATACAGGAAATCCAATGACTTTAGACTTAGCAGTATATATAAAGAAGCCACTTCAAGTTCTCCTAAACAAATCCCTCCTGAAATAAATTCATATCTGTATGACAGTCTCTAGGTAATGAATAGTGAGAATCTTCATGGAGCATCCTTGGACAATAATATAATGCTATGAATCTTATTGGACACATAAGTTCTTCTGTAATTTTTAACCCCTGAAAAGGAAAAGGTTGAAGTATTTTCAACTTCTCATATCTTTTTAAGATTGTGTGAATTATCATTTTCTTTCAACCTTCAAGTCAATTTCTGTCTTTTTCATTCTCAGTTCAAGAATAATCTAATCCAAACATCAGAAATAAAATAAATGGCAAATGTTCAAAACTCACAAATCAATTTGCATGAGCTATAACTCTTGTGTGGACCTAGCCATGTTTCAATAAATTTAATCCTGAGCCTTGGTCCTGTACAGGATTGACATTCAATCAAATACAAGGCGTTTCCAGTCTCTCTTTCATGTAAGAGTCCTACTGATAATCTTAAGTTTATGTGCCATTGTGATTTTGAGCTATGCTATTAGTCATGCAAATGTTTACCATTTTATTTATTTTCCTTTGTTTTATATGCATATTTTCCCCTTGTGTTCAGTATCTTCTGGAGGATGTTGCATTGGACAGCTCACGATTGAATAAAATTCCTGTACAGGTCAGTTCACGCTTTGGACAAAAAAAATTTCTTGTTTATTCTTACTTGCAATTGCCTTCTGAAATTCTCTACTCTTCGCAAAATTCTCAGGCACAGCGAGATATGTATCTATTGCTTTCGAGATTTATTCTATTTTATAACTCAGGTAAACATCATCAAGAATGGTGGGTCAGCCTGTCAGAGTGGAGATTACACTATTCTCAATATATTTTTTCTGCTTGCAGCTGACAAACTAGAAAGCTTCTTGAAGCAATGCCCGGATTTCCCAAACGCAATATTGGTTGGTGGCCCTGCAGACATATTCGTCACTGAACTGACTGATCAGGTATATTGGATACCCACAGTTTATTTATTAAGAAACGAAGATTTGATCCTGTCTGAAGCTGAAATTCTTTTGTTGGTCCAGCTTCAGAAGTTGAAAGTGGAACCAGTGCTGTTACACTATCTCAAAGAAATTAAAGTAGTTCAAGGTACAATATATAGATCCTCCAGATGCTTTAGCCGATTCTCTTATATTTACCATACCAATTTTTCCGGTATTCTTTGGGTTATTTTACATTTTTACCACAGGGATGGAACTGAGACTGACTACAAGTACGAGATTAAAAACATGCCTCTATAGTTTCACTTCTCCAGGGGGTCCATTGTATCCCACTAGAACAGTTCGTCATGCTGCCTGGGAAGCATTAGATTTACTTTTTCCTGTGAGTATATTTATAAACTTAATGTGCTTCATTACTGTTATCTTCTCATGTAAATGTCTAACCATCATTATCGGATAACACCTGAGTTTTGGGGTCAGTCATTGGATTTTGCATTGCTAATTTATATTTTTAATGGTGCGATACAGGTCGGTCGATATTTTAGGCATCTCATAAGTTTATTCTTCAGATTACTATATCCATGGTATTGGCCTTCCTCATGTTGGAACTTCGTATTTTCTTGTGTTAAGGCAGTAGTTCTGTATTTATGGATGATCATCCTTTCTTTCTGGGAGAAGTTCGCCAAGCCCAAAGCTTCGTAGACTGTCCCATTTACTTATATTGTAATTGTAATCATAAGTGTAAATTTTTTTTTTCTTTTTTTCTTCTTTATGAAAAGGGGGAGGGGTACTGTCAAGATCAGAATATGACCCTGTCTAGCAAATAGATATGTTTGTGATGGGTTCATTTGGCGAAGCTTCGTTTAAATCGAAATTAAAACAATGGACTGAACCCGAGTCGCAATTTACTATGCTTAACTATTACGGATGAATATCAGCACGATCGTCTTGTGTTGCAAGGAAAATGTTGCAATAATCACGAATTTTGTTTATAGAAGACGGTTCAAAGGTTGTACTGTCATATTTCAATGCAATAAAAAGGATTCTCTTTATTTTTAGCATAAGTCTGTATTCTTGTCTTGAAATGATACAAAACTAGTAAGGATCACAACGCAATACAATCACGCACGAGCTAAAGATAAACTTATTCGCCACAACTGACAGGATACATCAATACAGAATTGCAGCAAAACCCGAACAAATGATAAACATTTTAATTGGTCAATGTATATACTATCAGATGAGATTCACAACCTGAACAAATAATATACTTTTTAACAGGTTAGTGAATATAGCATACCATCAGATGACTTTGCAATTCAATCATGCCGCATAGTCGATAAAGAATTATTAAGGATCATGGCCTCTAACATAATCAACTTAACATGCCATAAAAATGCAAAGCTTGATGAAACTCTCAAAGGGGTGATATGCACTAGTTCTACTATAATCAGCCTGCAAGTACATCCTTCCGCAACAACAGCAGCAGTAAAGTGTCCACATCACGACCATAGATTATTGGGTTGGACACAAACACCAGATCCCAACAGCCCACTGATTTAACTTCACTAAACATGAAAACTGAAAAGCTCCTCACACCCTTCTCAATTAAACTTTATAAGAGTACAAATATATTCTGAATTTAACATATAAAGCAGAGCACAAACCCAGAAACTGAAGATTTTACAGAAAGATTTCAGATATCTGAACAGGAAAAGAACATAAATGCCAAAGAAAACGGCATCAAAGTCTACTCTGAAATGATCCAACAGGGAAAAGTTTCTCAATCTTCATTATCTGATCTGTCCTACCTCAACCCGCTCACTCAACTCGATTTGTAAGGTTGAACAAATGATAAATTCCATTTCGCTCTATACATATACCAAAATTACCAAAAGTAGTAGTCGGAAATGCCCTCTAAAACGTTTAAGAAGCTTCTTAAGATGACAAATCCAATCAGTTAATAATGCCTACCACACAGGCAATTAAGATATTGATATCACAACTCTTTCTTTATTAGGGGTGGGGGGTAACAGGAGTAAGGAGCAGGGAATCTACCTCATTTGAAGATTCCACTGTCTAATCAACTCACAAATCAGCTATGGGTGAATTCTGCAGCCTCACATCTTGCAGCCAATGCTTTGTTTGTGTGAACAGATGAAATCAAAGTTCCCCTTCATGACCCATTTGTTGCATAAAACATATGATTAAAGCCAATGAAAGCAAGCATGGGAGCAGATAACACGCTGACCTCTGATTGTCAACCCAGATTTGATACCCAAGGATAAAGAATATAAGACAACAGAAGCCCAAACATCATACATCAAGTCTAACAGTTTCCACTCAAGAAGCATCTCTCCCTTCCCCTAAAAAGTAGGATTGTGATAAAGATACATAAATAGGTGTTGTTCTGTCATCATGCACCCAACAACCAAAAGTCATAATAGCAAAAAAACTTAGAACATATGAAATGGTCTTTAGCTAGTAGTATCCATTGGTGCTGATGAATGATACTTCTCCAAGTCAGCATCAAGATCTTCTGCAGAAACCTTCTCTCCACGACCTCTTCCACGTCCTCGACCCCTCTGAGGACCACGTCCTCCACCTCCACCACGTGGCCTTCCAAAAGCCCCACCTCTACCTTGTTGTCCACTGCTCAAAAGACAGATTAAGGACACAAATAAGCCTTACAACAAGGAAATTTGACAATCGCATGATTACCCACTTATATCAAACAAGAACTCTGTTCCAATGCCAAATTAAAGTTCCGGAGCTCAAAGAAGCCCCATTTTCACAAGCGTGGAGCATAATAAATGAATTTGCAAAATATGCAATACAAAGCATGAATTGCCAAATAATTTCCCCACAATCAAACTATCTACCAAATATTGCTATAGACATTCAAAGGGCAACACATTAAAAATCATCTCTGCCGAGTGTTGACTGTAAATGTGTATAATAAAAGGCTACAGGTAAGTTATTGGCAGTCGAGGCATCACACATTTATTTGTATTTTGAAACAATTCCTTTTCCCACAGAGTAACCATCGACGATAGTTCAACCATTATTTGCAGCAAGATCAGAAAAGATTCCAAGCATGCACACAAAATCAGAAGCAAACAATAAGAAATTATCCCTCAAAACATTCAAGCCAAACAGATGTATATACCATATGAACAACAAGATGATGATAAAGCAAGAAATACTCACATTCCACAATTAGATATTTTGACATAGACAATTAAATAATCTATGAATGAAACATTCTTTAGTGAAGGGCATACATTCTAGGAACGCCATTTAAATTTCCAAAAACACCATTTCCAGCAGCAGCAACAGCAGGAGCAGCAGGCGTAGAAATGTTTGTCCCCACAATCTCTATCTTCATTGGTTTACCATCAAGTTGGACATTGTTGTATCTCTTCACAGCAGCTACAGCATCAACCCGTCGTGAAAAGACTACTTCGGCAGTACCCTGGAAAATAGTTTTGTATAATACATCAGTACACTAAGATTTGATAAGAAAGACCGAACATGGTAACTCAATAAAATACCTTTGATCTGCCACTCCTGTCATAATGGATTGCATACCGTTTTAGATCACCAACTTCAGAAAACAATTCCTGCATAAATGCAATAAAAACTTTAAACACAACACATGAAACTGCTTCACATATCTCTACCATAAAGTTCATAGTAGTATTAATAAGGTAAAAATTGAGAACAACAGTGATATATTTCTAAAAAATAAATAAAAGAACAAAAACAATCAGCTAAGCATTGATACAGATGAAAACGTCATAATCATAGGATTAGTTTCTGAGAAGTAAAACAAAATAAAAGAAGAAGCAGCAGCAGCAGCATATCCAAATTCCTCTATTTTTTCCAAACTTATGAGGTTTGGACATTAATCCTAGCCTAATGTCTGAAGTTGTATCAAGAATGTTATGTAACAATAATAAATGGATTAGTTAGTGAGTTAATAAGGCTAAGTAGCCATTAGCATTATTAGAAGTATTTGAGAATATAGACTATAATAAATAGGTAGCTTATCAATTGTAAATTCAGATTTTAGAGTTGTTAGCATAATGAATGTGAAGCCTGAGTGCTTTTCTCCTCTCTCTCTCTCTCTCTCTCTCTCTCTCTCTCTCTCTCTCCCCCCCCCTCCTTCTTCCTCTCAATTCTTACTTTCTTTCTCAATCGTTCTTAACTTCTATCGTCTTTTCTACACTCTACATATCAAAGAATGTATTTCTCAATCAAGATTAAAGTGCATATGTACAATCCATATAGGCAAAGTCATGATATAAAACAAAGTCAAATAAAAGATAACGTATAATCATCGCAAGAGCTGTTACATGAAAATCATACTCAACTCAACTAAGCCATATATACCATTTTAAAACAAAATTAAAAACAGATCTAAATCTAACATTCAACGTTCTAGGTCAAGCAAAACAAAACAAAAAAACAGATCCAATCTCACAGAACAAAGCTTATAACAAACATAAAATTAATATCTCTAAGTTTAAAACCATTAATATTGAAAATAAAAAAAAAAAAAGAATACCTTAACATCCTCGTTAGAAACGCCGTAATCCAAATTAGAAATATAAAGCTTCGTTCCCGTTTCTATGGCAGAGGCTCGACCGCCTTGATCCGCAAACATGTCATGCTGCCACGTGGCCTCCGGAGCCTATAAAAAAACCTAACTATCAAACGGAGACCAAATCGGAATTTCAAAATTGGAGGGACGGCGGGGGAAATAATTGAACTACCTTGGCGGTTGCGTACGGTGCGGCTCGATTGGCGGCCCGATTGATGAACCGGCGAGCCGGACCGGGTCCGGATCCTCGCCCGCGGCCTCTGGAATTGGCAGAAGAAGCGGAGGGCTTTTTGTTCTTCTTGATGATATCGTCGAGCGTCATATCGAGAGCCGCCGACATGGCTGGTTGATGATTTTAAGGTTTGATAGAGAGAGAGGTGGGAGAGATTGGGAGAGAATTGAAGGGAGGGAGGGAGGGAGATTAGGGTTTGTGAAAGAGAGAGAGAAGATAATGAGAGATGGGGGAAAGGTTTTATTGGAGGAAACTTATTTACATTGTTTGGAATGAAGGACAAATGTGGGGGACTCTGTGTCAAATTGGTTTCGTGGTGTAGTTGATAATCACGTCAGTCTAACACACTGAAGGTCTTCGGTTCGAGTCCGGGCGAAGCCATTTTTCCTTTTGTTTTTTTCCTACCTCACTTGAAGGCTGAAGCCTCAACAGTCAATAGCTCTCGTGATTGCTTCCATAGTTCCATTATGTTAGTATGTTTTTTTGACCATACATGATGCTAGTATTTTTTTTATTAGAATACATTATGCTAATATTAGTATTAGTGTTTTAAGAACTGGCCTGAACCAAACAGTCGGACCAGTCTAATTGTCGACTGCTTACATTACATATTTCTTTTTCTTCATAGTATCATAGTAAATAAGAGCAAAATTGGAAAAAAAATAATAAACTTCAGACACACGTAACTTTCACGTGTTTTTTTAAAAAATGTGCTTTGACAGTTGAACTTTTATATTACAGATCAGGGAGTACCTAACTAATACTTGTGTTGTGAAGTCTATAAAAAAAACTTTCAGTTTAAAAAAAAAGTCTATAAAAAACTTATATCGTAAATATATGTGTGGTTGTGTGATAGCTTTTACTAAACTCACACTAATAATAGTATTGTATACACTAATTACTTTTAAAATTTGGCATGGCATGCATAATAAACATCCAACTAAGATGAAAGTCACTTATAAGCGTGGAATGGTTCATTTCAATTTATTTTCTTCTGTCCACATTATCGTTTACCATGGTTATGGCTTGCCAATCCAAACTTTCTACGAGGACCAAGGCTTAGTGAATGTATGATGACAAAATACCGCTGCACAAAATAGTCCTAAAAAGTTAAAATTTTTAAAGCTTGAGAAAACTTTTTGGTGGGCTGAAGCTTAGGGGAAAACACAACAACAAAATATATCGAAGTCAACGAGTTTTAGTTTAACCACGTCATAAGTTCACTAGCAATGTGCGTTCGAATATTAATTCAGGGAAATACAGAGGGGTGTTAGAGAGGATATACAATCAAGTGTTATACTGTATTTTTTCTGAAGATTTACATGATCCAAAATTTCAGCTGGTCAATCTAAATCAACCCAAAAGAAAAAACCAAGGCTGGTCTTCCTAAGAGGCTAGAGAACGAAGCAAGCAAGTGGAAGCACCCACGACCAAAGTAGCAAACAAGGTTGGCAAGAAAAAATCCAAGTGGGACCTAGTGATCACGGTGTTTTCAGGCAAGCACACCATCTCACCGGGAAATTGGAGAGGAATTTGAAGTCCAGATCCGTCAGAACAAGGAGATAAGGCAAAGTTGAAGGCAACTCCGGGAGCCAGAGATGCCAAAACCACCGTGGAGAATAAGAGAAGGGTCCATATGGCGGCGGCCACCAAGGGCGACGGTTGCCGGAAAACTGAATGGAAGGTAAAGAAGTGCATGAGGATGAAATGATGGTGAAGTGTACAATTGTGAGGACATGATGAGGGGGTTTATGTGATATGTGTGGGTGGAGTTGGGAAGATGGGGAAAGTGGAAGCACGTCTAACATATTGGTCAACTCTCATAAGCTATACATTTGGACCCTTGAAAGGGGCAGTGGAATGTAACCTAATTACCTAAATTCATGTAGTGCCTTTTGTGGTGACCCGTTGCCCCTTTCCTATCACCCCTCACAATTTGAATTTCGAATTGCTAAAGACACGTGGCTGTTTCAGATAATGGACCTGATTATTTACAAATGACCCCCTTCACTACTTGCTTGGGTCGTTACCGGACTTCATACCAGGACCAAACCCAACTCGTTACAACCCAAGAAGCGTGACCCGGACTCGTGCACTGAAGATCACCACTAACTTAGTGGGAAGTTGCTCTTGGGTAGTTGGAGACGAAGTCATTGAACGTGGGGGTTGCTCATTATGACACGTGGACGAATCTCATCTACGACCACAACACAAGATCCCAAAGCATATTGTGGCAGTTATCCCGGATGCATTTTAGTTTAAATAAGAGCTCTTGTACTCAAAAATGTTTATGTTGTATTTTTTGTTCAAGAAGAACATCTTGTAAACCTTTTCATTTAATTAAGATCAAGCAGTAATTTCCAGATTAGCTTTTGTTGTGATTGAATTGTTATTCATTCATTTAGTATTGCTTTAATAAGATTTTTTAGGGCATTACACCTTTGTTACTTGTTATGAGAATTTGTTGGCTCTTAAAGAGATTTACTAAGCAATTCTAACATGAAAAATACGGTTAGATTATATATACTAGCTTATAAAATATTAAATAGCCCTTTTCCATAAGAAAATCGGGCAAATCAACTAAGAGAAAACTTATCTGTGAATTCGGGGTATGTAGTTGAGTGGCAAGAACTCTTACACATTTAACCAACTGTCAAAGTTTCAATCATTAGCGTTAGATATGAAGAAGTATTAAGTCTCTCGCACCAACTACCACATCATTTGAAGTGCCTACAAATCAGTGAATGATTGATGTTACATAAATAAATATAATATTTATTTGTTTCTATTTTATTTTTAAGAAAAATTCCGTTATCCCTAAATATCTGACCACTTTCAAATTTCAATTTGTTTATAAATATCCCTAAATATTTAAGATGGAAGGGAGTATTTAGTAAGTGTTGTATAATATTTTTTAGACTATATGTAGCGTTTAGTATAATAATACGTGCCTAACCAATTGGTCAACAAACAGGGCATATTCCACAGCTTTGATAAGTTTACTCCCTCCACTAAATGCCGTCAGATCTCGAGTCTGACTTAACACAATTTTTATATGAAGGAAATTTTTTTTCTCTCTCCATCATGTCCAAATTATCGTATAATTCAGAGCACAGGCTAAAACAGAGTAGCCAAGATATAGTAAGTAGTAGCAAATGTGTAGAAACCTCAAAGGAAATGTGTGTCTTTGTAATTATGTGTACGGCTTAGATTGAGACTTGTGAAGTATTGAAGAAATTTACCCTCTCTTTTTATTGTTAGTATATCATTCTTTTAGTTGAATTCAGGTTAGTGACTGTCGTTATTTATAGCTTGCATGTATTATAAATATTTATTACTTGTCATGTTTTGTTTTGATCTGTCAACGAAAAATATGTTTTGTAACAATTTTTCCATAATTCTTGCTAATGAAAATGTTGATATTGAATGTCAATATTGGTCTATATATTGTGTGCGTGTGGTGTGTAGTAAAAAGTGTATAAATTATTTTGATAAAAAAAAAGTGTATAAATTATATTTGATAAAAAAATGTATAAATCATTTTGATCATGAAAATGTTGATATTGAATTGTAATGTTAAAATAATTTCATTGAAAAAATTCGCGTGGAGTATCAAATACTAGCATATAAAATTTCATTTCAAAATATAGCGATTTGTATTAGATGCATTCACTCACAATTAAAACAGTTGGGGTTAAAGGATTCAAAATGAATTTAAAGTTAAATATTTACTGGAACACCTTACGTCAAGTTACGAATCACATGGGCATTTGTCAAAATCATCACTGTCAAATGTCAATATTGGTCTATATATTGTGTGCGTGTGGTGTGTAGTAAAAAGTGTATAAATTATTTTGATAAAAAAAAAGTGTATAAATTATATTTGATAAAAAAATGTATAAATCATTCATACTAAATAGGGAATATATGTTGAATAAAAAAAGATAGGGAATATATGTGGAGAAATTCTTGCGTGAACTAGTTGCACTGTGATTCAACAATCACAACCATCTACATATTATCTGATATAAAATTTTTAATTTTACATGACACACTCAAAAAACCCAACTAACTTAGAAAACATTCTTGTTTACACTGTAAAATTAAAAATATTGAAAACATAAGATTTAATTTTTTATCCACTAATTCCTATTTTTAAGGTGCCACATAAAATTAAGAAGTTTCACATCAAATAATACATGTCTTTTTTTTGCCAAACGACTAATATATGTCTACTTGTAATTGATTAGACAATAAATATAGTAGTGCATCGAGTTCACCCAAAATTTTCTCTTATATTTGGGTATAGAGAAACATTAAATCTTCAAGGCCAGTTGTCTCACCCTTTGAGGTGCATACAAATCAGCGGGGGATTAGTCTCTCTCACTTGTCGAGTGAGGGGATTGATATACCTTGATCATGGATAAAAAAAATTTCTCTTATATTTTGAGTATATGTGAGTAGCCTCATAAATCCTTAGAGCAACTCATTCACATAAAAAAAGAGACAATTGCACCTAGGTCCTAAACAAGAGATTTAATATCATATTGGTCCAGTAAAAACTCATTCACTTGTTAACAAAGACTATTTCAATTATTAATATACTTCATTAACAACTCATTGGGACCTCTATGAAATTAAATCTCTTACTTAAGACTAGTGTGCAATTATCCCTGAAAGAATAAAGAAAACAAAGAAGTAATAATGATCGCTCCCCATTGGCCAATTCAAAATGACGCGGATGGCCAGAAAAAACAATCTCCACCGTCGATAACTCTAATCCAACGCTCACCACACACTCACTTGCACAGTCAAACAAAAACCCCTATACCCCTATAAATCCGCGTGACCGCATCAATATTCAATCACAAACAAAACAAACACTCACCAAAAAGTACCAAACAAAACAGAAAAACGCCGTTTCCAAAAAAAAAGCAAGCGCAATGGAATCAACCGCGAAAGTGAAAAAAGGAGCTGGTGGGAGAAAATTCGGAGGCGGTCCAAAGAAGAAGCCCGTTTCACGGTCCGTGAAAGCCGGCCTTCAATTTCCCGTTGGCAGAATCGGAAGGTACCTCAAGAAAGGACGCTATGCCCAACGTGTAGGCACTGGTGCCCCTGTTTACATGGCCGCTGTTCTTGAATACTTAGCTGCTGAGGTACTAATATTATTTCGTAATGTGCATCATCTAAGATCTTTATTTTCATATCTCTAATTTTTTATGATAACATGTGTGAATGTAGTAGCTGGAGGGATTAGTTATTTTTAGTGTAATTTCTGTTAGTTGCAAATTTGTTCAGGGGTAAAATGGTAACAAGAGTTGTGGAGATATAATGTGTGGATTTTGGTTAGCTTACTGTAGTAATTTCTGTTAATTTGTTATGGAGGTATTGTTACTCTTGAATATTGATGATAAAATGCAAGATTAGAGTCGTTTAGAATGTGTATCATCTTGAATATCTTGGAGTTGATTTGGTTGTAATGTTAGGTTGCATATATGAGTAAGGATAAAATGGTAAATGACTTGTAATGGAATGTGTGAATACCGGAGATTAGTTAGCTATCTTGTGATGATTTCATAAGCTGATTCGAAAGTTTTATGTCACGTTGCTTGTATGATCAAGGCTAATTTGGTAAATGACTTGCAATAACAGAATTTGTGAATATCATAGTCTCTGTTGATCAGTTAGCCTAAGTATGGTTGGTTATATTTGGGTGAACTTGAATGTGAATAAGGCTAAAACGGTAAATGACTTGTAAAAACGAAATGTGCTAATATAATAGTTTCAGAGATTAGTTAAGTTAGCTGAATGTAATCATTTCTGTCAATTGCAAATATGTACAGGGGTAAAAGCGTAAAAGATCTATCAATTAGTTATCCTAGTGTAACCGTGTCTGTTAGTTAGTTAACTTAGATGTGATTGTGGTTATATTTGGGTGAGACTGATTTGGCAATTTTGAAATTGGGGGTATGTATGTGTGTAGGTTTTGGAGCTGGCGGGAAACGCGGCACGTGACAACAAGAAGAATAGGATAATACCAAGGCACGTGCTACTGGCGGTGAGGAATGACGAGGAGCTAGGGAAGTTACTTGCGGGGGTGACAATAGCACATGGAGGAGTGCTTCCAAATATAAACCCAGTGCTTTTGCCCAAGAAGACTGATAGGGCCACTAAGGAACCTAAGTCCCCATCCAAGGCCACTAGGTCTCCAAAGAAAGCTTGATCCATTTTATTATAATCATTGCATTTGGACCGTTTTTTTTTTTTTTTTTGTGATGTAAAGTTGGAATTAGGCTTATGATGGATTGTTATGAAAGTTGTCAAGACTTTTTATATGTTTAGTAGCTGTGATGTAATATCATTACGTTGAGTCATTGAATGGAATCATCTCTACTTTAGTTTATACCTTGTTTTGTGTAACGTTTCAATTATTTGTTCAGCTATTATGAGTCATTCGATATTGTTCTTAACCAATTGCAGTTCTGAAGATAATTATACTATTTTAGTCTTTGAATTTGATCTACACTTGCCTTGGATTTATTAATTGGATGAGCCACATATCACTTAAGTCTCAAGATATTATTTATTTAGTGTGAAATCAAAGAATAAATTTGTCAAGTTGCATAATCTAATCACCCGCATTTCTTTTGTTTTACTCAAAAATTTTCAACTACTACTTTAAAATTGTACTAAATTCACTTGTAAATTATTTTATTTTTTTCCAGTTCTTGAGTAAAAACAAATCTTAGTATATGTGAATGAAAGAGTTGTGAATTTGAACGATTTCTTAATACAAAAAATTATTGAAATGTGGTCAGTTTACAAATGAACTTCAATATCACAATTCACAGGTTTAGTTAAAGGTTCTTGTTTTTTCATAAGCTATTCTTTCAAATAAGTATTTGAAAACAGAAGACACTAAATTCAATTTGGACTAATAGGTCATTCAGTGTTGTTTAACTAATATAATACGTACAATTTTTGATATTTAGAATTACAATATTTATGATACTTTGATGGACATATTTATATCCAACAAATTCACTAACTTGATTATGTGGATCAAGCATATTTGCAGAGATTTGCAGATATAGAATGCCATTTTTTTAAATTTTACAAGAATTAAGTTATAAATAAAAAAAATTGCACTGCTCTTTACTATTGATTTTAATTTTTTTTTTTTGACCATCAACTATTGATTTTAAGTTGAAGTTTTAATTTCTATGTATGAAGACGGAGTGTCATGAATTTAATATCAAGAGAATCGGGTTCATTCATCTCCAATCTAGAAGAGCGAGCTACGTCAGGCCGCTTGATAGTTAATGTCTTATTGCTCCAATAGAAGAGCTTAGGAAAATTAATTTTATATTGCCAAATGTTCTCTTTAACAAACTTTTTAAAAGCTTGTAGAATATAGGGAAAATTAATTTGAGGTTCCCCACAAGGGAGTTAATACTAGAAAAGTCTCAAAAGTTGAAAATATTAATGAAAGGTCCCAAGGGACCTCACATTAATATATTTGAAAAGTAAAAAGACAATTTTGCCCCTAACCTTAATAAAAAATTACCCCACCCCACCTTAATGTAGGGTAATTTTTTATTAAGGTTAGGGGTAAATTTGTCTTTTTACTTTTCAAATATATTAATGTGAGATCCCTTGGGACCCTACATTAATATTTTCAACTTTTGGGAGTTTTCTAGTATTAAGTCCCTTGTGGGGACCTCAAATTAATTTTCCCTATAATATTAGTATTAGTAAAGTTAATAGAAAAACGAAGAGCGGCCCCTACTTGTATAAGAAAGAATCTATCCCCAACAAAACCGTCGTGTGGACCAACGCAATGAGCCAATGACCTATTGGAAATACTCCTATCAAAAGTAATTCACTTTACTTTTCCAGTAAAAGAAAAATGCTCACTCAGAAAAGGAGGCAATTGTTAATTCATCAGCTTAAATACAAAATAGTTCCCTCTTTTATTAAATATAAAATTAGTTGACTATTTTTTCAAAATTCAAGAAGCAAAACAAACCACCTATAAGTTAGCTAAAAATTGAATTTTAAATAGATCATTCAGCTTTCTTATATTCTAAAAAAAAAGTTCGCCACCTCTCAATCTCTCATACTTTCAATTTAAGCCAAAACAAAACAACCAAATATAGAGCAATCAACACAGAAGTGTTACATAGTAATAATCGTTGAAAATATCTAACATTCCACATAAACTGATATTACACATGATCATACACCATTAAAGGGCCAACATAACCAACATCACAATAATCTATTCCACTACTACCACTAATACACAATAACCTTCAATCACATCCCATTTTCTTCAAAAAAAAAAAAAACACAACCACTATTACAATCTAAATCTAAATCCCCAGCTCAAAACACAACCACAAGATCTAAATCTAAGAGCTAGTAAACTTAGTGACAGCCTTAGTGCCTTCAGAAACAGCATGCTTAGCAAGTTCACCAGGAAGAACCAATCTCACAGCAGTCTGAATCTCACGTGACGTAATCGTAGGCTTCTTGTTATAACGCGCAAGCCTAGAAGCTTCCTGAGCCAACTTCTCAAAAATATCATTAATAAAACTGTTCATTATCCCCATGGCCTTGCTAGATATTCCTATATCAGGATGAACTTGCTTCAACACCTTGAAAATATAGATCTTGTATGTCTCAACGCTCTTCTTCGTTCTCTTCTTCTTCTTGTCTCCTGAAACTGCTCCTCCTTCCTTTGGAAGCTTCTTTCCTGCCTTTGGTTTTTTCTCAGCCGGTGGTGCTTTCTCCGCCACCGTGGATTTCTTCTCCTCCGCCGGTTTTTTCTCGGCCGGTTTTTTCTCCGCCTTTGGTGCCATTGAAATTGGAGAGATTTTGGGGATTAGGGTTTGAAATTTGGGGAAATGTGTGTGGATGGAGTGAGATGTGAATTGAAAGATGTGAATTGAAATTGACTGATATATCAGAGAATGAGAGGTTTTGATTGGCTTATGTGGTTTTCACGCGGATTGATCATTTGCATTGTGTATGACCGTTAAATGGATTTTGTGTTGGATGATCAGGATTGATTGAAGAGGTGTTAAAAAGTGCTGACAAAATAAAATAAAAAACAATAAAGTCAATAGAAAAAACTCTTTCCCTATTTATCTGACCGATTCTTCTAATTCCTAATATTTAGCTTGAGATATTTAATTTTATTTATTAAGAAAATTAAATAATGCTAGTAGATTTTTATTTCATTTATTTATCTATCTTATGTTTTATTTTTTCCATTCTTAAAGCTATATAAAGACATTCATTTGTTATCAAAGTCATATCTTCCTCCATCTTCCTACATCAATTGCTGAGTCTTATTTCACCGTAAGATTCAATCTTAACTTTAAATATATACTACTTATTTTTCGAATTATATGTAACAACATTTGTAGAGCTTGCTCTACTTCATTTGTTTTACAATAACCGTCAATCAATGTAGTGTAAGTGACATTAGGAAATGCACCTGTTGTTGAATATCCTCATGGCTTCTCTCATCATACCTCCTCTACAAAATCCATAAATGAAAGAATTATAATTAAATGTCTATATTTATTCTTTCTCTTTCCATTCTATCCTGGATAGATAAAGCCCCATAGTGCAATACAATGATATCAAAGTAGTGTGAGTGAAAATATCAGGAAATATGTCTTTGACTTCCATCTCATTCAGTAAATCTTCTGCCCTCCCTAGATCTCCTGATTTGGAACAAGCATGCAATAAAACATTATAAATTATTTTTATGTACGGATTTTTTTTCTTTCCTATTATTTAGCTTCTTTTTCTTTCTCTCTTTTTTTTTATAACAAAGATAGAAACCTCAACCTCCCAGGCCAGCTGTCCCACCCTTTGAGGTGCCTACAAATCAGCGGGGGATTAGTCTCTGACTTGTCGAGTGAGGGATACCTTGATCATGTATCAAAAAAGATAGAAACCTCAACTAACTCCTATGGGTTCATGAACCCCATTACAATCCGTTAACATAACCTGTCATCTAGTCCTCAATTGCTGACTCTTATTTCACCTTCCTAAACCAGTAGGTAAGATTCAATCTTAACTTAAATATATACTACTTATTTTTCGAATTATATGTAAGAACTCCAGGGAACAATCCCTTAGCCTGTGTCATTTGACACATTTTTAGAGCTTGCTCTAGTTCATTTGTTTTACAATAACCGTCAATCAATGTAGTGTAAGTGACATTAGTAGGAAATGTAACTTTAATGTTGTTGGATATCCTCATGGCTTCTCTCATCCTACCTCCTCTACAAAATCCAAAAATGAGAGAATTATAATTAACAATGTCTAGATTTATTCCTTCTCTTTCCATTATGTCCTCGATAGATAAAGCCTCATAGTGCAATACAATGATATCAAAGTAGTGTGAGTGAAAATATTAAGAAATATGTCTTTCACTTCCATCTCATTCAGTAAATCTTCTGCTCTCTCTAGATCTCCTGATTTCGAACAAGCATGCAATAACACATTATAAATTATCTTTATCTACGGATTTTTGTCTTTCCTATTATTTAGCTTTTTTTTCTTTCTCTCTTTTCTTTTTTTAAAGATAGAAACCTCAACTAACTCCTATGGGTTCATGAATCCCATTACAATCTGTTAACATAACCTGCCATCTAGTCCTCAATTGCTGAGTCTTATTTCACCTTCCTAAACCAGTAGGTAAGATTCAATCTTAACTTTAAATATATACTACTTATTTTTCGAATTATATGTAACAACTCCACAGAACAATCTCTTAGCCTGTGTCATTTGACACATTTTTCTACTCTTCTCTTTCCCACTCTTTTTTTACAGTATTTTACTTATATTATTTACATTTGTATATTTCTAATGTTGTCCCATCAATTTATTTTCTGAAGCTTCTACGTTTAGTATCTCCACTTCTCATAACATTTCACACAATTCCCACTTTCACAAAAAAAAGGGATAAAAATACACTTCTAAATTTTTTGAATATTGAGTGCATCTAAAAAGTAAATAAGATTATAAATTTAAAGTTTTCTTGGTGTGAAGCTTTTTGCAGTGTGTTACATAATACTGCTGCAAGATATGAGTGAGAAGATAGTTGATGTTGAAGATGAGGAGCTCCCAAATGATCAAGATGCGCCACAGTTCAATGATGAGAGCATGGTAGCAAGTGCTAATAGAGTCGTTCACAAGAAAAGTCGATGGACAAAAGATGAAGATGCTATGTTGGAGAACTATGTTCAAAAAAAAGGGAAAGGGAAATGGGATGATGTTCAGAAGCTTACAGGACTATCTCGATGCGGTAAAAGCTGCCGTCTACGGTGGAAGAATCACTTAAGTCCAACTTGTAGAAAAGGAGCTTTATCTGTCGAAGAAAAGCGGTTGATTGCTGAACTCTATTCCAAGATGGGAAGTAAATGGTCTCAAATTGCTGCACATGTAAGAATATTATCGATTTGTCTTACTACACTATGTATTTATCATATTTTTTTTCTAATTTTGGAAAATATGTGTTTTTTTTACCATAAGTGATGTCACTTTCCTTACATCTACCCCATGATGCTTTTCTGACAGCCAATTAATTCTGTTGCAGCATATCTATTGTCATTATGTGCATGCTTCAATTATATATTCATCACTATGTTACCCTATCTATGTATAATGTTTATTATCAGCTTTTGATATTTCTTCCACCATCAAACTAGCTATGAGTTTATAATGTCATTTTCGTATTCAATGTTTTCTTCTTGGTCTTAAAACAACCAACATGGGTAGTTTAATTATCTCAGGCATAATAGTCATTGTTTCCTATTTCCATGATATGGATGACACAACAATTAGTTTTCACTCTCTGTGCAACTTCGTGTTCATTATTTTACTTCTTTAAAATTGATTTCTTTTACTTCTAGTTGTCAGGCCGTAATGATAACGAGATAAAGAACTATTGGAATACTCATATCAAGAAGCACAAACGGGATGACTTGCCTCTATATCCTTCGGGATTGTGTGTCCAAGAATCGAAAGAAAGTGAACTAGGCCGAAGCACTACTAATCTCATTCTGAAGAATGACTTCGGCTCTTCCCAACAGCTGGATTTTTTGCCTTCAAGTTCACCTTACCACGCGGGCTTTCGTGATTCAACGATGCCATCTTCTCTTTCATCTAAGCTGTCGAGTAATGGGTTTTATACTTTACCCCATTTCAAGAATTTTAAATATGAAGAATTTGCACAATCATTATTTGGAAATCATTCTTTTTCTAGTACCCCCCATTTCAACTCAATGTGCACTAGTCATTCACTTCCAAATGGCAAATCCTTTGCTTCTCAGCCAACTATTGAGATTGTGAAGTTGAAGCTCCCTTCATTTCGACCTTCAGAAATTGATTTGGGCATATGCGATACATCTCCTCCACCTCCTATGCATGAATCAGTTCCCCTGATGACTAGTTTACAGAAGGCTGATCATTCTGATAACAGTGGCCTCCAAGATGATTTAGTTATTCACGCCTGTTATTTGGGCAGCTCAAATCCATCTATTGTTGCCCCTGGAGAAGACCATGTAGACTGTAAATCTACATTTGGTACAACTTCAACTAAACGTCTTGTTGTTAATACCAACAGAAACTCATTTAATGAACAAGAGCTTGCACAGACCATAAAAGGTTAGTATCTTATACTTGTTTGACACATTCACATTCCATGCTATCTGGTTTACACATCCTTTACATTACTATTAACTAATAAAAACTTTTCTTTTGTCATCTAGAGTATTGGGTAGATACCAAACACACACACACATCCATAAAGTATTTTAATAATTCAGTTTCTTGCACATGAAAGAATCTTGAAAACGTTAATGCTATATTAATGCCAATACCAATGGTAGTCTAATTTGTTGTTGTTCTTTACAACAAATTCAGTTAACAGTTTTTGTGAGGATAAATGTTATATTTTTTGAATTTATTCTAGTATATGGGTTGAATTAATTTTCTAATTTTAGCCAAGTTTGTTAGACTAAACTTATATTTTCTGCAGAGATCTTAATGAAAGGAAAATATGTTTGTGAGCCTTGGTCCCCCAACAACAGCGATGAGGAATGGATTGAAGAGATCACAAAGCGCAACCCAGAGTTATCATCAGATTTAAAAGATTTAGATTGTTTAGATTGGAATAGCATGTTTGATGATCTTCCGTAAGATTGTCTAGACCATACCGTTTTCTTGATTTTAGTCTTTCTCCATAAGATTTAGCTCTTAGGTATCATTTTGTTTAATACTTTCTCACAATGTTTATTTAATTATTTTGGTACTATGTGTTTTTCTTTAAATTCATTTCCTTAATTTCGTCAGTTTAGAACATAGAATTATTAATCTATGTACCATAGTGCCTTTATCCCATGCAAAAGCTCCGACCAAAAAAAATGCAAAATTTGATAAAATATGCAGGTTTTCCGTAAAAACAGTTTTTCCTTTATCAAATGTATCCCTAAAATGAAGTGAACTTATGGGCCAATTTTTTTATAATACCAACTTGAACATGTCGTTAGAGAATCAGTATTCATTTCAATACATGAGCCTAGAGACATTATTATATCTTGATTCTGCTCTTTGTGAAACTATGTTTTTAGGCTATAACGTCATTGTCAAAGACATTATGCCTAGGCTAGGATTGGAAGGATTGTAATGGAAGAAACGTGGGAAGTGATTGCATTTCAAGTTTTTAAGTTTTAACATTTTGCTGGGGACATTTTGGGCTTCTAACCCAATATTATTATGTCCAATTATCTCAGCCCAATAGTGTAGACATGATTTTTTTCAGGACGCGAATATTTTGTGATTGTTCCATAGCCTGCTTTTTCATTTTTTCCCGTGAAAATGTCATATGAACCTCAAATATTTCAACCATATATAGGAAAACTCCATTTTAATGAAATCTTAATACCTGTAACATATTATGTCAATCAACCTATAAGAAATGAGCACATTTTACTTATTAACTCCTATAGCAGCTTAAAAAGGGGGAAGACGCATGACCACTGAACAAGAGCATCACATTAGTTGTTGGAAAATATTCGCCAATTTCTCTTAATATGAAAGAAGGGAAATGTTTATTAGTAGGTTCTAGTAAGAGAATATAATCACAAGAGAGAGGTCGTTTGGTTGAACTTGTGTTTACTAATTACTCCCCCTTTTTAAATATATGATTCTTTCAACTTTTTTTTTTAGAAGTTAAAGAATTAAATTAGATCATTAAATTTTAACATGTCATATGTAATTAAAAAATATGTTAGTTTATAAGTAGAATAAATTAGTTTTGAAGAAAAATTAACTATAGACAATGTAGAGTATGTGCCTGTTTGGATATATTTCTAAAAGCTATTCTGACTCCAAAACCTAGGTTTCACACAAAGACATCCAAACACTCAATTTTTTTGGATAAGCTATTTTGAGAAGAAAAGCTAGTTTGAGTTTCCAAAAGCTATTTTGAGAAAAACTACATTTTTCTCATTTTCCAGCTGAAAACTTCGATCTCTTATTTAGGAAAAACACTTATTTCAAATAAAGAAACATGAAAAGTTATTCATCCTAGCTTTTTTTGCAGAAAAGTTATATTCTACTCAAAAGTTATTATTAAAAGCTATTCTCAAAAAGCTTAATCCAAACACTCTCATTTCATCAAAAGCTATTTTTCAGAAAAACTATTCTATTCAAAAGCTATTCTCAAAAAGCTATTATCCAGAAGCTGAATCCAAACAGGCCCTATATAATTTTGCATATCTAATTTCTCCAAAATCAAAGAAATCTTATGATTACTATCATAATCAGGAATATAATTATTTTTGCTAGAGTATAGTCAGGATTATAGAATGTAGGCTTTTAGGTGATTGCATTATATTCTTGAAATTTCAGAATGATTTTCCCTAAATAAATGGTCTTGTCATCATGGGACGTTATCACCAAAGAAACAGGGTATTGAAATATAGGCATAAGCCAAACATTTCAAAGATTCAAACGGTTCCATGTAGCTTAATCTTCGACCATATAAAACATGAAAATGCCAGAAAAATAGACAGACAAAAATTCCAAAATAAAGGACATTTTTCCAAGACAATAATTACGCATCTCTTGCAAGCAATGATCAAATCAACTCCCTCAATATGTATAACTGTATCTGAAATGCATACATAATAATAATATAGGTAACAACTTAGAACCTACCCTTTCTCTTACAACAATAATATAGACATACAGATAGATGAGCTAGCTAGGATGAAGTATGTAGTATCTTGTTCTTAAGAGAAGAGAATGCCAAAGGATGTTAAGTTGCCCAAATGATCAAACAAGCCCGCCACTTGCAATCACCATTTGCTGAAGATAATAAAAACCTCCGTTTCTTCTTCTTCTTCTTCTTCTTCTTCTTCTTCTTCTTCTTCTTCTTCCTCCTTTTGGCTTTCACCGTCCTTAATCTCAAAAATGCAAGCTCGAGCCACCATAACCTTCTTCATTTATGGAACTTAAATTGAACACTTTGATAAACAGATTTTGAAGATCGAGAGAGAATAAGGGGAGGAGGGTTTTTTATATATAAAGAATGAAGAAGACGGCATTATTTGCTTTTCCCTTTTTTGGGGGTTGTGGGGTGGGAATAGAGGATCTTCCATGGCATATACTTAGAGCATTATCTTGCTGGCCCATTCCTTTTCTCCTTATGCTTTTGCCATCTTTTTCCATGAATTGTTTTTGTTACTATATTATATTATATTGTTGAACGTGGATTTATATTTATACCTTACCATCAAAGTGGTTTTGTCCAGTGTCGGCTTGAAACATGTCACAGCTTGGATTTATACATATTTTTACACCAACGCGACAGGATAAGGACAAACTCAGCAAAGTTAATTGGGTTTTCTCCTTAGAATATTCATTCTGACTGGTAAATCATCGGTAGAGTCATCCATTCATTGAACTGCAGATTATCTTACAACCTCCAATACTTAATTGGATCAACTAATTTTTATTTGAAGTAAATTTATTTCACGCGGTTAAGAAAACAAAATAAGCTATCCAATCGTACTATATGCACATGGGATTACTTTATATGGGTCACACAATTTATTTGTGAGAAAAGTGATAAATGTAACTACATTAAATTAATTTTTTTGTTTATTCCCTTCTATTGAAAATTCAATTTGATATTTTGGACAAGTTTCTCTCAAGTGTCTAGGCCTCATTTACATTGCATAGGCTCCTCAAAGAGAATGATATTCATAAGTAACTTCCACTTACTTTGAGATCCATAAATTTCTTGAAGGAGTAGTCCTGAGATACTACACCAATCAAATTTCATTTAAATCCGTAAATTCAGCTTCATTCAATAATCACATTGAAACTCCATTATTCATCATACACAGTGGATACCCACTGTTCCTTAATAACTCAACAACTAATAATCATGGAAGCAACAATTATATACCGCTAATTTACTAATATAATTGAGAAAGAATCTCAAATATGTAACCAAAAACAGAGTATGAGATATCATGATTTATATGTATTTAGAACAATCTAACATTAATCTTCAGTTAATTTTTTTTTAAGAAAAATCTACTTTTTTAGCAAATAAAATAAGGTGCATAAAAAGAAGCAAGTTGGTACCCAAAGTGACGAATGAACTAGTACTTATTTGTATTTTCCGATGTATAAAAAAAATGAACTAGTACTTATTTTGAGAATTGAGATCCATAATAGCTGTAAGTGGGAAAATACGTGGCCTTCAATTTTAAATGATTGTCTTTCTTAGAAATTATCAACAAAGTCAGAACAAAAAAATCAGATACACCAGTATTTAGGTTAATGGTGAAAGAATCAATCAATACTGAACTCTTTAGGTGCCTTAAACCAAACCATCATATTTGCAAACTTACATCATGTTTATGTCCATCTAGTATTTATGCAAACATTTCATGCCTAAATGAAATCCCCAGTGTACAAATCAATATATCACAGTAAGGAAAATCCTTTAAATCAGTTCTTAAAGGTTTAATTTCAGATTCAGTAACTACTTTTATTAATTTCAAATAAGCATGTGTGTCATTGTATTAATTTGGATCCTCTAGGCATACTCTAAGTTAAACACATATAACTTAAACAACAACTATATCAGATTCATTATTACCCAAAACAGAATAGCCCAGAGAACAAGTATTGACTTATTAGTTTGAAGTAACAAATTCACATCATCAAGGGGTTATGGAGGGAGAGGGAGGGGAGGAGAGGAAGTCTAGTGGGAGGGAGGACAAGATGATGATGTGGCATGATGGATGATGAGTTGGCAACACATGTGGGGTGAGAGGGTAATAAAGAGACATTCTTGCGTGAACCCGGTGCACCACGTCATTTGTAATCTAACCAATCACAAGTAGACACATATAGTCCAATGTGTAATATTTAATCTTATGTGGCACCTAAAAAACTTAACTAACCTTTAAAAATATTTTTATTTACACTATAAAATAAAAAAACATTGAAAACATGATATTTAAATTTTTTTAGTGGTTAGTTCCTATTTTTAGGGTGACACATCAAATTAAAAATTACACGTCAGATCACATGTGTCTACTTGTGATTTGTTAGACCACAAATGGCGTGGTGCACCGGGTTCACACAAGAATTACTCGTTAAAGTCATTCATCTGTTTTTTTTTTTGCGGCACAACAACTTAACATTTCATGGATTCACATTTTCACACACAAGTTACTGATATGTATAATGGGCCAAGCACCCTTGCATTCAAGTGGCCCATACACTTCTATAAAAAAAAAAGTTGCCCATACACCACTAATAAACAATAAAATAATCACTACTTTCATTACCCAAACATTTCGTTCTGAATAATGAAAATGAAAATGATTCTAGAATTTATTTAAGTGAGTGAGCAGGTTTAGAAAAATCTTACCGAGATTACCGCATCATGAGTAGCAGTAATTCCTTGGCGCTAGCGGTAGTTCCTTTTCAGTCTCAAAGCCATGAATATGAAAACGAAGAAGAAGAAGGAAAGATTGAAAGTGAGAAATTACAGACAACTGTTACACCTTTCACTCTTCCTCATGGTTGGATCGTAAAAAAAAGGCCTCGTCAAAATTTCTCAGGCACATACCGTCATGTTGATACGGTCGATTATCTTACATTTTATTTTTCTTTTGCTTTTCATTTTAAATTTACTTGTTCATTTTATTTGGATTCGTTATGCATGCATGTTGTTTATTTGTGAAGATTTTAGGAAATGAGTAGAAATGTGTTTGGTGGTTATATGTTGATATTCTCTTGCTTTTTCACTTCAATTGATGTTTTTTTTTTGTTTTTTTTTTATTATTTGTTGTTGTGCAGTATTACTATGAGCCTGGCACAGGGAAAATGTTCCGTTCGCTGATATCTGTACAGAAACATGTAATGGAAGTGACAGCAGAAACTAGGATAGTGAAATCTGAGAGTAAAAAAACTGTGAGTAGTTCCATTTTACCACTTAATTAGTTTACTCATGGAAAATGCATATATGAGGCTTTAAATTGCTGTGTTTAGCTACAAACTCTTGATCAAATATAACAGCCTTTTGATATCTTTTTATGCAAATTAGATCACTAAATTGTAACATGTATCACATGTAATCAAACGATAGGTTAGTTTAAAAGTAGGATAATGAAGTAAAAAAATTAACTATAGGGAATTTAAAGTGATTGATTTTGCATCCTTAATTTCTCGAAAAAAAAATCAAAGTGATTTTATAATTAGGATTTGAGGGAGTAAATGTCTAAATGACACGTAGATTGCACCTGGAATTTTGTTTTGGTAGGAAAGATAAAGAACTCTTAAAGTCTTACAAAAAGTAAGGAAGCACAAGATTGAAAACATCTCCATGTTAATTTGCAACGCTTGGTTTTGTCATAAAACAAGGATCATTTCTCCACTCACAGCTGAAATTGCTGCAGAGGCAGGTGCCGATTCGAACCAGGGTAAGTGCTTCATCCTCTGGATTACCAGATGGTTGGATAGTTGAGGCGAAGCCCCGTCCACGTGGTAGAGTAGTGGATAAGGTACTTATGTTTTATCTATTCTCTTTTAATATGGGATATGTTTTGTATTTTATGGCTGGTCCTTCAACCTTCCCACATGTATGAATTGGATTTTATGGTCATAATTGTTCTGTTATTGCCTGTGTATGAACTCCAAAAGTACTTGGCTTGACATTTCAAACTATGAAAAGGTTTCGGCTCTTTACAAGATGGATAGAATAATGTACAGCATTTTTGCATTTTGTTATTTAATCCAATTGTGTTTTGTTGTAATCCATTCAATATAGTCGTTATGATCATTGAAGAGCTTCACTCTTATTTATGCTCTATATAAATCAGAAAAAGGTTCTCAAAATACCATCTGACACAGAATCTGAGGTGCCTCTATAAAAATACATTTAGAGCAATCCAGTATACTCAAAATTGAGAGGTTGTAAAATTGTTGCAGATCTACTAGTTTGGTAGTTGATAAGCTAAAATTCAACTATTGATCCATTTTTTAGATGAACGCAAGTGAATTCAATTTCAATCTCATATTTAAATGTTGTAGTTAGACTTTGATTTTGGTGGTAATATCATGCATCTGTTTGATCCGCTATTTTTTAATTCCCAGTTTGGCATGGTATTGCTTCATAACAGCTTTGATTTTCTATGCTGGCCTTGACTCGAGTTTGTCTAGACATGAAATACTTAAGCAACTTTGGTGTTTACTTTGCAAATTCATGGTGTTGTGCCATTTTTTTTCCTTCTGATTGTCAAGCTTATTTACTTAGCCCTATATGTTTGCTCTGTATCTGTTATCTTTCTTAAGCCAGATCATTTGTTCTATACCTGTTTCCATGCCATTGATATGTTTTTATTCTGTGTTAGTCACTTAGTCCCGTCATTTTAGGGTAACTCGTCAAATTACCTCACCAATTATTTATGTAGAAATGGCTGGATAATTATGCTGTTTTATTTGATAAGGTGTCCAATCATGTACTACTTGAAGATGTTTTGTGGATCTTAGTTGATTGTAGTTCAGGTCAGTGCAGATGACAGATTCTTCTAGTCATACTGGCATCATCTTGTCATAGTGGTGATCATGGGATTTGGATTTGTTCTCTCTTTCTTGTTGGGTGAAGTTTGAGGAATTTGAAATTTGATTTAATTTGGATTTACTCTTTTGGCGCTTGCTGCTTAAGGGTCAAGTTTGAACAAATCTTTGGCTCATAACTTGGCTGTTTTAGTTAACCTGTTGATATCAAGATTCTGGTCTAGCAATATCATTGTTGCAGATCTACTAGTTCGGTAGTTGACAAGCTAAAATTCAACTATTGATCCATTTTTTAGATGAATGCAAGTGAATTCAATTTCAAGCTCATATTTAAATGCTGTAGTTAGACTTCGATTTTGGTGGTAATATCATGCATCTGTTTGATAAGCAAGAACACACGCATACACATAGAGGTGTGCATATAGAGTTTATCAGAAGCTTATCCAGTGGAGTTGTTTCATGAGCTTGAATAGTGCTATGTTTTATGCAGACATATATTGAGCCCGAGACAGGGCAGCGATTTCGTTCATTGCTAGCTGTTCAGAGATATCTAGGTCAAGATAGTGGATCTACGACCATAGCCAAGGTGCCACATGCAAACTAATTTTTGTCAGCTGGAAAAGTAATGATGAGGCGGCATCAATGTATTTTATACAGTTTCTTTCACATTGATCTTGTACTTCCTTTTCAGCCATTGCTAACTGATGGAAGTGAAAAGCAAAGGGCTCCTGGTGAAAACTGTTTTGCTGAAGCGATTGGTAAGGATTCCGATGTAGCCGAAAAAGATGACATTTGTCCAAAATCTTTGAAACAAGATAAATCTGAGGTGAGTTTTAAAACTACATGTTTTTTGTGATAGAATTTGATTGTGATTTTATCATGATCAATTGGATTTTTTTGAAGAATCATAAGGAGTCTGGTTCACCAAAGAAAACTGGTTTAGATAAGGACAACAAGGCTTCCTTCGCTGACTTATCTAGTCCACCAGCAAAAGTAAAGTGGGTTTTGTCTGGTAATGGGGGCTCCTGGACTCCTTTCTTGGATGGTTCCAAAGTTTCAGAATTTGTAAAGCAGAAATGGTCTGATGTATTTGTGTCTTATATACAAGATGGAGGTGGCAATGACTCGTGATGTTGAGGTAATACTAAAAAAAGTAAAATCATTTGGTGTCATAAATTTTCACTATTAAATGCAATTGAAGTTTGTTGTTGTTGAATCGATCTAGTAATGCATGATCCTGTTAACAAAAAAAAAAGTAATGCATAATCCACTAACGAGCATTACACATGGTAACCAGGCAGCAGAAAGGGAGGTGTGGGCGAGAGTAGGAGATACTATTTGTGTTTTTTCAATTATTAGATTTTATGGATGGCTAATATCAAAGGAAGGACGAGGATGATAAAGAAGAGTAGCCGGGGGCCAAGCTGATCAATGGTTCAAATTTATTTTTCATAACACATGTGGCCAAATGCATTGGACAATCCTTAGAAAGTAAAATGAGTCAATGAAATCTATGAACAAACATGGATATCAATATATTCCAAACGTGAGTAAGTGATACGGATGTAAGAAAAAGAAAAGGAACACTGTAATCACTGCAAGCACTTAATGAAAGAAATAATTGAATATATGATGAAACATAACAAAAATAACGAATTCAATGTTCTCGTAATAGTTGAAACGCAAAAGAAAAATAACCTTGCCTACAAAACAGGACGAAGGAAACATAGCTTTATGCTATACGTACACACCATTCTACCATTTTAATTACAAGATTATTAATTGGAATTTTTCTTCTTTCTTTTTTTGAGAAATAATTCCGCCTAAGCTGAACCTCATGTCTATTCTATGTCATAGTTGGTCTCAAGCCCGCGTAAAGGAGAAGGGTTTTATTTGGGTGGAACTGAAATTGAGCAAGTAAAATGTGAGAAGAAACATATGGACATATCAATGGTAATTAATTCCCTTTGAGCTTTCAGCTTTACCTTGGTCGGCTGGTCGCCTATGAATAAATTGGAGTTGATCCTTGTATTCACCATCTTATTCAATTGAGTTGCTTACTATATATGCCTCATGAATGAATAAAAGATACTCCCTCCAGTTCTAAATATAAGACCCTCTTTGGGGACGGATTCATTCATTCAGGTGAAAAATAAGTTGTGCAGAATTATCCTTAGTCTCCTCAAGTGAAGAACCATCGTTAAAACAATGCTTATCACAAATCTAAATATGAAGCCCAATAGTAGCCAACGAGGCAAGCCACAAACATGTAAGTAGATCCAGTAGAGAGAAGCAGTCCGTTATTCGCTGATTGGGTTTCACGTGGATGATTGTGATTTATTTGGTAAAAAAAAAAGTAATGATGACATTTTTTTGACCAAAAAGACAACATGATAACGTCAGATGCTGACAGTTAAATCCTTCTTTATATTCAGTCTTGTTCTGTGTTAAAACCCTTCATCCTTTTATAAAAGAAAAACCTTCTTCCTCTATTGGCCGGAAAAATTATTTCTTCATCTTCTTCTTTCTTACTCTAAAAAAGAATAAGCATGGTTGAGAATGTGCGTACACTTTAATTCATGATTAGACGCTTTTGGATGTACAAATGGCATATGTGGTCGACCATTTACACAAAGGTTAAATTTGGAAAGATATGTCCGTACAATTTGATTCACGATTAGACGCTTTTGGATGTACATCTCTCAACTATCAAGTTCGATCACTCAAATAAAAGTTACAAATGGAGATGAACGGTGAAGATTCATCTTCACTAATCAATTTAAAAGTGATTAATTCAATAAGAATAAATATATGGAACTTTTAGAAAAGCACTAGTCAATGAACATTTTGAGACCTTTTTTTCAAAATCAAAAGCTATATAAAGTGCTTAAAATGTAACCTTTTCTTAAAAGGAGCTTAATGCCAATTTAATTCAAAAAATAAAGCAACCCCTAAAGATGGTTTATAGACAAAGAAACTCTAATTACGAAGTTCACTAATATCAATGAGGATGGAAATAATAAAAGTCAAACCCCACAACTACTTATACTAGTAATTGTTTGTTTTATAAACGTACGAGTCTTGGAGTCACAAGTGCGCGGGGGAGACCATAAAATACTTCAATTTGATTGTCCAAAAATCAAATGCCCTGGCTCATAAGCCATCTTGGTGACATTGACAATTCTGAAGCTTTGGAAACTCTGATGTGAACAGAGAGGAGTTTTGTCATATTCTGGTTGAATCTTTATAAATTATAACTATGCACTCACAAGGTTTGATATTTGGTATGATTGATGCCTCATTTTCTGGACTACTCAATGACAAGTGTCATTGGGTAGACTTTGCAGCATCATGTGCGTACTAGATCACATTTTTTCATATGCACAACAAACGCAGCACTTGCACGTTACCCCCTTTCAACTCTTCAAACAAAAAAGGAATTAGAAAACGAAGAAATATACATGGAGTGGGTGTAAGTTTCACTTTTATCTCTATCTCATTAATGAATGAATGAATTATATTTTATAATTTATCAAGATTGAAATGACAATGATGATGGATATATGAAGGGGAAAATCCAATCATGCCCATATTCAGGTGTGCAAAGCCACAGAACCATACAAAAGTCAAGTCACATGCCGTGGTAAGCTGAGGGGATAAGAAATATAACAAATCTTATAAGAAAATATCATTTATGAAGTGTAAAAAGTCAGAGTATTTAACGGTCAAAAGGGTATATTTAATCAATGTAAAGGCTCTCAGAAATCACCGACACAGAAAAAGGGCAAGAATCCAAGCCAACAACAGCCCGCACAAGCAGCCAAAATGATATTATAGCATATGTTCAAGAAATATATAGCTCCTAACTTAGCATATTTCATCATCTAATATCTAATAATAATAACATAATCCTAGTTAGTAGTTACAAGTGGCCCTGCATTTTTGTTCAGCTCTAGGATTCACGAGGAATTCTATTTCATTTCATTGCTACACTTTACATCGATTGTTGCACTTCAACTCTTTTGCCGCCGCTATTCTCTTTCTTTGCCGTCATCGTTTTTGACTTCCTTGGCATGCACTTGGCCCTCACGGAGTCTCCCCCCTCCGTTATCTTTAACTGGGATCCACTGCACCCCACCAAACACCACACATTTTACACCAAGTCAATAAAAATGTCCAACAACTTAATATATGAACCATACTAATATAACATATAATTACATATGTTCCAGATCTGCACCCAACTGTTCAATTTCAGACTTTCTATTAATTTGTACAGTTATATGATAGTTAAAGGCAGAGGTTGTCAGTATAGAATTTATGTATGGTCCAAAAAAAGTATAAAATTTATGAAATTAAATATATAGAAGTCTTCAACAGTGACCCCACCCCACATACCGGAGCTGACAGATTAACTAGGCTGAAAAACAAACATATAAATTGGAAGGTCTCATTTATAAATAAATGACATTGGCTGGTGGATATCAGATCATAGACTGGGGTCACCGATTAGTATTTAGGGGGAATTGCAGTTTAGTCCCTGGTAAGGGAAATTAATACTGGAAGGTCCCAATACATTCCAAAATAATTATAAAGTCCCAGGGGCCCTTTCCTGCAATTGTTTGCTTAACTTCAATGACCATTTTGCCCTCATTAAAGATGGTTGTCATCTCACTGGTCCCTACAGGGGGACTATGCTTTCATCTTATGAGGGCAAAATGGTCATTGAAGATAAGCAAACAATTGCAGGAAAGGGCCCTTGGGACTTTATAATTATTTTGGAATGTATTGGGACCTTTCAGTATTAATTTCTCTTTCCAGGGACTAAACTGCAAATTTCCCTAGTATTTATAATTTTATACACTATTGTGACACAACAAAACGAAAGGTTAATAGCTGGCTTCTTGTGAAAATTGTACGAACCTATACACCAAAAAATGCAGAGACTAGGGAATCTATTTCGTATAGCAGAGAATCAAATGTTTCTAAGCTGCACTCTTCAGAGACTCTATAGGCTTCTAGTTAAAATCAATCCTCAACCTTATTTCCAAACAGAAACAGACACTATGAGATTTTATTTTACTGATCCTGATAATAGAGCTATTTTTATTTTCATTTGTCTTCCTCTGAACACATATGAATAGGAATTGACCACATTATGGTCCCAAAGGACTTAGCACATGATCATGTACATTGGACAACATCCGGAGACAAAGGCACGTTGCCTTGCAACAATGATACACAAGAATATATAATGCCACAAAATCAAAATCCCTCTGATAAAATCCTCATTTCAATTCCTAAAATAATTTATGTCCTTAATTGTTCAGCATTACCGACATTCTTTCCATCTAAAATACTAGCTCTGACTCACTAAATTTTATATACTATCATATCTTCAATCTCGATGAGGTTTTCTTTTCAGTTTTCTCATAATACCCCATGCCATACCCTACTCACATTTATTTTCCTTTTTTTTTACCAATAACTCATGCACAGCTGAAACTGTGTGAATGTCAAAGTCTACAGTCTACCTCACTCATTACAAGGCAGACCAAAGTTTTGAAAGATTTTTATGGAAATTGTGAAAAGGCAAAAAAAAAAAAAAGTTTCACACAAAACTTATAACTAAATAACTCATTAACTAATTATAAATGAATTAACTACACAATAAAAAAAACAAGAAGAATGAACATACATACCTATCAGCATTGTAAGAAGAAGACCTCTTCAACGTAGGATGATCAAATTTCTTGGTCTCAATCAAACTTCCACTAAAATATTCCTTATCCTCTAATCTCACCCCACTCAAATCTGGTGTTTCAATTGAAGTCCCAGTCTCCTTGGAGTTCTGATTCCCTGCTCCGCGGCCCACCCTTCTTTTCTCACTCCCCATCAAACACAGCCCTTGATCTCTCCCGCCATTATTCTCATAATCCTTAAAAGAAATCGAACCACACGATAACAATTGTATCAAAACCGATGACGCCTTCATCCTCCCACTTGGATAACTATAGCCCGTCAGATCTCCACACTCCTTACTCACCCTCCTAGCATTCAATCCCAGCCGTCCATCCGCATTCATCAGATTTTCAAGTGTCTCAGGACTTGAATCCGACGGTGGAGGTGAAATCTCCTCCCTACTTAATTCCACACTATGATTATTATCATTACCATCACTAATACCATGAATTGATGCTTCAATATCCTTCTCTTCTCGTCCCGTCCTCCTCCGCCGACGTTTCTCCTCGGTCTGAGTAGAAGCGTCGGCGGCGAGTTTTCCGGATGAATCACCAGAAGACTCAGATTTATAGACTCTATATTCATTAAGGTCTATTGAGCTCCAAGACTGGTTTCTTCTCCTTGTTGTTGTGATTACCGGAAAATCAGAATCATCATCGGATTTTCTAATATCCTCAGGTGGTCGGAGAGACCTAGATGACGCTGTTTCAAATGGTCTTTGTATAGAAGAAGAATGCTCAAGAATCTCTGAGCCTTTCAGAATATATTCTTGCCCTTGTGTTGGATATATGAAATCATTCTCTGTTAAGTCATGCCACACAAAACCATTCTTGTAACTCCTGCATTAATAACAAAAAAATAAAATATTATTTTTTAAGAAATGAAAACTTTCATTTCAGCTAAAAGTGAGAGTCTTGAGTTTGATTTGTTTAAGGAACAGATATGTTACCGTTTAGCAGACCAGGAGTATAGAGTGGCCATGCCTTTACCACGAAGAGTGTTCAAGCGATTCATTACATCTGAAAATATGTGGACAAAAAAAAAATAAAATTGTTACTATACTAAGTGTGACATGGTTGGTAAAAAAAAAATAACATTGTTACTAAGTGTGACATGTTTGGTGGTAGATATATATGAAATGGGGTGTTGAGAAAATGTGATACCTTTAAGGTAGAGGCCTTGAGGGGAGGAGAGAGGGACTTCCATGAAATGAGGGTGTTCAAGCTGGCCATTTCTGGAGATGTAATAGACAACAGACACTTTCTTGTGGTCCGATTTGGGCTTATTGGGCTCAGTCCAGACTTTAGTTCGTTCAGGACTAGTGTCTCTATCCTTCCATTTCTTGGGGATTTGGAGCTCTGATGATATTCTTGATGATGATGAAGACTTTGAACTCATCTCCATTGTTTCTCTCTGCATGAGGGACAAGATAGAGAGAAGGGACAGTGATGTATGAATATGAATATATGATTGTGTGTATGTAGTGAGGGGCGGGAAAGGAAAGGGGAATGTCAAAGTGGGAGAGATTTTTGAAGAGTTAAAAAGGAGAAGGAAGGTGTGAAAAGAGGAGGGATTCAAAATGTGGATGCGGCAGACAACAGCTAAAATACAAAGTTTGGCTGTTGCTTGAGATTTTGTACAGCCAGTCCTGGGTACAGTGGTTGAATTTCATGTATTAGTTTATTCATTTTCACCCAGATAAAGCGGTGGAATGAGTAGAAAAGTAAGAAAAAGTACAGTAAACCTTCTCAATTTCAAAATTTTATGATTTTTGTTTGATTAGTTAAAATCTCCATGTTATTTTAAATTTTATAATTCAAAACTCATTACCAAAAGCAAAGGTTTATTATATTACCTCTTCGGTCCCAAATATAAGATCTAATTGTCTTTTTATGAAAAATCCTAAAAAAGCAAAATAAATCAATTATAAATTGATTTACCTATTTTCTTGAATAAACTAATTTATTTGAAATATAAACTAATGAATAATCTAACAATATATCAAATCTGTTATAATTTAAAAACCTGATTTACAACATTAATTTCTCAAAAAAATGTTAACTAAATATATCTTATATTTAAGATCAGATAGAGTAATTCACATACATGTTTCCAATTTTATTAGCAGCCGATTCGTTCGTTTAATGAGAATTAAGGCAAGTGATGGATGAATTTCATTGTCTTTAAGTATATTTTCTCTAAATAATTATGGTAATGACCAATGATTAATCTAGAACAACATGCACCCAATTTATTTATGTTAATGGTTCGTGGTATATAAAGGGCTTTTGACATGATCTATGCTTCAACGTTTTCATTTGGTAAAAAATTAGGAGAGGGAAGGGTGAAAATTAGGCGCCAAACATAGACATGTGAGGATATATTTTCCCTCCATCTAAATATGTAAAGGATATCTAATGTTTTGTTTAAACTGTCGTTATTAACTAGCATATTGGCAGTCATGGTCAGATTAACTCAATTTTAGGGGGTTGAAGTCATATGATAAAAATTGGGAAATCTAATTTAAAATGGTATGTTCACTTTCATAGCAACATCACGTGAAATGTTGCAGATGTGGCACTATTAGCTGGGCTAATCCTCTTAATTAAGCATAACATTGCAACGATACAGTTGAAAGCCAGATATATCACTACAAAAGAAGTGGAGATTAGCCGCGCACGCGTCCCGGCGGTTCACCAAAAACCGCCCCCACGAAAACGCGTTCCGGCGGTCTAAGCCATCCGAGGGCGAGTTGCGAGGGGAAAATTTTTTTTTTTGTGGTGCATTCGTTGCGGCGGTCACAAAAAGAATACCCGCCCCAACGCAGCATAAAAAAAAACTTGAAAAAAAAATTTCATTGGCACGGTGCGTTGGGGCGGTGGCAACCGCCCCAACGCGAATAAAACACTTTTAAAAAAAAATAAAATCACGTTGGGGCGGTCACCCGCCCCCACGGCAATGTCGCTTGGGGGCGGTCGACCGCCCCAACGCGAATAAAAAAATTTAAAAAAAAAATAAAATCACGTTGGGGCGGTCACCCGCCCCCACGGCGCACAGAGATTTGTGCGCATTTCATGTCGCGTGGGGGCGGTCGACCGCCCCAACGCGAAAAAAAAATTTAAAAAAAAAAATAAAATCCCGTTGGGGTGGTCGACCGCCCCAACGCGAAAAACAAAATTTAAAAAAAAATAAAATCACGTTGGGGAGGTCACCCGCCCCCACGGCGCACAGAGATTTGTGCGCATTTCATGTCGCGTGGGGGCGGTCGACCGCTCCAACGAGAATAAAAAAATTCAAAAAATAAAATAAAATCACGTTGGGGCGGTCGCCCGCCCCCACGTTGCTATCTCTCCCTATAAATAACCTCCCCCCTCCATTTCTACCGCGCGCAATCTCTTCTTTCTCACTTTCTCCCTTTTGTGTTTCTTGTTGTTTTCATTGTTGGTGCACACATGATGTCTAAAAGTTTGTCTTGCTTTTGGTATAAGTATTGTTTATTTTTTTCTTTTTTATTTTATTATATCTGATTGTTTTTATTTCTTATTATTTTGTTTTCGTAATATATCTTATGGATTTTGGATATGATCTTTTTGTGCTTGATGGTTTAGTATATATTTATTTCATATATATTACAATAAAATTAATTTTTGCTGCATTTGTTTTGTTTTTTTTCTTGTTTTTATTCCTTTTTCGGTCTTCAATTTAAGTCATTTTCATCAAATTGTTCGCATGAAGCAATTTTTTTTAGTAAATATAACAGCATGTCGGCGGTTCGATACGCCGGCACTATTTGATTTTTTTAAAAAAAAAAATCACATGGTGGCGGTCGTAACCGCCCCCATGCCTTTTTTTTAAAATTTTTTTATTCGCGTCGGGGCGGTCGACCGCCCCAACGCGTAGCGGCGGTTGGTCAAGGGAGCTACAGCGTAAATCTTTCCGCCCCCACGCAGCGTTGCCACGTTAAAATCGCCGGCGGTAAATTTGACCGCCGGAGCGACATGGGGGCGGTCAGAACTGCCCCTACGCTGGGAAAATACCCGCCGCAGATCTGCCTTTTTTTGTAGTGTATATAGGAGCAATTTATTTAACTTGCTAACTCTCCTAATTAAAACCAAGTATCACATCAAAGGCATTTCTTGTGGTTAAAGAGTGTATGTTCCAAGTTCCAACTACTTCAAGAGAAAATTTAAATGAGGCAAGGCTGGGGGTTGACTGGTTCAGACTTCTACCATCTCCACCTAACTTTGACTAATCTTCTTGCATTGATTTCGTTTCCACGCTTCTTCTCAATCCGGCAGGTTTCAAACTCTGGGAAGACCAATAAAACCTCGCCAATGAAAATGCTCCACGTGGACCCCATTCCTCTTGCATCTCTCACTTCAACAATCGCCATCATGGACGGTGCAGATCGGATCATCACAAGATGCAAAATTGCAAATTCTTAGGTGGGCATTGTTGTAAAAGTCGGATCGAAAGAAAGACGAGCCAAAAAAAGTTTCGGGTCATAGTTTAACATTGTTGAACTACTCAGACCGATAGTTGGACCGCTGGTCGAATGGATAACCATTGAACAGAAATGTGAAACAGTCGTCCAGTCCACTTCTTACAACACTGACCTGGGAATACAATGATTGTAATTAAATAAATATTTTTTGAGTTGAAATGAATAAATAAATATAGGCGCGACAGCATTATGACTCTCATAAGATCAGACGGTGGATGTTGTGTAGATAGGATCGAGTGGTTAGAAGAGAACAAAAAGTGCGAGCTGGGTGTGGTTAATTTCCTACGAGGAACGGAGTCTGAGAATCGGGTTCTAAATGTTGAGATAAGGGTATTATTAATAAGGGTAAATGTATCATTTAACCTATAAAATTTTGCTGTAGGAATATTTGTTAAATAGTGCTATCCTGATTACAGAGTGAACAAAATTGTTTCATTCAGCATTTTAGGGTAAAGAAAGAATGTTTCATATGATCATAATATTCATAACCCATGTCACTACATTTTCATTTGAATATTTAATTTTATATTTCACGTGCTATATGTTTATTTTGTTACGTTCTAGTTGCAGTGGATAAATTGAGGTAAAATTAAAAAGTGATTAAATTTTAAGGTAGAGCAAATGCAGTTAAATGTATGTGTTAAACACGTTGCAAGTATCTCATAAATATAATTGGATTATTCTGAAGGGTTCTTTTTTCAACTGAGAGTTACAACATATAATAGAAACATTAAAAAATGAAGTAAAACAACCAACACTATTTGTTTCCTCCAAAACATCTACCAGACCTTATATTTCATTTGATTTACTCTGTATTTGAATGTTTACATGCTCTTGTAAATTGAATAAACCCACATGTCAACTATCTATATCCCTAACCTCAGAATAACAAGTAACTAATCTCACTTAGTATGCAAGTGGTGATTCTCTCGAGAAAAAAATGTTTTACATGTACTTTAACACCCTTTGAAACATACATATGATATGTTCACACAGTAACACTTCTTTCATAAAAAAATGGTGAGTTGGAAACGTGGATTGGTAAGAGGTGGAGGAGGGCACAACGGGCAATGGAAGAGCACGTGAAGGGCACATGCATTGGTCACATAAAAGTAAGCCCACGAGGCGCTGGGCCCAACACAATATTGAATTCAGGCCTTCCCACCCCAACAATGCATCGTGCTCCCTTTTTTTCTCATGTTCCCACCGGTTGACCCCATTGCTTCAATATCATTTACTTATTCCTATGTAACAAATTCCCATTGTTTATTATACTAGTAGTTTCTATCACCAACCAAGCACGTGTTCATGCTAGTTTTTCGTTTTTTTCCTCCAAAATAACAAATTCCCATTTACTTCATGCTACCTTCTATTTTTATGTAAGATCTAATTGACTAATTAAGGGATATTAAATAAACTTCTTGACTATAGTAAATATTTTATCATATTTTTTAAAGAAAAACTTATATGTAGTATAGCATTACATACCGGTTCATGAATTAGACTAATTAATTTAAAGGAAAATGATAAATATAAGACATACAATTTAAGGTCTTCTGTATAATGATTAAAAGTCGATGTTCCTATCTAGCTTATATTTAAGAAGGAGGTTTCTGCTTTGGACTCCACATATAGTTTTATAAGAACGATAAAAAGAGTATAAAATTTTTTTAAACTTGCAGTACTTTCCAAGGTGAAAATAATTGGAGTAAAGGTTTTTGTTCTTTTTTTTTTTTGGTTCCCTTTACTAGTCTACTTTTGACAATCTATAATCTAATCTGTTAAGAGTGTCATCCTTTGAAACAAGTGATACATGTATCATTCTTGCCATTACATCTAAACAAGCCACTCGTAAACTTTCACATTAATCATTCTCCTTCCGTTTCTGGGACCATGATGAGGAATTGACGATCCTAAATCTTGTATATACACATGGGATCATGAATACCGATGTACCTGATACCTAAAAAAGGCCTTGTTCGTTCCTAGTCCTTGAATGATTCTTGTTCTGAACGTCAATTTCTGTTGTGACAAGAAAATAATTGAACATCTCGTGACTTTAACAACCATCAGTAGTCTTCCAAAGAATCCCCTATAAGGCTGGCTCAGAATTGCTTTATGGACTTTTTTTACTCATACATTTGTACAGGACATAGACTAGCTTTTCTTGTCGTTACTTTTGCAACTTGACGAGAATCACTTGCTTTGCACAAAGTCTTGCATGTTCATATTTAATGACTCACAGCTTAAACTTCTTGCATTATATATTGATATTGATCAATAGTCAAAACCTTGTCAACTTGTTCCTATACACCATGTGCTGGGTACCCTCAACTTTGTACTACCATATACCCACCTATATAGGTATATATTTGTTTATATTTAGATATGTTAAAAAGGGGGAAAACTATTGTGCTTGTGAAGCATCAAGTATCAGTAGGCAAACCCACGGAGAAGGAATCTAGAACCAAGTCAAACATAGTCTGTTTTCAAATGTTGGAAAGTCAAATTGCTCGTTAAATTTGGCCTAAGAATAAAACAAGTGACATGTTATTATGTTGAGAGTATTAAGTTTCCAATATAGGACATCTGTGCATGTGTAGCTAGTAGCAACTTTGATATGACAAGGTTCCAAATTATCTTAATCCTATACATTTCTTGCTTGCACACATATGCAAAAGAAGTTGGAGATCGCTTTTCACGACTTTCGCTTTATATCAGCACAATATTAATTAATCTTTTCCATTAAGAAAAAGGAAATAGGAGGCTAACTTGACCTGTCAGAGTGGTCTGGTAACTGAACTTAATGTTATGAAGAATGAATAGAACCAATAAAAAACAAAGCCCAGGAAAATGAAACATAAAACAAACATCGTGGAATCTATCGAACAAGGCCCGCTATTGGGAGCTTGGTTGCTTTCGGCCCATGTTGTAAATGCTCTCTTATTTAATTAGAAGCCAATCCTTTCATCATACCCAAAAAAACTCCAACCTCTTAGCAATCATACAAAAAGAAAAGGTTGGTCAATTGGTAAAAGTTTGTTACTTATAAAATTTTAGTCTAGATCCCACTAATTTGAGGATGTTGGTGAGAAGTGTCTATAAACACGCTATTTTTTAACTTAATAGGTACGTTCTGACTCTAGCAAGCCCACAAGATACAACTTGTAAACTTTTGTTTTTTTTTAAAAAAAATATAATCCTCTGCTTAAATAATGCTTATTATTGACTATATAAATTAAGTAAATTATGTCACTAACTAACAGTAAATAACGTCACAAACACTTTTTGGTTTTTTTTTTTTTGGGGGGGGGGGGGGGGATTTGCATGATATTTCATTGTTTTGTCCGGGGAATGTTTCTGTATGCAGGACAACCCATAGAAAAAACCCACCAATTGGTGGGCAAGAAATTGAAGCATTGAGCGTACCATCGCAATTGTAGAGGCCAAGCCACTTAGTCAACTTGCAAATAATAAAGATTATAAAGAACCTGTAAATAATGACATTGGCCCAAAAAAAACCTGTAAATAATGGCTAACAACAAAGATCTCAGGGTTAAATATCATTTTGGCCAATAAACAATTTTGAAAGGGTCAAATTGGTCAAAAAACAATAAAAGGGCTCATTATGTCCAAAGAACAATAAAAATGGTTCATTTTGGCCTATGAGCTACTTGAAAATACCAAAATAACCCTTAGGACATAATTAAAATAATTTTTGAAAATGTGGGTCCCAAGGGTTATTTTGATATTTTCAAGTAGTCCATTAGCCAAAATGAACCATTTTATTGTTATTTGGCCAAAATGAGCCTTTTTATTGTTCTTTGGCCAATTTGACCCTTTCAAAATTGTTTATTCGCCAGAATGACATTTAACCCAAGATCTTATCACCACTGTGTTTTTTTTGTCGTCGTGCAAGAACAAAGTGCTTAAAATGATTCTGGGCCAAACATAATCCACAAAATATTTGCTTTCAATTAAATCCAACGAAATCAAATATTAAGGGGAATAATATTTCAACTATAGCAGTGGAGGTCAGGCCACTTATTAGTCAACTTGGAAATAATAAAAGATTATAAAAGAATAATCTTCAAACCTGTAAATAATGGCTAAAAACAAAGACCTTATCACAACCGTGTATTTTTGTTGTGCAACAACAATGTGGATAACCACCACCTTCTAGAATTCCATAAGTGATCAGTTCTACTTGAGAACTAAGTGGAAGCATGATATTTGTTTATATAAAGTACGTAGAAAGAAGTTGGGTTGCCTATTCCTACCTTAATTCATCTTCAAAACGAGTCCATAGCCATTAGACACACTTCTGTGAGAGAGTAAACTCATTGTAGCGAAACTTGGCAAGATTTATTTTATCAACATACCGCAATAACATATAAAATTCATTCCCAACTTGTGCTAGTGGTTGGAGAGGTTTATTATACTTAACGGATATGATCACTGCCACCTCTATAGGGAAAAAAGACTTTCACGTTATAACTCCTACTACAATGGTTGGCGCATGCAGCAGCAAAAGCAGGTAACTATTCGCGTGATCTCCTGGAAAAAAAGTACAGTAGGGCGTATCATTTTCTTAACAATGGTTGTCTTCTTTGGGGGATTGTTTTGGTGATTATTAACTAAGGGACCACGTCAAATTAACTCGTGGACATGATATGTTGCGTGGGTTATCCACTAACAAGAAATATTATGATATATCACGATCTCCATCTTATCTTAAACTAAGTAATTGATTGCACTGGTGTATCTTTTCACCCTGAGAAAGTGGTATCCATCGTCACTCTCATGGAATTCAATTATGTGAGTGTATGCACCGGTGCGCGCGCGCGCGCACATATATATAAATACACACACCGTTAGTCTGAGTATACATGTAATTTTTTTGAGAAAATTAGCTTAATAAATATATCAACTCAAAGTCAAATAATAAATTTCAAAAAATAGAAAATGAACAAATTTAATTTCATTATCAGATCCCTAAATTCAACACATGCAGTGGGAAAAAGCTAACAGCATGCGCTAAATTGATTGTGATCATTTGGCCAATTAGGAGCACTTCTTTGGGATTCTTCTTCTATTTATAGTGTAGGTTGCTGGTGTTTTAATTAAGATTTGATAGAATCAACAAAGTAAGACCAATATTAATGCACGAAAATCACATAAGATAACTCATTAACATTTTACTATATGGGGGCGATTACAAAATTAGTGTATTTTCAACCTAATATTTATATTTGGATCGACTCATTTGTAAGAGTCAAACTATGTAATATCATTTATATTTGGATCGATCTCTTTTAAAAAATATGTTTGTAAGTATATAAAAATTGTAGAGATGAAATATGATTGAAAATGACAACATTTTTACTATACAGCTCACAATTATAATATAGACATACAATGCGATAATTTGAGGAGAGAAACTCAAATTAGATTGCTGTCATTTTCTTTGAGTATACAAAATTTCTATTAAATTTTAAATAGAATTTCCCCCATTTTTCTTATAATATACCACTTCTGATTCTAAACATAAGATCTAGTTTAAAAATAGTTTTAGTCATAATATAATATAATACATTTTTCAGTTCACTATCATTTTTCTTTAGATTAATTAATTTCTGACTTATAAGTTGATGTGTGCATTTGTGTAAATACTATCTCCGGTCCTAAATATAAGATCTAATTTACTTTTTTTTGAGAGGTTAAGGTTGTGAAATATGCTATTAAATCATGACATATTTGATTTATTTTTAGATTATTCATTAGATTATAGGTAAAATAAACTAGTCTAAGTGAAAAAATAAGGTAAATCAATTTATAATTAACTTATTTTAATTTTTTATAGGATTTTCTAAAAAAGTCAACTATGTCTTATATTTAGGACTGGAGGGAGTATTATTTAATTGTATACATACACTTGAGAGGCATCACGTTATTACACTATAATTTATTTATTTAGCTCAATTATCTCTACGTTCGTTAACAACTGCTAGCTTTTATATATATCGGTTCTATAATATATATATAGGCCCTTAATATTCTTTTGAGAAAAAGCTCTGTTGGAAAAGCCGAAAGGATATCAATTTTAGTATATACATATAATAAGTAACTTTTGGAGTATAATTTCGATTGAACTTAAAACCACCCAACACATAATCCAAAAGTTAAAAATGATTCATAAGCACTTTTTTCAGCATATATAATATAATATAATCTTGTTTATAAGCTGTCCACAGTTATGCCAAACACTATGCTAAAATTAAAATCTTCCTAAGTTATATGTATATACAGAGTATGGCCCTTTAGTAATAAAGAATAAATGGTTCTAAAAATTAACAGCAATAGTCTCTAAGTGCGAAGCGACGAAATTGACGACGTTTATTTACACTAGTGTTTTTAAATACTGAACTTAGTGGCTAGCAGGCATGGAATAAAGGGACATGAAAAACAAATAAAAATCAAACCAAAGTGAATTCGCGTGACTCTAGCGTTTCTCTTCGTCAATACATCTAATGCGAATCATAATTGATCCGCATTACCATTTATCACTTGAGAAAGCCTCCCAAATTTGATTCTCATTCTCGCCCTTTATATATAGAAATAGAAGTGAGAGTGGAAAACTGTAGTGCCCTAAAAAAGATCTTCTTAAAGCAATACAAATTAAATAAAGAACAATTCGATCACAATAGATAATCTGGAAATTACTTCTTAATATTAATCAAATGAGAGAGTTTACAAGATGTACTTCTTGAGCAGAATAAATACAACTTGAACCTATTTCAGTACAAGAGCCCTTATTTAACCCAAATTGCCTCTAGAATAACTGTCATAGCACTTCCTAGATCATGCGTTCTGATAGGTAGTGGGAGGCATCCACGTGTCATCATGGATACTCCCCATATCCAACGGCTTTATCTTCAAGTCTTCAGAAAATAACCTCCCACATGGTCAATGATTGCCTTGGATATCTGGAAACGGTTCTGGATCTCATTAGGTTGGGCTGCTACAAGTTGGGCCTGCTCTTCACACAGGTCTCGATGATGGACCGGATAGGATATAACACCAGTCATCGAGAAGCAGTCTAGTTGTTGGTCTGGGTTAGCCACGTGTCAGAGGCTATTTTAAATTTGAATTAGAGAGAGAGAGAGAATGGGATAACGGATCACCACATTAACTCCCCCACAGCGACACGTGTCTGGCCTTGGTTGACACGGGTGGATGTGACTGCTCCCATCCGTCAAGATCTTTCCAAAATAGCCGTTAGATGGAGGAGGTTTCAATCCATGTGCCCTCCTAAGTCTTATATATTTGACTTTGCAACAACTTCTGGTACTTTCGCTTTTACTTTGAACTTTCAGAGCGTTTCGGTTTACTTCGGAGATCTGGTCCATATTCCTGCATTATTGACAACACATCGCACTTTCTGGTAAGTATAAGTCAGTCTGGTACATTTGCCTGGTTATGTCTGTTTTATTTTTGCTATTTCGTTTCGTTTGTTCTGGTATGTTGGTGTATAAGCGATATTAATAAGTTTTTTTTTAGTAGGAAAAAAGATCATGTCGAAGGTTGGAGACGTTGCATCTTCTGGTACCAAGAGAGTTGTGGTTAAGGGCTTTGATCCCATTCCTGCTGAGTTGGTGGAAGAATTACGAGATGGGAAGTTGATGGAAAAGAAAAACAATGACGAGGCTCCTGTGATTTCAGAGATGGATGTGGCTGCTCTGCCCGATGAGTTAGGCCTTGACCGGTCGTTGTTGATTCGGGCACCTAAGCCTGAGGAACGTCTGGATTGGGGAAGCGACAATTGGACTACTCTGGGGTTTGATTATTTGAAGTTGTTTCCATGCATCCCGCTCCCTCCCCTGATTCTGGAGATCTGCCGTTTTTATGATCTGGCACCATCCCAATTGATGCCGATGGTATGGTCAGTGGCCCTTAGTCTCGAAGTGGTTACTAAGGACTGGGATAAGAAGATTTCTCTGGCGGAGTTGCTCACAAGTTATAGTTTTGGTAGAAAATCTAGTGGGTTGTTCACCCTCTCCCGGTTGGACGGGAATCCTTTGATCATCACTCCTTGGGACTCTGTCAGGCGCTGGAAACGTAGGTTCGTGGTCGTGCACAAGAAGTGCCTCGTCCCGGATGACGGCCCTCTTAGGACGGAGTGGAACAACTTGTGTAAGTGTATATCTTTGTTTCTGGTTCTGGTCTCTGGTATTTGGGTCATATGAGTTATATCCTGGTTGGCTTCCTGTGCAGTCAAGGCTGAGGAGAAGAAAGTTCCTCTGCGTCCGGATTCTGAGGAATTGATAGTAGCGGTCATGGCTCTTCCGGTTGACAAGCGTACTTATGTCAAGATCTTCAAGATAGGTACAGTTGTCTATTTCCTAAGTCGTTTTGTCTAGGATGTTCTGTTGTTACATTTTGTGTAAATTTTCTGATTTCTGGTGTTAGGTGAGTCTGAAGTCCCTAAATTGAAGTTAAAAGTAGTTGATGCTGGGAAGAAGAAGAGGGGGAGCACAGAAAGTGGGTCAAGTAGTGATGTTGCTTCTGAAACAGTGGCATCCAGGATGAAGAGGACTAGGCGTGCTGTTGCTGCTGTGACCCCAAAGGGGCCCATTAATCTGGATCCTATTGAGGAGGAGGTTGATAAGCCGAAAGAGGCTGGAGCTCTTGCAGCGATCCCGGAGCCCACAATCATGGATTTGGATGCAATCCCCGAAGTAGGTCAAGGGGGAGGCGAGACATCTAAGGCTCTTAGTAACACTGGTGGGCAAGATTTGCTGGTTTCGTTGACCACTAGCTCTCTCAAGGTTTGTAGTGTGATTTTTAGTTTGGTTTTTGGTTACAGGATGTGATCCTGCACATATTGTTCTTGTGGGCTTGTTACCAAGGTTTCTGGTTTTGACAGGTCAACCAAGTGGCTGAGGCTGTGCGTAAGCGTTTCTGGGATCTGGAGAGGTCAACTGAAGTGCTTCGTGTAGAGCACGATACCTTGGTAAAGCGTGTGAAGAATTTGGAATGGTTTGATCGGGAAATGAGGAAGAAACAAGGGGAGTTGGAAGCTGCGCATAAGCTATATAGGACCACGGCGGAAGCAAAGTTTCGTCAGCTCGAGCGAGATCTTGAGATTGCTAGAGGTGAAACTATGGATGCTCGAGAGGAAGTGAAGCTTTCTGACATCACCATTGAGGGGTTGAATGCTACAATCGGGGACCTAAGAAAGCAGCTGGTTGGTTTAGAGGAGGAGAAGGGCAAAAGTGAGAAGAAAGTTGAGGCCTTGGTCGAGAGGGAAAGGCGGGAGGTCTCAAAGTTCATGTTGTTTGAGCGTATCTGCATGGTGAAAGAGTTCCAGGCGGGGGGAAATGTTAACTGGGATTTGAAGGAGCTGGAACAAGAGTTCCAAGACGAGGGCTACTCCATGCCTTCATCTGGTGATAGTGATGAGGAGTCGGGTGGCGAGGAAGAAGTTAACTCTCTTCCTGAGATGCCTGGTTCAGACAAGAACCAAGCTCCGGATAAGGAGGAAGGAACTGGAGACTCCCATGAGGTGGGCGGAGACAAAGCCAGCGGGAAGGATGCTTAGAGGGAGAACTGCTTTTAGGTGTAATGTTTTATTGTGTTTTATGTTCTGGACGTATTTTTCTGGTGAATGTTGTTTTTTGCTTAGCTAATGTTGACTAGTTATGTTCTAGTACTTTTAGACGTTTATGTTTAACTAGTGTTAACTAGTTATGTTCTTAGAAATTGTAATAGTTCAGAGGACCAATATTGGATATTTATAAAGTACTAGTTTTGTATACTTACTTGTGTATTCTTCTGGTATTTTCGATTTGATATCTGATGAGCGATTTGTAGATGCATCTTTCTGGTTGAGCGATCTGGTTAGACAAACACGATCAGGTTATGTTAGAAGAATTAGGATTAAAATAGGTATTAATTAGAGTCTGGGATTCGTGTAAGTCTAATTAGAGTTTGGTATACCTTAGATATTGGAATCGGGTTACTCGGGGATGTGGTGGATCGTCATCCATACATCTTTCTGGGCTCGGGGTTTTCTATAAGTTATGTACCGGGTTAGTAGCTACTATGTACTTAGAATTGATAAGAGATTTAAAGCGACAAATGAATAAACAAATGAAGTAATTTAGGAAGAGTAAACGTAAGGCGTAAGTATTATGTACCTTTGGCTCCGGGAAGTTGTACCAAGTGAGATGCATTCAGTTGGTGGAACTTGTGTTGGAAGTTAACCTCCTGACTCTGGGATCTCATTTGAGAAGAGTGGATTTGTTTACTGTCTAGGCGTTGGCTCCGGGAAGTTATATCATCAGAAGTTTAGTTTTGGTGATAGAACTTATGTTGGGTCATTGCTAGGATATTGGCTCCGGGTAGTTATGTCGTTAGCAAGATGTTCCTTGTGACAGAACTTAGCTCTGGACATTGCCTGATGGTTGGCTCCGGGAAGTTATATCATCAGGAAAGTGTTCCTGTTGATAGAACTTAGTTCTGGATAGTGCCTGATGATTGGCTCCGGGAAGTTATAGTGCTATAGTATTAGAGGAAAAGGAATTTGGATGCTATGGGAAGTACCTTTTTAGATGTATTGCGTTCCAACTTCTGGGGAGCAATTTTCCTTTAGAGTCTCGCAATTGGTATGATCCTGGACCTGTGATGCTTTTAATCTGGTAAGGGCCTTCCCAGTTGGGGCTGAGCTTTCCATCTCTGGATTCTGGTGTATTTGGGAAGACTTTTCGCAAAACCAACTCCCCTACTTGGAAGCGTCGTTCTTTGACATGTTTGTTGTATTGACGGGCTATCTGTTGTTGATAGGATGCCATCCGGATTAGAGCCTGTTCCCGTTTGAGATCTAGTAGATCTAGTTCGTAGTTCAGGTTAATGTTGTTAATCTCTTTGTTTGTCCACTTGTACCTTAGACTTGGTAGCCCGAATTCGACGGGGATCATTGCTTCTGATCCATATGTTAAGGAGAAGGGTGTCTCCCCCGTTGGAGTTCTTGCTGTGGTCCTGTAAGCCCATAGTACTGCTGGAAGTTCATCTGCCCATTTTCCTTTGGCTTTCTCTAGTCGTTTCTTCAAGGAAGACACAATTGTCTTGTTACTGGCTTCTGCTTGGCCGTTGGACTGGGGATTCCGGGGAGTGGAGAATTTCAACTTGATGTTCCATTTGGTGCAGAACTTCCTGAATTTTGATCCAATGAATTGGGACCCATTATCGCATACTATCTCATATGGTAGTCCAAACCTGCAAACAACATTCTTCCAGATAAAGTCAATGACTTCTGGTTCTTTGACTTGTTGAAATGCTTCTGCCTCTATCCATTTGGTAAAGTAATCAGTCACCATCAACAAGAACACTCGTTTTCCTGGTGCAGGTGGTAACTTCCCGACTATGTCCATCCCCCATCTCATGAAAGGCCATACCGGAGTCAGGGAGTGTAGGAATTCTGGGTGTTGCTGGAGTGCGGGTGCAAATCTTTGGCATTTGTCACATTTGGAAACAAGTTTCTGGGCATCTTGTTGCATTTTAGGCCAAAAATATCCTGCTCTCAGGAGATTCCTAACCAAGCTTCTGGAACCAGAATGGTTACCACACTCTCCTTCATGTGTTTCTCTTAATGCATATTCAGAATCGTCTGGGCCGAGACATTTCTGGTAGATGCCTGCAAAGGACCACCTGTAGAGTTCGTTCCTGAATATCCGGTATCTGGATGACCGTTGTTTGATTCTTCTGGCCTCACTTTGATCATCCGGGAGTACACCTGTGTCCACGTATCTGTAGATTGGAGATCTCCAATCGTCTGGTCTATAATTGGCCTGGACATGGTGGACAGGTGCGGTGGTTAGTACTGAGTCTTGTAATCGTATGATTGGGATGGCTCGGGTTCTGGAGCTTGGGATGGTGGATCCCAAGTTTGCTAATGCGTCAGCATGCTTGTTGCTATCTCTGGGTATCTGCGTTAATTTGAATTCCCTGAATGATTTTGATATCGAAGTGGCCATAGTATAATATTTTTGCATTCGGGAATCCTTTACCTGGTATTCTCCTTGGACTTGTTTTGATACAAGTTGGGAATCGCATCGCACTTCAACGTCTTGCGCTCCAAGTTCTACTAGTAAGCGCATTCCGATGATTAATGCCTCGTATTCAGCTTCATTGTTGGTTGCTCTGAAAGTACATTGGAAAGACTGTTCCATGGTATCTCCGGTTGGTGACTGGATGACCACTCCGAGTCCAGTACCTTTCGAGTGTGTTGAGCCATCGACATACAAGATCCAAGTATCTGGGATTAATTCATTGCTCATGCAAATCAAACTTCTAGCCACACCTATCTGGATTTCAGGTGCAAATTCAGCCGTGAAATCCGCTAGTACTTGAGACTTTATTGCAGTTCTTGGGACGTATGATATATCATATTGACCGAGTTCGATCGCGGATCGCCCACTTGACTAGTCTGCCCGATAAGTCTAGTTTCTGGAATATGGCTCTGAGCGGGTGAGATGTCACAACCTGGATGGGGTGGCTCTGGAAATATGGTCTCAACTTTCGGGATGCTACGACTAGGGCTAGTGCTAGCTTTTCGATAGGCGAGTACCTGGTCTCAGCGTCTAGGAGAGTTTTGCTTACATAGTATACTGGATACTGTATTCCTGGATCTTCGCGTATGAGTACAGCACTTACAGCATGCCCAGATACAGACAAGTACAACTGAAGTAACTCATTGGGTTTTGGTTTGGAGAGGAGTGGCGGTTTGGACAGGTATTCCTTGAGGCCTTGTAAGGCTGCTTCGCATTCCGGACTCCACTCAAAAGTTTTGTTCTTTCTGAGTGTTTTGAAGAAAGGATGGCACTTGTCTGAAGAACGGGAGATGAATCTGTTCAGAGCTGCAATCATTCCTGTTAGCTTTTGCACATCTTTTGCTCGTCTGGGAGAGCAGATGTTCTGGATGGCTGTTATCTGGGTGGGATGAGCTTCAATGCCTCTACTCGAGACCAAATATCCAAGGAACTTCCCGGACTTGACCCCGAAGGAGCATTTTTCTGGATTAAGCTTCATATTGTGCTGCTTCAGGATTCTGAATGCCTCCTGTAAGTTCGAGATGTGTTCTTCCTTGGACTGGGATTTAACAAGCATGTCATCCACGTAGACTTCCATGGATTTTCCGATCTGGTTTTCAAACATTTTGTTGACCAACCTTTGATAGGTAGCTCCTGCATTCTTTAGGCCAAAAGGCATTACTTGGTAGCAGATTGTCCCTCTGTCCGTGATGAAAGAGGTCTTTTATTGATCTGGAGGATACATCCGGATTTGGTTGTATCCGGAGAAAGCATCCATGAAGCTTAGCATCTAGTGTCCAGAAGTGGCATCTACCATCATGTCAATGTGTGGTAATGGGAAAAAATCCTTGGGGCAGGCTTTATTCAAGTCTGTGAAATCTACACAAACACGATGTTTTCCGTTCTTCTTGGCCACTACTACAACATTGGCTAGCCACTCGGGGTAAGTCACCTCCCTTATTGACTTGACTGCCAATAGTTTCTGGACTTCTTCCTGGATGATTTGGTTTCTGTCCGTACCGAACTTCCGGCACTTTTGTCGGATAGGCTTGTATTTAGGATCCACATTCAATCTATGGATACTGATCTGGGGGTCGATTCCGGTCATGTCAGAATAGGACCAAGCGAAACAATCTTGATTTTGTATCAAGAATGCTATCAGTTGGCTCTTCAAGTCTGGGCTGAGATCATTTCCGATGAAGAGTTTCTTGTCTGGCTGGTTTGGGTCTATCTGGATGGTTTCGAGTCCGGTGGATGATTCATCCCTGGTCTGAGGTTTCAGGGATGATCCCTGTAATTGCTATGCTGGTAGTTTTTCGGACTTCTTCAGGGAAGTCTGGTAGCACTCTCGAGATGTTTTCTGGTCTCCCCTGATCTGGCGTACTCCCCAAGGAGTATAGAATTTAACTCGTTGGTGCAAGGTGGATGGTACAACTTTCATCTGGTGGAGCCATGGTCGTCCCAGGATGGCGTTGTATGGAGAAGGGCAATCCATAACATGGTAAGTAAATGTTTGATTAATTCCGGCAGCATATGTTGCTAGATTAATCACAGCCATTGACTTGTCAGCAGCGCCATTGCCGAATACCAGGGTGGTTGGATAGTATGACATGGCCGATTCCATGTTCATTTCCTTAACCGTATTCAAGTAAATAATATTGACAGAGCTACCTGGATCTATGAGGACCCTCTTGACTTCGCAGTTGGCTAGGTAAATTGAGATGACAAGAGCATCATCATGGTTCTGGTCATTGATCTCATGGTCAAAGAATGCTAATGGCCCTTCTTGTGCCTCTAAGTCTTCACCACCTATAGTCAGGGATTCTATCTGGTCAGTTAAGGTCCTGATGTGTCTCTTGGCAGCAGAATAACTGGTTCCCATGATACAAGATCCTCCGTTAACAAAGTTTATCATCTTGGTTGGAATCGGCGGATTTGCAAGAGTGGGTTGTGTATTGCTTGCCGTCTTGTTTATCTGGTTCTGCTTCTTTGATCCCTCGAGCAAATGCTCTAGGTAGCCTCTCTTCAAGAGTTCCGAGACTTGGAAGCGCAGAGATATGCAGTCATCTGTCTTGTGTCCGTGATCTTGGTGGAAGTCACACCATTTAGATTTGTCTCGCTGCTCCGGGGATACCTTTATTTTTCCCGGCCATCGCACTTGATCCCCCATTTTTCCTAGTTCTTTAACTAGTTCCTTCGCGGATAGCTGCAAGCCTTGCTCTTCTATTCGGGGAGCCGGTGGCCTGCTTGGTCTGGTTGACCTCCCGGATCGTTCTGGTGCCTTTTTAGCATTAGAGTAGGACTCTGCTCTGGGAGGCTTTTCAGGTCGCTCCTTTCGTTTCTTGCTTTTGCCTGCATGACTAGACTCGGATTCAGGTGAGTCATAGTCTCGGTTCATCCGGTATTCTTCTAGCCTGACTTCGGCCAATACCCTCCGCATGACCTCTGTCCATGTCTTAGGTTGGCATTTGGTCAGCTCTTCATACAAGGGCATCCAGGTCCACAATCCCTTCCTGAAGGCGTTTATACATGTCATTTCATCCGGGTGATCTATCTCTAACCTTTCCTTGTTGAATCTGGTAACAAAGCTGCGAAGGGTCTCCCCTCGTTTGATATGAAGCATGTACAAGTCATCAGCGGTTTTTTCCAACCGTTTGCTACTTGCGAATTGACTCACGAAAGAGTCATGTAGTTCAGCAAATGTGGCGATGGATCCTACTTCAAGATGCATATACCATTTGAGAGCGGGTCCTGTGAGAGTCATCCCGAATCCCCTGCACATACATGCTTCACGTACTTTCTCTGGAACTGTGATGGCGAACATACGTTGTTTGTAATGTGCCATATGATGATCCGGGTCTGTCGAACCATCATAAGGAGTAATAGCGGGATATACCAACCGGGAAGGCAGTTTTGCTCTGGATATGGCCTCAACGAATGGTGAATCTGCGTAACTAGAAGGATCATTTTTCTCGAAGGGGATCGGCGCTCCTGGAAGTTGGAACATGGTTGCTTTCAGTTCATCTAACTCTCGTTGCATTAGCTTAATTTCCGGGTAGGTTTTCCGCATTTTTCGCATTCTGGGAGTTGAGTTTCTGGGAACGGTTCTTTTGGATGCCAAGTGCCTTCGTGGCTTCTTAGGAGGGTCAGGCTTGTCAAGTGTATCGTTGGAACTTCCGACTCCTTCTTCGTCCTCGTCAGAAAGTTCGACTCTGGGGTTATAATCCGGGTCGTCGTATCCAGTGTTCTGGTATCTATCATCCATTCTGGTATCTTGTGGTTTAGTTTCTGGGTTCTGGTGTTTGTTTCTTCTTCTGGTTTGACGGCATTTGTGTTCTGGATCTCTATGCCTCTCCTCTGGTATTGCACGTTCAGGAATCCGGTGATCATCTCGCACTTCTGTGTGTCGAGATCGAGGTTCATGTAGGTCTTCGTCAGGCTGGTATTGTTCTGGGTTCTGGTATTCAGGGTCTGCGTTCCGGTGATACATACTTTCGGAAATCACTCTTGGAATAGGTTGTTCCTCTTCCATATTATCTTCTGGTATATGGAGTCGGGCCATCCTTAATTCGGTGATTTCAAGTTTCAGGTTCCTATTTTCGCTTGACAGCTTCTTTAGCATCGCAAAGTGTTCTATCTGCTGCTCTTGTAACCGTTGCACAGTGAGCAACAGTGGATCATTTTCTGGAACGTTATGGGGGGCTTCCTGAGTGTTCCCTCCAGGGTACCCAGTGGAGGAAATCTCTTGGATATTCGAGTGTGCAGGCGCGTCTGGGTTAAGCGGCGACATCGCGTCGTCTTCCATGATCTGGAGTTGCAGGATAACGAGAAGAAAAATGAATTTCTACCCACGGTCGGCGCCAAATGTAGTGCTCTAAAAAAGATCTTCTTAAAGCAATACAAATTAAATAAAGAACAATTCGATCACAATAGATAATCTGGAAATTACTTCTTAATATTAATCAAATGAGAGAGTTTACAAGATGTACTTCTTGAGCAGAAAAAATACAACTTGAACCTATTTCAGTACAAGAGCCCTTATTTAACCCAAATTGCCTCTAGAATAACTGCCATAGCACGTCCTAGATCATGCGTTCTGATAGGTAGTGGGAGGCATCCACGTGTCATCATGGATACTCCCCATATCCAACGGCTTTATCTTCAAGTCTTCAGAAAATAACCTCCCACCTGGTCAATGATTGCCTTGGATATCTGGAAACGGTTCTGGATCTCATTAGGTTGGGCTGCTACAAGTTGGGCCTGCTCTTCACACAGGTCTCGATGATGGACCGGATAGGATATAACACCAGTCATCGAGAAGCAGTCTAGTTGTTGGTCTGGGTTAGCCACGTGTTAGAGGCTATTTTAAATTTGAATTAGAGAGAGAGAGAGAATGGGATAACGGATCACCACAAAAACAATGTTAATTTTTATAGTCAACCTCTTTTCTTTCGCTAAAGCTATTCAATTAATCAGTAGGTCTGAATTGAAGTTAAATATATTACTTGGCCGGTACGGTGAACCGAACATATCTGGAAAGGTCTTCTCCTAGTTAGGTAAATATTCATTAATTATTTATATATATAGTAAGGCAAATCAGTTGGAAAAGGCACATGATGACCATCCAAACCCTCCGGATCTAGTTTAAATAATCCATATATGCTTTCCACACTATCAAATATCATTAGCCTTTCCTAACCCAATATTCTGGAACTTGTCAACTCCGCACCAACAAGAAAATAACTAGGGCCAACACAATTATTCGAGAAGTAATACGTTACTGATAGATGGAGTAATCATCATATCAATGTAAACATTTTTGAAACACCCAAGTAGAGCAAGATAATAAATAGCTTTTGCATTTTAAAAGCCCCGTGCTTAATTAGCTCTTGGAATATACTGCAATAATATACTAGACACGTAGATATGATAATATATCGTATTATTTTTTTCTACGCAGAAAAGTATTGACAGAGAACTGCGAAGAATAAGAGTGAAGAGAGGACATGTATGCCTATGAAAGAAGAGGAGTTGAAGAGACGACAGTGGGTACATAAAAATTCTTGGTACATTAATGTAGTACACCGCACAAGTCTCCTACGAATGGAGTTTTGAAAAAGGATAAATGCAATCAATCTTATCTTACAAGCAAACAGAAAGGATAATATATTCCAAGAATTTAAACCCGTTATTAAATTTCAAGGTCTTCCCTATCAGCTACTCAATCTTAATTTTGAATAAAATGCGTACACATATTATATATCGATATCATGGGAACATATATATACAAAACCTTATCCACCCCGCAAACAAATGCTATTTCCACAGGTGAACATATATATGATCTTTTACATGACCGTAATATATGTGGAGGTAACTGCATTGTTATTATGATGGAAGTGAGCGCTTTAAGCTGCGCTGCTGAGTAGCCTTAATTTGAATAAAATATCAAGCACATATACATGGGGCCACCTTCCATTCTTCCACAACTTTTATCAATTTAAATCATAGTTAATTCCTAATGGAAAAAAGAAGATATAATATAAAACTAAGTGATCTGCCCACAAAATTAAATAATCAATGGTGCAATCCACGTCATGAAAACCCCTGCCCCCTCTCTCTAGCCACATTTATACATTGCTTTTAATTTGAATTCTGGTCTCCACTAGATGGATGATAACAGGAGCCACAAATAAAAGTACGCTCAATATTCACAATATATCACAGTAATAATCCCTATCACTATCAGAAGGTAACGTAGTGCTATAAGTATAGAAGATGCTAACCAATTACGCAATATTCCACTCTACCACCTTATCATCATGCTATTGTGCTTCAAGATATTACTCTCGATCAATTTCACATCTGGACCTCTCAACTTCATATAATTATACATATTCACACCAATCATTTCTTTTTCTTATTAATAATCAGTATCCAATGGATGCCTCTCGCTGTATATATAATTACTTCCCCCTATGCCACTTACCCTTGGATCTATCTAGAGAACTAAGTGCTCCTCTCTGGGCAACCATTATATATATTGATCACTGATGCACTGTTAAATCTGAGATTATATATTGTTAATTTCCAAACAAATTATAAAATAGGGTTAAAGGTCAAATTTAGCACTCTACTATTGATAAAAGTTCACCAAATATAAACAAAAATTTTGGGTCTTAAATGTAGCATCAAACACTATGCGATGTGAGATCTAATTACAAACAAAGATATACTATATTAGCTAACTTGGGAAGCATGTTGAGGCAAGATGCCATACATGAAAAGTTAACAAAAGAAAAATAAAATGACTTGACCGTGGTTAGAGGTGTGAGAGAAACTTGTTGTTGAATCAAAACAAGCTTAAGTTGCTATATTTTGTCTCCTGAAAAAAATGGCTCCTCAACTCGGTTCTTTGAAAACTTGAAACATTATTGAACAGTTGGTTCGGTTGCTATATTTCAACCAATTAATTAAGGGACCAAAGGAAAAATTTACGTGATTATGTTCCAGCTCAGTCGTGGCAACATTCTAAATTCTGGTAGCTTTACATATGCAAGTATGTTGTGCGAATGTTAATTATATTTTCATAATGTCTATATCTCTCCATTTTAAATATAATATACTCCCTCCGGTCTTAAATATAAGACCTAATTGACTTTTTCTGAAAAATCCTTAAAAAAGCAAAATAAGTTAATTATAAATTGATTTACCTAATTTTTTTCTTAAACTAGTTTATTTTACCTATAAACTAATGGATAATCTAAAAATATATCAAATATAATAACCTATTTCGCAATCTTAATCTCTCCAAAAAAAGTCAATTATGTCCTATATTTAGAACTGGAGGTAGTAAAAGGGAGAAGATATCTTCTTTGATAAATTAAATCTAAATGACTTCTTCGTATTCTCCACTACTTTTAAAAGTTTTCTTCCCTGCTACTTTAACTTGGCCTATCAACCAAAGCCCGGCAATGATAAAAAATAATAATCACTTATTAGTTTATTCGATTTTTTTTTTGGAAAATGCGAAAGAAGATCCATTCACCCGTCTTCTTATTCGCCACCCTTGCCCAATAATGTAGCAACCTCGCAAAAAGTATCAGTCTCTCATGGGAGATTTTTTTTGTCAGCTAGGCCTCTATTAGAGAATTCAGACTAGTTAACAATGTGAACATCAACCTCTCTCCATCCATATAAAGTCACATTTTTTATTACGATCATAAGTGACAGATTTATTAGTAAATTTGCCTCAAAATTAAAAACTAGAATGTTAATTAAAAGAAAAACCATTAAATTTACAACCCGCACTACATTTAAAGGTTCTATAACCATGTACGATTTATAACCCATCACAGGTTATTGGAGGCATGGAATTTAGTTACATATGAAAAAGTCTAACTTGTTTGTAAGTGGTGACTAAAATGTATCACTGATATAGATCCGAAAATCTTTAAGCTCATTCAAACACTGACAGGCCTATCTTAATAATTGGTGGATCAGGTGGTCGGGTCACTAAACAATTATTACAATCAAACAGTCCTTGGAAAATGATATATATGATGAAAAATATAATACATATTGTTCCGATAAATTCCTCATGATAATGACAGAATGGGGAGGCATATGCACCACAACCACATGAACCGTGGATATGCAAACTTGCGGATTAAAATAATAATAAAATTGAAGAGAGAGCATATATAAATATTGGCCAGGGTGTTTGTACGCAAGGCATCAATTTAGTGGCAAATTCAAAGTGAAAAATTAAATCTAGGATTCTCCCACAGAGAGAGAAAGAGAGAATGGTTCAACAAGAAATGAGAAAAGGTCCATGGACAGAACAGGAGGACATAAAACTGGTGTCCTTTGTGGGCTTATTTGGAGATCGAAGATGGGATTTTATTGCAAAGGTTTCAGGTTTGAAGGTGGCGGGAGATCACAAAAAAATGGTTATTAAGGCTTGCTGGATCTCATGAAAAAAAAAACACATAAAGCAGCCTTTAACCACCTGATTTTGTTGTAGGTTTGCGTAGAACAGGTAAGAGTTGCCGTTTACGTTGGGTTAATTATCTTCATCCCGGCCTCAAAAGGGGCAAAATGTCCCCTCAAGAAGAACGTCTCGTCCGTGAGCTTCACTGTAAATGGGGAAATAGGTTTGATTTGACTATATATTTATTGCCACACATAATAAAATAAAATAGTCTCTCGCTAATTCACTATTTTTTTTTATTTTATGTGATATTTTAATCTTCCCCTTATGATTCATGAGATGTACATTTGTTAATATTTTTGGCAGATGGTCAAGAATTGCTAGAAAATTACCGGGACGCACTGATAATGAGATTAAGAATTACTGGAGGACTCACATGAGGAAGATGGCTCAAGAGAAAAAGAGAGCAATGGTTGCTTTATCTCCTTCTTCATCAGGATCATCTTCCAAGGAGAGTGCTAATGGAGAAGAAAGCTTTTATGATACAGGAGGGCCTAGTAGTCACATGGTATCTTTTTCCAAAGAGATAGAGATGATAGGGCAAGATGAAGCATGTGAAGAAGGGTCGTACTCTATGGATGATATATGGAAAGATATTGAATTGTCAGAAGAGAATAATAATAGTAGTGAAGATGGATGCAACTTCTCTTTATGTCCTTCATGGGAATACTCTACTACTTCTGACTCGTTATGGATCATGGACGAGGACGAAAGTAAGATTTTTGACCCATTCTTTCCCTGCTTCGAACAAGGGACACCATTTGTTCTCTAACATAGGCTAATTCCAATTCTTTTTATAATTAGTCACTGATCTGTTCATATGTAAGTATGTGGAATAATGTGAGTGTATCAATATGTATGTGTGAGTCCAACTTTTAATTAAGCATGTCTAACCAGGACATAGAGAGTGTTAATTAGGTGGTAGGTGGTCTCTTTTAAGCTTTTGGTTTGATTCTACTCCCCTTGTGTGACGCAGCTGTAAGCCTGTAACTCTTGTATTTCTGTTACCTTTATTTATTTTCCTCCCAAAAGATGAAATATCTGCTTTCAATGTAAAATATTATGCATCCATGCATCTCTGTGTTATCTTGTGTCTCAATTTGATCCACATATTTCTATCAATAAAGTTGTGGTTTTATTTTGCCAAGATCAATGAAGTTTTTGTTGTTGTTGTTGTTTAAGTTTATTAGGTCATATAATCAATAGCTAATTAAATATACGTAATATCCTCACTATTTCCATATGGATATCCAGCCAGAAACTGACGAAAACGTTTGACTATTTATATGAGAGAAATTGTTTATCTAAAGTACTACTCCCTCCGGTCCCTAATGTAAGAGCCCAAAATTTGAATGGTTTTGGTCCCTAATGTAGGAGCTCACCCCACATTCTCTCCTCATTTAATGCATTTTTTCCTACTTTACCCCTAACTATCTTTCATATTTATTAATGTTTATGTATTTCTCTCTCTTAAAAGTGCCATAATAAATATGGGCAATTTTGGAAAAGAAGCATTATAACTCCAGACATCTAACTAACATTCACATGTTTTCTTAAGAAGCGTTTTTTTGGCGGCTAGCTCTTACATTAGGGACCGGAGGGAATACTATTTATATGGAGTATTTATTAATTGGCGTATAATCATCGACATGTTTTCTCTTTATTCGTCAATCAACAAGTTCATATCGGAAATTGAACTGGAATATACATATAGTCATCAAGCCACCAGATGCTAAACCCACTATGCAACATGAAGGAATTCTGGCTGACATGTATGCTAAACGAACTACACTCCCTCCTTCCTTGGTTCTTAAACATCCGTTATATATATATATATATATATATATATATATATATATATATATATATATATATATATATATATATAATTTTTTTGTTGGGAACACTTTAAAAACTAAATAAATTAGTTATAAATGTTTTTAATTTTTATTCTAAAATAATTTCTTTGACTTATAAATTCACATGTAATCTAATAATAAGCAAAATAATGATACCCATTTTGTTTCTTTAATTTCTCCAAAATAAGTCAACTAGGTAAAACATTTAAGAAGGGAAGAATGATATACTACTTCCGGTCCTAAATATAGGACCTAGATAACTTTTTTTTGGAGAGGTTAAGGTTGCAAAATAGTCTATTAAATCATGATATATTTGATATATTTTTAGATTATTCATTAGTTTATAAGTAAAATAAACTAGCTTAAAGGAAAAAATTAGGTAAATCAATATATAATTAACTTATTTTGGTTTTTTTTAGGATTTTCAAAAAAGTCAATTAGGTCTTATATTTAGGACCGGAGGGAGTATATTTTAAAAAAAGGAGGCAAGGATGGTTTTACTTTAAACATAAAAATTAACAAGTGAATCAGCTAACTACACGTATTCCAAATTTTTTAAACAAATTAAAACTAATCAAAATACTAATTCCAGCTCCACAAAAGTGGGAAGAAAAACAACTTGGGCCAGGATTCAAGCTTCATGTAAACAGGCCCAATCTTCTCAATGCTCTCTTCCAAACAGCAAAAAGCCAGCCCAATAAAGGCCCAATAAAATGTGGCGCGATATAACCAACAAAAGGCGCGCATTTATGAGAGACTGCAAATGCAAATCACAATGCTTCGGCTTTCCTCTCTCTATCTTTTCTCTTACAATTCTCTTCAAACTATTGGATGGTAATAATATTATCAATGCTCTAAGTCTCTCTCTCTTGATTTTTCTTTTTTATTTGTTTTTGAATTATTACTTACTATGTTCATTATTTCATTTTGGTGCAGGACTTATTCCCTCATTTTAATTTGGACCAACCTTATCTCCACTGGTTCTATCGCTGGGACCTATGCTTCTTCCGCCAAGCTCATAGGTTTCTCTCTTCTTTCACTTTTCTTAGCACTAACTCGGCTTAATAATATAAGAGTTCAGCTGTCAAAACATGTTTTTGAAGAAAACAGGTGAAAGTTAGTTAACTTCGTTGTTGAATGTCCGGAGTTAATTTTTTTTTATTAGGAAATGTGTAAGCATTAATAATATGAAAGAGAGTTAGAGGTAATGTGAGAGTGGACTCTCATATTTTGGGCTCTTATGTTACATACTGGATAGAGTATTGAACAAATAATCTATATAGTTGGAATTGACAAGGGAATTGGGTTATTAGAGTGATATATAGGGAGAGTTGTAGCTTGTTCCTAGAGTTATTTTATGAATAAATTGTTTGGATTTAGGTATTGAAAATAAGTATTATAGGGTTGATGGCGGGAAAAGAAATTTTCCCTCTTAGGGTCTTGCCTCACAGCTTACTGTTTCATTGAGTGCATATTAAGCTAAATATTGTCAAGTGGAAAGAAAATGGGCAGGCATATCAACTTCTCTTGGAAAGGGTTTTTTATCACACATTAGCCATGTAATTTTGTTTATTCACTTGTGTCAGAATTCATTTTGATGTTTTCAATGTGAATCCCACTTCATTGGATAAAAATTCCTGTTGTTGTGAATGTCATTTCAATCTGTTTGATAAAATTCTATGCGTATTTGATAGTCAACTCAATCAAATAGGATAACTCTGTTAGAATAGTCATACTCCTTTCTCTAATTGAATTGAACGAATTCTATGGTTGATTATGTTGACCCTTCACGCCTATAAAACCAAAGAATGGATAAATTTCATATACTTAACAATCTCAATTGATGAAGATATGTTATATCATACATGTAATGATTCTTAGGATTCTGTTTTACTTTCCATGATCCCTATTTCAGCCCCTATCTATTAGTTTAAGGTGTAATAATTGATTAAACTCATTGTTATTGCCATGTTGTGTTTAGATGTGTCTGACTTACCCATAGTTTGTATACGATGGGATGCAAATGAAGGCTGCTCTATTTTCATTTATTTTCACACGTAGTTTGTGAAGACACTCACACTATGGAGACCACTTTGTTTTTCTGCTCTTTTTTTCTATTGCAAATCAAGCTCATAATGAGTCACACTACACAATTTCAACCTTGAGAAACAAGGGTAGAAGAATAACGTTGCAGGCAGTATTGAATTTCCTGTTGTAAGGAATTTCTCAATATCTAAGCAGATGTATATACTGTTTTCTCACGTAAAATACGTAATTGATTTACTTCACTGTCTTGTTGAAGGTTTTCTGCAATGCAGTGCAGTCTTGGAAGTCATACATGGAGCCATAGGTAGGTATTCTGTTGATGTAGGACTTCTATTAAGAATATCCATTATAATTAAGAAGGAATTTTCAGACATGATGTTTCAAAATTATAGGCATTGTGCCAAGTGGAGTGTTACTCACTCTAATGCAATGGGGAGGAAGGGTCCACTTTCTGTTGGCGGTTGTTGACAAAATTGACGAGGTACGTGTTTTGTATTTGAATTTTTGTATAATAGTTCCAACAATAGCTTCATAACTTCATTCAAGATTATTTAATGTATGTAACCATTCTGTATGTTACTTTTAGGTTCAGGAATCACCATCAGTCTTTATCACCTTCCTTGCATGGAGCATAAGTGAGGTAAACTGCTTTCAGATTGAATTCTTTATGCAGTTACTAAAACATTCACGGCATTTCTGAGATATCACTGTGAAAATATATCAAAGGAAATAGAAGCATCAATAATATAATTTACATTGTGACAGGGAAAAGCAATACTCACGTCAACAAACAAATCTCACATACCAATAAAATTAGTTAAAATCAATAAATTTGTCTTATAATTAAAGTGATTTATAATATTGCTCATATTAACTACAAAACTCAAATACTACCATATTAATGACTGCTCCCTCCCACTACCCTTATTATAGATGAACATAGATGGAAAAACATATTTAATGCTTTTTGGAAACTAGTAAATGCTTATAAAAAGGACCAAATGAATATATTAGTTGGTGTCTATAAAAGTTAGCTGTCCATAAAACGTCATTCATCATCAAAAGATATTACTCTGCTAATCAACAGTAGCATTTTAGACATTTGACGTCCACTTAAAACTGGTACCGTCTAAAAGCTAATACTTGACAAGTTTTTGCCTACTCAGAGTTTTCCCCCTCTCTCAAAAAACATGAAAACTTTCCTTGACCTGGTGTTATTTGTTGTCTTGAGAAAAGTTGATGAGACTTTCTTTGAGTGCAGGTAATTAGATATTCACATTATGCTTTCAACTGCATCGGAAATTGTCCTTCTTGGATCACCTATCTCAGGTCTTTTCTTCCTTCTTACTCCTTGTTTCTATAATTTTGTGCATGACATGACAATAGTACGATGTTAAAATTCTCTCTTGTGATTACCGAGAATACAGTTTTGAAGTATGAGCTCAATGCTTTATTTTGTGAATTAGGTACACGGCATTTATTGTGCTGTATCCATTAGGAATTGGTCCTGGTGAAAGTGAGTCCTTATGTGCATTTCTCTTTTTTCAGTTTTTTGTTTACCTGTGAATTTGCAATTGATATTGGCATTTTAACACATTCATTCCTCTATCATCCATTGTCATCATTCACCACGTTCTGTATAAATCTGTCCAACTGATCAATCTACTTTGCAGTGTGGCTCATGTATCAAGCACTTCCTATTATTAAGAAGAGGAACATCTATGCAGATGCCTTTTCAGGTCTCCCATTCAATTATTATGATTTCCTCAGGGTAAGGTTGAACACCGAGTTAGTTTATAACTCTTCATTTTCATGGCTGGCTGGCAGCTGTGGTAGTCATTACGTGTGAGCATATTGCTCTTGAATCTATAGGCTAGTCACTATAGATTGGATTTTTATTATATTTTCTGGCATAGACCTGAAACGAAAAATTACAAAGAAGATAAGGCTAAGAAATTCCTGACATATAGCCCGTGGAACCTGGTCCTTACTCTATAGTCTATATCATATGGCTCTGCTTAAAATTACCAAAATGGGGAATTTGTATAATTGACGGGCACGTGAACAAGATGGATTCCAGTTGACCTCGAGAACCAATAAAAATGTGTTGTTAGATGTCTATTTAATTTTCCCAAGTTAACCACTTCCGTGAATTTTGTTAATTTCTTATTCTTTTTATTTTCTTGGTGAAATTCAATGAATCAGGCTGTACTTGCAATGTATCCATTCCTCTGGTTGAAGCTTTATCTGCATTTGTTCAAGCAAAGGAAAGCAAAACTCGGAAAAAAACATGAGAAAAAAAGAACATGAAGAGCATATATAGCTCTTGGTGTTATAATTTGTTCATAATCTCATGAACTATTGAGCTTCTGCACTTTTTCTTGGTTGATATAAGCTTCAGCGTTTAGTTCTCAAGGCTTCGATGAAGAAGTGGATTGTTTGAAAGTTGAGAGTGTCTCATTATGTGGCTCTTGTGAAATGGTAATTCGACTCCATTATTTTATTGCAATTTAAGGGTATAGTCACTTGTTACTCGGAACTTTGGATCACCATCTCAGTTACTTGATGCCTGTTATTGGCTGACTTTGGATCAGGGAATAGTACTCTTCCAGTCCTATATATTAAAGACCTGAGGTAGTACAAATTATAAAGTGTAACTTGTATAAGTTGTTTGATATGATCTATGCTGACATATGACTACATATTCAATATTTCTTGTTTCCAAAAAAAAAAAATCTTCGTCTAGGAGTTCTTGAAATGTATATTTAAGGACTTTTTTTAGATAGACGTGTTGAATCTTAAGATACATAGCCATAAGTATTTTCATAAAATTACTAAAGTTAATTGATAGGACTTCTTTCAACTCTATAAGTAGTTAAGTACCCTCAATTTATTGACGAAGTAGTTGAAGATATTTATGATATGCTAAAAGTTGAAGAAAGGCAGAAAATAACATAATCATCATAAAAATAATCTTAACAAACAAGACAGGGACAAAGTTCGTGGGAATGAGACAAGAATGCAAACAAGAGAGTGCCTAAGAGACATCAGCCAATCCAAGAAAACAACCCCACATTAAACTTAAACAAACTAAGTAGGGTCCTACATTTAATAATCACTGGTGGGAATCTGTTGGTGAGTATGGCTTATGAAGAATATCTCATACACAACAGCAGCTACAGCGGCACCGATGAATGGGCCGACCCAGTAGACCCAATGGTTGGCCCAAGTCCAGCTGACGACGGCCGGCCCAAATGAGACCGCGGGGTTCATGGATGCTCCATCAAAGGCCCCACCCGCCAATATGTTAGCTCCAACAATGAAGCCAATGGCAATGGGAGCAATTGTGCCAATGTCACCCTTCTTTGGGTCTAAAGCAGTGGCATACACTGTGTAAACCAGCCCAAATGTCATTACTATCTCAAACACCACCGCATTCCAAACCCCAACTCCTTCAGATAACGAAAATGCAGATGTTTCCTGCCCCACAAAAACAACCATAGATTTCAAGTTAAAAAAAAATAAGTCAAGAGATTAAATTATGAAGTGGTTGGATTGCATCACAATTTGAGGACTATAGTGACTTGTAACTGTGTAGTAACTCCAGTTTTTTATTTACTCCATACAAGACATAACCGACCATTTTGGAGAAATAAATGAAAGCTAATTAAAATGTTTAATCATAACATGTGTTTGGTGTGTTATTGTATTATATGTTAGCTTATAAATCAATAAAATAATCTATAAAAAAACAAGATAAATTAAATTAGGGTTAAAAATCATACTCCCTCCGGTCGTAAATATAAGACTTAGTTGACTTTTTTGTAAAATCCTAATAAAAAGAAAAATAAGTTAGTTATAAATTGATTTACCTAATTTTTTCCCTTACACTAGTTTATTTTACTTATAAACTAATGAATAATCTAAAAATATATCAAATATGTCATCATTTAATAACCTATTTCGCAATCTTAATCTCTCCAAAAAAAAGTCAATTAGGTCTTATATTTAGGACCGGAGGTAGTCTTTAAGAGAAAAACTTACATCAAGTTCATTTCTCCAGGTTCTCAAGTTCTTTTAATATAGGAGTGACACATGTCCTTTTATAACAACCATTCATTCAATCTAACGGCTAGTAATTGGAGAAATGAAGAACTGGATGGAGGAACTTGACCTAAGTAAAGTCCAGTCTTTAATTTGTCCTTCAAATATACATGGATGGTCATATTTGCTATCCTAAAGTATTTTTTGGCGCATATTTGCTCATAAAGTATGCATGAGATCATATTTTCCTTTTGCATTTAAAATATTAATGGTCAAATATGATCATTTGTGCATACTTCAAGGATAAATATGACGATTCTTATAAATTTACAGTGCAAATACAACTTTTTATGTATACTTCATGGGTATATTAAAAATGATCCTTGTTGTACACTTTCAAGGTACATTTAGGCCAAAAAATACTTTAGAATTATATATGATTCTCCGCTCATACTTGAGGACTTCAGGGCAAATGTATATTCATTGACCTTTTAAATTATAACAACAAAGTTAAAAAGATGGATTAGAAATGGTATAGTTACCAGGCCACCGGTGGCGAATTTAAGGAGTAAGCAAGCAACAACAGAGCCAAGCAATTGAGCGATCCAATACAAGATGGTTCTAATGAGAGAGATGTGACCTCCAATGAAGGCGCCAAGAGTAACGGCAGGATTCACATGGCCGCCGGAAATGTTGGCGCCAACTGAAACCGCCACAAACAAAGCGAATCCATGAGCCAACGATGCCTGCACTAGCCCCGCCGGTGTGGATGATCCATCATTTGTAAGCTTGTCTGCAAAACAATACATCTCATACAGTTAAACACCAACATATATATATATATATATATATATATATATATATGTGTGTGTGTACATCATTCATTTTTCCTACATATAATATCTATATAATATCAATGATAGTTTGCATTATTACCAAGTGATAAATTATAGCCTCTCTCACTTCTAAATATAAGATAATATCCATTGACTTTTCGTGGAAGTTAAAGAAGGTAAATCTAACCACTGAATTATAAAAATATAACATATAGATTTGTTTATAAAAATATCCATTGACTTTTCGTGGAAGTTAAAGAAGGTAAATATAACATATACTTAATTGAATTATAGATTTGTTTATATTTAGGAACAGAGGTAGTACAATTTAAAGTGAAAAAATTTCACATGTTTATTTTCTAAATAAAAAGTTCATTGTGATTCATTTATTAGGAGGAGGGAGTATACTAATGATTAACTAAGTAGCTCGGGGCTTAGTGTGCTGATTGAAAGGGGAGAGCAAAGTGTTGTGTACCCGCCAGGTCTTACGTTTGAATCCTGGGAAGTCCCAAACTAAAGGACGACTTCGGATTAGTATGCACCAAAAGGTACGGGACATAGGGACTAAGAAAATAAATGATTAACTAAGTTATTGTGGTCAACTAAAAGTCAACTAGAGAGGAGATTGAGAAGAAGGTTAGGAAGGAGAGAGGACATACTGAAAGCCATGCCGGAGCCTTCACCAGCGAAGACAAAGATGAGCATTGAGAAGAACTCAGCGAGAGCAGCCTTAAGTGCATCAACTTGCCCAAACTCCGAAGGGTGCCCCACAGCAATCCTAGAAATCGGCATTCTTAACAAAACAAAAGGAGGATGCTCTTCTTCTTCACTCTTTTAACACTTGCTAGTATATATCATAAACTTATGGCTCAGTCTCTTATTTATATAATGAGATTGAGGGACCATTTATTTTGTCTATATACTCCCTCCGGTCCCTAATGTAAGAGCCCAAAATTTGAATGGTTTTGGTCCCTAATGTAAGAGCTCACCCCACATTCTCTCCTCATTTAATGCATTTTTTCCTACTTTAACCTTAACTCTCTTTCATATTTATTAATGTTTATGTATTTCTCTCTCTTAAAAGTACCATAATAAATATGGACAATTTTGGAAAAGAAGCATTAACTCCAGACATCCAACTAACATTCACATGTTTTCTTAAGAAACGTTTGTTTTTTTGGCGGCTAGCTCTTACATTAAGGACGAGTACATGAGAGTAGCGTATGTGGTGACTAACATTATTTCAAAAATTGCAGCTTGAGGCTGTGACTTTGTGAGACTGTCGGGACAATAAGAGTGACACGTGGACGGTGTGATGTGATTTGGATGATGAAATCACCGACCAATCTATGGTGGGGGATGGTTGATGGGGCCTATATAGTTGTATTGTACCACTGCTAATAGCTTGTGGACCGAACCGACCTTTGGGTTGCTTTTCGGTGTGATGTAGACCGCCCTATACTATGCTATTCTCAATTCTCACCTCACCTCTATACTATGCTATTCTCAATTCTCACCTCACCTCGCAGCCTCCCACCTTAATACAACCACATGTTTCAACTTAATCATGGGGACATGTGCTAATTAAGTCTATTAGCGTGACAATTTTTCTTTAGAGAAAAAGACACTCTAATAGATTAATAATCATCTTTGAGTAGTTCTCATGTTGTTCCTCGATTGTTGTCCAGCTATATCAGTCGAAATATAGAAAAAGATTAAATTGGGACACATTTAGAATTAAAATTTATTTGGTTGAGCTTTTTACTAAAACCGAGTGAGTAGTCATTAACTCCCTACTTGAATCTATATCTGTGTGTGTGTGTGTAAATGAGGTTTTTGCTAGTTTTTAATGTTCTAAAAACAATGAGTCATAACATGGTAGCCTATATTGATGAAATTTACTTGTTTTATCCTTTTCAAAGAATATAATTTTTAAATATTATGATTGGTGTCATTCTTGTCTGGTAGGGGTAAATGCGAAAAACAAACACTACTACCTGATCAAAGTTCTAGCTTATATGTGATATTAGGATTTTTAAAAAAAACAGATCGAATTTCTTTGTGTTGGAGGGAGTATATTTTTCTTAAGAAAATTGTCAATTACTTGTAGTTAGTATGCACTCGAGATGTTGTTTTGAGGAAGAAAAAAAACATTTAACTTTTCAAAAACATTATGCGTGGAAGTTATTGCTATGATTCCGTGAATTTCTTTTCTTTTGCCTGAACACAGTGCAATGATGAATTGAGGCAATCTTATAATAAATTGTTCCATGCGCTTATTGATGCGTATGAAAGGTCACAATCCCCGTACTGAAAAAGTTTTTAGACCCAGTGACTCATTATTATCATCGTTGGGGCCTAACATATAGGTGGTTTATGTCAGCTTGCCATGTGAATCATGCTTAGCTCCCCGTTTGTGATTATCATACTATGAGCTACATTGTTTTGAAGAGCAGTAACATATTGTTGGACAATTTTCGAAGAGTAAAATATATGTTAAAATAACTGAATTTAGTGCTATTTTTAAAGACAGATTTCTTAATAGTAATTTGATTCTTAAGTGTATGCGATATGTAATGTCCATTTTTTTTGGGAAAATTAATTTGAGGCCCCCACAAGGGACTTAATACTAGAAAAGTCCCAAAAGTTGAAATAGTTAATGTAGAGTCCCAAGGGACCTCACCTTAATATATTTGAAAATTGAAAAGACACTTTTGCCTCTTCCCTTTTATTGATGGGAAAAACCTGACAACTTAATGGGTAGTCGTGACAACTCGATGGGCATAACTTGACAGCTGAATAGGCAAATGTGACAACGTTTTTCCCATTAACTTAACAGAGTTTGGGCAATTAACTTAAAGCACATGCCCAACAAGTTGTCACATTTGTCCATTCAGTTGTCAAGTTACGTTCATCGAGTTGTCACGGCTGCCCATTAAGTTGTCAGGTTTTTCCCATTAACTTAACTGAGTTTGGGCAATTAACTTAAAGCACATGCCCAACACGTTGTCACATTTGCCCATTCAGTTGTCAAGTTATGCTCATCGAGTTGTCACGGCTGCCCATTAAGTTGTCAGGTTTTTCCCATCAATAAAAGGGCAGGGGCAAAAGTGTCTTTTCAATTTTCAAATATATTAAGGTGAGGTCCCTTGGGACCCTACATTAATTATTTCAACTTTTGGGACTTTTCTAGTATTAAGTCCCTTGTGGGGACCTCAAATTAATTTTCCCTTTTTTTTTATGAAAAACATGTGATGTCCTTCATATCCGTACAAGTAAAAGAAATGTATAGCATCAAGCCATGATTACTTATACTGAGACCAAAAAGTCATAATCATAGCAAATTGCTTATGTCATAATCATACCATTAGTTTTATAACAGTGAAAGCATTAGAGGCATCATAAGGGATCTAACGTAACTAAAGCAATGACTACTATGTGGAGTTCATGATTACCACTAATTATATATTAGCCATTCATTTTTAAATATAAAACTTATGTATCTAATTATACTAGATTCGTCAGTCAGATTAATATTACTGTATCGATTTTAAGGATGAGGCTGAAACGTCGTGACAAGTATGTGCGTTGATTATAATATTAAAACCTGATGAAGTTTTGTCTTGTGTCAGTTAAAAAAATGTCTTCTGAACTAAAAGGCAATAAAAAATATAGGTGCGGCCGAGAGTGACTGTTGCAGCTAATCACGTGATAATCTACTCTTCTTTTACAATTTGCACTTAAACCCACTGCCTAAGCCTATTATTAATATATAATCTCAAATTTCTGTCTACTTATTTGTCCCCATGTGCCAGATGATTGATAGCCACAGGTTTTTTCCAAATAATTCTGAGATAGCGACGCAGAAAAATTGTAACAGGCTCCCATACTTGTTGCAACATTTAAGCTTATATGTGCTTTATTTATCCTGAACAACTGTTATCCCTTCCCACATTATTAAAAATTTTAAGAGGCTAAATAAATTACTTCTAAATTACTTTATTTAATTATTTTATCCGAACTAATTTATTTGATTTATGAGCTAATATATAATCTAGTAATCATCTAACAACAACAAAATTTTATCCCACTACGTGGGGTTGGCTGCATGACTAGTACTCATCTAAAATATGCTGTAATTAAGTTAGTTTAGTCTCTTAATAAGCCAATTTTTTTAAGGAATATATGGCATACTATTATTGACGCCTTAATCAGAGGGTAAAAAGTTTAAGCGAGTTGCCTTTTCTCTTGTTTTAAGCGTGGTAGCTATCCCTAGCAGTAGGTTACTACTGCATTATTATTAGGCAATTACTGCTGATTACTTTACTTAAATTGTTCGACTCTTAAGAATAAGGATGATCTGATATTGTTTTTATCATGTTAAATTGGCTGAAGTCTTCTGAATTAGTATCCTTTTATTTGATTTCGTTAGTTTTTCATATAAATTTATATAATACAAGTTTAATACTTTTTCAAATAAGATTTGACCTTTGTAGCCATTGTTATTTACATACTTTCAATTTCAATTCAATTGAAAATATTTATATAAGGCCTTATACATTTGCTACTTGTTATGAGATAATATACTTTTCATATCAACATTACACCAAAACGAAATTGAAACAGGAAAAATATATTTTCGACAAAAAAAAAAACGACAGATAAACAATTAGATATTTATTTAATTTTACACACACACACACAGATATATATTTACAAATGTATATTCATAATCTTTTGTTAGGGAAATTCACACTCAGAAACCTGCCTCGCCACAGGCATTATATTATTGGCTTTCTGGACTGGTTCTGCCGCTTCAAAATAAGCCCATGGGCTTATTATTGACCTGGTCTTCATGAAGCCCAATACAATCTTATAGGAGCACTATATCTCTCAGCTACCTTTTCAAATGGGCTTATTATCGACTTAGTCTTCAAGAAACCCAATACAATCTTATAGTACTATATAGGTTTGTTTCTTTCAGCTACCTTTTTAAAGATGACAACAACTCAAGTGGCCTAATCTTATATTGTGTTTCTTTTCTATTGTTGTTAGGTCAGGCCCATCTCAAACTTCAATGCATTTATCCTTTTAATTAGATGGGCCAGTTATATCTTACAGTCTATAAGATGCTTGTAATATTATATTGTTTTAATGCACACACGTATTGTCTTTTATAAAAAAAAACTCATACTTTCATAATAATTTGCATGGAAATGTTTTGAAAACAAATGGATGAGATTGGGAATTTAAAATAGCCTGAGTTCAACGATGAAATTCAAACATATGTTCAAGTAATTATAATGTGCTCACACAAACACTAGAGCTTAAAAGTTGTATTCTTCACAGGAAAGGCACATCTGCAACTGCAATGGCATACAATCACATAAAAATTAAACTTTCTTTCGAAGATTTTTTATGAAAATAAAAGGTTATAAGTTCCAAACAATAATCACAGGCTCACACAGGCCCAAGAAAACAGCAGTTCGGCATATTGTGAATGATCGGCTCATTCTTTTAGGCCCAACGCAAATGGTAAGGTGTGAAGTTAGGAATATAGTCCGCAGCATGCTATTAACTATTAAGCTTGGTTAAAAAATAAGACTATCTTTTTGGGCCTATTTTGTAATAGTCCAGATCATTTGGTGGCTATAACTTTGGGCTTTAGTTGGGCTTAAGTGAGCACTATGGGCTTTACGTTTCGAATGTTGATCTCTTGTTTTAACCAAATTAACCTTACAGAAAAGTGATCGAAAAGACTAGACGACCAAACAAAAGGAGGAGAAGATTTGAGATAATGAAAAATAAGGTTCCGAGTCAAAATTTGAACTTTAAATTGAGACAATGATCTCTGTAGGAAAAGCTCAGTTATTATAAGTGTATGCTTCCACGGTTGGTCTGAATAAATTTTATCAATCGCTCCAAGCAATTATATATGCTTCAGCGGCTAAAGATCAAGATGCTTAGATGCATTCTACTATAGTATGATAAAAATCTTCTCATTAAAACACAATAATGTGTAATTTTGTGGGAAAACAAAATGCTTAGATGCATTCTACTATAGTATGATAAAAATCTTCTCATTAAAACACAATAATGTGTAATTTTGTGGGAAAACAAAAAAATGCTACTCTAATAAAAGTAGAATGCATCTAAGCATCCTTATACGAAAGGTATACTCTTCTCAATTATTATTGGTTTTAGCTTTCCCATGTTATTTTAACTAATTAAGTTATCATCATTAATATAATAGAATTAATTAAATAATTCTTATATTTAAGACGGAAGAGAATACTATTTATTTAATATTTCACAAAATATGAAAATTAGACTATAAAAATTTTATACAACGCTGCTCTTATTTATAGGGTAGAGAGATAATACATCATTTGACCTTATTTATATGACACTAATTCGATTTTTCCATTTGACTTCACTATTCTATCATTTATTCATTATATGTTTACTTTATTATCAAATTTAAAGGTATAATATTAAAGGAATTTCCCTAATTTGTGTGTAACTATCTGCTAAGTAGGAGGATGAATATATTGTTTTGGTTTTGAAAGAGGAATGGAAGTGAGGAAAAGAGTACTCTCCTCAACTGTCTCCTTTAACTGTCTCCTTTTTTTTCATTAAAGATTATGCCAAGTTTTGTGTCCCTTGACTTCATTGGCAAAGCTAGATATGACGTGCTTTCACCATCAAGCCAAGGCGCCAATTGGCTCATAAGCTATTTTAATTTATTGTTGTTGGTGTTTTTTTTTCTTCTAAACGTGCTACACTGACAAATTCACTGCTCCCGAATTTACTATACTGGCATGCATGCAGGAAGCGAGGAGAATAATAATAGCACAATGATTTAGGACGAACCAAAAAAGAAAGGGAATAAAGGTACAAACAAAGCGCTCGATTTTTTAAGAAGTTCAATAATTTTATTGTCTTGTCACTTGGTGTAAAGTATGAATATAAGCAACGATTGTTTTGATCATTTTTCAAACCAAATAAACAAAATCGTTCGCAGCTATTGAGAATGATTATGAGTGGAGCGTTTTCACCGCATTTTAACCAATTACGAGGCCTTCTTATATTTCACTTTTTGAGTTTTGACTCTGGACCCACCTCCCCCGCTAATCATTATTGTTTTACGCGTTCTAATTTCAATTCAAGATTATTTGTTCTCCTATTTTTATTTAACCTGTTTTCTGCATCAAATTAACACTTCAATAGGTTTGGTTAAATTACATCCATTTAATGCACATTTACAATTACTATATATTTCTATAAACATATTGTATATCTTAATATATTTGTAGTTATTTAACTATTTCTCAAAGCTCAAATATTGCAAGCTATTATATAGCGAGATAATTATCTCACTATTGTTTATCATTTGTCACTCAAAACTAGGGCAAAAGAATGACCGTATCAAATCCCATGCTAGTATATACTACTATCTATTACATTGAGAGTGGATTTGGTATGGTCATTTATTTCGGGGGCCATAAATTACATTTGATCTTGAGTGGGTAACTTCTTTAATTACTTTTCTTAGAAAATTCCAGTCTTCATCTAAACTTTTTTTTTTCGTTTTTTGTTATGTGAAATACTGCAGGTTTCATAAAAATTGCACGATTAACCAAACAAAAAAAATTTGCACGTGCGAAGATGTTAACTAGTACACTACGTAGGTAACTGGAGAATCTTCATGCATGAATCTATCTGATCAGTCGAGGTGGCAAGTTCATTCTTCCAAGTGCATGAATTTTCCAATGGATATTATTTGAAAAAAAAATGGATATTATTTAGCCTTATTTTTTTTACCATCATTGTTTAGCCTTATACAAAATAACGAAAAATTATCATATCGAATAACTGAAATTTTTGGATGCTTGTAAAACTCATTTATTAGTTACCTATTCAACCCTTGCGAAATAATATCACCTATTGTGTCTCACTGTCTCCCCAGATAGTACACAGCGTGGAGCCTTCCTTTTGTTACGGGTTCCTTTCCTACAACAATAGAAAGTAGAAGCTAAATAGCTAACCCCATTTCTTTATCATTGTTCTTCTACCTGTCACGTCCGTCTTCAACCTTTAGACTAGCTTTTTCACTTTTCTTTTTTCAAAAATCCCCCATAACTATAAAAAAAGTTTGGATATTTTTCTTCTCTCTGATTCTTCTCTTGTTGATCTTATTTAAGATCTTAGTCTCAGTCAAACCAAACTCCAACAACCATATCCTTTTAGCATAATTATTGGTCAAGTGACATTTGAAATGGACGCAAGCTTTTTAGCGAGACCATTTATTGTCCCTCCGTTGTCTCATTATTAGCATCCAATGAAATAGCCCCTAGCTACTTCTTAATTAACTACACTTTCTATTCACATATAGATTCCAATTCATTCCATTCCAACCCATCACAAAACCCCTCTTGATTTGTAAAACAATCCGACACTTTCTTTGAATCCCTAAGTTCAATTATACTGCATGTCTATACGAAACTTGAAGGCATAAAAATGAGATTATCGTCTTCTGCAAGGTCTTTAATTGTTAAGTACTGAATTCATCAGCCTTGCTTACTCAACTTGAGAAATTAATGGTAATAAGATTTAAGAAGCTCAATAAGTGATTAATTGTTGGCCAACACATGAAAAATTATTAGATCGTTTCATGATTATATATATATTTGGCCGGCCATAATTAGTATGATCCATTAATGTGTTTGGAGTTGTGTAGGTGTTGTTAAAAAATAGAAAAATTCAGGACAAAAGTAAAATAGAAAAAGTTGGCTTACTTGAATGGTATGAAATTCAATTAGTCCAGATCTGACCATGCGTTAAATGGTGAAAGTTGAATATAAATGTGTCATCACAAAAACTACACATGAAGGTCACTGTTTGACGGGACCAATAAATTTACGTCAAACTGAAGGTTGTAAGTATAGTATATGGTAGCGTACCAAGCGTGGAGAATCAATTACAAGCAAGTACAAGAAGTGTGTATTATATGTGCCGCACACCCAATAGAATAACTGAAATTGAAAGAAAAAACGTATGCATGCATGTGTTGAATTTCATGGATTAAAGATGTTTTTAATTACCATTACTTGATTTTTACCAATTACGTACACGCGCGCGCGCACAAAGTACTGAAGTAGTATGGTGCATGGAAGCCACAAAATTATTACTCCTATTTATTTATTGTCAACATATCGCACTACACTACTTATTATAGGCACACACACACACTAGAAGTATCATTAGGATATGTATAATAATATTTCTCCCTCAAATCCAAAACATAGATTTTGATGAGGAGTATATACACAAGTCACTCAAAGGTAATACATTTCCATTTTTTTAATGCCGCCTCTATTTATTGGTGGCAATTAAATATTAAAAATTAAGATCGATGATCAGAGAAATTAAGAGAAAAACTTGTTTTTTTGGGTTCAATTAAAATTCATTAACCTAATTGTACTTTTCCTATCTAGTCGTTTTTTCTTTTGATTCGATTCGGATGAGGTGGTTATTAAAAGTGATTTAATTTGAATTTGGCATAGAGATATATATGTGGAATGAGTTCCCCTGGCCTAGCTACTAAAAAATGAATATTGTTGTTGAAGGAATTTACCCGGCCCACGAGTTTTCCTGGATCCCGGAGCTTCGAACCTGCACCTGAACCCAAACTCGAACAGAGTTCCTGCAAGAACAAGAACAAACAAAAGCCGTGATAACAACCGGGTTTGATTCGCACAGCGAATCACCCTCTCAGGAAAAACCGTGAGAAGGAAAGCCAGAGTGGCTGAGGTGTCTAAGCACGCACACTCGGTTGGTTGCCAACAAATGAACGAGACACCTCTATTTATAGTGACAGGAGTGTCACTAAGAAAGTTAAAAATATCACCGTCATTATTGCAGTCATTATGACACCAATCAACAATAATAACTGATTTGATTCTCTAATCAAATCAATCACATATTAATGTTGATTTGTTGACTGATTTGATTCTAATCAAATCAATCAGCATCAATCACATATTAATGCTGATTTGTCAACTTTCTGCTTTCCTAAAGGTCATCGGATTTAGCAATAAGATGATCCGGTCCATCGAGGGCGGATCCGATTAAATATTTCCAATAGTTGTAAAAAGAACAGTATGTATGTATGTATGCATGTATATTATCTAGTTTGCTATCTATATCTAATTTTAGATTTCAACATCCAATAAAATCTTTAATTTACTACTTTGAAGAGGCAAATATAAATATTGGAAAAAAAAGGTACAACCTTCAATCCTTACTTTTAGTAAAGATGTTGAGGGAAGGGAATATATTAGACAATCTTATCTTTACTTTTATATAAAAGAGTTGATTCAAATTTAAAACCTTAAACCGTACGTGTGAAGTTATCATTGAGCCAAACTGGTCCTTCGGTCGAAAAAGGAAAAAAAATTAAAATATAAATCGATTAAATGAGATAGAGATGTTGTAGACATATATATCTTGCTCTACATCTCTTCATCTGCTTATCTAACTCTTCCTATTATTCTTTGCTACGTACGCCATTGGATGTCTTGTGAAAAGGGGTACGCAGAAGAGGAGAGGATGATGGGGATGAGGCATTGATTATTGAGAATGAATTGGAGTTTGTGGGGCACGTGCCAAGGGAGAGTGAAGCACACAGGCTCGAGCATGTGCGTTCTCACTTCACTCAAGTGGGATGGGACACGTGTCGCGCAAGGAGGGCCCATGTAATGTAAGGGTCTTGGGGTGACTTTAGCCACACGTGTCTTATCCTTCACGGCCCCCACATGCTTTCCACCTGCTCCCCATGTGAATTGTATCGCACCTTTCATTCATTATTCTTTTTTAATTGTTGTCAAAAAAATTGTTCTTTTTTAATTTTAATTACTAGTATTATGCTTGCTTCATTCCCTGAATTTTTTTAGCTGAACCTGCATTTACAATGGCAGGTTAAAACAAAAAAGATACTCCCTCTGATTTCAATACGGTCTTTTTTTTAGCAACCTTTTAACTTTTTTTAATTAAGGAATCAGATTAAATCACTAAAATATATCATGTGTCAAGTATAAATATACTGGAATTCAATGGTTAAACTCCAAAGCCGGCTCTCTCTCTCTCCCTCCCTGTGATCAATTAAGCAGCACAACCTAATAAAAGTAAAGTTCTAACGACCCTGCAATGATTTACAACATTCATGTCATAAGTTTGGCCTCACAAAATAACTAATTAGCAAATTAAAAACAATAATAATTCAGAGAAACTGATAAATATAGGTTGAGTGTGCTTTGCACAATTATTCTGTTAGATTCAATTCATTCTAGTTTTGGACCTTACTTAGGTTAAGTTCATCCATCCAGGTTCTCCATTTCTTCAATTACTGACCGTTAGATTGAATGGATGATTGTTATAAAAGGACACATATCACTCATAACTTGAGAACCTGGAGAAATAAATTTGATGTAAGTTTTTCCCTCTAGTTTTATACCATCATTATAATCAATTAACCATCATATATATTTTAAGAATATGATTGCTTGTTTTGATATGTCTTCGTAAGAAATCAATAGAAACGAAAAAAATACGTGTCCATGCAGTGAACAAAAAAAATGAGTGCGTGCATGCATGTTGAACTTTCAAATTTTCAATATCTTCTACTTGCAACTTGCTTCTTAATTAATTCCAGTTTTTCAAGCGCAACAGTTTAGACTTGATTTAATTACGACTTGATTTTCAATATAAAACCTATTTAATTAATTTTATTAGATTCAGAAGGTTAATGACATCAATTGAAATGATGTGTGTGTGTAATATTACCCATGTATTCTAACTTAGATAATTTTATTCATATCTAAAGGGATAATATAGAAAAAAGTTAAGAATAATTAGAAAGACATTTTATATTTAACTTTTGTTATAAAAAAAACTTATATTTAACTTTATCCCTAAATATGCCTTATATTTTGGACAGGGGCATATTTTTTACTCCCCAGTCCTAATAAATAATTTGATTAGTTAGAGAATCTTAGTTAGTTGTTAGATCAGTTAAGATCACTTGATATTAGCGTTCACCCTACACATCTTCCTTTATCCTCACTTCTTTTTTGTTCATTTATTATTGAAAACATCGCTGAGAAAGAGTTTTATATTTATCAGTACGGGACAAATTATTTGTTTTTTTAGTAGACGAATAGTTCATGAATGTCTTTTGTCGATTTTAATGATCAACTTGGTATTAGAAATTCACTCTGAAAGTTCGCTACTGGAGTATGAAAGAAAGAAAAACATACCATGAAGATGGTTGTACAGTTGACGGGTAAAGTCGTTACTCGTTGGGAATACTAATAACGTGGTAAAGGTTTTAATCGGTCTCAACCAAGGGTTTGAAACCCGGACCGAGCCGGACGGTCCGACCGGTCGGACCGTCGGCCGGTGGTTAAAACGGCCCGATTACCTCTATTGGGCCGTTTTACTGTGCAAGCCATTTTGACCAGGAGTTGACTCGGGTTGACGTTGTTGACCCGGAGTTGACCCGGGTTGACCCGTTGTTGGCCCGCTTTTGACCCGGCCAGACATTGACAACTGCAGAAAAAATATATCAACAGAAAAAAAATGAACTTGATTAAAAAAATATTTTCATCCTAATTATATTAAGTTATTAAGTATTAACAATATTTATATATTTAATTTTCATTAAATTATTACGTCACCGGTTCGACCGAACGGTCCAACCGTTTCAACCGTTTCAACCATGACCCGCTCAGTTTTCCGGCTCGACGTCCGGCTCGGGTTTTAAAACCTTGGTCTCAACTTTAATGAACCAGTCTTGTGACCCGACTACTAACGGGTAAAGTTATGTTATTTTCATAGCCCTGGCCCCTCATAGCTTCTGTATGCCTTTCCACAAACATCTAGGGTATGTTTGGTTGGATGGGAAGTATGTAATGGAAATGGAAATGAAACTGTGTGTAAGGGGTAAAGATGGAAAACAGAGGTAAATTAGGTAATGATGAGAAAGTAAAGTTTGTGGGACCCAGGAAAAGTGTGAGATGGAGAGAGAAAACTTGTGGGCCCCAAGATATATGATAATTACCTTTTTCATTTCCTATATTCAATTCCAATTGCCAATTCTAGGGAAACAAACGGGCCCTTAGGGCCTGTTTGTTAGCCTGGAAAGTGAAAATGGAAAGTGAATATAGGAAAGTATAATGTCATTTACATATATACTGGGACCCACAAGTTCTCTCTCTCCATCTCACACTTTTCATGGGACCCACAAACTTTACTTTCTCATCATTACCTAAATCACCTCTACTTTCCATCTTTACCCCCTTACCCTCAATTCCCACCTCCAATTCTATTTCTCAATTTCATCCAACAAAACGGAAAGAAAGTGGAGAAATGAGAAGTGAAAGAGTGAAAATGGAAAGTATAGTAAAATTAGGTAATGATGAGAAAGTAAAGTTTGTGGGGCCAGGAAAAATGTGAGATGGAGAGAGAAAACTTGTGGGACCCAGGATATATGTAAATTACACAAAACCCATTACTTTCCGTACTTTCTAATTATTTACCACTTTTTTTTATAGCAAACAAGCCATTAAATACAAATCCCTCATTCACCGTGACTCCGTAAGCCTAATTAATGAAGCTTGTAGTGTGTTACTAGTTAAAAAAAAGGCAAAAAAGCTAGAAGCAGGTTTCATGCATTAATAATAAGTACACCACTATCCTTTATTATAAGAATCATTAGAATAAAATCACACATTAAAAAAATAGTTGGAAGGGGTAAATATGTCTCAAATAAGTGTATGTTTGTTTTAACTTTACCCCTATTTATAAGAGTGTATAAAAAAGAAATGTAGTAAAAAAAGTACAAGAATGAAATATAGAGAAATAATGGTCATAATTTGAATGAAATAATATTTATAAATTACGAGAGACAAATTTGATAACAAGTATATTAAATATTCTGACTACCTCGTGTAGGCTCTTATATTTAGGTACAAATTATTTCAAAAAGAATCCTTTGCAAAGGGTACTATAATTAGGTAAAAGTTTTATAGTTAGAGTGAAAACAACAAAATAATTAATGTGCAATGGGAATGTCATTCTAACATGGACTTGATTTGTTGCAATTGATGAGTATTGCATTGAATGTATGGAGAAATATTGAATCTCCTGGTTCAGCTATCACTCTTATGCCTAAAAATTAAATTAGTAAAAGAGTAGTCTCTCACCCGTTGAGTTAGAAGATAACTTGATTATTGATAAAAAAGAATAAAAAATGATGTACATCATATATGTGTAAAATTTAGGATAGTAGTATAATTTTATGGAAAAGCCATTAATGCTTGTTTATCAATTTTAATATTGCAATTAAAGCAGCAACTCCTTATATACATTTTGATTTCTTTTTTTTTTTATACATATAAGAGAGAAAACCTCTCAATAAAACTAACTACATGATTTGTATGCTAACAAATCCTGCATCAAAACGCCCTCAAGCTCATCTAAAGGGTGAAACATTGGTAAATAACCCGGAAAATTCGTAAGAGCAGCCTTAGTCATTAAATCAGCAGCCTTATTAGCACTACGAGATATATGAACAACTCTCACATCTCAGTCCCTTGCTAACATATTCTGAATCTCCATAATAACATCCTTATCATTATGCTCTTCAAAATTAGCAAGCTCAATCAACCTTGTAACCTTAGTAGGCTAGCTCATTCAATATGAATAAAATTGAAAAAAATCAATTAATGACATATTCATAAAATTACCAGTAAGAGTTACTATCTTTTATTTACTTTTGAACAGGAACTATCATTATTTATTAATTATAATATATTGTTTGAAATGACTTATATAGTGGACCGTGAGCCATATAATATACCATATAATTAAATGTATTGTAACCAGGCAGTGGAATTTTTTTTACTATAGTACTACAGAATTAAGTTCAGAACAAGTATGTTCTGATAATAATGCGCATTGCGCTGCGGTTTTGGTTTCTCACCAGAACACACACACAAACAAGACATATTTTCTTTTTGAATACACTTCAAAACAAGGGAAAGCGTCAACTTTTTGGAGGTGCGCACACAAGTGATGACAAAATTGAAGATTAAAGATTTGCTCACACACACAACCACACAACACAAATGCATGTTCCGTCCCATCCAGATACATTGCATTGTGGAGAAGATGTGACTTTTAATTTAAGCAGCTTTGTCTTATACACGTAAGCAACATGTTAATACTTAGCTATTCTGTACTATTCCAGTTTTCATCTCTCAAACTCTACCAAGAATTGCACATTATAAAAACATTATTAATTTTTAAAGGTACAACGATAGGAGCACTGTCATTTCTTTTATTAATTAATTAATTAATTAATTCCCATGCCTTGTTGTGTATACGCTACATTCACACCATTCTGCAGTCAGAACAAGGATTCTTTATAGCAAAATCTAATGTAAGTAACGTCGTCACAGCATAAATAATATGTATGCTCAATTATTGAGACTCGAGAGAGGGAAAGTGGTTTAGCTTGTTCTTTTTTCTTTTTGTATTGGAACAAATCCAACAATTTCATCATCACTGGTTTTCTATATAAAATATGCCTAGACGGCGAAAAATGTTACTATGTGCCGAAACGGCTTGTCGGGTATAAACAATTGAAGAATTTGTAAGCCTTCTTCATCCAGGCATCTATTAGACAAGTGTTATAAGGAGACATATATATTACGCACACAACTAAGTTAGATATTTGTAATTTCGCGGAATTATAAATGAATAACGGGTATTGTCACTTTGTGCGTGTGCTTGAGTATCCCTTTAACGTGCCATAGATTAGTGTAGGGACATATATTACCTACTTTAACGTGCCAAGCTAGGTTAGGGTGTATAACTCATAATACATAGCAAAGAGACATATATTACCTATTTCTATGTGAAAAATAGGATAAATTTTTAACCAAACAAAAAAAAGGGGAAAGAGAGGATGAAAAGAATGAGGCATCTCGTAATTATAAAGTCACTTGACACGCGGGTGGGATACCTTTGGGTAACAAAAAAAAAGTCAGGATGATTTATAAAAAAAAAAGGTCAGGATGACCACTATTTAAATAAACGTATTTTCATTTTTTAAAAAGGGAGAAAATAGTGTCGTGATTTCTCTTATTTATTGCATCGATTCTTTTTCTTACCCTACAATTCACAATCTAAAAATGAAATGCTGATTGATTTGCTATTTAATTTCTTATTTCCTTATTCTTCACAAGGATTAGTGGTGAATTGAAAAATCTCTCTTATGATCCTAATCAAATAATGAAATAATTCAACTGACGAAGGACCTAGCCCTGGTCCAACAATATTATTGTTGTTGGATAAAAATAAGGGAAGAGGATCTACATGATCACCCAAACCTTGTCTTCTGTCGCATACATACAAGTTTATGGTAAAAAAAAACTAAATTATTATATTATGGATATCATAGTCCATATAGACCATATAAAAGTATAAATAAAGGACTGATTTTAGTCATATATATGCCCATTTCTATTCTTTTAGTAATGCCACTCTAATATCAAAGGTTTCTTATTATTACTTAATTATCTTTAATTAAAGATGCATCGGGGGGAATATATATAGTATAATACTACCTCCTGTCCTAAATATTTAGGACCTAATTGACTTTTTTTTGGAGAGATTAAGATTGCGAAATAGGTTATTAAATGATGACATATTTGATATATTTTTAGATTATCCATTAGTTTATAGGTAAAATAAACTAATTTAAGAGAGAAAATTAGGTAAATAAATTTATAATTAACATATTTTGCTTTTTAAGGATTTTCCAGAAAAAGTCAATTAGGTTTTATATTTAAGATCGGAGTGAGTATTACATTGGAGAATGGAGACTATTTCGTTTACAGTTTACATGTTATGCTTTTGCAAGAGGACATGCGCATTTCAACTCCCAGTGATGTTATACGCACTACTCACACAAAACTTAAACTCTAACATTTATAATTATTTTAACTAGTATTTGTTGCGGCTTAATTTGGTCATTTTTTTCTTAATATAATTAAGTACCATTTCTACTGTCATTACATAAAAGTTTATTTCACTTAAGCATGGTTTAAAGATGCAAATATGTTTTTTATTCGAAATCAGTTATAGAAAATCAAAGAAGAGAAGTGGCTATTGATCATTAGAGTTAGGAAAATTAATTATTATTAAGCTATGTACTCCCGAAAAACTTGACCTTAAAAAATGGAGCAATAACATGGGTTGTTCCGATCCTTAGATCTTCATCAGCTGTTGTAGTTTTCGTCTGACGTTAATTTGTTCATTATCGTAGAGATGAAATAGTCAGATGGTAATAAAGGGATAACTTCAGTATTTTAAGAGAGAAATGGCAGGTCAACTATATATAATATTACTGTTGAGTTCAGTTTTCTTGGGCAGTTCCCAGTTCCCACAAACTCAATCTAGTACATAGCCTGCCCTATCATATAGCCAGATAACGTTATTAACTCAACCCATTTTTATTTTTATAAAAACAAATCACAGCCACACGCATTTTTTATTACTTTTATAAGAAAATCGAAGAAAATAATCCTGCATTTGTTTTGGCAGTTAGTAAGCAAAACATGACGCTCACCCACATGTATTTGCCTTGCAATCAACAAGGGATGTCCTGAGAGGGGGAAAAAGTCCGAGTTTTGACAAATATAAATATGTGAGTGTGTGTGAATAATGATACACATACATGTATGTTTCTATTACACAGTTTGCTATCATGGTTAAAATATTCATAGAATTGATCCGTTTCCAAGCAAGTCTAATCTAAATAACACAAAATTATTGATATATATAATTTTTATTTTTATCCATTGACATGCACAGACTTTAAAATAGAGATAATTATTAAGTATACTTTGCACAATTTGTCTAAAAAATTACTTAATAAAAATATCATTTCAAAACTTGAATTAATAACTATTTTTTTATCAGAAGTTTAATTACTAACTATAAAAGTTATGCTTGGACATGTCTGAATGACGAGCATCGTGGTGTTCATCACTCATCTATGCGTGCATAAACTTTAACTCATAAATAGGATAAATGAATTGGATCTTTACATGGTAAAGTGAAAACTCTCAAACTATAGGCTTGTGATCTTGAGAAAAGACGCAGTGCCTCTTTCATTATTTCAGCCATTTTTCGGACAAATTATTTCAGTCAATTTATTTATTCATTTTCAGATATTTTTTTGTGCGAAGAATCCAAATGAATCAGGATTAGAATGCTTTATTCCTGACTTCAAAATTATTTATAGAGTTTTTTGGGGTCAAATATTTATAGATTATTTACTAACTAAATCCTCGTATGAGTTATTCTTTATACCATCCTAACTAATCTCCGTCAAATTTATTTTTTAGAATTAGTTCTCCATAAACTTTAGTTGAGGTTGAATAACCCACAACAGATAAATTTGTGATCAACAAAAGATATTCATAACATAACTATCGTTATTAAAAATGGCATTAACCATCTTTTAAATAAAAAAATGGCATCCTCTAACATTTATTATCCATTTCACCCTCTCATTTCCAATTTCCCCTCCCATGATAGTTACGTCTGGTGATTGATTATTATTTTTAAGCATCATAATCGGCCCTTGACTCGTTGTCATTGCCTATAACCTGCTTAATTACCTTTTGTTCCATTTGCGTGTTACTTCAAATGCTGACATATCTTTGATCAAAAAAAAAAAATGCTGACATATCTCAAGACCCAAATATTCGCGTTTTATGACATAACGAAAAATTTGGCTAAATGGCAGTATAAAAGGAAATCAGTTTTTTTTTTCATCGGAAAAAGGAAATCAGCTTTTAAAATAATCCAAGTAAGATATACAATTCTAAATAAGTTCAAGTGTTTAACAAAAAACTGTCACGAGTTCAGAACTAATATATCTATTAATTATTAAACAAACTTGCAGAGAACTGTCACAAATTTACAACTATATTCCCGGCAATTAAGATGAATAGGGTGGATACCTTTGTATCAACAATCATCAGTTTACTAACTGTTGAATAGTTAATTCTTCGAGACAAATTTTGAGATGTGTTGAATTTTTTAAAAAATTTTAAAAGCTGATAGATTTACTAACTGTTTAATAGTTAAAGTACAAAGAACAGAGTTTTGTGCTTTAATTGACCCAGAATTAGCTACCAAGTTTGATTCAAAAGAAAATATGGTGTTTTTTTAATGTATTATTATCCTATATTCAGATAATGTACTAGTCCAGCCCCTGAGATTCGTTAAGGATCAGAGCCTGAGTTTCGGTTTTCCCTCTAGAGTTCTTTAAGGATCCAACTCTGTACTAATATAAGTCTAATGCTATTGTTTTTGTTCTAAACAGCGGGAATAGTTTTTGATTCAAGATCTATACATGTGTGTAAGGGAAAATTTTAAACTACCCGAATTCTTTAAATATAAGTTTATAACCAAGTAACGGCCTAAATTAATTTAACTTTTAAATGTGAAATAAAATACAAGATCCTACGCGTCTAGATGACACAATGGAAGATAACTTCAGAATTTTGAAAAACCAACTGATAATTATTACCGTATTCACACATGCATAATGATTGGATGGTTAAATTAGTGAGGAACTATACTCATATAAAGAAATAACAATATGATGAAAGAAGGAATTTCATCTAGAAATTATGTCTCATAATATAGAGTTGTCTCAAACCGCGTGAACAGACCATCGGTTATATATTTGTTTTTTCTCCTAAACATTTGTTAAAAAATTTGATAAGAAAGGATGAAATAGAAAAAAGGAAAATTTGGCGTTTAAAGTCAAAACTTTAAAGGTAAATTTTATGAGAGGGATTTATAGAAGGAAATGAAGTGTGATTGACCACAAAAAGAGGAGAGACTAGAAAACGATTTTAATAATTTGTTGGCGAGAGGGACACTAATCCTAAAAGATTGAGGAGAGTTATAACTTATAAATCCTTCCTTGTTTCCTAATTAATTTTTTTTCAAAAGTTTCTGTTTTATTTTTCACTCACCCAAGTAATAATGTACTATTTTTTCAGATAAAAAAGTCAAGTATTATTTCTTATATCCGACGTATAAAAAAAAAGTCAAGTATTATTTTTATTTCCAAATTTATGTTTCACTCACCCCATCCTATATTATTTTTGTTTCCAAATTTATTTCTCACTCACCCGCGTACTATTATTTTTGTTCCCAAATTTATTTTTCCTATCGTTCTTAGTATTCACTATACTTAGCTCTCTTCTTCTCTCTATAACCCACCTCATTTTATTTTGTCCTATTCGCCTCTTTTCTTCTTTCCTTTTTCTATAAATAACAGGTCTGTTCTCTTCTTTATTCCCCTCCAATTTTTTATTTTCTCTTCTCCATTAGTCCCTTCTTCTTTATCATCATCTTCTTCTTGTCTCTGAGTACATCATGGGAACAACAATGGAGGATCTTGGGACGGTGTGGGCGTATGAATCTGAGGTGGGTCTTTTCTTTACTGTTTTCTCTTAATCTCTGATTCTTCACTCAAAGTTTTTTCCTTGTCTTTGTTTCTCTGCTTTGTAATGTCTTTAATGCCACTTTGTTCGTTCGCTTCTTATAATGTTTAGCTTTTCCACCGTCACTTTTTTCACTTCTTCTAGCTTCTATATATCTTATGCTGCAAGATTCAAAAACTTTTTTCTTGGTTTTTATCTTTCCATGACAAAATTCTGAAGTGCAAACTGATCGATCTTTGTGTTTATTCTTTCTATATCTGCTATCACTGCAAATTTGTGTGTTCGCGTGCGTGTATTGAGGACAATATGTGAACACTTAATCGTCTTTTTTATTGAGGAGTTGTGTACCTTTGTGTCAGTCTTTATTCTGCCTCTAGAATTTGGCTTTGGTTTGAAACTTTGTGAATGTGACAGAGCAGAGAAGATAAAGGCAGATATGTTTTTGTATCTATTGATTTCTTTGACCCAATAGAAATTTTCTATTTTTTTTGGACTGAAATAAGTCTTGGGTTTGAAAAGATGGGTATGATTGATATTGCCGACTTTATGAATTTCTAATTTTTTTGATTTGTCCATAAATTTCCACTATGGTAATTTTATGTTGACCCCGATTTTACGTAATTTGTTTTCATTATTAAACCATTCAAAAGTTTCCTAATATATCTAGTAAAAAAAGTTTCCTAATATATCTAGTAAAAATCTTTCTTAATCTCCAAGTTTGGGAGATTCCTTACATTTTTATGGTTCTATATGGACTTAGCTCGAAGTAGATAGAAACCCATTACTAATCCAAAAGGAAAAACCAAGTCTAACATCTACCTTTGTGTCCACTCACCAAACATTGTCGTTTTCCTTGCTTATATTATACGATATATTATTCTAGTTTATTTTTGAAAAATGTTATTCCTGCTTTTATTCACTCCGTAACGTGCACTCACATTCTTATTCGGTGGCCTTAGTGTGAAACACTTTAAGATATTTTCATTCTATGTTCATGAACGGGTCCCTCGTGAAAACATTATGAAAGTGACATATGCTGTTTTCTGAATATGCAGAACAATGAGGAATTGAAGCAGAAGCTTCTACATGTGACACTCGAACTAGAGTCAGCAAACAAAGTCAAGATGCAACTTTTGGATCACCTCAACATTGTGTACCGTGAAAGAGACGAACTTCGTGAAGCACTCAACATTGTCCTTCATAAGCTCCCATCCAAATCGTCACCACCAATTTCTAATGCTCCAGAGAATAACAATAGCAATAACATGATTATTCCTTATCAAGTTATTCCCGAAAATAAGATTATGGTGCCTACCACTAAAGCCAATTCAAGCATAACTGAATCTAATAGTCTCTCTCATAATTCTTCAGCCGTGGATTCATTTCTGGACGCTGTTTCTTCTCCTGATTTCTCAAACATGAATGTTGGTGATTCTAGAAACGTGTGTTTGGCAAAACGTGATCGTGGGAGTATTGTTATTGAGAATATGATTAAAGGAAAAAATCTGCCTCCAAAGGGAAAGTTGCTTCAAAGTGTGATGGAAGCTGGGCCTTTGCTTCAGAATCTTGTTGTTGCTGGGCCTCTTCCTAGTTGGAGAAATCCACCACCTGTTCAGCCCATTAAGGTTCCACCTTTCAACATTAAGGACTTTGATATTTCTGGGTTTTCTATGAACGGCCTTGACACATGTTCTTCAGCTTCTATGCTGAACTTTGCTATGAATATGAATAATCCTATTCCTTGGCAATCCTCTTTGGCCCCTAGTTTTAGCTATCAAGGTCCTGCAAGCAAGCGTCAAAGGTTTTGATGATTATAGGCCAGTAGTGATTTTGATGATGCAGTTTTAATTTTTAGTGCCTTCTGAACACACCTCTTTTTTGTAAATGGAGTTAAATGATTGGTGTATATGGCAAACCCCTGGTTTTGATTGGTATTTGAGATACATGGCTTGTCGGGTTTCTCTGATATTTATGTTTAGAGACAAGAAGGCAAATTAAGTTATACTATGCTGATTCATGTTCTCTTTCTTTTCATCTCTTGAAATTAACATGCTAACTTAAGCTGACAGAGACACACAATACAAACATAACTTGGACAAAGAAAATCTTGACTAAGTATATGATAGGAACAACTGAACAAGTTTGTCCGGCATAAATGTCATGATATAACCAAAAAAGTAATTTTTTCCCCTTAAAGTGCTCGGTGACCTTGGTATTATCTATCTAAAACAAGAAAAACATGTGATTTCTTAAATTAACCTCCAATTTTTATGTCGCTATATGGATTTATGCTTCTAGAAATGAACGTTCGGTTTGATTAATACTTCTTCTATCCTGCAATTTACTAAGAATAAAATGCTAGGCAGAGGCATCATTTGGTTAAGGTGATAATAATGTCTTACAATTCAGGCAAGCCAGGGGATGAATCTCACTATTATGGACAAGGGAAATCCTCAGTAATTGTATTCTGTGTCTTATTCATCTTTATAACTATCTACACCATAATTCGGTGCCACTTTCCTAGAGACCCTCCTCCTGATAGTTCCTCTAGAAACCAGGCTTCAAGGGCGGATTCGAACGAGACCAACAATCCTCAAAATGATCATAATGACCATCATTCAATTCAGATTCACGGTCGTGGTTTAGATTTGCGAGTCATATCATCTCTTCCAACGTCTCAGTTTAAGAAAAATGAAGGAAGTAACAAAGAGTGTGCTATATGCTTGGGAGAGTTTGAAGATCAAGAATGGGTTAAGAGACTTCCTAGATGTGTCCATGTCTTCCATGTTTCATGCATAACCACCTGGTTTCAGAATCACAAAAATTGTCCTATTTGTAGAGCTAATGTTATTGTCAATGAAGATCGTCAACTAGCTCTTGCCATGGAGTCCTCTGTTTCCAACTATACACCAACAGCTGAGGTGTTGAATAGAGAAGACTTTGTGCCAGAAAGGCCTTCACATGTAGGCCATCACACACCAAAAATACAACCCATCTCATGTTCTACTTGATTTCCATTCCATTCCTTATTATGAAACTCCCTCCGGTCCTAAATATAAGATCTAGTTGACTTTTTTTTTGGAGATGTTAAGGTTACAAAATATGTTATTAAATCATGACATATTTGATATATTTTTAGATTAGTCATTAGTTTATAGGTTAAATAAATTAGTTTAAAGGAAAAAATTAGCTAAATCAATTTATAATTGACTTATTTTGTTATTTTAGGATTTTCTAAAAAAGTCAACTAGGTCTTATATTTAGGAACGGAGGGAGTATAATATTAGTATAAGTAACATCGTTCTCCTTTATAGATATATTTATTTTGTCTACGGGATCGAATGGGGGTTTTCCGTTTGGTTTTTAATTTCAACTTCATGATCACTTCCAAGTTCCACCAATTCCAAGTTCCACCAATGAGCACAACAAAGCGAAGATGAAATAGAAAGGCGGGCAAAGAAGTATTACTCCAATTGAATGCATTCAATTAAGCAAGGGGATAATAAATAGAAATTTCCTCATCAAAATATTTCTATAGCCCGAAAAAAGAAGAGTAGCCATGAAAGTTTATTGCTTGTTTAGGTCAATATATTTTAAGTGATTTTATGCCCAAAAAGATAAATATGTGGCTAGTAAAGGTTAATCCAGTTGATTAACGGATTGACTCATCACCACGTTGTGGATATTAATCTTGCAAATGTGAAAATCTTGTTAATGGACAATTTATAAGTGACTCTATAAGAATTATTTAAGCGTAGAAGCATGCCAAGATTACTACTCATGCTGGTCCTAATTATAAAGCAAGATAAAATATTAAATTTTAAGATATTTATAACTAGATTATAGATTAGAGTAGAAGTAAAATAGTTTAGTTTTAATAGAAAAGATAAATATAAACAAATTTAAAATGCATTTTTTATGAGTAGAAGTTAAGGTGAGTCGAGTAATGGGGTTCACTGGAGATATGACATGTTCCAAACTCAAAAGGCACTTACATGTTTAAAATGGTTTATGTTACATCCACAACTTTTGCATCGATTAAAAAGGCTGCTTTCAAATATCACAAAACAGAACAAGGATAGCCATCTGGTACACCGTACACGTAGAGAAAGCAGGCTCTTTAAACCCACCACCAACTTAGTAAATTTCATGTCAAAATTGTAACACAAAGTATGCTTAATGACGATTGAACGAAAATAGAGAAAGTACTCACTTCAATTCTAATTATAACATCATTTAGATTTTTTTTAGAAAATTAAAGATGCAAAATTAGTTACTTTAAATTGTCTTTAGTTATTTATTTTCTCAAAAATAAAATATTATTCAAATTTAAAACTAACTTATATTCTAATAATATGTGATATATGTTACAATTGTGTGGTCTAGTTTATTTTCTAAACTTCCACGAAAAAGTTAAATTGATTTTATATATACAAGAAGATAAAAGTAACCAACATATAAGACTAACCATGTTTCAAAAGTCTCCTATGAATGATATCTACCCGAAATTGCCTAACAATTAAAAGGGACAATTCAGCTTGATCACCACTTGGTAAGTGTGCTGGGAAGCGGAATGCACTAGGCAATCTTACCCATGCTTTATGTGAAGAGATTAATTTGAACTCACGATTTCAGAGCCCAAGACAAGTGATCTTATTGTGGCCGACCCTTCAAGATTCCTAACAACTATTAAAAGGAAAAAAACACAGCAGTTAAACTTAGATAATCCCAATTTTGTTTGCAACTTCCAATGCATGAAAATACAAGAATTACTTAGTAATGATCGTTCCTTTGCCTAATACTTCTACTAACACGCGGTTGGTTTACTAAGATTAAAATGCTAGAAAGAGGCCTCATTTGGTTGAGGTAATAACGATGTCTTCCAATTCGGGTAAGGATGGACCAATACGCTCAACAATCATATTCATTGTCTGGTGCATCATAGTAATTTTGAACCTCATAATCGGCACTGCTTTCATAGAGTGTCTGGTCCTAGTTCTTCTACAAATCAGGCTTCAAGGCAGAATTTCAACGAACTCAATAATACTAATGATGATCATGATCAAAATCATAATCTTCATTCTATACAGATTCAAGGTCGTGGTTTAGAGTTGTGGGTCATATCATTACTTCCAACGTCTCAGTTTAAGAAGAATGAAGGGAGTAACAAAGAGTGTGCGATATGCCTGGGAGAGTTTGAAGAAAAACAATGGGTTAAGAGACTTCCTAGTTGTGCCCATGCCTTCCATGTTTCCTGCATAACCATGTGGAACTTAAAGTCTCCTATGAATGATCTCTCCATGAAAGTAATTGTCTGCGGCCTGGGTAGTGATGTAATTGTCCCATGTCAAAACATATGGAACTTAAAGTCACCTATGAATGATCTCTCCATGAAAGTAATTGTCCGCGACCCGATTAGTAATGTAATTGTCCCATGTCAGAAATGTGTCAAATGAGACAACTTTAAATAGTTAGGTTACCACCTTAATTTTCTACATTTATCATCTTGACATGTATTTTAGAAAAAAAAAGTGTTTTCCATTGATAAGTTAGGAACCCAAAATCGCTTTGTTTATGTGAAATTAGTATCAAAGCCCGTGCAATGCGCATAATATTGCATTCTTCATGACTTTATTACCTTACACACTACATGACTTTGATACCATAAAATATTATTAATATTTATTAAAATTTAATAAAATTCAATAAAATGTATCTTTTACCTTTCTTATATTTGTTAAAATTATACTACCTCCGGTCCTAAATATAAGACCTAATTGACTTTTTTTTGGAGAGATTAAGGTTGCGAAATAGGCTATTAAATCATGACATATTTGATATATTTTTAGATTATACATTAGTTTATAGGTAAAATAAACTAATTTAAGGGAAAAAATTAGGTAAATCAATTTATAATGAACTTATTTTGCTTTTTTATAGGATTTTCTAAAAAAGTCAATTAGATCTTATATTTAGAACCGGAGGGAGTATAACTCTACTACAATTTTATAAAATTAAATTTTTTAAACTCGAAAGATTCACTCCCTTAAAATCTCCTGAACAATTAGTTTGGATAACTACTATTCTCTTATTTTAAAGAAGAGAAAACCTAATTTTCCTTCATTTACCTTTATCATTTTGATTAGCTAAATTTTTTTTCCCTTTTACTCTTTTCCCATCACTATATACATTATTTACATTACCTTTATTTTATACCTACTCGATTACTACTCTTATTATTCATTTTCACTTTAATGTCATTAATTAATTTGATTAACTACAATAAATTTAATTTTTTTTAAATTATGCCTTTACGAATTCCCCCTCTTTTCAAGACATGTTTTGTTATAGCTAGTAAACTCCCTCGTGCAATCTGTTCGTGTTAATAGCTATGTTTCATCTATGGTAAAAAAAAAACCTATGTTTCATCTAATACGATTGTTAGTGAGAAGAATGAAATGAAATATTTATCATCCAAAATGACATAAAACTAAGGTACAAAATTTCAAAAACTATGGAATTCAGTTGGAGTTGTTGTAATTGACGGTAAATGATTGCATCTGTCACTCTATCATGTTTCTGTTGTCAACATGGGTTCACGGAAGTAATAGTTAGATTTAACACATGAAAATACATGGAGTGGTCATTTTTTTAAAATGTGTATTGTGTCAATAGTTAATAATATGAAATACAATAATAGTGATTAATCCAATTTTAAAATTGGAGACATAACCATATTACCTAGGTGTTAGTCTCGATATTTTTTTTAAAAAAATTAAAATGTGTAACGTGTCAATGGTTAATAATATGAAATACAATAATAGTGATTGATCCAATTTTAAAATCAGAGACATAAGCATATATTCTCTCTGTTCCTAAATATAAGATCACTTTAGGGAAGAGAGCTTATTCCTAAATATAATATCACTTTCTAATTTGACTCAAGTTTTCCCCAAATTACCCCTATACTCCCTTCACCCAAAAATAGTAGTTTGAAGAAGGTGAAAGGATATTTTTAAAACTTAGATGAGGGGTATTTTGGAAATTTCATATAATCATAACTCATTGGAATGTCTTCCTTAATTTCTCCAGATTTTCTTAAGTGATCTTATGTTTAGAAATGAAGGGAGTATTACCTAAATGTTAGTCTCGAAATTTTAAAAAATCCCTATACAGTACCATGTTGGTGGTTACATATATTAGATAAATTACACTAAATATTGTACCATTTCAACCATCAATTCTTTATCTCTTGAATTCAACAAAATGTCTTAGAAAATAAGTTTGAAACCACTTGAACAATTACATAGTGCTGAAGGAAAGGGAAAAAAGTTAACATTAAGCTATTGTTGACAAATCGGTAGGGAAAGAGAACAAGATGAAGAATTAAACAAATCTTTATATTGATAGATGATGAAGAAGAATATGAAAACAACAACAATATTCTAATCCACTTGGACTAGATCAAAACATCCCTCATAGAGGTGATGACCACTCCTCATTGAGGAAATGAATTTACAAAACAAATCCCTAACACTAGGGTAATGAGGAGAGAGACCAAGTTAACTCTCCCTCTTGGTGTAGACTCTCATAAATCTCACACACTAAAATGTTTAGGTTGGGACCCTTTATATAGGCAATAGGGCCACTAACCACTTACAAGATACAACTCATTTAATATGATCCTAATATTTCTAACACGCCCCCTCAAGTTGACATTACTTAAACTTATGAAAGTGTCAACTTGTCAATACAATCAATAGGGTTTAGTGAATTAATTAGATCGAGTTCTTTTGATCTTGTAAAAAAAAATGGAAGACAATTTCCTCCGTTTGTCTTCAAAAAGACATTCGTTTAATCTTTCTCTTCATCATTTTCTTCAAGTTAATCTTCAATACATTGTTCTTCATCTTATTCTTCAATATTATGATATTCCGCAGCAGAACTCATGTAACACTTCTTACAAAGCCATAACACGCATTAACAAGACATCGATCTTTACATCCCCGTTTACATGACCGATGCTTCATTTACAATCTTGCATTCTAGCAACCAACGTTCGAATTGTTGTACCATGCAAATATCAATTGTATTTATCACAAACTAATAATGGTAACTTGCCTCATGAAACTTCTTGCACTGGACTCTTATAATTGTTTCATCCATTAAACCAATTTGCAATATAATGTGATTATACTTTCATCCCAATTTCCATCACGTACCTGCTGAATAAACAGATTCACCACATATGAGTTCATAGGCACTCGAAACTCGTCCTCTAAGCACACTTCATTCTTTATATAACCAAGAATTTCAACACTTCACAATACTCATCTATCCCATTCATATCTTTCAAGAGAATATGAAACAATGGTTTCTTTGAATCGGAATTGCAACAGCAAATAAAGAAAGTGGTAGGAGAGATCTTCAAAGTAAGGATGAATTCTTTGGATTGGGAGCACTTCTTGAACAATCTTTGTTGATTGACCTTGATTTGAAGGAAGGGTTGAATTGCATAAAAAGAAGAAGAATCGGGTTTTTTTGTCTTCAAGATACTTCATACGAAAATCTTTAAAGTTATATATGATGATTTGAGTTATGTAGTGAAACACAATGCGGTAGATGAATTTGGGTAGGAGGATCTTGAATAAATGTATTGGACTTGGATTTGCTTCTTGGGATGTGCACCTCAAATCTTGATTTCACGACATACTACCATGTCAAATAGCAAAGACTCAATATTGCTTAATAATGGTGCAAAACTTGAATTCTTGATGAAGATTTGATGACTTCTTGGACGATGAACATTAAAACTCAATATCAACTAAAGAAGATGATGAAGATTACTGTATAACCCAGATTCGCTCTGATACCATGTTGACAAATCGGTAGGGAAAGAGAACAAGATGAAGAATTAAACAAATCTTTATATTGATAGATGATGAAGAAGAATATGAAAACAACAACAATATTCTAATCCACTTGGACTAGATCAAAACATCCCTCATAGAGGTGATGACCACTCCTCATTGAGGAAATGGATTTACAAAACAAATCCCTAACACTAGGGTAATGAGGAGAAAGACCAAGTTAACTCTCCCTCTTGGTGTAGACTCTCATAAATCTCACACACTAAAATGTTTAGGTTGGGACCCTTTATATAGGCAATAGGGCCACTAACCACTTACAAGATACAACTCATTTAATATGATCCTAATATTTCTAACAGCTATTACTTAGAAAATAGGTTTAAAGATCAAATTCGTCCGGAAGTTTTCATTGAGATCAAATTTGCCCCAAAAATTTTTTTTAGATTAAATTTGCCCTCAAAATTTACAAAAGGTATCAAAACTACTCTTCAGTTAGACAAAGTTAATTTTGACTATTAAAATTGGTCAAAATTCTCATATCTCATGTCACAGTCATATAAGTCATAGACATGTCATGTCATCATCTCTCTTGCACTCACCCACCCTCACTAGTCACGCCAACAACTTCACTCCCTCCCTCAACCTCCATTATTCCCCGTTGCCTCCTCCAGTCCTCCCCATCACCAACAAACCTTTCTAAATTGACAGAATCAAGGCGGAGATCAGAGAGAGGAGAGGGAGAGGGAGAGGGAGAGGGAGATGATTGATCGGAGTAAGGATCGGTGTAGAGAGAGGTGGTGGAGGTTCGGGGGAGGAGGATATTGAAGTTCTTTCTTAACCTTCAATTCCCTGCCCCATCTCCACCATAACTACAATACTCCCTTCCTCTACTTCCCATTTTTTAAACCCACTAATAATATTGCAAATCCTTGTAATTTGTAGCAACAAATTCCAAGAAAAGTTCATCATTTTAGGTGATGGGGAGGATTGGAGGAGACAACAGGGATTAATTTTAACGGTCAAAATTAACTTTATCTAACTAAAGGGTAGTTTTGATACCTTTTGTAAAATTACAGGGCAAATTTGATCATAAAAAAATTTTAGGTGCAAATTTGATCTTTAGTGAAAATTTCTAGGGCAAATATGATCTTAAACACTAGAAAATACAATAAGAAAAGAAGTTTGAATACAATTGGTACTTTTGAACTGTTTTTTTTATTTGTTGAAGTGTGGATGCAATTTCAAGTTATTCTTAGAAATCTAAATGCAATTGGTACTTTTGATCTTTTTTTTAGAATTTTTGAAGTGTATCTACAATTTCAAATTATTCTTGGCGGAGTATTCATTACTCTTGGTGGAGTATTCATTAAGTTATAATACAATTTCGAATTGAAGTGTTGAATTTTTTATGGCAAAGGATCAAGTATGAATATTAGGATTGTTAGAGCAGATTACGAAAACACTGAGTGGTTATGAACTTATGATACATGAAGTCATGGAATCATGGAACACATATATAAGGTAAATTTTTTTTCTTATTAAGGCATTAGGTTGGGCGAGGTTTTTTGTTGGGAAAAAGACAGATAAAGCAAGAGGGTAGTTCGCTAAATTTCAAAAAAAAAAAAAAAAATTTAAGGTCACAACATTAAATTAACAACTGCACCATTCCTATTAAACACATGCATATTTAACCATTACATCATTTTTCAGTTCAAAAAAAACCATTACATCATTCACAATTAACAAGTAAAACATATCAATTAAGTGATTAGCCACATCAACATCCTAATTCTCATTAACAACTAGAGCGTTATTAATTTAGTGCATGTGACCTTGATTATCCTTTTGAAAATTTAGCTACTTAGATTGTCCTTTTACATATTCAAATGCTTTTATTTGTTTTTTGGCCTTTTTATTTTGGAATATAAATTCCTATTATAAAAGTAATTGAGCGTAAAAAGAAATAAAAGCAGTGTCATTAAATATTCACTAATAAAGTTAAGATTTTATGATACAATTATTAAGGAGCAAAATCAATGAAATTAAAAGATGAGAAATTAATTTGACTATATTTTCATAAATCCATTTACATAAATTCAGGAATTGAAAAATGCCAAAAATGTTTAACTCAAAGTTCCCTAATGGAAACAATATCTTTGTTGACAATTTATTTCGTTTTTCCCTTGTAGAAACAAAATCACAAAATTTTAAATGATGATGTCATTATATTAGACCGCTAGAATTAATATAGATTAGTTGTTTTGTATCTTTACTTCCTTATGTATTAAAAAAAAAGAATTAATATAACTTAGTGCTTATTTCATCATGTGATTGTTGTTGTGATTTCAAATGCCAAAAATGTTTAATTCAAAATTCCCTAATTAAAACAAAATTTTAAATGACAAAGGCTTTATTATGAATACCATTAATTAATGCCAATTAGCCATGAGTTCATTATTTGAATTACGCTTAATTGGCGTAACTTTCGTGATAGGATTTTTCAGGTAATTAATTTAATAGGATAAAAATAAAAATTAATCAATAAGTATACGCCTGGATTTAATGAGGCGAAATGGAGCAATAGGCACCAACACAAACAAGGGATTTTAAAATGAAAACACAGGAACACTGGATTTAATGAAAACACAGGACCCTGTCTACTCATTGTTCAGATTGAATGAAAAGATAGAATCTTTAATTGAAAATAAATAAACAAAAAAAGACATATGTAACTTAAAGTCTCTGTGATCTCTCCATGAAACTGCCTACCAACTCTTACAAGGATTATAATGCAGGCGATGCAGCATTCAAACTTAGATGATTCCGATTTTGTTTGCCACGTCCAATGCATCAAAATCAGGTGTGAGCCTAACATATGCCTTCTTAGTGCCATCAGGCCTGTAATAGAAAAGCAAATTAAGGGTGAAATGCAGCGATAAAGCAAATTTGGAAAAAAGCAGCAATGTTGTTTCTTCAATCAATGTTACCTCAAAACAAGTTCTTCACATATACACAGTTCATTACAAACCAGAAAAAGTTTTGCAGTACAGTCAAAATGAAGACAATCGTACGATGATACTCACCCGTTCCTAGGATGTCAGTTAAGTTAGTTATTAGTAAAAATATTAACAATTCTCCCTAACCATATACATTTATACCCACTCTCCCTATTAGGGTATATTTGGGGAAAAGTTGCGAAAAATTAAGTGTCATATTTAGACACAAATTGAAATTTGAAAGTGATCTAATGTTTAGGAATAGAGGGAGAAATTGCAAGTGAAGTTGTTGGAACTATGTCATGCACTCCAAATTATTTCCCAACAAATTTCAATACCCAATCAAAAACCAAGAAATGCCAATAGTTATCTAACTTGAAACAAAAAAGCACATGAGCATACTATGCAAGGCGAAATGTAAGTCACAAATAGAAAAGCAAAGAATTGAACTGGTTATCATTAAAAGCTCGGTACATAAAGGCTCACCTGATCAAGGTATTCACTTTCTTAGCCTGAATGTCGTACATTTTCTTCACGGCATCCTTTATCTTCTTCTTGTCAGCACGTAGGTCAACAATGAAAACCAAAGTGTTGTTGTCTTCAATCTTTTTCATTGCAGACTCAGTAGTGAGAGGGTATTTCAAAATTTGATATTGATCAAGCTTGTTCCTCGGGGGAGCACTGATGCGCGGGTATTTGGGATTCCTATCCTTCTTCAATGTCTTTGGCCGATGGAATGTAACAGAGGTTCTGATTTTCTTGGCCTTCTTTTTGAAGCCAGGTCCTGACTTTACTGCCTTGGCAGTTTTCAAGGCCTGTGCCTTCGCATCAGTTTTCTTCGAACCATCAGCTAAAAAAATGACATGACTCAGTAACACAATAACACCAGCACCAGCTAATTAAACAAAAAATTGAAAAACTAGACGCCATGTGATATGGGAAAATCAATTCCAATAGTGTTATATGCCATCAACCATACAAAACAACAAACGTAACATCAACTGCATCCTATTGCATTATACTTCCTCCGGTCCTAAATTTAAGTCTTAGTTCACTTATACATTGATTTAACTAATTTTTTCCCTAATATTAAACTAGTTATTTGACCTATAAACTAATTTTTTTGAACTGAAATACATCAAATCTGTAATCCAAAAGTACATCAAATCTGTCATGATTAAATAAACAATTCTGCTTCCTTAGTCTCTCCAAAAAAGTGAACTGGAGGGATTAATAACTTCACTGTATCCTCCCCTAAGACATCAGCTAAAACTTCACATTGTTTTCTTTGTCACTCAATCGGTAAACCAAAAAAAAAGAAGAATGGAATATGAGCTAGGAAAATACAATAATGTTAAGACAAGCACAGGAGATAGAGATTTGAAATATCAGCATAAGCACTGAAAATGTGTAACATTGATAAACACTACTCACATATCAACTTACACTAACAATAACTCATTCCTTCACAACTAACTAGCATTTCATAGGTCCATCAAAGAAAATAAAATGCAATGAATATAAACTATAAAATCTAGGAATTGCAAAAACAACATCAGTAAATAAAGTAAAGATTAAATATCTTGAATCACTAATCAACACACATGAGTAAATTCAATTACTGTATGATTTGAATATCGTTGAGTTGAGAGAATACCTTTGGGAGCCATGAATGAATTTCGGCGATGAACACCAAAATTTTGAGAAGAGAGGCAATTAGGGTTTTGGGATTGGGAGGGGTAAAGGGTTATATTGGAGCGGGAATAAAGTTTATACGGCCCAATGTATAGATGGGTCTGACTCTATTTTGGGCTTTTATGGGTTGATGGATAAGCCCATTTAGTCGTTCAGTTATTCGGCATGGATTAAAACAATTTCAAGGGGAATATATGAGTTTTTCCTATAAACGAAATAGGAGTATTAACAAAAAAATAATAATAAAGGAAAATATGAATTTTTTATCAACGAAATAGGAGAATTAATCCGATAAACAAAGAAAAATATGAGTATTATCTATTAAGTAAAATTGATTTAGGAAATTGAAATTTCTCACGCGCCAATATATGAATCAGAGTTACTTATGTAGTTACACACATGCACTTGCTTTGGTCTATCTTATATATAGGACCCTTTCATAAGCTCTTCTGATTCATATTTTAAAAGCCTTTGATAGCATTAAGTATTAACTAATTATTAATTTCCATATAAGGTTGTATTAAATAAGGGTACCTTAGGAACAACAAGGGATTAGTCTCGCGTGACACGTATACAAGGATGCAATAGGAAACAAAAAATAAGGGTAGCTAGAGAATTAAAATTAATATAGTTTTAAAATTTAGTATGATCAACCAAGATAACTTACAAAACCATTATGAATTTTTTAACAAACTTGATGTTTTAACTATTTTTATTGGTATACGTTTGCTAGTTAGAAAATTACTCCGCTTCATAGTCAACTCTAACCGGTTCCCACATATTATTTTTTGATTAAATATAAAGGATTTGTTAATTCAGAATAACTAAACCTAATGATAATGGCTACAAGTAATCTTTCTTTTAACTTTTAGTTTCATGATTACATATTCATTCAAAAAAGAATTCGAGTTATTTTTTTTGTTCTGAAATTCGAGTTATTTCTATTCTATATTAGTACTAATACTAATATTATATATAGGACTGAAGAGAGCATAGCCCATGGATTATTTTATTTAGCAACAAAACATATTGTATTTACGAAAAATGGAGCTGAGGTATATACATGGATAAAAGCTGCATCGTTCCAACGTTATGGGATGCTGTTTAGAAGACATCAAAGTATAAACAGTGGTTCATTTCATTCTTAAACTGATAAATCTAGTAGTATATTGGTCTGTTTGGTGTTGGGAATGAAAGTGAAGAATTGGAAAGTGAAAGGGGTAAAGATGAAAAGTAGGGGTAAATTAAGTAATGATGGAAAATAAAGTGTGTGGGGCCCAAAACAAGTGTGAGATGAAGAGAGAAAACTTGTGGGCCCCGGGATATATGTAAATTACACAAAAACCTAAACTTTCTAAACTTTCTAATTCTTTAACATTTTCCCTACCAACCAAACAAGCCATATCTCTTTAGGTTTTCTGCCATATAAATGATGTAATGCCGCTTGCTCCTTGCTGTGATTTTTGTACCAATGAATGAGGTGTTTGTGTTCTTAACTTAATACACAGTTCTTAAAAAACAGAATGGAAGTTGAAAGAAAACTTGCACATGAAAAAAAAAAGGAAAGAATGATGTGACTGGAAATGTTCCAGTAGCAAAATGATTACAAATCTTCACAAATGAACATTAAATGCTTCACACATTCCTTTCATCTCCAACAAGAAAATCCAGGACTCCTGGCTATGTATATATTTTGACCATGTATTAGGTTGACCCTTCTTTGTCTAAGTCTTTGTTATTTACAATAGGATCAATGAATCCAGTTAATGGAGACTGCAGATCAGAACCATAAACATGGCCCATTTTGGTTCGCTTTGTTTCCAAGTACTTCTTATTTTCTTCTGTGATTGGTGTCAACACAGGAACACGTCCTATCACTGCCAAACCATACCCTCTCAGTCCAACAAACTTTGCTGGATTATTCGTCATTAACCTCATTGTTCTAACTCCTAAATCTCTCAGAATCTGCATTGAGTTAGTATCATGATTCCAATGTCAGTATTAAAAAACAAGCAAATACCAATGCACATCTTGATAATCCATTTCTTAAGTTGGAAGAAGAAAAAGAACAACTGCGTTAGTCCAAGGAAAAGAGGTCTTGACCACTTAAATATGAGGTCAAAATTTTGAGTTACCATAAATGAAACAAAATGAGACCACCCTCAATTAAATTCAATAGGCTTAGTATAAGAAGTTTTGACCATTTAAATAGGGTAATTAATGAACATATTTGTCAACATTACATTCGTCAGAGGGTAAAATTGGACCACTTTGGTTACTTCAATGGTAAAATTGTACCCGATGTTAGTTTAAGGTGCCCAGTGTCCATGATGGTTACTTGAAGGGCAAAATAGGGTCATTACCTATTTATACGAGGTCTCAAGTTTGAGTTTGCTTGATTGAAATAAAAGAGAGAACCACCCTTGATTAAATCTAACAATGCTTGAATTTGACCAAGTCAAATAGCGATATAAAGAAAGAATACCTGTGCACCAATGCCATACTCTCGAGCATCTACAGCTAAGCCAAGGTCTAAGTTGGCTTGAACAGTGTCACGACCTTGGTCCTGCAAGTTATAAGCCTTAAGTTTGTGACCAAGTCCAATGCCTCTTCCTTCATGACCTCTAAGGTACACAATTACTCCTCTTCCAGCTTCCTCAATTAGCTTCATAGCCAACTCTAGCTGGTTCCCACAGTCACATCGAGCTGATGCAAATATATCACCTGTTATGCACTCTGAATGTACTCTCACTAACACATCTTGCCCATCTCCTATGTCTCCCTGCACATTCATGTCACATATATAAACTTTGTGTATATGTCTTTCACATTACAAGTATACTTAGAACTTCACCTAAAATATATAAGCAACTTGATATAGGTTGTGTCTTTTAAAAAGCCAACATGTATAGTATAACACATATATGGAGGTACCTTCACAATTGCCACATGTTCAGTTCCATCCAATTTAGAGTAATAGCAATATGCTTGAAATACGCCCCATTTAGTAGGGAGGCGTGAGAAGCTAGTTCTTTCAACCACTTTTTCTCGTTTTCTCCGGTACCTTGGACCATGAATATGATTATTAGCTTATGATATTGCATTTAGATTTGTAAGTTGGAAAAGTGTAATACAGCAACGACAAAAACTTACCTTATCAAATCAGTTATTGAAACAATTGGTATGTTGTGTTGTAATGCCAAGTTTTTGAGAACATGTATGGGAGCCATAGAACCATCGGTTTCATTAACAAGAGCTGAAAGAAGAGAGACAGGTCTCAAACCAGCAATAGTGACCAAATCTACAGAAGCTTCAGTGTGAGCTGCTCTTCTAAGAACACCTCCATTTCTGTACTTTAAGGGAAACACATGACCTGGTTTTCTGAAATCTTCTGGTTTTGAGTTTGGAGATGACAAAGCAATAACTGTCTTTGCTCTATCTGCAGCTGATGCGCCAGTGGAAGTGTTAACTTTTGCATCCTATACAAACAAAAAAAAATACAAAAATAAATAAGTGTAGTTATTTTTTGGCTACAAGCTCACTAGTAAGGTTATATATAGACTATGAAACAAACATACCACAGTTATAGTAAAAGCTGGGTCAGAAGAATCCTCAATTTCAGAATCAGGAGACATGAGAGGAAGATTTAATCTTTGAAGATCCTCATCCTTCATGCCCACAGAAATAATCCCTGATCCATGCTTTATCATGAAGGCCACGTGTTTTGGACTAGTCATTGATGCAGCCATTACAAGATTCCCTTCAATTTCCCCACTTTCATCATCATCTACCACAATCACAAACTAGCACAAATCTCCATCAATATATTACCATTTATTTCATAACGTGATTTTTTTAACAGTCACGTAGAAATATCTTCGACGTAATGAAAGAATTACACTCCTCTTGTTTCTAAATAAAAGATTACTTTGACTTTTTTATTGTGGAAGTTAAGAAAATGAATTAGACCGCTAAATTATATTATATGTCACATATAATTAGATTATAAGATAGTTTATAAATAGAATAAATTAGTTTTGTTTTTTTTAACCGAAGTATAAATTAGTTTTGTTGAAAAATGATAATTGTAGACAATTCAAAATGATTAAATTCTGCACCCTTAATTTCTAAAAAAAAAATCAAAGTGATCTTATAATTAAGAACTGAGGAGTAGTAATGAGTTCAACCTTTCCTTGGCGTAGTGCATTAAGGGCTTGCTCAATGGGAGAGTAACCTTTGGATGGGCAATCTGGATCACCTTCTGCATCACTCACAAAGAAATCTGAAGTTTCAGGTGTGATTTCTGCGTCTAATGTTCCAAATGGTGATGAAGCTGACTCATCCATGCCACCAAAAACTGATCCATTCTCATTCTTCTTCATGCTACTTTCACCATATGTGTTTCCCACTCCAACTTCACACAACTTTTTCTTCCACATACCATAATTTCTTGTACTATGAATTGTCAAGAAAGAGTGACGCAAGCTGCCAAACAATAATACTCATGATGTCATAAAATTCATAGCTTAGATTAATGGTCTCACATAAAAAAGGAAAAAGATTATTGAAACATTACCTAGAGTTGTAGATGACATGGGATATTAAGAAGCGAGTGAATGAAGCAGAATCCATATCAACTTAGGCTTGAAAGTCTTACTTCCAGAAGTTGCTGTACAAATTTGTTTATTTAATTCTCATCATTTCATTGAATCCTATAATTTTGTTCTTTCTTTTCAGGTTATTATTTGAGTTCTTATAAACTCCTTTTTGCAGACGTAATCGTTATCCTATATATGTAATTACTAATGTAGTTAGGCTTTGAGCCACAAGCTAAGACAAGTGGTGTGGGACTGTCGTGTAGCTTACACGTACACGATTCTGATGAACACCAGAAGGAAGCCAGATAAACTGAAAATTGCACACCTTACGTGCTTTGTCCTTTTGCTAAGATAATGATCATTATCGATTCATTTAAATTTGATAACAAAATCTAAATAATTCTATGCACTTTTATTGACATGGAAATTAAGGAGGTGAGGTGTGATTGTGAACTTGGGACCCCTTGGTTTAATCAATTAAATTTCTCTTTAGAGTGAAAATCAAGGTATGAAAATTGTTGTTATAAATATTACCCCAGATGGTGTATAAAACCTGTCTACTCCTGGTTTTTCTTATTCTACAGTTTTTTCAATTCTCAAATAAATGGTCTAGTTGTTAATTTAAATATTGCAATTTGTATACTTAGATGAAGAAAGATGGTACTCACTCCGGTCCTAAATATAAGTTCTAGTTGACTTTTTTAGAAAGATTAAGGTTGTAAAATAGGTAATTAACTAAATCATGACATATTTGATATATTTTTAGGTTATCCATTAATTTATAGGTCAAATAAACTAGTTTAAGAAAAAATTAGATAAATCAATTTATAATTGACTTAATTTTCTTTTCTATGATTTTCCAAAAAAGTCAACTGGACTTTATATTCATTGTTTTCTATCATTATAACTCAACAGTACTTTTTCTTTCATGGAGGTCTAATTAAAACAATTTTTTTTTAACTTGATATTATTCATATGCTTGAATCCTCAACAATTTATACTATTTTTATCAATACCCTTTTCTTGGAGGGCTGAAACACATATCAAGATTCACCATCACAACATTCAAACATGTTATAGGTTCAAAGAGCATTTAAAGTTTATACAATAACAAAACCTCTCTCTCTCCAAAGAACTTGAAAATCCACAAACTTATCATAACGTGTAATACATTCATACTCCCTCCGTTCCTAAATATAAGATCACTTTGGACATATGGATAAGTTCCTAAATATAAGATCACTTTCTATTTTTCCCCAAATTTTGCCCAAATTACCCCTCCTTAACTAATTCACTTCTCTCTCTCAATTCTCCACCAACAAGCCACATTCGAATGCCTCACCTCAATGCTCCTCAATTGAATCCTCTCTCCCCTCTACTCTTTCAACTCCCAGCCCTTCCATTCCTCCACCATCTTCATCCTCGAAATTTCCCCCAATCCCTTCCCTCAATCAAACTTCCATCCATTTTACAAGCCTAGGGTTCGAATCACCAATCTGGACCGTCTGATTGAAGGTATGGAGAAAGAGGTGTTTAGATCGGAGGGTGAGGGTGTTGTGGTGGCCTGATTCTTGTTTTTTTTCCAAATTATTCAAAGTTTCTTGCAAAGACAGTTTCATGTGCAGGAATTGTTTGTGAGGGGTGTTATAGGAGGAAGGACTTTGGGGAGATGTTGCTTTTAGCGGTGGCGAAGCAGGTGGTGGTCATGGGTTTGGGAGAGTGGATTGGGCTGTGAGATTTCGTTTCTCGAGGTTCAATCAATTGAGAATCCTATGTTCCTGTTTGTCTTTTTAGATTTAAGTGGGGCTATTTTGGGAAGATCATGTAACTTTATTGTCTTCCTTAATCTCCCCAAATTAACTAAAGTGATCTTATATTTAGGAACGGAGGGAGTATCATCAATTGTACCAACTTCCACAAAGTTTAAATGAGTCTACATTCTTTTTTGGCCAACCAGATTGGCTATAAAATTGAAATCCACCTTGTATATTCCAACCACACAATGTTTTAGAAAACCCGTAGATTCATTTTAGTTATTGGAAACTTGACTTTAGGTTCTTTCCTTTTCTAAAGAAAAAAGTGGATATTTGATCTGAATCAAACCTTGAATAGGGGTGGGAAGAGTCCAATCCGACTATTAAGAGTCTATGACTTGAAACGGTAAGGCCTTAGACCGGCCTTTTTATTTCCAGGCCAATACTTTTCTTTTTGTCTATTTTGCTTAATAGACCCCGACTAAGACTTGAAAAAACATATTAACCTATTATTCCTATTAAGCATTTTAATATTATTTTCTAAAATAGGAAATTACATTGTTATAATTAGTTGATGCTATTTGTTACTAATTCTTAGTATAAAATTATAATTATATCTCACGTTCTAGATTTTACATTACCTTTAATTTCTACATATCTTCGTTTAAATGTGTCGCACATCATTCACCTCTCTAAACCCCTTATTGTACTATGTTTAATTTATCAGACCTCCCGATAGACAAATAGTCAAACTAGTCCAAGCTACAGACTAAAAAATGTCTCTAACATACCACAAGTCAGACGACTCAGACCTCCTTTCAATAACACAAGCGAAACATTACGGTGTCGGTATAGATCTGGGTCTGCCTAGGTTATTTCCACCCTTATCCATGAATCACAAACCAGTGGGTACGGGCCTGTGTTAAGTGGACCCGCCAGGCGGGCCCATGGGCAATGAAAAACAAAATAAAGAAGAGACCCAATCTGACGTGGCAGCCCAATATGGGAGAGAGAGAGAAAGTAAAGGCGCGCCGAAGAAAACTCGAGACCTGAGGTTTTCGTGTTTTGCGCACTCTCTCAGTAGTCCAACGTTAACACTCTCCCATGAACATGAAACAAAAATTGAGAGAGAGAGAGAGAGAGAGCGCTTCAGATTCACATTTACATTTTCCCTCCCTCTCTTCTCTCCAACCTCGATAGGAATTAATTAATTAATCAATTAATTTTCTTTCCCGCCAATTGTTTCCTTTTTTTGCCTGCCTGTTTCGTGAATTCCCAGGTTTTCGTTTTCGCATGCGTTTCGTTCTTTGGATATGGCAGGATCGACCTTTTCTCTTTCCGGTGATTGGCGAGAAAATAATGTTGTAAAAGGCTTATTTGCTGTGTCAGGAATTATGCTTACACTCGTCACCTATGGTGTTTTGCAGGTTTCTTTTATATTCGCTATCATTTCATATCAAATGCTGATTTTTCGGTTATTTGTTTCTATTTTAATCCTAGTATTGTACTTGATTAGCGATTCGATTTATAGGACCTGTTTGTTTTTGTTGTTGTTGTCTGGATTTAATATTTTAATTAATTTTTATGTGTTCCTTGTCGTTTATGCTGAAATAACATAAAGAAATGTTTCATCAAGTCATTACCTGTAGATTTTATTTCTTTTATCATTTTCAATACAGAATATTTACTTTGTTGGAATAAAAAAGAGCTTGATTAGCCATTTTTGATCAGATTAAGCTCTTATTAGCTGTCTGAGAGGTACTTGTAGAGGATAGGAAGAAGAGGAGAGGGTAAAATAAGAGAAATAGAGTGCACGAGAGAAAGAAGCAGGGATCACTCTGATGAGATATTCATTGTGTCATAAAGATGAGTAGACAATTAGAATAGGTCCACTTATATAGTGTGAGATTTATTAGAGTTACGCACCTAATTTTCCCTTAACCCAACTAATCCTAACTAACTCATTCAGTTACAATATCATAACGCCGTCCCTAGACCTTATGGTGTATAAGCCTGTCATAAGCGGTTCGCATTAATTAGATTCAGATTTTGTTCAACCATTTGTTTCTTCTTAAATATATATTTTCACTTAATTTGCAGCTTCTTTTTGTTTTGTTCGTTGGATAATAACAACTTTTTTGTTTTTCATAGTTTCAAATTAAATAAAGCAGTGTATTTATTTGTATTTTGTTCTTGCAGGAAAAGATCATGAGAGTTCCTTATGGGGCAGATAAAGAGTATTTCAGATACTCACTGTTTCTTGTTTTCTGCAACCGTATCACAACAACTGCTGTTTCAGCTGGTTCCTTACTGGTAAAGTGGTCTTGTATGAGCTTATATTGGCATGTGCATGCGTAGCTTTATTTTGCTGGATTAGCTGCATAAATGCAGTGAGTTGTGCCGCAAACACTTTGTGGTGCTTTAAACTACAATCTGCATTTCTAAGTTTGAATCATCCATGAACATAATTTTCAAATTTTATTACAGGCGAGTAAAAAAACGTTAACTCCAGCAGCTCCTATTTACAAGTATTGTGTTGTGTCAGTAACAAACATTCTGACAACAACTTGTCAGTATGAGGTAAGTTGCATTCCATCTGTGTATTAATTCAATTTTAAAGTTTATATGAACTTGTTATCCTTATCACTTATAAGTCGACGATCATATCGTTTGATTCAGGCCCTTAAATATGTCAGTTTCCCTGTTCAAACTCTTGCAAAGTGTGCTAAAATGATCCCAGTTATGGTAAGTCAATTTTTATATTTGGAATATATCAGCTGCTTCTTATCATGATTATTCTACTCTTTAATACTGAATTTCTACATTTGTGAGGAATGTGACCTAGAGCCGATGGGTGTATTTTTGGTGTATCATCAATCCAGTCTTTGGTCATAGAATTCTTGATTTGTATTATGGTTATTTCAAACTGTGATTTTGTTTATGGAATACAAAAGAAATAGTTTTATGAGTAATATACGTGTGTTGTTAGTATACAAACATGTCCAACCATCTTGTTTGTGATTTTCAAAAATTTTATTCCCTCCCTCCCTTTGTGGATCAAAGGTTAGATGAAATCTGTAAAGTTGTCTTATTTCACTTCAATATGACATTTTTCATGTTTAATTGATATCTTCCACAGAATTTTTTGCTCAAGACTAATTTGACTCTGCATCTATTCTTTATGCAGATTTGGGGCACTATCATAATGCAGAAGAGATATGTGGGACATGACTATTTCTTTGCTTTTTTGGTGACTCTGGGTTGCTCAATTTTTATCCTCTATCCTGTAAATATTTTTTTCTTTGGTCCTGTGTTTTTTCCAATATTCATTTTTCTCTGCATTATGTTCTTTCGGTCAAATGATTAATATTGAATGCCTGTATGGCTATATGCACCAAAATTTACATGAATGGATCTTTCCCACTAAACAGTAGACCAATAGAAATGAAACAAACTTTCTACAATGAAGTTGTCGTCGATAGTAAGGGAGGGTTTTCCATCTTACTGGGGTCCTCATCGATAGGTATCAAAGCCGGTGGTGGGCAATTCCGAAAAAGACTACATGTGGGGGTTGTTAACTAATAAAGATTTTGACTAGCAAAGAACAAAGGGGTCAAGTGAAGAATATAGTTAAGTCAAAGGGCTAATTACTGGAGAGCATGTAGTTTGAGTGTTTAAGATGCCTTAGACATTGAGTACTATAGGGTGCTTGATTGAGTTGTTTTTCAATTTGACATTGATGTTCATCAATGGAATAGGATGAGGGGCAGAGAAAAAGTTGAGAGCCGGGGGCTATTGTTTTAAAATATTTTTATTTGCTTTGTTGCTTGATTTACCATTCAGTTGATGATACATACAAACTTCAATAATTCAGAAGCATTTTTGTAATAAACTAAAATATTAATTCGTTTTTCATGTAGGCAGGACCTGATTTAAGCCCATATAGTAGAGGAAGGGAAAATACTTCTTGGGGCGCTTTCCTTATGATTGGTTATCTTGGGTATTGCAACTAATCCTCTTCTATTTTGACAAGTGATTTAGTCTTTACTTGTAAGAAATTTGAAAAACGAATACTGCCTTTGCTCATGATGACATTTGCTATTCCATGTAATTATTTTAAATTCTTGTTGGTTTGACTGGTATTGATTATTCATTTATTTGAACTCTGAAATAAGCATGCTTTATTTATTTTCGTTAGCTTTGTTTGGTCAGTTTTAGTTTTTACATTTTTTCACATTGATACGTACAACTAATTTTATGCTTTGTCAAATAACTTTGAGAATGTGCTAGCTATCAAAAGTTATTTATATGAATCCCATAATGCATAAATGTTGCTTTGTTTGTATTTAATAGGTTTGATGGGTTTACAAGTACATTTCAAGATAAGCTGTTTAAAGGTTATGACATGGAGATACACAACCAGATCTTCTATGTTACGTTCTGTTCTTGTGTCCTTAGCCTGACAGGTAGGTTATGGATAGTTGTTGCAATTCCAGTTTAAACAATTCTTGTCATATTCTGCTGATAAAAAAAATCGTCATATTTGTATTATATCTGTGAATTTTTATGGGAAAAACTGTCTTTTAAATTTTTAAGATGAAAACTCATTGTAGATTGATTATTTAGGCATTCTGGATAATATTTGGAAACTGGAAGTGTTCAAGATAAATTTATCCTCCACAACCTGCAACCTAGAATGTTCACTAATGAACCCTAAGCATTCAGAATGAGAAACGTTGTTTAGGAGATAGAAGTACAATGGAAACACATTTCTTAGTAAGCCAACAGTAGGTGCTTGGCCAGAGATTGCACTTCTCTTTTTAGTTTGAGATTTCATTGCCTGCAGCCAAAATATTTTGGCTCATATTCGCAACTACTGCATTGTTGGAAACTCATTCTTATGACATTATGTATCTTTTATGTAGGCCTTATCTTACAGGGACATTTAGTGCCAGCAGTGGAGTTTGTTTATCGCCATAATGATTGTTTCTATGATGTAGCATTGCTTTCAACTGTAAGTTGGCCTCCTCCTGCTGTAATTATAATTGAGTGCTGAACTTTGTCTCAATTATTGATACGTTTCCTGAACCTTGACTCAGAACAAATCATTCTTTATAGTTTTTTGAATTAAGGTATTATAAGAATGGAGTTGTTTTGAATCAATAAATTTTAGAGACTGAGTTGTAATGAGCAAAGTTCAGGGACATTTGATAATTGAGAAAAAATGTCAGGGACAAAAGTTATTTTTCTGCTTCTTTATTGTAATTTGAATATCTGAACAAATTATCATATCATACTGCTTTTCTCCTTATTTTCAATTCACTAATGAATTTATTCTATAATCTGGAGTTTCGCAGGTTGCCACGCTTAGTCAATTTTTTATTTCCTACACAATTCGCACTTTTGGTGCTTTAACATTTGCCACTATAATGACCACAAGACAGGTAAACATGGTTTTAAACAAAAAATTTCACATTATCATACATCTATTCATCTGATTAACGATTTCCCGTTTTGATTGCTTTAGTTGGTTAGCATTCTGCTGTCATGTGTGTGGTTTTCACACCCTCTTAGCTTGGAACAGTGGTTTGGAGCTGTAAGACCCAGTTTTTACTCTTTCTAAGCATATAATTTAAACAATTTTATGAAAACATAGTAACACTTTTCACAATCAGGTAATTGTCTTTGGCTCCCTCTATGCTAAAAGTTTCCTGAAGAAAGCACCCCAAAAGACCCCATCTCCATTACCTGTACAAAGCGAGGGTTCTAATGTAAAGTCATAGAAGTCCAATCTTTTCTCTGACATGATGCCTGATACTCTCAATTTATTGGCCAAGCAGCTCCACCTTTACATTCGGTACGGCACATTCGAAGTCTCCTGACATGGATGGTTTGTCCTAGAATCCAACATCGCCCACAGTAGGAGGTTGTTTGTTAGCACCACAATAACTATAGAGTTAAGAATTCAGATGATGTTAACCCCTTAATTTTTCCATAGGGGGGGATCTATAGTGACTTACTGACAACAAATGGAGGTTTTACAGTTTGAAACTTGAGCGTTTGCTCCATTATTTTGTTCAGGGGCTGGCTGTCCAGAATGATTTTAAAGCAATGCAGAAAATTTATGATGTCACTGGGTGTTATTTAATAATTCATGTTTATGCCAAAGATTAGTTTACAGGATTTATATAGCAGTCCTACTTCCTGTTGTTTTTGTCTGTCCGAGTGAATCTTAGCCATTCATCTTTTCTATCATCTTTGGGTAACCTAACCCATTTGGATGACTTGCACATTCGAGAATTTATTTGTATGAAATTAAACTGGGAACATCATCACAATTGCTTGTCTTTTGATCCTGACTTTAATACTGTGGTGTAGCAATGAATACATAAAAAAAAAATATCCAGGTTTGACAACAATATTGTAAAGTTTTAAAGTGGCTGTTTTATTATACCATAGATTTAAGGTGTCTGTTGAGTGTTGACCTATTCCAGGAAAGTGCTTTCTTGAAGGCTAATAGGCAAATGCAATTTTCTAAATTCTCATAAAACTACATATCAGTAAGAAGGATAAAGGATTAATTATTACATTGCGAAATTTTCTGAAAAAACTTGGGATTTTGTACAGTAAGAAACTCCTGACAAATTTGGCTGCTGAAGGCAGGCAGCTTCATGACATCACATACTATCGTAGCCAAATGGCCCTTCACTTTCCTTCACAGACCTCTCACTGTTTTTGCTCCCTTGACTAGTAGAGCAAAGCAACATATTTCCAGTGGACAGCATTTTTCCTTCACTGGGCAAGCAAGGTTTACATGAAGCCTAATAACAATTTGTACTAGGCCTCCATGCTCTACCCATACAACTTACCCTGCACTTGAAAATGAAACACCTAACGAACCTCTTTTCTCACATATATATAGATTACAAGGACAACAGGCCGAACTTGCACTAAAGTTCTTGAGGGCCACCATCAACTTCAGCCAGTGAAGAGTCAGGGTTATCAGCAGCTGCTAATTTAGCAAGAGTAAGAAGATCTTTTCTTGCATGAGATACATCAGTTGGACTGTCAGGCGAGTCACAGGACCCAACTTGTCCTCTTTGCTTGTCCTGGACTGAATTGTCAGTAGCTTTAACGTCCCTAGCTGTGCGAGCTAGCCTTGCTTTACGATTATTCAACCTGATATCATAAAAACAAGACTAACATATATATCAGACCAGATATACCAAATTCGATTAATATATAACAGGCCACTGTGCAAAAAGCAGAGGTTAGGTTGCCTAGTATATTCCCTTCCCCAGCACCCTCACCAAGTGGGGACTAAAACTGGGTTGACCCTTTATATCGTTATTTCTCTCTACATAAGCTTCGATTACAAATTCTTTTTGTTCCTTTAGTCATGGTTTTCTATACTATGTATCAACCATTGCAAACCATTAACTCGCCAAATATTATAAGATTAAATATGTATAATTAAGCTTTCTTACCAATTTTTAAGTTGCGAAGGTGTAACCTCAGAACCCTGCAAAAAAAAAAAGCAGGAGTAAAGTCAGATGAAGGTTAATAAAATAGTCCATATGTGTAGAGTTGTATTGGACATACATGATTACTTAATTTATCTGCCCATAATTGTAGAGCGGCTGCATTCCGCTGCATTTCAGGCTCATCCAGCAGAACCCTTTCAATCATTGTCACCTGTTTATCATTCATTATATTTCTCTTTCGCTTCCTCCTCTGTACAGTATCAACCTTTTCATCCTCAGGATTGTCCAAAACTCCAACTCCAACTTTTTTAACATTTTCACTTGATTTTGAGAGCTCAACGTTCTCCATGTGATTGGTAACGTTCTTTCCTTTTGCAGAACTGGTATCCGAACCGCTTGTGTCAACATTCTGAGTATCCTTGTCCATTTCTATTGCCCCTGCAAATGAGGTCATAACGGATGCACCTTTATTTTCTACTGGATCTCGACTATTCATGTCATTACCTTTACTTGTGTCTACATCTCTGCTATTAATTTGGTCTACACCTGGAAATGCAGAATTTTCTGAAACTCCTTCCTTCAAACCCTTCTCATTAAGATCAGTAGTTTCCTTTCCTAGTAAATCTGATGAGCATCTTCCCATACTCCGAGCCTCCTAAAAGGATCCAAACTTTATTCAACAAGATTGTAGAGGAGAAGTTACAAAATTTCTAAATAACTCATTAAATAAGTTACTAATTATGTTACTCTCATTTACAAGCTGACCTATAATGTATTAACGGGATAATTTTAGAATTAAAATTTCTTAAAGAAAAACTTAAAGCACAAACCTGATAGTGATCATCGATGCTGAGTTTTGAAAACTTATCCAAAGACAATAACTTGCCAACTTTGTTGTCCTGAGTTTTCCAGTAGAATGATTATGAAACATTTAAAACTGATTAAGAAAGGCCATGAGTAGACGGGAACAAAACTATTACAGAGAAAAAAAATACTAATAAGGAACGAAAAATAACAAATGTTTTGAATACTGGACAGTGGTTTACTTGAATATGATTTTCTCCGGATCCAACAGAAGAAAGTAGTGATTGTAATTGGTCAAAAAAAACCCTGCAAACAATGTTTACAAATATTCGTTTAGAAGTAAGATATATAGCTGTCCTCGTGAACTATATGATTAGAGTATATTTGTGAAATATGCATCCCCAATCAGCTTAGATCAAATCCTTTTCCAATTAGATTCTAGTGGCATATGGTGCCACCAGAATCTGCATTAAAGCTCAAGCATTAATCATGGGATCCATTGACTATATATTATTTACTGGTGAAAATTTGAGACAACTATTTGAAATTATTTCAATATGCTATGTAAACACAATAGAAGTAGAAGTGAGGGGAATTGAAAGAAGACGAAACCTAAGAAGTTGCACATCCTCCTCGTTTAAAAAGTTTGGAATCAATGATTCTGCATGACTCAACAATGAACCTACATAAACAAGTCACTTGTGAGAAAGCAATGATACATCAGATACATCAACTGTAACTCTGCAACAAGAATGGATCGAAAAAAATACATACGGAGATTCTTGCAAGCAGTGGCAGCTTTAGGATAATCAGAAGAGAAACAAAATCCTGGCAGCAAGCTAGATAAATCCTGTTGCAAGCATTCTTGGACCTTGATGACAAAAAGATTTCTCTCCTGTTCTGGGGATCCAAATTAAATAAAGAGAGATAAATGACCTAAGGAGATCTATAAATCTATAAATCAAATTTGTTCAAAGAGTTTACAGAACATAGGCTAAGAATGAACCTTCACATATGTTGGGAACAAAACAATGAAGATTTGCAATGACTTTGACAAATAACGAAGTCCTATGATGAGCATAAGAAGCCTGAGGCATACTGTTACGAGTTAAGTTGAGTTCCAAATCTGGCAAATCTGGAAACTTGAGCGAAGAATAATCCAAAATCCATCCAACTGTAGCAAATATATCATATTCAAGAGTTGCATCCTCCTCCTTCTCAGGTAGATCAGACGAACACCAACAAGATAAAAAATCTCCATGGGACAGTGAAAATATTGCAGTAAGAACTTTGGTCTGCAGTCACATGCAAAGGGCCCAATCAAAGACATGAAAGCAGCACGCATAACATCCAGAAAATCAAGAAGTGCATTAACCAAATCTCTGAGCAAAATATGACTAAATTTGACCAATTTTCACCAACCCCTTACTGGAATTTGCATCATCCCATTGGCATACCAACAATTATATCAATAGTGTAAAAGTACAAAATCTTTTATATTCTGAAAATGGTGGCTTACAAAACAATTTGTCATGTACGATCGAAAGTTTGAATCATCAGAGAAAATATCAGCTAGACGCATTGCATTGAGCTGTAAGAATCCCATTGGGTAAATTCTGTCACTAGCAATATGTCCAGGATCTCCTCCAAAAGCAGTCTTTAGCAAGTCAAACACCTATGTAACAAGGATTACATTAAATTCAAAATATTGACAGCGAACACGTAGGCATGCTCAATGCAGAAGCTAGTGGAGCTCATCTTCAACATTTTGCAGTACAAGCCACCAGCTGAAAACTAACCTCTGAAGCAACAGATTTCGCTAAATTTAAACTTTGTGATGAGCTGGCAACTTCATCAAGATAAGAAATGCTTTCTGCTTCACATAAACTTAGAAGCTGCAGCATGAGAGTAATAGCAGTATCATTATCAATATGTACATTCCTGTAGTAGATTAAACTTAAACAAATAACTTATAACATTTTCCAATATACTCACAATAGAAAGTATTTTAGCTTTTAGCCTAGATATGGCTGCTACAATCTTAGTTGGAATAGATGATTTCATGTTTAACTTCAGGATAGATTGAGCCAGAAAAAGAATACTTCCTTTTCCACATAGTTCCTGTAATAAATAAAAAAATAAAAACAACAAAAGCAGTTCATGTATGCATTAGGTATATAGTGTCTCATCAATTAACCAAACCAATACAATGACAATATAGGGACAATATAACAAGTAGTCAGCTTGGATAAAGATCTTGGCAACTTGAGCACCAATCCTCCACTCAACAACACCTTCCCTATCTGTTATCCATTCTTATAAACAGTTTATGTTGGTCAGTTTGGTACTAAAAACAATGAGTTTAATGCAAAGCATTTAAGGAAAAGTGGGAATCTGGAGAAGCATACGAATTGGCTAGAATATAGATAGATTCTCAAAATCAAGTTTTTGCAACGGTTAAAAATGCTAGTTCTTTCGACATAACTATGGCTTTATGAGAGAAGTGCTTGTTAATGTCTTTCTTTCCCAGATGAAAATAAGGACACCATTGCTGCAAAGAGTTGGAAATATGTCCCCAGCATCTGACCATTCTGAAATGGAGGCTTAGACATGTGTGTATGGTTTTGAAAGCAACAAGAATGCCGTTTGGAGGGATAGGTTTAACAGGACTCGATTAAAACAAGTTTAGAGGGAAACAGAACTTGTAGCTTTGGTTCATTTTTAGAAGCCGTGCTATACCTATCCAAACAGTAATCAAGGGGTGCAGCATTAAGTTAAAAAAAAAACTTGTATAGCAGTGTAAGATCCACTTTAAAGTGTGTTTGAAAATAGTTAACAATGAAATTTCCCACTCTCCAATGCAAAGCTCCTCTCTATAAGATGCTAGGGAAATTTGGTTTAGAGGCCCTTCCACAGATTAAGAGATATTAGTTGGCGGTGTCAGAGAAAGGTAGAGCAGCAGCAAGATGGTGAGGATTTGACAGTTTCAAAGCAACAAGAATGCTGCTATTTTATGTAGAGTGATCAATTTAGGGTAACAGAAAATATTGAGTGTACATGCTACCAGGGGATGTATTCCTTACATGAGACATTTTTATTCAGAAACACCCCTAACTGAAGTCAGAGCATTCATTTGCACCAAAATATAAAGTCAAGTCTAGTTTCAAAGAACCTTATTCTTGAGTAGGCGTTCTTTGAACAGTTTTTGTTGGCATAATGACTGTAAAAATTGCAGAGAGGCTTCACACTGCTGGCAGAGATGATAAATTACTTGTTCCGAAGTTTCTTTTGTGTCACGGGATAACTCTTTTTGGTAATCTGAAAGTGATTCCCAGTTTTTGCAATCTATCTCTATCTTTTTTAGGTAAGCTGAAAGTGAAATCTCAAGACACCTAACTACCATGCGAACTGATCCAAAGGCTGCATCCATAAATAAGTCAACCTGTCTCACAAAAACTGCATAATAAGTCATGGCAAAGTTGCACAATTGCATTAATCATTTAAGTGATGAAAGGAAATCTAGAAACGAAGTTTGACGAATTTGAGGTGATGGAGGAAAAACGGCCTTTAAATGCTTTGATATAAAATACTACTTCATCAGCTATGACAAATAGCCAATAAAGAATGTTTTCTTAAATCCAGATGATAGTGAAGCAAAAGTAAATATGTACCTTAGGGTGAACAATCAATACATGTACAAGATCATGCCATTGTGCTGATATAAACCCTGTTAATAAATATAAACTGCATGCTACAAGAGCTGAATACACAAGAAACTTAGGACTAGATCCGTGCTCTTCCTGCAACATGAGAACTACCCTTAATAGAGTTAAACAGTCAGAAGATTTAACTGCAAAGTGAAGAACTGGAGAAAACCTGTCTATAAGCACCAATAACAACTAACACATAGAAAACTAAGTCAATCAGCTGTTCCAATATTTTCACATCATCTAGCAAAATCTGCAATCATATTCCAAAGACATAAATTAGAGAAATCAGGTTCTACCATCACATTATTAGTTTGTTACATAAACTTTCATATTTGTAAATTAAAAAAAATGGGAGAGCTCCCAAGCAGGAACCCTTCAATGCAATTTCATTAATTAAGAACATTAACCGAAAGATTAGTGGCTAATGGTCCTAATTAAAAAATACTCTCATCATGTTATTCTAAATCGCCTCACTCCTCAATCACCTTCAAGAATACACATAATCACATGAGTTACTAATGAATGCACGCCCTTCTTTATCTCTAATGATAAGTCATTCCAACCAGCCAAAGAGTCCATTGCTACATGTAATTAATTGTTTTTACGTTTGGGAACATATGATAAGATTTGTATTCCATAACATTATAACAGGTCTTTACCACCAGTATCACCAACCTGCTCGAGTTTAACGTGCCGAGGGGATAAATCAAACAAGGAATGAAGAAGACGAAGACCACATAATAAGTATTTGAACAATTTTTCATCTCTATTGGATGATATTAACACTGTAATAAGGTGCAGTGGAAGCGACCCTGCAAGTTTTTCCATATCAACCTGTAAACATGCACAATTAGATGCAGAAGTTTGATAACAAAACCAGACAAACGGGCATTCTGATGCAGAGATTAAGAGGCCACCTTTATAAGCAATCCTTTTTCACTGATGCAGGTAATAGTAAAATTTTCAGAATCCCTCAATAATCTTTGGAGTTCTTGAGAGTTAAGTCTATGCAACTCCTTCATAGCTGATATTATATCAGTCGCCTGTCAAGAATGTACAGATAAATTTATTCATGTTCTGCAGGGAGTTCATGGGTCCAAACTAAGTTTTTTTTTTTTTTTTTTTTTTGGGGGGGGGGGTGGGGTTATTGGCGCTCATGGATTTAATTTATATTTAAAGTGGCAAGCACTCACCGGTGAAGTCGATGGTTCTTCCTTGGCATGCCTCATTCTTGAGGATTACTGTGGAGGCAGAAGAAGCATACAAGAGCAATATGCATCAGAAAATGCGAAATAGCAGTATTAAACAGAATGCATGAATTGTGAGCATAATGTAATGGCTAAATTGAGCTTCAGGGTGAGTAATAATCAGTGAAGTCAATCCCACTACAGAAACAAATTAACAGAACACTGCATCAAGAACAAGCAGGTATTCCAATACAAAAAATATATGCTACAAAATACACTGCAAGTAATCCTGATTAATGATAATGAGTAATAACGAGCCAAGACAACTCCTTTTGATTGTTGTATCCTGGCATATACTTCATGTAATCCTGAGTTTGGAAAATTGAAATTAAGACCCGGCATTCATTATGCACAAAAGTTCACTAAATCAATAATTAGTATCCCCAAAGTTACTATATCCAATTTTCTCCAATAGATTCTCTTTTCTGTAATGCTCCAAAAATGTCTCGAACATTTAACTTTAATTAAATTTCCTTATCACTGGGATACTTAAATCTACATCTGATTAAATGTGATGTCCACTGAGCAAGAGTTCTTCTTCATAAGTACGTGGAACTCATAAGAGTGGGTTTTATATACATTTCACTATGGATTTTGAGACACACATTGCAATACTCACATCTTGTGAACAATGCAACTTACTGTAGATTTTAAGAATTGATGTAGATTGGTATCAATTTCCGTTTCTGCCTCATAAAGTGTCCTAAAAGTAGAATAATGTAAGACTCTAATGACATAGTACGAACTTCCAAATTTAAACCTCAAAAGTATAAAAGGAAACATATTTAAGTCGTGACAAACACATAAAAGTTAGGCTGAACGTGCAAAACTATTGCTATAAAATTACCAAATGTATATCTGCACCACAACAAAAACTCAGGTGCATGAATACCCATAATAATTTAAAAAAGGGTGAAAAAATATATACAGTTAAATTGGGGTAACATCCATTAACTGGAGATGTGGGTCTCTGCCTCACACCATTTCCATGGGTGCATTTAGAAACCTACGATTTTATCATGGTTCCAAGTGCACATTTGGCGATTTACCAGTGGTAGTTTGGCATCTTCACCCTATTTTCTGTCCGCCACCTCATCATTACACGTCACCTTTCTCAGTCAAAATTTACATTCACACGGTCAAACTTAAAACTATAGATGGAAAAACTTTTTGCACCCTTTTTCAATTACTATGGCTTTTTATGCACCCAAAACTACTTCATTATGGTGTCGAATGCACATTTGGCAATTTACCGGTGATAGTTCTGCACCTGTACCCTAAAGTTTTTCTAAATATAAGATCACTTTCTAATTTTTTCTCAAATTAACCTCATAATACTTATCAATAATAAACAAAAAGAGGTGGAGAGTAAGGATAAAGGTATATGTTTGGGCGAAATGGTATTATCATGTGACAATAACTAACTAACTTAACTAAACATCCTTAATATAATCAAATTAAGAAAAGTGATCTTATATTTATGAACGAAAACATTATTTGATAAGAACAAATATCCATTACGTTCCTCCACCATTTTATAACTTACTAAAAACCTTTCAATTTCATTGCCTTCCTTCCATTAACTAAGCTACTAAAGAAACCAAAAACTCCATCATACATTCATCTCCGAAAATCTCACGCACTTATTATCCTTAAAATCTACAACTACACAAGCTAACACACTCAATCAAGTACATTACAACTAAAAAGCAAGGCGAAATCCTTTCTTCTTAGTGCAATTATGCTAAAGGATAGTAACAAAGAACAAATGACAAAGCTAAATCCATTCATAATAACTTGCTTAAATATTGTGAATGTGAGATTTAACAAGTCCAAAGCTATATGCAATAAATAGATAGATAGATAGATAGATAGAGAAAAAGTGAGAGAACCTTGAAAAGTACGAGGTCGTGAGTTTCGAAGATTACGATGAGGGCGGTGAACGACGGAAGTGAAATTCACAGAGAGAGAGAGAGAGAGATGGTGAAGATGAATAAATTGAAGAAGGCGAAAGTAAACGAATTTAGTATTTTTATTTTATTTATATTTATATTTATATTTATTTATTTGCCGGGGGACATGTCTAACCAAACCAAGTCATGCGGTAGATTCTTAATTAAATGAAACAAATTTACTTTCTAAAATGAACACTATTTTAGGAGGGAAAAGTGAAAACGCGCCTTTTACTGTTGTTCAATTTTTTATTTTATTTTAGTATTGTTTGTTTTTTATATCTTGATTAAATTGTTAATTTTGTTAGGTCATCGTTATTAGCTCTATATATGTTTCCATCTAACGGTATTGTTTAGTGTGTTTCAAGAGGAGGGAGAGAAAAGATTTGTTAATTGAATTTTGAAGAATTGAAGGGAAATAGATGTGTTATGTATGATAGAAGATTAAGAAATATTGGCAAAAAAAAATATCAATGAAAAATTTTAACTGGACTTCTCTTTTTTTCTCCAAATTGTAATGAAAAAATTTTCTATTTCTCTATTTAGTTAACTAACCCGATACACCAAGTCATTTGTATCATGACCAATAACAACTAAACATATAAGATCTTACGTGTAATATCTAATTTGACTTGATATTCTAAAAAATCTAGCTAACACATTAAAAAATTTTAAATGACATATTTTCAATGTTTTTTACCTTACATATTGAAAAAAAAAAAATTTATCAATGATCAAGGTATCCCCTCACTCGATAAGTGAGAGATTAATCCCCGCTGATTTGTGGGCACCTCAAAGGGTGAGAAAGCTCACATATTTCGTAGTTATTGGACAAACCACAAATTTAGTTAATATTTTTATAATTTCACATCAGATTAAAAATTACACGTAACACCTCACATATTTAGTTGTTATTGAACAAATCACAAATGACTTGATACATCGGGTTTACATGTTGTAGGACCGCAAGTACCCATAGCCGTTTAATATAAATTCACATGGGCGGCCCGTGTTTGACGAGTAAGGCCTGTTTGCTCAGCCCTAAGCCCAAAAAGGCCCATATCCTTGAGAGTTGAGATTAAATTTTTTAACCATAAATAATTATAATTATTTAAAACTTGCCGCCTCCGAGCGGCAAATTCAGAAGTCAAAATATTTGACTCCATCTGAAAATGGCGCCACTGAAATCCCTAGAGCAAGAGTATCCGCTCATCGATCATGTCTTCCAAGCTTTCTGTGCTTCCCACGCCATTCTCTCAGGTTCCTTTTATTAATTAATAATAATTACGATTATATAAACCTATTTCCGTATTTAATTAAAATAACCTAATTCATCGTTTTGTTAATATCAGTGGAAGACTTTCTCCTTCATGACGTTGATCTATTGATTTCTTCTGCCAATAATTATTCCAATTCACACAGACTCAACCAGGTTTGTCCTACACTATACTATTACTTTGTCACTTCCAAATTATTGATGTCGGACTAAATTACTTTGAATAATTAAGAACGCTGAATGAGCCATTTAATTGCAACATATTTTGTGCATTATGTGATGGACTAAACTGATATTGTAATACCTCCTGTCCTAATTATAAGATCATGACTTTTTTTAGAGAAATGAGATACTCTCTCCGGTCTTAAATAACACCTAGCTGATTTTTTTTTCTTTTGGAGAGATTAAAGTTGTGAAATAGTACTTCGTTAGTTTAACTTATTTTGTTTTTTAAAGACTTTCCAAAAAAGTCAACTAGCTCTTATATTTAGAACCGGAGGAGGAAGTACATAATTATTCACTTTAAAATGTTTATACTTATCATTTTTAAAAAAATAGTTCATCTTATAAATTATCTTACGCTTACATGTAAGATGTGTTAAAATTAAGCGGCATGTTTGCTTCCTTAATGTACTAAATGATCTTATATTTAGGGCCTGAGAGAGTATGTTAGTTTATAGGTCATCAAATAAAATAGTTGAGAGAAAAAGTTTAGGCAAATCAATTTATATGTAATTTTTTTTAGCTTTATTTGTATTTTCTACAAAAGCATCAACTGGATCATGTATTTAAGAATGAAAGGAATACTTAGATGTTGTTGGAAAATTTTTCTAAGTGTTTTAGAGTTTCAGACTGTTTAACATGGTGTATGTAGGGAATTGAACAACTCCTATCTATGTTAGATGCCACGCATCGACCATTATTGAACGGCCTGGATCTGCTTGAAGATTCTAAACGGAATAAACATGTATTATCTACCGGATGTCAAGGGTATTTTTGGTGCAAACATGTTCTTTTTAGTAATGTATCATGGTTAATGTTGTCACTGGTTTTTATAAATGGTGTGGTGATGAGTTTGAAATGAGGGGTGTACTTTTTTATGAAGTTATCTACTGTTTTAACTTGTGTAATTCAGGATTGATGCATTGCTTGAAGGTGGATTACGCCGTGGACAATTAACTGAACTTGTTGGACCATCTTCATCTGGAAAAACACAGGTAAGAACTATGACTATGTTTGCTATAAAACCATTTATTTTCACTTCCTTCTATTATGCACATGATGCTGGCAATTGTTTTGTTAAATATAGTATGAATTGCTATCTTCTGTTTTATCACATAAATTCAGATGCGAATTATTTAATTTTTTTATTGTAGGCTTGCCTACAGTTTGCCACAACTGTTGCAAAGAAGCATATGGGTTTGGTTGTATACTTGGATACATGCAATGCCTTTTCAGCCCAGCGCATTGCCCATTTCGTTGGTCAGTCCTCAGGTCCCATTTTTGATGATCAGGTTATTTATGTATCAACCTTTTTGTACAATGTTCGCTCTGGTTTATTAACTGTCTTTAAAAGTGCATGTTCATTTATTTGTTCTTCTTATCTTCTTGTTTAGGCCGATCAGAAACCTCTTCAGAAAGTATTGGATCGAATAATCTGTTATTCGGTGTTCAGCATTTTTCAAATGTTTGATGTGTTGCATCAGCTGGAAATCAATTTGAGATCTGAGGTTCTCATCTTTTCATTAATGTTAGTTGTTTTTGTACTTCCTTCTGCCAAATAAATGACTACTGTATCTTTGCGCAGATGTCTGCATCCGATGGTCAAGTTCGATTGCTTATTGTTGATTCAGTTTCTTCACTGATTACCCCCATCCTTGGGGGAAGTGGTCCTCAAGGTAGTTATCTATTTGCATTCCATATTTCATGGTGTGCTAGCCAATACTTCTCTTGATTTTTTATTATTTGCAAATGATGTTACATTTTATCTTATTATTGCCCTTTAATTTGTTCTCTTGACTTTTTGGTGTCCTAATGCTCTGACCTCTGAGCGATACTCTTAATTACTTGACTAATAAGTAAAGAACCATACTTGTGTTACCTTCTTAATCTCATGTCAGTCTTCACTAACTGTAAGAATTTCCATGCTATTTTGAACATTTAGGTGAGGTTATATTTTACATTATTGATTGGCAGGTGATCCTCTTACATTTTTGATTTAAGATTCTCTTAATAATCTGTCATAAGTCCAATCTCCTAGGTTGTTTGGCAGGTGATTGCCCCTCTATTCATGCATAATCTTTTACCTTTTTTCCATCTGTTAGAAGTTCAGCTTTTGAGTTGATTGGCGCAGTGATTGCCCCTCTATTCTTGCATAATCTTCTTTTTTCTTTTTCTGTTTTGTTTTCCAAGTTATGAAGGCCTTATTTCCATGCTGAAAGGATCAATTACTAGTCAACTGCTCTGAAACTTGGAAGAGTTACATTTTGTGTTTGATTTCAGGACACGCTTTAATGATATCTGTTGGGTTTTTACTAAAGAAGTTGGCACATGAGTATAATGTAGCTGTATTGGTAAGTGTTACTTCTTTTATCTTTTATTCCCGCTAGGTGATAATCCTTTCAGTTATAAATGGGTATATAAAGCAACAGAGGCCCTAATTTTTCAGTAAATGGGAAATGCTTTTTCTATTTCTTCTTCACTCTTGGAAGGGATGAGGATTTTCAGTCTGATGTAATAGTGTAGCTGTCTAGAAAATTCTGACCTTATTTTTTTAAGGGGTGAAATATCGCTTCCTTTTTTAGTCTTCATTGTCATTTGTCAAGGAACTGACCTTGTCTCAAATAAACACAGGCATAGGAAGCATGCTGCTGAACCTTATGCTTCTCTGTTGTACATCATCTTGTATCTCCTTCATTCCTTTGGCATATGTATTGAACTTGATTTCAATTTCAGACTTGATGTCAATTAAAAAAGTATCTTGTATACAGTTTTTAGTTGCGTTCCGATGCTTTAAGCAATGGATTTCATCTGTTCCAACTTAATTTTGCGAACATCCCCAAACTTGAATTATAACTATCTGTCTTACTCCCATATCCAATCATCTCCATTTGTTGTCAGATCATCTATCATATATTTTTTACTTTTCTAGGCAGCCATGAAGACCACATGCGGCCCATGTTTTTATCACTTTCTCTTTAATTACTCTCAACCGCTGAAGTTACTTTTTTTTGCCACAAGTATGTCCGACTCAGTTCAAGTCCTCCAAGTTTGTAGCAAGTGTGATTTTTACGCGTAGAATAACATGATACGAAGTACATTTCTTTGCAAAATTTTCACCTGGAAATATTTCAGAAAATTACTTCTTTTCAGTAGAATTGGCTAGGCTAGCAATAGGAAAGATGGAAGTGGAAATGGGTGGGGATTGATCAAAGCCAGTCAGCGGTTGATATAGTTAGGCATCTTCAATCTATAAATCCTTCAAATACTGAATTCAATGGATTTGTTGTGTAGGTGACTAATCACATGGTGGGAGGAGACTCGGGTACTTCCAAACCAGCACTGGGAGAGAGTTGGAAGACTGTACCACATGTACGAATTTTGCTCTCTCGTGATTTGGAGAGCAATATTTGCACCTTTTCAATTATAAAGCATACATCCATGGTATGTCTTGTAAATTTTTCTCATGGCTTTATTGGACTCTATTTTCTAGCTTTTGTATTCACTCTACATTTTACCTCTAGTCGATGATTTTCAATTTTTCATCACCCTCTAACGGATTGCCGTAACTTCTCCATCTATGGGAAGCTGCAATCTTCTATTCATCTACTTTAACCCATTTAGTGTATTCTCTTTTAATTGGAATTGGACCAATATAAAACTTAAGTACTACTTTTCCTGTTCTGTTCCAGGCTTCTGGTCGAGCTGCAAGTTGTACCTTTTGAGATCATTGATATGGTTGACTCAAAATTACACATACCTAGTACAAGAACATTAGCAGTAGTATTTTACGGTGAGTTATACAAACTATGCCCAAACAATAATCAAAGTATATCAAAGTTTCAATGAGTTTGGATGATATAAAATGACTTGTCATTAACAATTCACTAGTTGTTAGATCAATTATAAAAAGGACGGAAACATGAGAAGTCCAACTAATTTTTTTAGGATACGATAGTAGAGATTAAAATCTTTATATCATGACTTATTTAGTTGTTTGTGATTTATCCATATACAAACGAAGTGGCAAACTAAACTCTCAGAATTTCCCATATTTGAATGGGAGGATATATACTGTCCCCATCTTGAATATTTTTAGGAGCGGGACATGTTTAAATATATTTATTTTATTTTATTTGGTGTCATGGCATCTGTTGTAAAGTTTATTTTCTTTTCTTTTAACAAATTATGAAAGCCCAGAGGAGGAAATACAATTCTCCATCAGCCATCTGTCATCTTTTCACTTGAAACTTGAAGGCATTTGGTAGAGGTTGGGCCATTATAGAAACCTTTACGACTGAATGGGCCTTATTTTGGGCTTTAATGTTCCTGAATCATCTGAAAAGCACTTGATACACGTTTAATTGATCATTTCATTCGATAGAGAAAGAAAAGCATTTGTTCAATTGATCGCATAGTTATTTTACTTTTTGTTTTTTCGGTTAATGATTGAAGTAAATAGGGTGAATGAACTTAACGTGGAGCCTTTTTCAACCAAAGAACTTGAATTGATTCCCAGCCTATATAAATCATCATGACGCAGAATCTTTTTTTTTTTTTATTTCTTTTTCGGTATCTTAGGCCAACCATTTTTCAGAACACAGAATCTTGTTTTAATTTGGCTATTGCTGCAAGTAGTGTAATTTTCAGACACATCAACACAGAATCTTGTTTTAATTTGGCTATTGCTGCAAGTAGTGTAATTTTCACACTTAAAACCAACCACGTACAAGAAAATGAGTGGGGTACCTCTTCATGAGGAGCTGACTTTGAAGTTTGAATGAGAGCAACAGGCTTATTTGTATTGAATATTGATGATTGTCTTTTGGTCTACTGTTTGTCTGTTGTCATCGACGCGGGATTTGGTAAGCCGGAATTTGATAACATAGAGATTATCCAGTAGCCTAAATTTTTTTAACACTATTTTTTTTTTGGTAAAAATTTTTTAACACTATTTTATTTTCTCAGTATTAAGACTTTTTTCCAAAAATTTTTGCTCATCAAATATATATATTTGTAGGAGTAATTTTACCACATTATTGACTCCCAAGAAAATCTTTTTAAGTGGAGGTGCATAGATACTTTAGGGTGCTATGATGCTATCTACTTCTAAAAATACTTTTAGGTTAACTGTTAAGGTATGGACACACCTAAAAGAAATATTTTAAAATGTTAAATAAACCACAATAAATTTCCGCGTGTTAGAACCACTTCAAAAATATATATTTAGGGATGTTGGATGAGCCAAAAAATACTTCAGAATATTAAATGGATACGAGAAATACTTTAATTAGAGTGTTAGATCCCTCTTAACCTAAAAATTAAATCGTTTTTCAATTTATTATCTATTATATATGATAAAGAATTTAAATATGTGTAAGTTGTGTATACTCATTATCTAAATCTCACTCTACATTAGACTTATGGCGAAACTATATATTTTAGATAGGATAGAATATATAGCTTCAACTTGTTTTGAATATTCTCTCAAGGTACATATGGAGCGAACAAAGAATTGCAGGGAAGTCATCCTTCAACCACGACGCACCTAACACCATTTTTAGCACTAAGAGACGGTTCTTTTTCTAAAATATGCAAAGAAACAACAACATTGACTATTTCCCTGAAGTGGTAGGTACGTTGATCTTTCAAATCTATATTATCCGATTTGCTCAAAATATACATACAAACACTATTGTGTATAAAATTGGAGAAAATTCTCTAGAAAAATCGCTGGCAGAATTACAACTAGGTAAATTACATTGATTTCTTAAAATATTATTAAATTGAATGTATCAGGAGTTCTCAATAACAACTAAATTATTATAGAGTTTTTCCACTCATTGAATCGCTTCAATGATTCCCAACACATGTGATTCACTATCGCCCATTTCCTTAGTAATATCAATGTAATTTAATAATTATTTGGGATTCAGTTGTAATTATTGGTGGATGGCACATGAAATACAGATTACCCCGTAAATTAACATTCTCGGATTTTTAAATGAGAAACTATTCCCCGTTTTTCATTTTATATATTCTGCAAGGCGAACACGTTCCACTGTGCAGCGCTTTGCTAGACACTTGGTCTATTCTCCTACTCATCAAGCCAGCCCTTTTTATGGTGTTTTCTCTTTTTTCAATCCAACTTTTTTTTAATGAATAGCTTTTTGTATTTACTAATCTAACAACGCCAGCCAAAACTGTGCCGAACCAAATTTTGATTATACAATTTTATAGGCATGCCTTATAATCAGCTCAACACATTATTTTTTTTATTTACGAGCGTTCCCGGAAACAACCAATCGAGGGCATATATTTGGTTATATGAAAATCCAAAATATTAGAACGCTGTCTCTTTGGTATTAGCTAAGGTGTTTTTCTTATCTTTACGTCAGTTTAATTATTCCATAGTTTGATTAATTAATTTGGAAAATTACAATGGCTACGGAACTTCTTAATTAGATATAATATAATAATCATTTATGTGTATTCCCGTCAGGCCATAGATACATGTTCTTTTCAAGTCAATTTTACTACTCGTAATTAATTTGCAACCTTGTGGCTGCTGGTAAAAGTGCTTTGCTCTTGTCTACTAAGTTAATTGCAAGTTCGAACAGGCACACACATAGAATAATATAAGCCAAAGATTTTTAATGTACTGCACATTTAAAGAGGTGGAGTGAATTGAAGTGTGTGTTTATAAGTCAAGTTTCAAATTCTCTCAATATGTGTCTGTGTGTGTATTAAAAATATAGAAGTAGAATGTAGAGTAACTACTCACTTGATATATAATTTAGAAAGAATAATGGCATAAATAATATGTAAAATTAAATAGAACCATACAAGTAATTAGCAATATATATGTTATTTAACAACACAATACCTTGGCTAGTTTGCTTTCTCAGTTATATCGTTTAGGACTCTAAAAATTAATTTTATACAAATGTCACTGTTTAAATGGTTGACTAGGGACTAGGGGTGGAGATATAATAAAATATAATAAAAAAATCAGACAAAAAAACGTTTTAAGGGTAAACAGTGCATACTTGCATTGTCTTAGCTTATTTATTGTTTATAGTTAAAACCAATTAAGTAGAACCGCATACATGCAATGTATACGAATAATTATTAATCTTGCGGTAAAAGTAGCGTATATTATGCATAAACAGTTTTTTTTTATTAGTTTAGCTATTGAACATGAAATAAATAACAAGCCAAGTGTAAAAGATCGTTTGGTTTTTGTTTAGAAATTCAATATTCTGAGTTATCCATGCTCATCACAACTGATTGCATAGATGTGACGTGTCGAAAACTAGTACGTGCATGAAAATAATGCTTTTTTTTAAAAGAAACTATATGTTGTAGATGGGACATTACCGGTCCTTTTCTTTTAATAAGTGAATCATCATCGATGAACTTGTAAATATTTGTAAATATTGGGTGCTTAGATTTATCCTATCACACTATGGCCTATGGCCGAGGCCTATGGAAGGATCATAAAACTTTCACATATAAGTCCAATATAAACAATAGAATGTTCGATCAATTTACTGTGCTGTACCAAATAATTTACAATGAAATATTGTTTTGATCTCAAGATTAGATTATATAAGAGCAAAAATTAAAAATAATCCTATTAATTTCAATTTGAATTAAAAAATAACATGTCTATGTAATTTAATTACATATAATTTCATTGCATATATAATTCAATTGTTATTTGTCTTACTTTACAAATAAATCATCTACCTCCTCCCACCTAATTAGCTACCCTTAGCTTTTCTTCTAAGTGAAAGCGATGTTAATCAAGCGTTTTTAGTTTATTATCTCCACCAACGACCTGCTGATTCAATCCTCTCTATGGCAAAAGAAAAAGACCCGATCAAATATTCAAACTATGGTACAAGAGACATTTCTATCATTAATTTGAACTGCCTTCAACTCAGTTTTTTTGGGCATCTACCAATTTAGCTTCCAGGCTTTACGTGCCACAGGATCTTTTCGCAGGTTCGCTATCAGATTTTGTAGATTATTTTAATTAATTTGTTTTCTTTAGTTTTTTTTAAATTACTTTTACAGGCCACAAGGTAGTGAAATACGCATACGCATGTAATTTAATTTACAGAGTAAGTAAAAACAAACAGGTGTTGTAATAAAAAAAAACAAACAGGTGCACACACAAAAGGGGAAAAATAGCCCACATATGGATCATGATTTATGAGTTAGGGTCCTCCCTTGGATCATGTGCGAGCAAAAACCCTTTCCTAAAATTTGTTTAGAAAAATAACAAAGGAAGAAAAGATACAGATTCAACTTAAGTATATATTTGCATATTTAATTAAATAAATTGAGATAGATTGTATCGTAGCTCTGATATGAAATGTGAATAATCAATCAAATGTGGTAACTGATAAGTAACTATGAACGTATATAAGAAGAAGCAATGTTAACCTAAATTTGGAAATAACTTGTTGCATATGTTAAATAACTATTACTATAAGAAAATCTTTCAAATAAATAGGGGTTTGGTTTCAGTGCCTATCTCCAAAGATGGGTAGCAATAGCATGGTATTGTTTCTTAAATTGTCTTGATCTGATTTAAATTAGATCAAGATATAATTTAAATTTACACCAACTATAATCATAAATTAAACTTGGACTGTGCAGATATAATATTTTAAATTATATAGATTTTGAATTAAATATATGTTACTTTTATTTACAAGATAAAAAAGAAACTTAATTTCTTAGCTATCATTTTGTTAAAAAATATTGTTTTGAAATCTAAATCATCTATATTAGATCTGGACCGTCGAGAGTGGAAGAGTACCACCCTACCTATCTATCTTAGCTTTGAGATGGGCACAATTAACATTGCTAATTAAAATGTTATTATTCCTTAATTATTTACAGAAATAAGTTTTGAAAAAATTTTCCATTTGCATTAGTATCTAAAATGCTAAAAATATTGTATAAAAAAAAGCTAAAAATATTAATTAATTTAATCGTTATATTCAACAATCAAAACTAAGAAAGTGCAAACGATGACCATATACAGCACGTGCAGGGGCGATGATTAAGCTAAGATCAAACGAATGCAGCTCGAAGACCGTCAAAAATGGGGGCACCCCCGGTTTTTCTTGAACCAAAAGGAAATTAATAATTAATCATATATATGTATATATCAACACAATAATGTTTCTAGATATTTATATACTCCTATATATATATAGAGAGAGGGGGGGGGGGGGAGGTTGGTATAGTTAATTTTCACCGGCAAATAAACTCTGACTAAATGGCTCATTCTCATAAGCAATCATGTTGGACTCGTTGTCATGGTCAACTTCAGCCACAACACACATACGCTTTCTAAAGTGGTACAAGGAGCGTCTTACCAACGTGTTGAGTTAGGCACTACACACTAGGCAAAGAATGTCATATACATGAAGTACAATTCATTTACATTATTGTCATATCATCGTATTCTTCATCATACGACCCCACAATAATTATTTAATTATTTATCCACGTAGAAATTAATTAGTCAAACACGACGTTAATTTTATCCCCCTATATATAGGCTTAGCATCAGCCCATAAGAGAAACACCCATCAAGCCATAACAACTATACCATCAAGATGGTGCCTTCTCTTGTGTTATTAGGTGTGGTCCTCTTGGCCTCGGCCTGGCTTCTTTCTAAGAGAAAGGGCAATTCTAGCAAGTCGAAGCAAAGGCCGGGCCTTCCGCCCGGCCCGATGGCCCTACCGGTCGTTGGCCATCTCCACCTCCTTAAACCACTAATTCACCAGGCCCTACGTGACCTCCAGGCCAAACATGGCCCACTCATGCATCTTAAACTTGGTTATGCCAATATGGTTGTAGCCAACACACCAGAACTCGCCAAAGAACTCCTTAAAACTCATGAACTCTCTTTCTCTTCTCGTAAGATGAACATAGCCATCAACCTCGTTACCTATGATAATGCCACTTTTGCCTTCGCTCCCTATGACACTTACTGGAAATTCATCAAAAAGTTAAGTACCACTGAACTTTTAGGTGCCCGTACCATAAGGCAATTTCTTCCTAGTCGTACTCGGGAGATTCATTGTTTCATTAAGGAACTCATGGATAGATCATTGGCCAGAGAAAGTGTTAATCTCACACAAGAACTCATCAAGTTATCAAACAATATTATATCTCAAATGATGTTGAGTATTAAGAGTTCTGGCACTGATAGTCAAGCGGAGGAGGCTAGGAATTTGGTTCGGGAGGTGACGCAAATGTTTGGAGAGTTTAACGTTGCTGATTTTATTACGATATGTAAGAATTTGGATGTTCAAGGGTTTAAGAAGAGAGCCATGGATTTGCATAAGAGGTATGATGCTTTCTTGGAGAGGATTATTTCTGCTCGTGAGAAGCTTAGAAGTCAACGAAAGGCTTCTGCCAGGGGACACGATGGCGATGATAATGGAGAAGAGAAAGTTAGAGACTTCCTTGACATTTTGCTTGATGTTGCCGAGGATGAGAATTCTGAGGTTTCTTTGACTAGAAACCATATCAAGTCCTTAATTTTGGTGAGTATATTTCTCCCCTTGATATCCCTATTGGCTCACACAGCCGGCCACTCAAATATATTTTTTAATTTTTTTAAAAAAAATAGGGTTCAAAATTTAATTCACCACTATCTTAATAGACGCTTATATTCTATACAAAATGTGTTTACTTTTCATAAGATATCAAATATGTATTTTGAGAATTCTCAAGTAAACTTGGAAAAATAAACAATTTGGAACAGACATTTAATTTGACTAAAATTGTTTTTTTAATATATATGTAAGATATCGCGATAAATATTATATATTTAGGTATATATCTTGGAAAGAATATTCTTTTCTAGATGAGCCAACAATAATATTATTGAACATTATTATATTGGGAAGGTCTACTTCTATTCATTGGTTGAATATTTGAATGATTAATTTATTAAGTCATTTGCTTAAGTACTTTGAAACTAGCTAATTCAAAGATAGCTCCTCTTGTTTATTTTATTATTTGATATATAGTTTACTCTAAGTGCGTCTGTATCTAACTTTTTGTAAACTTTGTGGTGGTTGAAATAAAGGACTACTTCACGGCGGCAACGGACACAACGGCGATAACGGTGGAATGGACAGTTTCTGAGCTAATAAACAACCCAAGAGTTTTGAAGAAAGCACAAGAGGAAGTAGATAGAGTAACAGAGAAAAAGAGACTAATAAACGAAGCAGATATTCCAAATCTTCCATATATTAATGCAATAATAAAAGAAAACATGAGGCTTCATCCTCCAATTACTATGATAATGAGAAAGGGAGTTCAAGATTGTGTGGTTAGTGGTTACTTGATCCCTAAGGGAACCATCGTGACCGTTAATATTTGGGCTATGGCCAGAGATCCAAAAATTTGGGAAAATCCCTTAGAATTTAAGCCAGAGAGGTTTTTGGAGGGAAAAGAGAGTCATTTGGACATTAAAGGTCATAATTATGAAGTATTGCCTTTTGGTTCGGGCAGGAGGGGCTGCCCAGGTCAGCCTCTCGCCATGCAAGAGCTGCCCGTGGTCATTGGAACTTTGATTCAGTGCTTCACATGGAAGCCACTTGATTCGCAAGGGAAGATCATAGGCGAAGGAATGACCATTGATATGGATGAACGGCCAGGATTGACTGCTCCCAGAGCTAATGATTTAACGTGTATTCCAGTTGCAAGGATGAACCCTGCTCCTTTCCTTCAAGTGTAAGCTATGTGATTGTGACACGTGGACACTTATTTTCTCTGCCTTCATTTTTTTATCTTTTTATCAATATAAGCAAGCTAGTTTGGTTCACCAGGGTAGCTAGGAGGTTATATATATAGAATATTGTTGCGTGTTGTAATTAAAAGGATCAGATGATACCATGTAGTGAATATTGTATCCGTTGATAACTTTATTGTAATGCGAATAAAAATTTGATCATATGCACTTTGGTTGTGTGAGTGTGTGTTTGATATTTTTTTGTTTAAAATGATTAATTATATATGCAAAAATGGGTTTATATATTATGAAGGGTTGAATACATACTATTCTTTTTTTTAACTGAATGTTGAATACTATTCAATTATATTTGACATAATAATAATAATATTCAACTTTTGAAAACAGCCTGGCCATATATTCCATGTAAACTAAAGTTGCATTCCCTCGGGGCTCGGCTGCTGTTTTTTTACTTATTTATTTATTTATTTATTTATTTATTTATTCTGCAGATAGACTGGTGACCGTGGCTTGCTTTGAAGCATAATAAAGTTGTCTACTTTTGTAGAAAAGAGGAGAAGGCTCATTTAGTGGGATAATGTCAAAAGGGCTTGGAGTTTAAATAAAACTTGCACCTACCCTGATCTATTATATAAATATCATTTATAAAACTTGCACCTACCCTGATCTATTATATAAATATCATTTAATCCATTAAACAAGGGCTTCATTTTAGCTTTGAGTAAGTAGATATCACGAGGTTTTGGATTATTATCCTACTTCTTGTTGATTGACTTCTTTTTGTTAAACAACATCTGATAATCTAACACTAGGTTTGAGCAGTGGGAATATAATGTAGCCAACATAGGCAGCGTTGTTGACTTATCGATCGTTTTCAGTCTTTACCGTAAGCAAGCATGTATTCAAAAATAGTATAGAAAAATTGTCATTCCCATAAAAATTAAAGTAAAAGTGGATCAATTATTGCAATTACATTGTCAATTAAGTTGAGCGAAAATATTTTTGTTATAAAAATTCTTGAGTATAAAAAATGTAATTAATTTACCTATATTAATTGCAAAATTTCTTATCACAATTAATGTAAGTTCTAACTCAAAACCAACCTTATTAGAATAATAGCTATATCACCAACTAGATTGGTAACTATGTCACAATTACAAATGTTAAAGCTCAATTACCAGCTCAACTAATTACTCATTATATGTTGATTGGCTATAGACGCTTCAAAGAGAGAAATATATACAATTCATAATTAATATCTATCCAAACTTGTCATTCACCATTGGATGCCTCTTTTAAATAAGATGGCACGGCCTCATCACTCTCTTGTGAAGCCATTACTGCAATTTAATTTTTAAAAAAATTATAAGAAATGTTATCCAGTTTTGGTTTTAAACCCTTTAAATTTTTAAGGATTTTGTCTCAGTGTAAAAGGTCAATCTCTATTATTTTATAAGTTTTGGTTTTAATTTGAACCCTTAACATAAACTCAAGCCAAATTCTAAAGCTCAAACCTAAAGATTTGAAATTGGAAGAATCAAAAATCAAAATTGAAATAAATTGCAAGGATCACTAATAATAGAGGAATGGATGGGGATCACATATATGCAAACGAGTTGTGCATTTTAGAGGAAATAGAATATACAATATTAAATAATGTTCGGTACAATAGAAACTAAGAAAAAATGTAATAAAAAAAGAAACTAAGAAAAATGGAATAAATATTGTGAAAATTAAAATGAAAATACCTAGAAATCCAAAGGAAATTTATAATGGTGGTTGTGGAAGGCGGGAGTAGATGAGAGGGAGATTAGGTTTACGTGATATTCCATACTTAAATTATATTATCCACTTTAAGTATATATTTGATTACGTATTTTTAGTGAATAAATTTAATCACCACTTAGTGCTACTGCTGTAACGAAAGCAACGGGATTTAGCGTTTCATTGAAGAATTATTATCTCTATCACCGATGTAATATCAAATCAATTGAAACAAATTAAATAATGACTCTTCAAAATTATGTAAAATTAAGTGGACATTATTATTATATGCTTCAAGTTGTGCTTTTGTTCTCCATACCAACAACAACTATATATTGTACGTAGTCTTCAGTCAATATTCAATACTTGAAGAAAGATTATAAAATGGCCTTAATATCTAATTAATTTGACTAAGTTTCTATTATCCCAAACAAAATATGTTTAATTAAATGATTAGTTGACATTTCTTTATCCATTTATACATAAATAATGAGGAGAATAAGATTTTAGCACCGATACATCAATATAATTTAGCACTTTGATGTGTGCAAGAAAATTACTTCATTACCTTCACATAAAAACGAGTATTTTCAAGTATAAAAAATAAAGTTTCAAATTGTAATTTATAAACGCTATAGAAAATCGCAAAATATAATTAATTAATTGTCAGATTGGTGCACTATAGTTGAACGAGCTTTTTCAAACATTATAGATTGAATATTAAAATATGAATATTTATGTAAATACTGTTTTATTTTCTAAAAACTAACGTGAAAGGTCGGAAAATTTGATCTATTTTCATTTTTTAAATGATACGTACATGCATATTATACACTCAATTAATATTAATCTTTAATTAAACTGACATATCAGTATGTGACATCGTATCTAAAAATTTTGCAATATACTAATGTGATGAAGAACGGGATGCTTGAATTTTAATATGAAAGGCTGAAAAGAATATTGGTTAAATTGGTTAAATAATTAACATGCGTGTGTATGTAGACAAAATTGAATACATATTATAAATATTCCTATCAATTAAGGGTATAAGATTGTTTCATATACTAAGAAAATCAAACTTCAAACTACTTGATTAAAAAATAGCTTTTAACACCTATACCAACCACTCGAATTGTTCACTCTGTTAGAATTTATTTCTGAATTTCTCATGAAAAGTGAAAAAAAATTAATTAAGTCATTTTAATTATACTCTGCCTCTATCATTAGAAGATCATATTTCAATTGTATGTTATTTTAACTTTGAATTTTTAAAAAAATTTATACTCTATTTGTCCATGAGGTCTTTTTAATCAAAATAAAAATTTTGTTAAACTTAGTTAAAAATAATAAGTGTGTAGTAGGAACTATGTTCATTTTTTTGAAACTGCCTTTATTTGTAGATGAGTAAGAGATGGATAGACTAATTGGTAGAAAAAAAAAAGATAAAAGAGAACCTAAAAGAAATTGTTACGGAGAAAAAGAATGTGAAATAAACAAAATAATGCATGGGCATCATTAGATATACACATGTATTACTTCAACAGAATCAAATAGTACCTTAAATGAAAAAGTGGTATCTATATACTCCATTCATTACTAAATATAAAATTATTTTCTAATTTTTCTCAACTTTCTCCATCTCCGTTAAAACTCCTTGGTTGTAAATAAGTAAAAGATGAATGATGTGAATAAAGGTAGATAGCTACTACCTCCGGTCCTAATTATAAGTCGCAGTTGACTTTTTTGGAGATGTTAAGGTTACAAAATATGTTTTTAAATTATGAAATATTTGATAAATTTTTATATTAGCCATTAGTTTATAGATTAAACAAACTAGTTTAAGGGAAAAAATTAGTTAAATCAATTTATGATTGACTTATTTTGTTTTTTTAGGATTTTCCAAAAAAGTCAAAGGCGACTTATAATTAAGACCAGAGGAAGTATAATATTTTGATAATATCACGCAATACTAACTATTTTAAGTTACTTTTTTTTTTCTAATCAAATTAATAGTTAGGTTTTATATTTAGAAACAAAAAGACTATAATATATACGGAGTAATTATCAATACATTAACTCTAAAGTCTTCCATGTCTCTTTTTTTTTTTAACTCGTGGAGAAGGCGTACTACTGACAACCTACATAATTAATGTTGTTGAACCTGATTAGCTTTGGTGGTTATATATCAACATTTAGGGGAAAAAAATTGCGGTGCCTGTTGTTGCACCTTTCATGACTTAGACGGAATAATTTAAAAGGTACCTGTGACATGCATACTTCTTCAGTTTTTTCAAAAACAATAAATAATCTAGTTTTTATTTTCTTTCAAACATTTTCTATTACACAGAGAAATTAAAGTATCATTCTTTTTTTTTATATTCTAAAAAAAAAATTGAGATGTTAGAGTTAGAGATGAAATAATACTAACCTGACGGGTTGGCGTGAGTGGTAAGTACTCTCGTCCCTTAAGCAAGTGGTTGGGGGTTCGATCCCTAGCCCTTGCGAATGGAGCAAATTCACAGGTCAGCTGTCTACCCTTATATGGGACTTCAGAACAGCGAAGAATTAGTCTCACTTGACACGCGGGTGGGATACCCTTGGGAAATAAAAAAAAAAAGAGATGAAATAATACTTCCGGAGTATACGCCAATATCGATAGTGAATTGATGATGCAATAAATCATAATATCACATAATAATTCTTTTTTTTTATGTTTCTTTCATGTTTCATGTATAGTCTCTACGTTCGATATTATTTTATTGTCAATGATTGAACAGTAAGATCTTCCTTATGTTAAAATGACGATCGACTGTTTGATTCACTGACTTATGCCCACGATCCGATTCCCTCAGTAAAATAGTACCCCACCCCTTTATCAAAAAAAAAAAAAGTACCAAAAAAAAAGTACCCCACCAAGCATGTAATATAGGAGTTTAACCGAAAACATGCTTCTTAAGAGGACATATAAACTTTAGTTGGTTGTATGAAGTTAATTTTTTTTTTCAATTTTGCCCCTATTTATTATGATGATATTAAGAGAGAAAGTGTATAAACATTAATAAATATAGAAAGAAAGTTAAAGGTATAGTGGGAAAAACATTAAATAATGAGAGAATTTGAGGGTGAACTATTATATTTAGACAAAAATATTCAAATTTTAAGCTCTTATATTACGGACAGGAGGGAATAAGTGCATAAATTACTAAGTGGAAATAAAAATAATCGCTTTATCAATAAACAAGTGGAAATAGAAATGGATAAGAAAGCCAATCAAAAGAGAAGACAAAAAGGGAGAAGATTGAGTCATAACGAAGATCAAACTTCACCAACTATTAAATGCTTGTTAGAAATTATAATTCCTTTAAGTCCTCAAAGAATCACCCTACTAATACGACATTGCAACTAAATTTGAACTCTACCTAATTCAATTCCTCCCACTTACTCATCCCTCAGTTTTGTAATATAAAAGTTCAGCGCCCAAACAATTTTCTTAAGAATACATTTGAAAGTTAGTTGAGTGTTTTGAGTTAATTTGACTTTTTCAATTTTATTCTTATTTATTATGATACTACTAGTAAGAGAGAAAGAATGCAATTGTTATATTCTCGAGAGTGACATTTCCCCAACTCTTTCATCCTAATAGTCAATTAATGCAACCAAAATGATTGGGATAAAAATAGGAAACATGGCATTAAATAATAAGACAATTTTGATTTTTCTATTATATTTTGGACCAAAATCATTAAACTTTTAGATTCTTATAATATGAACCGGACAGAGTACTATTTAGAAAGTCTCTAGTTCAAACTTCTAATCTTAATTTCCGGTAATGTTTTAGAAATCATAAATCGTGTCTAGCTATATGTGTGTCCATATATATATATATATATATATATATATATATATATATATATATATGCATGGGTTAGATAATGCCAACGGATCAGCGGATCATGGTATATAGAATTGTTCATCTTGCTTGTTAGCAGAAATGAATATTTATCTTTATAGGTTCATTACTTTGACCCATTCTTCTTTCTCGGAATATACTTGAAGTCACTTTACCATTTAACGCAGAAGAACAACATACAGTTGCTCATAAATGTAATTGGGAAAATTCCAATAAAATGACAATTAAATATCATATGAACCAAGAGGACCAGGAAGCCCAAATGCTGAGGCGTAGTACCAGAGCTAGACAGAACACGTGGAAAGTGAGAGACATGCAAGCATAAAGAGTGTGAAGGCAGGGAGAATAGGCAGGAAAAGTGTGATGTTGATTTCTCTCTCTCTGTCTGGACTCTCTCTCTTTCTGCCTCATTTCTTCTGAGGACTTTCTGTATTTCTCTTTCTGGACATTATTGCTTTCTGTTATTTCCCTTTCCCTGTTGCATTTGGACGTGTGTTGTCCAATTTCAGACTTATCATTCATAAATACCAGATTTCTGGAGTTGATATTCAATTCCTTGGTTATATTCTGTATTGGTTGTGTATGTTTATTTACAGGATATAACAAATTGGTGCTTTCATTGAGTCGATTATGGCTGAGGCAACTCGATTCAAGGATATCCAGATTGAATTCAAGTCCCTGGCCGAGCATTTGACTTTGGTGGAGGCTCAGACCGCTGCTCGCTTTGAGACGGTTGATCAGTCATTGGCCGCTTTTACACAGGTTCAACAAGAATCTCTGGCTCGTTTTGATCAATTACAGAATTCTCTTGAGATGTTGCTGCGTTCCCCTCAACCATTTCGGTCTTCTCACCGTTTTGGAGAGAGTTCTTCTGATTCCTCAGCTCATGGTCAGTCATCTCCCAAACACATTAAGTTGGATTTTCCCCGGTTTAATGGTGAGGAGCCTCTCACGTGGATCTTCCGTGCTGAGCAGTACTTCTCTTATTATGGCACACCTGATTGGCAACGGGTGGTGGTGGCTTCTGTTAATTTCGAAGGGGATGTAGTCCCTTGGTTCCAGTTATTGCAACGCACTCGGATCATCACAAATTGGGCTACCTTGGTTAAGGCTGTTGAGGAGGAGTATGGCCCTTCGGTTTATGAGAAACCACGCGTACGTTTGTTCAAATTGTTCCAAACTACATCCGCTGAAGATTATTGTCGTGAGTTTATGACTCTCGCTAATCGGACTGATGGTGTCTCCGATGATGCTCTTCTCGACTGTTTTACTAGTGGCCTCAAACCAGAGATTCGTCGTGATGTTTTGGCGCAGAAACCATCCAATTTACTGAGAGCGGCAGAACTGGCCAAATTGTTTGATGTTTGTGTGGGCTCCACTGGCCAAACTCAGTCTAGGCCCAACACATTTGGGTCCACAGCTGGTTCCACACGAGGCGGGTTTGTCCCTAAGGCCCAACTTCCAAGCCCAAGTAATTTTGGTTCATCTTCCACTACTTCTCTGGGCTCGAAGAGCGGTCTCCCACCTCTACTGCCCACCCCTGCGATCAAACCCTTTCCCAATGTCAAGAAGATGTCTCCAGCAGAGATGTTGGTTCGCCGTGAGAAGGGTTTATGTTACACATGTGATGAGAAATTCTCTCCGACGCATCGGTGCGCGAACAAGCAGTATATGCTTATGGAGTTCGAGGATTCTGGTGAGGAACTTGCTTCGCCCACTTCGTCGGACTCTCCGTTATCGCCGGGGTGTACTGATGATCCACCGTCCCTCCATCACTTATCTCTTCATGCGTTCCAAGGGAAACATGGCAAGGCCATCATTCGTTTTCAAGGAACGATTCAGGGCATGGAAGTACAGATTCTCTTAGATGGCGGGAGTTCGGATTCCTTTATACATCCGCGAATTGCTCACCATTTGATGCTTCCGATTGAACCAGCTCCGCAGGTTCGGGTCATGATTGGTGATGGCCACGCGATGCAGGGAGAAGGAGTGATCCGTGACGTCGCTATTTCCATTCAAGGACATACCATCAGGATTCCAGTGTTTGTTCTTCCTATTGCGGGTTCCGATATTGTCATTGGTGCTTCGTGGTTGGCAACGTTGGGTCCCCATGTGGCTGATTACACTATTGGCCGACCTAAGATTCAATTCCTGCACGATGGTTCTTTCATTACTCTCTGTGGCACCACTGGCCCACCCTTGGAGAGGGCTGAACTACACCATCTTCAGAGGTATGTTCACACTGAGGCTATTTCCGAGTTATATTACTTACAATATGACTTGACTACTGATGCCCATGCTGATATGTTTGTCATTCCGCCCACTATACCGGGGGAGTTTCGCTTGTTGATTGACCGGTACCACCAGATTTTTGCTAAGCCTCATGGTTTACCCCCGCTTCGGGATCAGGATCATCGCATTCCGCTGTTGGAGGGTGCTGGACCTGTTAAAGTTCACTCTTACAGGTATCCATTTATTCAGAAGGATGCCATAGAAAAATGGTCGATGAATTGTTGAAGGATGGCTTCATTAGGCCGAGTACTAGCCCTTTTTCTGCCCCTGTTATCCTGGTGAAAAAGAAAGATGGCACGTGGCTATTTTGTGTTGACTATCGAGCCTTAAACACTGTTACTATTAAGGATTCTTTTCCGATGCCCACTGTTGATGAATTGATTGATGAATTAGGCGGCTCATTTTATTTTACTAAGTTGGATTTGCGCTCCGGTTATCATCAGATTCTGATGATTGTGCTAAGACGGCTTTTCGGACGCACCAAGGCTTGTATGAATGGATTGTGATGCCATTTGGTCTCACCAACGCCCCGGCCACTTTTCAAGCTTTGATGAATTCGATATTCCGGTCTCTCCTTCGGAAATTTGTGCTCATTTCCTTTGATGATATACTTATCTATAGCGCTACGTGGGAGCAACATTTGGCCGATGTTGAGGAGGTTTTTAAGCTCATGGACCAGCACCGTTTATTTGCTAAGATGAGCAAATGTTCTTTTGGTGCTACTCGAGTGGATTATTTAGGGCATGTACTTTCGGGGTTCCGGAGTTGAGATGGATGCCACGAAGGTGGCTACAGTTCAGGAATGGCCACCACCTACTTCCGTTAGTGATCTACGCGGATTCTTGGGACTTTCGGGGTATTACCGTCGTTTTATACGGGGCTATGCTTCGTTGGCCATGCCACTCACGAAGCTGCTGCATAAGGATGCCTTCGTTTGGTCACCCGAAGCTCAGATTGCTTTTGATAAATTAAAGCTTGCGCTTACTACTGCTCCTATTTTGGCCCTTCCCAATTTTCAGTTGCCTTTTGTACTAGAGACCGACGCTTCCGGTTATGGCATTGGTGCCGTCTTGAGCCAAAACAACCACCCCATTGCTTATTTTTCTAAGCAGATTTCGGCTAGGATGCAAGCACAATCTGCCTATGTGAGAGAGCTGTATGCCATCACTCAGGCCGTGGCTAAATTTCGCCACTATTTGTTTGGGCACCGCTTTATAATCCGGACTGACCAAGAAAGTCTGAAACATTTGACTGGGCAAACTATTCAGACTCCTGCGCAAGAGACTTACTTGCCCAAACTTTTAGGTTATGATTTTGTCATTGAGTATAAGCCTGGCCGGCTGAATGTGGCTGCTGATTCTTTGTCCAGAGCTACCCACATGGCTTTAACTACGATTTCCTCTACCTTAATGGAGGAGGTGATATCGGCTCTTCGCAATAACTCTTTTATTCAGACACAGCTGCAACGCCTGATTGATAAACCGGAGGAGATGACCCTTTTTAGTCAACATGACGGATTGCTCTATTGGAAGAACCGTCTTGTTTTACCATCAGACTTTACTGATATTATTCACCGTCTCTTGTTGGAATTTCATTCTTCACCTTTGGGTGGACATGCGGGGGTGGTCCGTACTCTACACCGTTTAGCTGCCTTATTTTATTGGCCGGGCATGCGTCGTGATGTGACTTCCTTTATAAGAAGGTGTTTGATATGCCAACAAGCAAAGACTAGCCAAACCAAGCCTGCCGGTTTGTTAGCTCCGTTGCCGATTCCTTATCTTATTTGGGAAGATATTTCTATGGATTTTATTACTGCCCTTCCTCTGGTTCGTGGTTACACTGTCATATTTGTGGTGGTAGATCGGTTATCCAAATATGCACATTTTATGCCACTCAAGACTAATTATACGGGTCAGTCTACTGCTGAAGCTTTTCTTGGTTCTGTGGTCAAATTACATGGGTTTCCTAAAACCATTGTCTCGGATCGGGATCGGGCATTCATCGGGTCCTTTTGGCAGCATCTTGCTAAGATCCATGGCACTAGTCTTCATATGAGTTCGGCTTATCATCCTCAAACGGATGGTCAATCCGAGATTGTCGATAAATGCTTGGAGATGTACCTTCGGTGCTTTGTGCATGATTGTCCTCGCAAATGGCTGGAATTTTTACCTTGGGCTGAATACTGGTATAATACATCCTACCACACTGCCATTCAAATGACACCTTTTAAGGCTGTTTATGGTAGGGATCCTCCCTCCTTGTTACCGGCCTCGGCCTCCCTCGATGCCCCTACTGATTTGGTCACTCAGTTAGCTGAACGAGATGTTATCCTGGAGCAGTTGAAACGGAACCTTCAGCGCGCTCAACATCGTATGAAATGCCATGCTGACAAACACCGTACTGAAGTTCACTTTGCGAAGGGTGACTTGGTGTTGGTCAAGTTACAACCTTATCGCCAAAACTCTGTGGCTTTGCGCAAGCATCAAAAGTTGGGCCTCCGTTACTTTGGTCCCTTTCCTATTAGCCAAAAGATAGGAACCGTGGCTTACAAACTGGATTTGCCTGAGCATGCTCGTATACATCCGGTTTTTCATGTGTCTATGTTGAAGAAGTTTGAGGGTGTTCATTTGCCACCCTATCTGCCTCTACCACTCATGTCCATTCCGGAGGGACCTCTCATCACCCCGTTGGAAGTTTTGGATGCCCGTACTATCTTTCATGGTACTTTGTGGACTGTTCAGGCTTTAATTCGCTGGGATGGTCTTGCTGAGCCAACTTGGGAATTTGTGGATGACTTGGCTGCAACCTACCCATCCTTCGACCTTGGGGACAAGGTCGCTGCTTTACAGGGGGGCAATGTGATGCATGACAGCCCAACTCAGGCCCAACAAGGAGCCCATATGAACCAAGAGGACCAGGAAGCCCAAATGCTGAGGCGTAGTACCAGAGCTAGACAAAACACGTGGAAAGTGAGAGACATGCAAGCATAAAGAGTGTGAAGGCAGGGAATATAGGCAGGAAAAGTGTGATGTTGATTTCTCTCTCTCTGTCTGGACTCTCTCTCTTTCTGCCTCATTTCTTCTGAGGACTTTCTGTATTTCTCTTTCTGGACATTATTGCTTTCTGTTATTTCCCTTTCCCTGTTGCATTTGGACATGTGTTGTCCAATTTCAGACTTATCATTCATAAATACCAGATTTCTGGAGTTGATATTCAATTCCTTGGTTATATTCTGTATTGGTTGTGTATGTTTATTTACAGGATATAACAGGGTCACGCAATTGCGAAATGACAAAAGAGATATTGTTTGTTACTTGAGATAAACAAATAGTTATTTATGATCTCCACGAATAATTACAAGTATTACTCAAGTGGTTTCAGGGAAACAAATATTAATTACAAAACAAAACTAGTAAAATGCGATATAAGAGTAATTATTCGCGCTCCACTTATTGTTATTTGTGTTACTAAAGTTGTTAATATGGTTTTAGAGAGAAAAAAACTCATTCTAGATCGTGATAAAACAAAAGTGGTAAATTATGACACGAGAGTGGTTATTCGCGTTTCCTACTTAATTAACTGTATGTATCCTTTTTTGTTTTTTCGCAAATTCGTGACCCCTGTTTTATTCTATTGATATTCAATTGTCATTTTATCGGAATTTTCCCAATATAAATTTGTTATACTCAGCTCCCTCCAACCCTTTTGTGTCCTATAAGATATAGTTGTAGACATGAGTTCATTTACATGTGGTAAAAAAGAGCATTCGTATTTACCCATTACTTAGAAATTAACTAATGAATTAACTAATACATTTATGAAAAGATGATCATTCTTACAAGTAGTTGATGCAGAACTTGTAAATCTTCTTGAAATGAAATAACATAATTATACATGACAGAAGTAACTGAATCAAAACTTCAAGCCATTATTTGTTTAAGATAACACGTACGTATAATCATTCAGCATGTTTCAAAATTCGAGAAATAAAAACTTGGGAAAATTTCAATTAACCTCTATAATAGCAAATAAACGTCAGATTACCCCTCAAAAACTTTGAAATAAACTTCTCTTTGGCGGAAAAGTGAAATTAAATGTTTCATCAGTTAAAAAGACTAAACTGTCTTTATTGAATTCGGTAACTACAATCCAAAATGTGGGGAATTTTAAATATATTTGTATTTATTTCCAACATCAATTGAATATTTTCAAATCTTAAAAAATCATTGAATCCTATATTAAAGCATACTCATTTGGAGAGTTTCAAGATGTTTGTCTTTCATTCCAATATCAATGTAAAAACTCTTAAGCACCAAAAAAATGTGAAATCCAACAATGAAGCATCTAACATTTCACAATTGTTTTTTTTAAGAACACATGTGGATAGTTTCCAAAATGTATGTGTTTTTTCAACAATAAAGTGAATATTTCTAAGTCTAAAAAAATCATGAAATCCAACACTAAAACATCTAAAATGTGGTAACTGAATTTCTAAAACACACGAGGAATTTTCCAAAACATTTGGGGGATTTCCAAGACATTTGTGCTACTTTCAATAAGGATATTTCGGTCTTTCAATTGAAATAGTTAATTTGAATTTTCCCCATTGGGAGCAAAGTGAAGTTTCATAATTATTTGGGAATCTGCTGTTAATTTGAATTTGATGTTGTCCGGTTAATTGAAATTCTCCTTAAAAATTTTGAAGATTGCTTTCTTGGGCCTCAATAATCGTGGGTAATTTTCGTCAGCTGCACTGAGCCGTCCTTGGGTTATTTTATTTAGAGTTTATAATGTCAGCTAGGCCCATCTAGCCCGTAAAGTTAAGCGGGCAGAACCTTTGAAAGGGCTAAAACCTAAAATAATGCGAGACAAGCTAATAATGCGAGTTTTGTTTGTCTAGTCTGATCTATTTACTTCCATAACCTAAACAACTTAAACAAGTATTCTCCAAATTATTTTCCGGACGTGATCTATTTTGATATATGCATATTGATTCAGGTTTCGAAAAATGTTATTATTACCATTACTTCTTTTGAACTATCATTTTCGAAGTAATCTATATTAGGCGACACACTAGGAGAAGGCTAGTAATTAACATATGCTAGAAAGAAAGTCTTTTTTTTTGCCAGGAACTAAAAGGAATGCTTCTCCATCAAATGAAAAGGGTTTGAATTTCCGCTGGGAAAAAGCCCACATTATTGGACCATCAAATGAAAAGGGTTTGAATTTCCGCTGGGAAAAAGCCCACATTATTGGACCATGTTTTGAATAGTATTGCATAGTGCATACAATAGAACAGAACGATAGAGGAAAAACGAAAGTGTCTTTCAATATTAGGTAATGGAAGAGAAACGATACCGTAGAATGCATGGGACAAAAGGGAAGGGAGGGAAGTGGAACATTCAACGATAATGAGATTCTTTCCTCATACATCAAGACAAATAAAATTGCCAGATGAGGTAAGAGCTTTAATTTCAATTAGTTTCGAGACAAATAACGAGATTCTTTCATAGGACCTTGGTATATTACACTTGGAGCAAGAGATCCTAGCAAGCTTTTGAACAAGAAACATCATATCCACATATATAGTTAACCATTATATAACATCTATACTAATTTAGCCGAATGAAGATATATATGTATGGATACTTTAATTTCCGAGTAAATTGCAACAACAAAAAAATATCTAAACAACAAATACTAAACAACCTCTCATCTAAATGGATAGACAAGCTCAAGGAAGGGAGAGATTCGGATTCCTTAAATCACGAAGCTAGAGAATGCATGCATATATTTAAAGACTAATAGCAACAACATGCTCTCCCTCATCTTTAGGTATAATGTGAAAATAATCACTTTATTATACTCTAAAAAACTGTTTAAAGTAGTTTTTTTTTTCCAACAACCGTTAAAAGTAGTTAAAAACAAGTAATGTATTTCAAATATATTTTATTTTCCAACTTTAGCCCTATTGATAAGAGACAATGTATACTGTATAGTGAAAGTAAAATAAGAGTGTGTAGTAAATAATACAGAGAGTGAAATGATTAATTGCAATATATTTGTATATACTATATAGTCAAAAAAGGACAAAATGAAAAAAAAACACACATTAAATGCAAAAAATGTACCTTATATATATTCTGAGACATATCCTATTATTTAACGATGGAAGTAGTATATCACAATTTAGGGGCGATACACACACACATATATGGACTATGGAGTACTTTCTATTCCATATCAAGAGTAGATAGAGAGTTCAACGCCCAACCCTTGGATTGTATGTGAGTGAGCATTTTTGGACATTGTTAAAAAAGTAAAATATCAAAAAATACAGAGCCTAAAGACTAAATCAATAAATTTAGAATCCCGATTTTATCCATAAAAAATAACAAATTAGCCTACCGATTCGTATACAGAGTGAGGTAAACAGTAGTTTGTAGAATAATATCCACCCCACTTGTGATTTGTTGATCAGATGGTAATAAATGGACAGCTTCAAGTTTGGCAATACCTTTTGCATTTTCATATTTGCCGGTTCCTCCAACCACAGCAATACTAGACTCACTCTGAGCCGTTCGATGGACACCAAAGAAACTAACAGTATCATCCATATCATCCTCATCATCACCACCAAATAACACAACAGTAAATACCATAGTTTTACTAGTCCCATCCCATGAAGTAGCCAAATGAAACCCTTGTGCTCTCCCTATAACATGAGAACCATAATCACGTCCTCTAGTAACCTCATAATCAAAAACCGTCACTCTCCCAAACACGACCTTACCCATTAACGTTGCTCCCAAAGGTAAAGAACCTGGTCTCACATACGGAAGCATGTTCCTTTTATCAATGACAACATTATTTTGTGTTCCATAGATTGTGTGAATGGATTTTGAGAAAGGGATTTTATTATGTGTGGTGGTGACAGTGGTTCCAGCGACGACTCTTTCTGAAGAATATGGACTTAAGATGTCATGCATGAAGAAAGTGAAATTACAATAAGAGGTTTCCATGGAGGCACGTGTGAGGGCGGTGAAGACCATAAGGAGTGCGATGGTGATGATGGTCTTACAAGAAGTGAAAGAGAGAGATTTGGCCATTTGGGGTGGTTAGATTCTGTTAGTTTAGTTACATTGATATTGAGGGGAATTCATAATGATTTAGTGGAGCAGATCTATGGGTTTTGGTCATGGTCCGATCCTCTTGGAGTTGCTACACTTAAACCCACTAAATTCAACTAGTTGACTCGAGAAAGTCTGTGTGTAAACTGTAAACAATAAGCTAGAAGGTAGTATAAATGTACTTCAAATTAATATGATATATAATTTCCCAAGAGATATTCACAACGTCAATTAACTTCACGTGCTTAAGTATATATTCAAACGCTTAGAACAATTTTATTTTATTTTTCACATTGTTCTTTCTCTCATTGTACAAAAACTCTTTTGAATAAGAGTTTGCATCAGGTATTCATATCATATGTCCCCGTACCTCCTCCGTAATATTTTAACCATTGATCATTGCATTGAACAAATCTGTGTTTAGATGAACACAATCATCATATGATACAAGCCATTATTCCACAGCTGCTGGACTTGGGCCTCATTGATATGGGCCTTCTATAGATTCGTCATAGCTTGCAGACGTTCACCAAAAGAAAAGAAAATCACCAATGAATGTTGGATCTAGTTGACAAAGCCCATCATTGTGAAGATCCAATGTTTGATATGGGGATTCAAATATATGGATGTACAATACTCAAAAGTTCAACAGGCACTATATTAAAATAAATGGTTCAAATCCGTCAAGTCTCCTCAACATCGTTGGTGGGCCTATTCAAATATAAAATGAAACAGAAAAAGAGGGGGAAGGGGGTAGCAACATGTATGTGATCTCTGCAATCATCCATGAATAGTTATGATTTATGAACATATTCGTCAAGTGTAAAAAAATTGTAGAAAAACTCAAAGAGTAACTAAATATCTTAGCTAAAGGCAACTTCACATTCTTTTCTGCACTTTTCCTGTAAATGTGGCCTTGTCATGTCCATGAATTTAATTGACACATTCATGTGAAACATCCTGCAAGCGTGCTCCATGATGTTTAATAATTTACATTTCTTTAAAGGGCTTATTGGTTCTGAAGAAGAGAGAGACAGACAGTCGATTGATTAATTACCGATAAAGAGGCTAGGACCTTGATTGATTCTTTTACTGAAGGAAACCCCACATATGTGCCTTTAAACGCGTGGTTATATATTAAACTTAAAAGTCTGTATCATCAAAAGAGACCCACATTCACCAATAAAAAGCTATGTTTTGTTATGTACATTAAATAATATATCCACAATTTGCTTTATAGCCAGCCTATAGCTCCAATAATCCAGGTACACCCCTGTATTATTTCCAAAAACAGCTTTTTGACTGTTATTGCAATTCCGTGTGTGTGTCTAAAGAACCACAGGAAACACAAACTTGAATACTTCTTCTGAGGATTATAAATTGAGTCTGGAAAAAAATATATATTAACTGGGGTACAAAATAAAACCAGAAATAAATAAGGCAAGTTATTTGATGCTTCTCGCAAGCATCTGAGTTATTGAAAGAAGTTGGAATATCTGGTACTTAATTTGGATTTAATTTCGGCCTTGAAATTGGAATGTACCGAGTTATCATCAGCATAAAATATTCTTATTTCAGTAATATAATTTATATATGCATCTAACAGTCCCATAATATTAATCAATTGATGACTTAATTTGTCCTGAGGATATCTAATATTATAATGTAGTTTGTGCGAGAGTCTTGTTCGCACCGCAAGTGCACGGGTCGCGCCAAGTAATAAAGTGATAAGTAGAGTATCGTTCCCACGAGGATTTGGTTCCAAAACCCGGTCAAGTAATGATTATCGCACTCTCGCTCAATTTGAGTGATTCAAATATCAAGATGTGAAGGGTAACTATAAAAATAAATAAGAAAAACTATAAACAAATGATTCTTAACTTCAAGGATAAAATGAGTCCTAAGATTATTTTTCCCCCTTGTATTTCATAGACTTAAAGTGCCTCCTCTCACAATTGCTTTCAATGACTATATATTTGCTGACCTAGGGTTCTAAAGTACTTGTAAACGCTCCGTCGAGTCAAGAACAAGTGTTTAATTCTATTAATCATGCAATCTCTTATCACAATTAATAAAACCCAATTTCTAAGTTTCAACCCTAATGTGGCTATGTGAGGTCAATAAGTATATGTCTATCTTATCAACAAAACCATCCATTTGTCATGCAAACTTGAAGTTCTCACATTATTTTACTCAAGTTCTACACTCAACCTAGCCCTCTCAAGCATCAATCAAGTGAACACACCATCTAAATGGTGATCAAGCACTTAGAAGCATTAAGAGAAGAGTAAAATAAACACATATATAACATTAATCACAGGATAAGAGGAGGAATTAAGAGTTAATCCATACAAGGGTTCCAAATAATCCTAGAATCAAAGCTTTAGCTCCACATGTTCATGAAATCCAAAAGAATATATTTATATGATAGAACAATCATAGAACAAGAGAGAGGGAAAGGAAAATGGAGAAGAAAAACCAAGATTTGAAGCCAAAATCTCTTCTAGACTTCAATCCATTGACACTCACTCCTCCAAATGCCAAGCCCTAGCACCCAAAATGCCCAAGAAGTGAAGAATGAGGTTTTTCTATCGAGCCCTCCCTTTTATAACTCAGATTTTCCCTGTTTTTCGAGTCTGAAACACAGTGTTTTACTTTCCATTCGTTGTGCGTTCGTTGCGCGACGAACACGCAACGAACAGATTGGAGGCAGAGAGGAAGCATCATTCGTCATGTCTTAGTTGTGCAACGAAAGCTCAACGAATGTCAAGAAAAATTTTTCTTTTTCCTCTTTTGTCCCTTGCTTCACTCTTTAGCTTGTCCTATGTTTTTCTTGGAAACTCCATGTTTTCCTTAGCCTTTTGCACTTGTCCACCTCTTCCTATAAAAGAGAAAGAGGGTTGATGAACTTCAAAAATAACTTACAAACACATATTACTCCAAATTTCACACAAATGCATATTTTTCAATTTGTACTTTTTCCTATATGTATTTGTATCATTCTCAATCATTTGTCACCAAAAATCATGTACATTCAAAGGAAATTGAGATGGAATATGTGAAATTATGGAGTTTATCACTCCCCCAAACTTAAGTCCTTGCTTGTCCTCAAGCAATTTAGAACTTTTTATACTTTGACCACATGTTATCCCTAATTCAATTAAATTACTTGTCCTCATATGTTGTTCTTCCTAATTGATATATAGAATACATGAATTATATGCAGAGATGAATGACTCATGATGTTAAGAACAAGCTCTCCATAATCTTTGAACTAGTGTGTGTGTGATGGAGTTAAAGAAAATTTTCAAGATTTTTCTCCGGTCCTTTGTAAAACTCCAATGTATGTATAGACTCTCACTCTTCAAATTTCTCCACTCTTTTCTTCTCTTCCCACTTTCAACTTGTAGCACATAAGTTTAAAATCAAGAGGGCTTTTATAGCTTGTAATGGGGCCAGGGGTTTAAGTGTTTAGTTAATTGAAAGAATGGGATAAAGCAGTTCAAATATCTTGAGATAAATGAAAACATTTCATCATAGTCACTCTTTCACAAAATTCTTTTTCAAGAAACATAAACTTCCCCCAAACTCATCTCAATTTTGATTATTTGTACTACTTCTTTCTTTTCTTCTTTTTCATTCTTTTTTTTTTCAATTCACTTTCTTTCCTCTTTTTTTTTTACTTAAAAGTACAAACTTTTCCTTTTCAAAGCCACTATTTCCCTTCCCACACATGTTTTACATTTGCACATACTTTTATCAACTATACCAATCCTCACTACTAATGAAATGTCAATTATCTCAAGATTCAGGTAGTTCATGGTTTTTTCGGGCTGTAAGGGTTAGGTTCAATGTGGGTTGCAAAAGAAAATTATCATGATTTTTCAATAAAAGGCTCAAAGAAGGTGCAAATGGGATAAAGATTGTCAAGGGTGGCTTGAAAGGCTCAATCGCATTTAATGATGGTCTCAATCATTTTTCAAACTTATGTGCAACTTGTCAAAAATGTGAATTTTCCAAAAAGAATTTTGAAATTATCAAGTGAAAGTAAATACATAAATCAGTTTATTACAATTTTCCTTCACAAAGTTGTTCAAGAGAATTAAGGAGAGATTTGCCCTATCACCACAATCCACTCAAGCAAAGCATATAATTTCACCTTCTATATACCCTTTAGTCAAACAATTTATTCCTATCATTGGACTTTCTTACACCTTTTCAAGACAGCTCATGGTCAAATTTTCAAAAAAAAAATTGCAACAACTTTAGTGTGGGACAAAATATCACACATTCATCATCATAACAAAGTCAAAAATTCCCTTGTACACTTATTATTGACAAGCAAACAAAAAATTTATTCACAATTCTCAAAAAGTTTCACATGATCGTCACCTCTTTACTCCCCCAAACTTAAAACAAACAGTGTCCTCACTGTGGAACAAAGGAGGGTAGGAACAAGCATGGAGTCAAACATGGACAAAGCTTTGATATCACACCAACAAAACTAGAAACTATCCTAAGGAAGCATAAATGGAATCCTAAAACAAAGATTCTAAGAGAAAAGTTCCTAAAAGAAAAGTTTCCCCCAAACTTGAACTATACTACACCTTAAACATATCTTAAGAGGTCAAGCTGAAATTCCATTCCTCATTGTCATTTTTCAAATTTCTTGCCCTACTCACGAAATAATCAATGGTATGACTTGTCAAAATAATCATCATTAGCATTGAACTTGAGCATATGCCTTATTTCAAAGAAACCAAATTTTATTTTCCAATGGCAAATGGATGAGTCTAAAGCAAAGTTTTAAAACTAGTTGTTCAAGTTCAATGAAAATAAGGATTATAATGATTTAGTCACAACAAGTTCCCATGGAGAAATGCTCCTCTCAAATGCAAATAGAAAGGAAGAAGTGGCTTCGTCATGGTTTCGTCGCGCAACGAAGCCACGACGAACAGTCTGGTTCTGCAGAATTTCTACAGAATTCTGCAGAATTAAAACACACATTTACCTAGCCACCTACATTGATATCAAAATCACCCAATACCTCCATTCAATTCATTACCATTCAACACCAAAAATCACCTACCTTCTACTCACAAGACTCATTGAGAAAATTAACTTTCAATCACAAAATGCCCCAAGATCCATATATCAATCATAATGTGCCCAACAATCAAAATGTATCAACAATGACAAACAAGCCAAAATCCACATTCTTCAGTTCTATGCCCAGTTAAATGATACCAAAATCAATGACAATAGGCCATTATCATATCACAAACAAGAATCATTCATATGAACATCATGAACTCAATATGCACATCAAGCCAACACTCAAAAACATCAATTGAGCACATCCTCAGTAGGCAAAAAAGATTCACAACACAATGAGGATCATTTCAGTAAAATCAAGTACAAGTCCTGTCAATTCAGCTCATGAAACTCAATTTGGCCAGTTAGCATATACTAACACCACAATTCTAGCCCAGCACAAATTTCCAGTCATCAACATATCATCATTCATTCTAGAAGAAGAAGAAAAGGGGGAAATTGAATTTAAATGAAGATTAAAATAGTACTCCCCTTCGTAGACCTCTTCTTGTCTTCCAGAAACGTAAGCTCCAGTCATCCTCATCAACTAGTCATCTAAGTGAGGGAGAAAACTTTTCTTCCTACAAAAAGTAAGACCAAGGAAAAATATACCAAACTACACAAAACTAGTTAGGAAACTTAAAAACAAAAGAGAATAATTTATAAAACGTGGGTTGCCTCCCAAGAAGCGCTAAATTTATAGTCTTCAGCCAGACTTTCCAACAAACTCACTAATCATAAGTATCAAAAACTAAGATCACCTTGTCTTCATTTCTCCTCAAAAGACAAGGGTTCAATGACAATGGGAATTCAATCACACAAGACTTACATGATCTCTCAATCAGAAGTGATTTTAAGAAACATGTTTCAATATAGCACATGGTTGGCTCTAATTCAATTGCTTCACAATTATCCTCAATAACCCGAAAATATTTTGAAAACCCAATAAAATCCATTGGACTCTCATCAGTAAGAGTCAAAAAATCACTTTGAGGATTTTGAACAAAGATTGTAGGGATTTCTACTTGTTCATAACAAAAAAGATTAGGATCCAAGCTTGAAACCTCATTTGAACACTCAACAATATTCTCTCCCTCTTCAACTTTCAACTCGCAATCACCCACAAAAGCATCACAACTCATTGGTAACACATCATCACTTTCCATAATCAATTCTCCACTTGAACCCACATTTTCTACACATGAGTCATTTGATGTATCCATGAAAACACCTTTTTGCCTTAAAGACTCAACTTGAGAAGTTAGTTCACCTAATTTGATTGCTAAATTTTCAAGACCTAATGTTTGTTCCCTCCATTTTTCATCATCCCTAGCTCTATACTCATTTTCATTATCAAGATAAAGTTGAAGCATATCCATTATTCTTGACATCTTCTTTTGACTGGAACTAGACTTATCTAAATTATTAGGTGGTATTTGACATTGTGGTGCATATGAAGGGAAAGAATAATTTGGATCCCTAGACAATGAATGTTCATGATTCCAACTAAGGTTAAAAGAATTATTATGCCAATTAGCTTGAACCTTAGGAAAGTCATCCTCAACAAAATACATGGTTGAAAAATGGGGGCATTGCTCATTATAATGATTATCTCCACAATAATTACAACAAATGTACTCATATTGAGTTTGAAAAGCATTGAGGTCATAATAAGAAGTTGGATAATCATTATTATGCTCAAATTCATCCTTTGCCCCATTAGTCCACCAAGGATAGTCCATGCACAAAGTTCTAAGAAAAGAAAAACTAACTAACACAAAGACTCACAAAGAGAACAAATATACACATGAATACAAGAGAAAATAAAATCTACAAAGAAACACAAGAACAAATATATACAAACTCAAGTTTAAGCTTTTAGTGTTATAATCAAGATTGACCAAGGAAGGTTTTGGGACACAAATCCCCGGCAACGGCGCCAAAAACTTGTACGCACCGCAAGTGCACGGGTTGCAGAAACAGCTTTTTGACTGTTATTGCAATTCCGTGTGTGTGTGTCTAAAGAACCACAGGAAACACAAACTTGAATACTTCTTCTGAGGATTATGAATTGAGTCTGGAAAAAAATATATATTAACTGGGGTACAAAATAAAACCAGAAATAAATAAGGCAAGTTATTTGATGCTTCTCGCAAGCATCTGAGTTACTGAAAGAAGTTGGAATATCTGGTACTTAATTTGGATTTAATTTCGGCCTTGAAATTGGAATGTACCGAGTTATCATCAGCATAAAATATTCTTATTTCAGTAATATAATTTATATATGCATCTAACAGTCCCATAATATTAATCAATTGATTACTTAATTTGTCCTGAGGATATCTAATATTATAATGTAGTTTGTGCGAGAGTCTTGTTCGCACCGCAAGTGCACGGGTCGCGCCAAGTAAAAAAGTGATAAGTAGAGTATCGTTCCCACGAGGATTTGGTTCCAAAACCCGATCAAGTAATAATTATCGCACTCTCGCTTAATTTGAGTGATTCAAATGTTAAGATGTGAAGGGTAACTATAAAAACAAATAAGAAAAACTATAAACAAGTGATTCTTCAACTCAAGGATAAAATGGGTCCTAAGATTATTTTCCCCCTTGTACTTCATAAACTTAAAGAGCCTCCTCTCACAATTGCTTTTAACAACTATATATTTGCTAACCTAGGGTTCTATAATACTTGTAAACGCTCCGTCAAGTTAAGAACAAGTGTTTAATTTTATTAATCATGTAATCTCTTGTCACAATCAATAAAACCCAATTTCTAAGTTTCAACTCTAATTTGGCTATGTGAGGTCAATAAGTATATGTCTATCTTATCAACAAAACTATCCATTTGTCATGCAAACTTGAAGTTCTCACATTATTTTACTCAAGTTCTACACTCAACCTAGCCCTCTCAAGCATCAATCAAGTGAACACAACATCTAAATGGTGATCAAGCACTTAGAAGCATTAAGAGAAGAGTAAAATAAACACATATATAACATTAATCACAGGATAAGAGGAGGAATTAAGAGTTAATCCATACAAGGGTTCCAAATAATCCTAGAATCAAAGTTTTAGCTCCACATGTTCATGAAATCCAAAAGAATATATTTATATGATAGAACAATCATAGAACAAGAGAGAGGGAAAAGAAAATGGAGAAGAAAAACCAAGATTTGAAGCCAAAATCTCTTCTAAACTTCAATCCATTGACACTCACTCCTCCAAATGCCAAGCCCTAGCACCCAAAATGCCCAAGAAGTGAATAATGAGGTTTTTCTGTCAAGCCTTCCCTTTTATAACTCAGATTTTCCCTGTTTTTCGAGTCTGAAACGCAGTGTTTTACTTTCCATTCGTTGTGCGTTCGTTGCGCGACGAACACGCAACGAACAGATTGGAGACAGAGAGGAAGCACCATTCGTCGTGTCTTAGTTGTGCAACGAAAGCTCAACGAATGTCAGGAAGAATTTTTCTTTTTCCTCTTTTGTCCATTGCTTCACTCTTTAGCTTGTCCTATGTTTTTCTTGGAAACTCCATGTTTTCCTTAGCCTTTTGCACTTGTCCACCTCTTCCTATAAAAGAGAAAGATGGTTGATGAACTTCAAAAATAACTTACAAACACATATTACTCCAAATTTCACACAAATGCATATTTTTCAATTTGTACTTTTTCCTATATGTATTTGTATCATTCTCAATCATTTGTCACCAAAAATCATGTACATTCAAAGGAAATTGAGATGGAATATGTGAAATTATGGAGTTTATCAAGTCTCTCTGTCTCTGTCTCTCTAGAGGAGGAGCTTTTCTGTCGACAAAGCATGCAGAGATTTTCTTTCTTTCTGTGTTTAATGTTATTAAATTATACACAATTATCAAAAAAGTTTCAAACATTTCATCATAATAGCATATATTTGTTACATACTTACATCTAATCACAAGGCACTTGATGATGAGCGAGCATTTAATTTGTCATCATTAACCTTTGAAGCGCCTTCTGAAAGATATTATTATTGTTGAAAGAGGATTTTGGCATCACATGACAAATGAGTTTTAAAAAAATTGCTCCAATTCTTAAAATATATAAAAATGGTTAATCCATTTCTAATCTCCACTTGGTGATAGTGTTTGAGAAGAGAATATATTAGGCAGTTTTATCTCTACTTTATGTAGAGAGATTGATTCGAACTCACAACCTCAAACCCCATGGCAAACAAGTTTCGCATTGAGTTAAGCCGACCCTTCAATTCCTAAAATATTTATGGCAGAAAATTTCTTTTTTTCCCTGCTATGGAAAAATTGTGCATATCTTACATTTCACATATGAATGTCCAAAACAGTACATATAATTGCGGCATTAAACTTATTAAAAGGCATTTGCTGACATATAGGGCCTGATGATCAACTTTTAATTAGAATTATCCTGTGTTAGGTAAGTTTTGAGAAAATAATTCTCCTTTCACTAGAGAGGAACAAATAAGAAATAGTTACGTCGTTAAGAGATTGTGAAATCCATAAAATATCAAAGATTATAGCTATTGCTATCATTCTCAAAGGAGAAGATTTCATGTTGATATTACATCGAAAGAAGTAGATTATACGTTTTCATGATAACAACCACTCAATTACTTGTTACAGGTCACACTTCTTTTCAATGAAAATATATTCGAGTGCTAGCATCTTTTGCGAGGCATGCATGCCAATTTGACATTGATGATTACATTTCCAACAGTAGTTAATAATTTTGCTTGCTATGTGCATCAAATTTGTATATAATTTTACCAAGTTCCTAATTTTTCCATAACATCCAATATAATGAATTATTTGTTCAAAACTTGTGCAGCCCAACACAACCGACCATTTTATCTCGTTGCTGCCCTCTCTTTGATTATTAAAAAAATATTGAAATTCTGAAAACAAGATTTCTTGATCTCCAAAACGTAATCTTAGTTTTCCATTAGAAAATTACAAAAAGGTGGTCCAATAATATAGCCTATATGAGGCTCTGCAATACTACTTCTGACAAGGGATCGGAGTACTTTCTCATATTAATCTGAAAGATGTGCTCGATGTTCATAAATATAATCTCAGTTTTAAATATTTAGAAGTGGTGGCAAAACTCTTCCACTAAGTTTTTAACATCACAACGGCAAGAGAAATATTGCACATCGTAGCATCAACCCAATTTGAACTTGAAGCCTTCTATACACATTAGTGCAACCCTTATCAAAGAAACCAAATATTTAGCGATTAGTTAAAAGTTTTTAAATAACATCAAAACTAGTAAGAAATAGTGTTGTACGCTATCTGATCTTCTTAATAATTAATATGAAATATTAAACTTACCTAATGTGAGAAAATGAAATCATCAACGTAACCTGAACGATAATGCAACATGCGTGTCATAAATAAATTAAGGGGCGTGTAATTTCTAGAATGCAAAGAACGAGTGATGTGTCAATAATAGAGGCTTTCGTAAGTCCTCAACTAGCTAGCTAGCTAGTGCCCGTAATGACAAATCCTTGGATTTGTATGGTTTTTATATGCTAAATTTGATGTAATTAAGATGATAGAGATGCAATTTTTATCCAATTATATGTAATTATTATCCAAGATTCCAATGTGAGATGACCTCCATTTTAATTACATTTGATATAAATTTGATTATATTTGGAGAGTCTATGGTCTTAAGTAATGGATTTGTTTGGGTAATATTTGAGGCTAGGTAGACCACTAAATGAATAAAATATTTAAAAGAAAAAAAGGGTTGTTATTGTTATTATTATTATTATTATTATTATTATTATTATTATTATTATAATAAGTATTGTTGTTTTGTTATTAGGGAGTGCAGGGAGAGAAGGAAAGGAAAAAAAAGAAGAATTAAAAAGCAGCAGAACGCGTGAAGAAAGAAAAAGGGAATGAAAGGAAAAAGAAAAAAATAAAAGAACAAAATGGATTGGAGGGAGGGCACGTGGAGAACAGAACAAGTGAATTGAAAAACAAAGGAAGGGGTGTGGAGACGCGAACAGAAAAAGAAAAGGGAGGGCGGCGGCGAACACTGTTTCATCAATCCCCTCTCCCACATTTTATTTTCTCTACTTGCCTCCATACACCCACAATGGTTGCTTATAAATTAGATTTTGGGGTCTCTAAGCTCTTCTTTATGAGTAGTTAAAATACCCTTCTTGCTCTTGGGAATGATTTGAGATAGCTTGAGCTTTGGTTTTTCAAAGGGGAGTCCCAATTCCTTTCCTTTCTCTTTATATTTTTGATTGTCTAGGTTTAGGTTTATCATTTATGTTTTGATATTGGACTGAACTTGGTTGTTATTATGGGTATTTGTGATTTTGACTTGTAATGAGGGATTTGGACTCAACAATATGTATGGTCATACATATGTTCTTTATAATTCATTAGATATTTCTATTTACTCATGGTATTGGTAGATAGTTTATTGAATTGAATTGTAATTGAACCATGCATTACAAATCACTAATCACACTCTAGGGTAATTAATAGTGTCTATTTGAATAGGTTCATGAGACTAGGCATTAGACTTACCGGTTGGTGAGGTTTGGTATTTTAGGAAACTTAGAGAAACTCGAAGTGAACCTATTAATTGCTTGAGTAACATTGGACTTCAATCCTTTGTTTTTATTTTATTATGTGGGGTTCCAATAGTGAATTAAAATCATAGGATTAATTAAGTGGCGATTCGGGTTTCGGTCGTAGGATTAATAGTTTCTTGCAAATAATAGGTCCACAAGCACTAAAGAGCTTAACAATGTCTAATTGGATGAGGTCTCAACAACTAGGTATTGAACTCATGGGTCCATGAGGTTTGGTAAATTAGGAAATTAGTGCATTAAATTCCCCAAAAATATTTAGAAAGCTATGATAGCCATTGAAAATCATTTCCAAGAGCACTTCACTTCCATTCCACCCTGTAACTAAAAATACCAAAAATATTTATTTATTTTGCATCCTTCATTCCATCTTTAAAAATCAACAAAATATATTTTCTTTACCCAAATTCATCTTGCATTGCATTTAGTTTACTAGGGTAGTTTAATTAAATAAGACTCCTCTGAGAACGATCCCGGGGTAACTTCCACTTACCTTGAGGTTCTAAAATTTCTTGAAAGACAAGACCCAAGGCACACCACACCGACCGCTAAATCGGTGTCCTTCACGTAATCATGTCGCAACAAAGTTTTTCACAACCTATCTTTGCCCCACAAATAAAATAAAATATGCACAACTTTAACCTTAATATAGACATCCAAATTTTCTCAGTTGTCCATTATTGTTCTTTCAATTTTCTCTATTTCGCTCTCTTATCTCTCAAGAATGAAGAGAATGGATCTGTTCTGTTCATCACCTGCTTCCACAGCAGTAATCTCCAGTATGGATAAAAGGTTTCAATTTCGCAAATCATCATCATCATCATATGTTCATGATCGACGGATGAAAAGCAAGCCACGTGTCCCTTGTTCTTCACACTTTCCTATTAATCCTAAGCCCTATTGTGACATGCAGCATAGGAAGAAGAAGAGTAGCTCTTCGTTGTGCTCTCATGATAAGCAAAACGACGATGTTAATAATGTTCGTAGAAAAAGCTGCGTTGAACTTAGAGACCTGTATAATAATAATAGCAACCCTCCTACGTCTTCGTCCAGAAGATATTTACTCAGAAACGACGACGTTCCATTCATTGATTGGGTCTCACACTCTGATCAAATTCCAGAATTAACCAAGAACAAAGATCATTCTCCTCCTGCTCCTCCCAACAAGGACCAGGTATTTTCTTATTATTAATTATATGCCATTATTTGACATATTAATTTCTTTTTTTTTTTTTGCTGCTTTGATTATTGCATGCGTGACAATTAATTAATGTTTGGAATAATATTGTATAGGTTGTGGTTTTGTGGGTGTCCTTGCACTGCAAGGGCTGCGCTGGAAAACTGAGAAAACACATCTCAAAGATGAAAGGTACTGTGATCTGGTTCATTATTTCAAATAATTATTACTTATGAATTTTGAACTAACAGTGAGAATACGACCGAGAGCATGATGATTTAGTAACTGGTGTATTGTAGTATTACATAGCTTTTACAATACCTAATAATAAATGAAGCAGTGTGTTTGGATTATTAGCTTAAAACTAATAGGGAAATGAGTACTTATTTTATTAAAAAACACTTCAAATATGCTTGGTGCGTTTGGGATGACTTATTTGCAATATGATTATGTTCCATAGGCTACTTATAAGCATAAGTAAAAAAGTAGCTTATGACTTATGATATTATATGCTTTTGGGCCATGAAGGAGTGAGAAAAAGTCATTTTTCCAATCATTTATCCAGATATAAATCTCATTTCTATCACTGTCAATTTAAACATAAATCACATTATAGATTCTGATTTATATTCAATTTTACTTATATATTAGTCCCATTGAAATGAAAACACTTTTCCAATTGCTATTCCAAACACATGCAAATATTTTCTTGGAGATATTACCTTCAATTTTAAATGTATATGATTTGACTCGTATAATAAGGACCAAGCTTGCAACTGTAAATTACACTACAAATTAGTTACTATATTTTAGACAAATATGTGATTTTTAATGTAAACATATACATGAGAATATTAATGTGAGTCTTCTAACACAGAATGGTTATGGAGGTTATTTATTTTGGGGGTACTATCTATGATTTATATATGTAGGAGTAACATCGTACAGCATAGAATTGGAAACAAAGAAAGTGACAGTCATCGGAGATGTGACACCATTAGGTGTATTGACGAGCGTATCAAAGGTGAAGAAAGCACAGCTTTGGCCATCTTCATCTCTACCATCATCCTCTACGCCCTCATTTCTATGGTCAACAATATGAATTAGATGCCAGCTTATTTAAGTTCACAGCTTTATTTCAATTGATGTTTTTTTGAATAAATAATTACAAGTTTGACGAGTCTTAATATATATTAAGACTCGTCAAACTTGTAATTATGGGAAGTCATGTTTAATTTGTTTGCTTCATGTTTGCCTTTGTAATTATGGGAAGTCATATTTAATTTAGATGCGTGGTAATGAAGTCTTTTGTACTGTTTTGTGTGACAGCTTTTCTTTCATCTGGACTGATTGTACAGTTTTTCTCCAATGTGTGTGACACAACTTGATTTTACATTAATTTGGCAATTTTGTCAGTGATGTTGTTCAGTGCACTAATGATGCTAAATTATTTCGTGTTAATTATATTAATGAAATAGTAGGAGAAGGTATTAATAATTAGCACATTGATTGTGGGTGCATGGGGGCGGGTGTAATGTGTAGCGTAAGAGTGGAGAGATAGAATGATGAAGAAGAAGAATGGAAGGATCACGTGGAATGGAAGTGGGAGTGGGAGGCAGAATAAAGTGTGGGAGGCAATGTTATCAGAAGCCACTCAAACATTATATAGTACATTCAATGTTGGTTGAGCTTCTAGAAATGCTTCAACCGAGTAAACATGACAGCGTGTGTATAAATCTTGAGAAGCGCTCTTATTGAGAAAGGAATGCCTATTTAAGCAGCAATCCTACCCTTAAGTTTAAATTAGTTGATATTTTTTTAAATTGCAGCTGTACAATGTACATTACGACTGCAAAAATAAATTTGAAGACTTGACTATTATTTCAGTGCAACGACAGAAAGTGTACATTGACAGCCTCTCTTCTTTACCTCGTCTTGCTCTTTTGTTTATTTTATTTACTTCGAGGGTTCAGTGCACTTGGTTTTTCTAGACCAACCCTTATTAGGCGGCTGAAAGAAAATACCTGAACAAGTTCAAAAGCCGACGCCCCTGTTTAAATATACAGAAATACGTACTACAAACACACACACACACATTACTCCTTACTATATACATATATTTGGAGAGTTGATTTTAATCATAGATACAACACTTGTTTTTAATTTGAGTCAATTTTTACCTAAAACATTCTTATTAGTGATGATCCTCAACAATTATTATATGAGAGAGAGAGAGGAAGAGTGAGTTATATAAATAGCAAGGGCGAAGGCAGTGTTCTAGAAAAAAGTTACTATAATTTAACTAATTTAATTAACATTTTTTCAATCTGATTTGATGAATATGTTGAGGAGTAGAATATTATATTGACATGAGAAAAACAATTGAATATTTTATGTTAAGGACCACAGTTGCATGAATTAAGGATGAAAGCTAGCTTTCGGTTCATGCTGATAACAACGGAAGGAGAATGAGCAGAATCCCAAGGAATAGAGGAATGATGTGAAGCAAGCAAAGAAGGGAGAGTGGAAGCTGATAGCGAAAGGTTAATTAAGGAAAAGGGATTTGACTTGAAACAAACGTTAATCTTTTACAAAAGGAGGGGATAACATATTTTATGATAGAGATCCATAAGATTATTAGAGTGTAGACGCTGAAATTGACAATACTTGTGGCTTTGTGGGAAACCAAGTCAACAGCAGCATGCGTCCAAAAAGGGCAGGTAAAAAGGAAAAGGGAAAAACTTAAAAGGACAAAGCACACAGTTTTTGCTTTACAGACATTGTCTTCAGTGATTGTATGGAAACACGCGTTCAAATATTTCTGGGGTTTTCAATTATCTCTCTCCATACCTAATCTTATATAGTCACTCAAATTTTTAATAGCACTTACATAAATATATAAATCATTAAAACAATGGATCACTCTTCCAAGATTATTCTAATTAACATGTATGACAAATACAAATAGAGGGAAAATGAATAGAGAAGAAAATTAAGCTAGCTCATGGACAAAAAATAACCAATTCATGGAAATGTTGCACAACTCATCAAATGGTGCAGCATAGTTAGTGGCTTTCGCTATTTTAACCTCTATCTCTTGCAATGGAGAAGAAAATGAATTACTAGAAAAAAAACGCAATCTTCCTTTATAAAACAATCACATGCAATAAAACTGGAATAAATTAATAATAGTAGAACACTATGAGATGAAATAAAACTGGAATACTGGAATATTCTGCCTTCTGTGCGTTATTTGAGTATGGACACAGAACCTAATCCTAAAGGATCCAGACTCAAAAGTAATGGAGTCCAAGGAAAAGTAATGAGTCCCGAATCCGCCTTGACCTTTTAGTTTAGGCCTATGGAGCATGCGTTCACTTACTTTTTGACTTTGGGTCTGTACTCTGTAGTACAAGTTTCCAATGAAAATAATACCAATAGGCCCAAAGTCTCAGTTTAATTACAATTTGACAATTTGCTCCCGGAATATCGCAGAAATTACATTAATTTAGCCGTGTTTCAGCTATATATGGAAAATAAAACAAATAAGTCACTTTCATGAATGTGAATAGTTTTATTTTGGAAGATTTTGAAGGATATTTTAAAACACAACAAATATTGGAGCATTGAATTTCAAAATTTATAGGCATCCGTCTATTTCACTGTGTCCCGCCAGCGGAAAACGCGGAAAATAAGGTTGTTATTGAGTTACAACTTACAACCTCTCTTGCTCTTATTAATATAATTCCTTTTTATTGTTTTAACTATAACATCACTTTGAGTTTTTGGAAAAAATAATGATGTAATAAAAACACTAAAAATATTTATATTTATCTGTTTTCTTAATATATATATATATATATATATATATATATATATATATATATTGAGTTGTCTAATTTGCTTGTTTAACGCCCAGAAAAAAGTCAGCTTATTTATAATTAAGAAGAAAGTAGGAAGTAATTTTTTTATATAATCATTAATTTATTTCTTGATTAGCAAAATTTAATTAGTGATCAAACTTAGTTTAGCCAGAGCTAGACTGTCTAAGAGGAAGAAAAAGAATACGCTTCTACTCAATAAATTAGCAATTGCTACTGAAAGAAAAACGAGAGAGATAGATGACAAATGACTTATACTTGATCGAAGCGACAAGAATGATTTTCAATGACTGATTAATTTGTGAAAAAAATGATAAAGCGCGTGAGATTTAGCAAGCTAGATTTGAGACTTAGCTGCTCATATTCTACACATACAAAAATAGAATTCATGGGGAAATCGGAAAAATCCAAGGTATGTTGGCACTTGAAGTCGGAAATAGAATGCAAGCTAGATTTGAGACTTAGCTGCTCATATTCTACACATTCACTGTGTCCATACTTTTGTCCATGAGAATGAGTGTCAACATACTTTTAACTCTTATGTTTGCATCAATTTTCAATTTTATCCTTTATGTTTAAAAAATACACTTTTAGTTCTTTTTTGTTAACATCGTTAATTTCATTTAACAGAAAAAGGTTAACTTCACAATTTTTTTTTTTTTTGATAAGAGTTAACTTCACAATTTTAAATGGTTAATTTAGGATTAAAATATAAAAAATGCTTAAATTAAAATATATTAGTGTAATTATTCTTATATTTTTAAAATGTGTCATTTCTACCACTAATTAATTATGAAATAACTTTTTAGATTTAAATGAAATTAATAAGATATAACAAAAGGGACTAAAATTGCACCTTTCAAATATAAAAACTAAATTAAAATTTGTATACAAACATAAAGGATTAAAAGTATACTTTAACATTTTTTTATTTTGTAAAATGCTAGAAGTAAAGAAAGTTAACATTAAAGAACAAACATTAAATTGACCATATACATACATGGAATGGATAATGGAATGTTCGTCGGAAAAATGTATAATATCCTATGTGGAGGTATTGGAAACGCGTGATGATGAGCAGGATCCTAACAAGCTAAGTAGCTGCTTAATAAGTGTACAATTACGTGTGCAAACAAAGACAAGGATACGCTCTTTTCAGTCAACCATGTCATATGTTTCACCTTTATATATAATTCCCCCTTACCTTCCTCTTTCCATCATTCACTGACAAACCACCAAACCATTTTCAGATTTTGTCCTTACTATATTCTACAATTCTCTCTTGGAAGCAACTATTCAATCTCACAAACCCCAACAAAAAAAATGCCCAGAAAAGGAATGAGAAGCATCTTCTTCAACCGCCCACCTTCTTCTTCATCGTCCACATTCTCTAACAATTCCTTCATGGACTGCACAATTGAAACCGAACACTACTCTCTTATTACCAAATACCATTCTCAAAACCACAACACTTCTCTATTCACCTCTAACCCCAGCGAAGCCAAACAATACATCCACGCTGTCAACTCCCTACAAGACTCTATGCTACACCTCATCGCACAGGATTCCACCTCCCAACAACTCATCCAATCTCATCACCTCATGCAACTCGCCATGACCAAACTAAGCCACGAGTTTCACCATCTATTAACCTCAAATCTCCAATACATTGATTCTGATGAATCCTTCTCCAGTACCACCTCCACGTCATCAGGTTCCCGGTCAACCTTATCCGATTTCGACTACCACGATGATCTGAGAGTAATTGCCAATTGTATGATTTCTTCTGGTTATGGTAAAGAATGTATTGGGATTTACAAAACCATTAGGAAATCAATCTTGGATGAAACATTATTTCATCTAGGATTTCAAAGTGTCAGCTCCTCGCAGATCAAGAAAATAAAGTGGGAATGTCTCGAATTGATGATCAAAAACTGGATTAAATCAATCCACGTGGCTGTTACAATGTTTCACAATGAGCGTACACTCTGTGACCAAATCTTCACTAGCTCAGATAAAATAAAAGACGCGTGTTTCGCTGAGATCACTCTAGAAACTGCCACGTGTCTGTTTCAATTTCCAGAACTCGTGACCAAATTCAAGAAACTAACGCCCGACAAGATATTTAAGATTCTTGACATGTACGAGGTAATAGACGATTATACCCCTCAGATTCAATCTATCTTCTCATCAGAATTAACCTCAGCCGTCCGATCACAAGCTTTCACTTCTCTATCAGTTCTCGCGCAATCCGTGCGTACATTGCTCTCAGATTTCCAACATGCAATTACAAAAGAATCCTCTAAGAAGCGGGTCCTAGGAGGTGGGGTCCACCCTCTCATGCGACACGTCATGAGTTACGTTATGTTACTTAACGACTATCACCGTTTGCTTCAAAATATAATCCAGGATTCGCCGTTACCGTCACCGTTAGCTTGGGTGATAAATGTTCTAATTGGCAAACTTGTCGTGAAAGCGGAAAATTACAAAGATGATGCGTTATCTTATTTGTTTCTAGTGAACAACCTTAAATATATTGTTGAGGAGGTTAGAACATCTAGCCTTGGTATTGTATTTGGTGAAGAGTGGATGAACGGTCAGGATTTGAGGATCAAAGATTACGTGGCGAAGTATGAGCGTGTGGGATGGGGTAAGGTGGTGACGTCATTGACGGAAAATACTAACGGAGAGGTAACTGTGGAGAAGGTTAGGATGTTGTTGAGGAGTTTCAACGCTGCGTTTAATGAGGTGTACGGGAAGCAGAGGGTGTGGGTAGTAGTGGATCGAAAGCTAAGAGATGAGATTGTAGGTTTTGTAGTGTTGAAGTTGGTGGTGCGGTATAAGGAATTGTATGAAAAGTATAGGGTTGGGGTGATAGAAGGGAAAATTTTGGATTTAATTACATTATTATTGCCTGATGAGTTGGAGAATTATTTGTGTAATATGTTGCATGGGGAGGTGTAAATCAATGTATCATATTGAAAATTTAATTATTTATTCGATTTTTAAAATGTGTTTATGTAGATAACAAATGATTGCTTTTATTCTTTTTTTTTATAAACATGAATGCATGCTTTGATTAGTTTTGCATAATAATTTAGGTACAACACTCACTTTTATTTATAGGGTAGATATAGAAGGTTTTATTTGATTCTATTTATAGGGCACATCATCAAAATTTTCCTATCAATGTATGTATTGTCTTATCCATCATTCATTTATTGTATGTCGATTTTATTTTCATATAATGCAGTGCATATTGAATACTGGTAAACTTAAAAACTTATTTGATTTTAAATCAAAGAGTTAATTAGATTTAAGATTTTTTGTTGTTTCTTTAAAACATATTAGGAGTGTACGTCTTATAAATATGATTGATTGGTATATACAAGAAATAATCTTTCCAGACTCATTAAAATTTAAATATAGATGAGAAATTCTCAACAAATATGAGCAATAAAATGTAAAAAAAAAGGGTCATATTTACCTCTAGTGCACTATAACCAGTGCAACCAGTGCACCTCTAATTAAATGACACATGTCCTCCTTCCTTTTCTCTCTCCTCCCTTTCTCTCCTCCTTCTCTTTCTTCGCTCCCTCTCCCCTTTCGGCCACCATTCCTTCACCATCTCCTCCAAACCCAATCTCAACACAGCCACCATTCACCATCTCCGGCCGCCATCATTCATCTACGTACTTCCTCCTCCGTCATTCCCATCTCACTTCTACAACCCCATCTTCTTCGATCTCTCCCCACTTTCACATCTCCATAGCCACCACACTTCCACTCGCCACCATCTTCAACCAATCATCGGCCACAACCCCGCCGTAAGCCTCACCGTGGTCGGCGTCGTCTTCCCTGCCACGTCGCCCCATTCACATTCAATTCATCCCATCATCTTCAGTCTTCTCTTCCTCTCTCACTCAAATCAAAACCCCACATAATGTAGAGGTTTGGTGATGGGGTTGGTGTTTGGAGGGAAAAGAGAAGAACTTGGAAGAAGGATTGAAGGATTGAAGAAGAAAAGGAGAGGTGAGGTGGATGTTGAAGATGAAGGCAGAAACGCAAGAGACGGGGGGAGAGAGAGAGAGGCTTATGCCAAACATGTGAGAGAGGAGAGAGAAAAGAAAGAAAGACACGTGTCATTTAATTATGGGTGCACTGGTTGCACTGTTTGTATTGTAGTGGAGGTAAGTTTTTTCCAAAAAAAAATATTTTCCATAAATAATAAATTTATCTCAATATGTATAAATGCACGGATCTCAAAAACTCATTTTTCAATCCATTCGATTTGCTATTCACCAATGGCCCAATACAGATGAATGCTGGGCAGAGTCAGAGCATGCTTATACTTGGACACAACACTGTAGAGATCAGGCCTGTACAGTGTTGACCATTGACCCATTAGACTTTTCAATCCATTCGATTTGGTGTTGACCAAAGGTCCATTAGAGATGAATACTAATCAGAGTCAGATCATCTTTTAACTTGGAATCTTGGATACAGCACTGTACATGTCAGGCCCATCATGTGTTTTGTTGGACCAATTGACATTATGACCCAAGACTTATAGCATGGGAGTGACACCACAAATTCCAAATCAATCCAGCGATTGTCTGCCGATAATAAAAGAGGTGTGAGGATTAATAAGATCTAGCGAGGCTGACATCAAAATCCTTCATACGTTTGAGCTAGAATTAAATTTAGTTTCTGCTCTACGTGACGAACTTGCCAGTAACTAAGGCAATAAATTAATGAAACAACGTGAAACATATATATTGAGTTGCAAGGTGCATTATGGGATCTGAACAGGTACGAGTCTCAAGTCTTAGAAGAGATTGAAGACAAAAAACTGAGGATAAAGAGTGGGCCACTGTGTTAGAAAAATACCAGTTACGTAACTTTCTCATTGAAAGCAAAAAGCTGTCTCCACTTTTATTTCATAATTTCCCCTTCCTCTACTCTCTCAATCCGTCCTAGGCTGTCACCCTATTATTAATAACACATATCCCTCACATCTCCGTTTCACTCATTCAAAGTCCCCCACCCCAAAAATATCTATACATTATTACATTGTACTCCTTCATTATTTGCACCCATTTTCTGTTACTCTATACATATATCATATATCGTGCCTTTATATTATATATTCCATAAACATAAAAGACAGGCTTGACTCAACGTAAATCGTTTGCCATGAATCTAAGGTCGTGGATTCGAATAACTAATTTTGCAAAAAGAAAGAGTTATATTGTCTAGTATATTCTCTTCAATCTCTAGCACCCCCACTAAACAGAGACAAGAATTGAGTTTGACCTTTTTAGTATATTGTATGCGCATGCTATTATCTAAAGTCCTAAACGATAAAGCGAAAGAGTTAAATGGGATTCCAAAACGGAAATGAAAAATGATAAATTAAAGTAAGGGTATACTAGCTTTTTCACATTTTGTTACATCTAAAAGATTGGCTGCGAAAACTATTTACAGAGAGTTCAGTAGTCAGCTTAATTGCTCATCACAGAGGCAAAGACTGATATCTTTTCCTATATCAAAAGTAGAGGCAGTTAGCATTAAATATCTGTTAAGAAAAAAGGAAACTCCCTCGTTACCTCACTCCCAAGCCAGAAAAGACTATCATGATACATGGGCAGCACACACATAATTGTGATTTAATCATTTAACCACATATAATAAGTAGTTTGATCATAAAGAACTCCTCCGAATGGGGAGTTCTCAATTATTATTTCTTTTCCATCCTTTTATTTTTGCATTCCCATTAAATAGATTAACAACTTGTCTCATGAAATACACTTTAATATCTGCACGTGATTACAACTAAACATTGAGCCTCATAAATGGTCGCCGAAAGCACACTTTACTCACACTTAAAATTATCTAGTAATCAGCACCCGCATTCACGCTATTTAACATTTTTTTTTGGTTATAAGCTAGGGTTAATTCTGTCCTAAAAATTTCCGTGCAAAACTGATTTTTTTCAAAGATTTTTTTTTTGGGGTTCAAAATTGCTCTAACATTTTAAAACGTAACAATATCTCTACAACCTATTAAAAATTTGACGTTGGCTATTAATAATAACGGTAAATGGAAACATTAAGACAAAATTAGACAACAAAAAAATTCATGGGCAAATTGATTTTTAGCTAAAACTTTCAGGTCAAAATCAACCCTTAACCTTTATTTGTGTATCAATCCTCTAATCAAGTCATCTCTAATGTATATATGCAAATATATGATGGGAGACTAGATACTTGATGGAGACATGTGTGTGTGTTGACCTGAGCAAAAAAAAATGTGTGTGTGACATGCACAATATATGGGAATTATCATGAGGCTGGAAGAAATTAAATAGACTTAATTAATGATTACTAAGAAGTCCCTTCAAGTATAATTCTGTCATTCATACACCAAAGCATGTCATTACATATATTTTTAAATGTTTCCGCCAGTAGTATATTGTTCTATGGGTTAATATTCAAAATATGGAAAAAATAGGCGTTTCCACCAGTCTACCACTCAATCAATTATGTTTCGCTTAATCGTTATTTCATGGCCACATATATTCTCAACTAAGAATGGAAAATTCTTCTTTTATAACATTGAAGTATACTTTCATTTCATTCGGAAAAGGTCAACTTTTTCTTAATTAATTGATCTTAAACTATTGACGCAGTAGTCTCTTGGTTCTTAGACTCCTTCATTATTGTCATCTCAAAATAATGTTTTCATATATCTATCTATACACCCATGGCCAAGGGATGATGTATAAGTAATTATTTTGACACTATCGATTTGCAAGTTGGTATTTCGCAGTCTGGCCCATAAAAATGTGTTGATTTTTCAATCAAATTTATTAATTTCTTGATAAGAAAATAACGTAAGTTCGTTATAGATGCATGATTTGTCAGTATATATCTTTGAATTCAGAAGCATTTTCTGACCATAATAAACCAACTAATTTAATTAACTCCTCGCTTTTTGAGATGGTGTATTTAACACTGTTTTCAATTTATTTTATCGGAATTTTTATAGCAAACGCTCCTCTATTTTATCTCTAGCTACTTTCAAATTATCACGAAAATTGACTAATTGTTTAATTTAGAGCCCGTTTAATGATAAGAAAGGATTAGGAAAGTGGAGAAATGGAAAGTGAATAGGTGAATATGGAAAGTAGAGGTAATGATAGGAAAGTAAAGTTTGTGGGCCAAGAAAGTGTGAGATGGAGGGATAAAATTTATGGGCCCATAAATATATGTAAATTACAAAAAAAACATTATACTTTCCCTCATTCACTTTTTTTTCCATGGTTTCCTTGACAAAAACACACCTTTAGCTCTTTTGCTAGTGAAGACAGTACACCCCTACTATCTCGTGAAAAAAATATTAAAAATGTTATTTGTCAAATTCAATAAGTAGATTTAAAAAAGGGTAATGACTTTATTTTGTCCTTTAAGTAATCATTATAGACCACTGTGCACCCTAAATTAACATCATGTTCGATTTCACCATTGAAGTAACCAAAATGGTCCAATTTTCCTCTGATTGAACAGACAGCTAATGGACGCCGTCCACATGTCAACATTTCATTCGCAAAAGGTAAATTTGGATTACTTTAATTACTTCAAGTGTGTATGTGTGTGTATATATTTATACATATATACCGCCTAAATCTTAAATATATGACCTTGTCGCAGTATACACACATATAATTGTGACAACTACTAGTCGAATTAAAATAAAGTTTTCCGTACTTATTTGCTATTTGTCGAATTTTGACTTTGTTAACAGATAAACATATGAGATTATGGCCTAACAATGTTTAAATAAAAAAAATTATTTTTAAAATAATAAACTTGTTTAACTCTGCTCTGTTTTTTTTTAACTGAGTTCAACTCTGCTCTCAATACAAACAAATACACAGTTCATTTATTTAAATCGAAACTCAAGTGAGAACATCCTAACCTCGATTCTCAATTGCTAATGAGTTATTGTTGATTCACTTTGAGCCCAAAAAGGGAAAATAGTAGTTAGCTGATTGTGATTGATTCGAAATATTAACTGCAAGTTTGGCTAAGTTGGCGAGAGCGAGATCGAGATGGCGACAATAAGATAACACCAACTAGGAGATAATGAGAAAAAAATCTCTAAAGAGGATAAGTATAAAAAGACAAAGAAAGAGTCAGCTCAATTCTAATCTTCACTTAGCGAGGGTGTTGGGGAAGAGAATATACTAGACAACCGCCTTATTACATATGTTATGCAAAGAGGTTAATTCGGACATGTGACCTCAGACTCTATATTCACAAGTGAGCTTACCAATTAAGTCAAATTGACCCTTCTATAAGAAGAAAAAACTAATATAGGTTTAACTTTTCTTGAATTGAATATATATTATTCCTGCTTTTGGAACATAGGTTTATTGATCAAGCTTGAAAGGGAGTAACATCAAATTAAAAGACTCATTAAGTAAGAAGGGAGACGTGCAGGCGATAATAAAGCTAAAATTACTTTAAACAATGACGGTCTAGAAGACCAACACAACTCTTATTTCTTCATATCAGTTAATTGCCCAGGTGGTATCACTTACTGAACGATCCTTAAGGCTAGTTCAAACTTCAAACCGATTGACATACAGCCTAATATAAGTATTGATTGAAAGATAATGGCTTTAATTCGATACAATGGTGTATGAAAGTTCAAATCCTGAATCTTGATAGAAGATGTGACTGCCTTTGGCGTGTTTGGTATGTTGGATGGAGGGGAAGAGAAATTTTTATGAGCTAATTATAATTTACAAAAAGTTGAAGAAGTGATGTTATAATTATTACACAAATATAAGATGTAAGATTAAATAGTTGAGAGATAAAAAAAATGATAACCCCACAATCTCTAGTTTTTCTTAATTCACTCTAAAAATATTCCCGCCACCACTATCCCTTTCCTTCTCTCATCATATCGAACAAATAAACCTTAGGGTGTGACGATTTCTCATGATGAGTTTGATTTTTTGGGGGTTAAGGACTATATGGTAATTTGGTGCCTATTGAGATCCAACTAATCTAGATTGGGGGTTGAATCAAAGTTTTGCATATATAGGCAGATTTATCCCTTATCACAAATGATGAAAGCATTTTCTGGAATTCTATTGTAACACACATTCACTGTCTCGTAATGCATGAGTTTGGTTTGGTTTTTTTTCAAGTGTTGCACTGCACTATTGCCTAGTAATCCATCACTCTATTAATAATTGATTAATTTGGACTCGAGAGGTAGGAATGCTGCCAATATAGAGAGTGATGTCCTCTCTCAAAACTAGAGCTCATATAGGGAGTGAGTTCAGTTCTTAATTTAACCAATTATTTAGCCCATTGGTTTTTTAATTTATAGTAAAAAAATTTCATTAAATAACTTTTTGTACATATTAAATAGTTATAAAGTACGTAAGATTGTGCTTACATATCCGCATGCATACTATTCGACTAAGGAAGAACATTTTAATAAAAAAATTAAAATAAAATTCACCCCATCAAAGTACACTTATATATTCATTTTAAAAGCATACTTTATTATTGAAAACCTATGTTATTTTACCGAAAAATGAAAACCAGAAAAAAAAATACGTCACAATTTTAGTCTGCATATCTACCACACTGGGTCTTGTATAAATGTGGGTAACCACATGGAGAAATGTATTTACTGCGACCATAACAATGGCCTTTATAGCTTGAGATCTTGAACGGAGAGACATTCTGTCTTACACCTACCCGTGCCCAGAATGGGACTATAGCCCTTGCTTGTTGTAACTTGAAAGAGCTTGACGCGTGAAAGTTTCTGCACATTACTGTTCACTTCTCTCTTCAGAATTCTCATCACTTTGGTCAGGTCTTCAGTAGTAAATGTAAGCGGGACGAGTTTAGCAAGATTCTTGCTTATATTGACTTTTCTAGAACTACTTTCTGATTAAGAAAGTTCAAATTTAAATATAAAAATATATATGGTCCATATATTCGTAGAGATCTTAGAATTAGATTTGCTCCACAATAAGCATATCATTAAATGTGCTGATTAGTTTCTAGTTAACCAGAAGAGATGCCCATCGACAGTCAATAAATAAGAGATGACCATCGACATCCTACTTAGCTTATACATTTATGCGTAATTATCTCCATCTTAATCGATCAGTTGTCTTATCTCTATCTCATAAAATTATCAACAAAACGACATAATGTCTCAATCTGATTCCATATATCCTTTGAAGGAATTTATCCGGGTTAACGAGTGTTTCCAGAACCTAGAACTTCGAACTCAAACTCAACTCAAACCCGAGCAGAATTCTTGTAAGTGTAACAAGAACAAATAATAAAACTGTGATGAAAACTTTAACTTAAGAACCAAGAATCCTCAATGACAATTCATGCAAAACTGAATTCCATTCGTACAGTGAACCATTCCGCTCAAAAAATGAAAGTCAGAGATTGAAATGACTGAGGTGGATGATGACTGATCAACATTAATAATGTATTAATGTTAATTTGTCAACTCTCTCATTTCTTGTAGATCGTCAAATTATGCAATCAGATGATCCAGTCCATCAAGGACGGGTCCAATTAAATGTTTCAGACACTCTCAACCATTTTCAACCTTATGATACGGATTAAAAAAAATTATGAAGTAACACATATATTTGAATATCAATTACTCCATTTGTTTTTAAATATAGAAATATTTATCTAATTTGATGAAAATTAAAAACTTTGTATGTAAAAATAAAATCACTGCAAAATAGGTCTCATACATAAAACAAACAGATAAAAGGAGTGAGTGACATAAATTGCAAAAGACTATTAGGAACATAATTTGCAAATACCGGGGAGCAATTAGTTTTCAGAAACATATATTTCAATAATTTATAACTCCGATCCTTACCTTTTTTGGGGAGTTGACACCCGATTTTTATAAAGTCGCATGTATAATCTCGCTGTATTCAATTAAGGTTGTGCAACCCCCGTCCGTGTAACAAGAGATTAATTAGTACCAGTCCAGGTAATGTACGTAACTAAGTAGTAAACCGAAACTCAATAATTGCATTACTCTTTTTTCTTGAAAAGAAAATGGAGAAGGAGGTATTTACGAATGCGGACAAAAATAATACCATTTGATCAAGCTTCACAGCTCACTCGCATGGACTAGTGAGTCTCTTGCTATAAAGTAGTCCATTTTGAAATTCCCTTCCTCTCACAAATTTCCCATAAATCTGAATCCCCTCCTCTCTCTCAACCCCCCAAAAATAATAATGGACTCTCTCACTATACTCTACACTTTCTTTGCTTCCTACATTTTCTTCTTGATCTGGAGATTCTTCGACCAAAAAAAAGACCAAGAATGTTACATCCTTGACTATGAATGTTACAGACCAACCGACGACCGTAAACTCTCCACCGAGTTCAGCGGAAAAGTCATCAAAAGAACCGAAAACCTTGGCCTTAGTGAGTACAAATTCCTCCTCAAAGCCATCGTTAGCTCAGGCATTGGTGAACAAACGTACGCCCCAAGAAACGTCTTCTCCGGCCGTGAAGCCTCGCCTACTCTTGCCGATGGTGTCTCCGAGATGGATGAGTTTTTCCATGACTCCATTTCCAAACTCCTCACAAGGTCATCCATTTCCCCCTCAGAAATAGATATCCTTGTAGTCAACATCTCTATGTTTGCTTCTCTCCCTTCCTTATCCTCTAGAATCATTAACCATTACAAAATGAGGGAGGACATTAAGGTTTACAACCTCACTGGTATGGGTTGTAGTGCTAGCCTTATTTCTCTTGACATTATTAAGAATATTTTCAAGACACAAAAGAACAAGTACGCTCTTTTAGTCACATCTGAATCACTAAGCCCTAATTGGTATTCTGGCAATGACAAGTCCATGGTGCTAGCAAATTGCCTGTTTCGTTCGGGAGGATGTTCTATTTTACTTACCAACAAAAGATCCTTAATGCCTAAAGTCATGTTTAAGCTAAAGTGTCTTGTTAGGACACATCATGGTGCAAGAGAGGAAGCTTACAACTGTTGCATTCAAAAGGAGGATGACCAAGGAAGGCCAGGATTTCACTTGGGTAAGACTCTCCCCAAGGCGGCCACAAGGGCTTTTGTGGACAACCTTAGGGTAATATCACCTAAGATCTTACCCATGAGGGAGTTATTAAGGTTCATGGTTGTGTCCTTAATCAAGAAGGTCAAAGCCATAGGAAGTTCTCCTCCAAAATCATCACAAGGTGGTGGCATGACAAAATCTCCCCTAAACTTTAAAACCGGTGTGGATCATTTTTGCCTCCATACTGGAGGCAAGGCTGTTATTGATGGCATTGGCATGAGCTTAGATCTAAGTGAGTATGATTTGGAGCCGGCTAGGATGACATTGCACCGATTTGGAAACACATCAGCGAGTAGTTTGTGGTATGTGTTGGGGTACATGGAGGCGAAGAAGAGGTTGAAAAAAGGGGATAGGGTGTTCATGATAAGTTTTGGTGCAGGCTTTAAATGTAACAGCTGTTTATGGGAGGTGATGAGGGATGTGGGAAGTAGGAATGTGTGGGATGATTGTATTGATGACTACCCACCAGATTCTTTGGCCAATCCTTTCATGGAGAAGTATAGTTGGATCAATGATCTTACATTGGAGGATCTTCCCAACGTCCAAATCCCTGATTTCCTCAAGTAAATTTCAGTTAAATTATCATAATATGGTTACGTTGTTGGTGGTGGGATATGGTTTATGATTTTCATTATTTGAAATATTATTATTTTTGCATGTTTATACTTTTCTGATCCCTTGCACACGATATATTATTGTTGTGATATATACACTTCTCTCATATTGTTAAACCCTTCAAGGGTTCTTTACCCAATAAGGTGTCCTGCTTCTAATTAACACGCACCAGTGATGAAGTATGCCACTGATGAAAGGGTACTATGGATCCCAGGTTATTAGTCCCTTGTATTTTTTTTGTTATGGTCGAAAGGTTAGTATGATAAATTTCTCTTTTAGTTGGCAAAAAGGTGAAAAGGAGAAAATTAAGAAAACGTAATATTAGTTGTACTTTTTCCTCAAGATCGATCATATATATGTGAAATCTCTACGAATTGAATTGATGTGAGTTTATATATTCTGGTAGTTTGTATAAATGTATTCGCCATTGCTTTCGCCTTGTTTTCGATCAATATCCATTACGGGAAACTGTTTCCTGCGGTATTCGTTTAAATTTCAATTGCAAAATGAAGACTACTTTATTATATGCCTCCTCCTACCACATGTTCCCAATTTATTGCATTGTTATGAGGCTGCTGAATCAAATAAATAGCTGTGATATCGATTGCAACTTTTTCGAAAAATTAAGGGGGAATTTGCACTGTAGTCCCTGGTAAGGGAAATTAATAATGGAAGGTCCCAATACATTCCAAAATAATTATAAAGTCCCATGGGCCCTTTCCTGCAATTGTTTGCTTATCTTCAATGACCATTTTGCCCTCATAAGATGAAAGCATAGTCCCCTGTAGGGACCAGTGAGATGACAACCATCTTTAATGAGGGCAAAATGGTCATTGAAGATGAGCAAACAATTGCAGGAAAAGACCCCTAGGACTTTATAATTATTTTGGAATGTATTGGGACCTTCCAGTATTAATTTCCCTTACCAGGAACTAAAGTGCAAATTCCCCAAAATTAAGCGTCACTTATGAGACAAGCTGTACGCTACAGTACGAATAGTCAATTCTTGAAATATTGGAAGCAATTTGCTTGAAACTAGATATGACTCTCTTTCTTTTGACTACCAACAAGGCAACAAGCCAACAACCAATTCAGGCTGGATAGGAAGGCAATAGATTTGCTCTAAGCAGTGAGCAAAATATATATTTTTTTCTGTAATATTAAATTTTAGAAAAAACTAAATGTTATTTTTTGTTAGTCCTTAATTTATCAAGAAAGGCAATTTACTAGTATTTCATCAAACAACACTAGACAGGCTAATGCTCTGTCCCAAGGTTGGGCCCAACATTAATTGTATTTTTACCCATTTAATCTCTAATTTAAGTCCCCCATTATTTTCTCATACATTCTCCTTTATCTTTTTATTGGTCACTATATATATCGCTTTTACTTGCCCCATCAACGATAAGTTCTGTTAGGGAGAAAACCCTTTATTACATGTTTATACTAATTTTAGCCGACCACATATAACTTAATTTAAAAATATAACAACAACACCTTATTCCACTAGTGGAGTCGGTTTAAATGGATTGTGCTTTATCATTCACCAACTCCTTAAATATATTATTCACCAACATGTTACATTCTTTTAGTTCCCAGAGCATTCGTCTTGGTTTCCCTCTTTTAAATGGACTCCAAGTTTTTTTATCCACTCTCCTCACTGGCGCATCTATTGGCCTTCTTTCTATATGTCTAAACCACCTCAAATGATTTTCTACCATTTTCTTAGTAATGAGAGTCACTCCAACTTGTTTCCGTATATGATCATTCCGAATCTTAAAAATTACTCCCCCTGATCCTAAATATAAAACCTAGATAATTTTTTTTGGAGATGTTAAGGTTACGAAATATGTTATTAAATTATGAAAAATTTAATTTTTTTAGATTAGTCATTAGTTTATAGGTTAAATAAACTAGTTTAAGGGGAAAAAATTAGGTAAATCAATTTATAATTGACTTATATTTTGCTTTTTTAGGATTTTTCAAAATAGTAAACTAGGTCTTATATTTAGGACCGGAGGGAGTACCTTTTAAATTTCAAAATTTCACATAAAAGGTTTGTATTCTTAATATCATTACTCAGCTAATGTATATGGGCTTCTGATTTGAACAAAAATTATTTATATGTCGTTTTCCATTTAAAAAATCGGGGGACATTCCTAAAAAAAGGAGGGGGCCTAGACCTTTTGTGTAAGATGAGCTGATGTATACACCTGGCCTCTATACTCTAAATGATCCTTATTAAGATATTAACAATAAATTCTTACAAACAAATAAATATAATCGTCATCACTTGTTATAAACTATAACACCATATTAATTATTAGCTCTCCCATCTCTTTAGGGGCCAGACCTCCTGTGTTAGAGTAGAGCCGTCAATATGGACCGAGCCCGTAGGGCCGACCCGTTTTTGCTTAAGCCCTGTAGGGCCGGGCTTGGGATTTAGAGGGAAAAATAGGGGTGTGGGCCCTGAAGGACCGACCCAAGGGCTAGGGCTTTTGAGGGCCGGGCTGAGGGCCGACCCTGTTAGGCCCGACCCTTTTTCCTAAACTAAAAAAAAATGAAAAAATAGAGGTGTTCACTCTCAAAGTCTTTAGTCTCAATGGAAGTTTGTAATAGTGTAATGGGCAAATGTGCCAAGTTGCATCCATCTAATTAATGTTCAAGTTTTTATTTGCACACGAAATTAATTGCATTAATTTAAATATGATTGTGAGTTTTTTATCAAATATGCTTGAAGGACAATTAATTATTTGCTAATAGATTCAAATATGCTTGAAAGACAATTTATTATTAGCTACTTTTTTTTTGCAAATGATGGAGGTGATAATGCTTATGGTGTAAAGAAGAAATGAAAAAACTTGATATTTTTGTCGGTGGAGAAAATGAGGAGGCAACTCATAGCCAAACACAATCAAATGTTGTCGAATGATATTTATTGTGATTTTTTTATGAGTTGTAATTGTGTCTTGTGGATTATTAGTATTTGAATGTTTTTTTATTTCCTTATTAATGTTTTGGTTTATTTATATTAATACTTGAGTTTTATGTAGTATACTTGTGTATTAAAAGTTAAGGGGTAAAGGAGCAAATCTGGCCCCCAAGTAACCACCAAGGAGCGCTGAGTACCCTAAACTAACCACAGGCCCGGATCTGTACCCCAAGTAACCAAGATGTTAAAAAACTACCCCGGTTGGACGGTCAACAACGTTTGACCGTTATTTTGCCTGTGTGGATGCCACACGAGCACCTGCTTTGCCACTTGGCGCCTTCTCATTGCCATGTAGGATAAGTGTATGTGGGTCCCACATTAAATAAAAAAATTGTCCCTCCTTCTTCATCAACAATCACCTCCAGCCCCCCCCACCTCCCTCCCCAGCCCCCCCTCCCCCACCACCACCACCACCACCCGTCCCCTTCACCTCCAGCCCCCCCACCACCACCACCACCCGCCCCCTTCACCTCCAGCCCCCACCACCACCACCACCCGCCCCAATTGTGATCTTATTAACCTCCAAAACTGCCAAAGAAGTCATCATAGTGGCAGCAATAGCCTTACACTTATCAGACCCAGAAGCCAAAACCCCCACAATTCTTCCCAAAACACCCTCAGCCACCAAACCCACCTTGTTATCATCGTCAAGGCTTAAATTAAGCAACAAAGAAAGCGCCTTTTCCACAAGAGAGTCAACCCCAGAGTCAACGAAGTGGATAACGACACTTACAGCCCCAGACTCGGTCAATTTACGCATAAAGGTGGAGTCTTTTTGGGAGATTCAAACGAGTTGACTCAGTAACTCGGTCTTGGAAGTCAAAGGGGAGGTTTTTGAGGATACGAGGGGGATTAGGGTTTCTGGGTGGGGAGGGAAATGATGAGGTTGATGGGGTTGAGGGGAGGTGAGGGTAAAATTGGAAATGAGGCTTCTGAGGGCGTGGTTGGGGATGAGGGAGGGGGAATCAGGGAGGGGTAGTTTGGTAATTGGGCAGAGGCGGTGGCCGGCGTTGAGCCAGCGCTGGATGGAGGGGCGGTCGAAGGTGTGGCCGGAGGGGAGGATGACGGGGTCCGACATTATTTCCAGGGAGATTGGGCACTTGAAGTGGTCAGGAAGATGAGAAGATGATGCCATAAAATTGAATTCAGATGAGAATATGGTGGTGGTGGGGGAGCTGGAGGTGAAGGAGGCGGGTGGTGGTGGTGGGGGGGGCTGGAGGTGAAGGGGACGGGTGGTGGTGGTGGTGGGGGAGGGGGGGCTAGGGAGGGAGGTGGGGGGGCTGGAGGTGATTGTTGATGAAGAAGGAGAGACAATTTTTTTTATTTAATGTGGGACCCACATACACTTACCCTACGTGGCAATGACAAGGCGCCAAGTGGCAAAGCAGGTGCTCGCGTGGCATCCACACAGGCAAAGTAACGGTCAAACGTTGTTGACCGTCCAACCGGGGTAGTTTTTTAACATCTTGGTTACTTGGGGTACAGATCCGGGCCTGTGGTTAGTTTAGGGTACTCAGCGCTCCTTGGTGGTTACTTGGGGGCAAGATTTGCTCCTTTACCCAAAGTTAAAACTTGTGTAGTATGTGGTTGAAATTTCAAATTTTTTATATGGGCTGAAGCCCTGAGGGCCGACCCTGGCCCGATTGCTCAAGGGCCGGGCTTTAGAAAACAGAGATTTTTTTTGAAAAAAGCCCTGATGGGCTTGGCCCGTTTAGCCCTAACCCTTATGGGCATGGCCCTTAAAGGCCGGCCCGGCCCGTTTTGACAGCTCTATGTAAGAGGAGCATATATATATATATATATTCCATTACACTCCTTCTGACTTTATTACAAGACACCAACTATAAATTTACAAATCAATAAATTTGTCAAAAACATTAAATATGTCCTAAAATTCAAGTGATTTACAATATTGCAGTCATCAATTGTAATAAACTACAATATATACCATATAAATTATACAAGGAATGTATAATTAATACTCATTGAAAACTATCAAATGCTTTATAAAAAAAACTAAGAAAGTTTGTTAGTTGATATCTTATAATAAGTAACACGGAATCACTATAAGTCCATTGCTGGGCAAAGATTACAAGGAAATGGATATAATTCCTGTATCGGTCTAGAAACTCTACGCCAAAACGCAATAAATATACCGAAAGCTCACCAAACTTTTGTGTGTAAGGGATAGAGGGAGGCTATGGAGCCCGCGGACAGTTCAGCTGCAGCAGATACAACAGCCTCGCATTAATGAAATTTTAACGTTATAGATGGACAACATAATACAAAATCATGTATGCATAATGCCAAGCTAAGTCCTCTCTCCAGGTCAACTCTTTAAGCAAATCCACATGTTTTTGTTTAAACTCTTAAATTGCCATTTAACTGCACACATTTCTTGGTCTATCCTTTCTTAATGAACGTAACGTACGTCTTCATCATCATTTGTCACCTCTTTGTTTGTCAACGCAAAAAGACAACACGTAAGGGGATCATGGTTGAGACCTACTCTTTCCTGGATCACAAATTTAGATTATATCTTGATTGTAGTGACTAATTACACTGATCACGCGCGAGTTCAAATCAAGACTTTTCTTTACTCGATAGATCTGTCTCTTTTGGCATGTATTGTTTGAGAGGGAGAGGCTAGATCCAACGTACCAATGAAATAAAATCGCTACAGTACACGCCGGCGTAGCTAGGTTAAGACTTAAGATTCTTCTTCACTGTTAATAGTAATAAAAATTAGCCTCAGATTATTATCATTGTTATTGTTATGACATGGGGCAATAAGAGAGATGTGTGGATCGTACAGTAGTGAATTGAAATTAAGAGAGGTCTCGAGAGAAAAAAGGGGAGGGCGGTGCAGTTAATGAGGAGTAGGGAGATGTGGCCAAAAGACCGAAATTGTGAAGTAATAATTTATTTATATAGGTGAATGCCTGCTTTGTCGATCATCGCTTCCTTCCTTTCTTTTTTAGACTTTAGTTTTTTCATCATACTATTTAATATTTCGCCGAGTCTTTTGGTGCTGCATGTGACCCTCTGCTGACAAGCTCCGACCCTATTAATGCATTTGCCCTATACTGAAACTGACATATATATGCACCTATATACATGTTTCGTATACTTGTAGAGGGTGAAGATATATCAAAATGCCACATGTAGTTAAAACCATTAGTCTGGGGAGAATGTGTTAAATACTCATGTAGTTTAGTTTAAGGTGCACTCAACACTGTTTAGCTTGTTTTGGCCTAAAAATGCATATATAGTTATCAAAATGGGTCAAAAATATCTACGCCGTCAATCTAAGCTATCAATGTTAAAATTTTCAAAATTAGTAAAAACAAAATAAGCAAAAATACCCATGAATTTTGAACCCAAATGCATCCAATATCACAATGTTTTTTCTATTGATATTTTTGCATTTAAGACCAAACTTTATAAGTATTTTTGCATTTATTTCCCTTAAATTTGAAAACTTTACACCATTAGTCTATATTGATTGACAGAATGGTTATTTTTACCCATTTCAATGACTACGGTGGCATTTTTGAGAAAAAAACAACTTTATAGTGTTGGGTGCATCTTTGACCAAATTTTATGGGCATTTTTTTACCTATTAGACTATATTGATGACTTGAGCAGTTTCAACCTGATGACTCCTCATATTTAGTGGTTTTTAGGAAATATTTTATTGTATTTGGGGAGTCATTAATTAAGTAATTAAGTGATTTTGTTGTGAATTGGAAAGAAAGTAATTTGATGATTATATGAGTGATTCTTTTGGGAAATGTGAAATTTAATCGAAATAGGAAACTTAATATATTAAAAGAAATATTTTAATGAGAAGTTTCCTATTAATGAGATTATGTGATTGAGTCATTGCGATTATTTTCTATTTCTTTCTCTTCATGAATGCAGATTTAATGAAAAAGGAAATAAAGAGAAGGAGATGATTTGATTATGTGCAAGAAAAGGAAAGAAAAGAAACTTAACATGCAAGGCAAAGACAATATGATGTTGGGCTATTTTATAAATATACACATGCAATTGAGGAGAAGGGGAGGCTTGGTCATAATTCTTCCAATTCCTATAGCCTACACGAGATTCACGAAGAAATTGAAGACGAGAGGAAGCAGATCACACACGTTCATATATTATTGACGCAAGGAAAAGAAGAAGGAGGCACCAGGGACGTACTACAAAGGCACACACACATATGTATTGACATCAACACACAAAAGGAAGGAAGCAGCTCCTCAATCTTGTCCAATCTTACTCCTTTGTGAACTTGTAGTATGTTTTTGGATTTTCACCCAATTCTTATGTTGAACCCTATGTGTGGCTAATTTCTTTTACAACCTAGAGTACTATGAACTTGTTTGTAATTTAGTATTTTATTTCCCACTATTTAGTCATGATTAATTTGATTTAGTTTATTTATTCTTGCTATTATTGATTAACTTGTTTAGTACTTGATCACCATTAGACATGTTTAGGGAATTTAGAATTGGACTCGAAAGAGGGAATTTTAAATAGACCATGAGATTAAATAGTGTAGGATTAGATTTTTTATCTGATTTGCGACTAGGATAGACATATACCTAGAAGCCCTACATAGTCACATTAGAGCGGTACCGGTATTAATTGGCTTAGTAAATTAGTGCAAGACATTGTGTAATTATACTAGGCAAGGATATAAGTGGAAACCGAAAGGCATTTATAGACACTAGTACTCTAGATTAGCTAGTTGGATTAATTCATAATTAATTTAGTGGGGAATAAAATCTAAGAAGCAGATAAGGGATTAGTGGCTCTAGGTTGTTCTTTTGACTCGTGAATTTCTTTTGTGTGAATATTTTGTTTTATTTATTTTCTTAGATCATAGATAATTAAAATAAATTTTCTTGTATTTACTCAACTTGAATGAAAATAGGAGATCTAATGCCTAGTTATTAATTGTCTGAGTCTCTGTGGGATCGACCTTAATTTACCACTTTACTAAAATACGATCCGTACACTTGCGGATATTTTTATCAAAATTTTGGTAGCATCAAGTTTTTGGCGCCGTTGCCGGGGACTCAAGGCAATTAGTAATTATAATTAAAAATTCTTTAGTAGTTTTAGCTTGAGTTTTTTTTTTCTTTTGGAAACATAGAAAGATGGACTTTTCGGAGTTTAATTATTATAAATGGTATCGATGTTATCACTGTGGAAATAATCATGTATCAGGAAATTGTCCATTTTTTCCTACCATAAATTGTATAGGAGATGATTTCACTAGGCAACAAACTTATGTTGATAATTTTTCTAGGCCTAGTTGGAATTTTGAGCAAGATGAGTTTTGGAACCCACATGTTGATTCTTATTCACATGCATTAAACTCACCCTTCATATCTTATTCACATGTTCAAGGAAACAATTTTGAGGATAGTGAAATCTCTCGTAGAGAAGAAAGACTTGATAGATTAGAAAGATTAGCCGATACATGTTTGACAATGCTAGAGGAGAGTTTGAAAATGCAAGAGAATTATATCACTAAATTTGAATCTAGCGTACAAAATATTGTAGTACAAGTCAGTCAAATGTGCAAAAACCTTGAAGTGAAACAAAATCCCTCTTTAAATCATAGTTCCCCTTTGTTATCTAATGAGATTGAATATGAGGAAGTTGAGGATAGGGATGAACAGGAAGTTAAAGACGATTTAGAGATTGTCTTAGAGTCTGAAATTGATATAGAAGAAAGTGATGGGTGTCTAATTGATCTTCAAAGTATGAATTCAAATGCTTGTGATTCTGATATACATGTTGATGTGAGTGTTCCTATAGCTACTTTGGATTATTCTCCTATTAATGTGATGACTCTTACTGATGAGAGTCAAATTGATTTTATTGGATGCTCATTATTCTTAGAAAGACATACATTTAATTGTTTGTATGAGCATATTTTAATTCCTTTGAAATCGGTGATTGCTTGTTCTTTGAAATTGTCTATGATTGAAAAGGCACAAGTGATTGGTTTGATTGATCACTTATACTGTTTGAAAAGGAATGAAGATGAGGTGATTATGATTTTTGATACTTATGACTAGGATTTGTTTGGAAAGTCTGGCTGAAGACTTTAAACTTAGCGCTTCTTGAGAGGCAACCCAAAGTTTTGGTATTTGATGCTTTGTTTTTGAGTTTGTAGGATTTTTTTTTCTTCTTTTGACCCCAAAGGATGCTTCAAATTGATCTGGATGGACTAGCAGTTATGAGTGGAAATCGAGAAGAGGAAGGGGAGTATTCTTCTAACTTTTTCTTGATTTTATTTGACTAAGAATTGTTTTGGTGATGAGTCTTTATGCTGGTTGATATGTGTGTGATGGTTAGATTTGATGGTATGCCTCTTGAGTACTTTGCTTGGTTGATATGGAAGTTGAAATATTTGTCATCTTTACACTTGTTATAGATATTTTTGTAATTCCACTACTTGTGTTACATGTTCCCATTGGGGACAATGTGACATTTAAGTGTGGGGGTATGAGGGTATCATTGTTCTCTAAAGATTGTCCTTAAGCTTTCATTTTGTCAAATTATTTTTGAAAAAAAAAATCTTTTTGCCAATTTTGGGATTGATTTGGACTTGAAATAATTGGATTTGATTAGACTTTGATTTCATCTTCTTTGAATGTAAGTGAAAAGGCAAAACTATTTGATTTAGATAAATTACTCTAGTATGTCAAAAAGCCATGTGAGGACTTTGAGCCTTAATATTATTCTTTCATGAGTGAGTACATCTATTGTAACTTCCCCTCTAGAACTTGTCTTGAATCTCTTTTGACGCTCAAATCTCTTGCATGCACAAAAATGATTAAGGTCTTCGTTTCATAGCCAGTTTAGCCAAATAGCCATTCCTTTTACATTATTTCCATTGCTTAACCCCTTTGAGCCTACTTCTCTTTTAAAAAGAAAGATTGCATATTTTAGCCTTTGAATTCTTTTGATGCAATTTTTCATCTCTTATCTATTTCTTCCATTTACGCTTTGAAAAGTGTTATAATATATTCATATGGAAAGGGGTGAAGGAATTAGAAAAGGAAAAGGGGAAATATAAGTGTTGAAGAAAGGAGAAAAAAAAAAGAAATAGAAGTGAAAAAAAATAGAATAAAGGTGAAAAAAATGAAGGTGAAAAAGGAAAAGAAAAAAAATCACACAAAGTGTGAAAAAAGAAAGAAAGAAAGAAGAAGATGAAAATCAAAAGAATTGAAGAATTGTGGAGTTCAAAAGAGTAAACACCTATGTGCTTGTTAAGTTATGTGATTCCTTCATTTCTTACTATAATTGAGATGGTTTAGCACTTTTCAAATATACCTCCATCTCATTTTCATTCCATTATACTACCTTTTTCATTACAACCCTTAAAAGTCCTTTTGATTTGCGTGTGCATTGAGATATAAGAGTGGATATCGAGATGATAAACAAGCCTATGGTAGCTGGATTACATAGATGGAATTGAGTGAAACACAACCTTATATACTTTGAGAGTAGAGTGTAAACACTTGACCGGTGAGGGACATATTTTTGTGATTTATCTCTATCAAATTGATTGTCTTATTGCTTGCATTTGGGGATGGTGAGAGAGATTTCTAAGAGGATTTAATTGTTGAGAGTTTGAATTGATTCCAACTTTGTGATGATAAAAACTTGATTTCATTTTTGTGCTAAGGTGTTAACAATTTGAAATCTTGAGGACAAGATTTAATGCAAGTGTGGGGGTGTGATGACTCCCCATATTTAGTGGTTTTTAGGAAATATTTTATTGTATTTGCGGAGTCATTAATTAAGTAATTAAGTGATTTTGTTGTGAATTGGAAAGAAAGTAATTTGATGATTATATGAGTGATTCTTTTGGGAAATCTGAAATTTAATCGAAATAGGAAACTTAATATATTAAAAGAAATATTTTAATGAGAAGTTTACTATTAATGAGATTATGTGATTGAGTCATTGTGATTATTTCCTATTTCTTTCTCTTCATGAATGCAGATTTAATGAAAAAGGAAATAAAGAGAAGGAGATGATTTGATTATGTGCAAGAAAAGGAAAGAAAACAAACTTAACATGCAAGGCAAAGACAATATGATGTTGGGCTATTTTATAAATATACACATGCAATTGAGGAGAAGGGGAGACTTGGTCATAATTCTTCCAATTCCTATAGCCTACACGAGATTCACGAAGAAATTGAAGACGAGAGGAAGCAGATCACACACGTTCATATATTATTGACGCAAGGAAAAGAAGGAGGAGGCACCAGGGACGTACTACAAAGGCACACACACATATGTATTGACATCAACACACAAAAGGAAGGAAACAGCTCCTCAATCTTGTCCAATCTTACTCCTTTGTGAACTTGTAGTATGTTTTTGGATTTTCACCCAATTCTTATGTTGAACCCAATGTGTGGCTAATTTCTTTTACAACCTAGAGTACTATGAACTTGTTTGTAACTTAGTATTTTATTTCCCACTATTTAGTCATGATTAATTTGATTTAGTTTATTTAATCTTGCTATTATTGATTAACTTGTTTAGTACTTGATCACCATTAGACATGTTTAGGGAATTTAGAATTGGACTCGAAAGAGGGAATTTTAAATAGACCATGAGATTAAATAGTGTAGGATTAGATTTTTTATCTGATTTGCGACTAGGATAGACATATACCTAGAAGCCCTACATAGTCACATTAGAGCGGTATACCGGTATTAATTGGCTTAGTAAATTAGTGCAAGACATTGTGTAATTAAACTAGGCAAGGATATAAGTGGAAACCGAAAGGCATTTATAGACACTAGTACTCTAGATTAGCTAGTTGAATTAATTCATAATTAATTTAGTGGGGAATAAAATCTAAGAAGCAGATAAGGGATTAGTGGCTCTAGGTTGTTCTTTTGACTTGTGAATTTCTTTTGTGTGAATATTTTGTTTTATTTATTTTCTTAGATCATAGATAATTAAAATAAATTTTCTTGTATTTACTCAACTTGAATGAAAATAGGAGATCTAATGCCTAGTTATTAATTGTCTGAGTCTCTGTGGGATCGACCTTAATTTACCACTCTACTAAAATACGATCCGTACACTTGCGGATATTTTTATCAAAATTTTGGTAGCATCACAACCCATTTTGGTAACTACGTTCATGTCTAGGTTTTTGTCAAAAAAACTTCGCATGTGATGTTGGGTATGTATGGTGCACCTTGCACCAAACTATAATAATATATTTGCACGTTTATCTATCATTTATATGTCTTTTTATGAAAAAGAAATATTTTTGTTCGAATTCATGGGGACTTTTTTTTTGTCAAGAATCTAAATGGACATTAGATCTAATTAATAATCTTTAGTTTCAAATTGAATTTAAATTTCTCATTACGAGCGACTGACTCATCTTACTATAATCAATTATAGCCCAATGTAATTTGTACCACATTATGAGCAATGATATAAAAATCAACTGGTTAAAAAAATAAAGGTTTCAGTTAAAATCAATTGACTTTTAAATATACTCCGGATCCATGAATATATTTATGCAAATTATAAGTAATTTACAAAAGAAGCACCTGACCTTTGTAAAGTTTTCAATTTTCCTTTTAAAATTTACCCTCTTTAGAACTAGCTAGAGATATGATAATATGAGAGAAAATATGTTATTTTAATATGAAATTCAATTATTAATCACAATTTTGTTCAATCTCTTAAAAAATAAATGTAGTAGTTTCATTGATTGTCGTACTAAAACTTCCATCAACAGGCCGGTGATGTGTCAATCAAACATCAGAAAATAGACTTCCTAACTGCTAACAACTTTTCACGTCATCAATCGCGAAAATTATGAAATTTATGATCTACTTTCATCATACGCACCAAGCTCATATGGCTGCAAATTGCAATAATTCATGTTAAAATCAAGTCGTTTATTTTTTTTCAATTAGGAAAATGAATTTAGACTTGGTGTAACGAGATTGCAAATTAATACTATCGGCATTTAATTAAAGACTTTAGTATATCCTTTTGATCCAGAGTTTCGCTCTTATTAAAATATTTGCCTCTTTGTGCCAAATTACAGACGTGTGCCGATTTATCAAAAAACAAGCAATTACAAACAAACGTAAGCCGTTGACCTATATATATATATATATATATATATATATATATATATATAAAGCCTAGCTGTGTAAAACCCTCTTATTTTTTTCCGTCTCAGATCATAGGGAGGAGACAAGTCCGGAGTGGAATCACGAATCTCAAAACTTAGAGTGGTCAGCTGTTCAAATATTTGGTAATTGGATTAAAAGAGACATTAATTGCTAGTTGATATATGGAAAAAAACATTTATTTGTACGGAATTTTAATTTCTTTCTTTACACATTAGGGAATTTTTTATAAGTTGAAAGATGTTTTTCCAAAGAAAAATTCACCATAAAATATAGGAAGATAATGGTTTATCATAAACAAACAGTGTCCTCGCTCTTGTACGTATACTAGCTCCTCCGATCCATCATTGAGTGTTTCAGTTCTGGGTCTCGATCATCCTATTTATGTCGACATAAGATTTTAATGGATCATATATATCATTAATTATATAATAGATAATATTGAGTATAACATATTTTTAAAAAATTTGCAGCACGCGTCAATAATTACTTTTGCAGTACTATTGTCTTATCTATCATATGGTATATTCCTAAAAATAAATAGTACCTCTAATCCTAAATATAAGACTTAATTGACTCTTTTTTGGAGAGATTAAAGTTGCAAAATAGGTTATTAAATCATGACATATTTGATATATTTTTAGATTATTCATTAGCTTATAGGTAAAATAAACTAGTGTAAGAGAAAAAATTAGGTAAATCAATTTATAATTAACTTATTTTTTTTAGGATTTTTCAAAAAAGTCAACTAGATCCTATATTTAGGACCAGAGGGAGTATTTTTTACTGAGCCCAAAAATAAATATTATCGGGTTGAGAAAAAAACGTACTTTATCTTGTACTGTATAGAGTTTGTAAAAACATAGCTTGTCAATATAATTAGCATATACTCCGATCCTATGATAGACAGAATTCAGAAAATTTTTCTAAAATGGAACTCAACTGTTCGCGACTTCACGTAGCATGCATGCAATCTTGTTTTAAATTCAATAAATATGTAAAAGGAACTCAAATATTTCTTACACGTATTATTTTGGTATTTGCCAGAAAATGCATGAGTTCTTTTTACTGAAAACAGCGTCTCACTAATGTTTACATGATTTTAATTTCAAAAGCTGATGGTCCCCACCGTCCAAAACAATTTCATTCCATAGCTGGTATGCAGTAAGAACTAGAAACTATGATATCGATTTTCTTATTTTTTTTTAAAAAAAGAGAAGTCATCATAAGGCAGAATATGATGCCTCCCTCCTTCTAATTAAAATGTTTATTTTGTAATCTTCGTTTATTTTTGTGTTTTACTACTCTATCTCTCAAAAATCACAATCATTAAGTGGAAGAGGTGGGTGGACACGCTTTTTTTATTATAAAAAGAGAAGTTATGAAAACATGATGCTACCAAAAATTTTGATTAAAATATCCGTAAGTGTACGGCTCGTAAAATAGTAAAATCAAGGTCGATCCCACAGAGACTCAGACAATTAGTACTTAGACATTAAAATTCCTACTTTCATTTAAGTTGAGTAAAGACAATGAAGTTGATTTTATAAACTAAGAAAACAAAATTAATTAAGAGCTAAAAGAAACTATGATAATAGGGGTGAAATTTACGAGTAAAAGGAACAACCTAGGGTCACTAATCCCTTATTTGCTTCTCAGATTTTATTCCCACTAATTTAATTATGAGTTAATTCAACTAGCTAATCTAGAGTACTAGTGTCTATAAATGCCTTTTGGTTTTCATCTATATCCTTGCCTAGCTTAATTACACAATGTCTTGCACTAATTTACTAAGCTAATTTATATCGGTACCGCTCTAATGTGACTATGTAGGGCTTCTAGGTATATGTCTATCCTAGTCGCAAATCAGATTAAAAATCCAATCCTAAACTATTTAATCTCATGGTCTATTTAAAATTCCCTCTTTCGAGTCCAATCCTAAATTCCCTAAACATGTTCAATGGTGGCCAATCACTAAACAAGTTAATCAATAATAGCAAGATTAAATAAACTAATTAAAATTAACCATAACTAAACAGTGGAAAATAAAGTATCTAAGTCACAAATAAGTTCATAGTGCCCTAGGTTGTAAGAGAAAATTAGCCACACATGGGTTCCAAGTTAATCCCAACAATAATTGAAACTAGATCTGAAATCATAGTGCCAAAAGAAATTGTAATGAAATAGTACCAAGAAGCACAAATTACTCCCAAATCTAATCCCAATCAGCCCAACTTTCTTCCTCTTACTGCCTTTGCATGCCTTCTTTCTTGCTTACTCTGTTCGCGTCTCCAGCAGCTTCCTTTCTCGTGAATGAGTATGTGTGTGTGTTCGCCTTTTTTTTTCAGCTCCAATTCCTCTCCTCCTTCGCGTCCCGTGCGGCCGTGCGTGTATGTGAATGTGTGTGTGTATGAGACAAAATCTCCACCTCCCTTACTTGCGTGAATGTGTGTGTATAATCCTCAATCAGCTTCCTTTCTCCTTCACGAGTTTCCAAAATCAGTGTGTATCCAATCTAGCAATTGAAGAAAATCGATATCTTCACTGATTAATTGGAAAGTAATGATATTCTTCTCTCCTCTGTGAGAGCTTTCTTCTCTCCTCTGTGAGAGCTTTCTTGGTCAACGACACATTTCACCGGTGCAGATCTTCTATCTGCGGCGGCCATTCTTCTCTAGTTATTGTGGGTAGGGGTGAGCCTTCTAATTTGAGAGGGTGCTAACGTTATTCGGACGGGGGCACGCTCACCTCTAGTTATATTTTTTTCTTGAGTGTGAAATTTATCTCTGCATGATGGAGACTAATTTGGGTGATCATTCCAAAAAACCTAGAGAGGTTATCCTTAACCTCTCCAAAAAGCCGGTTAGCAATAAACGATGGTCCCTGGTGGGTAGAATTATCTCTGATAAAATTCTGAATAAACCCACAATGATTTCGATGATAAAAAAAGGGTGGCAAATAGAGGAAGGCTTTAGTATTCATGACTTAGATCGGTCAAGTTCTACATATTTGTTTCATTTTGAGAAAGAAGATGATTATGTTCGTGTGTTGAAGGGAAGGCCCTGGTCAATTCAAGGATGTCTTTTGAATCTCCAATTATGGGATGATGATATGGTGCTGAATGATGTGGATTTTTCAACATCTCCGTTTTGGGTGCAGTTTCATGGTCTTCCACTTCGTGCTTTTAATATTGAAAGTGCAGTATCATTAGGGGATGTGGTTGGAAAAACAATGATGATTGAATCTCCTGAAGTTGATGGTAAAGTTCAGCGAAGTTTTGTTAGAGTTCGCTCTCTAATTAAGCTTAGCGAGCCTTTATTATCAAGCTTCTTGGTTCCACGTGAAAACAAGGAGCCTGCTTGTGTCAAAGTAAAGTATGAAAGACTCCCAAACTTTTGTTATAGCTGTGGTAGGATAGGCCATGAGTCCAGAAAATGCAAGGAAAGATCACACGAGCATAATTCAACAAAGATCAATTTGGAAGAATTTGGCTACTGGATGAATACTCCTGTTGTGAGAACTTACGAAGATCATTTGTTTCTCCAGGACAAAAACTGGATTGAAGGTAAGTTGAAGAAGAAGATTCCGGTGATCGGAGAGATTGATGATTCGACGTTGTTGGATGGAGGTGGGCATGAGGAAAGTCCAAAAAACGTGGCAAGAAATCAGGATATGATATCTGATGTAATTAATGAGGCTGAAAGTAGTCAACAGAATTTTCAAATTCCACAAAACGTACGTGATGTTGGCAAAGATAAAGGAATTTTGAATTTTCATGGTGATGAAGCATTTACTCCATTGATTGACAATATTAAATGCAAGATGTGGACTGAGGTGGCAAATAAAAGTGGAGATTCTGACCATAATATTGGAGGGCTCATACAAGATGCTAGGAAGCTGTTAAGGCCCAAACTAGTTAGTGATAAGGAGGCCCAAAACGGAAAAAGAAATACTGTTGTTGATGATGGACTGATGGCAGATCAAGAAATGCATGTTACATGTGAAATGGGCTTAAATCCTCAACCTGATTATATTGTGGATTTTCCTATTGAGGCCAATGATATTTCTACTGCTATTGTTCCTGTCATGGGCCTCTCACCAGTGTCTGCTATCACTTTCAGATTAAATGGCATAAGTCTTAAAAGGCCCTTAGAAATATTTGAGGAGGATGATCATAGACCTTCCAAACGCCGATTATTCCAGGAAGAAAAAGAAGATACTGCTGCAGCACCAATTCCAGTGATACGTCCTACAGGAAATAATGGGAGTGGAAGGAGAAGCTTTCGATCAGTGAAAAATTCAATCAGGCAAAGAAGATCTGCCGTAAGAATTAATCCTCCAACCTCATCTGATGTGTTGGCTGAACCTGCTGGATTTAATAATGGGTATGTGTCTCAGAACTTTGATGAAATTGGTTTTATTCCTCCTTCAAATAATCAAAACGCCGGTGGTTGGATGGGACCAACCACCGGTTCACAATGAATCTATTGTCTTGGAATTGTCAAGGTCTTGGGGCTGCCTTGACAGTTCATAATTTGAAGGAGGAATGTCTCCGAATAAAACCCCAATTGGTTTTCTTAATGGAAACCAAACAGAAGAGTAGAAGAGTCAGGAAAGTTCGTCGGAAGTGTGGTTTTTCTGAGGAATGGATTGTTGAGCCCAATGGAAAAAGTGGTGGTTTAGCTTTATGGTGGTCAGAAGAGCTTACTGTCAATATTCTCTTTTCATCTAAAAACATAATTCATACTAGTTTGTCTGCTACCAATTTTGATACTCCGTTTTATGTCACCTTCATATATGGTCCCCCAGATGAACATGATCGTAATTTGTGCTGGAATGAGATTAGAAGAATTGCGAGGGGTATAAATAATTCTTGGCTTTGTTTGGGGGATTTTAATGATATTATAAGACAAGATGAGAAGATGGGAGGTAATCCAAGAGCTATGAGGAAAATTTTAAACTTTCAGTGCTTTGTGGCCGATTGTGAGCTAATGGATCTTGGGTATAATGGATATAGATTTACATGGTGTAACAACAGAGAAGGGGAGAATATCATTAGGGAAAGGATCGATAGAGCATTTGGGAATATTCATCTTCGTGAGATGTTTCCTCATATGCAAGTATTTAATGTTGATCCTTCAGGGTCAGACCATCACCTATTGCACGTTAACTGTTGTTATAAGGGAGTGAAAAAAGCTAGATCTTTCAGGTTTGAACCGATGTGGGTGAAGCATTCTGATTATTTGTCCACTGTAAAAAGAGGATGGAATTACAATGATGTATTTGTAGATTCAAAGATTACATCCTTCCTCACTCGATTATCCCAATGCAAAGAAGCCCTTTGGAGATGGAGTAAAAAAGAGTTTCCAAACTACAGGAGGAGATTGGAGTTCCTAAAATCACAGCTTGCCGAATTGATGCAATCTGATCGCACTTCAGATATATCTAAAATGATTGTTGATACCAAGACAGAAATAGAAGCTACCATTGACAAGGAGGAGCAATATTGGTGTCAGAGATCTCGTATTGAATGGCTTAAGGCTGGTGATAAAAATTCACGTTTTTTTTCACTTGTCCACAATTAATAGAAGGCACCAGAACAATATTTTGAGATTGAGGGATGATGAGGAAAATTGGTTAACAGAGCCTGCTGAAATTCATTCGAATATCTCAAGCTTTTTTGAGGGGATTTTTGCTGCATCGGGTTCTAGAGATTTGGATGAGGCTTTAGATTATGTGGAACCAGTAATTGATGAGCACTTAAACAGCCAGCTCTTGAGGCATGTGACAGTAGAAGAAATTAAGGCAGTAGCTTTCAGCCTTGGCAGTACTAAAGCTCCAGGCCCAGATGGCTTTTCTGGTCAATTTTATCATTCAGCCTGGAATGAAATAGGTAACTCTATTTGCTCTATGGTGCTTGAATTTTTTGAGGGCAAAACCTTGCTGCATGAACTTAATGATACTAATATTACCTTGATCCCTAAAGTCCCGAAGCCAGAGCATGTATCCCATTTCCGACCAATTGGCTTATGTAATTTTGCTTATAAGATTATTTCTAAAATATTAGCCAATAGATTGAGAAATTGTCTAGATCTATGTATCTCTCAAAATCAAAGTGCCTTTGTTCCTGGGAGAGTGATTCATGATAACATTATTGTAGCCCATGAAGTCTATCATTATTTAAGGCGTAAAAAAAAGGGAGATAAATTTGAGTTTGCATTGAAAATGGATATGAGTAAAGCCTATGACAGAGTAGAATGGGACTTTCTGGAGCTTGTCCTTGTTAGGTTTGGTTTTTCTAAGGAATGGGTTGACTTGATAATGAAGTGTGTTAACTCTGTTTCTCTAAATCTTTGTGTGTCTGGAGAGAAAATTGCCAACATTATGCCAGGTAGAGGGCTCAGGCAAGGAGATCCTCTTTCACCTTATCTATTTATTCTAGTTGCAGAGGTATTGAGCAGGATGATTAATAAGCACCTACAGCTGAAAGATCTAAAAGGAATAAAGCTTAGCTTTTCTTGTCCTGAGTTGTCTCATATATTTTTTGCAGACGATGCCTTATTATTCATGAATGCAGATGAGGAAAATTGCAGGAAGCTGGCATATATTCTTAAATTATATTGTGCTGCATCAGGGCAGGCCACTAATTTAGATAAATCCAGTCTGTATTTCTCTCATAATACTCCTGATGAAATAAAGCTCAGAGTTGGAGAAATTTTGGGAATTGACAGTACCAGTGATCCGGGGAAATATCTTGGCATTCCTAGTATATGGGGAAAAACAAAGCATCAAGCTCTCTCTTATATCAGAGAGAGAATTCAGTACAAAATACAGGGATGGCGAAAATCAACATTGTCTTATGCCGGAAGAGAAGTAATGATCAAAGCTGTTCTTAATGCAATTCCCATCTACCCTATGAATTGCTTTAAGTTTCCTTCAAAAACATGTAAGGAACTTAATAGTATCATTTCTAATTTCTGGTGGAATGGATCGGGAGTTGGTAATACTACTTTCTGGAAATCCTGGGCTTATTTATCTCAACCTAAGGATGAAGGGGGAATGGGGTTTCGTGATTTTGAAATGATGAATGATGCTTTGCTAGCTAAAACTGTTTGGAGATTGATAAAGAATCCGGATAGCTTATGGGCAAAAGTTCTTAAAAGTGTCTATTATCCTAAGAAAGCTTTAATTGATGCTAATAAAGGGTCTAAAGCTTCCTGGTGCTGGGCAAGTATTATGAAAGGGATGTCTTTTTTGAAACATGATTTGCTTTGGGATGTGGGTACAGGAGAAGATATTCGGATATGGCACGATAAATGGATTCCTCAAAATGTTCTTTCCACTCCAAGTGATCCAGCTTTTCAAGATCTTGTTAAGAACGGAAAAGTAAGCGACTTAATCTCAGAAGGCTTCTGGGACTTATCTTCTATCAGATCTGTAATTTCAAATGATGATGTTGCAGCGATCATGAGAATCCAGATTCCAAGAAATGGTATTCAAGACAAACTAATATGGACTGGTGCCCCGAATGGTGAATACTCGGTCAAGCTGGGCTACAAAACAGCAATGAGAAAAGCTATTGATCCATGTAACGTAGCAAGCTCCTCATGTAGACTCTCAAATTCAGATTGGAAAGATATTTGGCGCCTCAAAACATTACCTCGTATCCAGCACTTTATCTGGAGATGTTTAAATCGAGCTGTAGCTACTAATGCCAATCTTTTTAGACGAAAGAAATCCAAGTCACCTTGCTGTCCAATTTGTTCTGACAAAGAAGAGTCCATTGAGCATTTGCTTTTCCATTGTCCTTGGACCAGATGCGTCTGGTTTGGCTGTGGTATGCGTATTACACTAGACGTCAACTTTGTTACTAATTTTACTGAATGGTGGCTACATCTTAATAGCTTGGAATCTGGTTTAAATGAATCTGATATTGCGCAAGTTTGCTGGTACTTATGGCAAATCTGGAAAGGCAGGAATGATTTGGTTTTTAACCAAATAAAACTCAATCCATGTGAAGTTATTGAATATACAAAAAAGTTTAGTTCTGAATTCTTTGAAGCTACTGGATATAATCAGAGACCATCTCCACATCCTGGTACTCCCTTGCAGATTTGGACACGACCCCCCATGGGTTTTCTGAAAATCAATACAGATGGAGCTTTCTCTAATACAACTCAATATGCAGCCATTGGCATCATTTGTAGGGATGAATTTGGAGCTTTTCAATGGGGCTTCATTGACAAGCTAAAATCTCTTTCAGCCTTCATGACAGAAGCTCTTGCTTTGAAGAGAGCAATGTTATTAGCTACTGATTTGGGTCACAATAAAATCCAATTTGAATCTGATTGTCAGACACTTGTGACTTGTATTCATTCACAACAACCTGATCTTTATGATTGGAAGTGCAGGGCAATTATTCAAGATATCATTAACTTCGTGGAGTCAAACGTTGGGTTTTCTGTCCACTTTTCTCCTAGATATGGGAATGCTGCAGCAGATTGTTTAGCAGCAGAGGCTTTTAAGGAAGTGTGCCCTTTGGGGTGGGTGTCACAACCATCACTTTCTTTGCTTAATATTCTGACGGATGATTTCCAGAAGTCATGTGATACATTTCCAAGTACTTCAAGTCAAAGAAGGGGAGTTGACTAATGCTTTCTACAACAACTGGATGTGTCTTTTTTTATATGCTTTCCCTTTAATTTTTACTACTGTTTGAACACTTCAGTTGTAATCTTGATTTCCAAATAATAGAAAGCCTCATTTTCGATCAAAAAAAAATCTAGCAATTGAAGAATCCCCACTAAAGACAAAATTTGCCTCCCTTACTTTCCTTTTTCTTCTTGTCACTTCCCTAATTTCAGCTTTTAGTTTCCTTTCTTTTCCTTCACACTTTCCTAATTTCAGCTTGTCTCTTTAATTTGTAATCCAAACAGCTCCCTTCCTTTTCTTTATTTCTTGCGTGAGTTAGTGACCATTGGCCAAAACAGCCCATAACATGAAATTCAATTAGCCCTTCTTTTTCTCAAAGCCCAAAATGCCCACCTTTCTCCTTTATTTCTTCCTATTATTTATTTTATCATATGCACACATCAAGGAAATAGCATAAATATTTTCTTTACATTACTTTCTTATTTCAATTAATAAATTTTCTAAACATTATTTCACATCATAATCTTGCTACTTTCCCTACAAAAATCTCCTTATTTTGAATTGATGACTCCTAAATATATGATTAAAATATATGTGAAAATATAGTAAAACTAAGGAGTCATCAAAACAATAAACAAAGCTCCGTGGAAAAAAAAAAACTCAGCAAATTACCAGGAAGTGAACGTAATCGAGTCAAAAGCAAAACGAAAAAAAGCACAAAATCTGAAACTCATATAAACATAAGACAATTACAACAAAAGTTAAAAAGGACGAAGAAGGACTGTTCATTTTTTTCTCACCAACGACTGTTCAGTTTATCATTGCATTTTACACACGGCACGTATAGACACGACGACGAGTAGTACACTTGAAAATAATGTGTTGTGGCAATAACGTGTTGTGGCTCCTCCTCTGGACACTTCTCATCTCTTACTTGAAAATAATGTTGCTAATTAGCAACATTAATGCAGCCTCAGACTCGAATTCATCTTAAATTTGTTTGGGTTAAACATCATATTTCACAACTTTCATTTGCAGTGACACTACTTGAGCACTTGGCATCAATCACATCTTCACAGCTCAAGAAAATGACAGGGAACATGACCTCCCAACCAAGTTAATGTTATTATAAATGTTAATATTAAATAGGGTGAAGAGATGCAAAAAGAAAAACTTAAATTGTTCAGGAAGTTAATGTGCATTTATAATACTTTTTCCAGACACAAAAATATTCACAAACCGAAGTTAAATATTGAAGTCAATATAGTTCAACCATAAAATATACCCAACACATGTTAGTTTTTACGTGGCTTCTCCCGCCTTTTTGTACAAAGAGTAAACGTCGTTATTAGATGGTTTTAACTAATTTTCTTGCTGAAAAGAACTTAAGGATACTTTCCACTGCAAATATTTATGGATATATCATCGCATAAACTAATAGTACTCACTAAGTGGAAGTTTCTTCTCAGTTCATAAAAAAGCAGAAGTTTCTTCCTCTTAATTATAATTTGGGTTATGCTTCAAATTTGATCTAAAAGTTATGATGCAAAAGTTGTTCCATATACATCCATTCCAAAAGATTTTTTTTTGTTTGAAATTTGCCCCAAAAATTTTAATTCTGAAAGTTTTGCTTCGTTTGGAATTTGTTAGGGCAATTTCAAACCAAAAGAGACTTTAAATAAAATAGCTCATGAGTAAAAGCTTTTGGAATAAATGTGAAAGTGAAATCTTTTAATTTTACGCAAAGAAATTGATTCATGGGTTAAAGTGCAATTTTATCAATAGACTACTGATAGAATTGCAACTGACACATTGACAACAAAAAAGTGTAGAATTACCAATCGACCTTTTAAGCAGGAGCATATTTACCAAAACCTTTTATTTTAGGTGAACAAGTGTTACCCGAAATAGAAGGTTTTGGTAAATATGCTCCTGCTTAAAATGTCAGTCGATAAGTCGGCACATTTTTATTGTCAATTGTGTCAGCTGCAATTCTAACACATAGGTAAAACTACACCTTAACCTTAACCCTCCATTTATCAGATATCAAAATAGAAAAAGACAAGGCCCATAACTTCCTAAATCAACAAATGAGCTAGTCCATGTGCCCAAAAAAATTCAGTAAGCTCAATAAGAAAAGCCCAATGAATTTCAAACACAAACACCAACCCTCCTTTCCTTCTACTATGTCTGCAATTTTTCCAGATTCCAATGGAGAAAGAAGAAGAAGAAGCTAAACTTAAAAATGCTGATAATACTATCGACCCTTCTTCCTTCAACCTTCTTCTCTCTTGTCCCTCTCCTCTTTCGCCTTCACAGGTTCTTTTCATCTTTCAACTTATATTTGCCCGCGCACGCGCGCGCATGTGACGTGTCATTCACGCGTTTCTTGTTTTTTTCCTTTTCAGGTTTCTGTGAGTTTCAGTGATGCCTACGATCGAATTCCTCATCTTGATGTTAATCTCGAGAATGAAATCAACCAGGTGTATTTTGATGTCTCGCTTTGTAGTGTTGAATAGTATTCGGATCTATGTTTATGTTAATGATTAATTTAGTGAACTATTCCATTAGTTATAACATATAGTACGTTCTAAATATAAGAGCTAGTTGACTTTTTGGACTAAGAAATCAAAATGAACCACGTAATATTTTGTATATTAATAGATCATGTGTACCTAATAAACTAGTTTAGAGGAAAATTTTTATGAAAAATAATTTTAATTAGCTTATTTAACTTTCTTAGGATTCTCCAAAAATGTCAACTAGGTGGTATATTATATGCCTATTTATGATTTGTATTTTTTTTGTAGACATGGGAGCAGAGGAACCAGAGTAATAAGTCACTATATAATGGCAAGAAGTTCAGGGTATTTTGAGCTTTATTTTGACGTGATTCATGTTATTTTTTAAAATATTTTTTTTTCTAGTTGATGTGTGTCAAGTAGTATTAGTGTGACAGTCTGTTATATTTCAAAATATATAGATAGAAGTTCGATGACAAAATATTGACATATTTTAGCATGAGAGTTGACAAAATATCTAAATATCTTTGTCTTACAGTATGGGGGATATATGCAGCAAAGTGGATCTGACAATGTGCCTCGTGTATGTCTCCTCCTTGGTTTGACGGATTATAGGTATTATTCTTTTGTTGTTGTTAACATAATTCCTGTTCTGACATCTAAAGAATGGTAATTTGAATCAGGTATGCTTTTGTGATTAGTTATTTGTAAATGTCCCATCCTTGAAATTATTTGCTTATGTTTTAAAGTCTACACATGATTTGTCACATCTCAAGGGTGATAATCTGGTTATTTTTTACTTTGCGATAAAATGTACCTTCAAAATTTGTTTCTCAGATTTTTTGATGATCTTATTACTGTCCAATGATTATTAATATTCATGTTTATGACTTGCTATGTGTTCATAAATGAAAGTGTTGTACAGAAAGGACATCTCAAAAGAGCAAGAATGTTTTAATTATATAAGTGGCACTGAACAAACAAATGTATAAATAAATTGGGACTTCCAAGTATGTATAAATTATCTGCTAGCACAAGTTGTGAATTTTTTTTATTCTTCACCTCTATCCTATTCATTTAGCGTTACGTTTATTTGAATTTGCTTAACATACATAGCTCTAAAATAATGTCACTGGTGGTGTCACTTAGCAAGGGAATTTTTTTTTCCTTTTTGTTTGCTTCTATTGTTATTTACATATATTCCACATTTCTTATATTCAGCCAGCATTGGTTAAATTTTTCCAGGACTTTTGTTGGAACAAATTTAAGTCATATGTGGGAACGTTTCCTTGTTTCATCAGAAGGTAAATTTTCCCCTCTCTGTAACAATCATATAGACCCTGTGACTCCATTGTTTTGGGTCTTTTAGTTTATGGGAGTTTTTTTGTCTAACTTCTGACTATTGGAGGTAATTCAGTGGAGCATGATTATGATTTTTCTGTAAGTAAGGTGATTGTCACTCAGAAGTTGCATGTCATTGACGTGATACAATTTTTTATCAGCAGGTTGAATGGCGATTTTATGAAAATTTGTGTTTGAGGTAGTTAGACAGCTCTTTCTGTTGGGCCACTTGGATTTTATGAAATTATTTGTCGTCCTCTCTTCCCTGAAAGTAGAGGAGGTACCCAATAGTGCCAGAAATCATTGATCACTAGGGGCATAGCACCCTTAGCATAGCACCCTTACTCAATAATCACGAACATATGGTTTGATCAACCTGAAGCAGAATAGAAAAAAGATAATTCTACATAAATTTGTTGCTTGATGAAGTCCATTAGAAGTTCAATTACCTTTTGCAGCCAGATGATGGAGAAGTTCATTTTTAATTAGCATTGCAGGAATAGTGCGCATCTTAGTCAGATTCTTCATGATTTAGATTTTACAGTAATAATGTAAGCATTATCCTGTCAAATTCTGTTCGAACATGATGTTTTGACTTGTGATTTGTTCATTAATTTGAATGCTTTAACTAAGAGTCTAATAAATTGTACAATCATGGGTGTAAGCAAATGGAACAAAGTATATACGATTTTACTTTTTACATCCCTGCTCTGTTTTCTTTCTTCGTTTTTTTCCCTTCTAATTGGTGCTAATTTATGTTATCAATAACTTTAAGTACTCAAATCTTTCTATTTTATCAGATGATTCTGTTCTATGTCAGCATACTGCCAGTCCATTGGGAAACGGTGCTATTGTGGAGGTTATTGATAAGAAGATACTTGTACTACAACGAAGTAATAATGTTGGGGAATTTCCTGGATATTTTGTCTTCCCAGGAGGTCATCCAGAGGTAATTTTTTTGACAGAAAAGAAAATCTAAATCTGTCCAATGGCTGCTAATTAGTGTTGATGCAATAAAATTATCGTCAATATTGATTTCAAAATTTCTCTTTGATTTGTTTATGGTGGCATGATGTGTCTTGTGTGGCTATTTCTGCGAATTCATGTGGTAGAATGACTACTAATCAAAAGCTCGTAGTTTCTACTTGTATATGTCAGACTAACTACTGTGATTTTAACTGAAATTTCATGTGAAACTTCTTTTCATTGGCAGCCTCATGAAGTTGGTATAGCCTCTCATCAACATAGCAAGGAGTTAACTGAATCTATTAACAATAAGATTTCCCGCGAGATGTTTGACAGCATAGTTCGAGAAGTAGTTGAAGAAATTGGAGTGCCAGCCTCGTCCCTTGTAAGCTCAGTTCCTAATTTTGATTTGAATGTCATGAACATAGTATATAAAATGACTACTCTTATCCTCCATGAATCATATCCTTTGGTTCTTGCTACACACCTTTTGTTCTTGGGCTGCATTTATTTTCTTCCAAACGCTAATATCCTGTCTCATGTCCTTCCAAATGCAGCGCAGGATGGTTTCCTTGTCTCGGGATTGGATGGCTTGATAGACTTGGCATCTAAATTTGATATTTTGATTGTGTAATGCAGAGCATTCCTGCTTTCATTGGTGTATCACGAAGAGTATTGAATGTGAGACCAACGGCATTTTTCTACATCAAATGCAGTCTTGATTCCAAGGAAGTTCAACAGTTTTATTCTAGTGCTCAAGATGGCTATGAGTCAACTCAGCTATATGCGGTCACAATGGTAACTTAATGCTTGTTTTCATATCCATCCCTTGATGATATGCTTACTTACTAATACTACTATTTTGCATGTTTGGGTGCACTACCAATCAATTAAGAGCATAAGTGATAGTTAATTATTTTTAACTTTTCTCTTCCTAGAAACTACTCATCGGTTTTGTATTTGTCAGGAGGAGTTGGAAAATATGGCTTCCAAGATGCCTGGCTGTCACCGAGGTGGGTTAGCCCTCTATAAATCGATGGTTGACTACAACTTGAAGAATACTTGATGTAACTAGAGGAGAAATCTATTTATTAGACATGATTGTTAGGAACTCACCTTTGTATTTGACATGATTGTTAGGAACTATGAATTTTTATTCTGTTCACCAATTATCTTTATGTTGAAATAAACGAAAAGGTGAATGAATTATTATTTTTTTTTTGGCCAACAGGTGAATGAATTATTTTAAATATTATGTACAAGGATTATACATATTTGATGTTATACGTTTATTAACAATCACATTAGATTCAACCTTGTTTTCATCATGATCCATGCATCGCACATATCCAACTTAATGAGTCTGATTTGATACTTCCTAAACACCAATTAACTATGAATTTCATTCACTAAATGAGTCATTGTTAAGTTAATATACCTAAATTTTTTCTCTCAATAGTTCATTTGATTTATAAACTAATACATAATATAATAATACAATGATACAAGTACACAAATTTTTTGTTTAATAATCTCTCAAAAAAGATCAATCATAGCTTATATTTATGACCAAAAGGAATATGGAGGGAGATGGAATAGGTTAAGGAATATGATTAGGGTAATTTAGACAAAAACGACATCAAATAACTTCAACATCTATTAGAGGCGTGGAACCAGATGTCTAGATCATCATGTCCAGTCCTGAGCTTTTTTGGGACAGGACACTACATGAGACGTGTGTCCCGATCCCGAACACCCCTAATCTTTAGTTTGATTTGTAAATAGTCCAACATTTACAACCAGATGTCCAAATCTATTACCATTTTAAAAAACATACATTTTAAAAAACATAAAAACTTGGTCATATTTCAGCCAAAATTCATGATTTATTATTTTATCATCAAGTGGGCCTAAAATTTCTTCAACTGGCCCAGCTATAGCTAACTTGACTTCCTTCCATGGAGAAGTAACACAGATTTCTTTCTTGTTCTCAAAGGAGAAAAAAAAAACCGAATATATCTTTTTTTCCTTCCATCGATACGCGCCACATTTCGTTGAAGGCCAAGGCAAAAACAAAAAAACAAAAAGAAAAGCGAAATCTCCGTCAAAAAATCTGTGCATTCGATCATGGATGATGAATTGCTTGAATTGCAAAGACAATTCGAATTCGCACAGGAAGCGAAGTCGAATATCCGATTATCGGAACGAAACGTAGTTGAATTGGTTCAGAAATTGCAAGAGCTGAATATTATTGATTTCGACCTTCTTCACACTCTTTCTGGAAAAGAATACATCACTCCTGTACGCTTTCTTAACTAGCTTACGCTTTTATGGAATTTGTTAGGCAAATTTAGTGAATGAATGAATGTAGTTTTGTTTTTTGTTTTTTTTAGTTAGCTTCGTTGTTTTTTTGTATATTTGATTTGCGGAAAAATGGCATGCTTTAGAATAAAAGACAATTTATGTGCTACGCTTTTAATTTTCTTTTTGTTCGTAATTAAATGTTAATCTCTTGAAGGATGATCATGATCATTTCTCTCTTGAATTTCATGTATCGTGGTGTGTTTTTTTAATTTTACTCAGCTCTTGACCTAATTATAAAAGCCTGTGAACTTTTTCCTGGAGATTTAGGAAGAATCAAGCTAAATAGATCACTAAACTTTGATATATGCTATATGTAATTAGATTAAAGGTTAATTTATAAGTAAAATAAATTAGTTTAGGTGAAAAAAAGACATATAAATTGCATTTAATTTTTTCAATAAAAAGATCAATTGGCTGTTATAATTAGGATCGGAGAGGGAGTAGTTTTTTAGTTATAGTTTTAATTAATATGACGATGCAAACTATTAGGAGCAACTGAGGAATGAGATGGTGGTTGAAATTAAGAAGATAGGGCGTGTTTCTCTGATTGATCTAGCTGATGCTACTGGAGTAGATTTATACCATGTTGAGAAGCAGGCTCAACAAGTCATAAAAGATCATCCTGAGATGATGATGGTTCAAGGGGAAATTATGTCGGACTCTTATTGGGATTCGATAGCTGAAGAAATTAATGAGAGGCTTCAGGAATGTAGTCAGATTGCGCTTACAGAAATTGCGGCACAATTGAATGTTGGTCTTGAATTGGTTGCCTCCATGTTGGAAACTCGTCTTGGAACGATGGTGAGTTGATGATTATTTATCTTTGTTGGGCTAGCTTATTAATGACCATGAAGATGATGTGGTTAGATTTGATGCTAAATATAGGTGAAGGGAAGGCTTGAAGGTGGGCAGTTGTATACTCCTGCATATGTAGCTCGTGTTGGTGCCATGGTTCGAGGTGCTGCCAGGGGCATCACTGTTCCGACAAATTTGTCGTCGGTATGGAGCTCATTACAGCAATTACTGCAAGAAATGGATGGGACCAGCAGTGTGGTTGTTGAAGGAGCTTTCTTCCAGTCACTTTTTAATGCGCTCGTGAAGGAATCTGAGATTCTAGGATCGCTTCGTGCTGGAATACATTGGACACCTGCGGTAAGTTACATTCTCACATCCATTGGATGCAGTCGATATAGTGACTGCTGTTTATATATTTCAAGTTATGTAGATATTTTAGGCATTGAGAAAGCTTCACCTCCTAATTATTGAACCACTTCTGATTTACATTATTGTTTAATTGAAGTCATTAAAAGGATTTATAATACTTTCTCTACATGGTATGTTCTGTTTATTTTCTACTGTCCTCTAATTTTGGTTGACCCTATTGGCGATATTAATAATAAAAGTGCATGTGTCACATGCACCTGGATGCAAATAACTAAATGAAGATCTTTCAATCTCTGGGAGCTATTAGTGATTGTTGTTAACAAGGCGAGTATTCTTATTTTGCTAAGCGAAGGTAAAAGTTATAATGGCTTCTAATTCTTGCACCACTTGATAGGTCTTTGCCATTGCTCAAAAGGAATCTGTGGATTCATTCATTTCACAGGTGTGGACTCTATATTCTCCCATTGGTATTCAGATGTCAAACTGTGATTTTAAATTTGCTGACATTTCTTTCAGATCTGGATAGTTACTATGTTACTGTTTCTTTTATGCTCTGTATATTTATCGTTGTTTAGATAAGTTTTGAAAAACACTTTTCTCAACTGCTGTTTCCTAATTTTATCCTCTTATCTATCCTACAGAATTCTTTTATTAGCTATGATGTTCTACAGAAACTTGGAATCCCCCAGCCCATTCAATTCTTGCAGGTAACTACTAGATTGTTTATTTTATTGGCTATTGTGACAACTTGGTTGTTTGAGTTGAATGGTTCAAGCTGCATCACTCGCCTATCTTTTAGTTAATGAAGTTTGTCCTGTAATGCAATTTAGTCCAGGTATTCTGAAGGTATACCTCTAGATACAATGTTTGTCCACCCATCACTGATCGAAATGCTGGATGCTGCTATTGATGATGCTCTTGAGCGTGGTAGTTGGTATGAGCCTTAACTTTTACTTATTCTTGATTTTACTTTTTTTTACTTTTAGTTTCTGTTTTCCTTCCTTACCTAGTCTCAACAAAATTCAGCAATTATTTCCTTTGATTTATTATGCTGAGAGTGATTATTTTGCAAAATCATTATTGATTTAGTGAATTTTTAAGTTTCTGATAATGGCTGTGCCTTTTTTCCCACTTCTGTCCCTTCTTGTCAATCTTGCAGAAATTATATGCTTCTATGTCACCTGGTAATTGGACTTGAACATAAAAAAAATTGATGACTGCAAGACTTCTAACCTCTTTTTTAGTCACTCACCATCGCATGGTAGCTTTGGTTAATGGTGACTTATCTATCTATCTGAAGCCTTTGGAATGATAACTCTTAATGTTTCCACATGTTGTGCCCTTGGTTTTTAAGTGATAGACGTGATGTTTTTGTTAACTTGTTTTATACGCATTCTATTCTGATGTAGCAATAATGCAGGAGTGACGCTCTTTCCGTATTGCCTTCATCATTCACTCCTCAAGATGCATCTAAAATGCTTACCTTGTGCCAATCTATTCAATCCGCTCTTAAGGTGATATTCACTTGCCTGGTAAATGAATGTTCACAGTGGTTATTTGCATGTTCATTTAGTTTATGTTTCTTTGCAGTCTAACAAAGCACACATTTTTGGGGATTCTTATGTTTTGAGCACCAGCTTTATAAAGGTATGAAATTTGATTTAGTCATCATCTTTAGTAGTTAATCTCAAAATTGCATTTATGCCTACCTTTTGTTTGGATTGGGATCTTCTGCTATCTGTGAAGCAAAAGAAAACTTCAAATTTTGAAAATTACAACTTGTAGTGTGCTCTATCATGCCTTGGAACAGCAGAGGACTCTCTCCTTTAAGTTCTGACTGCTTATATTGTCATCTCTCTCCATAATAATTAGGGAATCTCTGAGCACTTGGTGAAAGAAATGGAAACTCTAGGTGTTTCTGGGTCTGTTGCTGTTAAAATGTTCAGTGATTCACAAGTAGTAAATGAAGCAAAAGTCGGGAAGGACTCAACTCGATCAAATGAGTTAGAACAAGTTGATAGAGGATCAAAGAAGAAAAAGGGAAAGGTTACTGGGAGTGCAGCAGCAAATTTGTCTGACAGTGCTGCAGATATTCCAGTGCAGGCTTCCACAAAATCTAAAAAAAGCCAGAGAAGGGGCAAGGATATATCTTCCTCACAAATGTCAGATTCAAAAATAGGTTCTAGGAAAGAATCACTTAAAACAAAGGAGGAGAACCTCAGCAGTCCTTCAGATGAGTGGATCATGCAGAAGATTATGACTTTGGTTCCTGATTTTGAAGAACAATGTCCGTAAATTCTAACTTCAAATTTGTTTTTCCTCATTATTATGCTACCCAGTTTTCTCACATGCAATGTTATAATCTGATAGGCATGGATGATCCTGAAACAATTCTGAGGCCTTTGGCTAACCATTTGAGGCCTACAATAATGGCTTCTTGGATGGAGAAAAAGAAAGCATTGTTTACAGAAAATGCAGAAAGAATGAAATCTTTGCTCGATAATTTACAAAAGAAGCTTGATGAGGTTAGTCTGCTAAAGTAGCATTTTCGTGCTACAATTTTCTAGTTTTTTCTTTCTGTGAAAAATTGTAAGCTGGCATTATGACATTATAATTATATGCATCTATAAGGTTATTGTATGCAGTGTACCATGCTGATTGTTTATCTCTCTGGCAGTCTTTCTTAAACCTGCAGCTTTATGAAAAAGCTTTGGAAGTGTTTGAAGATGACCAATCAACCTCTGTAAGTTTTGTTAACTAATTGAATATTACAGTGTTTAGTGGAATGTGTAAAAATTAACTTCTCCGTAATATCCAGGTTGTTTTGCATAGGCATTTATTGAGAACAGTAGCTGCCCCTATGGTGGACATGCTTCTTCGTAAGTTGGTATTGTCTATAAGCCATTTCTATGTTAAATTGTTTATATGATACATTATGGTTTTTCCTCTTTTCATTTCTTAAAATGATTTGACTAATTAAGTTCATCAAACATAGGATGAGCACAACAAGTTAAAGAACGGGCTTGAAGTGGAGGAAGCTTCAAATTCTGAATTGCTCACACTTAGTCCTGGAGACAGAGCTGCAATTGTAATAAACAAGCCACTGTTTATTTATACACGTGTCTTTGTGTGTGTGTGTGTGTGTGTGTGATATCCATTTAGGAGTAATATATAGATGGCCTTAAATTTGTTATGCATTTTTTCACTCTTGCAGTCAAAGAGTTTACCAGGAGCGCTTGGTATAAAAGCTATTGGGGTTGTTGATGCGTTGGAAGGAAAGGTTAGTGTTTTGCCTTCAAGGCCATTGGTCAGTTAGTTGCCTGCTCCAGCCAAGTTGACTGGTCATTTTATGTTCTAATCAGTTGGATCGCATTTCTCGGACTTGATTATAATGCTAAAATGCATAATTGTATGATTAATGTTTGAATACTCAATATGACAGCGGGTGGAAACATTTGTAGATGCTTTCAGAGAGGTAGCAGAAGAGAGGTAATGTGTCTATATTTGTACTTGGGATGGGACTTTAGATATACAGTTTGTCATGTCCTGAACTTTTATATCTGATCTGGTTTTTTATTTTTTCCAGTGGGTTGTCATTGAAAAAGCTTGACAAGAAACTAGAGAGAACACTTTTACATTCATATCGTAAGGTACTAGTGTGTGTATTTGTGTGAGAATAATTGTTTTAGGGTCAGGTTGAAGTCTTGCTAGTATTTTGGTGATGTATTGTATGCTTTCCATCTCTGTTGGCAGGAATTGACATCTCAAATTTCTACTGAGAGTGATCCAATATCACTTCTGGCAAAAGTTGTGTCTTTACTGTATGTTCAGGTAATTTGAGCATAAATTTTCCATTTTTTCTCTCACATGTTTAAGTTTCTTTTTCCCACAACTAGCATCATGAATGTTTTTAATGATTAGGTTTACCACAAAGCTCTTCAAGCCCCTGGAAGGGCCATTTCTGTTGCCATCTCTCAATTGAAGGTAAGCATTATTTGTTAGCTGACATTTTTAGTTTTAGTGCATAATTCGACAAAATGAAATAAAAAGACTGGAGTTGCGCAGGGATTGCGAGGAAGTTATAGCCAAATTGCAAAAGCCAACTTAAGAAATGAGAATGGCTATATTCTTGGCAAAACAGATAATTAATGACAAGGATGATAGCTGCATTAAGTTTATATATCTAAGGAAGGCCATATTCAGTTGTGAACATCAAATTTCTTACTGATTGATTTTGTTAGAATTAATTAATTGGATGAAAATTTCAAAATTGTCATTTATGTAAAACCCGGACTAGGATCTGCCACTAGTACCCCAATTAATAAATGACGCTTAAAATGGCTTTATGTCTTGACCAACAATTGTGGACTGCACGGAATGCATGAAAAATAATTACATTCTTCAGAACTTCTCTGTAAAATTTTTTCCTCTTCTAATTTCAGGAGAAGTTGGACGAGTCTTCATTCAAGATTTTAACTGATTATCAGAGTGCTACCGTGACCCTTCTGGCATTATTAGCAGCTGCAACTGGCGATGTGAGTATAACTAACTATACTCTTGACTTACTTTATTAACAGCAGATCAGTTGCTATATAGCAACTTTCAAACTGTTTCCTTGTCACGCTAGCAGCCAATAAATGAGAATCTGAGATTTGAAAGATTAACCTTAAAAAAATGATGAATTCATTTAGATTTTTTAGCTTGTCTATAGATTAGTAAATCACATAGGAGGATACCCTTGCAATTATCCAAATTCATTGATATTAATTGGAATTTCACAGTTAATGTCATGTATGGTAAATGACTTTTCCCCTTTATTCTTGACAGGAAGAGGATTGTTCATCTGATAGAATATTGAGCAAAAGGGAGCTTTTGGAGAGCCAAATGCCAAGTCTGAAGAGCTTGGTTTTGAACACCTCACAATCGTCATAGAGCTTTACAGAAAAGGCCTCAGCATACACTTGTTGCAAGCCTCATCGAGGCGTATTTCTTAGAATTACACATGGGTTGAAATCAAAGAAATATCAACTGTTAACTAGTTTGCTCCCAATAACTTATACACATGTTGAAGTGATGATTAGATGTCAATTAACAATCTATAAGCTTTTTCATTTTGGAAATCTAAAGCTTAACGGGCAACAGCAATAAAGCTTCATCGCAATTAGGTGGGATCAGCTACATGAATCATACAGCGTTGTTATGTTCGATCAATTGTCATGTTTAACGATAAATTATTAATCAAAAGATCTCGTTAAATAATGTCCTTAAGTGTTAATAAAGCTAAACAAGCATTCAATAAAAAAGATAACGATGGCCTCTGGAATGCCAAACTAAGAACTAAGGGGACAATGATGATTAAAAATTGACTTAAACATTCTAACGAATAAAATCCATAAAAACTAAAACTTTACAAGTTTCCCTTCCAAAACACATAATGAACGACTAAATTATCCTGAAAAGAGGCCGTACAAATAACGCAGAATGGCTTAACTAAAGCCAAACTGACCATCTCATCCCATGCAATGATAACGATAAAATCTTAGATGCCAAATTGATGGGACATTGATGAGGCAAAAAGACTAACATTTTAACAAATCAAATCCATAAACTGAAACTTTACAAGTTACCCTTCCCCCTCAATGCTGAGGAAGGGGTTGGTTTTTCCAACGACTCATAATGAACGACAAAATTATCCTGCAATAAGTAAGCACAATTAGAAACTTAAAACACAAAATCGTAATGAAAACTTAAAAAAAACTGAGTTAGTTTATACAGTACATATTGACAAAATATTACCTTGCGGATTGTTTCAAATGTGCTCGGATCAAAGCAGAGATAAGATCCCCTCTCATAGGTATTTGTTTTAACAAGTGGCTCTACGTTAGAAACTCTTGTAAACCACAAACGATGCTCTTTGTGATAAAACCAGCCTCTATTGCAACTGCTAACAAGAAGCCAAACCAGTTAGTCATGAATAAACATGAAAAAGAAAGAAAATCAGAAATGACTTAAAATAACATATGGCGAGAAAAAACGGTGCATGAGTGAAAATCAACATACAGCTCATTTGCGGCAAATAATTGAGCTTCATCTTTGGGCATGCTGCAAAAATGAAAATAAAATTAGAACTAATTTATAGTATTCCACAAGTAGAAGGCAGACAAGATTCCACTTTTAAATGGCACCTGTAAAATATGTAAAACAGAGTTTCCATTGTAAACTTTGCGAAATAGCCTTGCTGCATGGTCCAGGAAACTAAGTCAGGCCAAACGGAAGGGGAAAATAACCAAAAACGTAAAAGACATGAAAGCATCTCACATGCATGGCAGGCGGCTGTTTAGCATAATAACATTTTGGCACTGTAAACTCTGGATCACCCTTAGCCGATTCATCAGACCATGGAGACCCAAAAGTCTTGTGGAGATTTTCTGATGAATTTAAATTTAGCCCAAGTGTTGTAAGATCAATTCCAAGGGCAAGAGATGTCAGATCAGGATCACTCATCCTGATCACACTTAACAAGCCAAGCAAACCGAATGGATCTGGCGCCGGTTGGGGAGTTTGTATAGATTTCATGCCTTGCTCCCTAAAAGACTGATTTGCGGATGACATCTGTTGAAGACGAAAGTGGGACTGGGATTGATTCTGGTGTTGTTGGTATTGCTGCTGGATAAGCTGGTCATATCCCATACCAGAAACAGTATTTGAAGAATTTAGAGGCCTTAATCCAATGCCAGAAGGTCCACTGGTCTAAAAATTGATTAAAAAAAATTAGAAGAGGAACATCTGTTTCAATGCTTTAATGCATACATAGGTTAAAACAACTAACACCACAAAACAAACAATATAAATATTTATATATGAAGAAGTACCTTAAAATAAATAAACAAAAGCCATCAAGTCACATAAGCGATAAAACAATAAGCAGAAAGATTAGCAGACCTGGGAATTATAAGTTGAATGAGATGTTGGAAATATATCCGATCCATGTAGATGGAGAAGTTCCTGACTGTTTGCAGATGAAAAGGAGGCACCGACACTACTGACAGATGGTGCATGCTGTTGTTGCTGTGATCGATGTGATGAATATGTCCCCCCTAAGTTGAAACCAGAGGACCTTCCCATCTGCACATAAAAAGAAATTGAAATAAAAACAGTTTCTTGATTTAAGATTCTACAAGGATGTGTAACTGTAAATACAACTCCTTAGTATATATCAGAACCGGCAAACTCACAGGAAAATGCTGGGATTGCATCATGGACACGGCATTCTCATGAAGTTGTTCCTTCTGGTGCATATCCATAGCATAATCTGCATTGCCACCTGAACCGTACTAATATAATAAAAACAAATGCCGACAAAAAGAAGCAACCACCACTCGCTGCAAGTACACACAAATACTCCAAAAATCTCCTAACAGTAAATACAAACGCCATCAAAAAGATCTCCGGTATATAATAGATATTATACCTTTAAATCCAGGTAAAGCTGGGAAATCTTCATTTTGAATGCTAAACTCTTGATTTTGCTGGACAATGGGACTAACTCCAAGGCCTTGTTTCCGCAAAGACCCTGAAATTGTTGCCTATTAAATTATTGAAAGAGGACGTAAATTAGTAAAACAAGCAAAAAGATATTTTCCTTTCCATACCTAACTGTCCTTGGGGCCCTCCAGCAGAATTGGGACGACTTGTCAATTGAGGAAAGTCATTGATGTCAAAAGGGGAGCTGTCATTCGAATTCATATCATTCAACATCCCCATTGAGTTTAAATTATTTACTGCTTGAACATGGTTTTGAGCTAAAGGACCTCCAGCACTAGGATAAGAATTTCCTAGCACTGAAATGACCTGGGGTGATCCTGTACAAAGAAAACAGTCACCATAAAGTAGCAAATATCTAAATAAAAACAACCGAATATATGAGAAGGACAAAAGCTACAGCATAAATTAAACACAAACAATTTAATAGCTCCATGCATACATACTATTGCAACAAGCAGTTTTAAAACTGGTACATTAACCACCTTCCTTTTTACTTTAGAAAAATTCAAGTGGGTTAAATTCTGGGTTAGAGAACCAAGTCAAGCCTTAAGGTTTAAAAAGCATTCACACATGATTAAATTACCTACAAACAAAGTCCTTCCTCAATAAAGATACTTTTAGCACATTTATCACCGACGAAAAATACAACATCAAGACATCACGAAAAGTAGTTGATTTTCTTGAAATATGACAACGAAAAGTGAATGTACAATCTCTAGAACAGGAGATTTTGGGATAAGTGAGACATAATTTAAGATAATTCAGCACCCAAGCTTCCCTTGAAATAATAATAGATTGATGTAGATCTATATGTAAAAAATAAAGGAAATAAATGAATACCTTGTGGAAGCACACCACTCAGCAACCGATTTTGTCCTTGCACACTTAAACCACCAGATCCACTGTTTGCACCTAAATTTAGACGAGAAGCTAAACCGGGCACAGACAATCCTCCTGCAGAGCTTATGTTTCTCCCAATGTTCCCTCCACCAACCATGTTCCCCATCGAACTTGTAATTCGAGAACCTGCATTACCCAAAATTGGGGATACTCCCAATCCTGGAACAGCATTTCTGTTACCAATAGCAGCAGATGTTGGAAGAATCCCAGGAATTGAACCGCCAACTCCATTTGTGCTACTACTAAATCCAGGATTTCCTACATTTATACCTCCTCTGTTTGTTACCCCCGAATGTCCATGAGAGCTTCCAAGAGTTAGCTGCAAATGATTGAAAGAAAAATAAATAAATAATGAAACATAAAGAAATTAGTCTAAAATGGAAAAATATGCTCAAAAACTCATTTCAGTGAAATGATCTCAAAATAACACCGAGCATGCATGTATGCACAAATACCTGAGATAGAGCAACAGGGAGATTATTTGATGTAAATCTTCCACTAGAAAGACTTCCAGTAGGTTGTTGAACCCCTCCAGACTGCATGCTATTTATTGTTGAATTTCTTGATGCAAGCGTACCTGGCATGTTGGGAACATTGAAACTGCCATGGATGTTGTGCAGTCCCTGGATAGCACCTACCACAAGAACATACCAATTTTACAACTAAATGGGAGGATGAAACTGATCAACCCAAGCAAGATCTGCTCACCACTATGATGGAAAGCTGGGGAGGCAGCACCAGACTGGCCAGAGAATGATGTGGCAAATGACCTCCCAGAGCTGTCTGGAAGATTTGAAGCAGATCCGTTCAGCGAAGACTGCAAGGATATTCATATTACAATTAGCGTTGATGATCAAGATATGACCAAAGTAAAAGCAACTAGAAGCAATAACCGATTCTTACAACATTCAAGAAAAACAAGCCACAAAGTTTTTCATAATTACGTGGATTAACATTGTATCCATTAAAAAAACAAAATCTCCAACAAAGGAGTTGATTGCCTTTAAATTGTAGTCTTTAGATTCAAGAGTTCCACCGTTCCTTCTGGACCTTCCTGTTTCTCAAATTTCAGATGTGTACAATTTTTTATTGATTCCACTTTATTTTGGTCAGTTCCTCAAATATCTAACTCTAAGATCTGTTTAAGAAAAACTGTTGATGAAGTATATTAAGAAGTAGCAACCACTATTTCCTTGAATCTAGAGCCCAAAGCAATATGATATCCAGCAGGCATGTTGCATTACTTAATTGGAATTTTAACTTATCGTGCCATCCAGCTTGAAAACAATATCTGGTCTACCAAATAACTAATCAGAAATTCATGAGAGCCTCAATTGAATGTCGTATAGTGATGATAAAGATAGTGGTGCAGTACATGGTCCAATATGTGCCAGTTACTTCAATGAAAACATTTCAAAACAGTACATATCTACGGATACAGGCAAACTATTTGAGAAAGACAGACAGTCGAGCAATTTGGTAGGCCATGAAATACAAAAGAGTAAAATCCATATCAATGATAACCAACCATGCTTTCAAGAATGAAAAGGAAAACCCAAAAAAAATATTGCAAGACATGAGGAAATACATTAAGTAAACCCGACATTGCATGAATTTCAAGAGATCATGCAAAAACACATTCCCTTGCAAAAAAAGATCCTGCTTGTATTCAGAGCACTGTGTAGAGAGCTTTTCTTTTTCTCAACAACCTGCAAAGAATAATGTTGTCAAAAGAGTAATACAAGACACCACATTAAACGTCCAAAGGGTCAATCCATTTCCAGTCTCCCACTTGGAAGGGAACATACTATGCAGCCTAACCCCTACTTTTTGCAGAGTGACTGATTCAAACCAACGACCTCATACCCCACACTAAGCGAGCTTACCCTTGTGGCAAGTCGGCCCTTCCACAAGACACCACAAAATTTAACAGAAACCACCCAATCAAACACATTCCAATAATAAAGTCTGAGGAATAAGCTGCGCAATTATGCTTCCTATAGATTTTATATCTATCTTACAAATTATGATTCGCAAATCGAACTCATTCATTCCAATGAGTTATCACCGACCAAAAAGTACCCCATTATGAACACTTCATCAACAATTGTAAATCAATAGACTGAAATTACATAAAGAAACCACGTTACAAATAAACTAGAACATCAATTCAACATAGTTAATCCCTAGAATGACGACTCGCCAAAATTCGGATACAAAATCAAGATCTTCATCTAACAAAGATCCAATCGCATATTAAAGAAATTAAAAGAAATGATTCGCACGAAATAAAGAACTATGATTAGAATAAAAAATTGGCTTATTTGATTCGGAATAGAATAAAAAATTAGCGATTTACTTAAAAATTGAGACATGAAAACTTAATCGCAAATAGAGAGACAATTAATTACAAGGTAGCTATTGTGAGTAATAAAAACACTTCCTCGTAACCCTAATCGCAATCCTCAGTCCATGTGAGTACCGAAATGAAGCGAAGAATGAGAGGAGTGAGGGGCGAAGAATACCTGAAGAGAAGATGAGGGACAAAATGGTAAAATGCTAAGAGTGTTGAGAGGAGAAGGCGAAAGCTTGAAAATGCTTTTGTGATGTGAGGATGTGCGTCAAACTTACACTCAATACAAATATTTAGATCTCTTTATTAACACTTATACCCTTCGAGTATTGGGCCCGATTATTCCTGATTTTTCACAATAAACAAATAAATTGAGTTCCAATCCTAATAGAGGTATTTGAGTCACAAACTACTATGAACTTTAATTTAAGTAATTGGATAATAAGAATGATGGGAATTTAGGGGTGTTCAATGAGTGGGTACGAGCTGCCAGTGGGTATGATATATTTTTAGATTATCCATTAGTTTATAAGTAAAATAAATTAGTTTAAGGGAAAAAATTAGGTAAATCAATTTATAATTAACTTATGTTGCTTTTTTACGGATTTATAATCAATTTATAATCAGTTTATGATGCCCGTGTAACATACATTGGCACAGGTATGCTCATACCCGTGACGAGTCACAAACGGACAGGTTATAAATGGGCCGCAACAAAGTTAAATGGACAGCCATGTAAGCTAAATTACAAAACAAAATAACAAAAGACCAACAAAAATCCCCATGAAAAATAGAGTAAGCATTCAACTTTTAACAAACTTTGAATTTCATCTTGTTCTGACCCAATAATACAAACAAAATAAAATTATGGGCTTGGAGGGAGAGAGGTAAAATAAGATTAATATATAAAAATTTGTAAAAACTAATAAACAAACATTTAAACGGGTATGGGCATGCATTATGACTATTTAGTTCCCACAACAAGTAGGGTTGTGGGTCGAGAGCCTAAGCTAGGCCAGACCATTTAGTTCAAAGCCCATTAGGACTTATCTCTTCTAGACCCACTTAAATCTACTCGAATTGTCGAACATGTCAAAAAATTATGTATTTGCTTTGGAAGTATTTTGTGGCTCAGTGTGACACGAAACCAACCAAATGTATCAATGTATTCATAAAAGTACCAAAATATGAGTCAATTATTCAATATAACTATAGGTGCTCAATTAACGGAGAGAAACATTATTACATTTAGTACTTACGAGTTTTTTAGGCGTATATGAGATTTTTTTGACAATTCTGAGTTATATTTGCATCTAAATCCATTTAAAAATAAATATACTAGATGTGATACCTACTGGACTCCAGCACAATATGTGCAGTCATGTGGGGGCTTGAATGTAGAGGTAGAACTCACTTCAATCATATTTTATAAAAATGAAGGAAAACTTTAAACCTCGTTAACTTTTTATTAAAATCCAACAAATTTTAAAATTTACTATAAAATATTTATTGTGTTAAGTTTGATACCAGTTGACTTTTACGGTGAAGAGATAACACTTGTTTTTTTGTTAATCATGTCCGATAATCTGGCGCATATTGACAACTAGTTAATTCATACTCGAGGGATAGAAGTGTTGTCCACATACACAAAGATGTCTTCTCTTCTAATGAGAGCACTTTCCGGGATTCGAGCACGCGTTCTCATTCTTACAAGGGTTGTAGAAGATACCCCCTGTTTTTAAATTTGAAAACTAGTGGTGTCACACCTTATAAAATATAAAAAATATAGAATAGTGAGATAGACTATACAAATGGTCAACTCATTTATTACAATCATTATGGTCACAATTAATTTATTTGCACTTGAAATTTTATGAATTGGTGTGTTCAAATGTGTCTAGGCATGATTTAGAAATATACTGTATTTTGTATTTGTAATTTGCAATTAATTTTTGAAATTTAGGAAAAACCCTAAACATAAATATTTGATATAGTAATACTGATTTGAATTGTTTTGGATGCATCACCAATTCCAATTTTTAATTGTAAAATAGTTGCTCAAAAAATTTAATTCTTTAATTTATTTTCTTTTCAATTTTAACTTAAGTGCATCCTACGTTTAACATATAAATGAATGATTTCATAACATTATTCAGTGATGAGTCATCCTTGAGACTTCAGTTGCCCAACAAAATGATATTATCGTTTATGGGCCGGGTTGCCACTTTGACCTCAGTTTTTTCAAGAGTTAAGTAGTCAGTAAGCCCAATAAGAATGTTAGACATGGAGTTATCAACAAACGCCACTATAAATAGGATCTAGATTTTCTAAGCCTCCATTTTCTAAGTCTCTCTAAGCCTCCTCTAATCCTCACCCTTCTTTTCATCTAATGGTTCACACGCCTCAAAAAAGGAGATACATGTTTACACTACACCCCACCTCACCATATCTCTCTCCTCATTCCTAACAACTTCCCATTCATTTCTCTCTCTTATGTTCAGATATGTGCTTGTAGTAGCTTTACTGTTATTGCTCTCAAGATCCATTGCTCTGTTCTATTCTTCTTCCCCCACCGATAAATCCTCCCTTTCCCATGCACATACACCAATCTGCTGAATCAACCAATAACTTCCTATTACTTCTTTCCAAATCTTTTTCTATTTCCATTCTTCAATCCCCTAGAAAAAATTTCAAATCTTCTATAAAAACTGGTTTTGGCAAGTGGGAATAGAAATGGGAAGATCCATGTAAGTCAAAAATAATATTCATGGTGGGATTAATGATGTTGGAGGGGTGGAGGAAGGTACGTTGGAGGGGTATGGGGGGTTGGATGAAGGTGAGGTGGGAGAGGGGGTTGTGGGAGATGTTGATGGAGGAGAGAGAGTGGTTGGAAAAGTGAGGATTGAGTGGGGGAGAACTCATGGAATTTTAATACTCTGTATTACATGTGTCAATTTATTAGACATTGGATGAAAAGAAGGGTGAGGATAAGAGGAGACTTAGAGAGGCTTAGAAAATGGAGGCTTAGAAAATCCAGATCCCATAAATAAGACCTCACTTTTTCTTGTTGTTAATTTTTAAGTTCTTTGTTTGTTTGAGGTTCATTTTTCTTATTCATATATAAAGTTTTTTTTATATCTATATCGAAAAGGCCGGGGTTAATTATTTCACAGAAAGATATAGAAATTTTTTTAAATTCTTTCGTTGCGAATGGAACTAAGTACAGCGCACTTGACAAATGGTAAACTTTAGGAAACGCATCAGAACATATACCACCTATTAATGTATGGCACAACAACATCAATAGCAGTCCCGAAAGTTGATTGTATTAAGGATCTTTTCCTAAAGCTCTCACTCAATACTTCTATAATCAAAGAAATTAATTGAAAACTCCGTGAGACACCTTCCTTAAGCTTCTTCACGTACATCCACGAATGGGACGAATGACTAAAATCAGAAGCCAAATTCTACTAACGCCTGCAAGAAATGTGCATAATAACCACCAAACCATATTTATACATGACAACCTTGTAACTGAAATAACGCGGCAAGATCAATCTTCTCATTTGCAAGCAACACACCTGATGATTGAAGAGAATGTCCTTATTTTTATGCGCATGATTTAATTTTTTAATGTGAATTTCACTTGCTCCTAGTACGTGTCGCCTACATTAGTAGCAAGCTAAGACAACCATTAGTTCTAAAGAAGTTGAGGTATTCAGAATGTAATCATAACCATATCGCACAATGTACAGTGCACTCGACATCAATTGTCAGAAAGAGTAGTTGGGAAGTTCATGCATGTTACTGTCATGACAATATTTTGGGTATTCATTTCGATCCTATACCTGATCCACATCGTCGTCATCATCATTTTAATTCAATGGTGGTTCATCAGCATCCTCATCATCTACAGATGCACAAGTAATGGGCCATAAATATCACCGACTATAGTAAAATCAAGCCTATTTTTTATCAGAAGGAGCTGGCCAGCTCCTTAACACTCCTCCTTAACCGTATATCTGAAAAATAATACCAAAGATGGTGGAATGCATGACATGATCGAGAAGATTGTTGTGTTCCCACCGTTTTCTTCTTTTCGGCTTTTTTCTTGGGTGCATGTGTTATCACACTATTTAAGTTAAATTCCTTTCCAAAAGAAGGTCGGAGAAGAACGGTGTTATGAGAGTAAATTAAAATATTACGATCAAACCTTATTTATGGAATTTATGTTTTAAGATGTAAGCAACAGGTTGAATTTGAAATCAAACAAGGTGATTTTGAGTAGTTAATATTGTTAGAATGTTTGTCCACTAGTTAATACTGTTATTCAAGTAGCTAGTTATGATTTTGAAATTCAGCTGTTACTCCCTAAGATTTCCCATTACATAGCTAATATCATGAACAAGTTGCTGAAATAGTTTTATGTTAGCTAGTGTTGATCTTAGGGCAATAGATATATATCATAATGGACTTTCGTCCAATAACGTAATATATTAAATAATACTCTCTCCGGTTCTAAATATAAGACCTAGTTGACTTTTTTGAAAAATCATAAAAAAAGGCAAAATAAGTTAATTATAAATTGATTTACCTAATTTTTTCTCTTACACTAGTTTATTTTACCTATAAGCTAATGAATAATCTAAAAAGATATCAAATATGTCATGATTTAATAACCTATTTTGCAACCTTAATTTCTCCAAAAAAAGTTAATTAGGTCTTATATTTAGGACCGGGGGTAGTATTAAAGATAAAAAACCTTTCTTTTAACTCAAGCATGTTAGAGGGCCAAGTGGCCAACAGACCGAAATGCATGTTTCATGTGTACTGAAGGAACCTAGAGAGCAACTTAAAACTGTGAAGTTGGGAAGGTTGTATTCTATAATGTTTGTTATATTTATAACACAGATATTAATAAATATCTGGTTTGTCTGAGTCGTGATACAAAATCAGATTTAACAATTGTATAGTAAAGCCATTTTTACTACAGTTGAATAAACTTGCAGTAGTAGCATATGATTAACTTGAATCGGATTCTCAACAAAAAGAGAACCAAAGAAAACGTATTTAAAACCAAACGTTCATTTATCCGTGTCAACATCATTATTACTATTATGAAAGATTAATTATGTCATTGGAATGGTGGCACGGTGGCATAATTATTAATCCCTCCGGTCCTAAATATAAGACCTAGTTTACTTTTTTGAAAAATCTTAAAAAAGCAAAATATAAGTCAATTATAAATTGATTTACCTAATTTTTCCCCTTAAACTAGTTTATTTATAACCTATAAACTAATGAATAATATAAAAATATACCAAATATGTCATGATTTAATGACATATTTTGTAACCTTAACATTGAAATGTGTGGCTGTCACCCAAGAGGGGGGGTGAATTGGGTGAAGGAATAAAAACTTTAGCTCTTTTTCAAAGACTGCTTGTGCTTGGTGATGATGTTAATAAATAATGGTATGCACAAGTCAGTATGTTTTGTGATGCAAAATAAAATGTTTAAATGTAAATTTATGCACACATAAATTTATCCTGGTTCGGTCACCCAGACCTACATCCAGTCCCCAGGCTACACCTGAGATTTCCAATCCACTATTCTTGTTTAAATCGGGCACAAGAGAAGCCTTTACACTTTAGGTTTTACGAACACGGGTTCACCTAACAACCCACAGGTTTTACAACGGGTTCACCTGCAAACCTTTACAACCACAAGTTTTGCGGGCTAACTTGCAACCTATGGAGATTTAGAAAATCTCTAAATGCTCCCCCTTACAAAAGTAAGATAACAATTATGTTCACTCTATGAACTGATTGTGATAAACACTTAAGTACAAATGACTCTCTCTAAGAGTAGATGATGTTACTCACTTAAGTACAATTGATCGCTCTCCACTCATTTTCTCTAAGAGTATTACAACTTCATAATCAGAGAGTAAAAGATGAGAAGGATATTTCTGATAGTGGGCTTGAGCTTCTTCATTCTATTTCTCTTGCTTATCAAACTCATGAAGCCCTCTCTTCAGAAAAGAAGAATATCTCCTTTTATACAAGCCTCTGATTATCCAACCGTTGGAGAGGCAATAAGGCCGTTTGAATATAGCCGTTGGGGCCTTGTTTACGTTGTCCTCATTAATGCACAGCAGGGTTGACTTTGCTTTATCTGAAAAGGTGCTTTGACCAGCTGTTCTGTCAACACTGTTCTGACAACACGGTTCTGGCAAAAGTCGTTCTGACATCTATACACTGTACGGTCTGACTCTTGCTTGTTGTCAGATGAGGACTTCGTTCCTCAAGCATAAGTCCAGGATGCTAAGAGACTTACTATCGGAAGCTCTCTTGCTATCTGAAGTGAAGCTCGTGGACTCTAACATTCTGCTTGCTATCACATAGAGAAACTTTGTCTTCCAAGCATTTGTCCATGAATGATAAGAGCGCTTTGCTATTGGATGCTCTCTTGCTATCAGAAGCTCTCTTATGGACTCTGACTCTTGTGGGTATTATGAGCTTTGACATCTTGAATGAATCTTCAGATAATGTTCTCCTTATCTCTCATACTCCTCATGCTTGGTAGGTAACAATGTTGTTTGAATATCTGTTAACCTCTTGTTACCGTTGGGAAGTACTTCTTCTTAAACGCTCCATTAAGGCTTAGCAGGGTTGACTTGCTTTATCTCTGAAAAGCAGTCCTGACACCTCTGTTCTGATAAAAACATTCTGACTTCTGAGTATGTGACGTTTACTCTTGTACTCTTGCTGACGGATGATCATCGTTCATCCAGAAGTGGCAATCTTCCTCTGCAAGTGTTAATCTCTGAATCCCAATGCCAAGAGTCTTTCCATCCGGAAGCTCATTTGCATCCGGAAGTGTGACTAAGTCCTGCACATACTGGTTAATCCAACATAGCAATATATATAATCAAATATAGTAAGAACTATACATGCTGTGGGAAGCTTGTTTGCTATGGGGAGTAGTCTTACTTAGACTATGTTCTGACTCAGTGTATTGTATACTTTGAGCGTTAGTCCTCTTAGTCTATGATGTATTCGGAAGCACTTCTACATCCGGAAGTGAAACCACTGGATGAAGGATTTTGTTCACTACTACTCACTCTCGCTCAGTGTCCCTCAATCCAACAGTCAGCGCTAGTCACTAAGCTATCGGAAGCACTTTCACTTGACATTGCTTTTTCACTGACGCTTAGGGTTATATCTCTTCTATCAGCCTGCGTCAGTCTAAATCTAACAGGAAGCAATTTCACTTGACGAGGCTGATTCACTGACGCTTGGGGTTATATCTAATTTAGCAACCTGCGTCAGTCTTAAGGTTTTGTATACCTAATGCTCATGGACTAAGTTATGACTAAGTGAAGTGCTTGCTGTCGCTGGGGGATGAGACATTCATCCGCGAGCGCTAGTGCTAATACTTCCGGAAGTGATCTTGCATTCTCAAGTGATCTAACTCAGGATTCTAACCATGTCATCTAATCCTTCCTAAGTGTTGATTATGTTCTCTTAAGTACTAGACCATATCATACCTTAGTCACCATCAAAACTTAAGATTCTAACAAACATCTCCAAAAAAAGTCAATTAGGTCCTATTTTTAGGACTGGAGGGAGTATTTCCTTTATTTTTTTCTTGTGTGAGATATCTAGCTAGCTACAATCCCTAAAAATAATTTTGGGATGTTATGGCATCCCGTATCCACTTTGGACTCTTTTATTTTAGGTTTTGTTTTGACATTGACATATGATAAAAGGGTATTTGGATTTTAATTTTTTTCAAAAGAAAAGAAAGCTCTGTTTTACCTCGATTATATTTCATAAAATCCTTGTTTTACTTAAATTTATTCAAACGCCCTATTTTAATGTAAAAAAAATATTTTTGAGTCAAAACTTCGGTTTGACCAGCTTATACAAAGAGCTTCCATGTATACTAGATTACTCACTTCGCTCTCCATCATTTGTCTGTATCTACAATCGAATCAATCATGTGATGCGTGCCTGCAATTTAAATATGGCTTATGAAATATGGTGATTGATTATATCAAAACCAGGAAATCTAGACGGTGTTTTTCAACTTATTTCTATGATATCCGTGAGCACATCTTGTTTGCTCAACAGTGACATAAATATTAATAAAATGCGGGGTATAAAATATCTTTTTCTATACTCATCATGCATAATCACATATAACGCGGTTAAAGAAAAAAGAACCGGGCAGTGTTTACAAAAAATATCGGTAAAGCAACTCTTTTCCCAATTGTCTGCTTCTCAAACATACAACCGCATGTTAAGAGACCCAGTTTAATTATTTATGGCACTACTAATGTAAGCATCATATCGCTTTGTATGACTTAATTAATATTATCTTCTAACACCTAAACAATATTTCATGCTGGTTTAAATTTTGTATCGAGCACTGATATCTTTAAAAATGAATTATTCATCGTGGTCACTGTAAGGTCGTGACGTAAACCACGAATTAAACCGCACGACAAATGCTTTCAAATTCATAACCATCGATCCATTCTTCTTTATCCTTGCATCTATATATTAGTTATTGCTATGGAAGATACACTTGACCCTTATTTTCTGCTTTATCGTTTTGCTTGCTTGCAAGTGGTGAGAACGTAGGCAGCAGACATTTGAAAATTACACACCCACACACATATATATACATAAGGCTGTGTCGTGGCGTGTTAATACTTGTAACGTCGTTTCCTTTGTTTGATTGTTTTATTGTTGGGCCACTTCTTTATATTTTTTTTCTGCTACATGAAACAGGGCTTAGAAATTTATGCATTTGCATATATATTTAGGATGGTTGACATTTTCTAATATGCTTGGTTTAGGTGATGAGTGACATCAATCGTATAATAACATGAACATATGAATTTAAAACTCGAAAGAAAACATACTGCCTGTTATGAAATATGGAAATCTTTTATATTCGGAATCTCGCCTTTAAAATATTAATTTCAAGATAACTATGTCCATGGATTGCTTTCTTCTTCTTTTTTTTTTTGGCCGAACCGTAGATTGCTTTCATTCACGTTTCACACTCATCATCAGTAGGAAAAAAGATGATTGACACTTTGTTTTTGCCAAAAAAATGGTTGACACTTGGCAGTTGTTGTTGACGGTGAATTAAGTGGTATTTTTCAAATATGGCTTCTAATACATTTGAACTAAATTATTGGGAAAAAATGGAAATCTACGTTACCATCATCTTACACAATTAAATTCTAAGGAAATATAATCCATCAAAATGGAAATGTGTGATGGTACTTGTATTTAATTTAGAATATATATAGTATTTTGAATTAATCTAGTAAACAGATTAAAACTAAAATGTAATCAATCAACAAAGTACTGATAAAAAAATCAATCAACAAAGTTTCAAAAACATTCTCCCAAATTTTGGAATAAATGGCACATTTGACTGCATTTGTCAATAACGATTAACGGCTCCACACGCCCCGCCGAGTAATTGGCTGCATGGCTGTATGCTTATAGTCCTATATCGCAAGTCAACAATGACAGCAAATCAAGAAATATTCTGATTTAATATGTGTTACATTTTCAATTCATCAATTCTTTTTTCGATACAATCAATTCATCAATTCTAATTTCTGTATAATTATAATATTTTAATTATTTTTTGAAATATTTTTCATCCCGTTGGTTTGAAACTCGATCAAACATAGAACAATAAATGGTGCATAATCGATCACCAAAATAGTTAAGGACTGCCCATACATAACCTCCAGACACTGTGGGGTCGTTTGGTTCGCTGGAATTGGGGGTAGGGAAGTGGAAGTGGAAGTGGAAAATTCAATTAGTTGGTTTGGTTGGAGAGAACTCACTTCCTCTTCCACTTCTCTTTCCATCAAAAAGGGGAGATTTGAGTTCCTATGCATAACCTATGGAACCCATCTCACTTCTTTGGAACTGAAAAATTTTGGACAAAATTATCCTCAGTTATACAATTATTGGACAACTTTGCCCATCCCAAATACATACACATCAGGTCGATCAAAACCCAACACATGTTTCTTCTCACATCAAAAAAACCCTAGCCCCCATTTCATCAAAAGACAAGAACTTCAACGAGAACCAGGTATACTTAAAATCATTCTTCGTTGATTTCTTCTTTGCTTCAAGATCGTTGATTTCTTCATTTATTTCTTCATAGGGTTCGTTCATTTTTCTGGGCACCAACATCCATCTTGGAATCTTCTGGTAAAATTTCCCAACTTAACTTTACATCTTCTCCTTAAACCTTACAAATGAAAGAAGCATCTCGTTCATACCTCTTTTGGTTTCCTTGAATCTTCTGGGCTATGCTTCATTATAATCTGAATGTTTGCTTGAAATTTGGTTTCCTTGAAAAAAAAAATTGGTTTCCTTGAAAATGTCCAGATGCTGAAAATTTGGTTTCCTTTAAATGCTTCTTTAAATAATAATATTGATATGTTTCAATGATAGTAGCAATAGGCATTTAGATATAGATAGCTTATTTTAGTCATGCACAAAAGAAGATTCTTCAGAAAATAAATCTTTATATGAACACTTCTCTGTTATAATGCTACTGTTTTCCCATTAATCATGTGTTGAAGTAAATCAGAAACATGGTAGTGAGTTATTGATGACTTAGCTTGTAACTAACCCAAGAATTATATTCTCTGCAAAATTCCTCTTTTCCTGCGCAATCAAATGAGCAATAAAATTCTGTACGCAAATATTCTGATTTGTTATTCAAAAGTCAATAAGCACTCATCATGGGGAGTGTTTGTTTTTCTCCTTTTGACAGAGTCTTCATGAAAATTAAATAATTCCCTATTTTTAAATGATTGCTAACTTGTTTATGCCATTTATTATTTGTGTGGTTGTAGATATAGATTCTAACTTTGGTTCAGTGTTTTTAATCTATGGTAATCCTATCTATATTGATTTATATCTTACATATCTAATAGCTCATTGCATCTTTTTATACAGCCATGGATTCTGAATCAAGTGAACTAATCGTGCATATGTTGATTTGGTGGTTACATGTTGTATTTACTATGCAACAATGTTTTATGAATATTTGTACCACTGTTTGTATTTATAGGCGACAAATTGTTTGTAACACCCCAAAAATTTAAATGGGGATTATAATTATAAAATGGGAATTTTAGAAATTGGGTATATAAATTAATTATGGAGTATAGAGGTATTGAAAGAAAATAAAATTTTGAGGGTATTATTATTATTATTCAAGGTTGGAATTGTAGAATGACAAAAATACCCCCTCTTTTACTTAACCATATATATATACACACCATTTGCCTTTTTCCCTTCTCAAAAAAAAAAAAAAAGCTTCTCTGCATCGTTTTTTTTTTTTTGCTCTTGCATTTCCCACTATTCTTTCTTCACTTCCAGCGCCTTCTTCATCAAAAAACTTGGCCTATTTTGATGCAAGCTCACATGCAAGAACCGATTTAGCTTCAGATGAGAATTTCTCACATTTCCATATAATTTTTCTTAGTTTTGGTGAGAGGAACGAACTGTGGGTGAAGAATTTAGAGAGAAACAAATTGGGGTTTTCTTCATGATGATGATCCTTTAAAAGTTTTGAAATTACTATTTATTCTTCTTCTTTTCGGATTCAATTTCTTGGCTGAATGGGTGCCCTGTTTTTGACAAATTTCATGAGCATTTTGGGCTTGAAATTTTTAATTAACCACCATAGAAGCCTCTTAGAGTTGTATGTCATCATTGTAGGCTTGATTGGTTGAGTTTTGATGATGGGGAATTCAATAATTAATGTTTAAATATCATTGCACTCCAAGTGTTTGATAAAATGCCTAGTAGAGCTAAAAAATTGATATTAGCTCACAAATTTTTAATTTTATTTCACTGCTGAATTGATTATTTCTTTCTTTCTAGCCGATTTGAAGAGTGACGATTTGGGAAAATATAATTTGCAATGTATATAGTAGTTAAACAAGATACATGACATGCATGTAGGAATGTTATTCTACTTTGTATAACTGTGAAATTGTGATACACATTTATGTATGTGTGTGTGTGTGTAAATGTTCTGCAACTTCTGGGCTGAAGGTTTTTGGTTGATTTTGAGTAATATTTTACTTAGTTTAGGATTTATTGAGTAAGATCATATATGTTTAGATGTGGTATGTTGGTTTGGGAATTTCTATTTTAAATTCTGAGAATGGCTGAAATATTTGCTCTTTGTTTGGATATTCTGTTTAAATTGGTACCCTGAAATATAAAGATATATTTTCTGCTTGAGAACATTATTGTCAAAGTGCAAGTTTGTGATTTTAAATATGGTAGTATTACTAGGAAGAAGAGGGAAGTAATAGGTTATCACATAATGTAACTACTCAATCTCACTTTTACGTGATGTACTCATAGGAGAATCCAGTGGCGCTCGTACTGGGAAGCAAAGTCTTGAGCAAGAGAGGAGGGATAAGTAGTGATCGAAGTACAGGTAGCAGTTTACTTCCTATTATAAATAAAAGTTGTTATATCCGCATGTATATTGTAGTATTTATTTTTCAAAACATGATAATGTTTATCCAAGAGGAGAAAGGATATTTATCTCAGATAGATAAATAAGAAAGTAGAGTACTCTAGGCATTAGGAGGGTCGCACCCCCTATGCCAAATTTTTACAGAAACCCTGCAGGTAAAGAATACCTCCATTAATTAACGAACATATCGTTAAAAATGGTTGGTATAGTGAGGCAGGTTCCAATAAGAGATTGGAAAGAGGCAGGTTCCAATAAGAGATTGGAAAGAGGCAGGTTCCAATAAGAGATTGGAAAGAGGAGGATATTATCATGATTATACTTTTATATTAAAAATTATTACTGCCTGTATAGAAGTAAACTGCAATGTACTCTTTGGTTTCAGGTAGTTGGACGAACATATTTTGGAAAGGTAGTGGTGGATAAAAGACGGGAACTCTTGTCTGACTGTTGTGCATGAAGCTCTATTTTGGAAGCTTATATGTTTTGAAAGTTTCCCTAATTTTTGAGTAGGTAGAATTAGGGTAACATAGTAGTATATTTTAAAGATACATTCATAGTATTTTGTATATAGGTAAAGGAACATCTGATCTTTACCTTAAGTAGTAGACATAGTTGTTTTTACATTATTATCTTATTAAACCTATGTTATGTCTGAACCTACACTTAGACAAACCATCAACACATTATGGTTTCAAGTGACCTTAGCAATTAGTATATGTTTCTTTTAATTGTTTTATAACCACTTGTTCTATATACAGTTGACATATTTAAAGTTTTTTTTTTATAAATGCTTGGTTAAATACCCTTTTTGAAGAAAAGTTTTAATTCATTCAGATTTTTAAGCACATGTTTTTCTAAAAAGTGTTGATCAAGTGGTTATAATTCAATTAAATCTTTTAATAGAGTGGTAGAAAGTCTAGGTGTTTACATTGTTCGTCGTCCGTACACCATGGACTTTTATTCTAGGAGAGTTTACATTAGAAAGTTACTATATACTACCGATTGTAGTTGTTTTAATCTAGTTAGAATGAATAGGATTACTTTTGACAACCTATGTCTATTGCTCGATATCAAAGGTGGTTTGAGACCAACTAGGAATATGTTAGTTGATGAGCAAGTTGCATTATTTCTCCATATTCTTGGTCATGATATGAAGAATAGAGTCATACAATTTAATTTTGGGAGATCTGGTGAAACTGTAAGTAGATATTTTAATATGGTTTTGATGGCTATGATGCGATTAACGGAGGAGTTATATGAGAAACCTGAACCGATTCCCGCCAATTCAACTGACCTGAGGTGGAAGTGGTTTGAGGTATATTACTCAAAATTTGATTGATTAACTATGTTGCTATGACATCACTGATTATAGTTATTATTCCAGGGTTGTTTAGGTGCACTTGATGGTACCCATATTAAAGTGAAAGTCCCCCTCAAAGATAAAGCAAGGTATAGGAATCGAAAAGGAGAAACAACCACTAATGTTCTTGCGGCGTGCTCTCATGATGCTCAATTTACATATGTCTTTGCTGGTTGGGAAGGGTCAGCTGCTGATGGTAGGGTTTTGAGGGATGCAATTAATCGAAGAAGTGGAAGTTTAAAAGTAAAGGAAGGTAAAAGTAATTTTTAGTTATTTCTATAAAATTAAATCTGATTTGTTGAGTTATTTTATTTGTGAGATGATATCTTGCATTTCTCTTGTAGGTCAATACTATTTAGTAGACGCTGGGTATACAAACAGTGATGGATTTCTAGCGCCTTATCGTGGTCAACGGTACCATCTAAGTGAATGGAGAAATGGAGGAAGACGACCACAAAATGCACGTGAATACTTTAATTTGAAACACGCATCAGCGCGCAACGTTATTGAACGCTGTTTTGGGATGTTAAAACTACGTTGGGCTATCCTTAGGCATCCTTCCTTTTATCCCGCCCGAACTCATAGTCGAATAGTTATAGCTTGTTGTCTTCTACATAATCTAATTATCCGACAAGGATCAGATCGTCTTAATGCTGGATTCGGAGATATCAGCGTGGATATATCTAACAATGATATTCCAACTATTTCGACAATTGAACCAACTAATGCCTGGACCAACAAACGTGACCAAATAGCAAATGATATGTTTAATGACTACATAAGGCTTAGGGAGGCTAGATGATATTGTTATTTGTAATGGATATATGCTTTCTGCATATTCAGACTTGTTGATGTACAATGACATTTATGTGGTTGGTTTATATGAGTTGTGGTTGAAATTATTGTTCTTTGAACTAGTATATGTATGATGAAGACTTATGTGGTTGGTTTGTATGTGTTGTGGTTGAAATTATTGTTTTTTGGCCTAGAATATATTTGATAATATATATGGAAATTACTGTTTGGTCATTTTGTTGCGCAGCGAATGGCATCTGAGGGATCATCAAAAGGAAAGCAACGTGTATGGACAGCTGAAGAGGATGATATGCTCGTGGATGCATTACTACACCTTCATGAACAAGGTGATTTAGGTGGAGAAAATGGTTTCAAGTCTGGTGTGCTTGGACAACTGCAGAAAATAATGCATGAAAAGTCTCCTGGATGTAGTATCAAGGCTGATCCCCACATCAGATCTAGGCTGAAGACATTAAAAGCAAATTGGCAATGTGTATATGATATGGTCTGTGGGAAGAATACATCAGGATTTGGATGGGATCCCGAAAATCATTGTGTCACTGCTGAAAAGGCAGTATGGGATGACTACTTAAAGGTAATATATATCATTTAGAAAATAAATCTTTACCATTCATTTAAGAGGAAATAAAAATTAAACACAAATATATGAATTTGTCATTTGTAGAGCAACAAAAAAGCCAGTGCTGTTCGGGGAAAGCCTTTCCCTCATTTTAATGCTCTTTGCACCATATATGCGAAAGATAGGGCTGCTGGAATTGGAGCATTATCTGGACTTGGAGATGATAATGGTGATGAGAATGAGAGCTCACCAGTGGTTGATGCTGATGACAATGATGTTGTTGGTGTAGATGAAGACTTGGACCCTATTTTTGCTGCCACAAATGAAGAAGTTAATGCTGCCATTGATGGAGTTGACAACTCTGTTGTAACTGAGAATAAGAAACGGAAAAGAAGAAATAGCACTGATAGAGATGAGCAGCTCATGATGGGTCTTGAGAAAATGATGGATACCTCATGCCAAGGTATCAAAGATGCTACTGAAATGTTGGGATCCCGTGTTGAGAAGCTTGCAAGGGCCACTATGCTGGATGCTAAGCGTGAATCCATCTATGATGAGCTATGCAAACTGAATGAGCTCACTCAAAAAGAGAAAAACATTGCATTGTTCAAGATCATCAAAGATGAGGAGGTCCTTGTTGTCTTTCCAAGCCTTCCATATGATGCAAAATTAGATATGGTTCGCATGCTTCTTGAATAGTTAGAAGTAATGGTGATTGTATAATTTGGAAACAATCCCCTGCCATATATTTTTTTGGCAAGTGCAGGGACCATATTTTGCCTTTTGTTAGGATACCTTGGCATATGCAAGGGCCATACTATGCCTTTTTGTATGAAATATTTGGCATATGTAGGTATTATCAAGTCATATTTTGTATAGCATATTTGCAGCAACTTTTGCAAGTTATCAAGCTATATTCTGTGAAAACTTCAACTTATCCAGGAAATATATTTACAGCTTGTATTATTTTATTTAGATCTGTGTATCATCTTATTTACTTTCCTGCTTTGTTTGTCACTACTTTAAGAAATATGGATATGTGCAGGAATTTTAGACAAACATGTGCTTCCAAAACTATATAGATATGGGATAAATTGGTTACAATCATGTTAAATACCAAAAAACAAATCCCCATGATTTGGTTACAATCATATGACACTGATCCTCTTGCATTCTATATATAGTGACATTCAACAATCATATTCAATTGATTTGGTCACAATCATGTTTTAAATACCAAAATACAAATCCCCCCTTTTTTGGTCAAAATCATATTAAACTGATCCTTTTGCCTTTTATATATAGTGGCAACCAACAATCATATTCTTCAATTGATTTGGTTACAATCATGTTTTAAATACCAAAACGAATCCCCATGATTTGGTCACAATCATATTCAAATGATCCTCTTGCCTTTTATATTTAGTGGCAAGTTATCAATCATATTCTTTAATTGATTTGCAATTATGGTTTGCAATTAATGGGCAAAAATTCTCATATGGCCAAAAACAACTTCAGATTTTGGCCATAAACTGTAGAGAATGAATGAAAAATGCAGTAGATAAGAATATAATATAAATACTCTTTTATGGCCAAAAACAACTTCAGATTTCATTAATGAAAACAACAATCAGTACAAAACATGCTACACCACCTGCAACTTCTGAACAACCATATCAAACCCATCTAATCAGATTACAAGCCAGTCATATTAATCAGATTACCAGCTGCAACTTCTGAACAACCATATAAAACCAAACATTAATCCAGTCATATTAATTTACATCATGTTAACTCTCTAATCAAGAAGATTCATCAAAATCTCTTTCTTTTCATGAGCTGGACGATGAGAAAATGACACTCGCAACTCATCATGTCTCACCAATTTGACATAAGCCAATTGCCGCTCTTCATCAGTCAGTCCTTCCACTGTCAGCACCTCATCATGAAGCATCTCAAACTCATCAACAACCCCATTGTGAATATGTGGATTGTTTTCAATCATATTTCTCTTCTTGAACACCATATTTAAAGCATCAAAATGAGGGAATGGCGTTTTACGGAATTTCGCAGCCGCCTTGTTGACCTTTAATAATAAAAACAAACAATTAAAAACTGATCACATCACATTAGTACAAATTATTAAGATGTCTTACCATGATGTAGTCATTCCAAACCGTTTCGCTTGCAACAATACGTTTTTCTTTGGCATTCCATTGAAATCCTAGGTTATGATGACCATGTAACATGCCACAAATTGTCATCCAATCACATTTCAATCTCTTTAATCGACAACGTATGTCATTAGCTTTTATACTACAACCTGAACCCATGTCCTCAATCATTTTTTCTATCTTATCATACATATAGGGTTTAAAACCATTCTCATTATCCCAACTTCCATCTTCAACAAGCATTGTTAGACATCTCACTAAAAGCTCATTCTCTTGAGGGGTCCAAGAGTGAAGAGATTTTGCCATACTCTACAAATCACACAGTATAATGCAAATTAGTCAACAAAAATACATGCCAATTAATACAAACATAAACCACTTCATATATACTCCCACATTCCCCCATTAGCATTACTTAAGAAGTAAAAAGAATCACCATATATAGGATTCTAAAGGCAGCAGTAGAAGTGAACAAGAAACATAGAAATGAACACCCAACAAAACAGCCTAGAAAAAATAAACAAAATTAGTAGAAACAATCATTACATTCAATTTTTCTTTACATTAGTCATTATTTGGTCCCATATTCCTTTCATCACCAGTTTTAAGGTTAAGTGACAGCCACAAATTAGCAGAAACAATCCTTACATTCAATTTTTCTTTCAAGTTAGAAGGCTTCAAATAACAATTAAGATACTCCTTAGTCCTCATACAAAACGTGGCATACAAAGGGTGTAGGTTTGAATATTTCGAATGACATTGCCACAAGAAGCTATGAGGAAATAAACCCAAACATTCAAATTTTAAAAAAATCAACTTTCAATTCAAAAAAGAAATTTGATCCCTGCAACGAACAATAATATCATCACCCACGACTATTCAAATGAAAACAGCAACGACCAAAAGCAAACCAATAAATCCACTCAAATATCCAATAGTCTTGTAAGCACAAATAGGACCCTGTTGATATGAAGAAGAAACCCAGAAACTCTCTTTTCATGTAAACACAGAAATCAATAGCTTACAAGCACAAAGAACAAGAGGGGTTGAAATTTCTTGCTTTGCCTCAAATAACACAGATTGAAGGTAGGATTCATTACCTTGCCACGAACAAAATGGAGGTTGATGGCGAAGTCGTCGCAGGAGGATGAGCGGCAGTGGCGGAGAGCGTTGGCTGGGGACAGTTGCTGCGGCGACGGCGAATCCATCTATGGATGATGAAGCTGAAGCGGCGTCACAGTTGGAGCTTGGTGATAATGGAAATATGGAAGTAAGAAGAAGAGACCTCTGCTAGGGCAACAAAAGTAATTTTGTGTCAAGAAAATATTTATTATAATTTAAGGGCAAACAAGTCTTTTCACTCAAATTAGTTTATTTTATCTTTTCCTTTTCAGTTAAAAAATGCATTGTTTCCCTACTCATTTCTAATATACCAAAGACACATTAAAACCCCACTTCCACCTCCACTTCCACTCCTACATCCACCTCCAGTTCCACTTTCACTTCCATCAAAACCTCTTCCAGCGAACCAAACGACCCCTGTATGTGAATTATAGAAGCTCACTGTATGCATCAGTTATGGACTCCAGATATTTTAATGGCCATTTTCGGCGTTTTTCACATTAAAATTTACATGTTAATAGTACCTCCTACCTCCTAAATCTTTAATATAAGAACTAGGTGTATAATTTTCGACCAAACCAATTCTATAACCTAAAATGCATTGTCTCTTTCAACAAGATGATATATTAGTTTGATGTTATATGATACTAATTATCTCTATTAATTAGTATTGATAGAGATAAGAATAAAAAGTGGTTATGTATAGTAACAAACTCACACCTCTAAGTAACTCCTATATATCGTTGGCCAAAAAAAAAAAGTAACTCCTATATATCTAACAAGGAGCTTTGAAGTTGATGTATACAGACGAGTTAACTAAGCTCTCCTGAGAGTATTTAGATTCACTAAAGACGGCGAAATCAACGCCGGAAATAAGGAACCGACAAGGACAAGGTGGAGTATAATTGTGCAGGAAAGACATTATTTACGTGTCGCACATCTAGTCCCTTTCGCAAGATTGTCAAAATTTCCTCACAAAGAAATTGACATAGACAATGACTAAAAAATATCAGTATATATTTGTTGGGTTACTCCTGAGATTAATATATTTTTCGGGGAAATTAAAGCACTATAAATAAATACTCAGGAGTTCTTTGGCCAATAAAAAATATACTCATTAGTTTGAGAATTGAGTGGGAAGGAAAAAAAGAAGTGTATTAGGTCCGCACATGCTGCTTTTCCATCCAGAGAATGCCACCACACACAATAGTACAAAACCCCACGTCCCACGTTAACATTTCCCAACTCGTATTTTATTATCGTGACATGTTTATGTTTTTTTTTCTTTTTGAGTTTTTAATCGGTGCCCTGAGCCAGCCCCAATGTCACTGGGAACTCAACGGGCTCAGACTAATCCAGATCCGCACCGGGGCCTCCACTTAAGGGTAAAGTGCTGGCCAAGGGGCAGACTGCATTCCCAGAGTTCGAACTCGAGACCTCTGGTTAAGCGGTGAAGTGAGGTAACCACTACACCAACCACGATTGGTTTGACATGTTTATGTTTTTGGTATAACACTATAACCTCTTTGTCAATTGTCAACTTCATCTTTTCCGTCACTTTCACCTCCCATTTGATTTTACCAAACAACATCTATTTTCCCTCGAGTTGTCAATTGGTTCACTTGAACGAGTTGCGTATCAACTCTTTTTCTTAATTCACATTATTTTCCCCTCAAGTTGCATAATAAAGAATTAAAAAATAATCCATCCATACCAGTAAACATTTGAATCAATTCACTGCATGGATGTTGTTCATGACCTAATCATGTATGCACGAAGTGCATAAATCTAAAAAGTTAAAAGAATATATGTATGAAGAATAGAGAGAACTAATTAGAGGTCATTTGAAAGAAATATAATTAAGATGAGGTCCTACATAATTGTAAATAATAACTCTTAACTTAATAGTAACAACTTTTGACTTAGTTATTATAGTACAACTTATGAAAACTCATCTTAACTATGTTTTATTTATAGAACCTTTAATTAAGTCTCCCTAAACAATTTTCTTAAAAAAGAGATAGATCCAGGTGTGTTTTCACTTTTCATCAGTGTAACTTAGTTTTGACTATGAATTTGTTATATTCACATGTTGTATTATCATCTTTTAATCTTATTTTCTAAAAAAGAAAGACCCAACACATTTTTTATTGGAAAACTTCTAGCTAAAGAATCAAATACTAGCGAGCATAATTGAATAGATTTAATTATTCATGTGAAGTTTGAGGCAAATGCATAATTTAAAACAGCTGTAGAGATAATGAGCGCAACTAATTATTCGTTGGCTATTCGAGGCAACTATAATACCCATACTTTAATGATATCTTCACGTCTTAAATTAAACCAGGACGGTGCTTTTTTTTTTGAACTGAAACCAGGACGGTGCTTAAATGTTAAATACTACTTAAATCCATCCTCTCCTGTTTGTTAATAAGATTAGATAACCACTCCCAATAAAAAAATTACTACCTCCTCTGGTCCTAATATAAGATTTAATTGATCTTTTTTTTAAAGAGATATAAGATTTAATTGATCTTTTTTTTAAAGAGATTAAGGTTGCAAAATAGGTTATTAAATCATGACATATTTGATATTTTTTAGGTTATCCATTAGCTTATAGGTAAAATAAACTAGTGTAAGAGAAAAAATTAGGTAAATCAATTTATAATTAGCTTATTTTATTTTTTTTAGGATTTTTCAAAAAAGTCATTTAGGTCCTATATTTAAGACCGGAGGGAGTAACTTTTTTCAAAACGGTCCTCGATTTTAAGAAACATAACATATTTCGAGAACAAAATTACGCATCTGCCCCCGAAGAATTAAGTACTCCCTCCGTTCCTAAATATAAGAGCACTTTGACTTTTTTGGAGAATCCTAAGAAAGCAAAACGAACAATTTAATCATAACATATTTTAAATATTAGTAGATCATATGTAAGTTTATAAGTCAAATAAACTAGTTTAGTGAAAAAATTTCGGAAAATCAATTTTTAATTACCCTATTTTGCTTTCTTAGGATTCTCCAAAAAAGTCAAAGTGCTCTTATATTTAGGAAGGAGTATATCTCCTTACTTTTGTTTCAGTTACTTTCAAGGTCACCGGCACCAACTTTAGTTTTACTTTCCGAATCTGAATGATCCAGTTCATAACATACTCATGCGAGCCCACAATAACACAACTGGGTAATAAATTTAAAAACTAGCTCTTTCCTTGTGAATTTGAACACTATATATTTTTATCTTACAGTATATATACTCTGTTACTAAAAATAAAAACTAGTTGACTATTTTTCAAGAAATTAATAAAATAAAATTAACATTTTAATCATAAGGTGTTTTTTATATTATTAATTTATTTTTTAGTTTATAAATCAAATAAACTAGTTTTAGAAAAAACTAAAAAAAAAATCAATTTTTAAGTAACCTATTTACCTTTCTTATAGGATTGTAAAAGAAAGTCAACTCACTCTTATATTTACGAAGCGGGGGAATATTATATAATTTATATAAATATTTCGTTTTTATTACAATATACAAATATTTCTGCACTATCATAAATTCTGCCTTCGAGCGACTTAACTTATATACCTACTCACTCCTCTCATTTATTTCTTCCATCTCAATTTTTTTTTATCACTTTCTTATTTTATTTTCCATTTCTGTTACTTTGCCTTTCCCTCATGAGACTATCACCCATCATGGTTTTTCTTTTCATTTCTCAAAACCAGCTCAAAATTCTGAAGTAGCATTGACAAGGTATGTGAATCCAATCCTCCTGCCACTTCTCTTTACTCTCTTTCCTATTTTCCTCTGCTTTTATTTTCTCCCTTCATTTTCTTTCCTTTATTTATTTTAAAATTTTAAATTTTTGGAGCGTGTCCACGAAGATGTCAACATCCAGTTAATCATACCAACCTGTGTTTAGCTAGATTCTTGTGAAACTTGCTTTACTTCTTTTCTTCTTATTCTTCTTCCTATATTTTTCATTCAAAGTTGGATTTTTTAGAACTTTTCTTCTTCTTCTGGGCTTCAAAGTTGGATTTTTTTTTTGTTTTCAAATTGTGCTGATTATCTTAAGAGTATTGAAGGTTAATATAATATCTCTTATTCCTTTTTCAGTTTCATGTTAATCTGTGCATGTTTTGATTGATGAGTAGTTGTTCATTTTTTTATTTTTTTTTTGTATCAGAAATATAAGAGGCTTGTTGAAATTCTAAAGCTGCAAAGAAGGGAGATAAAAGTTTGTGTCTTTAAGGTTTTTTCATATGTTCCTTGATGCCCAGATGATGGATTGTAGAAAAGTTGTGATCTTTCTTTGTGGGTTTTCAATTTTGCCATTGGTGTGCTTTTGTGCCACCTTTGTTCCTCAAGATAATTATCTTATAGACTGTGGAGCATCTTCAAATACTTCATTTGGTGGCCGCATTTTTGCTGCTGATTCGTTTTACAAAGGTGTTCTTTCTACAAAAAATGATGTTCTTGCCACTACTTCATCAAAATCAATCTCTTCTTCAGCTGATTCACCTCTCTATCAATCTGCAAGAGTCTTCAATGAAGAGTCTAAGTACAAATTCTCTATTAAACAAATGGGTAGGCATTGGATCCGTCTTTATTTTTATCCATTTCAGTATCAGAAATATAATATGAGTACTGCAAAGTTTGATGTTGTTACTCAAGACAATGTATTTCTTAGTGATTTCTCTGTGCTGAAAAATCCTGTTATGAAGGAGTATTGTGTGAATGTGACTTCAGATACCCTTGTGATCACCTTTACGCCTTCTAGTAATTCCTTTGCGTTTGTGAATGCCATTGAAGTTGTTTCGGTTCCGGATGAGCTCATTGCTGATGATGCTGCTGGCTTAAATCCACCCGGAAGTTTCACCGGGTTGGTGGCTTTGGCATTAGAGACGGTTTGGAGGATTAACATGGGTGGTCCAACTATCTCCCCTTCAAATGATACCCTTCAAAGGACTTGGGTACCAGACCAACATTTTCTTGCCACTCCTGACCTTGCTGTTGATGTTACAAATCTGGCTGCTGTTGAATATACAACCGGTGGAGCAACGGAGAATAGTGCTCCACGTACAATCTATGGTACTGCCACGGAAATGAACTCTAGTGGTGATCCTCGTAGTAATTTCAATGTGACATGGATGTTTGATGTGGATTCAGGGTTTCAGTATCTTGTTCGACTTCACTTTTGTGACATAGTTAGCAAAGCTCTCAACGAACTTTACTTCAATGTCTATGTCAACTCATACTTGGCGGAAAAAGATTTGGATCCCAGCGCTGTGAATAACAATGTTTTGGGTGCTCCTATTTACAAGGATTTTGTTACAACCCCAACGGATGACAAGAAAATTCGTGTGAGTGTCGGCCCCTCTTCTTTAGACAATGTTTACCCAAATGCCATCTTAAATGGGCTGGAGATCATGAAAATGAGTGATGCTAAAGGCAGTCTGAGTGTAGGAACAGCTGTGATTGGTACTAGTTCAACTTCAAACTCAAAGAAGAAAGTAGCCATTATAGTGGGTGTGGTAGTGGGGTTATTGTGTGCAGTGGCCTTGGCTGGATTTCTCTTTATGTTCTGCAGAAGAAAGCGTTTGACACGACAAGGCCTTTCAAAGACATGGGTTCCTTTATCCATCAACGATGGAACTTCTCATACCATGGGAAGTAAATATTCTAATGGCACAACATTAAGTGCTGCTTCCAACTTAGGGTACCGCATCCCATTTGTGGCTGTTCAGGAGGCTACAAACAATTTCGATGAGAGCTGGGTTATTGGGATAGGTGGTTTTGGGAAGGTGTACAAGGGAGAACTAAACGATGGCACTAAGGTGGCAGTTAAGAGAGGGAATCCTCGGTCCCAGCAAGGGCATGCTGAGTTCCGAACTGAAATTGATATGCTATCTCAGTTCCGCCATCGCCATTTGGTGTCATTGATTGGGTATTGTGATGAGAAAAATGAAATGATCTTGATATATGAATATATGGAAAAGGGAACTCTTAAGAGTCATCTCTATGGTTCAGGTCTCCCAAGCTTAAGTTGGAAAGAAAGACTGGAAATCTGTATTGGATCAGCTAGAGGATTGCATTACCTTCACACTGGCTATGCCAAAGCAGTTATACATAGAGATGTGAAGTCTGCTAATATCCTACTTGATGAGAATCTTATGGCCAAAGTTGCTGATTTTGGGCTATCAAAGACTGGACCTGAAATTGATCAGACACATGTGAGCACAGCAGTGAAGGGGAGTTTTGGTTACCTTGATCCCGAGTATTTCCGTAGGCAACAATTAACGGAAAAATCAGATGTTTATTCGTTTGGCGTGGTTTTGTTTGAGGTTCTTTGTGCAAGACCTGTGATAGACCCATCGCTTCCTAGAGAAATGGTGAACTTGGCAGAATGGGCAATGAAATGGCAGAAGAAAGGGCAATTGGAGCAAATCATAGACCCTACTCTTGCAGGGAAGATCAGACCGGATTCTCTTAGGAAGTTTGGAGAAACCGCTGAAAAATGCTTGGCTGACTTCGGTGTGGATCGGCCTTCTATGGGAGACGTGTTGTGGAATTTGGAGTATGCACTTCAGCTTCAAGAGGCAGTTGTTCAAGGTGATCCTGAAGAAAATAGTACTAACATGATCGGCGAACTCTCTCCACAGATAAACATTTTCAACCACGATGAAAGCGTTTCTGTTGCCCAGTTTGAAGCCTCAGCTACAGATGACCTCTCTGGTGTTTCAATGAGTAGGGTTTTCTCTCAACTGGTGAAGTCTGAGGGGAGGTGACTTTGTATACTCTAGCTTATATCCTCTGCATTACATATATGCACCTGTGCAACACTCTTTTGTTTTCCCTTTTCTAAAATATATTTTTGATTTGTTTGTCTTCTGAATTCTTATTAGTAGCTATCTGCAAGAGTGAGGCAACCTTAGATTTGTAAAGATAAACCAAGTTAATGAAACTTGTTTGCTTATGTAAACAAGCATCTAGTGAAGTTTTTGTATTTATGTTAATCTGGATGATCATTTGATCATGTACTATCTTAACTGCTCCTACATATGATTATACTTCATACTTCTCTTTAAGTTCTCCAGAAAGTCAACCATGCTGTGTTTCTTATATGCGATGCAGCTTGCTGTCTCTTGATGGATATTTATTTAATTTAATTTTTTTTTGTTCATCTTTGTCTCCTTCCCGTTTGCTAGTTTTGCTTTCCTGATTTTGCATGATTTCATATAGCATTTTTCTCACTTCCTTATTGAGTGTTTTAAGGTTATATTGAGCTTGCAACAGCTGTTGCTGAATGCTGAAAAATACTCAGAAAGTTCAGCTAAGGTGTATAAATGATAGAAACCATGTAGTTTAGAATTTGATATATAAGTAAGAAATAATTGATTGTGTGAGGAGAAGTGCCTTTTGTTTTTTCTCATTTGAATTACTTCACTGCATTAACTGAGGGGATAAGATAGTGCCATTTCCGGATTTTCCACTAGCTCTAGTCCATTAGCCTCTTCTGCCTTTCTTTTATTTTTCACCTAATTAAGTGGGCCCCTATCAACTTGCACTCTGTTGTCTGTATAACACTGATGTGAATTCAACTCAACTTTGAGAAGCAAATAATGTCTTAATTAGCCACCATCTAGTATAGTAGGAAAATACTCCCTCCATTCCTAAATATAAGATCACTTTGGGGAACTGGATAAGTTTCTAAATATAAGATCACTTTCTATTTTGTCTCAATTTTGATCCAAATTACCCCTATACTTCTTAGCTTCCTCACTTCTCTCTCAAATCCCTATTTGTCTTTTAAATTTAAGTGAGGGGTAATTTGGGAAGATCATGTAATCCTAATTCATTGGAAAGTCTTCCTTAATCTCTCTAAATTAGCCAAAATGATCTTATAGTTAGGAACGAAGGTAGTATCTATATTATTTAATGTAAAAGTCTGGTTCTGGGTTTTTAACATTTTATTTGCTTTTGTTTGATGTTGAAAGAGTGGTTGAGGAACTCATATTTTACATTGTTAATGTTGTTAGAGAAATCTAAGTGACATTATTTTATCATCGGTGTTATCCATTTGTGATAAGAAATGTACCTATTCTTTAATAAAATGATAATAAGTAAACCTAGTATTTTTGGGCTGAAAATAAGTAAACCTGATTCAGGATCCATTATTATAAGCAAAAGCGCATGACCGTGTGTGTGTGTGTGTAGAACTCAATGATACACGAAAGACGATTTGGAATTAGATTCCTAATGCGCAAGCCATAATTTGCCACATGAACCCTTAGCAGATTAATGATCATAAAGGAAGTTGGTTTCCATCTCCATCAAAAAAGATTTGTACATGAAGCAAGGGTAAGAATGGAATTCTGCATGTGGAAATTTGCAAAGATGCTCACTGAAATTGTTAAAACTTAATACTAAAAAACATCCAATTTTTGAATTATTTCAAACTCTGGTAGTATAAATTGTTTTGAGCAGAAATAGATTAATGGTTTTCGAATTTTGTTCAGGTAGAATAGTAAAGTTCCAAACATTCTGATCTCAAGTCACAACTCCTTCCACTAAATAATTACTAGTAAGATTATTGGTGATTTTGGAGTTATAATGGAAAGCCTAACTTTCTTTATTTTTGATACAAGAAAGCCTAACTTTCTGAATCACCTTTTGAGATAAAAAAGTGAAAGTTATCAAAGGTTCCTGATTTTAACCCATAATTTTCCTAAAATATGAGTATAACTAAAGGGAATTTTCTTTAAACATTGTAGTTACACTTACATCTATCACTTCAGGCAAACACACTTAAGAATATGGTAAAAGAGAATCGAACATCTAATATAATTATTTGAACTCAAATATATTTATTAACAATCAAAAGGGAAATGAAAACTGAAAAACCGGGAAACCAGACAGCATAAGCAACCCATGTGGCATAATGGTCTACCATGTGCATTGCCGGCTTGTAAAACGGAAATTCCAATGTGCTTATATTAAAAGTTGTAGCTCTCTGCCAAACAAGTCAAATGTTCAGAAATGTCACATTACTGACTACAAAAAAATTCATTCTTTATTTATTTTTTCATAATAAAATCCATTCTTTATAATAATACTTCATATCGGTTTTGTTAGTATCCCATGAATCCTGTCTTTCATGTTAACAGAATCTTTTGACATTCCTTAATACTTACCTATATTGTTGTGTGTGTGTGTGTGTGTGGGCGGGTGCCTCTCTCCTATCTATGAATACATCCTGCCAAAACACCTCTCCAATATTATAACAACTTTATTCTTGAATTATAAGCTATTCAATATTATAGAGTTGCTGTAAATAAAATTGTAACTTATTTTGAATATAAGATGGAAACAAAAACTCTATGATACAGGGACATATGTTGAAAAACGGTACACACAAGTGCGATAATTCTAATGATCAAGGAAAGTAATGATAGAATTTCAATTAAAAGTGTAGTCCATGTTGATCAATCTAGTCATCCTTGGAAGAGCATGATAGCAAACGATGGAACACTGAGAAGAAGGCAGCCCAAGACACATTATTGACCCTTCTAATTAAGCATATTAAATTCAATCCTAACGACCCTACCTTTAAGATTTGTTACATTTTTGGCACAAACTCTCAAATACTTGACCGTCTTGTTCTTCACACCCTCCTCCTTTCTTGAAAATGTATAGCTCCTTAAGTATATTTGCCTACTTGAGATGCTATCAAAACCCCTGCTTGGTGAAATAGTAGTGTCCATCTCCTTCCCAGAGCTCATTATCTTCACAAATTCAGCCTCAGATTCCGGCCACTTATGGCGGCTTGTATAAGTTGGCCGGTGGTGGGGGAGGCATGACTCGGTGACCACGGAGTTGGGCATGGATACATAGGCCATGGAAAAGCATAATAGAGTGAATGTTTATTACTTATTGGGGAGGATGGATATGAGTGGTTACTTAGAGTTTATATATAGACTACAAGTTATAACAACTTAGAGGGTTTTTGGAAGTGAAGTTGGATTATTAGGGGTGAGATGTGAGTGGGCAATGAGTAAGTGAGGTAAATATATTTTGGAAGTGTTAGAAGTCATTGTCTTCACATTCGGCTTTAAATTTTGGATTTTGTGTTTCAATTTAATTTCTTCATGTAATGATGCTTTAGGTGTATGTGTAATGGGACAAAACATGTGTGCAAAACCGCCCACCGTGTTTTTCCATTATAATATACCCTTCAAACTTTACTTTCAATAATTTGATAATTAGTTACTGATAATTTTATATATAGATAGAAATATATTGCTAACGCACACCCACAAAATATTAGAAGATTTAGGAAATTATGGTTTCTATCCAGTATTATAATTAGTTTTGTTCCTTTTGATTAATTTCGGACCAACTTGTTGTATCTCAATTAATATATTTTATTTGTACATTAAAAATAAATGTTTTTTTTAATGGAAAGGAAAAATCATTCTAAGAATATAATCAAGTGCATTCAGCCATATGGGAGGGGTTTAATAATGTTATTGAGTAGGTGAAATCAAGAAGCTTTGAGAAAATTGCATGTCCATTATAAAATCTTGGTCAATCAAAGCATCCATCATGGGTGGAACAAATAAATGATCGGTAAAATGTCAAATAATAATGACCTATTAATATTTGGATCAATGACACAATATTGAGAAGAGTTAATTTTAGGGATAAATTTGGGCCAAAAATACTTCAAGTGCAAATATCATACTTCGGGCATATATGACACTTAACCCATTAAATATTTATGTTTGGGTTTTTCCTGGTATATTTGAAAACATAAATAAATTCATGAATTTCAAAAAGAAAATATTGTAAATTATAGAATCTTTTTTTAAATTGTCTAAAATAATGAACACTTTGAACACAATAATAATTCATATAATTTCATTGTAAATCATTTAATAATTATCCTGATTATTGTAATGAATGAGTTCACTAATGAGATATGTATGATGACATGGTTTAATTGAACGTGCATGCCATTAATAGAAACAATAAAAGATGGCATACATTCTAGCCAATAGGCTAATATGATAGTTAGTAGTAGATTTCAAGAAGTATATAGAAGATACTCTCCCCGTTCCTAAATATAAGATCACTTTAGTTAATTTGGGGAGATTAAGGAAGACAATAAAATTACATGATCTTCCCAAAACCACCTCAATTACTTAACTTTAAAATGAGGTGATTTTCAATGAAAAGAGGAAGAGTATAAGGGTAGTTTAGGCAAAACTTGAGATAAAATAGGAAGTAATCTTATATTTAGGAGGGAGTACTTTATAAGAAGCTTACACACAAACACACACATAGATATAGTTAATAGTTCATATCATAATATCATAACATAGTTACGACTTGAGATTCATAGTCCTTGTACAATATAGGTCCAAAGGAAAAACAACAGCCTCTCATGGTTGTGAACTCCATAACAGGATAAACCAGGCCCCGCACTGTAGAACTTAAAAGCTTGGGACCAAGATTGGGTTAAATACTCAGGCCCATTCAGTAGTTCTGGGCGACTACAGTATGGGGCACAACACCCTCAATTTATTTTGTTTTATTTTTTGAGACAGAACTACCACCATCCCAACTCTAGGCGACTTCAGAATGGGGCCCAACATGCTCAATGTTTATCTTCTGTTATTTTTATTAATAATTTTTTGCCTTTTCTGAGAAAGAACTACCAAACACATTTTCAAATATCATCCAAAAGTAAGCATCTACTGAATGCCATTTTGCAATGTAACTCTTAATCAAGTAATTCGCGTAAAATTGTAGTTTTCAAAACTTCCTATTGACAGGAAATGTTGAACTCATTCAAAATATTTTTTCCCATTATTTGAAGCTTTACACATTAAATAATGCGGATCTACTACCTCCAAAAAAAGTGAGGATTACATTTATAACTCTAAAGACTAACTTACGATTTAGAGTTTAGTGGCTATAAAATAGATAGTACGAATATCTAACCACCAAGTCAACCTCCTCGTGCCGTTTGGTAGGATCAAGACTCAACATGAAAATAACAAGTAAACTTGATGCCATTTATGTTTTAACAGGGGTTGCTCTCACTAACAGCGTGCACCGTCCATTCCTCCTACATCAGTATCAATATCAATATCAATATAATAATCACATAGTATAGTCACAGTATCATAAACAAACTAGCTTACATCTCAGGCTCTTAACAATATATATTTACATATCATGTACCTACTTTTGGCATGGAGACTACTCAAAATCTCTAAATTAAATGCTCTACCAAATAAATAAAAGGTTTAGTGAAAAAGAAGAAAGAAGAAGGTTCGAGCAAGCAGAGATGGGACCAAGTGCAGAAGGTGACTAACATTGCTTCCCATGTGCAGATTATTTGATATGATTATTAAATATGCAGGCAAACGATGATGGTGATTTTAGATTTAGTGAAGCCTTTTCCAAACTCGTAGGTGTCTTCACATATTCATATATTAGTATTATAGCAGTAGCTTCTAGATACCTACCTAGTTATATATCTATGCAATCATACCGTCCAATTTCACCTCTTAATCATTCACTCTCTTGCATTCCTTTCTTCATCATTTTCCTTTTTCACCCTTCTCCTAAACTTTTCAAACACTAGTGTGTTTAGTTGCAAGAAAGAAAGTTAAAAATTAGAAATGGAAAGGGTAAGAAATGGAAATTAGGGGTAATGATGAGAGAGTAAAGTTTGTGGGCCCCACGATAAGTGTGAGATGAAAGAGAGAAAACTTGTGGGCCTTGAGATATATGTAAATGGTCATATTGCCCCTTAACTTTTCAATTATTTACAACTCACTTTCTTACATTTCTTGCAACCAAACAAGCCATAACATACCTTGATTTCATTCATACTTCTCTATCTATTCTTAATTATTTGCGTCTTTTTTGCAGAATATGAACACATGATGAGTTAAATTTCCCCCTTAAGGGACATAATTCAACCTTTTTTCCTATTTCCCACAAAAAATATTCAAAATTACAGTGACATTTTAAGAAATAGTGGTGATCACCCAAAAAATTACCAATAAATGGCGAACAACGTGAATTTGTTGTTATTACATGTTGCTTATTTGTTATGAGAATTTTTTAGTGAATACATTATCTGTTATTTAATTTTTAGAACTTTTAATTTAATGATTCTTCCTTAATTAAGATAAAGGCATTGTATATTTTTATACGTTTATAATAACTTTTGTTGAATTGAGAATTGGCTAATGGATTTTGCTTTATAAATTGAATATGTTTTGTGTGGAATTAAAAGGGGCTCAAAGAGGCCTAGTGGCTAACACAGCGCCGGCTGACAAAGACGTGCATAGGGCCGTCCTCTATACACATTTGCATGTTACCTCATAAGTCATAGCCTTTATTTACCTCTCTCTCACAAAGTGACTTTCATTTCATTGAAAACAATCATCAATGCGTCAATTACATCACATTCCCTCAACTTCTCACAACTTGAACTTGTAAATTTTGTGCGACTCTCTTTCTTAATCAATCATGAAAGCTAGACACACACCCCCATCTTATTTAATCATTGGGTTTGTAACTCCATGTGAAAACAATACCTAAAGTGGGCAATATTATATAAATAAGGTATGCAGCTCCAACATGAAGGTTTAACAAGTGGTATTGTATTTAATATTTTCTCAACTATATTTGCCAAACAGATTCTAGACATATTGATTCATGCAAGTGCTTCGTTTACTCTTCTTCGGCTAAAGACAAATTTTATGGTAGGGACTGATTAAGCAGGTCCAACTTGTCGGCCTCAAATTTCTTTCTTTACTTATATATACAAATAACTTGTTTCATCTCTATATTTGAACTTCAGTTCTATAACGTATGATTTATTTATTATACAATGACACAATTATTTCATGTATGCATGTATGGCTATGCATTTCACCTAAATTAAATTTGACAGGGAGAATTTGAATTTGCATTGGGTATTATCATTACTTGATTAATAATAATAATAATAATAATAATATAATAATAATAATAATAATAATAATTTTCATTGGGTACAAAAAGAAGTTAGAAATGAGATTGAATATATGATTTCCCACTTATATATAGAGGAACTTTTATGCCACTATATATAGTTTAGGTAGATTATAAGACGAATTGATTCCATCCAAAGTTAAAAGGTGCTAAATGGCTTGATGCATTCCCTAGCTGCAAGAAAGAAAAAGGTCGAAGCCAAACATAATTTAAAACACTCATATTGTTCCTAGGCTATCAATATTAATGTTCCACTGCTACCTTGTTCATTTCGATCAGGATACCAAATTTAAATGCCTTTTTGTTTTTTTCATGAATGCTTCCACATAAAGTGTGTGTGTGTGTGTGTGTGTAACATGGTATAAATATAACCATATAGAAACATCAATAATAACTTGTTATTTAAGTTTTAATATATAATTACACACTAATTGCTGCTGATGCAGATAGTCTATGAAAAGGTGAAAAGGGCACTCAAAAACTTCACCCTAGCTAGATTAAAGTCTAGTAGGAGCACATTATCACATCCCAATCACTATATATATATATATATATATATATATATATATATATATATATATATATATTTACATTATCTACCATAATTACTAAATTCCCACCATATATAATGCATAAAAAAGGAGGATCAATATAGCTATTCCAATTGAAGCTGATAGCTATACTTTTTATTCGAAATCATGAGACCAATTAAAAGAGATACTATCTTGAGGCCCTTGAACAAGATTATTTGCATCAACTAAATTATCAAATAAGTTAACCCAATTCTCATCTTCCTCGTCTTCTTCTTCAACTCCAATACCTTTCTCATGGCTCCACAGAACCGGACGGTTCTTGTCAGTTTCTTCGTTCCTTGCAAATCTTCCTCTTATGCGTGGCCTGCTGTCTGCTAATGTCTTCCTGCAAACATACTGCATAAAGAAGAATTTATCACAAACAAACAACTAACTCAATTCTATAGAAAGGTACATACGTGTGTGTGGGTATTATAATCACGTAGCACAGTATATAATAAAGAATATATTATTTATTTATTTATTTATTTATTTCCATGTTATGAATGATAGTTTTCTTTAAGATTTTGACAGTGATGGAATTCTTAGCTGGAGAATGAGACAAATCTGCGAGAAGATCAGAGTTCATGCTTCAAATTAAGATCCAAAACTGTTATAATAATATGTTATGTCCTTAATATATAAGATATATTTTATTATATTCTTATTCCTTGCATCATAGGCATAATATAATCTCCAGCTATGCTCACTTAACACACACACACACACACACAAAAATCCTATATTGAGAATTGGAGGTGGCATTATAATCATAGAAGAGCTGTTTTTTATCGTTTAGTGAGGCACAAGAAGGACACTCTATATGGTGCAAAGAATATGGGGAACCATTTCTCGTAGTCCTAATTTGAAAATGCATGTCATTTCATCATTTCTCAATGAATATTCACTTTTCACTATTTTCATAATTAACATTAACTTTTTCTCCAGAGTTGGACATGATTTAATTAAGGGGAGGTTCATTGAGCCTAATCTGTACAAAATAGCTAGTGGCAATGGATTTAATTTCCAATTCACACAGTGGTGTCCATCATGCTTCTTTTCTGTCTTGTTCCCCCCCATATGAAGTTCCTAAATAAAGGGTTACGTTAAACCAAAGATAGATAAGGAAAGTAAAAAAGTCAATTAATCAAGTTAATGACAATGCAATAATATACCTTGATTTTCTTGTTGAAGTTTCTCAGATTTCGCTTGCTTCTATATCTTTCAATCCTCACCTTCTTTTCCTCTGGACTATAAGGATATGCTCTGCTCATTCCTTCTAAGATCATACTACTTTCGCTTGACAATGTTGTCTCCGACCCATTATTCCTCTGTTGCATCACCCGAATAATATGATTCAGTTTCTTAATTATATTATGTATATTATGCACCGTATATTTTTTATAACTAATTATACATATACGTTTGCAAAATTACTATATATATAGTATATGTACAAGTATTGCAAAATCTATATATCCATCACCAAACATTGTAAAATTAAATAATATTATATTGTCCTAGGTAATCATATTGTCAAAAAATCATTGTCCTAGGTAATTATGACTGCTTGACATCTAAAACATTAAACAAAGTTAGAAAGCTCCTTTGAGTTACCCTATGCACATTAGATTTTAGCGCTTTTTAGATGTATCTATCACTAAGAATGTAAACACAGTGAAAAACTCATCACTAACTCCAAGTAATAATTACGGAAGAAACAAAATTTCTTAAAAAACATGACATGCACAAGACTATGAGATTGATATAAGATTACTAACCTGCAAATCACCGGTACTTAAAGCCCGGCGAACTGGACCATCATCAGAGTCAAACAACTCGGCGAATAAAGAAGAAATAGGATGGTGATTTTCAATATTCCTAAGGAGCGAGTGCCTACTCACGCTCCTATGCATTAAACTTGGCCTTTGATTATTTCCATAATTATTTAGAAAAGTAGGCGAACTATAGCCACTACATCCACTGCTACAACTATTGTTGCTGAAACTTATGTTTGAGTTGACTAGTGGGTCAAACTCAGTGACTCCTAGTTGGTAGTCTGGAATAAGGTTATCATGTTGTTGATGAGAAGTTGATGATATGGAAATTGAATGCATTGACGTAACTAAATAAGGATACGGTGGTTGTAACGGCGAGCTATCGGTGGTGTAGGCGGCGCGTGAGGGTGTGGAGTTAGAGTGTGGATACATAATGGCTAGTAGGAGGAGGAAGAAAGTTAGTAAGTGATGAGTGAATGTTAGAGACAAAGGAGGGAGTTTATATATAAAGAAGAAACTAAAGGCCAAATAAAAAAAGTAAAAAGAAAAAAGAAAATGGTGATAAGATAGTGTGGAATGATGACGTCATATATGAGTAGAAGTGAGATGAAGCGTTGACCTCTTTATTTCAGACTACAATTCAAGTCGCTCATATGTGATAATTCTAATTCGACCAGGATTCAGGGATCCAGGATATAGATTACATATACAAATATATTTATATACACACAAGCTCCGATATCCTTGATGTTGCTGACTTTTTTTTTATGAATTTGATATGGTTGACTTTTTGTATAGATTAAAGTAGCCAAATAAATGGGAAAAAAACAAATAAAATCCTCCGGATATATAAAAGAACAATCAAAGGCTGCTAAATTTTTAAAAGGACAATCAAGGTCACAAACACTAAATTAACAACTACAACATTCTCATTAATCACAAGCATATTTAATAACTGCATCATCCACAATTAACTATAGCAATTAACAACAACAACATTCTCATTAACTACAACAATATTCTCATTCTCATTAACAACTAGAACATTGTTAATTTAGTGTCTGTGACTTTGGTTGTCCTTTTAAAAATTTAGTGAAATTGATTGTCCTTTTACATATTTGGTGGATTTTATTTGTCTTTTTCCCCAAATAAATTAGAGAATTATAGCATGCATCAAACACAATTTTAGTAGTACTTCTTTGTGTGAAATATAAGTTTAAATTGACTTTTTTTATAAAAGTTAAACCACTCATTTAATCATAAAATATTTTAAATCTTATTAGTTTATAAATTCATTTAATACTGATAAATATAATATATATATATATATATATATAATGATTTATTTAATATTTTAAATTTCATTAAGAAAATAATTCAGTAATAGTATGATCGTGAGTAAAAGAGATCCCACCACCACAAGTAAAGTGATTAAACCTTTAGCTGGTTTAACATAACCGGGCTGCCTTTCATGCACGTATATCCATACGATCGAGGAAGCTAGTGCTAGTAATGAACTGCTACGTCCACAGTTATTTATGGGCCGGGGATTCATCATGAGGGCTTCTCGCTTTTCAATTGATCGTAAATGTAAACTAGGCCATTTAACTGCTTAAATTTTCTATTGGACCAGAAGTATAACTATCTTTGGTCAAAAGTTGATAGCACGGGAACCAGGACAGTTTCTCAATCATATACTAGTATAAAGTTTAATTAATGGAGACTGCTAATCAAATATTGTCCATATGAATTAGATCTAGATTGTTCAAATTAGATTTTTTTAAATTTTTTTTGAGTAGAACATTAATTTTTTGAAAAAGTGGTGGTTAAAGTGTTATCTTTTTTATATTTTATACCAATTTAAATAACTTTTCTGGAAAGTATAAACTTTTATGAAATTGAATATGCGTCATACAAATACAAAAAGGTACAAATTTGATTATCTCTCCTTACTAAACTTTGTATTTAGCAGGGAAACTTGGTTCCGGACATAACCATGTTACTCGCATTTGTAATCAATTTTCAATCATACATTTTAATTTTTTTTAATCAAACTTAATTTTAAACTGTAATAAACTTGTTATGACATTATTTCACTTAACAAAAGAAGCCCAATGAGCCCAACGATATACAAATCAGAAGAGGCCCAAGGTAATGAAGATAGTCAAAATCATCACTACGCTGGTCAAAGATACTTTCAATATTTGGTAATGGTAAATCAATAACTTGAAACCTCTATACTTATGAGGATCAAAACGGAAAAAACTGTAAATAAGGAGATTTATTACTCCAACGGGAAAAGAGATTTGTAAGCTATAAATATAGCCTTGTACTATGTGAAAAGACCACTCAATATCTACTGATTCTTGTACTTTCTATTTCTCTCTTTCGTTAGTCGATCAAAAGTCTAGGCGACTAATCTCTTGTACTATCATTGTGGTTTGTCCACTCATTCATTCTGAATAAAGATATTATTCTTTTCATTGATATCATATAATTTGTGTATCAACAAAACTAATTAAGATAAACAATCTAAGTTGGGTATTAGAGTTTTAATTCTCTTTTGAACACACGTGGCAGCGCAAAATATTTTGAATAGACTCCCCGCATTGTGGCTGATCTTATCATTACAATATGAAATTTCTCTATATATATATATATCTAATACTACTTAATTAATACCCAACTTTTATACAATTTTTATTTTATTCACCTCTTATTATAGATTGATATTGTTTCATTGCATTTTTATTTTTAAAGTATGAAGTAATTTATATAATTAGTATATAAGAACCTATTTGCTAGTTTCAATTTTCAATTTCACTGACATACTCTATCTAAATTTCCTTATCATCGCACTAACATCCTACCCTTCTACTTATTTTCTACTTATTGGGAGCCAAATAATTCACGCGTTTGCCCCATCTATATGTATGCATGCGCCATGCAGATTAGATATGCACACAAAATATAATAAGTTAAGTAAATGAATATATATTGTATATATATGTCCATATAAATGCAGAGGTTTTGATTAATTACATCTTTGTATGGTATGTATGAATGCGTAGAGGAAACCAAACATATGCATGCGTAGAGGAAACCAAACATGTGTCAATGAATAATTATAATCTTCTCCATATCTGGCTTCTCCACTTGAACTGATCTTTGGCGTTATTATAGTAATGGGCACAGTTTTCAGAATTAAGCCGGTCTTTCTTGTAATCATAGCTAGCCAGTAAGGAAGTTTTATTCTAAGAAAATTAGATAATATGGATATAAATGCTCTCAGTAATAAAATCAAAACTATATTTATAGACAATATTAACTTTATTATCATTCTCATTTTTCACTGTAATGGAGCCGACTATGTAGCTCAGAATCCGCCAACACACACACACACACACACATGTGTATGTGGTAAAACGCAAACTTGACCACATTGCCTGGTACCAGATATATCTAATGTGTGTGTATCTCTTAATGAATATGCGTGTGTATCAACACAATATTTTTTTTACAGATATATCACATGGTGTCATACAGTCACGCACCGCAATAATATACACTGCAAAACCCGATTCTCTTGCACTCTCATTGGGGGTCAAAATTTGCATAATTGATGTGCCACTTTTGAATAGAAATAGTTTTGAAATGATATTTAAAATTATACATATTTATAGAATTTTAACGGTCACAAAAGATAATAGACAGAACTAAGAAGTGCATACACACGCACCCCCCAACTCTCACCGTGTACTTGGTTCATTTGAGACATGAATGCACATCTTGCGGCATTCAACTGTGTTAATTCAATTAGGACCTCCAATGAATGTGTAATATATATGTTCATGCCTTCCTTCCCGAGAACATTCATTGAGTTCATGCTCCTATCAAATCCGATTTTGAAAATATGTGTTTAATTGAAAAATACAGTATATTGGGTTCCCCAACTCTATTACATATAGCCTATGGTACTTCCAAAATATTGTGCCCATTGTAATGGTATTCTCATTGAAAGACGACCAATCAGATAGAACTATATGTGGAGGTTATTAATTAGTTGTGGAAGTTAACAATAAGGAGATTAAGTGAATCGGGGAGTGAACAGAGCGTAGCTACTGTATAGTGTCTCACTCCGAGCATATGCTCGTTACATTATTTATTTATAAAAATCTTTGTAAAGCTGATTTATGGCCAAATTAAAGATGAGCTAGACAAATAAAATAGCACTATTGGTGCTTTGGTGTTCCATGATCTTTATGGGTCAAAGAAAGACGACGAAGAAGTATGGATCGGACATTTGCATTTTTTTGCTTACCAAAAAATTAAAAGAAAAAAATTGGCACTATAGTGTCCTGGCTACGGCGTGGTCCTGGCTAGTTGATAACGTTTGCACCAACAATACACAGACGAAGATGAGTATCAGAATCGCATTCAACATTATTCCCAACTATTGCTTCTTTACTGCAAATGAATATGGTGTTGCTTAGACCCCACCACTTACGACTCATGCACACATGTACACTCAATGGCTTGTCCTTCACATGTTTCGTTTTAGCTAGGTAAAGTTGGTTTATTATTACATACATGAAGGAGTCATTAGACGACAACTAATTAAGCTGAACAAGATTATGAGTACGGGTTATCCATATTAATCATCATTAGTCATTAGACATCGTTAATGATCAGGTCGTTTGGAAAAGTTTTAAATCATAACTTTGAAATTTAACATCTTGTATGATTAATGTGTGTCTAGGTATCAAACATGGTGGGGCTAAGAAAGGATATTACTATGTCAAAACAAAGAGAAACACATGAGGCTAAGAAATTGAATTCTTAGCTTTTACTTCAGTCATTATAAGAAAATATGTCTATGATGTCGCCCCATAATGTAACGCGACTTAAAGAAAAATAATGTCGCGGTTTTTCGGCTCACATGAGGTTAGGCGTAAACCTGCGACATACTTCACGATTTATTTAATTTCTTTTTAAAAAGCATCACGTCGAGCCCAAGGGCGCCACAAGGTGCTCACATGTCGCGCTACACATATGCTCCAGTTTTTTTAAAAAATTGGAGCATGCATGTTGTCACGCCCTAGGGGCGTGATAAGGTGCTCCTCTTTTTTGGAAAAAATCTGTGAAGTACATGGGCGCGACATGGTGCTTCACTATTAAAAAATTTTTGAGATATGATGTAGCATTAATATTCAAAAAAATTATATAAGCAGCATGTCACACCATAGGGCGCGATACACTGCTTTAATTTATTTTTTGTTTCACTTTTAAATATACATGTGGTGCCACTAGGCGGGACATGATGATTTTTTAAAAAAATAAATTAGTCTATTAATATGTCACAGTTAAACAAAAAACTGCGATATTATTCTTCTTTAAGTCGCGTATTTCTATGTCGTGACATCTAGAACGCGACTACCAACTATTTTTCTTGGAGTGTCTACTCATTATTACTTCATCATTTAGAGCAACCCATGCACTTTCTGTTGTGCAAACATAAATAGATTAATAATTAACAAATGTTAAAATTGCATAAGGAATATGGCATTTAGGAGTTAAACATTAATATTAATAGATTAATAAAATGCTTATACATTGGAGAATGTACGGAAAGCTCACGGTATGATCTGATTATATTAACAATAAATATTCCGACCAAAATAATATATTAACAATAAATATGCCAAGTGCGTATTCTATTTTTTTACTTGAAAGTGCGTATTCATAGCTCGAACGAATATGATAATGATGCCTTAAACGATCGAGATGGCGAATTTTAAAACGTGAACAGATAGATTTGATATTTACAAACCACGTAGCTTGAGGTGAAGCCGTAAGTAATGCAGTTGACTGTATCCTTATGTTGAAACTTGAAAGCAAAAGATAGATATATATAGCAGCTTAATAAGAATAAAATATATTCATAATAAGCAAGAGTAGTTTCTAGAAGTTGGAAATTTATTTAACAGATCTTATTGAAGATTTGAGATGAGGGCGGAGGGGACCAATATAATGGTATCAAAATAGGTCCAATAATATCATCCAAATAAGTGTATGTGCATAGTGTTTCGTTGAGAAAACTGGAAAAACAGTGAGAGAATAAAATATATTTTCAATATAGACACCACATGCCCTTATCTATAGTTGTGTTCACAACCCCCAAAAGTAAGTAACTCTGTGGAATATGCAGAATCATCAGTTGGTCAATAGATAGGATTCGTCCAACCCATTAGCTTTAGCTTATTATTGGTCTTTTGTATCATCTGATGTATTTAACTATATATGTTTTTGGACTAGTGAGTGGATGTTCGTTTCTAGTTATATATATATATATATATATATATATATATATATATATATATATAGACACACACACATATACATATCAACTCAATTGATACTAGCAAAATAAAAAAGAAACCACCAATTGATTAAGATAGTTAATTTTGGTTTCTCTGTTCATCAAACAAAAAACAAAAGTACTTATCACTTCACTTTAACCTTAACTTGCTTTCGCGATAGGGTAAAGAATGGTGTTCATAAAAGAAAGGCCCGTCGTGATTCTGAAGTGACAAACGTCATCGTTAGATATAGCTTTATTCTTAAGAAATAAATAAATAACCCTACTTAATTAATTGAATTAACTGCATACTTGCAGTCTAAAATTAAGGAAAAACTATATCTTAATAATTTTTTAATTGAACAACTTCAATAAAGTTAACCTCCAATAAACTTCAATTTTATGCTGATTTCCATGGGAAAGTAACATAGTGATATTTATATGTGCATAGTTTGTATATTAATAAAACCTGATTACTTCAATAAAGTTAACCTCTAATAACTTCAACACCATATTTATATGTGCATAGTGATATTTATTTATATACACACACACACACACACACATATATACATATGTATGTATGTATGTATGTATGTATGTATGTAATGCCAGAATATTTTATTTTTTCTGTCCACACTAAAAGTTCAATTTCCACCATTTTAAAACCAATATGGTATTAAGATTAGTGAGATGAACTTAACACGTCTATACACACGATTAATTCATATTTTATTATGATTTCGATTAACGGGTAGATTAAGGGATTTGGAACCAAAAAAATTAAATACAAGTCCAAACAAAATGAAAGAGATTAAAAAATTATATGGATATCAGAATATTAAGATAATGAAACAAAAATAGCACATTGAAAAGGATTGAGAGATGACTTAAGGGCAATTATGTTGAGTTGGCACAGGTCCTCTTACTACATTAGCTTGATATTTTGTGGTAGGAAGACAAACCTTAACACACACACATATACAATTAATTCATATATTTAAGAAAAGATATATGCAATTTATAACTAATTAGGCGTTGAATATAAATTGATTAGGTACTATACTGGTGGGGATGTTATGAAGAAAAAAGAGGCAAGTGAAAGTGAATGAAGATGAAGTTGTATTGTGGAGTGGGAGAGTGTTATAGGAGAAATGATTCGAGGCTACTGAAACACTAGCTAGGGTACTAGGCCACAATAATGGGATATATATAGTTCGGCTCACTGGCGAACTCAGGACAAGAGATGCAAGTATGTGGGGCTTTTGCTTACATGGAAAGATGAAGACTTTGCTTTCAAACACTAGACAACAAAAAATTGCTTATGACCCCAACAACACTTCTCCTTCACAGTTTCTCCACTTCCATCACTCTTACTTTGACCCTTTTTTCTTCTGTTGCTGTATTTTCAGTCTCATCATTCCTCTTCAATGTGACCACCACACAAACACACACAAAAAGTGCTTGCAATTTCAGCTTTATTATTGCCTTTAAAGTGCTGAAACTGATCAAAGCAGTTGCTAGCTTCTGATCTTCTACTCCTTTATGATTCAACTTCATTCAAACCACCAAGAGACCGAATTACTGAGAATTCCAGAGATTGTGTTGTTATGTTTATGATTGTTCCAAGCAGGCTTGTATTTCAAGTAGTATCAGATTTTTTTATTTAAAACGGCAGGTATATATACTATCATCTGAGGTTACAAATGGTACCTTGGCCTCTCACTTAAAAGGGAAAGTTTTCACGATTTCATTATTAGACTTACTTTAGATAATAATTAGTCTCACATAGAAAGATTGAGATGTAGATTCTGGGTATATCATATAATATATTGGGTTAAGTCACATTACATTGGCTTAATCTTTAGTGACTGTAACATACATGTATTGTTAATTCATATTTTTCAACAATCACAAAACCATGGGCAAGTAATGTAGAATTTTTATACACATGAGCACATGGCCTAATAAAGAGGGAATGCACTTTTTGGTGAGATTGATCATGGGGTCTCTTTGAATCGTGCACACTTATTCCTCCACATGCTCATTTTGTAAATATAGATTAGATAGCTGCTTGTCACTGTAAAAAAAGCATAATGCCTCAATGTCTTTTCCAGCAGCTAATATATGATTGTGAATAAGTGGTAAAGACAAGGAATCACAGAAAGTGACGGATCATTAAACATTAAATATTTGAGCGAAGTGGTTTAGGAAGAAAAATGTCATCTAGATCGATCTATATCCACCTGTAGCTATCTTTCTGCATCTTTCTCACCTGTGATTTACATTGTTGGCAATTTGATCATGAGGCTTTATTATCTTTTCGTCTCAATTATATGTATTAAGTCTTCATGAAAGGCTTGTCAATATATGATTAAAGGAATGAACAGTATAACTCGCATTGATTTAATGTTTGCCCACCTTTCGAAATGTCACTAGCTACCCATACGTCCTGTCAAAATGTGTGCACTCCCTTTAATTGACCTTTGCCACAATAATTAATAATATATTGTCTGCAGTTTTGGTAGTTGAAATATTTAGGTGATCAAGTATTGAGATTATCACTTTTAGTTTTCATTAGTTAAGAGTTTCATGTTTAGTAAATTAAATAATCAATGAAGTTTGACATAAATAAAGCTTTTCAAATAGACTGTAAAATTGGTTGAGAAATTAAAAAAAAAAGAATTATTTGAAAAACATTTTGAACTATATAAGTATAGGGTGAAGACTGAAGAGTCAAATATGTCCATCTATCTATATTTACAAAAAGTTCACCTAGCATCGTTTAAAATGGGTTCAACGGTATCTATATACATTATAAAAAAGCTCTAAAATGCCACAAAGTTGTTGAATGTGATTCACTTGGCACATAATATCTAGACAACGAAATTTATGGACGGAATATAGAGATCAATATATAGGTGAAATTGAAGGGAATGATGGATCACCATTTAAAACAAATTGATTCTCATCTGAGAGCAAAATCGACAACCATAAAACTTACGTCTAGAGTTTCACTCCGTTCGTGTTGTCTACCAAGAAGTAACTTATAAATAATTGTGATAGAATAACCTTATTGAGCCTTCACACTCATCATCTCTCGAGTGAGTATTGTTGAGTGAGACCCACAACTCATAGTTATTAACCCAATTAGTAGGAACAAACATCATTATCATTTAAGAACCTTTTTGTAATTTATATATATAGGTACATCTGAACCACATTATCTTAATATGCTGCCAGGTGAACTTTTGCTAAACGTAAATGAGTATATTTGACATTTATAATTAACCCATAACATAACTGTATGATTTCAAAAGAAATTGTGTGAACAATTTAGTAACACAAATGAAAGGAGAATGAAATTAAATGGGGCACTCTCATACTACTCCACAAATTGGTAGAAAGTTGAAAAATGATTAAAGTGAATGAAGATACAAGAGTATTGCACAAACAAGAGGAATTAGTGGGTCTTTTTCCTAGGTGCATATTCATCGGGACAAAGAAGGGAATTGGAGCTGCACTCTTTCTCAAATAATAATGAATACTATATATGATGGGATTGAACGAATAATATAACATACGCGAGTAAACAAGTCAACTCAATCATACTTCTTACACACACACACACACATAAATGAGAGTGACAGTTAGGGTTCAATTGAGCTATGCATGATACGACAGCGTTATGGAATGTTGAGTCAAAAAGGGCATTGGGTGACATGTAACCACGCTAGTTTTGCAGTAACGGTTCGCTGCATATAAAACTTATTGGTGCTCTCACCGAAATTAATGCTGGCCTTGTTTTTTGTTTCGAAGTATTAAACGAGTGCCATTTGTCTAATCATTGATCGATGTGGCTAACTTGTTCATTGTGCTTCTTTAGAGTACCTCTTAATAGTCTAGTTTTAAATCATTGAGCTCTTGTTTCAATCAATCATGGAAATTAGAATGTGCAAAGTTTTTCTTTCATTTCGGTGGCTGTCTGAAGAAGGAATACGATTCCTTCAATTCACGCGGATGTATTCGATTATGGAATGAAATTTCTTTACCTTTTCCGATCCAACAAAGTTCAATGGGGACTTGGGGAGCAATGTTGTGAATAGGGGTGGGAATAGCCCAGACCGGCTATCAGGGGCCTATGACTTGGACCTTTAAGGCCTTGGACCGGCCTCCTTATATCCAGGCCAGACTCAGGCCCAGGTTTTTTTTTGAACTGTTTTGCTTAACAGGCCAGTCTCAGGCTTGAGAAAAAAGCCTATTAGCCTATCAGGCTGGCCTACTAAGAATTTAAATAATATTTATTTAAATAAAAAATTATGTTACTATATTAATTGATGTTATTTTTATTAATTTTTAATATAAAATTACAATTATATCATCTTCTATTCTAGTGTATTTATTGTCGCACATTCTCTAAGCATTCATTCAAATGATGTTACCCATCATTCATATTTCTAAACCTCTTATTGAGTATGTTTAATTAATCAGGCCTCCTAACAGGCTAATAGTCAGGCCATTCCAGGCCACAGGCCAGACTCAGACTTAAAAAAATTGTCTGTAATAGGCCACAGACCAGGCTCAGGCCGATCAATTATACCACAGGTCAGGCCATTTTGTAACCAGGCCAGACCAGGCCTGGACCATTCCCACCCCTAGTTGTGATCGATGTCATAATTATTAGGAGGCAGATGAATTTAATGTTAGGTTTTATAGTTTGAAGTAGAAAGAGCATCATCATATCGTTGGATGTGATATTCTTTGTGGGTTGCATGATCTCTGCTGATTCAAGTCACTATAAACAATAGAGGGCTACTAATATACTCCCACTATTCTTAAATATAAGACAACTTTACATAAATTAATTAGATTAAGACCGTTGGTTAAGGTAAGTTATTATGACATGATATATTACTAATTTACCTACTCATATATCTTCATTTCCACTCTCTCTTGTTTGTTTATTATTGATAGACATTGTCAAGGTTAATTTGGAAAAAGTTGAAAACAATTAGAAAGTACTTTTATATTTAGTAACAAATTAAAATTTGAAATTAGTCTTATATTGAGTACTATATATATGAAATGCTTTGTTATTGTAAGAAAGTAATCTATACAAAAATTAGTCTTTATATTTATTTTAATTTTGTTACAAAACTTTTGGAAAGGAGTTGGACTCATCCACGATCCAAGGGTAGGGCACTTAAAGCTTGGTCGTCTATTCCAACCTTGCGCCATAGATTAAACTGGGATTTTACGGTTGGCAGCTTACGCTGTGGAATGTCTCCAAAAACACCGTGATTGGAGCCACAACAATGTGACACTCCCTAGGATTGAACATATGTTTTGTTGTCACACATTCTCATCTTTTTGCTAGCTGAACTCACGGATGATAGGTAATATAGTCTTTATATGCTAACGAGAATCATGAACTTATTTGCCTAGATATTTTTTATTTGGTAAAACAGAGGTGAGGTTGGTGTATTTTACTTAAAAAAAGAATTATCTTTTTTTTTTTGGGCCAAAACAAAGAGATGTCTTTGGTAAATTAAAAAAGGAAAGAAAAATGATATATTTTACTCTTTGTATTAGTGCATAAGAAAAATGACATAGTTAATCGTTTCGATCCAAGGATAACTTCCTTCCACCTTCGTAGCTGTTACTTCATAGTCTAGAAGGTTGGTAAAGGAGTAACTCACAAACTCTCATATTGCTTCAGGAGTCAGAAAAAGCAACTATTTTAACATAACATAACTTATTTTCTATTCATAAAAAAATTATCTAGGTGAATCGTGTTTCTTAAATTATTTACTCCAAATTGTTATCTATTTGGATTAACATTTTTAATAGTGTTTGCATGAGATAATATATAACTATGTGAAAGGAGTTTCTCTGAATAAAAAATATTTTTTAAGTGCTTTTGAGGGTTCCCTTTAAACAAACACTGAGGAGAATACATGCTAATTTCAAATATCACTCATAAAAACACAAATATTTCCCTTTCAAAAATATGGCCGCATCAATATCTGCATTTTGACTACTCAACCTTAGAGACTGAACCAATTTCTTGAGCTTAAAAAGCATTTACAAAAGTACTTAGATATCACTACTATCACCTATCACCTACTAATAATAATAACTTTCCCATATATAGAAGGAATTGAACTCACAAACTTACCGTTTTAACCAAGTTTTGATCATGTGTGATATAATGATGAATGAAGAGTGTATAATTAGTAAGATTGCCATTGAAGCAAGTGAAGCATATAAAAGCAACCAGCCTATGCCATCTCTTCACAAAACAAAAAACAAACCCACTTAACCACACAAAACATCTCAACATATCAAACAAAAAATGGCACAGATATTTCGACAATACACATACGATGACTCATTCCTAAAAGTCTTCGTAGACAGCAAGCTGGCAACGGAATACCATCTCACTCTCATATTCGCCAGAGACTATGACGGATTGGGCCAACCCACAAATGGAATATTTCAGGCCCATTGGGATCTAACCAAAATAAGCCCATCTTCAATTCTTCAATTCAGAGAAAATCTCCCTCGCAATGTCAACCTTAAAGTCTTCATCTCAATTGGAGATCGTGACGTTAATTTTCGATTCCGACCACTTGATGTTCAATCTTGGATCTCAAATGCTACTGATTCTCTTACTGGGATTATTAAAGATCTACTTTATGCTCAAACTTTAGTAAATCAAATTGAATTTGGGCTTGATATTTTCTATGAACATATTGATGATAGTGTTGAGCCTAATTTATTTGCTCAGTGTATGGGACAGCTTATAGTGAATCTGAAAGCGGCGAAGGTGATAACAGTGGCTTCAATTTCACCGTCAGCGAGTTTGAATGAGGATTATTATAGTTTGTTGAATCAGAGGTTTGGGAATTGTGTGAATTGGATTGTTTATCAGTTTCATAATGAGGTAATGCTAATAATATTGATATGAGAATAAGAATAAGAATGGAGAATATCTATATTGATGTGAAAGAATTTAAAACATGCAACAATCTAATACCATTATATTGGTTTGGTTTTTTTTAATAGGGTAGAGTAAAAAGATTTCATTTAATCCTATTTATAAATTTATGAGTCATTTTATTAAATTTTTCTTATGAATGTAGTAGTATATGCTACCATTATTTTCATAGGCTGTAGTTGATATTAAACAGAGGCATAATTAAAAAGTTGTTACATTTTAAAGTTGAGCTAATGTGTTTAATGTTTTTTTTTATTTGGTGTGAAGCATGTTGAAAGTAGCCTATAAATAGAATAGAGTAATATCCTCTCCCTCTTTAGTGGATTACACGATCTCATTCCTTTCTAATCCACCCATTTAATTTGTTTTCTATTTCCTTACTTTATTCTAATCAGTTTACTAACTTTCCTTATTTTTTCATGCTTTTGTTAAAATTATGCATTATTTTTAAAATCTCACATCTTAACCTTATACATTAGTTACTAGTTTTGGCCCTACTCATTTATAACAAGACGAATCACTGAAATTATTACAATTGATCAATATTCTAACAGATAACTTCTGTGGATAGTCCGGTGCTTTTGGAGGAACGATTTGGTGTTGTTTCGAAGATTTATCCAAGAAGGAAGCTAATTGCTGGGTATAGTGCGGAGAATGATGATTGGACTAATCTTTCGCCTATTGTTTTCTTTGTGTTTGGTTCTAAGCTCTTCCAAAGTAGAAAAATTGCAGGGTTCTCCATTATCTATCATGATTTTGTGAATCAGATTTCTTCACCGTTACCGTGAAGAAAAATCATTTATCATAATGTATTTAGTAATTATTGTGTTCTTAAATAAAACCCATTCAGGGATAATTAGCTCTCTTGATGATGGATGTAAATTAAGAATTAAAATATGGCTTATTATGGTGGCCATGGTGTTCTATATTATTATATGCAATTGATGTTTGTATATAACTTATCAATTCCATTTGGTCATTCTTGTGATATTATCCCTGTTTAATTATATCTTCTTTTGAATTCATTAAAATCACGTGAAGCTACACATTAGAGTTTTTGAAAAATTTTATATCTTCTACGATTCTTTCATTGAACGCACAAAGGAAATGCTTGATAAAAAAAGTTTTGCAGCAGAGCCCTACTTCTACTAGTCAATGCCTAGATGAATTGTAAAGTGTGTTTTATTATATGTGAGGGTAATATATAGATACGGAACTTATAATACTTCCTCTGTTTTAATTTTATCAAAAGCTTGATAAAATAAAACTAGGAATCAGAACCTAGTGATAATTAACAAGAAGCTGTAAGAATAATCAAGGACTTAGCTAGCAAAAACTTTGCTCATCTTCCAAAATAATATGCCACTTCAATACAGCTACAGTTGCCATTATCACCTTATTTAGCCATATAATGTGGTGAAGTTCATCTAATTATCCTTCATGCTTAGATCTTGTGTCTAAGCTCATTATTCATTAAAATAATATAATACACTATCAAAACTAAGAACTATAGTCCACCAAGTTTTTAATTCCAGTTGAGGAATAACAGGCTTGGGCTGCTACGTTCAACATACACCCACACACAGGTCCACTGTTATGTTCTATTGGTGGGTCATAGACGCATAGCTAGCTTATGTGTTTGCGCTTATAAAAAAGTAATGCGACCCAATCAATGGTAACCACTCAATATGTTTTGGTCCAACTTACCATCGGCCATTCGAATCAGTATTACCCTATTGAAGAAACATGATAAATTAATTATTTAACATGAGTTATATGTTTTTTGAAAGATTGCCCATCAATGATAATTACCTTCAACAAAAATATATAGAAACGAGGAACGATTCATAGTAATTATATAAATAACATGGCTTTTCAATTAGCATTCATGGAGTAAAATAAGTAGTGCAGGGAAAAAGGGATAAAGAATAAGAAGTGGTGTAGTGGGTGAATGAAAGGATAAGAGATGAATTTGGTATTGCTTGGTAGGACGGCAAATTTTAGAGCTAGTAAAAAAATAAGAGCTCCATCAGAACCGAAAGCCATGGCGCCTGCAAGGCTGCAACTTTGACGTGTCAATCGATTTTTTTTGTTAAAAATATTACAGTCAAATTAAGAATCACACTATTTGGCTTTTTCGCTTCTAAAATATTCTCCCACGCATGCATAATATTTTATGCTCAATCTTTCATCACACATAACAACAAATATTCTCATTTACCATCAAACAGTTGAATTGATTTGTTGTGGGCCGTTCCAATTTAATTATTGGTTTGATTAAATTCAGTAGATATGCATAAATGATAATTACTCGGAGTTAGTCCCCATATATTAATCAATTTTTATTGTTAGTATAACCCCAAAAGCTGGTGGATTAATAAAAAAACCCCTCATTTCAATCAATTAACGATCCTATAAATTTTCATTATAGAAACAAACAAATCTCCATTTGATGTGTTTAATAATTGATACATGTCGCTCGGGTTGTAAACTTGTACATACTGCTATGCATGTTCTTTGTTATAGATAAAAATTAAATTTGTTCCTAAAATCACGAAAAAAAATACTCCTAAATGTCCACTTACTGGTTATTAATTATTGTTATTCAACTTTATAACAATATTTAATTCTTGTCAAGAGGAGTGAGGGAGAAATGTGTGAAACTAATTTTTAACTATAGATAGAATGAACTGGCCAAAAAAAATATAGATAGAAGGAAGTTTTAAAGACTAGTAGTTTCATATAATTATCAATTTGAAACATATCCGAATGATTTGATTAATAATTATAGTCATTTGCAAATTAATTAAAGTGGATTTATAATAAAAAAATGAAGCGATATAATGATGAGCCAAGTGTGTGTGTATAATGTTGAGCCAAGACCGGCTATTCCATCAAATGCATATATATATCTATAGTGTTTGTTAATTACCATATCTTATGTATGTATGTGCATGAGCTTATCGTATAGGCTGGAAGAAAAGGAATGACCGACCAAATCGGCCTAACGCTTTTAGTTCGTCCTTTTGATTAGACCCGTGAATATGAAGTGATTTGTTACAATCGATCGTGAAGTGTGTTACATCATATACCCACGGATGTATTGTGTATGTATGAATATATATCATATATTCGTATATATCTTGTCTTAATTGTATATATGAATATATATCATATATTCGTATATATCTTGTCTTAATTGTATGTATGAATATATATCGTATATATCTTGTCTTAATCGGAGCTCATCTATTCCAAAATATCGCCTGCATCACTCGTTAAGATCTAAAAATGACCCACACATCCACTTTATTTTAAAACCCAAGGTTTATATATGGAGTATATTTCTCTGATTATCTATTGTTAAGGGCATGATAAATAAAGATTAGAAGGATAAACCTGTGAATTAAATACAGATTCCGATCCTTCCATCATTCCGTATCATTATCCATTATTTTATATATCACGTGTGCGTGTGTGTGAATAATTAGCACATAATTATATTTATATTTATACTTATGTTTAAACATATGCATGTGCACATAAAGTATACTCCAATAAGACCTGGTTAATTTTTTCAAAAAGAATTGTAAAAAAGTTAAATAAATAACTTGATACGATCTATTTGATTTTTTAAGCTAAGGAAGTTAAGGAAGAAAATTAAATCACTAAATTACTCCATTCAATCATAAATACAAGACTCATTTAGTTCTTTATGTAAAAGTTAAGAAACCAAATCAAACCACTAAATTATAAAACTTGCTATTTGTATTTAGATTATAGGTTAGTTTATAAGTACAATAAATCAATTTTGAGGAAAATGTAAATATAGACAATTTAAAGTTATTAATTGTGCACCTTAATTTCTCGAAAAATGTCAGAGATTAAACTTGCTACAAAGAAATCGTATAATTAGGATCATGTGGAGTATAACATATGTCACATATAATTATATTATAGGTTTTTCTCATAAGTAAAATGAATTGGTTTTAAAGAAAAATAATTTTAAACATAATTTAAAGTGATCAATTTTGAGTTATTGATTTTTCAATGAAGTCAAAGTGTTTTTATAATTATGATTGAAGGAAATATAAACCAATGCACAATATAATCATAAAAAATTTTATGATTAAATAATCTCGCGTGTTTCTATAATTAGATTTTAATATTCTATATTTTAAAAGCGGGAAGTCAAGAAGAATGCAGCAAATTTGGTAAAAAGAAAAAAGAAGGGAAAATGTCATTTAAATCCCTCCGAATATACAAAAGGACAATTCAGGAACCTAAACTTCCAAAAGGACCATGAAGGAACTCGGACCTAGTTGACATTTCAAATTTGTGTGAAAGGACAAAATTACCCCAATCATTAAACAAAAACTACTTCCCACCCTAACACCTCATTTCCTCTTCTCCATTCACGCATGAAGTTTTGTCGTTAAAGCCCGAAATTCGCATTGTTAAAGCCCGAAGTTCTGTCGTTCATCGTGGAAGTTCAAATGGGGTGAATGGAGAAGAGGAAATGGGGTGTAAACAATGTGAAGTAATTTTTGAACTTCCACGATTAACGACAGAACTTCGGGCTTTAACAATGCGAACTTCCTGTTTTAACGACAGAACTTCATGCGTGGATCCCCTGAGGAAATGGGGTGTTAGGGTGGGAAGTAATTTTTGTTTAATGATGGGGGTAATTTTGTCCTTTCACACAAATTTGAAATGTCAACTAGGTCCGAGTTACTTCATGGTCCTTTTGGAAGTTTAGGTTCCTGAATTGTCCTTTTGTATATTCGGAGGGATTTAAATGACATTTTCCCAAAAAAAAAATGCAGCCGGCACTTGTGATGAGTTCAGGTGTCATAGTGGCTCATCCGAAAGCATAATCAAACCAAACTTATGGATGTACTTTTTTATTGTTTATTTTAATTTCTTGCTTCCTATATGCGTGGGTATGAAGTTTTAATCGAGGAATCTGCCTTTTACCAAAAAAAGAAAATACGACCCTGCCTTCCACGGTCCACTCACGTGTCGTTCTCAGATACGTATGCCTCTCGAGGTATTTTATTTTCTGTTTACATGTCTGGCACGTGTCCGGCATCACCAATCTTCATGTTTCTCCAAACTAAATTTTATAGTCGTGGTCATTAATAGCAGTTCATGGTAAAATTTTAATCAGCACATGATCATGGACTTTATTATTTTGTACAAGTGGGAATTAAATTAATTACGGACAAGCTAAGCATGCATATTAGAACTCCATCAAACTTCTACGCATGTACCAAGTGAGAAAAAAATATTGACCAGACAATAAATGCACAATGTACTATTTATTTTTGTCAATAATTAATAAATGATTCTCTATCGACCCCATTCCTGATAAAATTTCATTCAAAGACTTCCATATATGTTATATATAATTAAGGAACCGAAACCTGGTCGCTAGTTTTGTGCTTGTGTAGTTGTACGTATTACTATTACTCCCTCCGTTCCTAAATATAATATCACTTTGGCTAATTTGGAGAGATTAAGAAAGACTTTCCAATGAATTAAGATTACATGATCTTCCCAAAATACCTCTCACTTAAATTTAAAAGACAAATAGGGATTTGAGAGAGAAGTGAGAGAGCTAAGAAGTATAGGGGTAATTTGGACCAAAATTGAGACAAAATAGAAAGTGATCTTATATTTAGGAACTTATTCACTTCCTCAAAGTGATCTTATATTTAGGAACGTAGTGAGTATTATTATTAGGGTAATGGACATAATCTACTCTCCAAGTAACCACTCAGAAGCACTGGGCACCCTGAACTAACAACAGACCCTTATTTGCACTCGAAGTAACCAAAGTGGTTAAAAAATACCCCGAGTGGACGGTCAATCACGTTTGACTGTTAATCTGCCCATGTGGCCGCCACGTGGGTTAAAATTTTGCCACGTAGGATAAGGGTAATGGACATAATCTATCCTCCAAGTAACCACCCAAGAGCATTGGGCTAAACTAACAACAGACCCATATTTACACTCAAAGTAACTAAAGTGGTTAAAAAATACCCTCAATGGAAGGTCAATCATGTTTGACCATTAATTTGCTCATGTGGCCGCTACGTGGGTTAAATTTTTGTCACGTGGGATATGTCATGTGAGACCCACATATAAAAAAATCAACTCCCTATGGGGTGGGGCGATGGTTGTGTTGGGGGAAGGGGTGATGCTGTTTGGAAGTGATGAAAAGAGAGAGAGGGAATTGTATTTTTATTATATGTGGGCCCCACATGACAAATCTTACATGGAAAAAATTTAATCCACGTGGCGACCACATGGAAAGATTAACGGTCAAACGTGATTGACCGTCCACTCGAGGTATTTTTTAAACACTTTGGTTACTTTGAGTATAAATATGAGTCTGTTGTTAGTTCAGGATGTCCAATACTCCTGGGTGGTTACTTTGAGGGTAGATTAGGTCCATTACCCTTATCTTACGTGGCAAAAATTTAACCCACGTGGCGGTCACATGGGCAGATTAACGATCAAACGTGATTAACCGTCTACTCGAGATATTTTTTAACCACTTTGGTTACTTCGAATGCAAATATGGGTCTGTTGTTACTTCAGGGTGCCAGTGCTCCTAGATTAGGTTCATTGCCCTTATTATTATCATAGTGGAAATCGAAAATATATGGAGATGGAATAATAAAATGTTTTTCATGATGGGCGAAAATATGGAAGTGATATATAGTGAGATAGTACGTAGGATGATGATACCAAAACGTCGTGCAATTGAAAAGAACGCACAACGTTTATTGAAAACGAGTCAGTCGTCCTTGATTGCACCTTACCAACTAACAAACACTCCATGGCTTTAATTTCCCAAATAATATTCATATATTTTATGCATGTTTACATTAGAGTTGTTATGTAGGGTCAACGTATTCGAGTCTCCACTTATTGTGGTCTCTTATTGTGGGTGTCGGGGAAGAGAATGTGTTAGATAATCTTATCTTTTGTTTTTTATGCAGAGAAATTGATTCAAACCCACCACATCATAACTTACGGTAAGTGAACTATCGTTGAGTCAAACTAGTTCTTTACGTTAAAGTTGTGATTCAAGATCATATAATTCTATATTACTAAATATTAGATATATACTTTAATTTTAAATTGTGTTTTAGTGCAAATCTTAACAAATAAGGGGCCGGGTGCCAAAATTATTGAGGAAGAAGAGGATAATTCGAAAGCAGAAGGAAGGAAGGTGTTCATGTGTGAATGTCAGAGAAAGGGGTCAATGCTACTCCATCGTCACATGCAATTAAAAAGACATGAGTAACAATAGTGAAGCATACGCAGCTTAGAGTGTGTCCCACGCTCCTATAATACAAACTTACACTGAATATATGCACCAGTATATTGTTAATAATGTGCCATATCAAAGTCCGAGAGTACTCAGTATATTGATTATTGGAGAGGTTTTAAGGAGTATTTTGTCTTTTAATTTAAATGTTCAATTTAAAAGGATCTAAATTGAACATAACTATTCAAAAAGTAAATTTGACCATTGAAAATCGAAGTAAAATAGTGTCAACATTTTTAAAGATAAGAGATAAACAGGTACACTTTATTATTTTGAGATAAAAATGCTCATAACATTAATTATTTGCCAAAGAATTGCACCTTATTCCTTGTATATATCGGCTAGAGGTAGGCCTATTCACTACATAACTTCCTCCATTTTTCTCCACTCAGATTTTTTATCTTTTCACTAAAAAAAGAATATTTATCTTTAAATTTATATATTTACAATTATAATACATTTTGACCATTGAAAGAAAATCAAATATCTAACAAATCCAATAGTTGATGTTTTTTTTATCAGAAAGCAGGAATTTTTATTAAACTAGAAAATGAGAATACAAAATAGGTCTGCAAAAAATAAAATTCAAATGATAGTACATTGAAACCCTAAAATGGTAAACATGGATATGAGGGAGCTGCCGCCGCCGCAAAAACCCTACGATCCTCTTCATCTTTCCTTCATGAAAATTTGTAGGTAAAAAAGAACCGTCACCGGTAGAAACGCCATTGAGTAGTGGTTGTTCAAAGAACCATCTCAAAGGATCCACACCTCTTATCGGCAATAAACCAATCAATTTGGTTTTCAAAAAAACTCCATGAGTAGATCTCACGGAAACAAACATACCCACAAAACTAATACATAAGATGAAGATTGGGTAGAAGAAATTCCTCTTGTCGTCGAACCTCCTAAACCAATTTATTTGAAAATGGAAGAAATATAAAAGCAGACCAATGAAAGTGACGGACATCTCCTTCCCCAGCATGAACCAGGGAAGGAGACGCTGATGAAAAAGCTCGTACAACTACGAGAGAAGAGATCCCACCACCACCCAAAAAGTTTGTGAGGAGGGGGAGAGGATAGAGCCAATTCAATAGTTGATGTTGATGAGATACAAAGTGGAGGGGCAGTAGAGAAACTATAATGCTGTGTAGACTCGAGAGCCACTGCCTAGCTTTGCATTTACTTCAGTTATCGCCACTCACTGCCTCTAATATTTGCACATCTCAATACTAAATAAATATTCAATTATGGATGCACCAGTGACTCGCGTGATTATGACCATTTATTTTTCCTCCCGTATATTAAATCTTTTGAATGGGCGCACCTTAAATGTTGAGTCTATAATTGTGATGTGCTAACCTTTTTCTCTCATTTCGTTTACAGATGTTGTGAATCAATGGAACCCCGGCCAGTATGATATAAATCTGTTTATTTTTGTGGTCACTAAATATTGTAATATGAGAGTTGACCAAATCAATAATGCCAAATTTGAGGTATCAAGTATACTGCCACATATTTGGATCTGAAAGCCAGAACACTAGCTTGAGGTAGGAATCATTGAAACAAACTTGGCTATATTAGTCATTTTCTTGGTTAATTTTGCAATTATATTAGGATGGGGCCACTAATAACTACTACTAACCACACTATCCGTCAATGATTTAAAATTCAAAAATCTAATTATGTGCTTTCAAATCCTTTTTTACTTGTGCGGACTCAAAATGATGGATTTGGATATTTTTTGGCTCCATGTAGGTCGTTGTATCTTTTAAGACCATGAGCGGAGTCCTTGATCCTCACGAAAGTCCCATGGATCCATCAATACTAAATATTCTTTCTCCGCGCTTCAAAATTTTTAGTATCAGAGTTCCAAAATTATCACAACATTGCATCTCATATTTGAATACGTGTAATATGCATTAAATGTTTTAGACTAAAGTAAACTTTTAATGTCTTATGCTTGTATTAAATTTTAATTTAGTTTTTTTATGTTTAGAAAGTACATTTTTAGTAATATTTCTTAATACTGTTAGTTTCACTTAATGAAAAATACTAATTTAACAATTTTAAATGGTTAATTCTAGGATTAAATATTGAAAAAATGTTTAAATTAAAATATTTAGTGTTATTATTTTTAAAAATTTCATTTTTTACCCCATTTAATCATGAAATAATCCTTAGATTTAAGTGAAAATAATAATATTTACAAAAAAATATTAAAAGTATATTTTCCAAACATAAAGAACTAAATTAAAATTTGATGTAAAAAATATACTTAAGCCAATGTTTGAAGGAATTTTATCTCTAGTTCATTAGTTAACATAAATAAGCTTATCCGTCTTCAATATAAAGCATATTTATTTAATATGATTTAATTGAAGTGTATTAATCAGTTAACTAAGTCTACATGCCTTTACCATTTTCTTTTAATTATTCAAACCCGCCCTCTTGTATGTGTTTGTTAATCAATAATGAGAAGCATTGATATGAATAGTTTATGGGAAACGTTGACAACAATTAAAAATATGTCTTAAATACATTTATGATTAAACACATCTTTTCAATATTATATTTGTTGGAAGGAGTACATTAAGTTGAGGTGTAGAAAAACATGAACTATAAGAATGGATAGAATACAAACAATTCTTTGTATCAAAAAGAATACAAACAATTCTTTTTCTCAGCGTTTCCAAATTTTTATCATGAAAGAATTTTTCAATCATCCTAACACCATATCTCAAATTTGGATACATGTAGACGTAGTGTATGGATATTTTAGGAAAGTTATATCTAATTATTTCAATAATATAATGTTCATGGACTTGTTTCGTTGTTTAACACATATATTAAGTCGAGATTGAGAAAAACATAACTATAGTGAATAGGATGCAATCAATTACCTTGCACATGTACATATAACAATGGAATATTTTTTTTACCTTCAAAATAACAATGGTATATGATAAATAGGAAAATTATTTAAAAAGGAAGATGAAGAAAAAGGAAATGAGGAAATTATGAAAACCCCATACAAGCATGTGCCGTCTCACATCTCTCTTTATCAAGTGGGGCAACTCTTTGGCCAAAAAAAAAGTGGGGTCAACTTTATCACCACACTCAACCCACTTTTCTCATCTCATCTCCCTTTTCTTTTCTTAACCATCAGCCTTCCATTCCCCTTCTTATCCATCTTCTTCATATATTTAACCTTATGCATCAGACACTATCAGACTGATATATATTATGTAATTGGATTGGCCAAAGAATAAAAATTTGAAGTTGCTTTGAATGCACTGAATAGGCAATACTGAATCTTGGGGATATGACTTTTATTTTTTGAACCAAAAGCAAGACCAAATGAATGAAAGTATTCACCAAAAAGATACAAGCTTCTTGAAGCAATGGTAAAGAAGAAATCAAACTTGTTACATATGGAGCTGAAAATTATTAATGATATGGTGTTATCTCTCGTGCACACACAATCTTTCATAGGTGGTAAAGCCATATTTTTCTTTTCCTTTTACAATCTTTTTCTTGTCTATCTGGCCCTCTTGTATTTTTGAAAATGACCTATATATATATATATTTTGTTTCCTAATTCCTATTATTCTTTTGTTTTGTGTATAGTTACAACAAATTATGCAATGGGCCCCTTGGCATGCTATTGGGGGGCCTGTTCCCCTCAATAATAGGAACTCTCACCCATTCATCCTCGCCAATCTCTCCTTATTCCCGGCTTAAAACTTTTAATTTAATTGAACTCACCTAACCATTATTCAGTCAAAAATTCGATTTATTAGATGGCCAATAACGTACAGTCAATTCCATTAACCCATCTATCTATGTAGTTTATACAAGAAGACAAAAAACACAAATAAAACATTAAATCATTTATCAAAGTTGTTACTTATATTCACTATATTTATTAGTCAGTCTATAAATCAATTATCAATATCCGTTAAAGTAACATACTTTTCTCGAACCTTTTCAGCTGAGTTTGAAACAATTAGTTATCCATTAATACTATTAATACTAATTAATAAAAATAAGTAGTACTACTGTAAACGACTGAAGTTAAAGTAAAGAAAGTGAGAGAGAGAAAAACTCAAAAACGTAGAATTAGGAGTTAAATTTCAAAAAAATTCAGAAGCAAGAAAGATCTGTGGCCACTCACTATTCAAGTTCGGCGTTTGTCCTTTTTATAACGGTCGGATATTACGAGTAACGAAAAATTTTAACGCCGTTACCCCCATTCCATTTTCCTTTCCTCTTTTTATTAGCAAGATTAATTTGTAGTCCCCAAAAGGAACTTAATTAATAGTAAAAAAGTCCCATAAACTTCACATATTAAAATAGGATCTATAAGGACCTTACTTTAATATACTTCAAATACAAAAGACCGATTGCCCCTCCTATGAGTCTGTGACAAGGTCATGAGCAGAAAATGACGAGATCATATGCACGTATAACAAAATCATGGACAACTCTAACAAGGTCATGACCCACCATGTGACAAGTTAATGAGCAAGCATTGACGAGGTCATTGGCAGGAGTGACAAGGTCATGCGCACGTATAACAAGTTCATGGGCAAGGAAGAAGGGGCAATTTAGTCTTTTTGTATTTGAAGTATATTAAAGTAAGGTCTCTAGGGACCCTACTTTAATATGTGAAGTTTACGAGACTTTTCATGCCCACATGCCTCACAATACTCATCCCAAATGCTTCTAAGAGTTAAACAATTTCTTCTCGTAGCATTCAAGAAAAAAATAGAATCATCCGAAAAAAAACAGTGAGATAAAGTAGGACAATTCCTAGTAATCTTAAAGCCCTCTAAATCCCCTCGTTCCACATGAGTACTCACCATTCTTAACAAAACATCAGCCACCACAATAAACAAGTAAGGAGAGAGGGGATCTCCTTGTCTCAAACCCCTTTGAGGAGAAAAAGACTCAATATTAAGTCCATTGTGAGGGAGTAAAAAATAAATTTTCCGTTTTTATTCAAACGCTTTCGTTTTCAATTTAAATATTTTATTTTTAATTTTTTAATCCTTAAAATAATATCTCCTCTCCTTTTTCTTCCCTCTCTCTGTGCTAGCTACAAACTCAAAAGATAACATTCACATTACATTGCATTACACACTCTTCCTTCACATCTTTCTTCTTCACACTTCACAAAATACGGAGTATTAAATATTCATATTCGTATTTTTACAATCTTCAAGATTTCTCTCTTCCAGATTCTACAATCACCTCTGAAATTTTCAACACTCAGAAACTTCGATCCACTGTGAGTTCAGATTTTAGTTTAGTTTAATTTAATTTAATTCCATTGTGTTTAAGTTCTCTAGTTTTGATCCATAGGTTTATACATTTTTATTGATCGCTATTTTACTTCAATGTTTCATTCTACAATCACTTGTGAAGTTTTCAACACTAAGAAATTTTCAATTCACTGTGAGTTCAGATTTTAATTTAATTTAATAGTTTTTGATCTGTAGGTTTGTACATTTTCATCGATCGCTATTTTACTTCGATGTTTAATTTCTACAATTACTTGTCAAGTTTTCAACGCTGAGAAATTTTCAATTCACTGTGAGTTCAGATTTTGATTTAATTTAATAGTTCTTGATCTGTAGGTTTGTACATTTTGATCGATCGCTATTTTACTTCAATATTTCATCACATTCGTACTGAGAAATGATAAATCTCGAGGTATTATTGATTTGTAATGGAAATCTTGTGTTTAGGTTTGTGAGATAATTGGAGATTGACTATAGTGTGATGATGGAGCAGAAAAGAGGAGGAATGGTGCCAGTATCGCCATCACAGACTCCACGGTCAAATGATAGGGCAGTGCGAGATCTGCGATCTGCAGATTCGAATTCGAATTCGAGTAATCATAAGTATGATAAAGAGAAAGGTGTTAATGTGCAGGTTCTTGTTCGGTGTAGGTGAGTTAAAAATCAAAGTTCAGTTAATTGAGCTTATTTTTGTTTTTTTTTTTATTTTTTATTTTCTTGTTAGTTATTAATTAATAATTTTTTTGTGACTGTAGGCCACTGAGCGAGGATGAAATGAGAGTACGTACACCTGTTGTGATCTCATGTAGCGAAGGTAGAAGAGAAGTTTCAGCTGTACAGAACATTGCCAATAAGCAGATCGATAGAACCTTTGCGTTTGACAAGGTTTTGAGTTTTTTTTTTTACTGTTCTTTGGACTTTTAATTTGTTTGCTACTCCCTCCGGTTCTATAAATATAAGACCTAATTCACTTTCTCTAGAAAATCCTTAAAAAAGCAAAATAGGTTAATTATAAATTGATTTACCTAATTTTTTTCCCTTAAACTAGTTTATTTTACCTATAAACTAATGGATAATCTAAAAATATATCAAATATGTCATCATTTAATAACCTATTTCGTAACCTTAATCTCTAAAAAAAAGTCAATTAAGTCCTATATTTAGGACCGGAGGTAGTATTATGTATTGCGCCTTATGTGGGAGCAATTGAATCGGAAATGTTATTTCTGCTCACTTTTTAATAGGTTGTTATCATATAAAATAACAAAGAATGCATTTATTTTTGTTTTATGAAACTCTGGTTGCCCAATGCAGTTATGGTATTTTTTATAGTGATAATAATTTGGTTTATTTGATCTAGGTATTTGGTCCTGCGTCTCAGCAGAAAGAACTGTATGATCAGGCAGTGTCTCCTATTGTAAATGAAGTGCTTGAGGGATATAATTGTACAATTTTTGCATATGGGCAGACAGGAACGGGGAAGACATATACAATGGAAGGGGGTGCAAGAAAGAAGGTAATGAAGTTTATTTTCACATTGTCTACTCCTTATATGTAGTGTTCTATTTGCTTTTGTACTAAATCCATTTATTTAAACTATACCACAGAATGGAGAGTTTCCGAGTGATGCTGGTGTCATCCCAAGAGCCGTTAAACAGATTTTTGACATTTTAGAAGCTCAAGGTGCTGAGTATAGCATGAAGGTTACCTTTTTAGAGCTTTACAATGAGGAGATAACAGATCTTTTGGCTCCTGAGGAGACTACAAAATTTGTGGATGATAAATCTAAAAAACCTATAGCTCTTATGGAGGATGGAAAAGGAGGGGTTTTTGTCAGAGGTTTGGAGGAAGAGATTGTTTGCACAGCAAATGAAATTTACAAAATATTAGAGAAAGGTTCTGCAAAGAGGCGTACAGCTGAAACTCTGCTCAACAAACAAAGTAGTCGTTCTCACTCAATATTTTCTATCACAATTCACATAAAGGAATGTACTCCTGAGGGTGAAGAGATGATCAAATGTGGTAAATTGAATCTTGTTGACCTTGCTGGCTCTGAGAATATATCACGTTCTGGTGCAAGAGAGGTAATAATAGCTATGTTGGCTTCAGTTTGGTCAATATTCATTTAAATGATAGCATTTGGAATTGTAATCTACTTGTTTATCAATATCCATTTAAATGATAGCATTTGGAATTGTAATCTACTTGTGTAGCAAGACCGGATGATTACTAGTATTGTGATGATTTGAGAGTAATTTCCTTTACTACTGGACATATCTATCTGCCTCCTTCTATAGCTTTTGACTGAAAGAGACTACTTGCAGGGGCGAGCAAGGGAGGCTGGTGAGATAAATAAAAGCTTGTTAACTCTTGGACGTGTGATTAATGCTCTAGTTGAGCACTCTGGTCATGTTCCATACAGGTAAGAGCTTATATGTAGATGCAATTAATATTGATAATTCCCACCAGTGTCTTTCAACTATATTCATAAACCTGAACAATAAATGTTGTCTTCCAGGGACAGCAAATTAACAAGACTGTTGAGAGATTCCTTGGGTGGTAAAACCAAAACTTGTATTATTGCCACAATATCACCATCCATCCACTGTCTGGAAGAAACACTGAGTACTCTGGATTATGCCCATCGTGCCAAAAATATTAAGAACAAACCTGAGGTGAGTCTTACAGTAGCTCCCCCTTCTGGCAAACTAGTAATCTTTCTTATTAGAGTTGTATTTTCTACGATGAAACATCCCTAACAGTTTGATGGTAACTACTACTTCAACAGGTCAATCAGAAGATGATGAAATCTGCACTCATTAAGGATTTGTATTCTGAGATCGACAGATTAAAGCAAGGTTGTTGACCATATAAGATTTATACAGTTTCTGTTTCTCACTTTCTACTTGACCCTTTGACACTTCAATGTTGATTTTTTGGGGTCATTTATAATAAAGTTTCTCACTTTGCACATGTCGTTTGACACTTAAATGCTGATTTTTGGGGTCATTTATTACAGAGGTTTATGCTGCTCGAGAGAAGAATGGAATCTACATACCACGTGATCGTTATCTCACTGAAGAGGCAGAAAAAAAGGTTTCTTTACATTTGTTCTCATAAGAATTTATTTTTTTATTTTACTTGCATTCTGAAATATTGTTAACTATTTTTCTATTTTTTCTAGGCAATGGCTGAAAAGATAGAGCGCATGGAACTTGATGCAGACTCTAAGGACAAGGTATATGCTATGCCGCAATCAATTATTCTCATGTTCTATAGATTATAGATTTTTTAGACATTGACTAATATTGACGTATGTGAGCAGCAATTGATGGAACTTCAAGAACTCTACAATTCTCAGCAACTTTTGACTGCCGAATTGAGTGATAAACTTGAGAAAACAGAGGTAAAAGATGATAGGAGGTGGTTATGTTCATTCTTTTTGTTGTATTTTTTTCTTATATTGTTCTAGAGCTAAACTCTTGACATTTGTACCTCAGAAAAGTTTAGAGGAAACTGAACGATCATTATTTGATCTTGAGGAAAAACACAAACATGCTAATGCAACCATCAAAGAAAAGGAATTCCTGATCTCAAATCTACTGAAATCTGGTAGGTGAAATTTATTCTTATTTTCTAATGACTTCCTCTTATGATTTCTAATAAGTTATATACATGCTGATTCCAGAGAAAGCACTAGTGGAAAGTGCAATTGAGCTACGAGAAGAGCTGCAGAATGCCGCTTCAGATGTGTCCAGTTTATTTGCCAAAATTGGTAAGCATCATTCTCAAGTAGTTTGGTATTTGAACTTATGGTGCTTTCTATTAAAGGAGGAACCTTGGTTTGACATCTTAGACATGTTTACTCATAAGTTGCTTTTTCTTGCATTAGAGCGGAAGGATAAAATTGAAGATGGTAACAGAATACTCATCCAGAAATTTCAGTTGCAATTAGCCCAACAACTTGAAGTTTTACACAAGACTGTTGCAACATCGGTAGTGCAACAAGAGCAGCAGCTAAAGGACATGGAAGAAGATATGCAATCGTTTGTTTCCACAAAGGCAGAGGTAAGGATCATAGGAAGGCAATTATATGTGACTTTTATGTTCAAATTAACAGTGTTGCTAACTTCATGTTTTGGGGGATATGTTTTGGAAGGCTACTGAAGAACTTCGAGTAAGGGTGGAAAAATTAAAAAATATGTATGGTTCTGGCTTGAAAGCTTTGGATAATTTAGCTGAGGAGATTAAAGAAAATAACCAGTTAACTTTTGAGGACATGAATTCTGAGGTAGCCAAGCACTCATCTGCCTTGGAGGATGTAAGTGTATCATACTCTTTATAATTGTTGCCCTTAAAAAATTCTTGCGCATTATATAACTCAATTGATGTGTTTCAGCTTTTCAAAGGAATTTCCTTAGAAGCTGATTCATTACTAAATGATCTTCAAAGTAGCCTCCACAAGCAAGAGACCAAGTTAACTGCTTATGCACAGCAACAAAGAGAGGTGTGTAATTTTTAGTTTGTGAGGCGAACACCTGATTAAAGATGCTGAAAATTTATTTTATGTCGTGAACAGGCACATGCTAGAGCTGTGGATACCACACGTACCATATCTAGAATAACAGTCAACTTTTTTGAGACATTAGATATGCATGCATCCAATCTGACCCAAATTTTCGAAGAAGCTCAGGTTGTCAATGACCAGAAATTATGTGAACTGGAAAAGAAATTTGAGGTGACTTCCAGCTTCTTTTGAGTTCAAGGAAATGATGATTGTTAAGATTTGTATCTTTTATATTCTTCTTTGACTTTGTTACTAATTTCTTAATTTATATAGGAGTGTACTGCTAATGAAGAAAGGCAATTATTAGAAAAAGTGGCAGAAATGATAGCTGGTTCAAATGCGAGAAAGAAAAAGCTGGTATCTGTAGTTTTAGAACTCTTTTTTTTATCAAAACAGCTTTAGAACTCTCACTAACTTTATTTATTTCTTTTTTGTGGTCATGTACTTAACTTTATTTTCTTCATTTTTTAGGTTCAAATGTCGATAAATGATCTGCGGGAGAGTTCAAATAGTAGAACCAGTAAACTGCGGCAAGAAACACAAACTATGCAAGAATCCACTTCTTCTGTCAAAGCAGAATGGAGAGTTCACATGGAGAAAACGGAATCCAACTACCATGAAGATACTTCTGCTGTGGAATCTGGCAAGAAGGACCTTGAGGAGGTTCTACAGAACTGGTATGTACCTGAATTCTCTGTCTCTATTTTTTTAATTGTTTACCATTCTTTACTCAATGCATACTACTTCAGCCTCAGCAAGGCACAAATTGGTGCACAACAATGGAGGAAGGCCCAAGAATCACTGGTTAGTTTGGAGAAAAGAAATGCTGCTTCTGTGGATACAATAGTGAGGTAGGTTTCTCTTGATAAAAACCTATGTAGGATGGGAAAGCTGGCTGTTTAAGTGGGGTAGAACTTATTTTGATGTTTACTTATTCTTGAATCTCTTGTATGGTTAGGCAAGGAATAGAAGCCAATCAAGCATTGCGTTCTCGGTTTTCAAGTGCTATGTCAACTACACTTGAAGATGCAGAGATAGCAAACAAGGATATTAATTCATCTGTTGATCGTGAGTATTTGATTTTACATGCACTTTTACACATTCTAGAACTCTGCTTGCTAACTTATTCCATGTATGTTAATTGACAAGAAATTTTTCTAACACATTCTTACACTTGCAGATTCCTTGCAACTTGATCACGATGCATGCGACAATCTAAACTCCATGATTACTCCATGCTGCGACGATTTAAGAGAATTGAAAGGTGTCCATCACCACAAAATTGTAGAAATAACTGAGAATGCTGGGCATTGTCTTCTGAGCGAATACATGGTAAGAGAATCAAGGCAGCAATTTTTATGTATTGTAATTTCTTTTGATGGCCATAAATTAAACCATATCTTCGACATTCAGGTGGACGAACCATCTTGTTCAACACCAAGAAAGAGACCATTCAATTTACCCAACATATCATCCATAGAAGAACTAAGAACCCCACCTTTTGAGGAGCTCTTGAGGTCGTTCTGGGATGCAAAATCACCAAAACTGGCTAATGGAGATGCTAAACACATTGGATCATATGAAGCTGCTATGTCAGTGAGAGATTCCAGATTACCTCTCACTGCTCTCAATTAGGACAGGGATAGAGCCTTGTAAATAACATATTGCGCAGATATATAGTTTGAGTTATGACTTATGACATGCCATATTCATTAATTTTTTTCTTACATGAAAGAAAAAGGAGAATCATTGCTTTGGAGATGCGAATTTGTACAAGTGTTTTTTAAAGTTTAGTTTTCTCGGAATTAGCTTTGCTTCCGCAAGATGATAATTCATCTATTGATGTCAATTGCAATTGGAACGATAATACTATGAATTTGGGGTGTTGTGTCCAAGATGTTTTGCTTACAACCAAATATGTGTCAAGAGATTTCTGAGAACCCGTATAAATCCTTGAATTAACAAGACAAGCAATAAAAAACATGAGTATTTTATTCTCATAAGTCATAACTGTGACTTGGTTAGACGGGCAAGAAAGAGTAAAAAATTAACAAACTGGCATTAATGTTTTCTTCAAACCAGCTGGAAATTATTAATGAAATACTTCAGGATCATGACCTTGTTTTATAAACTAACTTGACTTGGAAAAGAATTATTTAGACTAGGGACTATGCTGGCCGAATTGAATCTTTGAATCACCTTGTAAGCAAAACATTTATGATGAGCCTTAAATTTTTATATGGAAAAAACTTACCTCCATTACTTTACCTCCATGACATCCAATTACCCAATAAGAATTTGACACATGTCCAACTAACCCACACCACTTTCTCCTTCTTTTCTCTCTCCTCCATGTGTTGGTTATGCATGGGTTGGTTGGACATGTGTCAAATTCTTATTGGGTATTGGATGTAATGGAGTTAAAGTAATGTAGGTAAGTTTTTCCCTTTTTATATTTGTTATTGGAAGAGAGAAACAGAATATAGATTGACAAGAGTGCAAAGCAAAACATTATCAGAACACCTAAACCGGTGTTGGTCCTCCACAATAGTTATTTATGTGGTGCTGTCTGCAAGTACCATTTAGAACAAGAACAAGTGAACAACTAACGATGGGGCACCAACCATGTGTGCTTGTCAGTTTCATGGTCTAACACATTTGATCCTTTCAACCTCATAGTTTTGACATTCAGTCCTGAATTATTGCTGAAATAATAATTGATATATTAGATTTAGTAGAGTTTTAAATTTACTACTATGCCAAAGGCTGGGTCTAGTGACATGAGGTATACCTCCGGTGGCACCAATTTCATGGTTCAATCCCCACCAGTTCTCAGATGCTACACTTGTTCTAAATTCAAAAAGATGCTGCTATCAACATTTTGCTGGCCAAAGCAAGTTCAAAACACTTGGGATGGTCGATACTGATATAGAGCCTTCTATGGGCTACGTTGACCATTCTTGCAATAAATCCAACGCAAAGTTTGGGGCAAAAAAATTGTTCCAAAATACAAGGAACAAGCATTTCACCAATGAGATTTGTGTCAATCAGAGGATGTTAATTCCTCAAAGCATGACGAAGTAGTGTTTGAATTTTTATTAGAAAAGGTGGTCATATGTAGTGTTTATTGCCTTCAATAGAAATATACTTGTGCCTAAAAAAAGTATCCTCGTTATGTGACATTGTGTCAGTCAAAGGCATAGAAAATTTCTTCATTGTTACTAAGAACTTTACTTTTTGTACACAGTTCATTATTTTGTTTTCGAGAGTAAAAGAAAAAGTGCAGGTTAGTGTAGCCAATTGACATACATCCAAATGAAAAGTACATAGTTGATTCTTGCCGTCCCACAACGGACAAAAATATCTGTGATCCAAACATTGTATTCAGATACCATAGGAATGAGATTATATATGCATTAATTGATCATCTACATGTGAATGAACAAGACATACTTTTGCTTCATTTATATTTATTTTTAGTGGCTTTTTAGCCTCAAGACAATACTTATGCATGAAGCAGAATCATATTTCACCGTACTCAAGTTGGATTCCGATATACTCACTATGCTCCTAATTATAATGGACCACTTTCAATTTAATTATTTTTCCCGTCAAATGTAATTTATTCTATAATAATGCAAAAATATCTATAATTAATCACCTTAAAATATCTATAATTATTTTTCCCGTCAAATGTAATTTATTCTACTTATAAACTAATCTATAATCTAATTAAATATAACATACATGTCATAATTTAGTGGTCTAATTTTCCTTTTTAACTTAAAAAAAAAGTCAAATGAATTTTATATTTAGTATTGAAGGTAATATTTAGCCTGCAAGGATTTTATTTCAGGCGCCAAATATAAAACTATGTAGAAAAATACTAGAATTAATAAAGAGCGAGGAATCTTGTGGATATCTATATATGTAACGTTGCCTCACTGCCACTTGTAATCACCGGAGCATACAAAGAAAACAATAAAGGAATATGTAGTTTCAAAAAAGTTAACAATTGTTAGTTTCAAAAAAGTTAACAATTGTTGGCTTTGCCTATCCCATTATTCCCCCAGATTTAAAACCAACATATGCAAAAAAATGAAGTCTTTGTTAGTAAAACCCAAAGTCGGTTCACTTGCATAAATAACCCAAACCACAAACACAAATATTCACTCACCAATGCAATAATCATGGGTTCACTAATCATCAACCCCTCCATTTTTATTATATTCCTGCTTCTCTTGGCTGGAATCACATTGGTGCTAGCAGAAACAAAGCCAAAAATCTTCAGAGAATACATAGGAGCAGAATTCAATAATGTCACATTCTCAGATGTGCCAATAAATCCCAATGTGGAATTCCACTTCATTCTTTCTTTTGCCATTGATTACAATAACTCAACTTCACCTCCAAATCCTACCAATGGCTTTTTCCAACCTTACTGGGATACTAAAAATCTCAGCCCTTATCATGTCTCTTCCATTAAATACTCCCACCCTAAAGTTAAAGTAGCCATGAGCCTTGGAGGTGACACCATAGCTAGCCAATATGTGTTCTTTAAGCCCACATCGGTTGATTCATGGCTCCAAAATGCAATTCCTTCTATTACACATATAGTCCAATCATACCACCTAGATGGAATCGATATCGACTATGAACACTTTGAAGCAGACCCTGATACATTTGCTGAATGCATAGGGAAGCTTATATACTATTTGAAACAAAATAAGATTGTGTCCTTTGTTTCTATAGCACCATATGATGATGAACCAATTCAATCTCATTACTTGGCTTTGTGGAGAAAGTATGGGAATCTCATAGACTACGTGAACTTTCAATTCTATGCATATCCTAATGGGACAACCATAAGTGAATTTATGGGACATTTTGAAAGGCAAGTGAAGAATTACAGAGGAGGGAAAGTGTTGGTGAGTTTTGGAACAGATGATAGTGGAGGTTTAAAACCAGAGAATGGCTTTTTTGAAGCATGCACCCGAATATCACATCATGCTAAGCTTCATGGTATCTTCATTTGGTCCGCCGATGACTCCCAAAAATTTAACTTTCGTTATGAGATTCAGTCACAGACCTTGCTTACTGGCTAATATATTAATTAAGGTTGAGAGTGTTAAGTTCAGTATTTTTAGCTTTTGTGTGTGATTGAAATGTGTAATAAAGGTTTACTCCATTTTGTGAGTCAAACAAATTTTAGCGGTTCATGAAATTAAGTTTGTACTGATATATCCCAAAATAATCATTAGACTCAACTACATCCACATCATCAAAACCCATCTACCTCCAACTCCTCTTACATTCCAAATTAATATATATATATATTTATCATCATCTATTACGATTTACGAATAAATAACTTTATTCATAGAAAAGCAACTTTTCAACACTCCATCAACTTCGTTGACTTCGCGTCATTCATCAACGTCAACTCATCCTGCGCTTCCCACTTAGGAATCATCTCCTGATCATATACTTGCTTTAAATGAGCATGTAATAATTCCCCTTGTGTTGAACAGGGACGAGCTTGAGCTTGCATGCATTAAGTAATATTTGTTACACAGCTTGCATGTAACGTTACTTTCTATTAATGAAATTGTAAAAAGTTTGAACTTTTTTGCGTTATGCAAAAATGTAATCCTAAAAATCTCCATTTATTCATAATGTGGACAAACCTTGGTGGGTCATCGTCATAGTTCTTCCACTTAGCCATGTCAAACATACACAAAAAAAAAAAACGGGTTTTAAGTCAATCATAATAACAACTCTGATTCAATGTTCATATTAGTCACATGTTAATACACCAAACAACAAATGCTTCCCTTAATCATTCAAAAAATGCACTCCCATACACTATGCCATAGATTTCCCAAATCCAATAGACTTGAACGCGCGACTTAGATACATTCTTTCAGTCCAAACCAAACATTTCCAAACCATTTTCCTTTATGTACGTGAGTATTGTATGTGTTTTTCAACTATATTATATGCACGACCATTGGTCTTTTCGGCCGAACCACAGGCTTCTATACTTTTTTGATTCTACGCCTTCTACGCCATTCCATCATTCCACATCCATCTAATTGATATATTAATATATTTTGTGTCATAGGAGATAACATTGTTATGAAATTATCTAGTGAGTTACCCCTGATTTTACAGTTATATCTAAGCAAAACTAATGTTTTAAAAGCCGCACCGGACATCAAGTTAGAAAGCCTAGCAGGTCACGGTCGAAAAGCTTGAAACTGTCAAACCTATGGTTGGACCATTGAGGAAGCTAAGTTCGCTGCATGTATAGTAGAACCACACAACATATATTGTTTTGATAGGAAAACCTCTCAACATAATTTAAAATAAGGTATTAAAGTCAATTTTTGTATTTTGGTAAAGAAATACAATTTTATTTGGTAAAAAAAAAAAGAAATACAATTTTACACGAGAAAATTAAACTGTTCCTCTCTTCCATCTAGCTCATCTATAATCTTTAAATGAAAAGAAATTCCCTGCAAGACACTATTTTATATATATTATCTCACGGCTTATTCTAACTTGAATTTGAAATTTTGGATCAATCACAATTTTACCATTTGTGTTTCTGCTCCTCTCTCCCATCTAGCTCCAACTAACATTGCATTGCACTGTCGACTCAAAATGTGAAATTGAACACATAATATTTTACATCAGGGAAAATCCAAGAAAACAAATCGTCTCAAAATATATAAAGCGCTAATAAGAACACATATAGATGATATATATGGATTGATCTATTCATTCATAAATATAAAAGAAATGACTATATGGCAATTATTTGGAATGTTATTGACTAAGGAAATTAAAGGAAATCAATAAGATAAACCAGTTAGTTCTCTTGCGCAGCAATTGGGAATATTATTGATTAAGGGTACTATTGTCGTGATGAAATGGCACCTCTTGATGAGAATAATGATCCTAATTTTGATGTTGACGATGAAACTTAAGCAAGCTAGTTAATGTATGCCCTAAATTCATGTTATTCATTTTCCATGATAAAGCATTCTGATTGGGCCGAAAGTTAAATAATGGATACATATAAGCCCAAAATAACAACTCAGCCCAAACATTCCAATTCAAACATAATCCCTGAATTATGTGCGCCTATTCAGCAACAGTTGTTCTTATATTCAAATTTCAAATAGCATGGGACACTTGTCAAGAGCAGAATTGAAGGAAGACCACGTGGAAGATAATTGAAGATGGAAACAAGAACGTGGGAGACACCTAGACACATGTCTAATGAAGGAAGAAGCAGTTGATGAAAAACAAGAACGTGGGGGCAACGTGGTGAAGGCATAGTGGATCAATATAAAAGGGAAGAAACCGATAGAAGAAGGATCCTGAAATGATCAATCACATACACATAGAACAATCTCTCTTCATCTCAACATTCAGATTCATATCAACATTCATGAACATATTCCTGACTCCCAATTCATCACTCTCATATCATCCACCAAGATCCGTCCCTTATTTCCTTAGTATTTTCAATATTTTGTATATTTCCTTGTAATTTTCATTCTCTTGTAATCATCTCTATTGGAGACTCCTCTTTGTAATTCACATAAATACTTAATAAAATTTCATCTTTCACTTTAATTGTTCTTTTATCAATGTACACCATTTTTTGGGCGATACATTTTGGCGCCGACCGTGGGGAAGAAATCAATTTCTTCTCGGCACTACTTAAGAAATCATGGGAGATAATCTACCTTTACTATACATTCATGAAAATCCCCTTTTACCAGAGAGAAATCCTCCGCCTCATCTTACCAACAAATCTGAAGTCAACAATCAAATTTCTCAAAGAAAAAGTCAAATTTATGAGTTGATCCAATCAAACATGATTGATCTCGTCATACAGGACAGATCCTGTAAAACAGAATTGATCCTGTTAAAACGAACTAATCCTGTCAAACAAAACTGATCCTGTCAAACAAAACTGATCCTGTCAAACAAGACTGGTCCAGCGAGAAGACTCACAAAAAATCAAGAAAAGACAACAAACTACATATTAGTAATTGGAAATAAGGTACGAATCACTTAAATCTTTGTTTGAGTATTCATTTTGTTGTCATTATTTTGCCATACTTATTTATCATTACGAGAACAAAGTTGTGATACACATCTCAAATATATTTTATGAACATCCAATAAGTTATGTGGTCTAATAATATCTGAATCTTCTTGTTGAAAATATGTCTCATCAATTTATGTCAAACTTGCTGATTCATGTTTCACAATTCAAAATCTTATAATTTAAATGTCACACAACTTATATTTACCCAAGTATTTTTCACATTCATATCATGATGTATATGGTTAATTCATTATATTTGAACTCAAATTTCTTTGATGTTACACTAGAAAAATTTCAAATCAAAAAGTTGTAATTTAATCTCATGTCACATAATCATCTTGTCAACAAATCATGTGTCCCGAGTTCATCTTGTTAATAAATATAACATCCCGAATTCATCTTGTTAATAAATATAACATCCCAAATTCATCTTGGTAATAAATCTGACATCCCGAATTCATCTCGGTAATAAATCTGACATCTCAGAGTCATCTCGTTAATAATCTTGCATCTCAGATTCATCCCGATCACATTTCGAGAATCCCAAAATCATCTTGTTAATAGATCTTGTATCTTAGGAACATCTCAATCACGGATGTTGCATCTCATATACATCTTGTTTACGGATCCTTCATCTTGAGATCATCTCGATCACATATCAAGTATCTTGTAATCATCCTGAACACAAATCTTGTAATTTAAATTTGTCATATTCACATATCCTAAACCTCAAGAAAGATTCCATATCTTAAAATGATCTCATATCACTGAATATTCTCCTTAAACAAAAAACACACATGTCAAGAAATCACACTCTTGCTGGAACAAGAACTTCTCAAGGCCAAGATAGGATGTTGTACAAGCCAAAAGATTTCCCAGGTATGTAATTCCCCTTTCAAGTTATGTCCCTATAATATCTTTTGCTGAATTACATTCTTTGTTTATGGTTTATTCCTAGTACGAGAATAATACATTGCTGGTTAACAAATAAATTATTCATGATGACTTGATTTTTAGCTTTCTTGTTAGTTATAATTCCACAAATAATCATTCCAAAACGAATGCTACCACTGTGTAGACTCATATCAAACCAAATAACCTTGAATAAGACATTATTCATCCTGATAAGATATTGCACCACTAATCCTATTATCCAATATAATCTTATTATCTAATCTAATCCCGTTGTCTCATCTAATCCAATTGTAAAGTTTAATCATGCAATCTAGTTTATCATGTTATCTAAATTCTCATGTTGTTTAATTTAATTATCATATTATCTAATTTATCATGTTATCTAAATTATCCTGTTATATAATTTACCATGCTATCAAATATATCTTACAATCTAATTTATCCTCATATCTACTTTATCTTGTTATCTAATTTATCCTACTATCTAATCTAATCCAATTATCTAATATAATCTTGCTGTCTGATTTAATCTTATCATCCAGTCTAATTGGGCTATTTAAATTATCATATTATCTACTTTATCTTGCTATAAAATCTTACAATATAATCTAATTCTGTTATCTAATCTAATTCAGCTATCTACTCTAATCTTGTTATCTAATTTAATAATTTTATCGAATCTAATCATGTTATCTATTCTAATCATGTTATCTAATATAATCATGTTCTCTAATCTAATCCTGTCATATAATCTAATCATTTTATCTAATTTAATCATGATATCTAATCTAATCCTTTTATCTAATCTGATCCTGTTAGATAATTTGATCCTGTTATCTAATCTGATCCTGTTAGATCATTTGAACCTGTTATCTAATCTGATCATGTTATCTCGTCTAATCCTGTTATCTAATCTGATCCTGTTATCTAATCTGATCCTGTTATCTGATCTGATCCTGTTATCTAATCTGATCCTGTAATTTGATCTTATCTTATTATCTAATCTGATCATGTTATCTAATCTAATGTTGTTATCTAATCTGATCATGTTATCTCATCTAATCCTATTATCTAATCTGATCCTGTTATCTGATATGATCCTATTATCTAATTTAATCCTGTTATCTGATCTAATCCTGTAATTTGATCTTATCTTGTTATCTGATCTAATCCTGTTATCTCATCTGATCTTGTTATCTCTTATGATCCTGTTATCTCATCTAATCCTGTTATCTGATATGATCCTGTTATCTAAATCTAATCCTGTTATCTAATCTGATCCCGATATCTAATCTATTCCTGTTATCTAATCTGATCCTGTTATCTGATCTGATCTTGTTATCTGATCTAACCCTATTATCTAATAATCATAATCCTATTATCTTATTTAATCCTGTTATCTAGTCTAATCATGTTATCTAATTTATCATGATATCTAATTTATCCTGCTATATAATTTATTCTGTTATCTAATTGACTTTGCTATTTGATTCATCTTATTATTCAATTCATCATGTAATCAGATTTGCCCTATTCTCAAATTTATCCTATTGTTTGATATATCTTATTCTTCCCGTTGTCATAAATAAAGGACACCATACAAAACCACATTTCAAATTCCCAGATTACTAACGGCAATACAAGAATTTGTCATATATAGTTTCATATCTCAGAATTACAAAACACTAGAAAAGTTTTTAAAGTTTTTGTAACAAAATATACTCAAAACTTTGGAACAAATATGACCCAAATAAGTCCAAGAAACTCCAAAATCTTGATCACAGATTGCGAATTTACACACGATTAAAAGGGATTTCACAAGAAACACTCAACGTGTATGAACTCAAACTTCCCGAAGTCTGAGATTGATGACTGTGAGCTAAGTATGATGGTTTAATAATAAACTCTCGAAATGCCTAATACCCGGTACATGATCCAATTTTTTCCAAACTTATAAGAACATCTTGAACACCCGATGTTACGCCAAATTCACAATTTTATAAGTATATCTTATACACCAGATACTACATCAAATTCAAAGACTCAAAGGAACATGCAGTATCACGAGAACATGTTATAGGAACTTCTAAATCATATATCAAACAAATATATCATAACAACTCATGTACCATTTAACAAGGATAACTCATGATCTTGTATCACAAGAACATTCCTCAAAACTAATATGACTGAAATGAGAACATTTAAGCTAAGTATACCAACAATTGTTCAATCAATTTTCCTTTGTGCAAATAGGCAGGCCTAATAGTAAGAGCCTTAATTAGATGCTTCCTTAATGGTTTTATAACATGAACCTCTCATAATCCTGATAAGTTTTGTACATCAAAAACTTTTTTCTTTTTTTTTTTTTAAAAAAAATTATTACATGTCCTATAATGCTATCCTTATACATCCTGTACTGTTAAGATCTTTCATAATACCAGAGTTGACATTCAAGACCACACACTTATTCTACAATAAGAACTTCATGAAACTCTTCTTAGCGATATCTAAATTCTCAGACAATGTACTTATTTGAGAAACATTATTATACTCTATCGTGGACATGAGCTAACAAACATAATCAAAATCTCCTATCTAGTTTTCTTATTTGTTTCGAACTAACTTCACTGATACAATTGTTACTCACACTTGAAAGCTAACTCTCGGATCAAATGCACCGAGACACTAATAACCCAAAACTAGAGTACACACTAGATACACTAATAGCCCTGAACACACCAGAGTACACACATGCATACACTAGATACATCAAACTCTAATCTTATAGGTCAAACACTCAAATACTAAAAGAAAGTAAATAATAAGTGATTGATGCCTTGAACCAAGTTTATAGGTAAGTTTTCTCTAAAGTACCACCCGTTGGCTTACGAGATTCACCAAAACCATCCTAAGAAGTAGCACTTGAAGAAGCCCTGCAGGCGTATTGTGGAGGCGTATAAGTAAATTCCTCCCCTTCTTCATCCTCTAAATCACTATTCAAAAACTAGGAAAAACTCATATTCTCATACTTTACTCCTATTTTCCATGAATCCATTTGCCGCGGCACCTTTCTGAAACTCTCTTGTCATCTTGATTTGAGCATGCAACCTGAATTTCTTCATAGCATCCTTCTCATTGATTGTCATTTCAATCAAATTTTCATCCAACTACTTATTCTCCTTCTTCAAACACTTAATTTCGAGCTATTGTAACTGCAATTCTGCTCATAAATCCATAACCTTAACATGAGCCTATTGAACCGCACTCTAGGCCCTATCCTCAAATTTCAAGTAGGTATCCTCAAACTCAAAAAACGAAGATCCCAATCAAATCTCAGAGATGAAAAATTTCAATCTCCTAAAAACGCATTAGTCCAAGATTCTGGAAGATGCACCACAGTGTTCAAAAGGTATAACCTTGTATATTAGATCTCATTTCTTTTTCAATTCTTCAATTTGAAACCTGATACAAACTAGCAGAGTAGAAAATGATGAGTCATGTCCTATGGGCTTTAAACCATTAGCATTACGAGATGTCCTAGCAATAACCCGAATCCTTGATTCTACAATCCCTCTAACTGAGATCACTACAAATTTCTCTGTCTCTTCAAAATCAATTTCACATGAATAAATCCATATTCATAGAAATAAACACATACCAGATTCACAAATATAAAACATCTCAAATTCATGTTTACAAACAAAGTCCTAAACTTTCATACATAGATCGATCTCAGATTACAAGTAAACACTAAATTAAAGTACTTGGAAAGCTTAATAAAGCTACGAATCAAGCATAAAAACCGCCGGACAATCATAAAATTACAATTGATTCTCACACTCAAAACCATCTTGTACACCAAATCAACCCATTCTCAATAATGTCTTATACATAAGACGATATGAAATTACTTCATTATCTCGCAAGAACATCCTCCATGAATTACATTTGCTTTATTGGAACATCTAAGAGCACACAATGACCAATACACTTAGCATTTCCGAAATGACTATATTGGTCATGACATTCTTCATTATCTCTTAGATAAATCATTTCACAACCTGGGCAAGCAACCTAATGGCCACCTATGTATGCGCCATACAAGAACCATTCATGTACCACCAATACATAGTTCCTGAACTTATCAATATTTTTCCAGAAACCAAAACCTCTTTGCAACACAGGGGGAGTACACAACTTCTCTAAGCAATGTTTTCTCTATTGGGAAAACTTTTAGCTCCCATCATCATGTTCTTCATTCTAAGACTAATCTCCTATGATCTGGAAATCATAAATTTGTTCATAACAAGGTTCTCTCAGATCTCATAAATAGGTTCTCACCTAGACGAGAGATTTTTGAATCATAGACACACAGATCCTGATTATTGTCAAGTTAACTTCATCCCCTTTCTTAAGTCAAAGCGTCAAAATTCCTTATAAACAAAACCTCGACTTCATTTACATTTTAGGAGTGACATTCCCAAACTTAATACTTCACGTAAACTCCAATCTTCACATATATTGTTTAGAAAAATCAAAATACCAAACAGGAAAAATGTTAAGATGTTGTATACGTAATTTCCAAACCAAAGACCTAAATCCCAAACTCCTTTCTACAAGAAAACTTTCTACGTAAAGATACGAAATATATGATTGGACGTCGAAAATCAGAACAAGACATAGTTCTAATTCAAACGAGACAAAACTCTACATGTCCAACTTGAGTTAGTCACATAGAGTGGGGGAGTAAATGTATGCCCTAAATTCATGTTATTCATTTTCCATGATAAAGCATTCTGATTGGGCCGAAAGTTAAATAATGGATACATATAAGCCCAAAATAACAACTCAGCCCAAACATTCCAATTCAAACATAATCCCTGAATTATGTGCGCCTATTCAGCAACAGTTGTTCTTATATTCAAATTTCAAATAGCATGGGACACTTGTCAAGAGCAGAATTGAAGGAAGACCACGTGGAAGATAATTGAAGATGGAAACAAGAACGTGGGAGACACCTAGACACATGTCTAATGAAGGAAGAAGCAGTTGATGAAAAACAAGAACGTGGGGGCAACGTGGTGAAGGCATAGTGGATCAATATAAAAGGGAAGAAACCGATAGAAGAAGGATCCTGAAATGATCAATCACATACACATAGAACAATCTCTCTTCATCTCAACATTCAAATTCATATCAACATTCATGAACATATTCCTGACTCCCAATTCATCACTCTCATATCATCCACCAAGATCCATCCCTTATTTCCTTAGTATTTTCAATATTTTGTATATTTCCTTGTAATTTTCATTCTCTTGTAATCATCTCTATTGGAGACTCCTCTTTGTAATTCACATAAATACTTAATAAAATTTTATCTTTCACTTTAATTGTTCTTTTATCAATGTACACCATTTTTTGGGCGATACAGTTAACTAGGCGTAATGTTAGCTAATGCAGTATATTTCTCCTAAATAAGTGTCATCTTCTTAGAACCGAAACAACATGATGTTAAAAATTAGAAAGACATAGATGGCATCAAGAAAAGAAATCATTAGTTGCTTGCTCCCTTTCTCTAATGCTAGAGAAACATAGATGGTTTCAAGAAAGCATTGATAAAAATTTAAAACGAAACAGCATGATCTCTCCTCCGGTACATCCCCTATATATATTGTTGACAAATCGGTAGGGAAAGAGAACAAGATGAAGAATTAAACAAATCTTTATATTGATAGATGATGAAAAAGAATACAAAAACAACAACAATATTCTAATCCACTTGGACTAGATCAAAACATCCCTCATAGAGGTGATGACCACTCCTCATTGAGGAAATGGATTTACAAAATAAATCCCTAACACTAGGGTAATGACCACTCCTCATTAACTCTCCCTCTTGGTGTAGACTCTCATAAATCTCACACACTAAAATGTTTAGGTTAGGACCCTTTATATAGGCAATAGGGTCACTAACCACTTAAAGATACAACTCATTTAATATAATCCTAATATTTCTAACACGCCCCCTCAAGTTGACACTACTTAAACTTATGAAAGTGTCAAATTGTCAATACAAACAATAAGGTTTAGTGAATTAATTAGATCGAGTTCTTTTGATCTTGTACAAAAACAAAAATGGAAGACTTCCTCCTTTTGTCTTTAAAAATACATTCATATTTCTAATCTTTCTCTCGTCATCTTCTCCTCAAACTAATCTTATTCATCAACTTAGTCTTCACATTATCTGCATTCCACCACGAACTATCAAAACCAAGTGCAATGTGAACTCCATTATTAATCTCCTAAATCCAGCTCCAACAGATCAAGACAAAATTATATTTCTTGATATAACTGGTATTTGAAAGTGACATACATAATTCCTCATCTGCCATTTTTTTTATGAAATTGCAATCCACCATGACACCAATCCATCTAAGTAGAGCAATTTATATCATGCATCCCGCTTGTCTGCTCAATCATTTGCATTTGGTTGACCAACATAGGCACTAGCTTAAAAATGATTCAAACAGAACTGAACATGTTGAATTCCAGTAAAACTAGCAATGACAAAGAAAACCCTCTGCCACCAATTAGGCAAACATGAAACCAAAAGAGGATATGAAATCCAGAAAACAAGTAGCCCAAGAAACTTCTGACACCTATTAGGAACCTTCCAAGAATCTTGACATAGCATCAAAATTCATCTTCCTTTCATAAATTTTGGATGTGAGGGAATTATTGAATAGAGGAGATATAAGAACTGGATAAAGAATCATCACACTCACCAAACTCATTGGTAGAAGATAAAGATTTCTCTCCAATTGTAATTGTAGTTGGATTCTCTCGTACGGATTCCGGAAGCTGAAGATCGATACACTCTATCAATCTACTTGAAACACTATAAATGAATAGTCTTGAAGTGTTCCTCAATTTGAAGTGGGCCCTCTTAAACATTAATCATTCCTTCGGCAATGCATATTATTACCAGAATCAGAAAATCATTATGATCTTGGAAGTCTTCACCTTCTTCGTCTCTTGGATCTTGGAAGCCTTCACCTTCTTCGTCTCTTGGTTCTTGGGAAATGGAATCTTGCTCACTTTCTTGAATAATGTCTTCAAGTAATTTGCGAAGGATTGCAGCATAAATTTGAGCACTACAAGCCAAGTCTTGATTTGGAGGTTCTTGAATGGATTCTTGATTATCCATCTTAGGATTTTTGAAACACATGAATCACTATCTCAAATTCTTGGTGATAATAACATGAATTAATCTCACAAAAGATCATCTATGGCTCTGGTACCATGTTGACAAATCGGTAGGGAAAGAGAACAAGATGAAGAATTAAACAAATCTTTATATTGATAGATGATGAAAAAGAATACAAAAACAACAACAATATTCTAATCCACTTGGACTAGATCAAAACATCCCTCATAGAGGTGATGACCACTCCTCATTGAGGAAATGAATTTACAAAACAAATCTCTAACACTAGGGTAATGAGGAGAGAGACCAAGTTAACTCTCCCTCTTGGTGTAGACTCTCATAAATCTCACACACTAAAATGTTTAGGTTAGGACCCTTTATATAGGCAATAGAGTCACTAACCACTTAAAGATACAACTCATTTAATATAATCCTAATATTTCTAACATATATATATATATATATATATATATATATATATATATATATATATGCCATTTTTGTATTAAAACATCGAGTATTCAATTTATATTATTTCCCAAAATAGTCTTCAATTGTATCAGTTTTTGCTTTATTGATGCATTTTGCTTGAAGGTCGCCATAAAACAATTATGAACACAATGAATCTCTACGACTATAAAGAATTTTTATATACTATATCTACGAGGAGATTTATTTAAAAAAACAAAATAGTGAGGGATGATTATTGTAAAAATAAAAAGTAAATCCAACACATCAGCCTAACTCTTTCAAGTTTTTCTCATATAATTTCTAAAAAATCAATCTAAACTTAATACTTTCCATCAAGTGGAGGATTATAAGAGTTGGTTAAAAAATATTTTTACCTTAAACTTTAGGGTATTTTTATTTCTAACCCTCGGCTTCAAAAACCTTTTGTACTAGGGATATTTGTAGAAAAAGAGAGAAACTAAATGGTCCTATAATTTTATTAATGACGGTTTCCTATATTTATACTAATAATAATAATTCTGTTGAGACTAAATACAAAACATAAAAATTGGTCACTATAACTATCCTTAGAAATATCAAAAACCTAGAATACATAAAATAAATAAATAATTGGAATTAACTAATTCAAACTAGCCTATTATAAACCACAACAACAATAATATGTTCTCGCAATATTTCATGATGATCTATAAATGACCTTTTTTTTATCAGGATAAATGACCCTTAGTAAGTTGATGAGTTTAGATGGAAAAATTATTTCTTAAGTTTTAATCAAATACTAATAATAATGGAAAATGTCATTTAAATCCCTCCGAATATACAAAAGGACAATTCAGGAACTCAAACTTTCAAAAGGACCATGAAGGAACTAGGACCTAGTTGACATTTTAAAATTGTGTGAAATTCAATAGGGTGGTTAGTAATTTCTGTTTTATGATTAGGACAATTTTGTCCTTTCACACAATTTTAAAATGTCAATTAGGTCCTAGTTCCTTCATGGTCCTTTTGAAAGTTTGAGTTCCTAAATTGTCCTTTTGTATATTTGGAGGGATTTAAATGGCATTTTACCAATAAAAAAAATAATCTATACTCCCATATTTATTTTATTTAGTTCCCGCGCGTCCCTCTTCCCCTGCCAGTGACTGAAGCCGCCGCCGCCGCCAAATAAGCAACCGCCACTAGTCGCAAATAAGGAACTCCTATCTCTTTATACATAATCGTTTCTTTTTCTTTTAATTTCTAGTTTCCTTTATGCTATGAAGTTTTAATTCTGTTTATTCTCTGCAATTGCAATAATTTCAGGTGAGAGAAAGAAAGAAAGATGTATAGATCACGAGCTGAAGGCTTGACTTTCACCAAGGAACCCTATATTGAGGATTTTGGGCCCCGCAGAATGTATTTCACCCATTTCATTTCATTCAATCTTCATACATACTAGTAGTATTTATTAATTGTGTAAGAGGATTTATTTACTGTTGTTTCTTGCTTTGTTTCAGCAAGAGCATGCAATTTACGGCGTTATCGGAGTCAGAGATCAGTAAAATTGCTGAGGTTCAAGTTGCCAAAGGCTCATACTATGATGAGAAAAGAAAGCCTGTTCAGAATGGCTTGTTGGACCCTCGCATGGTATTATTTATATGCTTTCCAATGTCTTCATGTGCTCATATGCCTCAATTAAGTAATGGTGTTTTTTATTAGACTAAGGATGTTAGTTAGGTTAATTATTAGCATGTGATATTACTAATCTACTCTAATTATATACCTTAATTCTCACTTTCCCACTCTTGATTGCTTGTTTATTATGGATAAGTATTATTAGGGTTTATTTGGAAGAAATTTGAGAGAAATTAGAAAGTTGCTTTTATTTAGGAACAAATTGAAATCTGAAAGTGATCTTATATTTAGGAAAGGAGGGAGTATATTTAAAGGTTTTAGAATGTTATACTGAATGTAAATAATGGGATATTGTCTGCTGCAATGGACTTGATGATTAGATGAATCAAATTGTTGGATAGGTTTCTTATGAAATTAAGCAAAAAATGTTGCATGCTGGTATGTAGCTTGGAAATAATGTCTCCTTAAAGACAAATTTTTTACTTGTTTGCATTCTTCGTTTTTTGCATTTCGTTTGGTGATCATAGACTGAAACATCCATTAGGTAGATTTATTGAATTAGGATATTTTGTTTGCATGAAAAGGGAGGTACTAAGTGGCATCAGATGTAGAGGTTTTTTTTGCTATTCTAATTTGGATTGACAGCTTAGGAGATGGAAGGATATTGATTTTACAAACTTCCATTCTGCTGGTTGGCATTCGAAAAGTTTTCTGGTTTTCATTGCTTGTGAAGCTTATTTTTGTCCTATTCAGGGTCCTGCTAACAAGAGCTGCACTTGTGCAACATGCGATGGGAATTTTACTGACTGTCCAGGGCACTACGGATACATAAACCTTGCTCTTCCAGTTTTCAATGTTGGATACAAGGAAAAAATTTTGCAAATATTGAAGTGCATTTGCAAGGTATGAAAGTTTACGTTTCTCTTGTCTACTCTCTTTCTCTACTTTTCTTAGTTCAACTGTTTCTTGTCTACACTTTTTCTCTTCTTTAATTCTTATTCTCATTAATAATTAACATGCTGTTTGGAATGTCTTGCAATTGCTTGAGCTATTTGAAGAGATATTTATTTGTGCAGATGTTAGATCTCCAATATATATATATCTATAGTCTAAAATATTTTAAATGTTCATATACATAGAACTTTTGAATCCTGATCTTATTGTTTATGATTGTTGTTGACTTATGCCTGAATATGCGGTGATTTTTCTTTAGGGCTGTGCTCGTATACTCCTCGATGAAAATTCTTGTAAAGAACGCTTGAAGAAGATGAGAAGCCCAAAGATAGAGCCTTTGAGGAAGATTGCAATAGCTAAAAGCCTTATCGATAAATGTAGTGCCATGACAAGTAGTAAAGCGGTAACGTGTCAAAGATGTGGTTTTATCAATGGTATAAATTCTTTTCATTTGTTTCAAGTTTCAATATTGTTTTCAGCTTGAATGTTGTATTATGGCATTTTAACTCCTCTATTTGTGGTTACAACAATAACAACAACAACAACAAAGTCTTATCCCACTACGTGGGATTGACTAGGTTAAAACATATTAGCTCCCATAAATTTGGAGCCTTTTGTTTATGAGCCCTGGTGAATCTTTGTTTTAAAATCTTTGACATGCATCATGAACTGGATTTTTGTTAGAATCTATTATTAGGGGAAATGGTAAAAAAACTGTTTGAGGTTGTTTGGAGTTTAGACACATTCAAAGAAGGCCATTAGATGTGGCCATAAGGAGGGTTGGTCAAGTAGTTTGGATTTCTTCAAAAAAAAAAGGTTGGGGGAGACCATAGAGAAATCTTAACAAAGTTGTTAGATAGGATCTTTTGATTAATAATTTATTCAAATATTTAGTTTTTGTTGGAGTGCAATGATGTCATATGATCGATATAGCCGTTCCCACCTAGTGGGATATGACTTTGTTGTTGTTGTGTTTGTAATAGAAATAGTCATTTTTTTACTCTTGCTCTTTCATTCAAACGATTGAATCTATTGGATACTATTGTATTCTTTTATGCATCTAACTAACTTTATAGGCAGTCTTTGGGACATAAGCAATGAGTAAGTAGCTAACAAGGCTTCGCATTTTTACAGGTCCTGTGAAGAAGCTTGTGTCTAATCTAGGCATTATTCACGATACTTCCAAATGTATTGATGGCAATGTGAAAGACTTCCGATCAGCAATTTCTCATACAAGAGAGTCGAATGCTCCCATCAACTTGACTACTCATACACTAAACCCTCACAGAGTTCTTTCCCTCTTCAAAAGGATGCTTGATGAGGTCCGAGGTTCTAATCAAGTTGAATTTATTTGGGCTGTGACTTCTTATTTTTCTTTTCTTTCCTTTATTGAAGTGTAATGGTCAGTGTTGTAATCTTAAAGATGACATGCATCCAATGATGGGTATTTTATGTCTCAAGTTAAAGTTTTAATCATATTTTCTTGTAGGACTGTGAATTACTTAATCTTGCAGACAGACCTGAGAAATTCATTATGACGAACATGGCCGTGCCACCCATAGCTATACGACCTTCAGTTATAATGGATAGTTTCCAGAGGTAATGTCAGAATACATGTTCTCATTTGTGTTAAGTCTTGGAAGCATACCTATAGGGCTTTAACCTATTCACTTATGGTATCATTCAACTGTGCACTTATATATAATTTTTCTCCTTAATTTGTGGTAGCAATGAAAATGATGCGACAGAGAGGCTAAAGCAAATAATTCAAGCAAATGGCAACCTTCGCCATGAGTTACAAGAAGCTAGCGGGGCATTCAAATCTCTGGTATAGTGAAACTTTTTTATTGGTGAATTTTCCTTGTTAAACATAAGATGATATAATTGAATATTGTGATGTCATTTTTGGTAACAGTGCAGATTTATACACAGGTTTTGTTACAGGTGAAGAAGGCTTTATGCATTTCTTGTTTTTGGATGACTTCTATAATACACCACTCTATTTTTCTATCGAACCTTTTTGGGTGATAGATGTTTCTTTTGAGTTCATTAATCATCAATATTAATGTGTATCAGTAGAAAAGTTGAAGTATTTAATAATCCGTACTATTCACAATCTGTGAACAATGTAGCTTATTTATCAAATTCTATGCAATTTTTACTTTGATAGCTCCTGTCAAGGCTATCCTTCTGGCATGAGAAGCTTTCATAGGGTTTTAGAATTTAAAGTCATTCTGTTAATGTTGGCTAGGATGGCTGGGAAATACTTCAAGTTGAGGCTGCTCAATTCATAAATAGTGATGTGCGTGGCATTCCATTTAATATGCAACGTGCTAAACCATTAGCTGGCTTTGTTCAACGCCTTAAAGGAAAACAGGGGCGTTTTCGTGGCAATTTATCAGGGAAGCGTGTTGAATTCACAGGCAGGACAGTCATTTCACCAGATCCTAATCTGAAAATTTCTGAGGTCAGCCATCTTCGCAGAGCTTGAGCACCCATTTTTTACCATTTATATATTTTGACGAATTCTTAGGACATGAAGCATAAGCCAAAAGACTAAGAGTTTAACTTCTATTTACTCTTTGTGAATCATAGAATGTTCAATGAAAAAGAGAAAGGTGGTGATAGTGAAATGAAAACATGATTTATAGCTATGGAAGCAATAGTACTGGGGTTTTCCCTCTGTCTCCCAACTCTCTTAGACGTTCTTGAAAATGTCACTCATGATTATTTCTTGACATTGATTTGTTTTAGGTTGCAATACCAATTCATATGGCTCGCATATTGACTTTCCCTGAGTGTGTTTCCCCTCACAACATTGAGAAATTGAGACAATGTGTGAGAAATGGCCCTGATAAGTATCCTGGTGCAAGGATGTTTAGACATGCTGGTGGTTTGACAAGGTTTATAATTGGCATTTTGTTTCACACACACGATACTTTTGCAGCTGAATTATTTCCAGTAGTTCATGCTTGCGAATAAATTATATACAATTGCATTCTATTGCAGGTCCTTAAAAATTTCTTTTCGAAAGCGCCTTGCTGATGAATTGAGGTATGGTGATATTGTTGAGCGTCATTTGGAAGATGGAGACATTGTTCTTTTCAATAGACAACCAAGCTTGCATCGCATGTCTATCATGTGTCATAGGGTAATTAACTGAACTCTAAGTAGGATTCACTGTGAAATCTGGTTCTCATTTCATTAATCGTAATTTGCTCATACAGGCTAGAGTTATGCCTTGGAGAACTCTGAGATTCAACGAATCAGTCTGCAATCCATATAATGCTGACTTTGATGGTGATGAGATGAATTTACATGTACCACAGACTGAGGAGGCACGGACAGAGGCTGTCTTATTGATGGGGGTAAGTTCAATAGATCCTGTTATTATAAAGGACTGGATGTTAACTATATTTGATGGCTTCCGTTTAAGTTTGTTTGGTGTTGGTGAACATCAAGTTATTCCAGTTTGTTCTGTTTGCATGATGATGCTTTGTTATCATGTAAATATGCTCAACAGAATGTGAAAACCGTAACAGATTAAACCACAAGGAGACACTGAATGAATTAGAGAGCTAAGGAGTAATGTGTAATATGAATGTGCAACCATTGCTGTGTTTTTCTTCTTTATTTGTTGTTACAATGGTTAAAGAGTATATTAGAAAAATTTGGCCAAATAAAAAAGAGTATATTAGAAAAAACAAAGATTCAAGGATGTGAATTCTTCCACATAATCCAAGAAATGTAGACTCATCTGGTTTAGAATTTTTTGATCCCTTTGTAAATTTTCAAGGGACTATCCTAAGAAACTCATCTATTATTGTCGTCGCTGTTCATTCAGTTGTACTTATAGATGAGTCAAACATTGTTGAGGTTTGGTTTACTTAAATTATTATATTATTCATTTCCTTTATCATTCACTCCCCTAATATTTGATTGAACAGAGAACCATTATGATTTTTAATCCTACTGATTACCCTTCTAATCTGCATTAATGGCACTAAAAAATATAAACTTGTAACAGTATGTTGCTCTTTTTTAGTCTATAAATAATTGTATGGGGATCTCACTAAGACTTTGTTTCTGCAGGTGCAAAACAATCTATGCACGCCAAAGAATGGGGAAATTCTGGTTGCTTCTACTCAAGACTTTTTGACCTCCTCCTTTTTGATAACAAGAAAAGATACTTTTTATGATCGTTCTGCTTGTGCACTTATTTGCTCATACATGGGTGATGCCATGGATAATGTTGATCTGCCAACTCCAGCTATTATAAAGGTGAGAATTGAAGCCTTTTAATGTCTGTGTGGGTACAAACAGTTGCACAGTTGCTTATCTATGTAGGCCTCTATTATTTGAACTTTTACTATCTAATATGCTTAATACATTTACCTAGACTCTCTGCTTCTGCCCTTATTTGTTGTCTACATTCCCATGTATAGCTGTCTCATATTTTTTTTTATCAGAATAGCTGTCTCATATTTACTTACTGCTGTTTGCTTACAATTTGAAACAAGTTAAATCTATGTTTGATTGGAATAGCCAGTGACCACTGATCATTTGAATGAATTTCTGACAGAGAAGCCTCTGAACCGGAATTATTTGCTCTTGATAGATTTGGCCTATCTTGTCAACTGCCTTCTAATATCAATAGAATAGAAGGTTTCACAACTCCGATTTTTCCACTTTCTTTTATTAATCCTTTTATACGTAATTTCCTCTTCCCTCACTTCCCAAACAGAGTGAAAGGCCCCCGGTTTTGACATATGTTTCTGTAAACTCTGAGTCCCAGTGATGCTTAATAGTGAAGCTTAGTAAAACCGTCTCTTTGTTAGCTTGTTTTGTGTTATGTTGTGTTAAGGGAAATTTATTCTTACCTTATCCAGCAGCTAGTTACATTAAGAGCTTTTTGGTATTTAATGAATATTACTATAGCCTTAGAGCATTTATCATTTTCTCTTGTTTTTTTACCTTCATCATTTTCTCTTGGTTTCAGTGCAGTGATTTTGGCATAAGGAGTGTATATTTTTTGCTGGGCATTTGCATTGCTGTTCGGTGTTTTTGCTTAGTTAGAACTTGGAATGCTTGAATTTTCTTGGGGAAACTTTTATCATTTCTCTTTAGGACAATATTGTTTTCATGGTTTCTCTTTAGTACTCAATGCTGACATAGTTTCAGTAAAAAATGGTTTGAAAAATAATTATCTATCCATTTGTTATTTATTTTTGCATCGGTTACATGTGTTTCCTTCAAGTAGGATATATTAAGTGTTATTATACACTGGATTTCTTTTACTATTCTCTTTAGATATGTTTATTTGTGATAACAGAATAAAGCAAAAATATGTTCCAGCATTGTGTTGCTGATTGCCAATTCTTTCACTATATTAGTTTTGAACATGATTTTGTTTTGGCAGCCAGTAGAGCTATGGAGTGGGAAACAAATATTTAGTGTTTTAATACGCTCTCATGCAAATGTGAGGACCTATGTGAATCTTACTGTTAAGGAGAAGACTTACAGCACAAAGCTTGATGACAGGAAAAGAGAGTTTAAAACAATGTGTCCTAATGATGGGTTTGTTTATTTTCGCAACAGTGAGTTAATCTCTGGACAACTTGGAAAAGTTACTTTAGGTTAGTTGCTCTGTTTTTTTCTTTTTCTTCGCTTATTTTCTCTTTCTTCACATGAGATCAACCTTTAGTACCTTTTGTTTTAATTACGATAGAGAACAGTCTGATTGGAACAAAATGCAGCTTTGACTTGTCTGTCATAAGATTGTGGCACATTGTGCATGGTATTTTGCCTTTTTTCACAAGCATAAAATAACATGGAGCCAAGCTTGTTTATGAGAACATGGCAATTGAATAGAGACTCCAGGTTTCTAGTATTGCTGTATACAACTATTGTGCTCTTACATACTTTTAAGAGAAATATATTTCTTTTTATGGTTCCACATTTGAAATTGAATACAGAAAATATATTTGAATATATCAGTTTCGTTAACCTATTTTTTTAAAAAAAAATTATGAGATTGACATTTATGTTAATATTTACTTTCTTACTTGTAGGGTTGATTAAATAGAGTCTGATGTTTTACTTCAATTTTTACTTTCAACATTTTGTTTGTGTAACTCGTTTTGAAACATATTTTCATTGGTTTCTGTTATTGTTTTTAACTGTAAAGGGCTTTATGTCATCATATATTTGGATGGCCTGATAGTTTTTGGTCGATATCAGGAAATGGAAATAAGGATGGGCTTTTCTCGGTGTTACTAAGAGACTATAAAGCCCATGCCGCTGCCTCTTGCATGAACCGTCTAGCTAAGTTGAGGTAAATATTTAGCTTAATGGTTGCCTTTAATATGGCACTCCCACTGGTTCAGTTTTAAGAAACTCATGGGATGATTCTTCTGTCCTGAATATAAGAAACATTGACCTCTTGTTGTATTTATTGGATCATTCGTTTTATTGCCTTATTTATGTAGTATAGTTTGGTTAGTATCATTAAATACTAAGTTGCAGGAGGTAAAAACTAAAAAGAACTAAGACACAAGATCTAACATTCTGTGTGGCCATTTTTGCGAAGAAAATGGAATCAGTGACATATTTATGAATCTTAAATAATAATAACCACATTTGTTGGTCTAAATGAATCAGTGACATATTTATGAAATTAAAGCGTGTTGAATACTTACACTCAATCTTATTAGATAGTTTTAGCTTGACGGCACTTTGTACTGTACTGTTTTGCTTTCTCCCATCTACTTTTTTTGGTTTGGAAATTTGAAAAACATGTATATTATATATGATTATGGAAATACATTTTCTATTCATAGTGGTAAGCTCAGTTATTCTGATATTGTATTCTGCATTCATTATTTGGGTTGATTCTACCCACATAATGTGCATGTTTTTTCCTCGGATGCAGTGCTCGATGGATAGGCAATCATGGATTCACCATAGGCATTGATGATGTCCAACCAAAACCAGAATTGATCAACAAGAAAGATGAAACAATTTCAGATAACTACAGAAAATGCGACAAGTTCATTGAATCTTTCAATAAAGGAAAGCTAGACCTCAAAGCTGGTTGTGATGCTGCTCAAACATTAGAGGCTATGATAACTGGTGTATTGAATGGTGTACGAGACACTACTGGGAAGGTATTCTTTTTTCTTTTTGTAAAACAGAGATTTTTGTGTTTTGCTGTTGCTTCTAGGACTTTGCAATTGTTTATAAATAAAAAGCCTTCTTTTGATATAACGTAATTTCTTCGTTAGGTGAGTTTGCTTCCTTGTTGTTGGTCTTTGATAAATGGTTATTGGTTTGTTCTATCACACATTCCTAGGTTTGCATGGATACACTGCACTGGAGAAATAGTCCCTTGATCATGTCACAGTGTGGTTCTAAAGGATCTTCTATAAATATCAGCCAAATGGTTGCCTGTGTTGGCCAACAGTCAGTTGGGGGTCGTCGAGCCCCCAATGGATTCATGGATCGAAGCCTTCCTCATTTTCCAAGAAATGCGAAGACCCCTGTAGTATGTTTGCTTTCAGTTACACTGTACTCTTTTGTTGAATTTTATTGTGGTATCTATTACTCAATTGGCACACAATCTTATAAACTTCCACATTGTTTTTGTGGACTTTATTGACCTATTAGATTACAAATTTTATCGCCCATAACTTGGAAAGATCCTAAGTTTCATTCTATATCTAGAATTGTGATGTCACCTCTTTATGCTTTCTCACTTTCTGTTTTGCTCCCTTCTCTATCTAACAAGTGGTAACTTTTGAGGATGTCTGTTATGTTATTTTAGAAATAAATTAGTGATTTGATTTAATTGATTGATTTAGTCAATCATTAATGGATTGATTGGGTCAATTAATTAGATTGATTAGGTAATTAGGGTTTTGTTTGTTATTATGTTTTATTATTTTATTATTATGTTTTATTAGTGTCAGGGTTATATAACTTGACTTAGGGTTTCATTTGGAGTCTTGTCTTTGAATTATGAATTGACTTTGTGTTTGCTGGCCGACAGCCGGTGTCTCTCTGTCTCTTATGGCCGACGGCCACTTCTCTCTTTGACCCCTCTGTTCTCTATTTCTTGTCTTCAACCCTCTAAAATCATTCTTCTTTAATGTTCCTACTTAATCATCATTAGCAAAATAGTTATTTTGCTAACAGTGATTGTTATGTTATTTTAGAAATAAATTAGTGATTTGATTTAATTGATTGATTTAGTCAATCATTAATGGATTGATTGAGTCAATTAATTAGATTGATTAGGTAATTAGGGTTTTGTTTGTTATTATGTTTTATTATTTTATTATTATGTTTTATTAGTGTCAAGGTTATATAACTTGACTTAGGGTTTCATTTGGAGTCTTGTCTTTGAATTATGAATTGACTTTGTGTTTGCTGGCCGACAGCCGGTGTCTCTCTGTCTCTTATGGCCGACGGCCACTTCTCTCTTTGACCCCTCTGTTCTCTATTTATTGTCTTCAACCCTCTAAAATCATTCTTCTTTAATGTTCCTACTTAATCATCATTAGCAAAATAGTTATTTTGCTAACAGTGGCATCAGAGCATTTCTTTCCTCGGCCCTTCCGCCAATGGAATTCCCTCGGTTTGATGGTCAAGATATTTTTTCTTGGCTATATTGGTGCGAGAAATTTTTCCAACTTGATCTTACTCTTGAAGCAGAAAAGGTGAAAATGGCTTCCCATTATTTAGATGATAAAACTTATTTCCAATGGCATTGTGCCCTTAAACAGAGACTTCAAGGACATTTACCAAACTGGAAGGAGTATTCTATCATGCTCTTGGATTATCTTGGAGTTCATTTTAAGAGACCTATTACTGATTTGATGCGGCTTCGTCAAAGGAGAAGTTTGTCCGACTTTAATGTGGAATGAGATCTTGTCATAGAGAATTTTAATCTCCCTGAAGACATAATGGTTGATGCGTATCTCTTTGCCCTAAAGAGTGAGATTGAAAGGGTCGTTCGTATATTCAATCCAAGGACGCTAATGGAGGCGAGGAGGTTAGCACACATGCAAGAGAATTTTTTAGAGAAACAAAGGGGTCCTTTGAATATGCATTCTACTTCTTTGTTTTCTCTGGTCAGTAATTCAAAGCCTTTGGGCAATTACAAAAACACCCTTATTTCAACTGTGCATTCACCAGTTGCTGTTCCACCATCAGCATCCCTGTCTCTAGCGTTCTCTCCCACCCAAGATGACAATTTGTGCTCCAAAGAAGTGCCTCTAGAGTGTGGCTCTCCTGATCTTTATTTCTCTAGTGAATCTGTGCATGTAGAAATAACTGAATCTGTTGCAAAGAAAGAAAAGGGAAGTGTGTGGCAGCAAGCAAGGATTGTCCCAAATTCCACGTGGCTAGAGAGTGAAGTGTTTGAAAAATCAAAACCTTCTTTACAGCTGGAATGCATTTTGTCTGAATGGCAAAACCAAGATTTGGGCCAAGTGGATTTCATAATACCTTATCATAAAGACTTTGTCTTTCAAGCCATTGGCCCAAAATGGTTGCAGTCACGGTTTTCTGAAAAGTGCATGCAAGATCATCTTTTTACATGGGTTTTTCTTCATTTTTCTCCTACAAGAGTTCTGATTCTACAATGGTTTAAAGGAGAATTAATTACCATGCTTATGGGAGGATTTTGCTCTCTGAGTAGAAAAGAAAAGAAGCAATTTGTGCAAAATTATTCAAGCTATGATATGATTAGGAGAATTTTTATTTTTTAGAATTTTAGTATTTTGTTTTTACTTGATCCTTGAGGGCAAGGATCTTTTTAAGGGGGGAAGTATTGTTATGTTATTTTAGAAATAAATTAGTGATTTGATTTAATTGATTGATTTAGTCAATCATTAATGGATTGATTGGGTCAATTAATTAGATTGATTAGGTAATTAGGGTTTTGTTTGTTATTATGTTTTATTATTTTATTATTATGTTTTATTAGTGTGAATGTTATATAACTTGACTTAGGGTTTCATTTGGAGTCTTGTCTTTGAATTATGAATTGACTTTGTGTTTGCTGGCCGACAGCCGGTGTCTCTCTGTCTCTTATGGCCGACGGCCTCTTCTCTCTTTGACCCCTCTGTTCTCTATTTCTTGTCTTCAACCCTCTAAAATCATTCTTCTTTAATGTTCCTACTTAATCATCATTAGCAAAATAGTTATTTTGCTAACAATGTCTTTTACTAATTATTTTATGGGAGTATTATCTACTACAGTGACAAGGTTAATCCAGAAGATTTATCATTAGATTTTTGTGCAGCATAAGCCAATGTCATTTCAAGAATAGTGGAAAGCTATCATGTTTGACTGGCAATACTCATAAATAACTGTTGGTGAGTTTTTCATTTTATGCCACGTTATAACATTGAAGTGTGTTATATTGCTTGTATGCAGGCGAGAGGTTTTGTAGCCAATTCCTTTTATAGTGGATTGTCACCTACTGAGTTTTTCTTCCATACAATGGGAGGACGAGAAGGGCTTGTTGATACTGCGGTACTGTTAATTGTTTTAAATCTAATATTCGCCATATGCCTCTTGTTTCACTGTAACAATATGCCCTAATGAGAGCAATTATTCTATTTTAATGATTTAAAATACTTAGAAGCGGAGTATTAGGGATATGGAAGGACTTGCTAGCAACACAAAACTTTTCATCAAAATCGTTGACTGCAGCAAAAAAGGAAAAATGGAGCCATATATAATGTCGGTGTGGTTTGTGGCTGTGCAGGTGAAAACTGCTGACACTGGTTATATGTCTCGTAGATTAATAAAAGCTTTGGAGGATTTGTTTGTTCACTACGATAGCACTGTAAGAAATTCTAGCAATTGTATAGTCCAATTTTGCTATGGAGATGATGCCATGGATCCAGCTGGCATGGAAGGAAAGGATGGAAAACCTTTGAATTTTGAGCGGTTATTTTTGAAAAGCAAGGTCTGGAAGCTGCTTTTGTTCTTTTGCAGAAATTTCGAATTATTCTCTTGGGCTTTACAGAAATTCCTTTTCTTTTAGGCAATATGTCCGAGTGATGGAAATGATGAAATCATTACCTCCTCTGATGCGTGTGAAGTAGTAGTGCAAGACAAACTGTCAAAAGTAGGTATGTTAAGAGAGAAAGGAGCTTCAGAGGATGATATAAGTTCTGAAGTGGGCTGCTCTGCTGACTTCATCAGTTGTCTACAATCCTTCATCAGAAATAACATTGGGGTTTTATCAGAAAGAGAAGAAACTTCTGTCGATGATGAGTCTAAAAATCAGAAAAAATTTATTCGGAGGATATCTAGCATTACTAGGAAACAGCTTGAGGTATCTATGGACATTTCCTTTGCAATATACCTATTGTTCTTGAAGAGAAAGTAATTTTGTTTTGTATTGATCTTGCAATTTTTTCCTTTTTTATACATTTTTATTACCTTCAAAATTTTATTTAAACTGTCGACCTGCTACTCTCAGGTTTTCTTGGATATATGTCTTTCTCGATATCGTTCAAAAAGAATTGAGGGTGGAACTCCTATTGGCGTCATTGGTGCTCAAAGTATTGGAGAGCCCGGGACGCAGATGACTTTGAAAACTTTCCACTTTGCCGGAGTTGCAAGCATGAGTATCCTTGACTGATCATGTTTTACTTTGATTGCCCACTGATATTATGCTTTTGTGGATTGCTTCTTTTAATTAAAAGTGTGAAAGTGCTTTTAGTATTAATAGAAATTCACTCTGTCTTTTTCGGGTGGAGTGCCTAGATCAGGGGGACTCTATTTGTCAAAAACGCATTACCAAATGGACCTGTACTATATAATTTTCTAAAGCTTTAGTTGTCTCTTTCTTGGTCCAAATGGTATTTCTTAATTCATCTTTAGATGTTACTCTTGGAGTTCCACGTATCAAAGAAATAATAAATGGAGCCAAAAAAATCAGCACGCCTATCATTACTGCAATACTTGAGAGTGATGATAATGCTAATGCTGCAAGAATGGTAAAAGGTCGCATTGAGAAAACAAACTTGGGCCAGGTATGCACAAAGTAATAAACATGTATCCTGAAAGGTGGTGAAAGCTTCAAATATCTAATAAAATAAATATTCTTTCATTCACACTGACATCTATACATCCTTTTCCTATTTTTGTTAATGGAGACTAAATGGACTTGCCATCAAATTATTTAACTACCCTAGTTTCTTGCCATTTCCATGATTATCCCCTGACTCCCATGTGACAAGTACTTCGATTAGTTGACAAATATCTTGTTATTTTCATGCTTAAAACACTTTATCCAGTAGTTCTTTCATTTTTCAAGTCATTTTTGAGATTTAGTGGCAGTTTTTGTTGTATAGTTATAAGCATGCCAGCATTTTCATTTTTTGAAATATAGATTTGTAAGAGTGAAAAAACAAAATTGGATTATATCATTATTAGGATTCAGTTGATAATTTGATGATGGTAGGTTTTCTTTGGGAGTTGGGATGAACATATCATTTTTTTATAACAAAACTTGATACGGTTTTAGTATAGGGAGTGCTCATGTATAAATGGTGTGCAAGGCGCTTCTATAGCCAAAATAGAATATAAGATTTCACAAAATGATCTTTCAACATCAGCATTTTCAGTTAGCACACGTAAAATTTTACAAAGCAAGGTGCCCCTGTTTTTCATTTTATCCTTCAATTTTCTTATCTTTCGTTCCAGTAACGAATTTTACTGTTGTATAATACAGATAGCAAAGGCCATAAAAATTGTGATGACGTCAAGATCAGCATCAATTCTTATTACACTTGACATGGAAAGAATTCAAGACGCACAGCTGAATGTAGATGCTAATGTTGTACGGGAATCAATTTTGCACACTCCAAAATTAAAGTTGAAACCAGAGGTAATTGATCTCCATATTGAGTATGATTTTCTCACCCTTCTTTACTTCCAAACTTTATTGCTTTCATGGTTTTGCAGCACATCAATGTTTTGGATATCAAAAAGCTGGAAGTTATACCCCAAGATGCAGATAGAAGTAAAATCAATTTCCAACTTAACCATCTAAAAAATTTGCTTCCGTCAGTAGTAGTAAAGGCAAGTTCTTATTAATTTTTTGATGGTTGATTCTTGAAGACAGTACAATGTTTTTCCTGTCTTCTTTTTATTTGTTAAATTTATTGTAGGGTGAGAAAAATATATTCAACTGTTGACTCTTAACTGCAGGGAATTAAGACTGCTGAACGTGTTGTTATCAGTAAAGAGGAAGATAAAGTGACAAAGATAGAAAAGTTCAAGCTTTTGGTCGAAGGGTTAGTACATAAGTTTGTTTTTTAATTCAATCATCTGCTTAATGTTTTTGCGTTTTTACTGCAATCATACACGTCTGCTTGGATATATTATTTTATCAAGCAGTGGAGTTCAACAGGAACTCCGCTGATTTATCTTTTTTGCTTCGTCTTGTTTTACTTTAACCCAAAAATACTACCAAACATTGTCAATTATTGATCATTACATCCATGTGTGTGTGCTTTGTCTGATATTGCTGCTTTGCTTTACCTATGTGAAAGAACCTTTTTAATTTATGGCACATGACTGATACAAGAAATAAGGAGTAAAAATTTGTCACTATAGTTTATGAAATTCACTTTCGTGTCTTGGTTGGACAGAGGATGATTTTATCTTAAGTATCTTTGGTTGTTCGAGGGTGAGTCCTACAAGTAAAAGAATTGAACAAGTTTGTGTGATATATTCTTCTTTCTTCCGACTATCAGCTGTTACAAATAGTTATGTCTAGGACTTTATAATTACTTTATGTTCTTCAAAATTGACAAATTCGGAAGCTGAAATTCGTTTTAACAGGAATTCATACTGTTGACATATATCATATCATAATTTTCTTGTGTTTTCTTTTTCCAGCATGGGCCTTCAAGAGGTTATGGGCATTGAGGGGGTTGATGGACGGCAAACTAAGAGTAATCATATCATTGAAGTAGAGCAGATTATAGGAATTGAAGCAGCTAGACAGTGTATCATTGATGAGATAAAGTTTACAATGGAAAAACATGGAATGAGCATAGACATACGCCATATGATGCTTTTGGCTGATGTGATGACATTCAGGGTGAGTCATTTGAAAATATAAAGCGTTATGACTGCATCTCTGATTCAAATGACATGTTAGATTTGAACTTACAAAACGGAACTTTCATGAAAATAGGGTGAAGTCCTTGGAATAACAAGATTTGGAATCCAAAAGATGGACAAAAGTGTATTAATGCTAGCATCATTCGAGAAGACTGCAGATCACCTTTTCAATGCTTCTGTGCATGGGAGGGATGACCCGATTGAAGGAGTGACTGAACGCATAATCATGGGCATGCCTATTCAGATGGGCACTGGAATGATCAAAGTCAAACAAAGGTGAGAAGTTAATGCAATGCTTGTAAAGGAATCAGTTACTTGTGATGCTGGGTTTTCATTCTCATCTATATTGTACATGCATGCATAATTCATGTTAGGATATATAGGGCTTAATTTCTCGGTTACTAGTCATTCATTTGTGCAATTGTTTTCTTTCTCTTTTTCTCCTCAGACCCTCAACATGAAAGCTGTGGCTGAGGATTTCTTTGAATTAATCATGGGTTTAATGAGATTTTAGCTTCTAAAGATTTATAACATCATTTAACTTTGTTTTGCAGATTGGATCCTCCAGCTCTGTGTTACGGTGCCGATCCAATTCTGTCTTGAGTTGATAGTTGTATAGTTGCTGTGAAGATGAGGATCATCTTGTGCAGAGTATTGTAATAGATCAGAAACTCACATTTGGCGTGTCTGCTTGTTCTTGATATTACAAACTCTTCCCATGGCTCAACAATTGGAGAAGTTGAAATTTCAAGGCCGAGAACATCATGCCCCTAAATAGTCCTTGACAAATAACATAACTGAAGTGATGGTGGGGGAAGGGAATAGACGACCTTGTCTCTTCTTTATTCAGAGAAGCTGATCAAACCCATAACCCCAAACCCCACAGCAAGTTAGTATACCGTTGAGTCAAGTTGCCCCTTCCTTCCTGATGGAAAAGGAAATATAATTGTATATAGAGCTTACTTTTATAATTATACCCCCTTCACCTTTTGTTATTTCTCAAAACACCATGTATATTCAATCTTGTGAAAGTTAGACTAACTCGAGGAAAAGGTCCCTTGTAATTCCCCCCCCCCCTTAAAAAGGGTAAAAGGTTCCATATAACTTGTCTTATCTTTGTTAAGAATTATTAGAATTGATGCTATAATACTATAATTATATTGCAATACTGATGATAAAAAAATGAAGGAATGGACAGAAATCGAACATGCTTTAAAATCTGGGTTCAAGGAAAAGAATTGATCAAATTTGGCTTAAAGAAAATGGATTATCGTGTTGTATTCATATTGCTGCTTGTTATTGGAAAATTATATCACTAATTTGCTAAATAGTATTCCATCCAGTCATATCTAATATATATCTTAAAATCTCCTAATTGATCCACTTTACTTTCACATTCCAAACTGGATTAAACATCATCAATATGGGCCCACATTCAACTCTGCATTGTATTATAGGCGGTGTTTCATATTTCATCTTTCAACTTTGAACGTGGGCCACACCCATTCAACTCTCCATGTTCCAAGTATCATGATTGCTCACCTACTACCTACCACCAAACCCAATTCAATTCTGCTTATTCAAGAAGCCACCCCACATATCCCTTCTATTTTACCATCCCAAAAACCCTAAACCACCTTCAAGCTTCCATTCAACAATGAAGGCGGTGAGGCACTGGCGGTGGCCAATGGCGGCGGTCGGATCCTTTAAGCTTATTCATCTCCCACCCTCTACAATATCAGGCTTATTCATTTCTCACTTTTGAAGAATGAAACTCCCATCCTCTCACTCTTGGATCTGCGACAGAAAGCTTTGGTTTGTGGCAATGGCGGACGGCGGACGGCGAGCAGCGGCGGATCACCTTGGAGAGGTATATGTTTGATATTCTTTTCACTCTCTTTATCTCCAACTATTTCTTCTTCTCCACATATGAACAAACTTTTCTCTTGCATTGTGTTCCTCAGATCATGAAATTTAATTTATTTTTGCTTGCCTATAGTGTTCGGGATTTAATGCTCTTTCATGAATTTTTTCGTAATCGAATTTGATCTCCTGCTTCCTTGCCCTTGAACTGAACTTTATTGCGTGTTTTAACCTCTTGCATGTTAAATGAAGAGGTTTTAAAGGCCTTATTTTGGTAGTCGATGACAGCAATCCCGGTGAGATAGTTGTGATGAGGGAGGATGTGACTACAAGGTTTTCTTCAATTTTTATTTATCTCTCTTTTTAAAATATTTTAGAATATTCACTAATGAGCAATTTTATTTTGTGTACAGACTCAAGTATATCTGGGATGAATATGGAGACATAGTAGATCCAGTAGTCACCTCTATCATTTGTGCGATGGGAGTTCATTCACCAGTTTACACAAGAACCTCAGTCATGTTCCTTAATTTCTCTTTCAGCCCAGGAGCTAAATGGCACCAGCAGATTCCAGAATTATGGAATGTATTGGATCAGTTTTGCGTTAGGGTCATAAATTAACAAAAACTTCTTTTAGCTTGGAGATTGGATTGTTATATAGCCATGGTTGCCAATTGTCAACTTCATTTATCCAAGCTACTTAAAGTCTGCAATGTTTGATTGGTCATGTTTTATATTAATCATAGCAGTAATCGTTTAACCAAGATCAGATCAAGGATATTCTTGGATTATCCACTCTATTTCTTTGAATGATTGTGTTTAACCTTTCAAACGATATATAGCCTTCGACAATAGGAATGATATTCACAACATAGTGGCATTTGATTATTTTCTACATTTTTTTAAACATCTGATTCAGTGTTGTATTCTTCTTCATAGTAATTTCTTTGTTGTATTATTACTTAGCTTTGATATTGCTTATTCATAGTAGAGTGTGTATCCATTTGTTTGATTTATTCACAGTTCATGTTTGATTTATTGGTATGAGTGCTTTTCTCTTTTTATGTTCTGCAACTTGATATTGCAAGGTGTTTGCGTTTAGTGTTCATACAATTGGCTGTATAAGTGGAAAGAAAGGGAGGCTCCTAATGTTGTTTGACTAGGCTTGGAAAAAGAGTAATCATGGGGTCGGTTCTCAGTGAAGTGAATCATTTGTTTTAATCTCTATTCTCAGTATTATTGGGTGTATCTCCATTGTACTTTCCTACAATTATACTGTTACAATTATACTGTTACAATTCTATTAGAGTGAATATTAATAATTTGCATATTTATCATTTATGCATACTCCAATACATTGTGAAAGCGTTGACATTTTCTTTTTGAAGTAAATTTTTTTTAACTAAAGTGAAAGCGTTGGCATTGGATGAAGTGAAAATTTAATATATCTATCAGTTCCCCATGATCTCTTCCTGAATGGATGCAGAGGAATTATAGAAAAAGAAAATTGGAATGATATTAATGTTAATAACTTAATATTAATCAACCTCTCTATTGATCAATGGAATAAAAGCGCGTGATTTAATGCCAATTGTTAATAAAGACGTGTTTCTAAGAGTAGTTATTTTTTAAAATTTAAAGGGTAAACATTATTGACTTGAGAAAAAATGGGATTGAATCCATAACTTTGGAGAAGAGGAAGATGAATCAAAGATTGCTAACCAATCAAACTATCAAAGTACAACTTTGCTTTATTTGTTGAGGAAAATTTTAATATTTTCCCGTGTGAATTCCCCCACGATTTCTTCCTAAATGGACTCAGAGTAATTAAAGTGAATATTGTGAATATTTATCATTTATGCATATACCAATACATTGTGAAATCGTTGACATTGGATGAAGTGAAAATTTAATATCTACCAGTCCCTCAAGATCTCCTCTTCCTGAATGGACGCACAGGAATTATAATTGATTGGAATGATATAAATGTTAATACTGATCAATGATACCTATTGTTCAATGGAATAAAAGCGCGTGATTTAATTTAATGCCAAATATTAATAAAAACATGTTTCTATGTGACCGAATACCTACAATTTTTTTTCAGAATAAAAGCGCACTGATTTTTTTATTTAATTTAAGAATAAAAGCGCACTGATTTTTTTTTTGTTACAAAAAAAAATACCTACATTTTTTTGCCTTTAATACTCCCTCCGGTCCCTAATATAAGAGCTAGCAGCCAAACAAACGCTTCTTAAGAAAACATGTGAATGTTAGTTGAGTGTCTGGAGTTAATGTTTTTTTTCCAATATTGCCCATATTTATTCTAATACTTTTAAGAAAGAGAGACACATAAACAATAATAAATATAAAAAAGAGTTACGGACAAAATAGGAAAATCACATTAAATAAGTAGAGAATGTGAGGTGAGCTCTTATATTAGAATTAAAACAGTTCAACTTTTGGGCTCTTATATTAGGTAGAGGATTACGAGCATCTTTTAGAAAATTGGAACGATATTAATGATATTGAGCAATGATTCCTATAAGTCAAAGGAGTATAAGGAGATATATTTGGGAGTATGATTGTTTGAGGTTCTCAAGATAAATATTATTGTACATGATGCATATGAGACCTTTTATTATTCGTTGGGCGAAAATTGATACTTTGAAAGTAGTTTAACTCTTCTTTTGTTTTTATACATGAGATGTTTGTTTATAGGTTAAGTTAAAAATATTACATATAATCTGAATTTATATTTTCTTAGAAAATAATTGGTGTTAATCATAAATATTGCATCAAGGTATGATTGGATAATATGTTGCATCTGGATGTTCTAAAGAAAATGTATTTGTGTGAATAAAAGGGGGTTGGATTATTTGTTTTCATAATAGTTTAAATATTACACATAGTTATTTTTTTGGAGGGTGTTTTGGATTGGCAACGTTGTTGGGATGAAGTTTGACTCTTTTACTGTTTTTATAAAAGAGTGAGCTTGATTCTCAGCCAAATTAAAAACGATTCATTGGTAGTAATTATAAATATTGTATTTGTACATACTAATGCCTATTTATTCACTTGAAACATGTAATATGATAGAAGTTGGGGTTGAAGTTTGACTATTAATTTGTTTTTATATACATGTGAATTTGATTATTACCCAAATTAAAATACTACATGTAATCTGAATTTAAGTTATATGGAAAGTTAAATTACAATAAAAATTTAGTCTGGGTGGACTTTTAAATGGGGGAGGTGCCCAAGGGTTACTTGGTTTTTTTTTTATTTTGGGGGGGGGATGTGGAGTTTGAGTATGAAGTTTGACTCTTCTTTTGTTTTTATACATAAATTATTTAATATAGGTGAGTTTAATTCTTGGCTAAGCTTTTATATTACATGTAATCTAAATTTAGATTTTTTTTAAAACAATTCGATGGTAGTAATCATAATACTTTAAATACTATATATAGTTTGATGCTCCATCCAAAAACAATTGATTGTTACAACCTTTGGTCACTTATTTATGATAAGTGTAAAGTGAGGAAAATGTAATTAATGTGGTGGTTGGTGCTTATAGTAAGGAAATTATTTTTTGTAAAGTGAAGATTATAGTAAGGAAATCATTGAAAAAAAATACTTTTGGAACAATTATACGAACAAACAAAGAGGATGCAATTAGGAGAAGAACTATTTCTGTTCATTTTCTATATTTGATTAGTAATCATTTTCTATGTATGTATACCGTGTCACTAAAGGGGTTGGATTATTTATTTTCATAGTAGTTTAAATATTACACATAGTATAGTTGGTATTTTAATTTCTACTAAAAAATTTTGATTCACAGTAGTCCTACTCATGCACTTTAAATACTTAATTATTGTCAGGATACATTTTAATAATTTAGAATAGTTTTAGAAACTTGGAATTGGAACTATTGCATTTTTCCTTTGAAAAATGTTAATATTAGGACTTGGGAGAATAAATGAAGCGAAGGTACCAAATCAACGATTGAAAACCGGACCGGCCGGTTCAACCAGTAAACTCGGGAACCGGTCCTGAAAGAGGGTTAAAAGCTCACCAAACCGCAAGCAGGTCTGACTCGGGATAGCCCGCATGAGTCGGCCGGTTGAACCATTAAACCGGCGGTGTACGGGTTGTTGGGTCCATCTATTTTTAAAATTTTTTTTTTCCACGCTTATAGTCATAGGCTCATAGACTCGAAGCTGTTCTCACTCCCACTTTCTCATTCACTATTTCATTTTAGAAAAAGTGAAGGTCACATGAATTCTATTTCATTTTTATTTTATTATCTAAATTTTCAAGAGTTTGGCTTACATACATCGAAAATGTTCCAAGATTATGCCCCAAAGAGTTGAAGCCTCAAAAAGATATTGGTATGCTTCTATATGCTTACTGAATAAACATTGAATTTAGTCTTTCTTTTAGTTCAATCTAATGTCATTTTGCGTATACTACAAGTTGATACTCACATGAATCGGGATAATCTAAGATTTTGGAGGCAGACAAATGCTAATATGTTGAAGTGGCTACGTCATATTTTTTTTTCCTTTTAAGTTGTGATCAAGTTCTGTGTAGCATTTTATGATGTTTAATTTCTAAATGCCCTTCATTTATCAAACAACATGTTTCTTTTTTTTTGTGACAAAGGGTATGTCTTTTTTCCTGTATAATCTCTCTGAATTCATTTGTAGTACAAGTTATCAACTCATTTTGTTCACAACAATGTTTATTGAAATACAAACATGTTAAGTTATTAACCCAGTGACACGTATTTTCCTTTGGAGCTATATGGGCTTTGATTTCCATTGCATACTTCATGGGAGCATGGTTTTCAGGGTGTGCGAAATTTGTATTTGTGATTGATAAGGTTCCTTAAGATCAATTTAAGGGCATATTAATTTTGCATCGCTAACTTGCATAATGGTTCTTATTGACATGTTGTGTGGTGCTTAAAATAATTCTAAATTGCCCTCTTCCTTCATCATGAACCCATATTATGTGCCAATATAATTGTATTTCTAACATGAGTTGGAATTCGTTTCTGCAGTATTAAATGTGGATTTGCCAAAATCTAATTCCAATAATGTGGCTCTTCTATTAACCAAACAATTTCACCATTTCTATGCATTTGCTTTTCTACTACATTCTGTTAATGTCATTATTTAAGATGCCCTTCTAATATGGTGCAGTCTCGGGAAGGCATACTATTGGGAATAGTTGGTTATTAAATTTTCCAACTCCCACCCGTTTTGAGTGAAAGCACCAATCAAAATATACTTTTCAGATTATTTAGTATATAGATATTCCAATATTCCAATAAATATTTAATCACTTTAATTTTCAACATTTTATATTCATATGAAAAATAAATATTAACCTCCCGTGCAACGCACGGGGGTAAAATGCTTGTTGGAGTGAAAAGTCAACTGAATGAATTTTAAGGGGTGATGGATGATATTCTTAATTTTTTAGAAATGTGACTTTTCAATCTTGCCGTTCAGAAATTAATGGTGACCATAAAATGCTGTTTAGGAATTAAAAAACATGCGCGCTGCTTGTAGTTTGTAATAAGGGAACAGAAAAGTGTTATCCACAATACTCCCTTACTACAGTGAAGGCCGGGAAAAAAGTTTGCTTTGCACTCTTTAGAGCATGAAAACCCCTCACCTTTATCACCTTTTCGTCTTTCCATCAATGCATTAAATTTTATATTTCATGAGGTATACAATTAATCTCTTTTCTGTCCTTTTAAATGGGGGTAGTTATACTACTTTTTGAAAATATAAAGATTTTTAATGCTCAAAGTTCCTAATAAGATATATGCACGAAGGGTTACATCTTTGGTTTAACTATGCACAAAGAGTCGTATTTATCCAGTAATATGCACGAAAGGTCTTATTAGCCTGGAAATATGCACAAAGAGTCTTATTTGCCCTTGAAGTATAAAAGACGATCATATTTAACCATCAATATTTTAACTATAAAGAGCGAATATAATCTCCATGCATACTAAAGGGGTAGATCCAAAATCACTTCAGGGGCATATATGATATTTCATGCAAATTTCCTATTCTAATTCTACCCTTAAAGTTTGTCTACGTCACAAAGCAAAAAATAATACAAAATCAAATAGAACAAATTCAAAGACGGCAGGAGTGAGAGTAAAAAGAGTTATTGGTTATGTACAAAAATAATTTTATTTCTGTTTATTTTCAGTTATTTCAGGAGCTTTTAGCATATACCTTTCAGGTAGGGTAATCACAAACAGTTATTTGCAACTGGGAATCATCTTGGTCCCCTGAATACTGTCTGATGAAAGCCCTTCTCCACCAAATCTCAAATGCCTTCTGAATATTGGGACAATCATCTCCTTTGTTAAGAAAACGATCAAACCAATTTAGTAACACAACTTGCTGTTGAAGTAAAGGCAATGTGAGTATGGTTTGGCTTAATCCATCCTCAACCAACTTCCTATCAATAGGTTTGGAAGATCTTCTTATCCATCCAAAGTCTTCATAAAGAGCTTCTAGCCATGTTGACAATAAGGAAAATCTTGTTTCTTTTGGCACCAACACGTGCCCCCTCCCAATGGCGATACATAATTGAGATGTGATCCTGCTGATCTCATGGCGGTATATGGTTGGAATTTTTGAATGAAGCATGGCAAGCTCTTTCTGATCTGCCCATATTTTGACGAATTCGTCTCCCATTTTTTTACTTATTAAGATCTCAACAATCCACTGGATATTGTCCGCTTCACGGGTGATTTCGCTCATCAAAGTTCCTCGATTTTGACTATCGTCCATGCTACTAGCTTCGGATAAGCACAGGACAAGAGAGCTAAGGCATGTATGGCAAAGATGATAGAGTGAATCTTTAGATACATCTAGTCTGCTGCTATCATCTGATGCTTCTTTAAGCAAACGAGATATGAGGGTTTTCATTTCCCTACGAGCTTTGTCGTCCTTTGCCTGCAGAACACCACTGAGCAGGCTCACAAAGATGTCATCGGTTCTGGCAGAAGTAGATGGGTCAGGTAATACTCTGAGGAGAACTTCGGTCCCAGGATCATGAAGCTGAAGATGATCTACCTGAGATATGACTTCTACCTCTTCGTCTTCAGACCAAGGAACAGCTTCTAAATACTCTAGGCATGACAAGACACCAAGGTCAAACATTATAGCTGCAGATACCTACAACAAAAGCCAATGGCAATATTAGAAAAGTCACAAGCATAGAAATCAATCAAAATAATGAACAATAAAAAGAAAAGACGACAAAAATGTATAACTAAACAAGGATAGGTCTCTTTCAGAAAGCACAAGGCAGATTGAGCCATTGAATAGGGTATAAGTTTAGAGGAGAAGATTGAATGCATAATATTCTCTCGGAAAGTATAGTTGTGATGTGACCATGTATTGGTGTACTTTTGGGATTGGTAATTGGGATCCTGATTTCCTATATTGGCATGTTAGAGAAATTGAGCCTGCAGAGAGTGGGGTAAATCATCATGAGAGCCCTATAATTGCAGGGATATCACTGATCAGTAATCAAACGGCATGTTCCTAGGCATATCAGTGATCATCATATCCATGAGTAATCAAGCAGCTAGCTAATAACCCCTGACTACTTCATTTTCCATTTATTCAACTGAAATGACAATGAGCATGTTTCAAAGTCAATTTACCAATTCAAAAAGAACTAAATTTTTCCATCATTTCACTGAAATTGACTAATAAACCCCAATTAATCATGTTTTTACATCGTCAAACAGAATGTTCCTTCCTAGGCTCCCTCCTATTTGACTATTTTGGGAAATCCTAGGAAAGTTATACACGTTACTAAAAAATTGACTTTCCTTCATTTTTTCTCTAAACCAGTTTATATAACTCATAAGCTAACATATAATACAACAGTATACAAAATACGTTAGTATTAAGTGATCGATTTCGCTTACTAAATTTCTCAAAAACAAAAAGTCAACTCGATCTCATATTAATGAACAAAGGGAGTACATTATTTCTCTTATCCTTGACTAATTAAGCTGCTACCCCTTAACCCAATCCAATCAAATCCAAGCATTGAACCTAAGCATGAAACTTTACAAAAATAACAATAAAATGACAATGAGCATGTTACACAATCAATTTACCAATTCAAAAAGAAATCATTTTTTTGACTAATAAAGACTAACTAATCATTTTTCCATACCTAAGCATGTAAACTATACAAAAATAAGAATAAGAATGAAAATTTTAATATTAATCAATTTAATTGAATTACCTTGAGCAAACTCAAGACCTTAGAAACGCCTTCACCCACCAACCTCTTCTTCAAATCCTCAAAATACATCAAAACAACAGTCTCAACATAAACCTCCACGTCATCACAGTCACTGATCTCAACCTCATGATCATCACAGCACCTCATAAGCTTCTCAGCAAAAAACCTACTCTTCTCAACCAACACACTCCTATGCACATCCATGGACGCCCTAAACCCGTCCTTGGCCACCACTGTGAGCCTCACGTCGCCACCGTTAGGGCTCCGGAACGACACTTCTTCTAGAAGCTTCGAAATTCTAGTCCTCCGCTTCTCTTGTGGAAGACAAACTTGAGCATTTTGGTGTGAGGACATCATTTGGAAGAGAGTTTGACTCTGAGGGGGAGGATTGTGAATTAGTGGTGGTGGTGAAGGGAAGGTTTTTGGGGGTGTTCTTGAGGGGGGAAAGGAGAGAGTGTGGTCTGGAATGAAGCCTTGTCTAAGCATTGTGGAGACTTCTCTGGATTTGAGAGTATTTTCATTGTGGCCTGCCATTATTGAAGAAGGCTAAGCTCTCTGTGTTTTTTTTTTTTGTTTGTTTGTTTGTTGAGAGTGGTGAAAGAGAATCCAAGAAAGAAGACAGATGAGAAGAGGAGAGGAAATGGATCTACTGAGCGTGTACATTGAACTACTTGTGCTGTATTATGTATTACTCCCTCCCTCCGTTCCTAAATATAAAATTACTTTGGTTAATTTGGGAAGATTATGGAAGACAATAAAATTACATGATCTTCCAAAATTCCCCTCAATTACTTAACTTTAAAAGGAGGAGGGGTTTTCAATGAAAAGAGGGAGTATAAGGGTAGTTTGGACAAAACTAGAGATAAAATAGGAAGTGATCTTATATTTAGGAACTTATCTATTTCCCCAAAGTGATCTTATATTTAGGAACGGAGGGAGTACTAGACTACTAGTTACTACTTACTAGTAGTTACTACCACTCTTAATTCTAAACTCTCTATTGTTTTTAGCTAGTGATAGGACAATTAGGAATTGTAATCTTGTTTTTTTTTTTTGCCGGGAAAATTAGGAATTATGGTCTTTTCTTTTTGCCGGGAGAATTAGGGATTGTAGTCTTTTTTTTTGCCGGGAGAATTAGGGATTGTAATTTTTCGCTGGGGAAATTAGGGATTGTAATTTTTTCGCGGGAAAGCTTATGGATTGTAATCTACGTGTATGTATGTGGCATTTATTTTTTAGTTATGTGGTCTCGTTTTGTTTCCTTGAATGGAGTGGTTATTGTGTGATTTATTATGGTTGTTGTATATATTATGATTAAAGTGGCTTGTTTGTTTCCTTGATCTTCCTGGAAAGGTTAAATGGCTTTAGTAATGAATTGGTTTTGATTGTAAAATCATTTTTTAAGGAATTAAAGATGTAAGTAAAATCAATCACTTTGTTGAGGTTAATCACTTTAAATTGTCTTTCTTATCTTTTCCCTTGAAATTAAGCTATTGTGCTTATAAAATAATGTATGATCTAACTGTGTGTGTTATATGGCCAAAAAAAAAAATGATCAACTTGCTTCCTTAACTCCTATGAATAAGTGTCTCAAATGATCTTATATTTAAAAGCTGAGCAAGTATGTCTTATATTATATTGATAAAAGTTTTTTTAAAATTACCCTTATTCAAAAAAATTCTTTTTAGTTATAAACTATTCTCACACTTGTTAGAAAACATAATTCTCTCTTCTTAACAAGATTTAGATAAGGCTAATGTTAGAAAACAGTCGTTAATAACTTCTAAGTAGACTTGTATTTAGGAACATGTTTTCTTATATTTAGACTTATAATAAGGAATAAAGTGGTTCTTATCAAATTTTTTAGTCCGCCTTAAAAAAATAATATGTAAATATCAAGATATTAAATATTTTATTTTTACTTTTCCTTTATATATTTAATTTGAAGAAAAAATTGATTAAATGGTATAATTGAAAATCACATTTATTTTATTTATAATAACTAAATTCATTATTATAATATGTGGTTAGTGTAAATTGTTGTAAGGAAAAATCCCAAATAAATCTCTCCTAATACTCAAAATGACAAGTGAGGAAACTAAACTTCCAAAAGGACTATGAATAAATCAGCACCTACCTATCATTTTAAAATTTTGCGAAAAAACAAAATTGCCCTCATGGTGGGTGTTAGGGTGGGGTAGTAATTTGTGTTTTAGGATGAGAACAATTTTGTCTTTTCGCAAAATTTTAAAATAACAGGTAGGTGCTGGTTCCTTCATAGTCCTTTTGAAAGTTTAAGTTCCTCACTTATTCTTTTGGGTACTGTGAGGGATTTATTTGGGATTTTCCCTTATTATAAAGAGAGTGAAGAAACCCAAGAATTGGCAAAAGTAAATAAATAAATAAACTTTCCACAAAAAAGACAATAGTAAAACACATTAATTGGAGAAGGAGAATCCACAATGAGTCCATCACAGAACAAGAGAAGCGAGGAAAAGTACAGCTTAAACTTTCAAATCTTTCATTATAGTTTAACAAACAAACATGCCTACTATTGCATCTATAATTTGGCAGATACGGGATTTAATAATAACAAAAGGCTCAGTAGGGTTCACTGCCATTGCTTTGACCAGAAGAAAAAGCACTCTCTCTGATGGCCCATCAAATTATTGCATTTCCGTACAAAATATGGTGATAACATATCTTCTTTAGAAAAGTTTTAAACTTGTATGGCCTATATCAAAAAAAAAAAAACTTGTATGGCCAAATTAAAAATAAATGTAAGTAAAGAAACTAGTACTATTCTATGTCGCCACGCTCCAAATAAACTCATGTTTGAGTGTTTGAGAGGGTAAAATGGGGTCTTCAGTCTCATATGTGTAAACCTCTGTTTTAAGTAGAGTTAAAATATGGATTTTGTGCAATTCCACTCCTTTTGAGGCCGGTGTTGATGGTCCCCAAGATAGGCAAGTTGAAAAGATGTTGATCTCTATGATCTAATAACTGCAATCACATCATTAGATTCGAATCACTTTCCTTGATGTCTTGACATTGTATCGTATGACTTTATTGAATTTAGAGGAGTCATACTTAAATAAATCGTTGTGGTCACATTTGTGGTGGAACTTGTCAAAATTAGTTAGGGATAAGCACTAATAAAATAATATTCTTGAAAAGACAGAACAGCTGGATCATTTGATTTGAGCATCATTGAATGTAGTTAGTCGGAAAAGGACCAACACAATGTGATGGATTTTCGAGCCCAACAAAATGGTCTAGACTTTGTTTCCATTTTCAAGATGGCCGTGGTAAGAAAAAAGAAAAGATAGCAGAGCTTCTAAGTGAGCCCAATAGGCCCAAAATGACTCTTATTGAGTGTATGACTTAGTATAAACTCTTTTATTATGCATAAAATTCGGACCAAACTTTAAGCTCAAACTCATAGGAAAGGTATAATAATTTAGGGAAAATTAGTACATAAGATTAGCCTTCCTCCTAGCTTCATTAGGCTTGGACCGCGCAACCAAGACGGAAAAATCAAATCGTGACTTCTTTTTACGGTACAAGCCTTCCAATCTGAAAAGCTATGGAATTCCCATTGAGTATGTGTTTCCTAAAATGAAGTCTTGCCTTGATTGAATTTGGAAACGAGACTATATATTACTCCCTAGTACGTTCCTAAATATGATATAATTTTCTATAATTTGATTAGATTAAGGATATTAGTTAAATTAGTTATTTACACATGATATTATCAACTTATCCTAACCATAAAGTTTTATCCGATCCCTACTCTCCTCTCTTGCTAGCATATATAAGCATTACTAAGCTTAATTTGGGGAAAAGTTAGAGAAAAATTAAAAAGTGATACTATTATATTTAAGAAAAATAGAAATGAGAAAGTGATCTTATATTTAGAAATAGAGGGAGTATTTTGTAGCGCAAATGTTCATACTTATCTCTTTTACTCTTGTTTTAATTATTGTTTTCATTTGAATGAACTTAATCAAGATTTTTCTTTTTCCTTATTTTTTTGCTAATGTAGTCAAGATTTTTCATAATGATCTAATGGGGTGGAATAGAGAAAATAGAAAAGAGAACGAATCTAGTATTTTTTTTTAATTTTTGTTGAGAAAGATGACCAAAAGAAATCTTTTTTGTTATTTTTATTTGAGAGAAATTCTTATGTGAACGTGGTGCACCACGTCTTTTGTGGTGACACTCTAAAAATAGGAACTACTCAATAAAAAAATTCAAATCTCATATTTTCAATGTTTTTTATCTTTCAGTGTTAATAGAAATATTTTTAAAGTTAGTTGAGTTTTTTTAGGGTGCCACATCAAATTAAAATTTACACATCAGACCGTATGTGTCTACTTGTGATTGGTCAGACCACAAATGACGTGATGCACCGGATTCACACAAGAATTTCTCTTTTATTTTATTCATATGTTGACACCTTTATTTCGCCAACTTAACTCGAATCAGCATAGATTTAACGAGGTAATGACACATATATAGATAAATTTATCATCACTGACGATTAACAGCCATAAACAAACTAAACTTCATAGACAAAAACTATTTGGTTAAACTACAAGGACAAAAAGGTAAATAACAATTCAATTATCAAGATGTTAACCCAGTTAATTATTTAGAAGGACAGACTACACCGCCTCCTTTCCATTTTAATAGCATCTATCCTCACGTAGAAGGGCAAACCTCACCTCCAAAAAAAAAAGTTGAATAAATGCAAAACCATAAATCCAAACACTTTCAGATCCGAACAAGTCTCAGGACATTATATTCTCCCCAAAATCAAACACATGCATGCATGCATATATCCAGTACTATTACGAGGGGAAAATAGAAAATAAAAAGCAACAACCTCAAGAAACCTAAACAAACGTACAGAAGATTAATCAATGTACCCTGCACAGCAACGTGCAATGCACCACCACAACCATAATAATGGTTGGTGTGTCCCTAAAATTAACCTCATATGGCTCTTAATTATAACCCTCATGCTCTACATTGTATACTCTTCCGACCTCTTTGTTTCCCGCATAGACAAACCAGATTGTGTTAACAACATTGACCTCGTTACCTCACAAAACCTTCTTCAGGATCCAAACAACACAATCCAAAACGAAACAGAAAAAACAAGGGAGGAATTAGAAGAAGAACCATCAGAAGATGGCATAGAAACACATGATATGGTAACGGCATTGTCAACTACCGAAACATCACAAATTCCTCACACAGAACTTAAACATGTGGTGTTCGGAATAGCAGCTTCCTCCAAATTTTGGAATAACAGGAAAGAATACATAAAAACGTGGTGGAGACCTGGTCAAACCAGAGGTGTCGTATGGCTAGATCGGCACGTCACAGTCCGAAGTGATGAACCTTTACCTCAGATTCAAATCTCATCAGACACCTCCGAATTTAAATACAAGAACCGTCAGGTGTGTAATTTGTTGTTTCGTTTATTTATAATAGTACAAGAGATCAGCCTATACTCCCATTAATAATATTATAAGCTAAATCCCACATTAAGAACAAAAAATAGTACTATAATATATATATATATATATATATATATATATATATATATATATATATAAGTAAAATAAATCAGTTTGAAGGAAAAGACATATATAAGCAATTTGAAGTGGTGTAAATTTTTAGCTTTTTTATATAAAAAAAACGTTATTGACTCTTATAAGTCATAACTAGAACCGGACGGAAGGAGGGAGTATTATCCAAGAATTTGTGTGTGCATACCAAATGTAGTCATGTAGATACATATATTGACTGATATTTTCGTACACATGATGAAACAAAACCAAATGCGCATGTGTGCATGCTATATAGACTACATCTTATATTAAAGACAAGTGTTATATATAGTGGTATTATCCAGCATGTGTGTGCATGCACACACACACACAATGAGTTATATTGATATGTATACACATGATGAAAAAAAATGTGTTACATCAGGGAGATAGATCGGCATTGAGGATATCGAGGATTGTGTCGGAAACACTAAAGCTAGGTATAGAGGATGTGAGGTGGTTTGTGATGGGAGATGATGACACGGTGTTTGTGGTGGACAATGTTGTGAGGATATTGTCAAAGTACGACCATAGGCAGTATTACTATATAGGAAGCTCGTCGGAGAGTCATGTTCAGAACATTCATTTCTCATACAATATGGCATATGGAGGGGGAGGATTTGCCATTAGCTACCCATTGGCCAAAGAGCTCTCTAAGATGCAGGACCGTTGCATTCAGAGATATCCTAATTTGTATGGCAGTGATGATAGAATCCAAGCTTGCATGGCTGAGCTTGGGGTACCACTCACCAAGGAACCTGGCTTTCATCAGGTACAATTCTAATCCAACTCTTTCTTTGATCACAATTTACAATGACATGGAACTTGATTTTAGGGGAATTTGCACTGGAGTCCCTGGTAAGGGAAATTAATACTGGAAGGTCCCAACACATTCCAAAATAATTATCAAGTCCCAGGGGCCCTTTCCTGCAATTGTTTGCTTATCTTCAATGATCATTTTGCCCTCATAAGATGAAAGCATAGTCCCCCTGTAGGGACCAGTGAGATGACAACCATATTTAATGAGGGCAAAATGGTCATTGAAGATAAGCAAACAATTGCAGGAAAGGGCCCCTGGGACTTGATAATTATTTTGGAATGTGTTGGGACCTTCCAGTATTAATTTCCCTTACCAGGGACTACAGTGCAAATTCCCCTTGATTTTATATACATATATACATATAACTTCATATATGAATAAGGGTATACACTCTCATGAGAGTGTATGTAGACTGTATATTGAGTTATATTTATTTGAAACCTTTAAGAAATATTGGATCCGGATTGTTTTTGTGATCCTCTCTTAGAGGCCATTTAATATCCTAATTTATATCTATTAAGATTAATCCAAGAAATCACAGTGTGTAACATCATCATATAACTCAAATTGAAAAACTGAATTGTACTATTAAATTACTTAAGAACTTTGAATTAATTTTACAGATTTTTTACCATGAGAAATTGCAACTATAGCTAGACCTATCGCATTTCGATAAATATATTTACAATTGTTTGGATTTACCTCATTTCAAAAGGAAGATATATTTGAGTCCAACTAGTGTAAATTGAGATATAGGTGTAAGACCATAAAGGAAGACAAAAATCTACCTAGTTTTACTATTAGAATTGTTTATATTTGGTAGTAGAGTTTTAGTTTCTTTTGTGGTCATGTCACACCAATTCATATTCATATATAACCTTAATTTGCATAGCTGCACAGTCCGAAAAATTGGCACTCAACTAAAAAAAATAAAGTAATTTAGAGTTATTCTATATGTAAATAGTATAGGTTAGTTTATTTTTAGAACATGATGATGTGCTATACTATAAGCTCTTGGATTAATATTAATCACTAAATTTGAGACAATGAGAGATCGATGCGAGGGAAGAGACGAGTATCCCATTCCAGGAATATTATCTCTTATCCTAAAATTTAGAAAAGTCGTTTGATTAAGTTGGGGCAACTAATGAATGAAGTAAAATAAATAACTCAATTAGATCGTTTATAACAATATATATCAAATACTTATATATTTTATAAGTAAAAAATTAGTTTTATAAAATGGTTAATATAAGAAGTAAATTAAAATGAAAATTATGTTATGATTAGGTACAAAATTAATTTTGATCTAATTCTTTCATACCAATGATAACACAATAAGTTGTGATGCCAATATTAAAGTTTTTTAGCTTATATCCATTAGATCAGGTTTATAGACTATTTCATCGGTTGTAGGCAAACAACAACAACAAAAATAACAAAATAACATCGGTGATTAGAGAACGTGTTGGCCTGATGGACATGTGTAACTTGTAACTAGATATTTTTCTCCTATATAGATATTGACTCGTAAATGAATTGATGTGGTGTGTTTGATGCAGTATGATGTATATGGCGACCTATTAGGGCTATTAGGAGCACATCCTGTGGCACCATTAGTGACACTACACCACCTGGATGTGGTGGAGCCAATATTCCCAGGAATGTCTCGAGTGAAAGCCATCCAACATCTAATGGAATCGGTGAGGCAAGACTCAGCCAGCGTAATACAACAATCCATATGCTATGACAAGAAACGTCAGTGGTCAATTTCAGTGTCTTGGGGTTACGCAGTTTTAATATGGAGAGGCATAATGTCACCAAGAGAATTAGAAATGCCAACAAGAACATTTCTCAATTGGTACAAGAGAGCAGATTACACAGCTTATACTTTTAACACAAGGCCAGTTTTCAAACATCCATGTGAAAAGCCATTTGTGTTCTATATGAGCAAGACACGGTATGACTATGGGAGGAGGCAGATTGTAGGCAATTATCCTCGTCATAAATCTAAACATCCTCCTTGTCGATGGAAAATGGCCTCGCCCCAGAGAGTGGAAAATATTGTAGTTGTCAAGAGACCAGATCCTCTTCGATGGCAAAAGGTATGAATACATTCATACACAAATTAATTAAAAAGAAAAGGACAGAAAAACACCTTTCCAATAACAAAAAAATTTCATATATGAAATTTTAACTAGTTCGGTAACAATATTTATTAGTTGAGTATAAATATATATATCACTCCCTTTGGTCCTAATTACAAGGTCACTTTATCTAATTAGGGACAAACTGAATCTAATATATTTAGGAATAGAACTACTTCCTACGACCGTGAATATAAAACCCCCTGATTTTTTGTGAGATTAAGGAGCCAAATGAGATTACCAATTAAATTATAACATGTTTCATCACATGAATAATTGACATTTTAGTTTATAAGTAGAATAAATTAGTCTTGAAAAGAAAAAAGTCAAAAATGTTTTATAATTAGGACTAGAGAGAGTCAATGAGTATAGAAATGTGAATTACTTATGAAATTAAATTTTGAGATTCAAAATGTTTTTTCTGTCATTTATCCTTAATTGAACTTAATACGTCGTAATTTTTAGTTGTTCTAATGACAAGTTTATATGCATATTTCATTTGAAATGGGTTGGCATGCAGTCACCGAGGAGGGATTGTTGCAGAATTATGCCTTCACGTAAAAGCTCAACCATGTACCTGTGGGTGGGAAATTGTCGAGATGGCGAGATTAGTGAGGTATAAATCATCATCACAAAATTAAAGGACTCGTGACCTCTCTAGATGAACAAGAGGCAGAATCCACTATGGAATGACATGATGAAATTAAAGGACACAGTATATTTGGGACCTAACCCTATATATATGTTGCACTGTGGCTACTCCTAGCAAGCCTATATGAAAGCACTTATGTATATATAAGTCGCAGCTAGCTGTCTCAGAGTGAAGCGAGCACTAAAAAGTGTCACATGTTTCCTATAAAAGCTTTCCAATATGCATTTAGGAGTACGCATGCATATGTATTGTTTAATGCATTCCAGTGTCTTCCCTTTAAATATCATCATCATCATCTTCACCGATGAATATTATAGTTGCGCAGTTAGGTTTATAGCGTGTTTACAAGATATAGAAATCCAATTTCATTGTCTCAAACCTTCTGAGGAACTATATATATAAGGCTGATTTGTGTGTTTCTGGGATGTATCTAAAAAAAAGCAGCTGGTACACGTATCAATGCATATTTTATTTATTTACTAGTAATAAACTAGGTATTTTGAAATATTAATACAAACAAAACATTTAACTTACTCTAAACATGAAAAATGTTTATGGAAATTAGAAGATACGATGCAGGCAATCCATATAAATGAACAGCGATATATTATTTTACAGGAAAAATTAGGCAGAAATCCCCAATTAATAAGAAATCAATTAAAGGCTCATTGATTTTTACACACAATACACAGAAAATTTTGTACACATCCATTTTTAGGTCTTTTTAGCCATAAAATTTTCAATTGATCGGCACTTTCCCCCCAATTCTTTTAATTTAAATTACTATAAACGTTATATTCATTATTTCATATAAGTACGCCCAACTGCATAAGCCGGTGGTCTTGAAAGGCATTGATTAGAGGCCCCAACCCCTCACTAAGTTTGGTTTATAAAAATTATGAGTATGGACTATGGAGAGTTAAATGTTTTTAATTCTTCTTGATCTTATCTAATTTAATTTTATTAAAAAAATTAACCCGCACACAATCTGAAGTCAAATATAAATGATTTAGCAAATAATTTTTTCATGAATAGGGAAAACTGCTTCCATTAAATGATCTTTCATTATATAATTAAGATTCTTGAGGTCCGGTTAATCACATAATAAACTACTTGCACGTAATTGTGCTACCCTCGAGTCTAACTACTACTCTACTACCAAGGTAAAAAGAATGTATCTAAATTATGGAGGAAGAAAACCGGCTCAACAAAGAATTAAGGGTTATTTTTAACTTTTCCTTAAAAATTAAATTTATTAGGCTGGCTAAGATCCAACAGATAGCACCTGTTATCTTATACTTCTAAATAACAAAAATAGATAACGAGGCACATCACTACATATACACACATCAAAATCCCAGGAGGGGAAGAAAAACAACATCAGCACTTCACTAATTTTCTTCTTCGTTTCCAGACTTGTCTGACTCTGAATTATCAGATCTATCTGTCCCAGAATAATGGTGTTGTTGGGTGCTAGATCCGTCTGATGATGAGTCACATAGACTAGCACCAAGAAGAGTAGGTTGATCATCATGATTACTAGGAAGGCACTTTGATTTGGGTTTGTGTTGAACTTGAATGTTTGGATCATATTTCTGGGAAGCTAAGAAGTTGAGGGCAGTGACAACATCAGCAATGGCAGGTCTCATGTGAGGCTTCTCTTGCACACACATGGCTGCAATTGCCAGAGCTTGGTATAGTCCTCTCACTGGATATTGACCTTCAAGTGATGGATCAGCCATTTCTGTGAATCTTTTCCTGTCCTTGAACTTTGGCCTCGCCTGCAGCAAACACATAACATTTCAAAACTTTAAATTTCTTTCTATATATTCTTCTTTAAAACTTAAATTTACAATGAAAGTCCTTAGAAATGGATTTGATTATAAATTTGTTATCATTCTTTGCATGCTCCTTACTTGTTATTACAATTTATGACAATTGAATCTCCTCTTAGAGACCAGACTTGATCACTTTGATTATAAAAAAAATTAATCATAAAATTGAGTTACAATTTAAAGAGGAAAATATGGAAAATTACCATTTGAATTTTGAAATCTTTGATTATTTGTATTTGTTAATATCTTTTTTTAACTGAATATTTGTTAATATCATTACTCAACTATTTGTCATTACTAAAATTGTTAAAATCATCTGTATGAAATTGAAATTAAAAAAAAATATTTTTCTATCGTTTCCAATTATCAAAGTGAAAGAAGTATAATAACCTTGGAATGACTCTTTTTAAAATAAAAAAGTCTCACTAAATTTGCCTGCTAGCTATAGGTAATATATATGACAGTATGACGCATTCACAAACAACTCAACTTGCAGCCAACTTTAATCTATTTCTGCCCAACATACACTTAACAAGGACAATACGACAACAAAACGAGAACTAACAAAAAGAAAAGAGGATTGTACCAAGAAAGCTAGTTCAGGAAAAGAAAGATTGGATATAAAGTGACGTACCCAAGAGACGAGATTTTGTTGTTTGGGAGGTCTTGACTTGTCAAAAGCTTGTTGGCCAGTGAGGAGCTCCAAAAGAACAACACCGAAGCTGTAAATGTCGGACTTAAAAGTTAATTGACCAGTCATGGCATATTCTGGAGCACAATATCCATATGTGCCCATGACCCTTGTTGAAACATGTGTGTCTTCTCCACTTGGGCCTACTTTTGCCAACCCAAAATCAGACAACTTTGGATGATATCCTTCGCCTAACAATATGTTGGAACATTTTAGGTCCCTGTATATCACTGGAGGCTTCATCTTATCATGCAAATATTCTAAACCCCTCGCTGTTCCTGCCGCTATCTTCATCCTTGTGTTCCAATCCAGTGCTTTTCTGCCTGCTGGAAGTTCTACAAATAAATATTCAAACATCGTAAGTAATTATCTTAACCAATTTAAAAAATTCTAATATATTAATACATTAATTCTATCGCCACTCCTTATAAAACAATAAAACCATATCCTACGTAAGTGGGTCGACTACATGAATCATATATAACGTCAATAAACAAATCTTTACATATATTGTATAATTTAATAAAAAATTTAGCTCCACTTCTTTATAAATATCAATAGATATGTATTGCTCTATATATTAATCCTTATAGATAATAAATTATTTTTTTGTTTTCTGCCAATATTTAGTTCTTAACAATTTGTTCTGAATTCAACAACTGGTCCATGTCCTTTTAATAAGTTTCAAAAAAATTTAAGGGGCCTAGATCAACGATTTAAAGACTCCATGACCAAAACTAAATTTTAATCAAATTATAAGTAGCAAAAACATTGGAAGTAAAAAAAAACAGAGTGTGAGGGTATAGTAACTGCACCATAGAGATGATGTTCGAGGGATCCCAAAGGCATGTACTCGTAAACCAACAATCTCTGATATCCCATGGCACAGAACCCCAAGAGTTTGACAAGATTAGGGTGGTCTGCAAGACTTAGTGTCAACACTTCCACCACAAATTCCCTCTTCCCTTGATGTCCATTACGATCCAATTGCTTTATTGCTGCCACCTACACCATCCACCTCAATATTAATTTTCTTCACATACACACAAAAATGAGATACTCGTACAAAATAACCATAAAAGTTAATGCATGAAAAAGAAATGTATACGTATTATACGTATATATGAAGTTATGAACATCTTTGAGTTGATATGCTTTGATTTTTTGGGTAATCACATTAATAATATGAACGAACATAAATTAATTACCTGCTTGGTTCTCTTTAAGTAACCCTTATAAACTTTGCCAAAACCTCCTTCACCCAGCAAACAACTATCCCTGAAATGGCCAGTGGCAGCTGACAACTCATCAAAGGTGAAGGATTTTGCACGAGTCGTTATATCATTGCTCACAACTTTTTCGTCCTTTTGAATTTGGCCTTCTAAATTCAAGGCCTTAAGCTGAGGAGAGAGTGGACTATCATCAGGAGGTTTGGGAGAAGAAATGACTTGTTCTTCCTTCTTCACGTGATTACTCGCGTTCGGCGTTTCTTCTTTAAGCTTATCTGTAATACGAAAACACGTACACGTGAATCAGAGAGATGAGATCACAGAAAACGACGTAATTTTATTTGATTGAGTTTTTTATATTACTACAATTATACACAATCGTCTCATTTAAGATAAACAATTGGCTGTTCCAGCAAGATCAGAGGCCAGTATCTTTTGTCAAAGAAAAAAAAAAGAAAGACATCAATATAAGTTTCTGCGAGATGTGTGTGTGTGTATAATTCGATCAATATAGAATAAAAACAAAAACCAAATTTACAATCGTCATTTTTTCCAAGAAGACATACATAATGTGCACGGAAACGTAAAGAAAGGATCTAGATGCAATGTTCTATGACGTAACGAGATAAATTTGGCGACTAAATTTAGAATTTCACGGGAAATCGCATGAAATAAAGATTTTTTTTATTCATGTCTTCAGATTTGAATATATAGCCTTAAAAATGTTGAATATTACGATTCATATAAGATGATGAATCTTGACACGACCTTTTTAAGAGCTGGCATGTACAGATTGTCACCGAAATGATGCGTTAACAAAAACAAAACGTTGGGAAAGAAAAGAAATAGATCTGAATACAAACATATAATAGAACCTTGAATGCAAGATCGCAACACCAAGAATAAAAAGAAAAAGAAACATTTTATGTACGTGAATCTTGTGCATTAATAATAATAATTAAAAAGAAAGATAGTGGAGAAATTAATTACCTGATGAAAGAGGACGATGATGATGATTCGTATGAGATGATTTATCGGAACGGGATGATTTATCGGAACGAGGGAGGCTTCTTGATGAATTGTTGTGGTGATGATGATGATCAATATTATTATGGGAGGAAGCTGGCCTATTATTATTATTATTATTATTGTGGTGGTGGTGGTAGGAGGGGCAGAGAAAACAACCCATATGTACGTTTTTCAATATGACAAATCAAATCCAAGAATAAGGAGAATAAGAATAATTATAGGGAGTCAAAGAAAATGATCACCACTGCACAGAGAAATAAGAGAGGAGAGGAGGGAGAAAAGAAGAAGAGCCTTGGAAGGCCCCTGAGGAAGATGCTTCTCATGAGTCGATCTCGCTCTTTCGGATCTTCCCATTATATATTATTATTGTTCAACGTATGTAACCTTCCCAACTGCTTTAACAATATTGTTACATACACATATATACACGTATATATAATGTATGAATGTGTATGAGTCACCAATTAATGTCACGATGAGAAAACGACAAATATATCTATCTGCCTGTCTCATTGCTGTTTACCATATTATTCTTACCTCGCTTCAACGGTAATTTCATTCTTGTGTCATACTTCATAAATACGTCATTTCTTATTTTCTTAAAAAATAATTACTTAATTAGTAGGGGGAATCAATTTATATTCCAAATTTGGTGCGAAAAAAGATGTTCCTTTAATATATCGAGCACTGTTCTTATGCGACGTGGCGTTTTCTGATGGAAAAGGGGAGTTAGTGCATGCTTTCTGCTCCACTTCACTTTGGCTATTGTTCACCGTCCATTCTTCCAAAAGTTCACAAAAAGTTATAAAGCAGTAAAACAGTACTACTAGTTGGGAACAAAAAAGTTAAAATAAAAAACCAATACACTAACCATATCAAACATTGGAATAATTCTTTGTGGGAATGGATGGGATCATGGGAATAGGGTATGCCCTTCACGCGGCTATGGCGTAGCTAGTTATCCTTCAATAAGTTTAATCTAACCTATTTAGCACTCTTTCTTATCTCTAATATTTATTAAAAACACGTAAAAGTTAGTAGTGTCTCAAATTAATTATTTTTTCTAATATTATTAATATTTATTATAATCTATCTTCTAACATTAATTATAAGACCACTTTGATTTTTTGAAAAATTTAAGCTAAGGATGCAAGATTAATTGATTTAAATTAAAATTTTCCCAAAATTCAACTTCTAAACTACGCGTAACTTACTATAATTTAAAATTTAAGAGAGCTTCCTCAGTCCTTTCTGAAACTTGACTGACATTTGTTCAATTATTTCCTTTGAGACATCAATGCAATTCTCTACACTAAATTCTTCTTTAACTCTTTATTATAAGGCATTAACTTCCATTTCTTAAAAACCAATGAATATTTTCACCTTTCATTATATGATGTCATCACTTCCCATTTTCAATTTCCATTAATGATAAAAGTACAATAGAAAAAAAACAATTCATGTGGTAATTAATGCCTTAAATTTACTATTTAGGTTACAAATTTTGTTACTTAGTGGTTTATAACAAGGAGTGTGAGAGACTGAGAGTGTAGTAATTAAATAATGCGGAAGTGGATGAGTGAATTGAGAGTATTAGACCCACAATTCATCGGTTATGGGACCCAGTCAGCTCAGCGTGGACTAAGAAGTTGGTCGCCTACTATTGTGATATTCACGAGGGGATGAGCCACGTAAATGGGAAGACAATCAATAAAAAGCACAATTTAACGTGAGGGGATTCAGATGCTTGGCCCTTCTTCCTCAATGAAAGAGTATTTGATTTTGTTTTCTCGGGTCATTATGCATAATGTTTCCCATCAATAAATGAGAGTTAGGAGGATTCACGTGACCTTGACGGCACTGAATCAACGATCTTGGATTTGTCTGGCCAGCTATACAACGCTCTTATCTCATCTTCTGTTTTAAATACTCTACGTAACTGTTTTTTCTTGCTAGATAAATCTTTACTAACATTAGATCTCATTCTGTGGTGTTAAAATTAGTAAGACGTGATAAGTTTGTATGTGGTTGGGATGGATGTCAATCTTTGTGTATATCTTGGCATCCAATTTTGACTTTTATTTCAATGATCTTTTACTTGAGATCGAAACCATTTACTTTTAATTTGTTTTTGAATAAACACTGTAAACAATCATTCAAAAATAATGAAAATAATTTCGTGCTCGTGCATATACTTCTTCATCTTCCTTCACCCCCGCAATTTAAGGTTGAGGCCTGAACAAATGATACCATTTTTTTTTAATTTTAATTAACGAGAAGAATGTTTTTTGGTGGAATAAATTAAATATATGTCAATGTAGATCAGTGATAAACTCCATAATTTCACATATTCCATCTCAATTTCTCTTGAATGTACATGATTTTTGGTGGTAAATAATAAAAAAAGGTATGAATACACATATGTAAGAGTAAAAATTGAAAGATGAATATTTTGGTGAAATTTGGAGTTATATGTGTGTGAAATGGATTTTTGAAGTTCATCAACCCTCTTTCTCTTTTGTAGGAAGAGGTGGACAAGTGAAAAAGGGCTAAAGAAAACATAGGACAAGCTAACAAGGGACAAAAGAGCAAAAAGGAAAATTTCTCATGGCTGTTCGTTGAGCTTTCGTTGCCAAACAAAGGCACAACGAATGATGTTTCCTCCTTAGGGTTTAGGGTTTAGTGTGTAAATCCCTGCCTCTGATCGGTCCGTTGAGCATTCGTTGTGCAACTAACAGGCGACGAACAAAAACTGAAACTCTGCGTTTTGAGTTGGCGGAAACGAAAATTCAGATGCAAATAAATGGGGAACTCGAATCAAAACAGAAGGGGGCCGACTTCTAAGAGTTCTAGGGCACCAAAAACACATTCCTCTTGGTTCTTTGGCTTGGATTATGCTTGGGGTTTGAAGATTTGAATCTTGGGAGTTTGGTGGAGAGCATTAAAGAGATTTAAAACTTCTCCATTTTGGTTTCCTCTTCATTTTCTTCTTCCTATTTTGTGAGCACTTATGACTCTTTACTCATTTTGGTATTGTAGTTCATATTTGATTATGAGTAACTAAATTCATTTATCTAGGATTATTTTGAACCCTTGTATGGAGTAACTCTTTAAACTCCTATCCTTTTGTGATTAATGTATATATATGTGTTTATTTTACTCTAGCCCTAATGCCTCTAAGTGATTGATCATCATTTAGTTGATTTGTCCATTTGACTTATGACTTGAGAGAGCTACGTTAAGTGTAGAACTTGAGTAAAATAGTGTGAGAACTTGAAGTTTGCATGACAAATGAATGATTTTGTTAATAAGATAGACATATACTTATTAGCCTCACATAGCCACATTAGGGTTGAAACTTAGAAATTGAGTTTTATTAATTGTGACAAGAGATTGGATAATTAATGAAATTAAACACTTGTTCTTGACTCGACGGAGCGTTTACAAGTATTCTAGAACCCTAGGTTAAATACATATATAAACATTAAAGCAATTAGGAGATGAGTTGATTAAAAGTTGCAAGATACAAGAGAGATAAATAATCCTAGATGCCAATTAATCCTTGAAGAAAACAAAAATATTTGATATCATTTTACCATTTTAGTTTTAGCAAATAGTTTTTACTCGTTTGACCTTCAAATCATGTTATGGTTAGCTCAACTTAATTTAATCACCAAACCTCTTGTTTGACTGAATTTAATTTGTATCCCAATCCTCGTGGGAACGATCTTTTTTATCACTTTATTACTGGGCGCGACCGGTGCACTTGCGATGCGAACAATCAAGTTTATAAATCACAAATTTAAAACTAAGAAAATAATAATAATGCATAATATGACACATACATCATATAGATAAGTATAACGGACGTCACAGGCTTCTTTTCCTTGGAAGGAGTATGCATCAAGACATAAACGTTGAGAGTCTAATCACGAACCATTATATATTATGAACAAAGTAGATGAACAAAACGGCACCACTTTTCGTCTTGAGAATGAAAAATAAAATTTGACGTATCCAAAGACAAAATTGGCAATAAAGAAAATAAAAGAAATTGCCAAAATAAAAATGGAGCAAAAGCGACAGATAAGACCATAGAGTGACTTCAAAGTGCAGACAATAATAATGAAAAACTCAAGAAAGGAAAGTACATATATGGCACGCGAGATCGATAACCACGTAGTACAGCGCATGCTGAGACAATAAAGCAAATTAAGATTGAAGAAAGGTTTTTTTAGCAGTTGATTACTTGATTATGATACGCATTAATTACTTGTTAATTATTAATTAGTCATGTGTTCAAGTATTGTTAACATTTGAGTTGATGACAAATAATTATAATACAATTAGTATTTAGATTAAAATTTGTCATCTGAACTTTGAAGAGAATGATAACTTCATGAAGCCATCTTAAATTATATGATTTCTTTGTCGGCCACTATGCTTAATTCATAGCTTAGAGATTATACGATTGTGATGATCGATTTATGTGGACAATGAAAGGCTCGAATATGATGTTTAATATATATGTGTGGGGCGAAGGCCCAAAAATGATACATAACTATTGGCCAAGGAACAAAAGTAATACATAACTATTCTGAGGTACATCAATGATACCTAACTTTTACTTGGAATCAAAAATGATATTTTCACTAATATGACAATAAAATTGGATATAAAAAGTCCAAAATGTCCTTATGACTTCAATAAATTTTTGTTTCTTCTTCTTCCTCACCCTCTTCTTCCTCACCCTCCATTTTCAAGTCTAAGGCTGCAAAAGAAGCTCTCTTCCGCCATCACCGTGCTCCTAGTCCCATATGCTCGGTCTGTGAGCTCATTCTTGAAACGTTGAACATTTGTTTTTTGAATGTACATGGAACAAGAAGGTGTGGTTCTGCTGTAAGTTTGGTGCTCAAATTGAGAACTTTAATATAAAAAATGTTACTTCTTGGTGGCTTTTGATATTAATCTGGTCAGTTTGCTCTTCCTAATAAAGATCTTTTCACCACATCTCTTACTCTCTCTCTCTCTTTCATCCCATCATCTTTTCTCTTCCTCTCTTAGAAACCAACAGCGACATATGGTGGCAGAGAACGGTGAAGCCCAAGGTGAAGCTGCAGCCACGACTAGACTATATTCCCCTTCGCCCACCCCAGCGAGAAGGTCCGCCGCCGCGGCCCCCACCCCCTCCACTACTCTGGCTATGTCTTCTTCGTCTTCCCCTAATTCCTCCTCTCCGTCCAGTTTGTTTTCTGACAGAGATGACTTCTAACTTCTATTTTTGTAATATATTCCTTAATAAATAAAATCATTTATCCACCTTAAATAATTATTTCCAACTCATACTCTCCAGTCATAAGCCACATGACAAAAACTAACAGAATTAGTGCCACGTAATCATATTTAACTCTGTTAATGCCATATGTTGGTCTTTTTAAAATTATAGGGACTAACTCTATTAAATGGAGGAAATTATAGGGACTAAAACCTTAGCTTTAAAACTATAGAGACCAAAACCTAAATTGAGGGAAACTATAGGACCAAAAGTTGGTTTAACCCTATGTTTTATTTTATTTTATTTATTAGGGCATTTTGGACTTTTCATGTACCTCAGAATAGTTATGTATTACTTTTGTTCCTTGGCCAATAGTTATGTATCATTTTTGGACTTTCGCCCTTTATTTTATTTATTAGGGCATTTTGGACTTTTCATGTCCAATTTTATTGTCATATTAATGAAAATATCATTTTTGATCCCAAGTAAAAGTTAGGTATCATTGATGTACCTCAGAATAGTTATGTATTACTTTTGTTCTTTGGCCAATAGTTATGTATCATTTTTGGGCCTTCGCCCATATGTGTGTGTTGGGATAATGTCATTCTTTTTTTTTATTACAGGTAATGTCATTCTAGATAGAAGTATGAAACATGTAGTAATGTTTGCCTTAACCATTATGGTCCATGTCAATTTAAAGATGAGCTATTTTTCTATTTAGAAATTTCCTTTAAAGCAAGTTGTCCTAGAACGAGTTTTCCTCAAAAAAACAATTTTTCACCACAAATGTTTAAACTTTCAAGTAACATTATGCTCCAAAAAACTTCCAAGACAAAATCACTTTTAAAAGAAAAATTTCAGAGCAAAGAAGTTCATGAATATTCTTTTTTTTTATACATCAATTTTAGGAAGGGGTTTGGGCTCAACCCAATCCAAGGGCAGGGCACCTAACTCATGATCTACTGGGGTCTGTCCCTGTGGGCTCTGGAGCATGACCAGCAAGCCCTTTATGTCTGTCCACACAGGTAGGTTACTCTCAGCTTCACTTAGCTACGGAGATGCCTCCCCAAGCGCCGAGATGGAGACACAACAAAGTGTCACTCCCTAGGATCGAACTCGCGATGTGGTGGTCAACCCGACGCTCATTGTCCAATCCCTTTGCCACTGAACCCACGGACGATGGGTTCATGGATATTCTAACATCTTTCTAGGATATAACAATACTAAATCTTATTACTCCAAGGACGATGCTAAAGGTTCGAAAGAAACTTTTATATGATAGGATATATTTTTTGATAGAAGGGGATATGGTCGGATCGGATATGTTTTTAGTATAAATCATTGGCTTAGCTTTTAATTATATTCACTACTACAAATTAAGCCTATACCAGCGCAGCTTTACATGCGCTCATATATGCAGAGCAAAAAACACATGTACAAAGGGTCTCTACATGCGCTTTAAGCGCATGTAGATGTCTCCTCCTCTAAATGCGCTCAAAGCGCATGTAGAAGGCAACGTCTACATGTGCTTTAAGCGCATGTAGACGTACATGCGCTTAAAGCGCATGTAGAGGTATTATCCTCTACGTGCGCTTTAAGCGCATGTAGAGACTCTAGTGAAGGGCAACACATTAAAACTTTCATAAGAGATCCTCCTCAGAGCTCATAAGGTGTTCCTGCACGGTAACTTAGTGTTCCAAAGCCCCATTACAACTTTTTGGTGTTCTAGTATTGCTTAAACACCCTCTACTTGCGCTTAAAGCGCATGTAGAGGGTTTTTATTTGTGTAAGAGCCTTTACATGCGCTTAAAGCGCATGTAGAGGCTCTACTGAAGGGCAAAACAAACAAACTTGCATAAGAGATCCTCCTTAGAGCTCATAAGGTGGTCCTGCACGTTAACTTAGTGTTTCAAAGCCCCATTACAACTTTATGGTGTAATGATATTGCTTAGACACCCTCTACATGCGCTTAAAGCGCATGTAGAGGCTGTTTATTTGAGAAAGAGCCTTTACATGCGCTTTAAGCGCATGTAGAGGCTCTACTGAAGGGCAAAACAAACAAACTTGCATAAGAGATCCTCCTTAGAGCTCATAAGGTGGTCCTGCACGTTAACTTAGTGTTTCAAAGCTCCATTACAACTTTTTAGAGTAATGGTGTTGCTTAGACACCCTCTACATGCGCTTAAAGCGCATGTAGAGGCTGTTTATTTGAGAAAGAGCCTTTACATGCGCTTTAAGCGCATGTAGAGGCTCTACTGAAGGGCAAAACATTAAAACTTGCATAAGAGATCCTCCTCAGAGCTCATAAGGTGTTCCTGCACGTTAACTTAGTGTTTCAAAGCTCCATTACAACTTTTTAGAGTAATGGTGTTGCTTAGACACCCTCTACATGCGCTTAAAGAGCATGTAGAGGCTGTTTATTTGAGAAAGAGCCTTTACATGCGCTTTAAGCGCATGTAGAGGCTCTACTAACACCCTCTACATGCGCTTAAAGCGCATGTAGAGACAAAATTATTCTGAAAAAATTGTTATAGTGCTTGAATTATACAATATAAATAATTTTGATGAAGAAAGTTGATTCAATTTATAAAATGATGAAAAACTTGATAATTCTTAGATAATTAATTTTTAAAACATTATATAACTCAGTGCTCTATTTCCCTGATTAATCAGATTATTCAATCTAAACGCTATGGTTTAAAATAATATTCAATAGAAACAATGTCACAAATGTGAGATGTTAATATTATTTTGATGTGAACTATATATATATATATATATATATATATATATATATATATATACACATACATATATAGAACAAAAATTTTGTCTAAGTTCTATGATGCTTTATTGTTTTTTTTGAAATTAATATTATCCCCTTTACATGCGCTTAAAGCGCATGTAAAGGGGTTTTATTACAAATTTCCCGTGTCTTTGTCTTATGAGTTCCCTCCCTATATCTGATCACTCTATAGCGCGCTCACAGAGTATGTAGTAGCATTCCTCATTCTCAAGTTCTAAAATGAAACCCTAATCAATGTTAAAAAACATGGAACCCTAATCGAAAGAACTCACAATTCCTCCTCGCCTTCAACAATTCCTTCGCCATTCTCGCCTTCGTCCATCACTGTTGCCGGCAGTCGCCGTCTCCGACCATCACCTTTCCTTCGCCATTCCCCATTCCTTCGCCTTCTTCCCCATTCCTTCGCCATTCCTAACCTCATTCGCATTTCTCTTTATTTGTCCAAATCTCCTCCGTTCCCAACCTTGCTTCCTTCCACCGTCACCGTCCTACCACCTAATCGCCGGCCACTCTTACTCAAAATCATCACCTTCGACGAGCGAGCCTCCCCCAAGGTTTAATTTTTTTCATCTGGGTTTTTATTGGCTTCGAAAAGTTTCAATTTTTTATCATGTATAATCAATTTTGTTAATGGTGTTGTTGATTGGTTGTGAAAAGTTTCAATTTTTATTTTGTATCATCAATTTCTCATTCATCTTTTTGATTGTGATTTCGCATGTCTAAAATGAAAACCCTAACAACCCCATGCTTTCTGCCCTGTTTGATTTAGTGTGTATGTTTGGTTTAGTGTTCGATTTTGCTCTGTCTTGGTTTAGAGAAGTTTAGATTTCGCGTGTGTATGCTTTCTGCTCTGTCTTGCTCTGTCTTGTGAGTGTGTGCGTGTGTGTGTGTGTGACGGAGTGTTTGAGAGTGTGTAAGTGTGTGTGTGTGTGTGAGGGAGTGTGTGTAAGTGTGTGTGTGTGTGTGTGTGTGTGATTCTGTGAGTGTGTGTGATTCTGTGTGTGTGTGTGATTCTGTGAGTGTGTGTAAGTGTGTGTGTGTGTGTGTTTATTTATAGCCTTTTGTATTTAGAATCTGACTTGGTTTTATTTGTCTGGTAAAGGATTGTCAATTGTCTGTCAAACAAGTTAATCCCAGACAGTATGTTGCTGAAATTCCTCAGGTGTGTTTCTCTTTGCCATTTGTTTTTTGTATTCTTATGGTTCATATCTTTATTAGTTAACCTTAAATGGTGTGTTGGATTTAGTTTGAGTCCTAGCTACCATATAGAGCACACACATGTTTTTATAGCAAAATCTGCATCAAAAGTTTTCAGCTTGCATGACTAATCGGTGTCTAAATGAAGTAAGGAGTCGATTATTGCTCTGTTCCGTTCTGCAATTTCAGAAATTGGGCTTCTAAACATTTAAGCTTTACGAATTGGAATAGTTTGATAGAGTTTAGAGGCTTAAGAGGGTACTGCTTGTGAATTATTTTTGTGATTATTGAGGTTTTTGTATATAAGGAATTGTTGTTTTGAGTCTGAGATTTGGTTAGAGTTAGGTTAAAACCAAATAATGACGTGAAGGATGCTTAGGAATTCTGTTTGATAAACAGAAATTGTTGGGTTTTTAAAATGGCTAAGGATGAAAGATGAAAAATTGTAGCGCATGAGTTAAGGTTATTGATGTAAATTTGCCTATCTTGATGAAAGATACTGATTGTGGAATTTACTATTAGGTTTTAGGAAGTGAGTCTAAAAGCTGATTTATGTTTATAAATTTGCTGGACTAAAGGACTGTCATGTATGGAGCTGATTTTCTGTCAATTCTTAATGAACAAATCTGAATTTAATTAAGTAGTGTTGGGATTTGTAAGGGTTGAAATTAATGGCTCAAGGTTGTTGATATTATGAATGTTATTTTAGTGAATGTTATGTGGACTCGAGATTAATGACCTCCCTCTACTTTGTCATCTTCTTTCTGTTATGTGGAGGCATGTTAGCTCCATTGGTTTTTGGCTTCAGCTTTCAATTCCTCTATTTCGCTCACTCTGTCTCTGTTAAGCTTGCATGTGGTAAATAATTAGATGTGGTTGATCTACCAAGAGAAGTCTTGTATCCTTTGTAATCCTAATATATACTTTTTCTTCAGATATAAAAACGGTTTATGGGATCGTGCGGTAGACAGTAGATGAGTTGTTGAATATACTCGCACACTCTTTCATTTTACTTCTTACTTTACATGTTACTATTTTGCTTACTATAACTATAAGCTACATGACTTACCAATTATTTTGGACCTGCAGATAATAGCCTGTTTTCTAGAATCCTGTCTAGTTGGAAAGCTCTAGTTGATGAGAAAGCTGTAGTTCTCTAGAATTCCAAGAATTAAGGTTTGTATCATGAATAAATGTTACCCTTTTCTCATCATGTTTTGATTGTTATTTATTATTTTAATGAAGTTGTTTGATTGTCTAGAGTGATATTTTTGCTTTTAAAAAGGTTCTTTTTTTGTCTTAAGATGCTCAAAATTATGTGTTTAAGTTTGCCTTTTCTTTTCTTATTACCCAAAACGGTAGTAGACTGTTTAAACTGGAAAAGCCAGTATTGAGCCTAGGTATGTTTATTTCGCCATTATTCTTGCAAAAGGTTTAGACAATGTGTTTTCCATGCATAGCAGCTGCATAGAGTGTAATTTACCATCTCACTGGTACTCTCCTTTAGTAGGTCATGGACCGAAAATGGATGCGTTGTGACCGAACTTCAAGTGAATATATAGATGGAGTAAAGGAGTTTGTTGAATTTGCAGCTGCTCATGCATGCGATGTTAACAACATTCTGTGCCCTTGTATCCGTTGTTTGAACGGAAAGCGTGTCGATCCCATGGACCTGTTGAATCATTTAATATGTAATGAGATTGATCAATCTTATACAAGATGGACAAAGCACGGTGAGACCGATGAGGTTGAATGTCGTGATCGTGAACATGATGTTAGTAGTGCTTCGAATGATGTCATTGATCAGAGTGACGAGGATTGTCTTGAAGAAATGGTGAGGGTTGTGGGTGAGGAGAACCCAGAAATATTTGAAGAGTTGAAGAGTGATGCAGAGACACCGTTGTATGTCGGATGTAAATACTCAAGATTGCGCGCAGTGGTTAAATTGTACAACTTAAAGGCTCGTTATGGTTGGAGTGATGCAAGTTTCACCGCACTGCTTACCTTTCTGCGGGATGTTTTGCCAAAGGATAATGTACTCCCTTCAAAAACATATGATGCAAAGCAAATTCTCCTCGCTACCGGTTTGAAATATGAGAAGCAGTACAAGGTCTTGTGGGAATTGTATGCGGACTTGCAAGAACAAGTTAATGAGATTCGATCAGGGCGAGGTCAGGGATCAGGCCATCAATCTCATGCTCCATTGGCTCATGAAAGCCCGGTCATGGAGAACCATAGTTGTACAATGGAAAGTGTCCCCATTGCAGAGGTAATCGTTATACTTTTCACTTTTAAATATTAATGTTCTTATGAATTGTTACTGCATAATTGAAGGTGTTTCATTCATTTGTAGGGTGAGTCTTATTGTCAACTATATTCTGATCTGTCCTTAAATACCCTGGTTGCTCTGGCTTATGTCTTCAATGATGGGAGCACAACATTGCACAATTCGCCTCTCCCTGCAGGCACGGTGAGGATGTCCATCCACATCTCTCTTAGAAATAATTCACTGTTGCCGTATCCCATTGATGGAATGAACGTGGTCGTTGACGCAATAGGCTCTTTTGTGGCATGGCCCAAAAAGTGGATGGTTCCTCAATCAGAGGTGATTACTTAGTTAGTTATACTTAATATATAATAGATAACGAGATTTAATTAGTATGTCTAATTGCTTATTTACTATGTTTTACAGCCCGAAAAAGGACAAAGAAAGGAATTGGGGAAAACAAACCGCCATGATGTCCAGCCACGTTCTGCTATTCCGACTAAACCTCGGAAAAAGAGTTTGAAGGTAACTATTTACTAATGGATTCACATTAGCTAGCACTCATTTTGTAGAAAGAATTATTGACATATTTCTTGAACAGACAACTCCTACTCCTCGTGACACCCAACCGCATCAGCCGACTCTTACTCGTGTCACCCAACCACATCCCTCTGAATCATTCCGTGTTAAACTAAAGAACTTGACAAAACAACTACCTGATTTTCAACAAATTGAAGTTAAATTGACAAGGACAATTTATTACAAGAGTGTCAGTGAGCACCTAGGTAGTGAAGTAATTATGGATGTGGTTAATCAGGCATGGATTAGTGCGTCAGCGGTCAACATATGGATCAAGTATGTAATGTTGAATTTATTTTTATGTTATTGTGGTTTCTTACATTGTCATTTAGTATTTAAATTACAATAATTGTATGTGTTGATGTCTTTTTGTATAGGTATTTGCATGATGAAATAATTGTGCCAGGGGAAAATGTCAATTTCGCATTCATAGATCCAAATACAACCTCAATGGTGACTGAAACAACTACCTATTGGGATGAAGGTGACGTGAAAGCACGTCTGGGGAGCTCTTCTTCAGATAAAACATTGTTTCTAGCCCCAGTGAATGTAGGGTAAGTTCTTACTCGTCATTAATAATTTTTTTATTTTCCCAAATTTTACATGTATATAACTGTACTGTTAATCACATTTTAGGAATCATTGGGTTCTCCTTGCATTCAATCCCGTTGCACCAAAGCCTGTGGTGTACTATCTGGATCCTATTAGGTCGGGTAAACCTGAAAATAGACCTTCGTATATGATGTTTATCAATGGGTAATGATTTAACCTTACTAAATTATGTTAACTCATTTATAAATGTCACTCTTACTAATTTTATTTGTCTCGACTTTAGTGTGATCACTTCTTGTAGGTCTAGTAAAAAAATGAAATACTCCAAAGCATATGACTGGCTCAAAATTCAGGTTAATTATACATGCTAAAACAATGATTTGAATTATGGACTGTAATCAAATAAAAGTCTTTTGACAGATTTGTGGTATTTTGTTGTAGTGCCCATTCCAACCGAATGATAATGATTGCAGGTATTATGTCATGAAATTTATGAAAGATATTGTCACTCATGATCAACTGGTGGTCCCAGAAAAGGTAAGTTCTGAAATTTTCCATTAATTTAAAAGTCTTTTAATTTGTTCACATATTTGCTTGTATGTGTGGATTACTTTTAACTAACTTATATTTAATTGCTACTTACATGTTTCTGTCCATCCAGTATTATGAAGACTGTCGTTTCGACAGCCTCTCCAAGGCGCAAGTTGGAGAAGTTATTGAAGAATGGAGCAAATTTGTATACTCCATTGTTGAACCTGTTGTTCTTAATCAGCCACCTGTTACTTATTAGGTTTTACTAAGGTATCTATCTTCATATATTACTTGAATAAAAATTTGTGGATTTGTCTTATGAAATTTTGTTATGTAACATGCTTGTTTATTCTATGTAATACTATTTTGTCATGTAGGTTGATGATATCCCTTTTGGTGTTTTACTTGAGATCATCTTCATTTTGTGGCGTTGAGGTACATATGATCTTTGTTGCATGTAGTCTTACTTAGGAGGAATTGGTAGTTTTATATTATGACTACTTGAAGGAATTTTCGTTTTGACTCATGGTGATGTTTATATATATTATTAGGTTTTGAATGTAATGGATTCTGGTATATTTTGGTTAAATAATTCTGGTATATATTATTTGTATACACCATTGGTGCAGGGCAGGAAAGTACGTGTATGTGGCAAATGTAAAAAAAAGAATATAATATATATATAAAAAAAATATACCTCTACATGCGCTTTAAGCGCAGGTAGAGGCACCTCTACATGCGCTTTAAGCGCATGTAGATGTACATGCGCTTAAAGCGCATGTAGAGCCTTTACCAGCGCCCCCCTCTACATGCGCTTTATAAGCGTATGTAGAGGCCAAAATAAGCGCATGTAGATGGGGTAATCTGTGGTAGTGATTGTTCTCAAACTTGCCCCATTTAAAGGTTTGATGCATTCTTTTACTAACTAAATTGCCTCGCCAATGTAAAAAAGATTATAACAATACTAAATCTAATTACTCCAAGAATGCCCAAGTAGGTTTGAAAGAAATTTATATATAAGGATTGGATATATTTTTTATAGGTGGATACTTTTTAATATAATTCCTTATTGGGCTAGCTACTAATTAATTATATTTCCTCAAACTTGCTCCATTTAAAGGTTTGATACCTTGCTTGGTTTTATACTAAAGCTTATTGAGATACAATTTACAAGTTTAAAATATGTTGAATTGAAAAATCATTCATTTTAAAGCAAAATTAATCATTGAACAACTTTTTAGTTTTGATGGGATAGTTATAAGGGTGTGTGCGTGTGTGTATTATAATAAAAATGGGAGAGAGAGAGAGAGTGTGAGAGTATTTAAACATTAATTCAGGGACCAAATACAAGACTACTTTTAGTTTAATGAGGATTCCATGATAAATCTATTTTATAGGTGCAGTAGATGATTGATGATAAAGAAATTTATCACTTTTTATAGAAACGATGATTTGTTTATTTTTAATATCATCCCATTGATTTTTTTGTTTGTGCTTATGAATGAACAATGACTAATGAAATGACTGATCGTTGAAGGCAAGTACTCAATTATTTGGTTGCAACGAGAGACACATGTCCAACAGATAAGTTGTGTGCATGTTAATTATTGTGAAGCAAAATAATACTCAATACAATGTGATTCTCTTTGTTTGTTGTGAATTGAGCATTTGATGTGAACGAAAATACAATGAGTACATTTAGAAACCATTTTTTGACTAGCGTGATTGTTGTCATTCCTTTATTGTGTAGCGGTTTGTTTTGACCGGGGATGTAGTATAGTGTTCCCCAACCTATATACATAATATAGAAACTAATTTAATTAGATTAATTAATAGTATGAATTAAATTTCTAATCAGGAGTTGGTTGAGCTGGTAAGTGACTCACGCGGTAAAGATGAGAACATGTGTTTCAGTGTTTGAATCACATGTATATGAAACACTCTTATTGGGAGATGAGACAATCTTATCTATGTGAACAACGCTCTTACCCCTCGAATCCAGATTAGTCGGTTGTCAATAGGCGCCAAATTACCGGCCACCGGCTATGCTTAACCCAAAAAATAGTGTGAATTAAATTAATTATTCTAAACCAGCACATGTTCTTACTTAGCTATGACCTTCTTTAATTCCCCGTTCCTTAGCCAGATGATATATTATTTTCATTATAATAAGAAAAAAAATACAAAGCATAAAATACAGGTATATATACAAAAGAAATCCAAATAAAATAGATAGCAAACACAACAGCATAAACCTAATATAGGTAAGAGGGAACCCGCTGCCAAGAACTCTAATGTCTTCATTGTTCCTTCATCAAAATTATTTGAGAGCAAAAAAAGTTGTGTCGACAAGAAAGTTATTTTTAGTGGTGATTATTTAAAGAATCATTTCAAAATGATATATACCCCCTAAATATCTATCTCAATGAGTATATATCTCATGGAAACAGAAGAACTCACAAACAGTACACGCAAAAATATAGGTCAAGTAGAAGAAATTCTAATTACAATGAACAACATTGTCCTGATCCTAACATACATTGCCACTACAAATAAAACATGATTTAACGACGGAAATTACCAACGTAGTGAAATGAATTATTGACAATTCTGTTGGAAATTTTATTGGGAGAAAAATTTCTAATGGAAACTCCATAGGCAATGTCATGACCCCAAATTCTTGTCGTGACTGGTGTGTAGGCTAAGTCAATAATTATAGCTTGTCTAGCAAGCCTTAAACAAATACAAACAATATACTCCTAAATATAAAAACCTTGACACTGAGAGTGTGTTTGGTTGCAAGAAAGAAGGTAATGAATTAGAAATGGAAAGGGTAAGAGATGAAAAGTAGAGGTAATGGTGAGAAAGTAAAGTTTGTGGGCCCCAGGAAAAGTGTGAGATAGAGAGAGAAAACTTGTGGGCCCGGGATATATGTAAATGACCATATTACCCCTTAACTTTTCAATTATTTTCAAGTCACTTTCTTTCATTTCAAACAACCAAACAAGCCCTGAGAAATAGTAGTTGTGATGTCACAGAACATTCATAACACTAATAGTCACTTGAAAAAAAATGTAAAAGAGAGAGGCCGACTTAGTGAAGGCAAGGAATCCTCCACTCCCTTGATATCAACTTTGTATATCCATAAAAATTCATACACTTTTAAAATGAGAAATAACAGCCACGCATAATATAATCATCCCATATTCATGGAGAATAACCATCCCATGCTTAGAAAATAACCATCATTCCCAATATTCTCATACGTGGAAATAAACCTTCAATGGCAATATTGGGAGCTGTTTTTCTTTTTTTAAAAAAAAAAAACAAGTTGTTGCTGCCGTTGTTATTAAAAGTTAAAACATTACACATCAAATGAACAATAATACTTGACACTGACTCTAGATAAATACTTCACACTCAACACCACAATGACTGGAGATTTATTTAGTCAATATGATATAAATGAAAATCCAAACTTGGTCACAGGTTAAATAGTCTTCTATTTGTTTTTTGGTAAAAAAACTCCATCAAAGTCATCATAAGCATATGGTTATAGTAGTGCTATAAGGCATCATAATAAAAATTGGGTTACAAAAAGGGTGTGCACTCGAAAATAACAACTCACTTTTTCCTTCCTTAAATACTCCATACAGGTAAAGAAATTAGCCATGATAAGGCCAATTCAAAGCAATAGCCGATGGGCCATCAAATCGCTTACTTCTTGGTCATTCTTGTTTTTCTTCTCCCTATAATCTTACATGGAATTAAAAATGAGATCTACCAAATTATATCACAACTCAATCCGAGTACAAAAAGCAACTATATATGTTAATCATGCCCGTTTTTATACTTCGATAAAAAAAAACCGTTTTTATACGAGTGAATATTGTGTAATATAAAACCTCTGTAATATCACTGATAATACACATATTTTTCGGGACATTGATATGTGGGACATTTTCGGTGGGAAAGATTTTATTCTTGGCCAAATAGATATATATGCATTCCATTCTCCATTTAACTAGCTAAAGAGTTGAAGAGATGTAATAATTTACGTGTTATTCCTCTACCACATATTCCTATTCTTGTTTGTTTGTTACATATTTCCGTATCATCATTATTCTTGGGGTCCCATGCATGAGCAAGTAGACCCCTTTTTCTCAGCATGTTATTTATTTTATGTTAATTCGATCCATCATATGGACTGAAATTTAGTATTTCAACTCATTGCCGTGAAATTAAAAGAATGTCCCTATTCGTCTCACATGAAAAAATTAGCTAGGGAGAATGTCGGCAAAGCCTAAAAAATTAATAATAGTTACGTCCTTGATGCAATTTTTTTGGAAAATAGTTTCAAATATAGTTTAAATTAAACAAACTCAAATATGAATGTGAATCTTAATTATAAACTGATAGCTATTATTATATCTTAATTATGAACTTAAAGCTATTCTTATAGCTCAAATGTATTATTTAAAATTAAAACTCCTGCTTTTGCGTTTTTTTTATGATTTACAATTCATTTTCTTAGAAAATTGTATTGTGATTTAACTATCATTATTTCATTTATTTATAGATATTCCCAAAATAAACTACTCCCCCGTTCCTAAATATAAGATCACTTTGGTTAATTTGAGGAGATTAAGGAAGACAATAAAATTACATGATCTTCCCAAAATCCCCTCAATTACATAACTTCAAAAAGAGAAGGGGTTTTCAATGGAAAGATGGAGTATAAGGGTAGTTTGGGCAAAACTTGAGATAAAATAGGAAGTGATCTTATATTTAGGAACTTATCAACTTCCCCATTGGTAAAAAAAAATCAACTTCCCCAAAGTGATCTTATATTTAGGAACGGAGGGAGTATGTCACAAGTCCCACATTGGTGAGGTTTCCTCACAAAGGAGGCCTTATAAGTCCTTGGCTCCCCAACCTCAACAACTAGCTTTTGGGGTGTGGTTCTCCCAAGGACTTCTGCCCGTTACAATGGTGCTTTCATTGAGAGTCGGCCAAACGGAAAGGGCTACCTGCGGAGGGTTCTGACCGGAGGGGCTGACCAACAAAGGGTTGAGTGAAGCGCCGAGTGAAGTGTCGTAGAGTGAGCCGCCGGGACGCCGACTCGGCCGAAAGACCGGAAAGGGCTACCTGCGGAGGGTTCTGACCGGAGGGGCTGACCAACAAAGAGGCCGAGTGAAGCGTCGAGTGAAGTGCCGTAGAGTAGAGCCGCCGGGACGCCGACTCGGCCGAAAGACCGGAAAGGGCTACCTACGAAGGGTTCTGACCGGAGGGGCTGACCGGCAAAGAGGCCGAGTGAAGCGTCGAGTGAAGTGTCGTAGAGTGGAGCTGCCGGGACGTCGACTCTCGAGGGGGGTGTATTGTCACAAGTCCCACATTGGGGAGGTTTTCTCACAAGGGAGGCCTTATAAGTCCTTGGCTCCCCAACCTCAACAGCTAGTTTTTGGGGTGTGGTTCTCCCAAGGACTTGTGCTCGTTACAGAGTACAATCACATTGATTGAACTAACAGTTCAAAAGAAAAGTTTATTGTTGGGAGTTGGGACAACGAACACTTCCCTGAACTCGAACTTAACCGATTTCCACATAGTTTTATGCTCATTGGCCTATTTCGATTAGCACTGTAAAATCATGTATTTCTTTTTTTTTTTTCAAAACTGTAAAATCATGTTTACATAAGATGAGATGAACCATTTTCAAATATTTAATTGCCTCATATACTATATAAATCTCATTGAAAAAAAAAAAGTCTCTACTCTTAGTCCGATCCAGATAGGCACTACGTAAATCTAAAATTTCACAAGGGTGAAAAAATAAAGGAGAGAAAAGGAATTGTACATATTGATTGAAGAACTCAGATGCAGATAAAAAACACTTGAAATAATGAAAAGCAATTATAAAGTTCACTTTACGGCATTTTGCACTAAAAAATATAATAAAATTAATGCCTCAATCAGCTGAGTGTGATAATTTTTGTGATAATTTTGTCACCTGTTCTTAGTGCAAAATGTCGCTTCACAAAGACAGGCGGATCGAGTTAGCTGACAATTGCAGCTAGTATTGATTGTCATGTTTTAGATAACCCAATAATTTTGTCTTCCCTCTCAATAATATGGCCACTATGAAAAATAGGAAAAAGGATTCCTAAGAGGTCACGTCTCATCCAGCACTCTATATCAAGAACTAACCCCAAAGGACATTAATAGTATCAGTGTCCAGCCCACCCAAGTCCAGAAACAAACAAGTTGTTTAATAATAGTGGATTTTTTCCATCAAATCAAGTGGAACATGCCATTTCTTTTTTTCTTCTCCAGGGGCGTGTCAGATATGACAACACAAACTCAGTTTAATTATGGATTCTGATGCCTTCAATTAGTTTAAGAATACATTATACCTCCTATCTACGACGGATATTTCTTATCAATTTTTTGTGAATTCAATAGAGTTAATAATTGACGTGCATGATTGGACGAGAGGGGCTACAAGACATTAATTTTTTTCAACATGTGGCATAACAGCTAAGAGAAGAGAGTCGCGATAATAGTTTCGTGTCTCCTGTAGACTGTAGGAGAACAACAATACACAATGCGTGGTGAGGAAATAGCTATTCTTAAATTCATCTCAGATTTTGATAATTTGGCCACCCCAGGAAATTACGTGTTCAACCAATTATTGTATTTTATTAATTAAACGTATGCACGTCCAAAGTAAAATGCTGGCTTTTGGGATAAGCACAAAACCATATCGGGTTCTTGCTGTATATGCAACAGTAAAAATGATAGGAATGCTTGCCTCTTGCATGTTCATGGTATCTACAGCCATAAGCATCACCATACCTTATATGGAATTTGAATTTCCCGTGACTGTTAAACTGCCACAAGATCCTTGGAGTTTTTCAGAATAGGAATGCTGAGCAATACTCAAATCAAGTTACCTTGTGGCATTTCACTTGCAGAAGGTATTGCATGATATTAACGGATCGATTTGGAATGAAAGGACAGTTGCTAGCTTGTTTTACTTTCAAGATCACGTTTTTGTTTTTAACAATCAAATTAGATTTGACATTATTTTCTTTCACTTCTTTAGTTCTACTTGCTCAAAATTATAAAGAGAATTCGCTTATGCATCACGTGAAAGTTTGAAACGTGTATACGAAAGTAAAAGAACGGGTTTATCCAAAATCTGATATGCAGTGCTGTCCTCTATTATTTTTGCCACCTTTACTGGCATGAGGAGGTTTGAAAAAGAAACTGTACAGCTCAAAAGTCAAAACAAAAGCTCAGTCTATAAGTTAAGCAATTTAGCTAACACAAACATAGGTTTCACGAGTGATGAAGGATAATTACCCTTCTCATTTAACATTTATCAAAAATACAAGCAGACAACTAAACTATCAATTTGGACCCGATCGAAGCTTTTAAGATTTTCATGCAGTGAATTCTGCTTAAGAATAATAAAATCGTTATCATCTTTGAGACTCATACATAAGACTCAGTAATGGAAGGCAACGGGCACTTATCAGGCGCATTCCTTCGTTAATATATAGTCCACTGCTTCTTCCACAGTATCTACAACCTGCAGAAGCGTAGTTAGAGTGGCAGTAATAATCATTTAGTCATTGGCCTAAACAGTTTTAAATCTTAAACAACGGTTTTTTGGTCATAACATTATGGCATATTAACAGAAGGAGAAACGAAAATCAGTCTACAAGATTGTTTACTAACAACTTCAAATTTCAGGAGAGATTTGTGTGGGTTTTTAAAATAAAGACTGTCCTTTTTTCTGTTTTGGGTGAACAAGACTGTCCTTTTTCTGTAGTATGTCTTGTGAGAGGAGGGAGGGAGGGTACCAGATCTGCCGGGAACTTGTGATGATTTTCCTTCCCCTTGAAAACCCCTGTTCTTGTGAGGATAGAAAACCAAGGATGCCCACTCTGCAATAAATCACATTCAATTATCACAGCATTACTCATCAGCCGATAAATTATGCATAAGGCTAGTGAAATATATTTCACGGTACAAGAGCCAAACCTGTCTTGCACCTCTTATGTCAACTGCAGGATTATCTCCAATCATGTAAAGAGTTTTGAAACACTGAGCATTCTCATGGTTTGCGTGGTGTAGACCATCAAGTGATGGCGTGAGTTGCTTTAACACAAGCTCAGCATTTTTGAATACAGATGGATGCGGTTTGCCAAAACTAGTATACTCTAGAGCCCGAGGGTGAATTCTGCATGGAGAGCATTCCGAAACAAAATGTTGGAATTATGTTTTTAATTTTCTATTAGTACAATATTGATCTTAGTCATAATTAGTAATCATAAGAATTAGGGAAAATAAATGTTATAGAGAATCAGGATTAAATCTCTTTTATTTTATGTATCAAGTAAATCCCTATAATTATGGGATAGGTTTGGTCTCTTGTACTATATAATGGAAGATAATAGTAAGAGAAATGCATCAGACTTTCCCCAATCTTTTGTTTCCACATGGCATCAGAGCTAGGTCGAAGATGTTTAGGTTTAGTCTGATCCCTAGGCAACTAGGTTGCCTTTGTAGTTAAAAACCCTAAAAGGGTTTTCTCCAAATAGGAGTATAGTCCAGGCGGACTTGGAGGATCGACCCAACAAGGAGTACGGCCCAGGCAGACCTGAAGGACTAACTCGGAAGGAGTACGACCCAGGCATTGTTGAAGAGCATAGTACGATGGGATGGTCATTCCCCACGTACATGCGTATGTAAATTGCGATGGGATGGTCATTCCCCACGCATAAGTGTTTTGTTAGTGAGATGGTCATTCCTCACATGTTGCTTACGATGGGATGGTCATTCCCCACGTAATTGAAAGAAAAAAAAAGTCTCTAGTTGAAAAATAAAGTTTTGTAACCAAGTTGGACTATAGTCCAACTTGAGGGGGAGTGTTGGAATTATGTTTTTAATTTTCTATTAGTACAATATTGATCTTAGTCATAATTAGGAATCATAAGAATTAGGGAAAATAAATGTTATAGAGAATCAGGATCAAATCTCTTTTATTTTATATATCAAGTAAATCCCTATAATCATGGGATAGGTTTGGTCTCTTGTACTATATAATGGAAGATAATAGTAAGAGAAATGCATCAGACTTTCCCCAATCTTTTGTTTCCACACAAAATTTAAGTTTCTTACTGAATTAAATATAAACAAAAATACACCATGATACTAATTTGATGGCTGCATTGATGATGGGTATTAACGAGCACAGTATCCCTCATCTAAGCATTGACCAGTTAGAGGAACCAAAATATGGGCAAACATAAGTTGCTCATCAGGCAGTTTTACCTATTGAAGATGGACTCCAGTGCAATTCTGAAAGCTCCCATGCCAAGACGTTCAGAAGGGAAAGCAGTCTACCTTTGGTGTGGCCTCATCAGTAAACGTAGTTTTGTCTTTTAAAAAACTTACATGGAATCTCTATCTTGTTATTACATTAAGAAAAAATCAACTAACCTGGTACTCAAGGTCATCATTTGCAAAGTATAAATGAGGTTGTGGTCCAAAGTTTCTTCCAGGAAGACCTCCTGTTCGCAAGATGTCACAGAGAACCTGAACAATGTGCTGTGGTCAGTCATAGATCTACCTGTTATGGGTTAAAAAAAAAAAGATCTAACAGCTATATAAGAATACAAATGTAGAAACTAAAGGTATTTGTACTTAAAAACACTAATTACAGTTCAACAACAATCAAAACAAACTAACTATTATCAGTGGCAGCCAATCGAAATCTGTCTTAATTTGAAAGCTTCTGATCATAAGATCTTTTGGTGAAACATTGATGATAGTTTTATTTCTGTCACCTCCTTTTTCCTATCCCTTTCCTGTTTCTCAAACATGAATTCCTATGGTCGAACCAAAACGTGACAACAGTTATGGTCCATAAACAGCAATAGCACAGAAACAATGCTACTATCAAGGAACATGGCTATAACTTTTTCAACACAAATATTGTACTGAGAATGATAAACATATGCTTGAAGAACAGGCTCACAATGGTTATTAGATCTGACGATAATCAATGGCCAAAGTGGATTTGGTTAAGCAATGTACTACCAAGTCGGAACTCAAGAGGTACAATTTTCCATCAAGGAAAGTAACAAATCATTTTTATTTGCATTTTTTTCATACCTTTTTGTCAAAAAAGAATATTGCATAATTATTAAATTTTATATTGACTGTTAGACTCTTATTGTAAAAGATGTTTAACTGAACTATAACCATTACAGGCTGTAATTCAAAGGGATTAGCCATAAAACACTAACTAATGTATCCCCTACTACTGATTGAAATGTCAAATTCAGAAAATTGGCTTGGGCAATCATAGAATTTTAGTAACCTGAATGTCCCTGCTCCAATCAACAGGGTCACTAACTACAAAAGCTGCTTGAACCCTCTCAGAGCAGACATTATGTCTTGGACCACTCTCCTTTGATTTTGAATTCTGATCAGCAACCAACAGGGTTGACCATTTCTTGTATGGTGCCAGAGGATCAATATGTTCAAAGCATGAAGAATATTCATCAATTGAAATAACATTCCTGAAGATAGAAAATAATAAAAACAAAGTCATGAACCAGGACTTTCAATTATAATGTTTAATGTTCCGTGACATATCAAATAAACCATTGATCTTAAAAGTTTACTTGTAACCATATTCAGACATTACGGCGGCAGGTTCACCTTTTCCCAATGCAACAATGAGTTCGTTCTCAAATCTGCAAACTAAAGAATCTATAAAATAAATAGAGTAAGATAAAATAGATTCTATCCATTACTAAATTAAACAGTATAAGCATCATATGATTATCACAAACCAGAACTTTCAATTAAGACAATTGACCCACTCAAACTTTTAACATCGGTAAAAGAAGGCCCTTCCTTTCACACTGCAGAGTAGGCATAAAAGAGTCATTTACACACTCAGTTATTAGATATATAAGTTGTTAATTGTTACTAGATTCTTACATGGACAAAAACCCACACCAACTAATATCCAAATAGGACTTCATATTTCTATAATATGGCACAACATGGGGCGATGTGGATACAAAAAAATCAGAATATTTCCTTGAATCCTCGAGTTTGTTTTGACAAATTGATTGTTCAAAACACAAAGTAAAACATTCACATTGCATCTCGGAGTGCAAATTGATCTCATAAAATTCAGCATATCAAGATTTTAAAACACTGCTTTGAAATGCATACCGATTGACCAATTGTTTGAATGGAGAATGTCCTTGAATGACCTGCATGATGATCAGAATTAAATCACTAAGTACAAAATTCTGTGCTTTAAGGCCAAAAATATAACATAAAAGGTTTAAGGAGGGGGATTATAACAAAGAAGTGAAAAGAAATCATTTGGTAACTAGAACAGTAAAACATTTATGAGAAAAGAGAACCACATGCAGCAAAATAGAGTAATATACAAGGAAAACGATAAAGATAAAAGTGTGGTTACAATTATATTTTCAGAAAAACCTGTGAAGGTGATATATTGAGGCCTAAAAGTCGACTAAGGTCAAAGGCTCTTCTAGATTCAGGATAACCACCACCTGCACAAACAATAATTCAAATACCAAAAATTGAGAATTCTGAGTAGGCAATAAAGTTTGTAAAGTTTATGGTTCATTTACTGATGCGTACAAATGTTACTAAGCAATTAAACTATCTAAACTACAAAGTTAAACATACATCCATAGCATGGACCACAGCCTTTTTAAGAAAAGAGTTTCTTCAAACGGCTAGTCCTTGAGAAATCAAGTGTTGTAAATGATCATAATGCCAGGAACAGTTCTCCCTAGAGTTGAAATTGTATAATTCATCCAACGATCATTTTGTTAATAGTTAGTTAATATGGATATACTAATAGTTAATTAAAATTACACTAGTTTTCACAAACAAAGAAGCCCGGATATATGTTGATACACAAAAAGATTATATGCATTCTATGATACATCTACAATAACAGTCTAATGCTATAGAAGACATAGAATTGCACGAGAGAGTAGCAACTCACCGTTTGTCAAGAAAATGAAAGGTACTTTCATATTACCTGGCCACATAAAGACACATAAAATACACATACATCAGTCCTTGACAGCGATATATGACTTATTTTGCTATTTTATTATTTTCAATAAAATCAACTAAATCTAATATATTTAGACCAAAGGAATATATCAACTAGATCAACACTTCATCCATTTCTAGATATAGATATAAGACTGAGTTGATTTTATTTAGAGAAACCAAAGAAGCTAAATGTGACACTCAATTTTAACATATGTCCTATAACATTACATTATTTAACCAGTAGGTTAAAGAGAAAATCGGATAAAACTATTCAACTCATAAGTAACTTAATTAACTTTGAATTTCATAAAAAAACAATTAGGTTTAGGAGCGAAGAGATTAAAATTAACTCGTACCGGTTTCATCATATAACCTTCTTAAAGCAGCCGTAGATCCACCGACTGGAGAATTACCGAGCAAAACGACGCCGTCAATGTCAAACGCAATGCCAAAAGAAGCTCTGCAAAATCATCATCATCATCGTTAAAGCCAACAAAAACGAAAAAAAAATGAGGAATCATTTAACGAACCGTTGAGATGGAGGATTGAGCTGAGAAAAAGCGCGGGAAAACAAAGGAGAATGCGAAATTCGCGTAATCCTTTGGTTCTTCAAAGCTTTGGCGATGATACCAAAGCTCATCTTCAACGAAACTTCAAAGTTGCTTTCTCAGTGAGGCGAGGTCTCTGCTTTTTTGTGGCGCCATCTGATGATATTATTTTCATAAATGGGGCGAAGGTTTACCGCCAAATATGTGGGCCCAAATGGGCCTTTACTTTTAGTTTCCAATGGGCTCAAGTGTGTTACCGGCCTATGGCCTTTCTTTATATTTCTTTGTTTGTTTTTTTTTTTGTACTTGAACAAATGTGTAGACACAGACTTTTTGGGCCTATTTATTGAATAGGTCAAATCTACAAGTATATAAATAGAGGTATATTTCATGAAAGTGGCTTATTTAGTATCAAAAAATATAAAATAAATCTCTTAGGCCAACTGTCTCACCCTTTGAGGTGCCTACAAATCAGCGGGGATTAGTTTCTCACTTGTCGAGTGAGTGGATACCTTGATCATGGATAAAAAAAATATAAAATAAATAATTTTATTGGATATTATACACATATTATATTGTTTATTTGATAAGTTTTTAAATTCTATAAAAGGCTTCAAGCCATGATGGCCTTTTGAAGACCCATATATAAGTTTAAAAAAAAGACCATATATTTAGACTCAAGCCAGATCAAATTTTCATTTCTTTATTTTAGGTCAAGGCCTGTTTAACAAAAATTTAGTCTTGCCTAATCCATTCTCTCCCCTACATAGCACTATGTTTTAGCGGCTTTTTCAAATGAAATATTTATTTTTAAGTGAATGAAAAGGATTATTGCTTATTGCTTAATTGTGACTTCCAACATATATTTCAATGAATAAAGAAAAAACCTTGAAATTTATTGGTTTTGTCTTTAATTTTGACACTGACAATCGCAAGATTGATATTAACTACTAATATTTTAATCACCCCTTCCACCACGTCAATGTTAAAATTACATCAAAAATATATACTACTAGTTAAAATACACATTAACCATACTCTTGATAAAACTTGGAAGGTTTGCAATTCATTGACATGTGCTTATCTCTTAATCGGACATTATTTTATAATAAAAAAGAGTGATTATTTATGCTCGTCAAAAGTATTATCGTTTGTGCTGATTAAAAGAAAAAGAAAAATATCATCTATATGCACACTAAGGGGTCGTTTGGTTCGCTGGAACTGGGGATAGGGAAGTGGAAGTGAAAGTGGAAATCATCACTTCGTATCTTTGATGTGATGGAAAGTGGCTACCACTTCTACTTCCACTTCCCTCAAAAACCCCAAAATGGGTTCCACCCAAAAACCTATGGAAGTGGACAACTTCCATAGGAACCCATTATTTTTTGACAAATATATCCTCAAAACTTTTGTCTATTGCTAACTCTGCCCTCACTTAATCATCTCACACACCATGCTTTCTCTCTCCTCCTTACCAGTTATCTCACTCGCACAATTCTCCTTCCTTCCTTCCTTTCTCTCTCTCTCTTCCTTCCCTCACCATGGACGCTGATGAACACACGGCCACCTTCACCGCCGCCACCCCGCCGCCACACCACGACGGTGATGCTGGTTCAAATCTCATCAACGATTCTTCATCCCCTTTCTTCCTTCCTTTCTCTCCTCCTTCCCTCACCCACGGGCACCGAACAGATGACCACCACCCCGCCGCCGTACCACCACTATTCTTCATTCCCTTCCTTCCTTTCTTGAACAATCCATTGTAGGTTCCGATCTCGCCGTCGATTCCTCATTCCCTTCCTTCCTTTCTCTCTCTCCCCTCCTTCCCTCAACAATGGACGCCGAACAGACGGCCGCCGCCCTGCCGCCGTACCAACACGACGGTGACGCCGTACCACCATGAAGCTTCAACAAGAACACGAGCATAAGAACAAGTTTAAGGAGATGATTAAAACACAGAAGATAATGAGCTTGCTTTTCCGGGTGGGGAGTGTAATTTGATGATTAGTGTGTATTAGAGTTCAGTTAATGGGGTGGAATATTTGTCAATGTGCTGGGAGAGTAAGGATATATATAAGTCAGTCATGTTGTCTGATAAGAGTTGCTGGTGTTTAATCTAGCTATTTTTCACTTGCATGATATGATTGAGTTGATTTTTTGATCGAAATTGATTGAGTTAATGAGATCTGTATTTCTGTATTTTCTAAAAAAGAGCTTGGATGGAAAGAGAATGGGAAGAAGATGGGGTGGTGGGTTGGTGGTTGAGTTTTTTTTTTGGGAAATTTGTTTTTTTCAAGGGGTATTTTAGGAGTTTCATATTTTATTTACATATATAAATATAAAAAAATACTCCACTTCCATCTACACTTTCCCACATACCAAAGACACATTAAAACCCCACTTCCACCTTCACTTCTACCCCCACATCCACATACACTTCCACTTCCACTTCCATCAAAACCTCTTCCAGCCAACCAAACGACCCCTAAGATTGAGGACCTATAAAGAGAACAACGGCTAAATTGGAAGTCGTCAAAAGAAACAAACCTATCAAAATCCCAAAGCGCGGGAGGGAGAAGAATCAAACACACGTCAATAATATTTCAAGGAAATTATAGTGAGAAACCCACAATTGTACTATTACACCGGATGTGAACACTTGCATTGGCTGTAAGTGTATGTGAGTTTACGGAGTTTTATAGTGGCCGACAGCATAATCATAGATCTAAGTTTGAAGTCATGATTGGTGATAATGTAATTGTCAAAAACTTTGACCAACTTCAACTCAACAAACTTCGTGATTGGAATTTGGAGCGTTAAGAGGTCACTTTTTATAGAGAAGTACTACTATTATAGTATGAAGCGTGGGGTGCAAGAGTCCTTTTACTTGAGGAGTAGTCATCTATGTTCTCAAATCTCAAGCTACTAGAACTGGAAAAGTAAATCATGGCGGGATCTAAATAAGGAATCTTCTGTTTTATTTAAAATATTTTTGGATAAAAAATCTAAAGTTCCCCCTTCAAAGGTTTTTTTTTTTTTTTTGAAATTGACTGGTGTCTACATCGCAAATGCTCTACAACTCATGATTATTATAAATTCTAGTTATGTACTATCAAATCCTCAGAGTAGGAAGTCTGAAGGTTTCTCGAAATTTAAATTTAAAGTTTTCAAATAAGAGTTTTTATCCCTTAAATGATCCAAAATTTTAGTAAAATACAGGAACTAATGTTTTGAATATTTATCACGCTTGACACTTGAAGGTCCAAAATCAAAATGAAAACATATTAACATAACCAGATACTCCCTCCGGTCCCTAATGTAAAAGCTAGCCGTCAAAAAAACGCTTCTTAAGAAAACATGTGAATGTTAGTTGGGTGTCTGTAGTTAATGTTTCTTTTCCAAAAGTGCCCATATTTATTGTGGTACTTTTAAGAGAGAGAAATACATAAGCATTAATTTAATAAATATGAAAGAGAGTTAGGGTAAAGTAGGAAAAAATGCATTAAATGAAGAGAGATTATGAGGTGAGCTCTTACATTAGGGACCAAAACCATTCAAATTTTGGGCTCTTACATTAGGGACCGGAGGGAGTATTATATTAGACTGAAGTTTGAAATAGACTCATGGCTGAATAAGTTGAAGGGTTTTTTGGTAATTTTAATCTTAAAACCTGGATTGTAAATAGTAATACTCCCTCCGTTCCTAAATATAAGACCTAGATAACTTTTTTTTGGAAAGATTAAGGTTGCGAAATAGGTTATTAAATGATGACATATTTGATATCTTTTTAGATTATCCATTAGCTTATAGGTAAAATAAACTAGTTTAAGAGAAAAAATTAGGTAAATCAAGTTATAATTAACTTATTTTTTTGCTATTTTAAGGATTTTTACAAAAAGTCATCTAGATTCTATATTTAGGAACGGAGGGAGTATATTGTATTATTCCATCACTGATGGCATCTAGTGCTGAATAGGACGTGGTGCATTGGTTTCTATTTCTTTCGGTTTCGCAATCTCTATCATTATTTTTTCCTTCACCGAGGCTTCAGCTTCCAGAAGGATAATAAGGAATTTTTTTTAAAAGAAAAATTTCATTTTTGCCACAAAGGTACTCAAAACTGCGTTATTTGGTTCTTATAAGCACCCAATAGAAAAGTCTGAGTTAATCTCGTCCTTATTATGGCTTTTGTATCTCCCAACTACTTGGGTACATTTTTGCTTTCACAGCTTCCATTATTGATTTCTTCTTTCCCAGGCCACAAGCTTCAGGGTAGTATGGAGTTTGAAGAAATTGTAAAATATAACAAGTTCATCGCAAAAAATTTTCCTGAAATTGATTATAAAGCAGAATTTGATTTCATGGCCTCTAAGAAAGCCAAGGAAAATTCTAGGCAACTTCAAAGATGGGGGCATTTGTTGTTATTATAAACTTTTATTGTTCTCAATCATTTCATCATCTATAATTGATTTAAAGAAATTTAATGTATCCAAAGTCCTGGGGAGAGCCGTGTCCTTTGTTGCTGCTGCCGGTGGTCGCGGAATACCTCTAAAGGACAGAGTCTCATAAGGGAAGCGACTCAGATCACTATTTTATTTAACATGCAGCACTGTGTTTTTCATAGTTTACAGGAAAAGTTGATGACTGAATATATGTATTGGAAAGGAGGTAGAATACATCCAGCAAATTATTTGATGATTTGGGAGCAGACGTCAACAAGTAGTAGCCTAACAAACGGAAGACATCCAACAACACAAACTAGTAAGATACAACCGAAGCTTAATAAAGGGAAAACACCTCTAAAAACCTCTAAATCTTAATAACCTTTAAAAACCATAACCGAAACCCGAAGGCCAATTTATGTGCCTTATACGTTGGATTTGATCATCAATCCATTGTCCAAGTCCTCCTGCACATCCTGTTGGAGCTCCTTCACATTGACATTCTCCCATTAGATGCAGACACATATATGAAAAAAATTTCTCGCATCACTTTCCCACCCAGGTAGCCGCCCACGGTAAAAAGGAGCGAAAAGATTGAACCTGTGTTTAGGAAGACTGTAGAGACAATAAATTGAATAAGGTTCAAAGCATACACTGCATATGGATATGCACTGCATACGGATGAGCACAACACTCAAAGAGTCAGTTTGGTGAATATGCTATAGCAAAGTGGAGACGGAAACATAGGGGAGAGTAAAAATGCTTTGTTTCATCCAATGCGTTACTTTTTTATTGTTTGTACATAATACCATTTATTGGTATCAGATTTTTAACGCATATAAGTATAGGCAAGTAAATAAGGTTCAATGGTTTTACTTGACTTGACTTGTTGCACTGTGGGGTCTAGTCAAATCCTCACTCATGTTCTCACATTGATGTTGTTCTTGTAATAGTATCACGCGTCTTTTTTTTCATCCGTGAGAATTTATTTTAAAAACATTTTTTAATAACAAACATTTTTTTTTTCATCCGTGAGAATTTATTTTAAAAACATTTTTTAATAACAAACATTTTTTCCATTACGTCAATTTTGTAATAGTATTAAAATATTGGGGGACCATTGTTATTATTTGTGGTTAATTGAAGTACGTCAATTTTGTAATAGTATTAAAATATTGGGGGACCATTGTTATTATTTGTGGTTAATTGAAGTGAAGAAAAATATAGGATTACTCATACTAGAAACTTAATCACTCAAACATAAATGCCACATTAATAATCTTACTACATTAGTTATCAAATAATGTGTTGTTGGCGATTTATTGCTTATAATTATTAATGTCCGCCTTGATTCTTGATTCTTGAAAAATGGAAAGGATATGAATAAAACAGGGAGTTTTGAGGATATGAAGAGAACAAAGCTGGGATGCAATAATAATAAGCCCCAACATATATATGGGACACTCCAACTTCATTCAAAGAATACAGGAAAATAAAGCTATTATATAGAGTACTTTTCATAATTAAAAAGTGCAAAACAAGGAACACATAATATTTACCATCGGCATCAAGGTCTCTACATATTTCCTCTACCCAGCCAGCCCATAATCACTACACAATTTTTTTTAAAAAAAACATAGAATCACTTCACAGACTTCATGGGTCTATTATATGATGGAATTTCACTAATCTTTAAATAATTACAAAAATTCGTAAAATTAAAGAAACAAAGGATAAAGTGTGCCGGAACCCGGCCCACCAAAGACAGACATGTCCTCCGTCGAATCTCCATCATATTGGATACAATATGGATGTACTAATATTTAATAAAAATTACACTAGTTTTCACAAACAGAGAAGCGCGGATATATGTTGATACACAAAAAGATTATATGCATTTTATGATACAGCAACAATAACAGTCTAATCTCTAGAAGACGTAGAATTGCACGAGAGAGTAGCAGCTCATCGTTTGTCAAGAAAACGAAAGGTACTTTCATATTACCTGGCCACATAAAGACACATAAAATACACATACATTAGTCCTTGACAGCGATATATGATGTTAAATTAACACACTAGACCCACAAAAGCAGTACTTCCTCCAAAACAATGGATTTTCTGGAAAATCCAAAAAAAAATCCCTTATAAATTGATTTTACAGTATACAAACCTGTTTGTTTGACTTATAAATAATACTCCATCTGTTCCTAAATATAATAGTTAGTAAACTTTTTAGTAGAATTCTATGAGGCAAGTTAAAATTGAATTTCCTAAAATCTTCACTTTAAACTACTTTATTTAACTTATAAGTTAACATATGATCTAAATAATATACAAAATATATTAAAAGCGGTTCATTTTACTTTGTTAAGATTCTCATAAAAGTCAACTAGCTATTATATTTAGAAACAAAGGCAGGAAATAATCTAATTATATATCAACTAGATCAATACTTCATCCATTTATAGACATAACACTAAGTTGATTTCATTTAGAGAAAATAAAGAAGCTAAATGTGACACTTAATTATAACATAACATATGTCCTGTATCATTAGATTATTTAGCCAGTAGTTTAGAGAGAAAATCGGATAAATCAATTCAATTCATAAGTAACTTATTTAACTTTAAATTTTTCCAAGAAAAAAACAATTAGGTTTAGGAGCGGAGGGATTAAAATTAATTCGTACCGGTTTCATCATATAACCTTCTTAAAACAGTCGTAGAGCCTCTGACTGTAGAGTTACCAAGCAAAACGACGCCGTCAATGTCGAACACAATGCCAAAAGAAGCTCTGCGAAATCATCATCATCAAGAAAGCCAACAAAAACAAATTAAGTGTAACAAAAAACAAATTGAGCTTAGAGAAAGCGCGGGAAAACAAAGAAGAATTTGAAATTCGCCTTCTCCTTTGGTTTTTAAAAGCTCTTGTGATGATGATACGAAAGCTCATCTTCAACAAAAATTGATTTCTCGGTGAAGTCTTTGATTTTCTGAATTCTTTTTTGTGGCGCCATCTGATGATATTTTCATAAATGGGGCCAAGGTTTACCGCCAAATATTTGGGCCTAAATGGGCCTTTTAATTTTACTTTTAGTTTTGAATGGGCTGAAGTATGTTACTGGTCAATGGGCTTTTTTTGATTCGCACTGGCTTTTTTTCTTATGTTTTTTCTTTGTTTTATCTGGTACTTAAACAAATGTGTGGACAGTAGACACGGACTTGTTGGGTTTAAAATTAGGATTAAACACACAATCTTCCATTTATTAGAGAGACGTAATAGCACTAGAGGTGGGAATAGGTTAAACCTTAAATAGATGGCCTTCATCCTGCCTTGGTCTTGCCTATTTTTTAATTAGCCCAAGTCAAGGTCTATTTACAACTCTTATTATGTAAATAGGTCAGGTTTATTTCATAAATGTTTGACAAACAAACCTTCATATCTGACCTATTTAGTATTAAAAAATATTGTATAAATAATTTTAGTAGATATTACACAAATATTATATTGTTTGATAAGTTTTTAAATATATAAAAAGCCTTTGAGGGCAAATATGTAGACTTTAAGGCCTATCAAAACTTACATTAAAAGCAAACAATTGAAATGTGAAACATTTTTAAAGATTTGTATTGTAAGTAGGCCTTTAAAAGGCTTGAAACCTTGATGGCCTTTTGAAGGCCCAGGCCTAAGTTTGAAAAAAAAATTATATTAAGACTCAGACCAGACACAATTTTCATTTCCTTAATTCAGATCAAGACCTATTTAACAAAAGTCTGGTCTGACTCATTCTCACCACTACATAGCACTACATTTTTTAAATGAATGATTTATTATTTAGTGAACGAAAAGTGATTATTGCTTATTGCTTATAGGTGACTTTAATCATTTTTAAATTCAATGAGAAAACTTTGAAATTTATTGGTTTTGCCATTAATTTTGGCATTAACAATTAGAAAATTGATGTTGACTACTAATATTTAGTCACTGCCTTCCATTACGTCAATGTTAAAATTACATCATTATATATATATTACTAGTATACAAGTTAAAACACACATTAACCGTACTCTTGATAAAACTTGGAAGATTTGTCAATTCATTGACATACATGTGCTTATCTTTAAACGGGATATTATTTTATTAGAAAAAAGAGTGATTATCTATGCTCGTGATTATCTGTACTGATTAAAAGAAAAAGAAAAATATTATCTTATGCGTGCTAAGATTGAGGGCCTATAAAGAGAAGAGCGGCTAAATTAAAAGTCATGAAAAGAAACCAACCTATCAAAATCCCCAAACGCGGGAGGGAGGGAGAAAAATCAAACACGTCAATAATACTTCAAGGAAATTATAGTGAAAAACCCAGAATTGTACTATTGCGCCGAATGTGAACACTTATTACATTGGCCGTATGTGTATGTGAGTCACTAGTATTAATTTACGGAGTATTATATTATAGTGGCCGACAGCATAATCATAAATCTCAGTTTGAAGTAGACAAGTAGTCGTGATCATGCAATTGTGAAAATCTGTGACCAACTTCAAGTCAAGTTTCGTGACCTAACTTTAAAGTTTTTTTATCAAAATCGTTCATTGTTTGGCCATAAAAACATAGGTAAACGACTGAATGTATGGACAAATAAATAACCTATTTTTTACCTGAATAGATAAATAATTTATGAATAATAGTAGTATTTTACTACTATTTTGTAGTATTGTTGTAAGAATAATGTTCATTATATTATAAATCGTTCTTGTTAACTTCTTATATGCGGGATGTCAGAGAAAAACTGCGCTCACACACACATATGAACGCATATATGAGGAAAAATATACCCCACATCCATCCAATTATAGGAAACAAGAAGTAAGTGATGTTATCCAGCGTGATGAAAAGCCCACATCAGCGAAATTGCGTAATCATGGTGACGATCAAAAATAAAGTAGCTGGCTGGCTACAATGAAAATGAAGGCATCTATCAGTTCAGCTACGCTTAACAAGTTTAACACGAATTAACTTTAAAGTTTGTTATATATGTAAATCTTAATCCAAAATCCAATATATACACAAGCACTTCCAAAATACATATCTAATGGAAATTTAAGAGGAGAGAAAGAGAGAGGGATCGGAAAGGAAGAAAAAATTATAATTAAAGGCGAGTCATGTTATGAGATCATGCGAAATAAAGAATACACACACACAGCGTTAACCGACGGATTTATACTCTCCATGTTATATGCATTTTTATTTCGACTATGTGACAACAAAGTCCCTTGTTTACATTCAGCTGAATTTTTTATCTTATTTTCTTTGGCTCATTGAGCTTAATTTCTAGAAGCGGCTTTAACAGAAGATTAGTTGTGCACTCCATGTAAACCGCACTTTACAGGATAACTAATATACCTACGTGCCTTGTTATTTTATTATACAAGTCGTCGGAATGTCTAGTATCTTGTCCATACATACGGAAATGACATCCCAAGACTACCTTTACTAACTAAAACTTCATTTTCCCGAAAATAGGCTTCATTCAATGTTGTCAAAATCAAATTAATTATACTATTCACACAACAAAGCACTAAACCGCTATTTTTTTAAAAAAAAAACATGGACGCTGCACTGTGAATATAATCCGTTGGTATAAAACAAACTCCCTTCGTTCATTTTTAAAAGAATTCAAAAGGTAAAATTACACCTATTAAGAAAATAGTAGAGGGGTGAATGTGCCTGAAAAAAAATCTTAAATTTGTTCTTGTTAATGATAGGATGTGCAAGAGCGAGCACTAATGGTAATGAAGTGAATTATGATGAAATATCCTAGAATAAAATAATGAGAGTCAAAATGAAAAAAAAAAAACATTAAATATTATGGAATATCAAACACAAGCTATAATAGAGAATAAAATAATTCAATGTTTGGAATCTAAAATAAGGTATTTCTTTAGTTAATAATAACATGCAATTAAAATCCAAATTCTATATTTCTTCCACACAACAACTTCACAAAAAGGTAAATGTTATCCCCGGTAATTGTTAAATATTTAAGTTTCATTCAATAAAATTATAATTAAGAAAAGAAAGAAGAAAGACGGAGAGAAGAACATATGGGTTTCCATTACCTTAAATTATTTTTTTTTTTTTATAAGAGCCATTACCTTAAATTATGTAGCTAGGGACTTAGGGTTTTCTTTAGATTTTAGTTTGAATCCATGTAGTTGTAACTTTATTTCCTTGTAAGACCTTAATGTATTATTAATATATTCTCTCCGTTCCTAAATATAAGATCACTTTGGTTAATTTGGGGAGATTAAGGAAGACAATAAATTACATGATCTTCCCAAAATCCCCTCAATTACTTAGCTTTAAAAGGAGGAGGGATTTTCAATGAAAAGAAAGAGTATAAGGGTAGTTTGGGCAAAACTTGAGATAAAATAGGAAGTGATCTTATATTTAGGAACTTATCAACTTCCCCAAAGTGATCTTATATTTAGGAACGTAGGGAGTATCACTTTGAAGCAAAAAAAACAGAGAGAAGAATATATGGTAGAAAGACAAAAAATTGGAGATAAATTATGGGGGAATTGTCATTTGTCTGTGTCATCCAATACCTTTTACATAGTCTCTATTTATAAGTCTTTAAGTATTAAAGATCAACCTAAAGAGTTACAAGTGCATAGATAAAAGAATTAAGCAACGTAATAGTGCAATTGAAGATTATAGGAATATGTACATAAGATGTTAAATTTCATAGTTATAAGGTATAATGTGATTAATTTAGAGATAGAATACTAAGAGGACATATGTTTTGAACATCCATTTACTTTATATTATTATTTATAACAATAACAAGTGATTTGTCACGTAATCCTAATAGTGTTAGTCTCAATTGATTTTTCTTTGCCAAATCATTATTTGAAAAAATTTATATTTTGTTAACTTTTAAAATTTCAACATTAGAATTTATCAAAAAATAAAATTCAACATTAGGATGAAGTGATAAGTACATGAATGTAAACCAGAGTTCAATATGATGGTTAGATTTGACATGTATGGTGGGGTCAAGCCAAATCCCCACTTAGATTCTCGCATTAATGTTGTTCTTGTAATAGTATTGGATAGTATACTTTTGTTACGCGTTTTTTTTTCAACTTAAAAACTGTGTATCCTTGCAAATAATTTTAAAAACATTAATTTAACTACAAATAAATGTTGAGGTAAAAAACTACTCCCTCCGGTCCTATTTATAAGTCGCCAACCGCTTCTAAATTTTGGTCCTTAATATAAGTCACCAACTACCACTAACTAACTCATTTATTAAAATTTTCCTAATACTCCCTCCGGTCCTATTTATAAGTCGCCAACCGCCTAAATTGTATATACCAAGGAATGGAGGTTAATGGAAGTTGCATCATTAAATTGGTCTTATTTTTTTTGTCTTTTCCATTTTTGCCCTTCCACCTTTATCACTATGACCCACTACCTTTTCTCTTTCTTCATTAATCTTCTATCTATAAAGTGTCTTTTTCATCTTCCCTCTCTTCTCATCTTCCAATGTTCATTTTCCAATGTAAAGGTATACTATTATTAGGAAAATTTTAATAAATAAGTTAGTTAGTGGTAGTTGGTGACTTATATTAAGGACCAAAATTTAGAGGCGGTTGGCGACTTATAAATAGGACCGGAGGGAGTATACCCTTACATTGGAAAATGAACATTGGAAGATGAGAAGAGAGAGAAGATGAAAAAAACACTTTTATAGATAGAGGATTAATGAAGAGAGAGGAAATGTAGAGGGCCATAGTGATAAAGGTGGGAGGGGCAAAAATGGAAAAGACAAAAAAAATAAGACCAATTTAATGATCCAACTTCCATTAACCTTCACTCCTTGATTTGTACAATTTAAGTGGTTGACGACTTATAAATAGGACCGGAGGGAGTAAAAATGAATGAGAGGACGAAGTTTCCATTCTGCCTACAAACAAATATGGTCAGAAACTCAGAGTTCACTAGATAGATTGGAGATAATTAAGGTATTTTGTCGTGGGGACCATTCTTACTACATCAGCACATGCTTTGTAGATTAATCAGATAATGTATTGTTGGCTAGTTATTTCTTATAAAGTCATAATTATTAAACTCTGTGTAAGATAGGGAATTTTTGTTGATTCCGAGATGGAAAGGATGTGAAGAAGATAGCTGAGGATGCCATAATTACAAGCCCCAACGCATATATAGGACATTCCAACTTCATTCAAATAATAACAGAAAACAAAGCTATTATTTAGAGTTCTTTCCATAATTAAAAAGTCCAAGACAAGGTACACAAATATATTTAGTTAATTACCATCGGCATCAGGGTCTCCATAAATTTCCTCTACCCAGCCAGCCCAGAATCACTACACAAATAGGAGTATTTTTTTTTTTTTAAACATAGGATCACTTCACAGAATTCATGGGCTATTATATAATGGAATTTCACTTCCTTCTAAATTATTACAAAAATTAAAAAATCAAAGAAACAAAGGATAAAGTGTGTCGAAACCCTGCCCACCAAAGACATACGTGTTCTCCGTCCAATCTCAACAGCGGCCCCTCTCCGCCGTCCGCCGCCAGCAAACACCGTTCAGATCATCGGTTAAGCCAGAGGAAGGCACGTCAGCATCGGAGCTGGCCGGCTCCGCCGCAACTCTCCGGCGACTTGCCGGGAAACATGCCAGCGCCGCCAGAGAATAGAAAATCATCTTGAAAATCCTGATCTTAACTTGTCCCCTTCTCGGAGAGAGATCTCCGGCAAGTGTGGACTTAGATTTGAAGGACTCTTTTGTCATTTCCATTTGTGTTGGTTGGATGAGAAATTGGAGAAGCTGAGGAAGTGAAGAAGCAGAGGGATTTTCTAGAGAGAAAATATAGAAAGCATGAAATATTCAGATTGTGAGAGACTATATTTTTTGTTTGGATTAGTGACGAGGTCACTTATTTATAGTGAGAAGGGAGGAAGAATAAATACGAATATTGTATAGTAAGAAGCGTGGGATGCAAGAATGGGCATCTCTGTTCTTAGCTCCTGTGTGACTTTTGAAGATTAAAAGCTCTTGTGTGACACTTGAGGGTCGGAAATCAAAATAAAAATATATAAACATCACTAAATATTATATTAACGGTTAACATAAAGTTTAAAATAGACTCGAGGCTGAATCGAGGTGAAGAAGAAAGAGGCTGAATAAGTTTGAGAGCTTTTAATATTATTACTATTTTTTTAATTAAAACCTGGATTGTATATAATTTATTCCTTCGCCAATAACATATAACTAATACTCTATATAAGAATTCTGACAAAAAATGAGTACTATTTATATAAGATAGTGCTTTGGTTTCTTTTCCTTTCACAACCTCTATCATTATTTCACCTTCACTAAAGAGGATATTATTTTAACTGACTCACCACGTAGGAGGATATGGAAAACAAATTGATGTGCTTTCTTTATTTCTATGTTTTTCTTGAATGAGAAGATAATACTGTCTGGTTCTACAATCAGGATTAGTTTATTTTTCCTTTAAGATTTATAAGAGGAATGAGGGGATATGCTAGTAAGATTCCAATTTTTTTCCCTGAATAAACCAAAAATTATGTTGGCGTGTTGGCCTTTTTCCTAATGAGCTTTAAATCTTAGATTATCTTATCGAGTATATGTATGTGGTAGAAATTTATTAAAAGTGGTAGGACAAAGTGTGATTAATTAATAATTTTAATTATCACCAAAAGTCAAAGTAGTGGACTTTCTATTTTGAGATACATTAATGAGTGTTATTATGACTTTATGACAGGCGTCATAGATGATAGATTTGTTATTTATGGATAATGCAGGTCAAGCATGATAATTAGATCAACTCTCTTTTGAATCCTTGTTTTGTCCTTATTCTATCCTTAGAATGAAATGTAAAAATTGTATGAAATCGTGGAAAACACATTAAAAGATTAAATAATGACACTGTCTCACCTAACAAAAAATGGACTCTATATTTTTTTTTCTGCATGACGTTTTTAAATAAACACTATAACTTTTTTACTCTCACAAAAAAGAGAGTGAATGAAGGGATATTGATTTGATTAAATTACTTTCTGGTGTTATATTAACGCATAAAATAGTTTTGTAGTAAATGCTGATGATTGAAAATAAAGTAGCTAATTATGATGAAAATAATGGAAATTCTGAAATCATTTGAAGAAAGAAGTAACTATGGATGCGGTGGCTCCCTTTATCTGTAAAGCAAGAGAGTTAACATGTGTCATGCGGTGGCTCCCAAGTTCATGGTTAACTATAATATTTTATTGTAATAATTTTCCTTCCCACTTAAATATTCTTAATGCCAACATCTGAAATCACTATCTAAAATAAGACTCATCATTGAATCACAAGTACTAACTTCAATTCAGTTCATAAAAAGACTGGAAAGTAACGTGCCCATTTAGACTTCCAATACAATTCCATTCACATGGAGTAATTCGTGAGCTCATATATAAATATATATTCGAGAATCTGCTCGCTCATAAAAGAAAATACAATACTTCATTTGTTTTATCATTAATAATAAGAGTTGGTTGATTTATTATAAGATATTAAGAGAGATAAATATATTCTTTAACTAAAAACTTATTGATCTCTCTTGCTCAAAAATTATTGATCTCTCTAAAACACTTATATAGGTACACACATATTATCAAATTATATACAAGTAAGATGAATTCATTCAAAAAAATTGACAAATAAAAATATTTTAAAGTAACTTTACTTGATTTCATTAATTTTCTTAATTAATTAGTTATAATTTATACTAAAGACTTTGAGGGGAGGTTTCTCTATCTGAAAGGTTGATTGGTTGTACGCCTTATTTTGATTATTACAATAAATACTGATTTATATCTTTTTAGTATCATTTTCCATGAAAAATTATTTCGCTTAATTGACTGTTTTTCTTCAAAATATCTTTCACTGGAATTGTGAAAATCAATTCAATTCCACAATTGAAACTGAAATAATAAAATGACAAAAAAATGCTGTTTCTTTTAAATTACTCACGTTAAGGTTTTAAATTTTTTTGCAAAGTATTGTGCTGTAAAAAATATAAATAATGGATTTTATGAGAAATACCGAAAGAATATATACTCCCTCCATTCCTAAATATAGGACCTAGATGACTTTTTTGAAAAATCCTAAAAAAGCAAAAAATAAGTTAATTATAAATTGATTTACCTAATTTTTTCTCTTAAACTAGTTTATTTTACCTATAAGCTAATGGATAATCTAAAAAGATATCAAATATGTCATCATTTAATAACATATTTCGCAACCTTAATCTTTCCAAAAAAAAAGTTATCCAGGTTTTATATTTAGGAACGGAGGGAGTATTTTTTATCAATCAAACAATATATCATAAATTCTATTAATATAAAAAAATTCCACTCAATTGAAATTTTGAATTAAAATCTAAAATGCGCATCTCTCTCACATAATTTGTAAAAAAAATGTAAAGGTACACTTTCATCCTTTAACAATAGGATTCTAGTTTAGTTTGTTAATTTTCTATCTTTCTTGTGGATTAAACTAACAATGAGTCAAAGGATCGAAGAAATATTTTAAAATTAAGAAACTAGAATAAAAACTTATATGAATTTAGAGAAACAAAGATCTATGTATTAATAAAAAATCAAGGTCAATCACTTGCAGTATGTGGAAAATAATTATAAAAACAAAGATCTTTTTTCTGTTTTTCACAATGATCCGTCCCGTATCTTCCCTTTTGGCCCAACGAGCTGTCTAGTTATTGCCGTATCATACCTTGGTATGTTACATACAGTTCTAGTGTTCTACTTCAATCATAGCCATATAATGGTGATCTTATTAATTAGCAGCACATGCTTCACAGAAATAAATTAAAATAGTGTTTTCGCGATTATGAATTACCTATATATATAGTTCTATAAAAAGTGAATTCGTCCTTTGGGAATTTTATTTTATTTTTTTACCACCTTCGGGAACTTTTTGATTCCTTAATAATAGAATAAATATGATGATGGGATAGATTTAGGGACGCCAAAACAAGCCAAACATATGGGTTAACATACCTACTAGGCTACTATGATCAGTTGATTACTGAGTACCAGAAAATATAATAACTGCAAATTTTATACACAGCCAGAATCAGTACACTTATTTTCAAGGGAAAATTAATTATAGGTCCCTGGTAAGGGACATAATATGAAAAAAGTCCCAAAAATTGAAAATATTAAAGTAGAGTCCCATTTTTTTAAAATAATTAAAGAAGAGTCCCAAGGGACTCTACTTTAATTATTTTGAAAATGTGGACCCCACAATAAATAATAAAATAATCCCACCCCACCCTCTCTCCTCTCTCCTCTCTTTTCCCTCCCCTTCTTTTTCTTTTTCTTCTTCTTCTTCACCATCATCATCACCTTCCCGACCTCCCCACAAATCTTGCCGGAGCTTCGCCTGAGAAGCAGAAAAGAGAAGCTCACCTAAACTCGTTTTCAACCTCCCCACAAATCTCGCCGGAGCTTCGCCGAAGTTGGAAACCGTCGGGCTCGCCGGATTTGAAAAGAAATGAAAAGAGTGAGGAATGGTGAAAATGAAAGGAGGAGAAAGATGAATGAAGTAGAGAATGCTTACCCCCAACCACAGCTCAACCGCCGTATGCCTCCACCTTCGCCGGTCGCCGCCGTCGCTCGTGGCCGGAGGAAGAAAGGAGAAGGGCAAACGAAGTGGAAGAAGAAAATGAGGGTGGTACATGGTGGGGAGAGGAAAGAGAACGTTGAATGATGGTGATGATGGAGTGGATGTGGAGGGTGGGAGAGTGTTGAAGATGGTGGTGAGTTGGGTGGGGGGAGGGGGGAGGTCTGGAAGGTGATGATGATGGTGAAGAAGAAGAAGAAAAGAGGAGAGAGGAGAGAGGGTGGGGTGGGATTATTTTATTATTTATTATGGGGCCCGCATTTTCAAAATAATTAAAGTAGAGTCCCTTGGGACTCTTCTTTAATTATTTTGAAAAGTTGAGACTCTACTTTAATATTTTCAATTTTTGGGACTTTTTCCATATTATATCCCTTACCAGGGACCTATAATTAATTTTCCCTATTTTCAATGGGCAACAAAAGTTAACTTCCTTTTATATACTCCCTCCGGTCCCTAATGTAAGAGCCCAAAATTTGAATGGTTTTGGTCCCTAATGTAAGAGCTCACCCCACATTCTCTCCTCATTTAATGCATTTTTTCCTACTTTACTCCTAACTCTCTTTCATATTTATTAATGTTTATGTATTTCTCTCTCTTAAAAGTACCATAATAAATATGGACAATTTTGGAAAAGAAGCATTAACTCCAGACATCCAATTAACATTCACATGTTTTCTTAAGAAGCGTTTTTTTTGGCGGCTAGCTCTTACATTAGGGAGCGGAGGTAGTAATTACTACAAGACTTTGAAAAAATCAAAAGAAGTAACAAAGATAGTAATATGCCTACACATGTAGAGCCCACCAACGACAGACATATAATACTCCATCAATAAACATCGTTCTCAACGGCGTTTCTCTGCCGTCAGATGTCTAAGAATGAACACCGCAAACGCCGTTAACATCCCATCAACCCAAAGAAATAAAAAAAAAACAAATAACGAAATAGTAACAAATATAAAGAATAATTAATTAATCACTAATATTCACAGAGGTTTTTGCTATATCAATGAACTGAAGGGAGCTACAAGAGTTCAAACTCCGCCGTCATCAGAAGTATTATAACTGCTTGGCACCGGAGGCGAAGGGGAAGCGGAGTTCGCCGGAGGCTCGGCGGTGCCATTCTCCGGCACGGCGGAGCCGCCGGAGGAACAGGCAAAAGCCGCCACAGAATTGAAGATGGCTTTGAAAATTCTGACTTTGACTTGGCCCCTTCTTGGAGGAAGTGGGGCTTTTGGTTTGGCTTCTGTGGTTTCCATTTCTGAAGTGTGTGGTTGGGAGAGAAAGATGACGTGGGATTGATGAGAGAGTTGTGTTTGGAGTGAAGATGAAAGGGGAGTGTGAGGTCGGCTTTTATAGGAGGAGGAAGGGATGGCACTGTAGCAATCTTGCTTAGCAAGAAACAGGTGAATTTGAAGGATTGATTTGTTATGTGACAGTAAAAAATGGAAGAGCGTACATATGCATGTAGTGAAATATTTAGTTCGATATTCAGTTTTAAAAAAAAAAGTTAGGCGAAGGTTGTAATGTGTTTGAGGTCTTTATTTGGCACTTTGTCATAAATGTAATGCTACCTGGTATTTTAATCATGTCATTATTTTGATTATTTTAAAATGACTATAATTATTTAACATTAATTTAGTTTGCCCATGAACTATAGTACTACCTCCGGTCCTAAATATAGAACCTAGATAACTTTTTTTTGGAGAGGTTAAAGTTGCAAAATAGTCTATTAAATGATGACATATTTGATATATTTTTAGATTATCCATTAGTTTACAAGTAAAATAAACTAGTTTAAGGGAAAAAATTAAATAAATCAATTTATAATTAACTTATTTTGCTGTTTTTTAGGATTTTTCAAAAAAGTCAATTAGGTCTTATATTTAGGACCGGAGGGAGTATAATATAATTACATGTATGATATGCTAAAATTAAGTGATTTATTTGGTTTATTTTAACTTTTAAGAAAGTGAAAGTGATGTTAATATTACAGGAGGTCATATTTAATTTCTTAGTTTAAAGTTATATTAACAATGTTGATTAAATTAGTTAATGTGATACATTTGTTTCAAAATATTATTTAGTTTCTTTTTCTTATAAGAGGAAGGAAATTCAAGGTAAGCTAGGGGTGACGGCCTTTTTTTTTCAATGAGCTTTAAATCTTAAATTGTGTTATGAAGATGGTATATATATGAATGTGGAAATTTATTAGATCAGAAGTGGTAGGACAGAGTGTGATTCATAATTTATCACCAGAACAAGTTGTTTTTCTGTTTTTTGCTTATTTATTTTATTATATTAATAAGCGAGTGTTATTAGATGGCAAAGGATCATTGGTCTGTTATTTAGTAATATGGGTTGAGCATGTAAAATTGAATCATCATCGGCACAATTTTGCTTTGAGTCATCCAAATTTCAACCCTTAAAATGAAATTTAGAAATTGCACGGAATCGCGGGAAATACGCGTTTCTGCCTCATTCTCATCCAACAAAACAAGTCTTTGTCTATTAAATCGCTAGGAGATGATCTTAATATAACCTGTCACAACAAATATATTCCCTACATACATACGATTAAAAATCTCATTCCGCCCAATGTGAGACATCTTTATCTAATTTAATTAGATCAAGGATATTGATCAAATTAGTTAAAATTATATAATACTACCAAAACACCATAATAACTTACCTTTATTCTGATTTTCACTCATTTACTTGGGCATATTGTAAAAACATATATAATAGGAGTGATTCAAGGAAACTATGGAAAAAAATATAAACATGTACTCCCTTCATTCTTAATATAAGATCACCGTCCCTAATTAGTTAAGTTAAATATTAGAACATAATATTATCATTTCACCCTAATTATATATATTTATATCTCATTTTCCATCTTTTATTTGTTTATAATAGATAAACATTATCAAAGTTAATTTTGGAAAAAAATGGGAAAAATTAGAAAGTGGTTTCATGTTTAGAAGCAAATTGAAACTTAAATTAAGGTAATCTTATATTTAAGAAATGAGTTCAAATGTTAAAACACATATTTCTCAAGAAAACATGAAATAGTTAGTTGATTGTATGAAATGTAATTTTTTTTATCAATTCTACCTACTTTTATTATGTTACAATTAATAGAGAGAAATATGTATGTAAGTAGTAATGAATATGAAAAAAAGTTGGGACAAAGTAGAAAAACATTAAATGATGAGAGAATATAAACGTTAGCTTTTATATTTTGAATGAAAACCATTCAAATTTTAGCTCTCATATTATCAAACAAGGAGCATATATAATCAATGTATAACTTTTATTATTTTTAATTCAAGAGACCTTAAATGTATATTATTTTCCGTAACCATAATAACAAAAACATGGTATTGGTATACTATGTCATACGTATCACTGTGCATATTTAGTATACTATGTCATACGTATGACAGTGCATGGTCTTCTCATCATCAAAGCAAAAAAAAAACTCAAATTTTACTAAGGGCACTAATAATGGCCAATCGTCCTAATTTGAAATATGAAGTTGTTGATAGTTTTTCGTACACAATTTTTTATAAGGATGCGAACGATAGTAATTATTCAAATCACAGTGAATGAGAATAGATTAGCTAAGAGCTAGAGAATGAATGGATGAAGACATTAAAGAAAATTGTAGCATTTTCATAGGATTAGTTATATAATTTAAAAGCGTGTTACATAATTTCTAGACAAAACCAAATTGTAGCATTTTCATAGGATTAGTTATATAAGAAAGATTGTTACTTATTATATTATAATAAGGACGTTAGTACATAATAAAATATTTATTTAGTGTATTGGCCGGATTTTAAATTGCGAATCCATACACGTATTCAATTAGCCCCGAGTAGATGGGACTATAACATCATTACTGCAAAAATAAAAGGGAAAATTAATTTGAGGTCCCCCACAAGGGACTTAATACTAGAAAAGTCCCAAAAGTTGAAAAAATTAATGTAGGGTCCCAAGGGACCTCACTTTAATATACTTGAAAAGTGAAAATACACTTTTGCCCCTTCATTCTTCTTCTTCCCCACTCCTCCATTCTCTCTCTTCTCCCTCCTCCTCCTTCTTCCCTTGGGATGCGGCTGGTGAAGGCGGTGGTCGGGATGCGGCGGCGGTGGGGGAGGGGGGAAGAAGAAGGAGGAGGGAGAGAAGAGAGAGAATGGAGGAGTGGGGAAGAAGAATGGAGGGGCAAAAGTGTCTTTTCACTTTTCAAGTATATTAAAGTGAGGTCCCTTGGGACCATACATTAATTTTTTCAACTTTTGGGACTTTTCTAATATTAAGTCCCTTGTGGGGGACCTCAAATTAATTTTCCCAAAATAAAATACTTTGGGCTGTGTTTTTAGTACTCAACAAGAGAATATAATATTAGGTCGCTTAACCAATGCTATGTATGAGGAGATATATTTAAATAGCATAAGAATTTTCATTTTTTTAAGTGTATTGTTCTAAGCAGGAGCTCCTGTTTGGTAAAAAACGCATGAGGTTCCGGAAGATGCTCAAATATTAGTATTAATTAATGCCAACTGACAAATCCTAAGATTTGTATGATTTTATTAAGCTAAAATGAAGTTTTTGAACATACTTGAGATGTAATATGACTCTTAATGACTCCTCAATTTTAATTAGATTTTATATTCATTTTGATACATTTATGGAGTCATTCATATTAATTGAAGGGATTTATTGATAAGATCATAAGATAATTTGCTTGGTTTTGTTATTATTGCATTGTCATTATAAGCTTATGAATCTATTTAAGAGTTGTAATCTCTTCTTAGGCATTCAAGTCACGTGGCTTGCAGTGGGGTCAGGAGAAATTGTGAAGCAAAACATTATTGATGATGATTAGGATTTAGGCTGGGCTTGAGAATAAAAGAAAAAAAAAGGCCCAAAGAAATGTGACCTGCCGAAAGAAAAGCAAGAAGTGTGAGTATATGAGCTGCTCAAAAAAAGACAAAAACGAAAAAAGGGGGCTGGAGCTGCGCAGACGCAGTGAGAGGGAGCTGAGGCGAGAAACACGAACAGTGTTTGGAGGAGAGGTGGCGCCCAACCTTGGTGCTTCACTTCTACCTCTCCCATGCTATTTTTCTCTCTTTTGATCTTTATTTCACCTCCATTCTCTCTATTTTTCCTCCATCTACCCACCATGAGTGTTCATAAATTAGAGCTTGGGGTTTCTAAGCTCTTCTTTATGAGTGACTAAAGTACACTCCTTGCTCTTCGGGATGATTTGAAGATAGCTTGAGCTTTGGTTCTTCAAAGGGGAGTCCTAATTCCTTTCATTTCTTTTTATATTTTTGATTGCCTAGGTTTAGGTTACCATTTATATTTTGAGATTGGACTGGATTTGGTTGTTATTGTGAGTTTGATTTGTGGTTTTGACTTGTAATGAGAAATTTGGACTCAACAATATGTATGGTCATACATATGTTCTTTATAATTCATTAGATATTTCTATTTACTCATGGTATTGGTAGATAATTTGTTGAATTGAATTGTAATTGAACCTAATGCATTGCAATCAATAATCACACTCTAGGGTAATTAATAATGTCTATTTGTATGGGTTCATGAGACTAGGCATTAGACTTACCGGTTGGTGAGGTTTAGTACTTTAGAAAACCTAGAAAAAACTCAAAGGTGCTAAAGAGCTTAACAATTTCTAGTTAGTTGGGGTTCCACTAATTAGGTAATTGGACTCATGGGTTCATGAGGGTTGGTAAATTAGAAAATTAGCATCCTAGTTAACTCCCAAAATATTTAGGAAGCTATGATAGTCATTGAAAATCATTTCCAAGAGCAACTCACTTTCATTCCACCCTTTTTTCATAAAAATACCAAAAATATTTATTTGTTTTGCATCCTTCATTCTATATTTAAAAATCAACAAAAATACATTTTATTTACCCAAATCCATCTTGCATTGCATTTAATTTATTAGGGTAGTTTAATTAAAAAAGGCTCCCTTGAGAACGATACCCGGGGTAACTTCCGCTTACCTTGAGGTACTAAAATTTCTTGAAGGACTAGACTCAAGGCACACTACACCGACCGCAAAATCGGTGTCGTTCACCAACACCTGGATTAAATTGCCAAAACTAAATTAAAAATAAGGTGCACACTGAAAAAGAAGTATATATGGGTTGTAATCTCGACAGGTAAGAAATATCTGAAATTAACTAAAATTTTGAGTTAAACAATGTCAACAAAGTGGTGGGAAATGATTGAGCATAAGAATCGCTTGGCTTGTTTGTCTTAATTTCACTCATTTTTCAATGACAGGGCATTGAGGAAGTTTTAGTCTTGGCGCTTTAAGCTTATGGATTAGACTCTCAATCATTTATGAATCTACTTTTATCGGTCACTCATTTCCAAATACGAATCTAGAAAAAGATTTTGAAACTCATTTCCCAATTATAATAAGCCACGAAATTGCAATTTATCCTTTTGTTCTTGTTACCAAAACATTTGGTAGATAATTGTGACTAATGTTGAATTTATGGTGGGCCTGGCTTCGGCTGCTGAACATCCACTTTAATTTTTTGGGCACCACAGGGTCGACAATTATATGTTCTCAGAACACTTTGTTACTTAAACAGAATATAATTTCAAATGATGTGCCAAGCTTAAATAATTACTATCATACAATTGAGGAATTTGGATACTTAATACGATATTTCTAATTTAAAGGTTGGTATTAATTCCAAAAAAAAAATCAAAGGATGTTAATTAATTAACTAAGCCGCCATCAATCTCGCAATCTGTTTTTGCTTGGTGGGATGCGATTTCTAGTTATGTTTAATTAGGAATCTATGAAAGGGTTCAACTATAAATAAAGTTGTCAACAGTTTATTAGCTATCAAATGAGTCGTTTATATTCTATATTTCTTTTTAGGCATTAAAGAAATTTTTATTAAAGCTTGCTGTATTTGGAGACTTAAAAAATCAATAACCATTTTTTATTTACAATTCTGAGCATCTCCACAAACATGTGATATCTCTCTGTTCACTCACTCTACGTATTTTAAAAGCTAAAATATACATTTAATCCCTTATGTTTGCATCAAGTTTCAATTTAGTCCTTTATGTTTGGAAAATACATTTTTAGTTCTTTTTTACTAACACCGTTAGTTTAACTTAACGGAAAATGCTAACTTAACAATTTTAAATGATTATTAAATATTAAAAATGTTCATATTAAAATATTTGAGTGTAATTATTTTTATATTTTCAAAATTTATCATTTTTGGTCAATTCAATTATGAAATAATCATTTAAAATTGTTAAGTTAGCATTTTCCGTTAAGTTAAACTAACGGTGTTAGCAAAAAAGGACTAAAAGTGTACTTTCCAAACATAAAGGATTAAATTGAAACTTAATGCAAACATCAGGGACCAAAAGTATACTTTAGCACATTTTAAATTTTTAATACAACTCACGTTTCATATATACATGGACAATTAACACGTGGATAATGAAGACAAAACAAATATTGACCATCTAATCACATGACGATGCCCAGAGCCCGAACTTAGCATAGTGTTTTCTAAATTCTTACATTTCATCCCAAAGGCGCTGAAAGACAATTAAACAGAAATATGTGTTTCTCCGTGCTTACCAAAAGTTGTCTTCTTTTTTTGCAATAAAAGTTAATCACATATTCACAAATTCATTGTTTCTTGTTAAGACTTAAGAATTTAGAACTTTATCAATGTAACTCTGACACAAAAACAGAGTAGAGGAATTTCATTACACAATAGTACAAAATTTCCCGGTACTAAAAAACGTTTCCTGCCTTCTACAAACTTACTCTTCTGTTTTCTATAGTAAATTCACCACTGCAAAATTTCAATATCTGAATTTGTTATTTCTAATTACCACTGTAACTAGACTTATGTAATTCTGTTTGCTACTATAATTTTCCCTCTACTCAACAAAAAAAAAATACAAAATATGAAGTCAATTTACCATCTATAGCAAGAATAAAACTTCCATCCATCAAAATCTGCAAATTCCTGCACTTAACCAGAAAAATTAAACAACCATATATATATTATTCACAACATACACATACATCAGGGTCTGTATCTTTAATAATCACAAAATTACAAATCTTCTCACCACCAAATTTCCCCAACTTTCTATATTTCACTTAACACCAAAATTTTCAAACTAAATCCAGTCATAAAAATAATCAATCACATATTGAAAATCAAAGTTAAGACTAATACTAGACCCTGATAAGACAGAGAGATCAGTCCATTCTAGTCATCAGTGTTATAACCACTACTTGGAATGCCTGGTGAGGAAGATGTGGAGCTAGGAGGATCTACGCCGTCATCGGCGATTCTACGAGAAACTCCGGCGCCGGCGGCCGCCGAAAAAGCCGCCACAGATTTGATTGCACCCTTTAAAATCTTGATCTTTATTTTGCCACGCCTTGGAGGGAGACTTTTTGTGTGCTTCACATTAGGAGTTGAAGTTGAGTTCATTGGTTTGAGATCCATGTTGGAAGGTTTTATGGGTTGAGAGAGATTTTTGAGAGAGAAACAGAAGTGTGAGGTGAAGTGAAGGAATGTGAGGGAGGTGTTATTGTTATATAGGCAGGTTTTGAGGTATTAAGGGTAGAACGGACCATTTATCAGTTAGCTTCACCTACAAGACTAGCTGACGTGTCCGTTTCGAATCTATGAGGGATATCCTACTTGCATTGCCAATTTGCCATGGACACCATACACATTTACACAGGAGTATCAACATGAATTGAATAGATTCTAACTTATAATAATAGGGTGTAACTTTTCCTGAATTTTACATAGTTATTAAATTTATGTGATTGATATTTTATACTCCCTATATTCCTAAACATATAATCATTTTCTCTAATTTGAGTAGATTAAAGATATTGGTTAAACTAGTTATCAACACGATATTACAAATTCACCATAATCATATATCTCTATCCTCACTTTCCCTCTCTTGTTTGTTTATTATAGTAAACGTTATTACGGTTAATTTAGAGAGTAGGTGAGAAAAATTATAAAATGGTCTTATATTTAAGAAAGAATTGGAATTTAAAAGTGATATTATATTTAAGAATAAGGAGAGCACTAACATAAAATCTGTTGGATAGTGTGAAGCCTTGCAAATCTGTTGAGATATCAAGTTTGAGTTCTAAGAGTGTGTTTGGTAGAAAGAAAGAAAGTAAAGAATTAGAATTGGAAATAGTTAAGGGTCCGTTTGGTGTTGGGAAGGAAAGTGAAGAATTGGAAAGTGGAAGGGTTAAAAATGGAAAGTAGAGGTAAATTAAGTAATGATGAAAAATAAAGTGTGTGGGGCCCAGAAAAAGTGTGAGATGGAAAGAGAAAACTTGTGGGCCCCGAAATATATGTAAATTACACAAAAACCTAAACTTTCTAAACTTTCTAATTCTTTAACATTTTCCCTACCAACCAAACAAGTCATAAGAGATGTAAAGTAGAAGTAATGATTAGAAAGTAAAGTTTGTGGGCCCCAGGAAAAGTGTGAGATAGAGAGAGAAAACTTGTGGGCCCCAAGATATGTAAATGACCATATTACCCTTAACTTTTCAATTATTTACATGTCACTTTCTCTCCTTTCTCACTACCAAACAAGCCACGAAGAAACTTATGTAAAAAGGGGAAGTCAAGTGTCTGAAGTTATAGTAGCTAGTCAATTATTCGGACATCTCTTAGAGCTTGTTTGGTTGTAGGAAAGTTTGGTAAAGAATTAGAAATGAAAAGGGTAAGATGGAAAGTAGGGGTAATGATGAGAGGGTAAAGTTTGTGGGTCCCACAATAAGTGTGAGATAGAGAGAGAAAACTTGTGGGCCCCAGGATATATATAAATGACCATATTACCCCTTAACTTTTCAATTATTTACTAACCACTTTCTTGGGTTTCTTGCAACCAAACAACCCCTTAATATGGTTTAAGTTAGATCTTGTTTTAGGATGCTCTTCAAATAACATGGAAAAATATCAAGATAAGATATTGATTGCTCGTTATTGTATAAAAAAATTATATAATTTGTTATTGTATAAAAAATTATATGATTTATTTTTTATGACCATTTTTTATGATTTGACTTGTGGACATTATAGTTTATACTTTTTATATTGAACACTGATTTACTGGAGAAAGTTTACGAGTATAATTAAATTATTATTTAATTATTGAAATTATGTGTTATTAGATGTGAATGACTATTTATTTATATTAAATTAAATTTCTTTGGGTTTATATATGCATCAATCTGAATAAATTAAATGATTTATGTGTCAATATAACTTCTAGTGCATGGAAATGTAGTGTCCTTTTCTTTTCCTTTCCCCCATCATGTTTGTCCGCCGATTTATATGTAATTTAAATCTTGTTATTGAAATAATTTTTTTTTTCAATTTGATAGCCACGTATCATCACCTACTTTTACATAATATATGAAATTTCCAACAAATTACAGGGTTCATCGGCTATAAACGATGGAGCGTATTTTTCAGACCTTGCTGTACTACTCCAACTGAATATTCCAGATTAGGCATCATTTTAATATGTCTTAAAGTAAAAGGCATAGGAACCATTTCCAGTTATAAAAAAAAGACTAAGCAGCATTCATTCACCTCCACAGAACCTAAGCTAAGTCATTAAGTCACATATAAATAATAAATTCCAATAATAGATGTCACTCTGCGGAAAGAAAAGAATAGAAGATGTCCAATTTTACCATGTTTTTGCATTATTATATTTCTAATTTCTAATTCTAATGAACTAGGTAGGGTATGTTTAAAACTGAGTCTTACTTTTGTCATTCACGATTCACATACAATTGACATCCTATCCTTATTCTCACTTTTGAAGTTATAAATAAATTAGCTAGTTGTTAGCCTGTTATAGAGACGTTTTGAAATATAATTTAGTATTCGATTTTGTTTACTATTAATTAGCAAAACCAGTTGGGCTGGGGGATGAGGCTCAACAAAATATTCAATTCTAATTACTTTTCACATTCAATATGTTAAGAATTTAACATTAACGCATACCTAATTTTGTCATTTAATATTAAAAAAAGTTAATATCACTTCTTGTGTATAAACTTCCACAAAATTTCAGTTTTCATCCCTAAACTTTAAAATTGTTAACTTTAGTCATTGAGCTTTTCGGAAAGTTATGGTATGAATTTTTTAACTTTCAATCAATTTACTCTTAATCCTTGAACATTAAAAGATATGAAAAACCATAGACAAATAGTTATGAAGTGATGTACAAAATCAAGAGACCAAGGCTTTACTTAAGGGAAAGTTTAAGGATAAAAACCATTTATTTCAAAGTTTCGCGACCAAAACTAACATTATGAGAAATTTTAAGGACTAAAGTTGTATTAAACTATATATTAAAAACGTTGTTCTTTTTTTATAAAAAAAAACGTTGTTCTTCAATGGATAATGATCAATGCTTTACATTTAGATAATAAACAAATGGAAAATTATGAACGCAGAAATATTTTTTAAAAATACAAATAAAGCAAAGATCGACTAAAGTTGTGCGATAGATGAAATTGAAATGAGGTACAAAGTGAAGATATCGAATTCAAATTAGTAAAAATACGATACTTAAATATAAAATATAAAACTAACATAATAAAACGTCAACAAATTTAAGAGATTAAATGAAATAAAATAAATTTGAAATCTCGAGACAAACTATTGCAGATAAAATAAAAAATAATAAAAGTTGCACATGAAAGGTAAAATTAAAAGTACAAGCATAATTATCCCCAATAGTCATAGAGTATAGCAGCATGTTTTTTTCTCGTACTTCGAGAAAATTCTTAGCTCGTTTAACGCTTACTTTTTGGTTCCTTTAAAAATAATGAGATTATATCAGAACATGAGAAAATAATGAGATTATATCAGAAGGCCAAGCTTATACGGAAATTGCAAATGAGCGATAAGCTCAAGAAGACGATAGAGGCGGGCGCGTTTTAATAAATACTCAGCCACAAATTGGCGCCTTTTTGTCAAAAACGACACAGCCCTTCCCTTACGTTTTCCATCTCCTCACGCGTTTTGTTATCTTGCAAGTTGAACGTGTTTTTGTTTTGGACCAAAATCTTGATATATTCTTCCCTCTACTGCTAAATTATACTGATGATAATAGATATAAGATTTAGTTGAGCTTTTGTTTGAGATTAACGAAACAAAATAGGTACATTAATATCGATGCATTTGATATTTTTAATTACCTAATAATTTATAGGTCAAATAAAGTAGTTTAAGAAAACAAATTAGATGAATCAATTCATAAGTAAATTATTTTTCTTTCTTGCGATTTTTTAAAACAAGTCAACTAAGTTTTATAGTTATATGACCATAAGAATACTATTGATGTAGAGTATTATGCAAGTTTTTCTTCTATATATTATTGACATATTATATACCTCGTAGTATATTGTATTTATGATAAAGTAACATTAAAAAGTGCGTGGTTACATTTTTTAAAAGGGTAATTACAATTCAAGACTTTTCTTTATCGGTATAAAACACGTTCTTTTTTATATATATTAAATTGCAATTGTCACCTTCACCTTCTTTGGATTTCTATGACGTAGAATTGAGATAAAAATAACGTATCATTGTTACTCGTCGGACTTGAGTTGCATTATAATAACAATGCTTTCCAACATTAAACATAAACCATAAATAATTAAGAGACGGTGAGTGATGGACAATGGGCAGGTAACTGTAGAGATTAAGAGAATGAGTGAGAAAATATATATCAAAACACCCATAAGTCCATAAGTACCTAGCTAACTCTAGTTAAATTTTCAATCTCTTACCTGTTTATTATTAGGAATCATAATTATGGATAACTAATGAAAAGTTGAGAAAAATTATAAATCATATTATATTTAGAAACAAACTCACGTCCCAAATATGTCTTATATTTAAAAATTGAAAGAGTACATATAGGTATATAATCAATTGAGAGTTAAAAAGAATTAAATTTTTATGGCAACTATAAAATACTAATTATAAATTGAAAGTTGAAAAAAATATTTTTCTTCAGATATCTATATTATAATGACAGCTTGAACTAGAGTCTACGGTTTAAATTAGAACAACCCACAACCACTTAATATAAATATTTAAATGGAATAATTTCTTAATTTGATTATTAGTTAGTAAGACATATGTGTGGGGTTTATCTAGATTCTTGATATTTGATATATTTCTAGATTTATTCGATAAAAAAATATATTTCTAGATTTTAACAAGTTACTTTTAAATGCCTTAGCTTCCCTTGATAATAATAAAATGGGGGAATAGAATTAAGGAAGATAGTTGAATATTCTTGGAAAAAAGTTAGCATAATTAACTTAGCCACTGTATGTCCCTTTTTCAATTCAGGGTTAATTGCCAACAACAAATAAATGAGATCAAACCATCCAACAAACAAGGAACATTCATCTCTAATGCGTCAATATTTTTTAAAGGCAAGTTACAAACACAATATTAGAGTAAAATTGATGGTATTGGCTAATATGATACTTTTTGTTGTTTTTTTATTTGTTTGATGTAATTATTGTTAGTTAGTCAAATTGATACTTGTGTAATAATTTGTTAATCAAAATAACTATTAGCACTTCAATTAAAATAGACAAACATATTATATATTTGCATCCGGTTGGAATGCAATAAATTTGTAATTTGATTTTGAATAATAGTAAGACATATGTGTGGGATCCACATGCGTCCCTCTTCACCTGCAGGTCATATATCAATGGACCACGAACATTAATCTAGGTTCTAGTTGATCTGATCTCCACCCAATGGACGTCACTAATTATGTAAATTTTCACCTTTGTTTTTTTTTGTTAAGATTAAAAACTAATATTGACATCTAAATTTAAAAATATATGCTATATATATTATTAGATTTTATGTTAGCTTATAAGTAAAATTGACTAATTAAGAGAAAAAATATTAAACATAGACAATTTATAGTCATTTATTTTTTATTGTTTATTTTTTAAAAAATCAACTTCATATTATAAATAAGATCGGGTGAAACACTAACCAACATTCGCCTCCATATTTCATCATATATGTTTATTTTCACTATTTGCATTCATAAACATTCATTGTATTATCAGTTATCAAAAGTAGCAACTTTTCTTTTTTGAGTTAAACGGTATTTGGTTAATATCATGAATTGTTAATCTTAATGATGAAATGTGATTCAGACACCCAAATCTATACTTATTTATTATAAAATTTTAAGGATAAAAGCAAAAAAAAAATTTCACAAAAAAAAATTGGACTAACAAAATATTAACCTCAAAATATTTCCTTAAAATATAGGGTGACATATTTATGACTTTTTAAATTGACATAAGCGAATTGATTGCTCAATCTGGACTGTGTAGGAAACAACGGCGTGTACTTATTGTTAGCGTGAAGCCACCATTGTTATGAAATTATATTCAACTGTGTTCGGTTCGTAATATGATTAATTCTTCCAAATTAAGCTACGACTTTTAGGAATTAAATCAATAACTACGTGTGAATTATTGAGAAAGTGGAAATTTGCTAAGGCAGCATGAAAATTAAACGATATTTTTTCGTTCCCACACTTAGAGCAATTATATAGGATGATTTTGAGAAAAATTAAAAGATTTCATATTTCGCATGAAACTCACCTCCCTAAACAGAGTATCATAGAGGAGGAGGTAGTAGTTTTTTACTCTATAGTGGGATCGGATGAATATCACTAGCAAATTTTATATATTCACTTTTTTTTTTTGGAAATGGAGACGTTGAAAAGAAGAAGAAAAAAGAGAGGCATGAAAAGTGAGCAGCTTAGGGAGTCCAATGAATTTCCGAGAGAATTCCGACAAGCAAGCTAAAGTGTCGGTCTCAGCTCACCCGTTCACATTAGCTGGATGCATGACAAAAATACACACCGTCCTCTGCCTCTTAATTCTCCCCCCTCTACTCACCCTTGTCAACAACACAACGTTACTTCCTTTCTCCAACCCCTCTTTTTAAATAATTATACAGATTTACTAGCAAGAATATATATTATAGGAGTTCGTGTATTTTTATTTTAAAGTGTGATGACGACCCACTACGAGAGGAAGAGAGGAAAAAGTTTCAAATTAGCCCCGCCAAGCACTGTTCATATTAAAGTGGAAGAACGTACATCTGCTCTTAGCTAGTTTCTAGAAAATCAACCTGACTTCAAAGATCCCCTACGTCTATGTTCATGCTTGGTCCTGTGTTTCTCTCAAGGTATTGTTTTTTTATTCTTTTTTTTTGTTTGATAACCCAATATTGAATTCTAGACGTCCACTCTTTTGTGGTAACTCAGCGTTTCTATATTAATTCAGGTTAAAAAATGTGAGAGGATCTTTTTTGTTGTATGATTAAACTCGAATTCAGGATATAAGTAAAATTGGTCAAATATTATTACCGGTTATAATTAATAATACAGACATTTGGTGGTTCTTAAGCCTTTATTTTGTTTGTGTATGTGTTGGTAGTAGATGAAGAAAGTAACACAAAAAGAGTGCCCCCACTTCTTGTAGTTTTAGCCGGATGAGGTTAATCAATAACTCCAAGCGCGCCCACTACCATTATTAATTTCTCAAGAAAGCTACCGTTTTGTTTTGTACATATCAAATTGAGGGTACTTTTTCCTTCACTCTATAATTAAATGATTCTTTATTTTTATAGTGCGTACGTTGACTTGTAGTGTATAAATAAAATGTTGTTGACCGCTTCTACCGTTCATCATGAACACATGGCAGTGGTACGTTTAAACATTGACTTGTTGATTTTCAGAATGATGCAAATACATCTGATGTTCATTCTTCTGTTGACTTAGCTAGCCAGTGATGCTACTGAATATGGTGGGAACGCGCGTTGGACGTGTTTATCCTTCATCCATGGAATATGAATTACATTTAATTACCTTTGAGGAAAATGGCCTCCATTATACTCCAAATTTAGTTTATGTTTGGTTTGATCATATGAATAATGGATGTCAGGAGAGATAAATGAGAGTAATATTGTAGATGTATTGCTTAAAATTTTGGTTTGGTGAAGTAGGGGATGATTGGATCTTGCTGTTATTATTATATAATTATATACTCTTATCTTACTTATATGGTAAGAAAAATCTTAATTAGATAAGACTCTTTCAATATGCTCTATTGTAATTAAAAGAGACAAATTGTATCTCCAGGGTTGAAAATGACGTGATAGGATGTTTTTCGGGTAACAAGAAGACATGGTAAGGATAAGTTAAGAATGACATGATAGTAATTTAATAACTGTATCCTTAATGTTAAAACATTTGTTCTATATATGACTACACCAAGGGTCAATTTAAGCTTAACACAAATCACGCCATCGGTATACAAGTTGATGGAATGATCGATTTGTTGAGGATCAAATTGTACGAGAAAATGAAAGGGTAAAGTGATAAAAGTTATGGATCACAAACATTGAGGAGTTGGTTCACCAAAAAAATATCGGGGAATTGGTATTTGCGATTTTTTGGACACCTATCCCTTTGCCCTCTTTGCTGCACCCATATAAACAAAACTTACGGCTAGTAGTCTTTAGTCTTATTCGGATTTTGATTTTCTCAAGGAACTTTAATCTTTTTGGCCATTACAAGACCTGGACCAGAAATTCAAGGAACCTAGAAGGATTTAGTTAATGTCATGTGGTTTTCTTTAATTTCCCCACTTCACTATCAAACCTCAGAGAAAAGATAAAATTTAATAACAATGACATACAAAACGAAAGTTGTAGTCAGATACATTCATACTAGTATACTACTATAAGATAACGAACAGGACCACGTTGGACAAAATCATGCCTATTTTCGCAGAGTTCACACTTCCTAATGGGGGGACCAAAAGTAACCACAGATAATAGTATACGGATATACCTCTTTCTCTCTCTCCGTGAGATTGATTCATCAATTACTTTTGATTATGGTGAAGGTGAGCTTTTTCCACTGGTGAGCCCCCCAAATTTTGATTGACTAAATAAGAATAATTAATAACGACAAGGTGAAATCTGTCTCTTGTGTGTATGTTTCTTTTTTCTATTCAAGCATGAATAATCTTGAGAGAAATCAAGTTCATCCCAGACTGGTGAGCCCCCAAGTTTTAATTGACTAGACATGAACAATTAATAAATAAGAAGGTGAAATGATCTCTTATCTGTATATTTCTTTTGTCAATTCAAGCGTGGTGTTTGAAAGAAACCAATTTCATCCCCAGAAAAAGTTTCTCGTGATAACAAGGAAATGAAAACTTGGCTCTTGATTCTTCAATCGTAACACAATATCACACAGCCCATTTCTCTAATGGAAAATATATATAAAAGAGAAGGCGCGCAAATATAAATCACAAAGAGTAGTAGCACTATTATTAATTACAACCCTCACAAAGAGGTTACATAGTACGATTACTATATATTACAACCAAATCACATTACAATCCAACAACCTATGAAAAGCGTGTCGACAATTTCTCTTTAAAAAACAATGAGAATGCCACCTGCTGACCCAAACAAAACCAAACTAAACCATAACAACCTCGAACTGAACTACAAAGCTGCAGAAACAGCTAAAAACATTGATTCTGCAGAGATTCTTTATTCACCCACCCATCTTGACTTCAAGCGTCACAACACATAAAGATGGGACTATAATATATTGCTAATACACACAACATAGCACTACTGAAAAGCATGCATAGATTTCGATCAAAAAAAAAAGAAAAGCATGCATAGATATATAGACACATGGATGAGTGGATCGGCGTGGTTTAATTAGGATGTATCGGAATTGTAGGCACTGGTTGGTGGGGTGGAAGAGGCGGAGCCGCCGTCGGCATGGCTGCCGGTGGTGAGTTTTCCGACAGCTTTTGAAACAGAAGAGGCAACAGAATTGGCCAGGCCCTTAAAAATATGAGCCGTGACCTTGCCTCTCTTTGGGGGATCAGGGAAGTTGGCTTGATTCTTTCTAAATGAAGAGGGGTTATTGGCCGCCATATATATGTGTGTTAGTTATGGCTTTTTCAAAACTTGTATGTGTGTTTAACTTGAAACTTGAAGGTAGTAAGAAAAAGAAGAAGATAATAAAGAAGCACCTCTTCCCCTGGCCCGGGTGGGATGGGGGTGTTTGGGGGCTGGTATGAGTGATTAAGAAAAGGGAGGGGTGTATTTATAGTTTTATAGAAGAAATTGAATCAGCAAAAATGAAAAAAAAAAGGAAATTTCTTGGATCCTTTAATTTCTTGCCAGCAAATTCTATCTTTTTAGCTATGATGTCAACCATTTAATGCAACACTGTACTGTTAGTAAAACTAACGGAAAATGTTAGATCTAGTTTGAAATGGATTTCATGAGTATCTTTTTCTGTCAGTCTACTTTCAAATTGTGTGTGTGTGTGACATTATTTTCTAATTTAATTTGGTGAGACAGAGAATGTAATTTTAAGTTGATTAATTCTTAAAACATCATAACCTTTTTTTTGGTTCTTTCACCTTCTCTTTCTCTTTCTCGATTGATGTTGAGGGAAATCAATAAAAGAGATTTGAAAATTATTTTCATGCATTAGAAATATGTCTTTTATTAGGAGTACAATTCAAAGTATGTTTTTATATTATTCTTGATCGATTATTTTTTATAAAAATTAATATTTTAAAAGGCTAGGAAGATATAAATTACATTATAATTTATGCATGTTGTAAGAATTATATAATTCAATATTATTTGAAAACAAAGGGTTTATAGTCAAATCTAATACTTTACTATTGTCAAAAGTTCACCTCACATAAACAAGAATTTGATGGCTCAAATGTAGCACACATCTATTCAAAAATTGATCAACTTAGCGTTTCCGTTAATTTTAATGGGTTTGACAATTAAGTTTGACCCGGCCCGATCATGTCACGTCACCTGTCATGTCACCCAATTAGGCCACGTCACCCAATCATGGGTAGTAAGTGGGCCCATTTGGTGACGTGGCCTACTGGGTGACATTGTAGGTGACGTGACATGATCGGGTCAGACTCAACGGTCAAACCCGTTAAAATTGACGGAAATACTAGATTTGAGCCGTTTTTGAATAGATGTGTGCTACATTTAAGCTATCAAATTATTGTTTATGCCGGGTGAATTTTTGGTAATAGTAGAGTGCTAAATTTGACCCTTAATCCGAAAACAAATACTTCTTTTGTTCCTAATTATAGGATCATTTTGACTTTTTAAAAGAAATTAAAATGAAAAATTAATCACTTTAGATTGTTGATAGTTAATAACTTTTTTTATAAAGTTGATTTATCTTATTTATAAACTAACATATCATTCTGTCCAAAAAAAAAAAACTAACATATCATTTAATTATATGTGACACATGTTATATTTTAGTTATCCAATTCGCTTATTTAATTTTCACAAAAGAGTTAAAGAGATATTATATTTAAGATGGATAGATTATTCTTTTTTTTTTCCAATATTGGATAGATTATTCATTCAACTTAGATTAAATCTTAGCCTTTTTGTTTGGTTTTGAGTTTGGGTTGGGAGAAGGCTAAAAAAGAACCCATTGTACAAGGTCAAACATTTCTAGATGTATAGGTAGTGAGTTAAGTTGCGCTATCTGATTGCGAAATGGCTCATCCTCATCCATTGACATATCATATTACAGGATATACTAAAAAAATCGAAAATTATAAATTTGTTAGAACCAATCAGCACATTTTCATTCGTCAGCAAAAATATCCTCACATGATTGGTTTGGCTCGCTTGTTTCACGGCACTTGATCCCACAATAACGAAAAAGTGCACAAAAGTGAAAAATAAACAATACAAAATATTCTACTATATCTTTCTTCTGGCGAAAAAAAACTATATATTTCTAGCACAAGTGGTGGCAAGACGGCTTTGTGAAATGCAATGTGCGAGTAACGTGTCAAGTTCTGCAACTTAGAATTGCATGGTAAATACCTCCCTTGCTACGGTGTTTACGTGTTCAATTAAAATTAAAATAGCTCCTATCATTTTATTCCACGTATCATCGTAGTCTATCTGAAATGTCGGATTGTTTCCCAGAATCGCTACACAATAGTCATGGCTGCCGCACACAACTTCGTATGAACAGAATCGAAGCAGTCCATTAATATATTTATTCTCATAAATAAGAACAGGACAATTACTAGTATATTAAACATGATGTGCCTTGAGATAAAAAAATCTATTACTAAGCTTATACATTTACTTACATGGGTTACTCTGTATGTGATGAACGAAATATGGGACGGTAGGTAAATTGGTAGGTCCCCGTGAATTACCCCCGTTTTTGGGCATAAGAGAAGATTAATTGATGAGACTAAAAAAGAGTGAAAATTTATATCCATAGTGCTTTGCATTCTCTACTTGCTTTCTTTTAGTTTTATGCAAAAGGGTACCATATATGGCACTGGCCAAGCTGTTAAAAACTTTTAATAACAAGTAAAGAGTATGGAGAATAGTCATATTGTTATTCATTAGTATATTCAGTTTGAGTACATGACAAGAAAATAAATGTTGGGATATACATGATGGTCAACGTACAAGAGTTGAAAGCATTCTTCGCTCCATATTTTTGATGATGCCTTATTTCATGTTGAAATATGATGCTATAAGACAGAATGAAAGTTTGAATATGATGTGGTGGACAGGATGTGTCTATGATAATATAGAGGGAGGCTTTCATCCAATTGTAAAGAAAACTTTGACTATGAATGTGTTGGTGGACATGATGTGTCAATGGTGATTTAAAAGGGAAGCTTTGACGGCGTGATAACTGTTCATTGACTTACATGTTATCTACAAGTATACTCATTTGTAGCCAGGTATTGATGAACTATCAGGTCTGTGGAGCCTAATACACCCATTTGCTATGATATATCTCTCTCAAGACATGTTAGATACTTGTTTTTCATGGTGAACCTGATTATGATTATGGGAGGGTAATAAGGAGATGTACATGCGTGTGTTCAGTGGCATATTATTAGCCAATATAAAATGGTAATCTCTTTTCCTTTAATATATATCATGATCAATTTCCTTTGTGTGAGAAAAATGAATTGGATGCATGCAATTTTAGAAAAAAGAGTAAAGTTGAAATCCTATTGTGTATAAAAATAAACAAGATTAATTTCAATCGATTTTCATCCCCTGTGAAGTTTTCATCCTCATGCAAAAGCAATTATTCTTTCATGTGAGATTATGATAATCTCCTTAGGAAGCCCAATAAAAAATATCTCTTGAGAGCTTTTTTTTTTAAAAAAAATATCAATATGTTGTCTTAAATGAAAAATACAGACCAAAAATAGATTTTTTCCTGAAATTTAAATAAATATTTTTCCTAAAAAATACAAATCAAGTGACACGTCTTTCTATTTTGAACTACATGACTTTGATCCTTTTAAGGTGCGTAGAACCTAGGTCAAGTCCAACTATGTAAATATTGTTGTGTGAATATATTTTCCTTTTTTCCCAAGTAATTAAAATAAAATTAAAGGTCATATTATTTTCAAATAATTAACTAAGGTAACTCTTCTTATGAACAAGTGTCATGCATGCTTCCCGAATCTTATTTAGTTTTTAAAATACTATTATTATTTTTTAAGGTTTTCAGAGTTATCCTATTTTAAAATTTCCAGTAGCGACTCCATTTTAGCTAATTTTCGCCACACACAACTTAGTATGGACAGAATTGGAGCATTCCACAATTATAACTAAACAATTATATTCTCATAAAGGAAGAACAAGACAATTAAGATATTCAATTTACTGTTCATTATGACTGAAAATCTACTACTAGAGCCGGTAATATGCGACCCGTTTTCATGCAAACCCGAGGAGGGCCGGGCTTGCTATTGTGGTGGAAAAAATGGGAAGCGGGCCGGCCCTTTAGGGCCTCGAGCCCATGCGGGCCGGCCCGTATTTATAGGCCCGCTTCATTTTTAAGAAAAAAACAAAAAATGGTTGATTAGATTACATTTATAGGCCAGTGTTTAATGTTTATTTAGATTTTTGTTTGAAGAATTTGTTGTTTATTTTGACGTCAGATTATATGTATTAGTGTATGTTATTATGTTATCACTTATCACTTTATCAGACTATGTTATGACTTATGATTATCTTTATTGTGATGTTATTAGATGATTTTATTTTGCTAAAACCATAAAACTTACACGGAGAATAAGGTTGAAAGAGGAAAAAGTGGATTTAGGAAAAATGATTTAGTTTTTTTTTTAAAAAAAATGTAGGGCCTGGCCCGGCCCGATGGCATGAGGGCAGGGCCTTGTAAATAGATGTATAAAAAGGGAAGCGGGCCTAAATGGGCCCGGCCCGTTTAGGCCCGGCCCTATGCGGGCCGGCCCGTATTCCCATCTCTATCTATTACCAAGCGTGTACATTTTGCTTGATGTCTTTTTCCAGTTTGTTTCTGATATGTTTGTGATGAACCAAACTGGGAAAGGTAGGTAAATTGGCAGCTTCCGGCTATTTACATTTTTTTGAACTAAGAGAAGATTGTCTCTTAGGTAAAAAAAAATCCCAGTTTGTTGTGCTCTGCTGATCCTATTGTAAGTTTCCTTTGTTCGTGCCACTTGATTTCACCATACATGGACCCGCCGTTAGTGCAGGTTTTGCCCTGTCGATTATATGGGCCCACCTTGTTTGGTTTTAAAATTGGGCATTGTGGGCCCAAATAATAGTGCAACTTGACGATTCGGCCTTATCTGAGGCTTTTGTGGGCAAAGTGGGACCTAAAGCATAGACTCATTCTGTCTGATTTAAAAAATGTGTCTTAATTGAAATAAAATATAGCATAAACGAGAAGAAGGAAAAGAGATAAATGATGCCACTAGTTGATCGACGTGTTTGATCAGTAAAGAAAAGTGGCAATATTCGATGACTTGAGGAAAATATTACCCTGATTGCTTACATACATTTGTTAGAGAAACGAATGAGAGGATATAGTTTCTATCCTTCGCTTCCAATTTTCAAAACCGTTTCCACTCACTCACATCAGTAGATATCATTTTGCTCATATTCTCATAAATTAGAATTTGACAGGAATCAATAGTGTGAAAAAGAAATTTCCCTGCCTCAAGTATTTAAGAGTTGTCATACTTGTCTAAACATGACAATTTAATTATAATCTTGACGTTACCAAGTGATGGCATGACGTTGCGCTTGATGACTTAAGGGAGCGTTATTATGAAATCGCTGGAGTATGAATTAATTATTAAAATCTTTTAATGACAAGGGAAGGGTATATACATTGTTATTTACTTGGAACTTGTCCTTTATAAGGTTTTTTGAGTGATTAAATATTTAAATTCTATTATAAAAGAAAAAGAAAAAGAAAGAGGAAAGAAGGAGAGAATAAGGTATGATAAAGACTAAAAATGAGAGGGGGAAGCAATTGAATATTCTCATTCAATTGTTATTTAAGTGTTTAAAGATGTATGGTTACATCTATAAACTCTACACATTGAAGTTTCTATCATTGATTACAAATAAATGATGGTAAACTTTAAAACATGAACAAGGATATTTTAATATTTTCCAGTAAACCATTGGTCAAAATAAACCATTTTCCATTGTTCACTGACCAAAATGAGACATTTCATTGTTCTTTGGCTAAATTGAACATTTTTTTGGCCAGTGCCAAATTGAACATTTGAAAATAGTTTATTGAGTAGAATAATATTTAACCCTTTACAATATTTGAATATTTGCACTTGCTTGATTCTAAGGAGTATTTAATTCCACCAATTTGATCCAAACAAGATTAGCATTCAGGATTGGTTTAGGCGCAATATGGGGTTTGGAGTTATAATTAGATAAAAGGAACCACCCTATCCCCATACAATCTGAAATCTCTAGAAATGGTAAGAAATCAATTAATACTAAATATTTTTTTTTAAAAAAAGGAACCACCCTATCCCCACACAATTGCAGAACAATTGTAATCTACTTGAGATAAAAATTACTCCCTCCAGTCCTAAATATAAGACCCAATTGACTTTTTCTAGAAAATTCTTAAAAAACCAAAATAAGTTAATTATAAATTGATTTACCTAATTTTTCCCTTAAACTAGTTTATTTTACCTATAAACTAATGGATAATCTAAAAATATATCAAATATGTCATCATTCAATAACCTATTTCGCAACCCTAATCTCTCTAAAAATAAAGTCAATTAGGTCCTATATTTAGGACCGGAGGTAGTACCATATTAATATAAACTATGGACCAAGCCAACTGGGTTAGTTCATGACCCGTCGACTCAGCTACATAATTGGTTTGAGTAAGCTTGGATTTTGGCATCCACCAATTTGGGCTAGAACGATGGGTTGCTTGCTGGGTTCACTAGTTTGGTTCTTTAAAGCCATTTTAAAAACTTTTCCATGGATTAGGAATTGTGACAATATTGGTTAAAGTTAATACTGATAGTTTTGGTATTAAAAAGTATGTTTCAGTCACAAAATAACTACTTGTAGTTATTAATATTTTGGGGCGAATGTTGAACTTTGTTCCAAAAGTAACCCATAAAACCATTCAACACTCTAATCTAACCAAGAAAGTAACAAATGCGTGGCCATCTCACCCTTATTTGGAGCCACCTGTTTGCCCAATATACCTCTATCCCTTATTATTAAGGTCAAATAACTCTTTTTTACAAGGGAAGTTTCAATTGACTTACTTTATTATTATTAAGAAAACTAGTGAAATTAATCAAGAGCAATAATTTTTGTAAAAAAATGCACTTTTGTTTATTAGATATTTTTAATAAATATGAAAGAGAATGAACAAGGCAAAAACGAGAGAGAATATGGCAAATAAGAGATCATAAAGATAAAAGAGAAAGCATTGTGAAAGATAAACAATGAGAAGAATTGGAAAAAATACAACAAATGAATGTTGAGACGATCAGTGTAATGTTTATTTAATAACAGGATATTCAATACTTTCTTCGTTCTTAAATATAAGAGCTATTTGACTTTTTTTTTTGGAGAATATTAATAAAGTGAAATGAGACACTTAATCATATTACTTTGTATATTATTGGATTATATATTATTTTATAAGTCAAATAAACTAGTCTAGAGAAAAATTTACAATCAATTTTCAGTTACCTTATTAAACTTTCTGATGATTCTCCAAAAGAAATCAACTAGCTCTCATATTTAGTAAGCAGTGACAATTAATTAAATAATTATAACAGTGTCATGGTCAATTAATAACATAAAAATCGTAAAAATAATTATGACTAAATATATAATTCTTCAGTGCGCGCACATTGGGCGGGAAAAATGGCGAACAAGCTCATCAACGAGATGGGACTTCCCCAATGGATCGCTAACATCTTCTCTGCTCGCAACATCATCACCGCCAAAGTAACTATTTCTTCCAATTTTGCCCTTTTCATTCACTCATATCTCAAATATTCGCCACAAAATAATTTTTATTTTATTTGATTTTCTTTGTTACTGAAACCACAGGACGCGTTATCTCTCACTGAATTTGAATTAATGGAACTATTAGATGTCAATCTAGCTGACGTGGCATCTGCAATTGCACACATTAGTGAAGTTTCTTGTCCGCCTTGTCAAACTGTAATACTAATATGCATACTATGCATATTCTCTTTAATTTTTTTTTAATGTAAGCTTATTTTCAGTAATGAGTGGTTTTAATTGTGTTGTTAGGGTTTGTACTTAATGGAGCATAGGGTGAAACATGAAAATTTGGGTGGTCATCTTCCCACTCAATTGAAAGGACTAGATGATGCCTTGTTTGGTGGCTTACCTTTTGGTGCTTTGACTGAGTTGGTTGGTCCTTCTGGAATTGGCAAAACTCAGGTGCTTTTCATTTAGTATTGTTATAATTATAGAATTAATATTGGTATTTCGTATTTTGTATAAGTAGAATCTTAGTCATGATTATCAATTTTAGTATCACGAAATTAAGTTATTAGAGAATCATGTTAGGTAAGCTTGTAGGAGAAGTTTATTACTCTCTCTGTTCCTAAATATAAGACCATTTTCCCTAATTTGAGTAGATTAAGGAGGTTAGTTAAGTTAGTTATTTACACATGATATTACAAATTTATCCCAACTATATACTTCCCCCGGTCCTAAATATAAGACCTAATTGATTTTTTTGAAAAATCCTAAAACAAAGCAAAATAAGTTAATTATAAATTGATTTACCTAATTTTTTCCCTAAAACTAGTTTATTTTACATATAATCTAATGGATAATCTAAAAATATATCAAATATGTCATGATTTAATAGACTATTTTGCAACCTTAACCTCTCCAAAAAAAAGTCATCTAGGTAGTATCTTTATCTTCACTCTCGATCTTTTGCTTGTTATTATAGATAAGCATTGTAGGGTTAACTTGGGAAAAAGTTGGGATAAGTTAGAAAATGATCTTATACTACCTCGAGTCCTAAATATAGGACCTAGATAACTTTTTTTTTGAGAAGTTAAGATTGCAAAATAGTCTACTAAATGATGACATATTTGATATGTTTTTAGATTATCCATTAGTTTATAAGTAAAATAAACTAGTTTAAGGGGAAAAATTAGGTAAATCAATTTATAATTAGCTTATTTTGCTTTTTTTTTTTAGGATTTTTCAAAAAAAGTAAATTAGGTCTTATATTTAGGACCAGAGGGAGTAATTAACAACAAGTTGAATTTCAAAAGTGATCTTATATTTAGGAATGGAGGGAGTATCTTTCAGGAAGCTTTTGCATTATGAATATGAGCCGGTGGAATGTGAATTTCTGTCGGAAGAAATGGAAGAGGTTGAATTCTGCCAGTGTGATAATCTGTGGGACACTGAAACCTTTGGATGACTGAATAAAAAGGATTTTTCTTAATATCTATATTTACAATAGCATCACTTGATCTTTGGGAGCTAAGCACATGATATATATTGTTGTACCTGCACTCAACAATGCCTCTTTTTCAGGAGCCACTGATCTGGAAGGACTAATTTTACCTTGCAGTTTTGTTTGAAGCTCTCGTTGTTCGCTTCTTTGCCGTCGCAATGTGGAGGTTTAGATGGCCGAGTAATCTATGTAGACGCTGAATCAAAATTTAGTTCTAAAAGGTAGTAGAAGAAGACAAGAAGCAATCATGTGATATTATTTCATATTTTGTTCTTTTCTTAGAAAATGCAATATATTTTGGTCATGAGAATACTTTTTCAGACTGATAGAGATTGGAATTAAGAGTTTTCCCGAGATATTTCACAAGAAAGGAATGGCACAGGAGGTATGTGGAATTTTTAAGTTTAGGCCTGGTTTTCATTCCCATGATAAATCAATTGTTTTTTTTAGAAACTTACAGCTAGTTATCTCCTTAACACATTACAGATGGCTGGTAGAATCCTGATTTTTCGCCCCTCTTCACTTTCGGAATTCACTGAGAGGTGAGGACCCTATACTTGTACTTTGCATGGATGGTAAGCAAATAGCAAGTGGACGATAAACTGCTAGGTAATATCTAGAAGCTGGAAGTTGAGTTCTTGATGTTTGGCTTTGTACATAAAAACCTGAACCTCTGCAGTTTTATGAGAGTGTGAAGGGAAAGTTTTCAAAATATCTGTTTTTGATAAAATGTAGTTCAAATTATTAATCCAGTAATATGATGGGATAAAAATGCAAAAGGTTCTGAAGTTAAAAGAGAATGGATTTTGAAATCTACATGGTAATATCTATATGTTCAATGATGAGATCTTGCGATGTTTGCCTCAAGTTAATGTTAAGGGAATGGATTTTGAAATCTTTAAGTTAGGTTCAATGTACTGAATGATTGGCAAAAAGATGCTGAAGACTTGGTTTTGCTTTTAGCCAGGATAAATGAATAATTAAATTGTCTGCAGACTTTTTTGCTTTAAAAGTTGTATGTAGAGTTCAATGGCTGCCATAGATTAAATTTTTGTTCTTGTTACTACCAATTAAGCTTTTGTTGAGGCACTGGATATATCTCGCTATAAGGGGTCATTTCATATCATTCTGTTATTTCAACTTTTTGTCCTTTTCATCAATTGAAATAAATTACTGATATTTAATTCATGTTAAGAGGCAGTAAAGGTTCTGGAAAACTTTGTATGTTAAACAAATATTTACTTGCAGGAAATGAGAAGTAAATGATATAGGAGTTTACTGTACTTTGTGTTGTGTTCATGCTAACAGTCTGCATCAGATCAAGTTATTAATCCTCCAGCAACAAGTCAAGCTGCTCATCATCGATAGCATGGCTTCTCTTGCACTAGGGTGAGTTCAGCTTCGTGGTGTTAGTCAATATGGCAATCTCTTCTATATTCCTCAAACTTTGATCAATTTAGTCTGATTTTTTTCCTAGATGCCTGTGTTTGGATATTGTATATGTAACCATTTCTGCATCGGTTTTCACAAAAAAGAAATGAGTTCATCATTACAATATGATGGTACCAATCACATTGATAGGGGACTATTTTTGCCTATTTTGGCTAGCCTTGGCCTACAAACAGTTGTTTATACTCCTTCAGTCCTAAATGTAAACCATTTATGCACTTTACCTCTCATATTTGTGATTTTTTCCAAATCAATTTCCCTAACTTATAAATTAATGTGTAACTTAAGGATTATACTGAAGTATTTCACAATATCATGCTGCATGTATCATATTTAAGTAATTTACTTAATAATTCTAATCTATTTAGATTAAATAAATAAATATCTTAGTAATGGCCAGAGGAGTATCTTTGAATTGATTATAAACATATAGCCAGTGTGTGAAAAATGAAAAGGTCACATGGCTTTGTTCGGTCTGAAGTGAAATTAACGCATTGTTCTACACAGAGAAGTGAGTGGAGCTTCTAGACAACAAACGCTGGGTTGGCATGTTTCATTTATCAAGTAAGATACTCTTACTCTTGTGAGATATTTAGAACAGGGAAAACTTTTTACATTTCTTCTCATGGTTGCTACTGGTTTTGAACATTCCCAGGTCACTAGCTGAATTTTCTCGAATTCCAGTCGTTGTGACTAATCAAGTAAGGTCTCAAATTGGTGATGGATATCTCCTCTACCCTTTCCAAGGTATGAAAGCAAAATTAGATTCTCAACTGTTTCAATTATTTACTGATGCAGCATCTTATGTTTTAAGTTGCTCAGAGTCATGCCAGAAAGAAAGACAATTCTGCTAGATATGATTCTCACCTTGTTGCTGCACTGGGATTTAGTTGGGCTCATGCTGTTACCATACGCCTTGTACTTGAGGCTAAATCAGGTCTGTTTTGTGCTTGTTTCATTTTTGAGCCTTGGCTACTGCTACTCTTGAAGTCCTGCACCTTATGACATTGATGTTTTAAAATTCTCTGTGGACTCTTGTAGACTATTTTCTTACTTCAAGAACTTAATAGTTGTCACAAGAAACCAACACTTTGATGCTAATTGTTTTTGTGTTGTAAGACAAATCCTTATGAATGACTTTATCTTCACTGTCAATTTAAATTATAATCATTTGTTCCCAGAAGTTGTCGAAATGATATTGGAAAAGATTTTGTTCCATTTTGTGAATAACGGACTACTGCTTATAATGTAGGGCTAGTGATTACGCACACTTGTTGTATATAGTTGACTTTCAGCAGCTTGTTTTCTTGCAGGTCAAAGGTTTATTAAGTTGTCGAAATCTCCCATGTCTTCCTCTCTGGCTTTCCCGTTTAAAATAACTTCATCAGGGATAGTCCTTCTAGACAATATCGGTATGGAGCTGAAAGGGTCTGATATAAATACAATCCACTTCCAAGGTGTGTCATTGAGCTTCTTAATAAGAAACCTTCGAGCTTCTTGATAAGAAATCTTGTCAGGAAATTAGAACCAGTAAATGTAGTTGGTGGCTTCCATCACTTGATTAGTATTTATTTTCTTTTTCTCCCTTCCATTCTGTAGAAAGATATTCCTGAGCAGTTGAAATTCTGACTTGTATTAAATGTTTGTGCCATATTTTTTCATCCAATTGATCTTTGAAAATCATGCAGGCCAACACACGTTGTTCAGTGTTGAAGGGGAAAAGTTGCAGTAATTAGTGGATTGTCTGCTTTTGCCGAAAACATGAGATGATTTGGTAATATGGAGTACTATTTTCGTCCATTGAAAAGAAACGGTTATCTCAAGTACCATACCTCTTGCTTGGGATGTGTATATTCTATGAAGCATATTCTAGTTATCACGCTGGAGCTGGAGACTAAACAATCTATTTTTACCCTGCATTTTTTTTTTTGTAGTGGTCAGCTCTTGCATTATATCATAATGTATAATATCACGGTAATAATGTTGATGTATTCCAAGCATGAACTTTCAAAATATAATTCGATCTTAAGATTATGGAATCAAATATGATCATGAACAAGTTCCAAGTTATTTCCATATTGCTCTTGTCAAAATTAACAGATTACATTGAGCAGTGAGGCCTTCGGCCGAGGAACTCAAACTATTGAACGTAACTATTGCCAATTTGTGATTTATGGTGGGTTCAAACATTCACACGGTGCTTTAAATTTCCTTTACTTAAGAAAAATGCTCATCTTCCTAAAATTATCATTGCAACAAACCAACGCGGGAAAGTTGATTAATAATAAGCTCTTTTGTGACTTTCATTTTAATACGTGACTGTGAAGTGTGGGCCTTCCAAGGAATAAGTAAGATTTAGAGGGTGAGCCTCGTCATCATTTGGTAGTAAACTCCTCTTTGGACTTGTCCATGGTCCAATAGCCTTCTCTTTCGTTTGTTATTACTTTAATCCACCTTTTAGAAGTGAATTGTAACAAAAAAATGAAAAGGAAAGAAAGAAAGAAACCTTCTACAAGTGAATGGTCCAAGTTATACTAGTTACGCAGTGGGTATTAATCACACTGTTTGCCCTTATTAAAAGTTTGATGCAATTTTTCTTGCGGTAATTTATATTTTAAATAAGTATACATGTATGTGTGTATATATTATGTATATGTATAATATTTTCCTATTTTAGTGCATTAAATATAAATTTCTCACTAGTTTCTATTTCCTTAAATCTATCATTATCATGATTACACTCAAGCATTTCACAACATTCTAAACAAAATTTTCTAAATAATGAACATTCATAATTATTATTAAATAAAAAATAAATAAATACTAATTATTTTCCTTCACTTATAATGGAAATAAAATTCTAACAAATTCCCTAAAAAGATGTAAAACTTTCTAAATTTATTTGATAGATTAAATTTCCGATATTTATTAACTTATTTTATATTTACAACTAATATGCGTTACTTTTTCATTAAATTTGATATCATTTATTGGTATCAGATTCTTAACGCATCAGCGTTCTGATAAAAAAAAACGCATCAGCGTATATTCAAGTAAAGTAAGGAACATGAGAACCAAAATGGTGGTGGTAGAAGGAGACATGGTTAGTAGTTCATATGTCTAGAAAGCCCAGTCTTATATAAGCTCGATGGTTTTCAAATATATGTGTATAAGCTCGATGGTTTTCAAATATATGTGTTTTTCTTTTTTCTATGTCCAGTTTCTTTTTCTTGTTCACAGACGAATGACGAATGGTTGTTCCTTATTTATCTACTGTTAAGCAATGCACAGAGCGAACAGAGCAATGAAGATATACTAAAATGGAAAGAAATTTAATAAGTCTCTCTCAGAGCTAGGAGATGAGGAGTGGAGTAAGGTAGAGTACTTTACTATTGTGCAGAGCGTCGACATCGAAGAATGTGGAGGTTGGTCAAAAATGATGAAGTAGAGTGGATGAGGGGTGTGAGTAAGGTAGAGAGTGACCAGGGACTTCTTTTTTGTCTTCCTAAATATTTTTTCTGTTTCATAAATAAGTTCAATTTTGAAAGAGATGTGGTGGCCTCCATAGTAGTGGTCCCCACAGGCTGAAGACAAATGAGAAGAAAAATTGCCAACATGCACGCCTCTGGTGATATGTGCCTTGTGGGATTGCAAGGCTACTTCAAGAAGGCAATTTTGTGGCCCCACTGAATATTTTCCCTAATGAGAGAGCTAATGAACAGTGATTCTGAGGTAGTTTAACTGGGTGGTTTACTATTAAATACTACTATATATACTATATATAGATAGATAAATGAGGACATTAGTACATATAGAATATTTATTTATTGTGTATTGGATTTTAAAATGCGAACCCATACACGTATTCAATCTCGAGATGCTAAGCCTAACTATAACATCATTATTGCAAAAATAAAATACTATGGGCTGCCGTTTTCATCACTCAACAAGAGAATATAATATTAGGTCGCTTAATCAATGCTATGTATGAGGAGATATATATTTAAATAGCATAAGAATTTTCATTTTTTAAGTCTATTGTTCTAAACAGGACGTTGATGATGCTCAACTATTAGTATTAATTAATGCCAACACCTGGATTAAATTACCAAAAGTAAATTCAAAATAGGGTGCACACTGAAAAAGAAGTATATATGGGTTGTAATCATTGTTGTCAAACTTATGAGTTGACTCTCCGATTTTACCGTTTTTACGACATTGCCTAACCAAAACGTGTCACGGGTCACCTAAATTTTCAGTCTTTGAAAATTCGGTAGCAACTTCCGTGTTTATATTATAAATTCACCGTTTTTACGTTTTTATCTTACAGAAAATTGCATTAACTTACTACTAAACTCATTTTAATTATTTTAGTTGACAATTTATTGAATTTGAATATGAATTTCATAGAAATTTATCTATTGAGGTTGATATAGTATGAATATTGATATATTTAAATTTACTATCTATATTTGAAATGAATTCAAGTCAATTTATTATTATTTTTTGTATTCTTATTCAATTATATAAAAGAAATACATGTTTTTTATAAACATAAACTCTTACGAGTTTACCATTCGAGTCTATGATCCGAGTTTACCTTATTTCCACGAGTTTACTTAAACTCACAAGTTTGACAACCTTGGCTATAATCTCGACATGTAAGAAATATCCGAAATTAACTAAAATTTTGAGTTAAACATTGTCAACAAAGTGCTGCAGAATGATTGAGCTCAAGAATCGCTGGCTTGTTTGTGTTGATTTCACCTCAATTTTCAATGACAGGGCATTGAGGAAGTTTTAGTCTTGGCGCTTTAAGCTTATGGATTAGGCTTTCGTGGATACTTTCTGCCAGCAAATTCTATCTTGAATCCGCAAAAATGAAAAAAAAAAGAAAAAGAAAAAGAGGGAATTTCTCAGATACTTTCTGCCAGCAAATTCTATCATTTTAGCTATGATGTCAGCCATTTAATGCAACATGATGTGTGTGCCTTGAGATAAAAAAAAAAAAACTACTATTACATACTAAGCATATACATTTACTTACATGGGTTACTCTGTATGTGATGAACGAAATATGGGGCGGTAGGTAAATTGGTAGATTCCCGTTAATTACCCCCTTTTTTGGGCATAAGAGAAGATTAATTGATGAGACTAAAAAAGAGTGAAAATTTATAATTATGGTGAACCTGATTATAATTATGGGAGGGTAAGGAGATGTACAAGCTGTGTTCAGTGGCATAATATTAGCCAATATAAACTGGTCATCTCTTTTCCTTAATATATATCACGATCAATTTCCTTTGTGTGAGAAAAACGATTTTGATGCATACATTTTTATAGAAAAAGGAGTAAAGTTGAAATGAAATAATACTTCTATTGCGTATAAAAATAAACAAGATTAATTCCAATTGATTTTCATCCCCTGTGAAGTTTTCATCCTCATGCAAAATCAATGATTCTTTCGTGTGAGATTATGATAATCTCCTTAGGAAGGCTAATAAAAGTTTCTCCTGGGAGCTAGTTTTATAAAAGATATAAATATCTTGTCTTAAATGAAAAATACAAACCAAAAATAGATTTTTCCTTTTTTAAAAGTAATTAAAATAAATTAAAGGTCATATTATTTTCAAATAATCAACTTAGGGTAACTCTTCTCATGAACGGGTGCCGTCACCTGTGAGTGCCTCCCGAATCTTATTTAGTTTTCAAAATACTATTATTATTCTAAAAGGTTTTCATAATTATGTATTTTAAAAATGGCGGCCCTATTTTACCTAATTTTCGCCACACAGTATGGACAGAATCGGAGCATTCCACCATTATAGCTAAATATTTTTATTCTCAGAAGAACAAGACAATTACGATATTCAATTTACTGTTCATTCAGACTGAAAATCTTTTACCAAGCGTGTACATTTTTACTTGATGTCTTTTTCCAATTTGTTTCTGCTATGTTTGTGATGAACCAAACTGGGGAAGGTAGGTAAATTGGCAGCTTCCGGCTATTTACATTATTTTGACCTAAGAGAAGATTGTACTCTTGGGTCAACAAAATCCCAGTTTGTTGTGCTCTGCTGATCCTATTGTAAGTTTCCTTTGTTCGTGACATTTGATTTCACCATACATGGGCCCGCCGTAGCGCAGGTTTTGCCCTGTCGATTATATGGCCCACCTTGTTTGGTTTTAAAATTGGGCATTGTGGGCCCAAATAATAGTGCAACTTGAGGATTCGGCCTTATCTGAGTCTTTTGTGGGCAAAGTCAGTGGGACCTAAAGCGTAGACTTCTTTTGTCTGATTTAAAAAATGTGTCTTAATAGAAATAAAATATAGCATAAACGAGAAGAAGGAAAAGAGGTAAATGCTGCCACTAGTTGATTGATGTGTTTGATCAGTAAAGAAAAGTGGCAGTATTTGATGAGTCAAGAAAAATATTATTAGGTCTGTTCCTAAATATAAGGTCACTTTAACTAATTTAGAGAGATTAAGGAAGACTTTCCAATGAATTAGGATTACATGATCTTCCAAAAATACCTCTCACTTAAATTTAAAAGACAAATAGGAATTTGAGAGAGAAGTGAGGGAGATAAGAAGTATAGGGGGTAATTTGGACCAAAATTGAGACAAAATATAAAGTGATCTTATATTTAAGAATTCATCCACTTCCCCAAAGTGATCTTATATTTAGGAACATAGGGAGTACCTTGATTGCTTACATATATTTGTTACGTTGGAGAAAAGAATGATGAGTAGATGTCATTTACTATCCTACACTTCCAATTTTCAAACACCACCGTTTCCACTCACTTACATCAATAGATATCTCATAAATTTGAATTTGACAGGAATCAATGGTGCATGTGAAAAAGAAATTTCCGTGCCTCAAGTATTTCAGGGTTGTCATACTTGTCTAAACATGACAATTTAATTATCATCTTGACGTTACTAAATGATGGCATGACCTTGCGCATGATGACTTAAGGGAGAGTTATTATCAAATTTCTGGAGTATAAATTAATTATTAAAATTTTTAATGACAAGTGAAAGATATAGGCATTGTTGTTTAATTGGAACTTGTCCTTTATCAGGTTTTTTGAGTGATCAAATATTTAAATTCTGTTATGAAAATAAAGAAAAAGAAGGGAGAAGAAAGATGGTGAAAAGAATATATGATGGATTGGAGACTAATAATGAGAGTATTATAAGGAATTAAAGAATGAGTATTATTCCCATTCAATTGTTAGTCAAATATTTAAAGATGTCTTGTACAAACATCTATTTATTTATAGTACTCTACACATTGAAGTTTCTACCCTTTATTACAAATACGTAATGGTTAACATTATGACAATGATAATAAAAAAAACTCCCTACAATTCATTCATTAAGATATTAAGGTTTAGACTAAAGAAAAGAATCCTATGTGATTGGGTCATGGACATCCACTAATGACCAATATTTTATAACAAATTGCTTCTATAGAATCTTATAGCAATTTTGGCAACTTTAAATTGAGAGTTTCTTTGAGTGACTTTTAATTTACAAGATTTGAATTTTTCAATGCATGATTGTACGGATTAATTCCACCAATTTGATCCAAACAAGATCAACAGCAGTCAGGATTCGTCTAGGCTACATTGGGTTTGGAGTTAAAATTAGATAAAAAGAACCATCCTATCCCCATGTAATCTGAAATTTCTAGAGATAGTAAGAAATCAATTAATAATAAATAGTTTTTAAAAAAAACATACAATTGGAAGATTTAATTGTAATCTACTTGAGATAAAAATTACCATAACAATATAAACTATGGACCAAGCTAACCAGATTAGTTCAGGACCTGTCGAGTCAGCTACATAACTGGTTTGAGTAAGCTTGGATTTGACACTGACTAATATGGGCTAGAACGAAGGGTTGCTTGTTGGGCTCACCAGGTTTAGTTCTTTAAAGCCTTTTTAAAATTTTTCTATTGATTAGGAATTGTAGAGTGTAGACTATATTGGTTTAAGTTAATACTGATAGTTTTGGTATTAATAAGTATTGTTTTAGTGCCAATAATTAATTGTAAGTATGAATATTTTTGGGTGAATGTCCAATTTTGCTTGCTCCAAAAGTAACCCCTAAAACCATTCAATGTTCTAATCTAACCAAGAAAGCTTATTAACCTACAAAAAATGTCACTTTCATTTATTAGATCATTTCTAATAAATATGAAAGAGAATGCATAAGGGATAAAACGTGAGAGAATGTGGTAAATAAGAAAAAATTACGGAGAAAGATAAACAATGAGTGTAATAGTTATTTAATAAAAGAGAAACTACGGAGAAAGATAAACAAGCATCTGAATTAGAAAAAATACAACAAAATGTTGTGACAAACTGACAATGAGTGTAATAGTTATTTAATAACAGGATATTCAATATTCCCTCTGTTCCTATAAGAGTTAATTGACTTTTTTTTAGAATCTCAAGAAAGTGAAATGAGACACTTAATCATAACATATTTTTTGTATTATTAAATTATATGTTAGTTTATAAGTCAAATAAACTAGTTTAGAGAAAAATTTACAATCGATTTTTCATTAGCTTATTAAACATTTTTACAATTCTTCAAAAAAGTAAACTAACTATTATATTTACTAAAGCACTGGGTATTAAATAATTTCTCATAACAGTGTCATGGTTAATAATTAATGTAAACTGTGAATGATTGGCAGTTAAACAAAACAACAAGACATAAGATGGATGTGACAGAGATGAAAATGTTGAGAAGGATAAGTGGGTATATATTAAAAGATAGGATTAGTAATGATCACATTAGTGAAAGAGTTGGGGTAACATCAATTTCAGAGAAAATGAGAGATTATCGTTTAAGGTGGTATGAACATGTTCAAAGAAGAGAATTAGATGTGATAGTAAAAATAGTGGAGTAGATGGTAAGGGAGATGTATATAAGAAATAGAGGGAGACCAAAGAGAACTCTTGATGAAATTATTCAAAAAAATATGTTAGTGAAAGGTTTATCTTAAGGAAAGAATAGAGACATAGCAATATGGTGTCGTGTGATCCATGTAGCCTACTCCACTTTGAGTGGGATAAAGTTTACGTGGATGATGATGATGAGTGTCATGGTTAATAAAAAACATAAAAAAATCGTAAAAATAATCATGAATAAATATATATTATCTGAATCACTAATTTTTAATTAATGTAAAAAGATTTTAAACTTTTTGTGCCCTTTCGCTCTATATATTATATATATATCTGATTTATCTCTTCAGTGCGCGCGCATTGGGCGGGAAAAATGGCGAACAAGCTCATCAACGAGAAGGGACTTCCCCAATGGATCGCTAACATCTTCTCTGCTCGCAACATCATCACCGCCAAAGTAACTATTTCTTCCAATTTTACCCTTTTCAAATATTCACCACAAAATAATCTTTATTTAATTTTATTTTTTGGTGAAACCACAGGACGCGTTATCTCTCACTGAATTTGAATTAATGGAATTGTTAGACGTTAATCTAGGTGACGTGGCATCTGCAATTGCACACATTAGTGAAGTTTCTTGTCCGCCTTGTCAAACTGTAATAATAATAATATGTACACTCTATTTACTTTTTTTTTAATTTAAGCTTATTTTTTTGTAATTACTGGTTTTAATTGTGTTGTTAGGGTTTGCATTTGATGGGGCATAGGGTGCAACATGAAAATTTGGGTGGTCATCTTCCCACTCAATTGAAAGGACTAGATGATGCCTTGTTTGGTGGCTTACCTTTTGGTGCTTTGACTGAGTTGGTTGGTCCTTCTGGAATTGGCAAAACTCAGGTGCTTTGATTTGATATTGTTTGAATTATAGAATTAATATTAGTATTTCGTATTAGTAGAATCTTAGTAGTCATGATTATCAATTATAGTATCAGGAAATTAAGTTATTAGAGAATCATATTAGGTAAGCTTGTAGGAGAAGTTTTTTACTCTCTCTGTTCCTAAATATAAGATCATTTTCCCTAATTTGAGTAGATTAAGGAGGTTAGTTAAATTAATTATTTACACATGATATTACAAATTTATCCCAACTATATACCTTTATCCTCACTCTCGATCTTTTGCTTGTTATTATAGATAAGCATTGTAGGGTTAACTTGGGAAAAGTTAGAAAGTGATCTTATAATTAACAACAAGTTGGATTTCAAAAGTGATATTATATTTAGGAATGGAGGGAGTATCTTTCAGGAAGCTTTTGCATTATAAATATGAGCAGGTGGAATGTGAATTTCTGTGAGAAGAAATGGAAGAGGTTGAATTCTGCCAGTGTGATAATCTGTGGGGGACTGAAACATTGGGATGACTGGATAAAAAGGATTTTTCTTAATATCTATATTTACAACAGCATCACTTGATCTTTGGGAGCTAAGCACATGATATATATCGTTGCACCTGCACTCAATGATGCCTCTTTTTCAGGAGCCACTGATCTGGAAGGACTAATTTTACATTGCAGTTATGTTTGAAGCTGTCGCTATTAGCTTCTTTGCCGTCGCATTGTGGAGGCTTAGATGGCCGAGTAATCTATGTAGACGCTGAATCAAAATTCAGTTCTAAAAGGTAGTTGAAGACAAGAAGCAATAATGTGATGTTATTTCATATTTTGTTCTTTAATTAGAAAATGCAATATATTTTGGTCATGAGATTACTTTTTCAGACTGATAGAGATTGGAATTAAGAGTTTTCCTGAGATATTTCACAAGAAAGGAATGGCACAGGAGGTATGTGGATTTTTTAAGTCTAGGCCTGGTTTTCATTCCAATGATAACTCAATGGTTTTTTCTTTTTTGGAAACTTACAGCTAGTTATCTCCTTAACACATTACAGATGGCTGGTAGAATCCTGATTTTTCGCCCCTCTTCACTTTCGGAATTCACTGAGAGGTAAGGACCCTATACTTGTACTTTACATGGATGGTAAGAAAATAGCAAGTGGATGATAAACTACTAGGTAATATCTAGAAGCTGGAAGATGAGTTCTTGATGTTTGGCTTTGTACACAAAAACCTGAACCTCTGCAGTTTTATGAGAGTGTGAAGGGAAAATTTTAAAAATATTTGTTTTTGGTAAAATGTAGTTCAAATTATTGATCCAGTAATATGATGGGATAAAAATGCAAAAGGTTCTGAAGTTAAAAGAGAATGGATTTTGAAATCTACATGGTAATATCTAAATGTTCAATGATGAGATCTTGCGATGTTTGCCTCAAGTTAATGTTAAGGGAATGGATTTTGAAATCTTTAAGTTAGGTTCAATATACTGACTGATTGGCAAAAAGATGCTGAAGACTTGGTTTTGCTTTTAGTCAGGATAAATGAATAGTTAAATTATCTGCAGACTTTTTTGCTTTAAAAGTTGTATGTAGAGTTCAATGGCTGCCATAGATTTAATTTTTGTTCTTGTTACTACCAATTAAGCTTTTGTTGAGGCACTGGATATATCTCGCTATAAGGGGTCATTTCATATCATTCTGTCATTTCAACTTTTTGTCCTTTTCATTAGTTGAAATAAATTACTGATATGTAATTTATGTTAAGAGGCAGTAAAGGTTCTGGAAAGCTTTGTAGGTTAAACAAATAGTTACTTGCAGGAAATGAGAAGTAAATGATATAGGAGTTCACTGTACTTTGTGTTGGGTTCATGCTAACAGTCTGCATCAGATCAAGTTATTAATCTTCCAGCAACAAGTGAAGCTGCTCATCATCGATAGCATGGCTTCTCTTGCACTAGGGTGAGTTCAGCTTCTTGGTGTTAGTCAATATGGCAAGCTCTTCTATATTCCTTAGACTTTGATCAATTTAGTCAGATTATTTTTCCTAGATGCCTCTGTTTGGATATTGTATATGTAACCATTTCTGCATCGGTTTTCACAGAAAAGAAATGATTTCATCATTACAATATGATGGTACCAATCACACTGATAGGGGACTAATTTTGCGTATTTTGGCTAACCTTGGCCTACAAACTGTTGTTTATACTCCTTCAGTCCTAAATGTAAAACATTTATGCACTTTATCTCATATTTATCATTTTTTCCAAATCAATTTCCCTAACTTATAAACTAATGTATAACTTAAGTATTATACTGAAGTATTTCACAATATCATGCTGGATGTATCATAATTAAGTAATTTACTTAATAACTCTAATCTATTTTGATTAAATAAATAAATAAATCTTATAGTAATGACCAGAGGTGTATCTTTGAATTGATTATAAACATAAAGCCATTGTGTGAAAAATGAAAAGGTCACATGGCTTTGTTTGGTCTGAAATGAAATTAATGTATTATTCTACACAGAGAAGTGAGTGGAGCTTTTTTTTTTTGGCTTAAGTGAGTGGAGCTACTAGACAACAAACGCTAGGTTGGCATGTTTCATTTATCAAGTAAGATACTCTTACTCTTGTGAGATATTTAGAACAGGGAAAACGTTTTACATTTCTTCTCATGGTTGCTACTCGTTTTGAACATTCCCAGGTCACTAGCTGAATTTTCTCGAATTCCAGTCGTTGTGACAAATCAAGTAAGGTCTCAAATTGGTGATGGATCTCTCCTCTACCCTTTTCAAGGTATGAAAGCAAAATTAGATTCTCAACTGTTTCAATTATTTACTAATGCAGCATCTTATGTTTTAAGTTGCTCAGAGTCATGCCAGAAAGAAAGACAATTCTGCTAGATATGATTCTCACCTTGTTGCTGCACTGGGAATTAGTTGGGCTCATGCTGTTACCATACGCCTTGTACTTGAGGCTAAATCAGGTCCGTTTTGTGCTTGTTTCATTTTTGAGCCTCGGCTACTGCTACACTTGAAGTCCTGCTCCTTATGCAAGATGCAACTATGCACATTTTTCAGGATCATCAATGATGTTTTAAAATTCTCTGTGAACTCATGTAGACTATTTTCTTACTTCAAGAACTTGATGGTTGTCACAAGAAACCAACACTTTGATGCTAATTGTTTTTGTGTTGTAAGACAAATCCTTACGAATGACTTTATCTTCACTGTCAATTTAAATTATAATCATTTGTTCTCAGAAGTTGTCGAAATGCTATTGGAAAAGATTTTGTTCCGTTGTGTGAAAAACGGACTACTGCTTATAATGTAGGGCTAGTGATTACGCACATTTGTTGCACATATTTGATTTTCAGCAGCTTGTTTTCTTGCAGGTCAAAGGTTTATTAAGCTGTCGAAATCTCCCATGTCTCCCTCTCTAGCTTTCCCGTTTAAAATAACTTCATCAGGGATAGTCCTTCTAGACAATATTGGGATGGAGCTGAAAGGGTCTGATATAAATACAATCCACTTCCAAGGTGTGTCATTGAGCTTCTTAATAAGAAACCTTCGAGCTTCTTGATAAGAAATCTTCACAGGGAATTAGAACTAGTGAACGTAGTTGGTGGCTTCCATCACTTGTTTAGTTTTTATTTTCTTTTCCTCCCTTCCATTCTGTAGAAAGAAATTCCGAACAGTTGAAATTCTGACTTGTATTAAATGTTTGTGCCATATTATTAATTCAATTGATCTTTGAAAAACATGCAGGCCAACACACGTTATTCAGTATTGAAGGGGAAAAGTTTCAGTAATTAGTGGATTGTCTGCTTTTGCTTACAACGTGAGAGATACGGTTATATGGAGTACCATTTTCGTCCATTGAAAATAAACGATTATCTCGAGAGTACCATACTTCTTGCATGGGATGTGTATATATTATGAAGCATATTGTAGTTTTTCACGCTGGAGCTGGAGACTTCACATCCATTGTTACCCTGCATTTTTTTTGGTAGTGGTCAGCTCTTGCATTATATCATAATGTATAATATCATGGTAATTATGTTGATGCATTCCAAGCATGAACTTTCAAAATATAATTTGATCTTAAGACGATGGAATCGAATATGATCATGAACAAGTCCCAAGTTATTCTCATATTGCTTTGATCAAAATTAACAGATTACATTGAGCACTGAGGCCGTAACTCGAACTATTGAACGTTACTATTGCCAATTTATGATTTATGATGGGTTCAAACATTGACACAGTGCTTTTGATTATTTCCTTTACCTAAGAAAAATGCTCATTTTCCTAAAATTATCATTGCAACAAACCAACGGCGGAAAGTTGATTAATAATGAGCTCTTTTGTGACTTTCATTTTAATACGTGACTGTGAAGTGTGGGCCTTCCAAGGAATAAGTAGGATTTAGAGGATGGGCCTCTTCAGCGTTTGGTAGTTGACGTCCTCTTTGGACTAGTCCATGGTCCAATAGACTTCTCTTTCGTTTGTAATTAGTAATTACTTTAAGGGACCTTCTATAAGTGAATTGTAACAAAAAAAAGAAAGAAAGAAAGAAAGAAACCTTCTAGAAGTGAATGGTCCATGTTATATAAGTTACCCAGTGGGTATTAATCACACTGTTTTCCCTTATTAAAAGTTTGATTCAATTTTTTTCGAGGTAATTTATATTTTAAATGAGTAGATTTTTATTTTAGAAAATCAGTTTTAGATAAATTTAATTATACCTCTTGATTCTTAGAATGTGGTTGGAAGTGTTTTGCAGTATAGATGAGAGGGAGTACATCATTATGATGAATGATGAGTACGATTAATTTGAAAGTACATCATAATGGATCAGGGGGTTTTCCTTGCCTTGCATAGTGATGAGCTGAGTTGCTTTAAGACTGCTAACTTGTCTGATTCAAATTTACCTTATACTTTTAGTGAATTTCATCATTTTTGGGTACAAAGTTAATTTCATTTTTGTTTATATTTGGAAGAACCGAGGAAATAGGGCCTTTTTTATCATTATATATTTTTTTTAAGAGTAATTATATGGGCTTTTGCTTATGGTTATCTGAAGAAAACATAAATTAATTATGCTTTATGCCTTCTTATGATACCTGGTTCCTTAGTCAAAGAGAAAGTACTGGCGACAAAAATCCAAAGATTCCACTTGATTTAAGGTTTCTTTTCTTTCTTTTGCCATTTAATACTATTGCATTGTACATTTCTTTTGGACCAACTGAGACCATCTATCTTCTATAAAAGCTAATTATATACTATATTGTAGGTATAGTTGCTTTTTATTTTTGAAACGTGAATCATCTACCACGCGAAACAGACTGACTTGGACAAAAACTTTAAATTAAAAAACTTAAAACTGGCAAGTGACTTGTAAACCTTGTCTGTTACTAAAGTACCATGTAATTGAATCTTGTTTAACTTTAAAGCATTGGCATAATCAACGTTAGTTGCAATATATAAATTGAGTTGTTGCTGCACTCATTGCTGCTCCGGTCCTATTTTCGTTTATTTAACATCTTGGCATCTTAATCTCCTCGAAATGATTATTCTTTGACTGTTTCTGATGATTACATGGATGAAAAATTATATTAATAATTAAAGATTATATCATCATTATACTACCTCCGGTCCTAAATATAGGACCTAATTGACTTTTTTTTGGAGAGATTAAGGTTGCGAAATAGGTTATTAAATGATGACATATTTGATATATTTTTAAATTATCCATTAGTTTATAGGTAAAATAAACTAGTTTAAGGAAAAAAATTGGGTAAATCAATTTATAATTAACTTATTTTGTTTTTTCAAGGATTTTTCAGAAAAAGTCAATTAGGTCTTATATTTAAGACCGGAGGGATTATATAGTATTTGATAATACGAATACAATTTTTCTTTCAACTTCAGTTGATTGTAGACTATGTCATTTTTACGTCAAAAAAACTGTGATTTTATGGTAAAAAAGAGTGTCAATTTAATCAACGGTTTTTGGGATCCAACCTTAAATATTATATCAAGTATCCAAAATTAGATGTGGTTCTACACTTCTACTCTACCCCGTAAAATATGATTAACCAAATCAAATACAAGTTCCAGATAGGGAATGGTTTAAGGCTACAAAAGTGATGGTGAAAGAAACCGCAGATCTAGCAGCCATTAGAGGATTACCTTTCAAGACGAAATAAAATTTGTACCCGAATTTTATCACTTCACATTTACACCTAACACTACTGATCTATCTCACTAATTTCTGGCGTGGGTCATGTGAACTTAAGCTTTTATGAGACGGCTCCAAATGAAAATGAATTTCATGACGATACTTTTTTTATATGATTTTACAGCGGATATGTCTGTTTCATATACAAAATTCAATAGGTCATATTACCATGGTTGATATTATTACCACCACGTAAAAGCTTAGCAGCCAGCCACAAGGTATAATTGTTGTTTTGCGAATAATATCATCGCAAGAAAACATGTTTTTTGACTTCTTGTTAATTTTTTATGCGTATTCTCGAAGAATATTTATTGTATTAAATCAAGGGGGACAACTTGCACCCGTTAGGTTTGTGCAAATAATGAAGGTCGGTTATGTAGTATCAAGTGCAGAAAAAACATTGATATCAATCTTCCCCAGACCATTTATTTATTCTAAACAAACAACTTTTGGAAATGTAAAAAAAAATGAAAACCGGCTGTCGAACTGAATAAATGAAAAAGGATCAATTTGAACCTGGCGAGATGGCGAAACTCTCGTCCCTTAAGCAAGTGGTTGAGGTTCGATCCCTAGCTCTTGCGAATGGAGCAAACTCACAGGCCAGCTGTCTACCCCCTATATGGGACTTCAGAACAGCGAGAGATTAGTCTCACTTGACACGCGGGTGGGGATACCCTTGGGTAAAAAAAAAAAAGAAGAAGAAGAAGAAGGATCAATTTGGTTTTTATTTTTTGAATGATCGTGTGTTAAACTATGAAATGCTATTTTTCCTGACATGTGATTTTTTATTAATAAACAAGGAAATTGGAGTCTTATGTTTTGTTGATGAAAAAACAATTTCAGCAAGCATTTTTCATTTTCAATAAGATTCATGGCGGGGAACTTGTTATACACCTAAAATTTAAAATTGTAGATATTCTTTTCTTATTCGAGATTAGATTTGAGGAAATTAGTGTTTTAAAGCTTAATAGATATTCCCTTACATGGGTTGACTAACATCCAATTGTTTTTACGACTTCTAATAAAAATCTATTATTGAAAAGTTAATAAAAAATGAATAATTAATAGAGTAAAACATTTTTTTTTGGATTCAAAGAAAAACCCATTTATTGCTACTTTTATTTAATTTTTTTGTACATATATTTTTAATATCTAAACCAAAGAATTAATTTTACTCAATTGTCTTTATTAACTCAAAGGGCCGACTTGATTTAATGGTAAATTCGTTTGTTGTGTAGTCTGAGGTAGTAGGTTCGAATCAGCCTCCATGATTAAAACTTAGATAAAATTGACTAGTATATTTTCTTCCTCATCTAACACCCTCGCTAATTGGGGACTAAAATCGAGTTGACCACTATTAACTCATTTATTTTTCGTTCCATTTGCATGGCTAGCCTTTCTATAGGAGCCCATTGTTTTAAAAATTAAAATCATAGTAGCATGTAATTATGATAGAAAAACACATAAGTACAAAAATTAAAACTAAAAAGTATAGATACTAACACGTGTATTTTCTCTTTGCATTGAAATTATCTTTCACGGTTTTTTCCACATACCTGCTCAATAAGAATAATTTGTAGGGAAATGACAACCTTAAAGATAAAATTAAATTAAATAAAAATTAAATTATACACTTAACTTACTATATAGAAGGCTGGTACATTGGCCAAAAACAAAAAGAAGGCTGGTACATATAGACACTATTCAGACACTATTTTTTTTTTTTTGATCAAAATATTCAGACACTATTCTTGAAACTCCAATAATTGAGATACGGAGAGCATGACAGAGGCAATATTTTATTGAAAAGTAGGGGGAGTAAATTATTGAAAAAAGGAGATATTTTGATTAAATTATTACATAAGACACATGGAAAGCGTCCGAAAACAAAAGTTGTGGGATAAAATAATAGGGAAATTTTGGATGTATGAGTGGTAAAGAAGCACCCACGTTTCCCTATGGCCTTATTAAACCTCGTACATCTTGCCGACAACGCCCCATCCATATAAAATATAAAATATACTAATAATGTCCAACCAACCTTTCCCCCCTCTTCCCTCTTTTCATAAAAAACATTATCTTCTTATTGCTATTTTGCTTAATGTGCTATTAAATTTAAATAATACCCCACCTGTTTAATTTTTTAAATTGGTAGCTACTCCTCTTCCGGTGCGCAAGATAAATTAGATTAATTATTCATGAAAAATTACAAGCAACGGTTAACTCATATAGTATCAACTATTGAAGTGTCATTTCTTTTATTATCTTAAAGGAGGTGGAGTTGTTTGAGAAGGAGAATGTGATACATCAGTGATTTGCAAATGAGTTTTTATTTAAGGATTAAACTAAAAAAATCATTGTGCTATTAATTTATATTTTGGACCAAATTATTCACTTTTTAGTGATTCAGCCAAATCGAACCCATGACTTGTATATAAAGAGAAGGGTCAGAGCTAAAAAATACACATGTATTTTTCCCAAACGGTCATGCAATACTAAATATTTTTTTGGACTAAAAATACACATAACTTTCTATATTTGGTTAAAATTGTGAATTTTGAGCCCATTATAAAAACTTATGTGTATTTCTTATCAAAACAAACATTTAGTGATGGATAATCTTTTGTGAAAAATACATATGTTTTTTACCTTTATCCCTAAAATCAATATACTTTAATCATCTAGATGTGAGTTTGTGTGTGAGTTAGATAAAGTCATAAATAATAACAAGTATTCTTTTGCCTGCTATAACATGGTTGACAGTTGTTATTCACTATCAATACAATCACATTAATCACAACCACAATCACAATCATGTTTTGTTTTTCCGAGTAAAATCACAATCATGTTTTAATAATCTAGATCATGACATTAGCACGTAAGATTATTTGCTTTTAGTAACACTTTTTTATATTTTATGTAATACGATTATATTAAATACTTTTAGTGATAACTTTGATAAAGTAATTTGACTCTCTTATTTTACGAAAAGGCTCTTTTCTATCTGTTTAAACTAATTTTGGTTCAATATATTAATCTTAGACCATATATAATTCAATATAATTCATAGATAAATGTGCTTTGTTTTGACGTCATTTCAAATTTTTGACATGCGTGGAGGAGCAAAGATGCTCTTAACCACTCATCCATTGATCCAAGAGTTTTGAGGGACAATTCATGGGATGTTTTATATTCCCCATTTATAGATGGATAAACATACATATCAATCATTAAAATAAATATTCGTTAGACATATCAATCATTAGAATGAAAAAAACAGTGGTAGACATTGTGAGTAGGAAAGATGGAGGTGATTGTTTGAATGGTAGGAAGTCCAATCTTATATAAGAGAACGGCAAATACGTTCAAGCATCTTCCTTCCATCTCACTTTTCCTTCTTCTATCATGTTCAGTTGTCAAGCATAAGCATGACGGAATCTATCTCCATTTGATTATGGAAAAAATTAAACGTTGTATCAATATTATATTGAGTTGATATACAATGTAAGTCTCTCTTACTTTGGGAGATGAGAATAACGAAGATTGAAATAGAGTGACTAGAACTTAAACACAACTCATATACGTTACTTTTTTATTGTGTGTACATAAATTTGATACCATTTATTGGTATCAGATTATTAACGCATATATGTATATGCAAGTAAAGAAGATATTTAATGGGATTGATACCAAAATTGGAGAGTTGATATATATTACTCATAACTGTTGAATGTGTTTATGATTTTTAACATTACTTTACACAAATCGTCATTATTTACACTTCCTCAACATAGAGGATATGGATGGAAATTAAAGAATAAACATATTATATTAATTAATTAATAATTAATTAGCTGACCAAGCCTTACATTTAAGATCGATTGTAAATGTATTACTATCATTTGGGAAATTGAATTATTATATACCCAACTTTGAAAAAATAAGACATCATATTTTGATGTGCAGTTGTTGAAAAAATGAGACATCATATTTTTACAAGTTGACTTTGACTCCCCTTTTTGCTCACATAATCATCACATGGTTCCTCTCTCATAGGATACTCTAGAAGCCACCTGAACCGTCCGATGAAACAACGTTGACAAAAGATACAGAAACCAATGTGTATGGAAAAAAGACAACATGTGTGTTCTTCCCTCATTGACTAGTTGACCGACCTCAAAGGATTACTTTCACATCAAAGGGTGTAGTATTGAATTTTTATGCCTCCAAAGTACGAAATTTATATGTGGGGTGTAATTCATTGAGTTTTCATGTCAACAATTCTTGAGTGGCAAACATTTCTTATAAGAAAGTGGCAAACATAAATACTACTGTTTGAGTACTTGAATATTTGATTATTTCAAGACGCCCGTTTGTGGTCATTAGTAGTATAAGTGTAAGGGTATAACTCAAAGGGAATAACGCGAATACTGATTCCTTATACTTTCAATAAAATCAACTAGTAAATTGTACTCGTACATTCGCAAGGTGTGTTTCTTTTTACCTTTAATTGGCAAGGTGTGTTCAGTTATTGAAAATTGAAAAAAAAAATGAAAATGCCGTCATAGATAAAAAATAAATACAGTAACATACTCTCGCTAATCTAAAAGCTCGAAATTTGATTGATTATGGTAAAAAAAATATAAAAATTCACTCTTAAATTCTCTCATTATTTGATACATTTTTCTTCTTACTTTATATCTAACTCTCTTTAATACTCCCTCCGTTCCTAAATATAAGATCACTTTGGGATGTGGATAAATTCCTAAATATAAGATCACTTTCTTTTTTTTCCCAATTTTTGCCAAAACTATCCCTATATAAGAAAATTACTCCCTTCATCTTTCTCTACCCTCTCCACCACTCTGTACCAAACCAAAGGCATCCACTCTGTACCAAACCACAAGCAAAGCCCCATGGAAACGTATCACTAACTCTTGAGGGAGGGAAAATAGGGTTTGACTTTTCTGCTCCTTGATTTAAGCTTGATTTTTCGTACACCAATTTGTCAAGCAAATTTCATAAACATCTCTAATGTTGAGATCAGTGCACGGATTATAGCTACTGGTTTGTTGACGACATCGATTCCTTTCTCTTATGTCAATGTCACAGCGCTAATTAAGAAAGGAGGAGGCCACCTAGCAAAATTGATGTATAATTAATTCATTAGTAGGAGGTAAATCTGCAACATGTTGAGCTTTGAAGGTGATTGAGAAAGGAGGAGGTAATCTGCAACATGCTGAGTTCAGAAGGTAATTGAGAAAGCAGGAGATAACCTTGTGAAGAAGACGAGTCCGCCGTCGTGTGTTGTGTTGTTTGGACCTTTTTTTTTTGGTAAATTGTTGATTGTTGATTTTTAATTGTTAGGGGTATTTTGGGAATATCACACAGTCCTAATTTGTTGGAATGTTGATGACTCCCCATATTTAGTGGTTTTTAGGAAATATTTTATTGTTTTTGGGGAGTCAATAATTAAGTAATTAAGTGATTTTGTTGTGAATTGGAAAGAAAGTAATTTGAGGATCATATGAGTGATTCTTTTGGAAATTCTGAAATTTAATTGAAATAGGAAACTTAATATATTAAAAGAAATATTTTGATGAGAAGTTTCCTATTAATGAGATTATGTGATTGAGTCATTGTGATTATTTCTTATTTCTTTCTCTTTATGAATGCAGATTTAATGAAAAAGGAAATAAAGAGAAAGAGGTTGATTTGATATATGTGCATTCATCATACAAGAAAAGGAAAGAAAAGAAACTTAACATGCAAGGCAAAGGCAATATGGTGTTGGGCTATTTTATTATAAATATACACATGCAATTGAGGAGAAGGGAGGCTTGATCATAATTCTTCCTATTTCCTAAAGCCTAGAGGAGAGGCTGGTTTGAATACTTCCAATTTTCCTAGAGCCTAGAGGAATTCACGCGAGTTGAGGAAGAAAAGAAGAGGCAGTGACACTGTGGAGGAGGAATCAATTATAATACAAACACACACACTACTAAGACTGAAGAGGACTAGCACGCAATTTACGAGAAGGAGAAAGAAGCAACGTAGTGGCTGTTTTGGGTTTTGGAAAGACACACACTAACGCAAAAAAGGGAGGAAGCACCATTGATCCTCAATCTTATTCAGTTCTTGCTCATTCTTTGTGAAGTTTTAGTATGTCTTTGGATTTGAACTATATTATTATGTTGATTCAGATTATGTGGAGCTAATTTCTTTTTACAACCTAGAGTACTATGAACTTGTTTGTAACTTAGTATTTTATTTCCCACTATTTAGTCATGGTTAATTTGATTTAGTTTATTTAATCTTGATATTATTGATTAACTTGTTTAGTGCTTGATCACCAGTAGACATGTTTAGGGAATTTAGAATTGGACTCGGAAGAGGGAATTTTAAATAGACCATGGGATTAAATAGTGTAGGATTGAATTTTATTCTGATTTGTGACTAGGATAGGAATATACCTAGAAGCCCTACATAGTCACATTAGAGCGGTACCGAGATAAATTAGCCTAGTAAATTAGTGCAAGACATTGTGTAATTAAGCTAGACAAGGATATAAGTGGACCGGAAGACATTTATAGACACTAGTACTCTAGATTAGCTAGTTGAATTAATTCATAATTAATTTAGTGGGGAATAAAATTTAAGAAGCAGATAAGGGATTGATGGCTCTAAGTTGTTCTTTTGACTCGTGAATTTCATCTGTGTGAATATTTGTTTTATTTTATTTTCTTAGATATTAGGTAATTAAAATCAATTTTCTTTTATTTACTCAACTTGAATGAAAATAGGAGGTCTAATGCCTAGTTATTAATTGTCTGAGTCTCTGTGGGATCGACCTTGAACTACCACTTTACTAAATTTACGATCCGTACACTTGCGGAGTTTTTATCAAAATTTTGGTAGCATCAAGTTTTTGGCGCCGCTGCCGGGGACTCAAGACAATTAGTAATTAGAATTAGAAATTCTTTAGTAGTTTTAGCTTGAGTTTTTTTTTTTCTTTTGGAGAAAATAGAAAGATGGACTATTCAGAGACTAATTATAAGTGGTATCGTTGTTATTGTTGTGGAAGTGATCATGTACCTGAGAATTGTCCATTTTTGCTTTGGCAACAAACTTATGTTGATAATTTGTCTAGGCGTAGTTGGAATTTTGAGCAAGATGAGTGTTGGAACCCACATGTTGATCCTTATTCACATGCAATAAACACACCCTTCATATCTTATTCACATGTTCAAGGAAACAATTTTGAGGATGGTGAAATCTCTCATAGAGAAGAAAGATTTGACATATTAGAAAGATTAGCCGATATGTGTTTGAAATGGCAAGAGAAATGTTTCAAAAGGTTAGACTCAATTGAGACTAAGTTTGAATCAAGAGTACAAAATCTTGTAGCACAGATGAGTCAAATGTGCAGAGACCTTGAAGAAGTGAAACAAAATCCCTCCTTCAATCATAGTTCCCCTTTGTTATCTAATGAGATTGAATATGAGGAAGTTGAGGATATGGATAACCATGAAGTTAAAGAAGATTTAGAGGTTGTCTTAGAGCCTGAAACTGATTTAAGAGAAACTGATGGGTGTCTAATTGATCTTCAAAGTGTAAATTCAAATGCTTGTGATTCTGATATACATGTTGATGTGAGTGTTCCTATAACTGCTTTGGATGATTCTCCTATTACTGTTGTGACTCTTACTGATGATAGTCAAATTGATTTTATTGGATGCTCATTATTCTTAGAAAGACATATATCTAAGTATGAGCATATTCTAATTCCTTTGAAATCAGTGATTGCTTGTTCTTTGAAATTGTCTATGATTGAAAAGGCACAAGTAATTGGTTTGATTGATCACTTATACTGTTTGAAAAGGAATGAAGATGGGGTGATTATGGTTTTTGATACTTATGACTAAGGATTTGTTTGGAAAGTCTGGCTGAAGACTTTAAACTTAGCGCTTCTTGGGAGGCAACCCAAGGTTTTGGTATTTGATGCTTTGTTTTTTTTTTAGTTTGTAGGATTTTTTTTTTCTTTTGACCTCAAAGGATGCTTCAACTTGATCTTGATGGACTAGGAGTTAAGAGTGGAAATCGAGAAGAGGAAGGGGAGTATTCTTCTAACTTTTTCTTGATTTTATTTGACTGAGAATTATTTTGGTTATGAGTGATGGTGCTTGTTGATGTGTGCTTGTGTGATGATTAGTTTTGACTGTGTTGCCTCTTGATTGAATTGCATGACTGATATGGAACTTGAAATAACTTTATCATTCCTACACTTGCTATGAATATTTTTGTAATTCCACTACTTGTGTTACATGTTCACATTGGGGACAATGTGACATTTAAGTGTGGGGGTATGAGGGTATCATTGTTTTCTAAAGATTGTTCTCAAGCTTTCATTTTGTAAAATTTTCTTGAAAAAAAAAAAACTTTTGCCAATTTTGGGATTGATTTGGACTTGAAACAATTGGATTTGATTAGACTTTGATCTCATCTTCTTTGAATGTAAGTGAAAAGGCAAGCTCTTTGCTTTAGATAAATTACTCTAGTATGTCAAAAAGCCCTGTGAGGAATTTGAGCCTTAATTTTATTCTTTCATGAGTGAGTACATCTATTGTAACTTCCCCTCTAGAACTTGTCTTGAATCTCTTTTGACGCTCGAGTCTCTTGCATGCACAAAAATGATTAAGGCCTTCGTTTCATAGCCAGTTTAGCCAAATAGCCATCCTTTTTACATTATTTCCATTGCTTAACCCTTTGAGCCTGATTCTCTTTTAAAAAGAAAGATTGCATATTTTAGCCTTTGAATTCTTTTGATGCAATTTTTCATCTCTTATCTATTTCTTCCATTTACGCTTTGAAAAGTGTTATACTATATTCATATGGAAAGGGGTGAAGGAATTAGAAAAGAAAAAGGGGAAATATAAGTGTTGAAGAAAGGAGAAAAGAAAAAAAAAATAAAAAAAAGTGAAGGTGAAAAGGGAAAAAAAAAAATCACACAAAGTGTGAAAAAAAAAGAAGAAAGAAAAGAAAAAAAAAAGAGAAGAAGATGAAAATCGAAAGAATTGAAGAATTGTGGAGTTCAAAAGAGTCAACCCCTATGTGCTTATCAAGTTAAGTGATTCCTTCATTTCTTACTATAATGGTTTAGCACTTTTCAAATATACCTCCATCTCATTTTCATTTCATTATCCTACCTTTTTCATTACAACCCTTAAAAGTCCTTTTGATTTGTGTGTGCATTGAGATATAAGAGTGGATATCGAGATGATAAACAAGCCTATGGTAGCTGGATTACATAGATGGAATTGAGTGAAACACAACCCCTATATACTTTGAGAGTAGAGCGTAAAAACTTAACCGGTGAGGGACATGCTTTTGTGATTTATCTCTATCAAATTGATTGCCCTATTTCTTGCATTTGGGGATGGTGAGAGAGATTTCTAAGAGGATTTAATTGTTGAGAGTTTGAATTGATTCCAACTTTGTGATGATAAAAACTTGATTTCATTTTTGTGCTAATGTGTTAACAATTTGAAATCTTGAGGACAAGATTTAATGCAAGTGTGGGGGTGTGATGACTCCCCATATTTAGTGGTTTTTAGGAAATATTTTATTGTTTTTGGGGAGTCAATAATTAAGTAATTAAGTGATTTTGTTGTGAATTGGAAAGAAAGTAATTTGAGGATCATATGAGTGATTCTTTTGGAAATTCTGAAATTTAATTGAAATAGGAAACTTAATATATTAAAAGAAATATTTTGATGAGAAGTTTCCTATTAATGAGATTATGTGATTGAGTCATTGTGATTATTTCTTATTTCTTTCTCTTTATGAATGCAGATTTAATGAAAAAGGAAATAAAGAGAAAGAGGTTGATTTGATATATGTGCATTCATCATACAAGAAAAGGAAAGAAAAGAAACTTAACATGCAAGGCAAAGGCAATATGGTGTTGGGCTATTTTATTATAAATATACACATGCAATTGAGGAGAAGGGAGGCTTGATCATAATTCTTCCTATTTCCTAAAGCCTAGAGGAGAGGCTGGTTTGAATACTTCCAATTTTCCTAGAGCCTAGAGGAATTCACGCGAGTTGAGGAAGAAAAGAAGAGGCAGTGACACTGTGGAGGAGGAATCAATTATAATACAAACACACACACTACTAAGACTGAAGAGGACTAGCACGCAATTTACGAGAAGGAGAAAGAAGCAACGTAGTGGCTGTTTTGGGTTTTGGAAAGACACACACTAACGCAAAAAAGGGAGGAAGCACCATTGATCCTCAATCTTATTCAGTTCTTGCTCATTCTTTGTGAAGTTTTAGTATGTCTTTGGATTTGAACTATATTATTATGTTGATTCAGATTATGTGGAGCTAATTTCTTTTTACAACCTAGAGTACTATGAACTTGTTTGTAACTTAGTATTTTATTTCCCACTATTTAGTCATGGTTAATTTGATTTAGTTTATTTAATCTTGTTATTATTGATTAACTTGTTTAGTGCTTGATCACCATTAGACATGTTTAGGGAATTTAGAATTGGACTCGGAAGAGGGAATTTTAAATAGACCATGGGATTAAATAGTGTAGGATTGAATTTTATTCTGATTTGCGACTAGGATAGGAATATACCTAGAAGCCCTACATAGTCACATTAGAGCGGTACCGAGATAAATTAGCCTAGTAAATTAGTGCAAGACATTGTGTAATTAAGCTAGACAAGGATATAAGTGGACCGGAAGACATTTATAGACACTAGTACTCTAGATTAGCTAGTTGAATTAATTCATAATTAATTTAGTGGGGAATAAAATTTAAGAAGCAGATAAGGGATTGATGGCTCTAAGTTGTTCTTTTGACTCGTGAATTTCATCTGTGTGAATATTTGTTTTATTTTATTTTCTTAGATATTAGGTAATTAAAATCAATTTTCTTTTATTTACTCAACTTGAATGAAAATAGGAGGTCTAATGCCTAGTTATTAATTGTCTGAGTCTCTGTGGGATCGACCTTGAACTACCACTTTACTAAATTTACGATCCGTACACTTGCGGAGTTTTTATCAAAATTTTGGTAGCATCAAATGTCTTCTTTAATCTCTCCAAATTACTCAAAGTGATCTTATATTTAAGAACGGAGGGAGTACTTATTAATACTTGCATATTTCGCTCTCTTATATTACAATTACAAATCGAAGAGATTACAGACAATATTTCTGCTTTCATCAAGTGTACATATAACGAATGAATTTTCAACATTGAATTTTTGCATGTATTTTTTATTTTTCAGATTTAGGATGAATACATGTTGATGATATCTATTCAGATATCTTCATCTACGTTTAAGACACTTGTTTTATACACAATGAATATAAATTTTACTTAATGATATCTATAAAGACTGAATGTATATATGCTTTTCACTTAAAAACTTATAAAAGTGAATCAAGGGCGATTGAAGTTAAATTAAAAATTGGTGCAAGTCTATAAAGATGATTAAACGTAGGTTTTTTTGTTCAAATATCATTTTCCCTTGTTCAAGGTCTGACACACATTTGTGTTTCACATTACTTGACACTTGTTCAATTGACCATGTTACTTGTTTAAATGCGGTTTATTCTTGTTTAAATGACATTCTTCCTTGTTTAAGGTCTGATAAATATTCGTGTTTCACATGAATTGACACTTGTTCAAATGATCTTTTTAGTTGTTCAAACGTGGGTTTTCCTTGATCAAATGTCATTTTCCCTAGTTCAAGGTTTGACATATATTTGTGTTTCACGTTAATTGCCATTTGTTCAAATGACTATGTTACTTGTTCAAATGTGATTTATTTTTGTTTAAATGTCATTTTTCCTTGTTTAAGGTCTATTGAATATGTGTTCACATTAATTGACATTAATTTGTTCAAATGTGCATTTTCTTTGTTTAAATGTCATTTCCTTTGTTCATGAGACATATTTAGGGTAAAATACTAAAATGGTAGTTTTCATCTGGGAAAATAAAATGAAAAAAAGGAGAAGCTAGTGGAAACAGGAAAGAAGGAGGAAGTTGAGATAATGAAGGAGAATGAAGGAAAGAGAACGAAAGTCAGAAACTGGAAAGAGAAAGGGGAAATAAAAACAGAAATTGAAGTGAGAGGGGAGAAAAAGAAGGAGAGTTTGTTTGGGGTTTGCTTGGAAGCAAATGTAAACAGAATTTGAGGGAGGAACGAACGGAAGAATAAACGCTCCTTCTTACTTATTTGGAATGGAATAACAGAAAAAACGAAGTATCTCCCTAGCTTTCTTGATTGGGACGAAGGGGAAGAACAGTCTGCACAACTCATGCTTGAATTTTTTTTCCCTTTCGATTTTTGGAGTCCTTCAATTATATAAGGACTTTTCAGTCTTTTCCAACAAAAAAATTATTTCATTTAAGGACCAAAGTCCTCCAGATAAATTTCAGAATGTTTTAGTCCTTCCCTGAAATTAATTGTTTATTTTGGTCCTCCACTGAAATTCTCCCTTGTCTGTTTCCACTGCCACGTGTACTTTCTTCCTCCGGATTCTCTAGGCCCTTTGCCCATTCCCCGCGAGAAGATAAACTGGCTCATGAACGATACGTGTGGGGCCCACATGGGACATCTTCAAAATAAAACATGTATAGTAAGTAGTACAAATGTTTTCTCACTTCTTGTCCACACTATAAAAACAAATTTACTTCTTGAATTCATATTTTAATATGAAACTTTTTAAATTTCACATAATGTTATACTCCCTCTGTTCTTGAATATAGGATCACTTTTAAATTTCAATTTGTTAGTAATTATAAGATTATTTTCTAATTTTTCCTAACTTTTCCTAAATTAACGATAATACTACATTTCTCCCTAAATATTAGATTACTTTTCTAATTGGCTAAAGTATATTTTTGGTCCCTTATGTTTGTATCAAGTTTCAATTTAGTCATTTATGTTTGGAAAATACACTTTTAGTCATTTTTTGTTAACACCGTTAGTTTAACTTAACGAGAAATGTTAACTTAACAATTTTAAATGGTTACTAATTACTGAAAAAAATGTTCAGATTAAAATATTTGAGTGTAAATATTCTTATATTTTCAAAATTTATCATTTTTAGTCCAATTTCATTATAAAATAATCATTTAAAATTGTTAACTTAGCATTTTCCGTTAAGTTAAACTAACGTGTTAACAAAAAAGGGCTAAAAGTATACTTTCCAAACATAAAGGAGTAAATTGAAACTTGATGCAAACATAAGGGACCAAAAATATATTTTAGCCTTTATAATTTAATTGAATTAAAAATGTAAGTTAAGGTAGTTAATAACACATGTTATTACCAATTTATCCTAACTATATACTATCAACAATAGCAGCTAAACCAAACCGCGCTCCCATTTGTTATTCGTCCGGGGTTGATTAATTCAAGGCTCACGAGTCATGCTTTATTTGTTTTTTGAACTAATTTAAGGAATCATGCTTGATTAAAGCCGATAATGTATGATGTTAGCGTGCGTTACACGGTAGTTAGATCTCGGTGACACTTAAAAACACTAAAAAGCAGCAAGCTTATAGCTTACAAATTTGAGTCTGAAGCGAAATTAAGCCTCATCTGTGAAAAGCAACATGAAATGATAGCCACCGGCCACCAAGAAAATCCAAATCCAAGCGCACAAATAAATTGACTTTTAATTTAAGGGAAAAAGACAGATAAAGACTTCTGAATGCACAAAGGGACAAATATGGTGCCTAAATTCCCAAAAGGACAAGGAAGGTCATAGACACCTAATTGACATTAGCAAATGTGGGTAAATAATTCAAAATGCCCTTAAAATACTTGTATGCTTCATAACAGTTATAAACGATTATGATTTATAATCATGTTTGACTGTTTAACTAGTTTTTTAAGGGCATTTTGAGTCATTTACCCACATTTGCTAATGTCAATTAGGTGTCTGTGACCTTTCTTGTCCTTTTGGGAATTTAAGCACCCTAGGTGTCCTTTTAGGCATTCAAGAGTCTTTATCTGTTTTTTTCCCTTAATTTAATTTCACTATTATTTCTATGTGTGATTCGAGCAATCTAGTCAAATTAATTAATGACGTGGGACTATTATTGTCAGATATTTATAATAATTAAATCCATCGTTGTCATTGCAAGTGATGTGAAGATATAAAGAAATAAAGATATAAAGAAATAAAGGGCTTCGAAGAAGATAGGAGATGGTACTTGATTTGATGATTTGGTGTGATTAATAAATAAATTATCATAAACACCGATTGATCTAATAATTTCATGCTTGTCAAAGTAAGCCATGCACACAAGCTAAGTAAACCATGACAAATTTGATTTAATTTTACATTATGATTTTTTTAATAATAAAATTTTAAATTCCTTTTCAAAGAGAAGATTTTCCAGTCATATTTTATTAAAAGCGGGGGTGTACGGGCAAGCTAAATAAATAAATACACGCCATTTTGTTATAGATTACACTAAAAAATAGTTATACTGAATACGATAAAGTTGTTGGGAGTGTAATGATCGGAGTTGCTTTGTTTGGAAATCTCAAGCTAAATCAATCATATATGTTCATGATAACAAAAGCTTAAAAAGATTTTCGAACAAAATATTTAATTTTGGTCTAATATTCTCCCAAGTACTAGCGTTTTGTGGGTTTTACCTGCAAGTTCTAGTGTTTAACTTTACTAAACTACTCCCTCCGGTCCCTAATGTAAGAGCCCAAAATTTGAATGGTTTTGGTCCCTAATGTAAGAGCTCACCACATATTCTCTCCTCATTTAATGCATTTTTTCCTACTTTACCCCTAACTCTCTTTCATATTTATTAATGCTTATGTATTTCTCTCTCTTAAAAGTACCATAATAAATATGGACAATTTTGGAAAAGAAGCATTAACTCCAGACACCCAACTAACATTCACATGTTTTCTTAAGAAGCGTTTTTTTGACGGCTAGCTCTTACATTAGGGACCGGAGGGAGTAACTTTTTTCATATACTTTTAATTTGTGTGTATTTATGAGAAAGTGGTTTCTTAGCTTGTTTATTTGGATGTTCTTAAATAATTCATTAAAAAATAAAAATCACACGTGCCTAAATTGGAGTACGGGTGTCGTCGACATCCTATGGACTGACATGCATCACGTTAATAAATTAATTACAATAATTGATGAATTCTCGAAGATAAAAAGCCTTTGGGGGGAAATCAAATCTCATATTGATGCGGCGACTTTGAGCAATGTGGTGGTTAGCCCATTTCCCATCAACCTTATTACTTAATTTGCTATGATAGCGACCACATTACTTATGTATTGTCATTATTCATTCCAGCTTCAGTAATTTTTTTTCATAAGTTATACCTAGGAATCACATAAAAACAAAAAAGAAACACAGATAATGTGATATGCAATGTGCAAACTTGTTCTTTACAGATTAATCGCAACCCAAAATAGAGATGGTACAGGGATCAGTCCCTTTTGGCAAGAACACTTTGTAAGTGATGCTGACAAATTTGTCATCTTCAAATGAAAGTATCATTATAAAGAGTATAATAAGTTTTTAAAAACGCCACATCAAGTATCATATGGAGATGAATATATAACCCAAGTTCTAAAAGACCCTCCAAAAGTCCGACTTGTGTCCGACTTGTAATATGATAATATGTTTCACACCAAGTCTTTATTTTAATAATAAAAGTCACTTCCTAACGAATTCAATGGCCCTTTCCCTTTCTAATATGTCAGAAATAAGAGAGAGGGTAGACGTCGAAATAAAAATGAGGGTGCGAAAAAGCACCGTGTTTGATAAGGAAGCCACCCAACAATATGATTTCATTCTATGGGACAGACCTAGTGGTTTTCTACAGATTTAATGTTTCCTATGAAGGTGAACCTTCATTTTATTTAATTGATTCCCACATAGATTATGTAACCATGTACTCTAATAATATTGTATCTGCTGAAATGGAGGGTGGACGTGGATATCTCTTATTAAATAATGACCACCAGGAGTATGTTGTCTCCCTCTTAATTGTTACACTCTCCGGTCCTAAATATAAGGTTAGTTAACTTTTTTTTGGAAAATTCTAAAAAAACAAAAAAAAACTTATGGGTGTGCCTAAATAGATTATCGGAGCTCGCGGGATTTTAATTAGGCAAGTTGATGACTACTTACCTAGGAATGAAGCACAACTTTTATCAAATAAAAACAAGGGGAAAATTCTCGTTTTTTAAGTTACACGAAGCCGGTGCGGCGTGGTTCGATCTAAGCCTTATAATCATATTATATTTTAATGAAGATTCCTTGACCTCCCCGCTAAACCCTACTTACAACCTTATTATATTCGCATTCCAAGAAAATCTGCACCAACCACAATATTTTATGTGATAATAAGATGATTTTTATGATTATTATATCAACGAATATTACGTACATATGTGGAAGATTGTGCTGTCAATTCTTAATATTTAGGAAAAATTAATTAAAACTGTCATGAAAGAAAAATAATTAAGATGAGGTTCTATAAGTTGTAAATTACAACTTTTAATCTGGCAATGATCACAACTTGTGGGTCTTTATTTTAATTATATTTATTCCATGAAACTTCTAATTAATTCTCACTGAGATTTAATCCTTTGTTTCTCTCCCCCTCTTTTCTTTCAGAAAAGATACACACAAAAACCGCTTGATTTGTCAAGTTATAAAAATATTAGATCGTACTATCACTACTACGTATGATTGGTTTGACCATAAGAGAATGTTACCGTATAGCTTTGGAGAAAGTAGATTTGACACACAAAAATATCTGAAGGATACAAATTTGTCAAAGATTTTTTGTTAAGAGCGTATTTTAAGGTTTAGCTAAAAAAGCAAATTCGAATGTATTTATTTCTTCTATACCACTTCGCCGGTTCGTTTTGGGTGCTGCAATTCTTTTTTGATTTGCAAGATATAGAAATTTGTAGATCGGGCTTTTTTGGCTTGATGCTTTTCGGTGGAGTTGGAAGCATCGTTTAATTTCCTTCCAATTTATACACAAATCTAAAGGGGATTTGCAGTTTAGTCATGGTAAGGAAAATTAATACTGGAAGGTCCCAATACATTCCAAAATAATTATAAAGTCTCAGGGGCTCTTTACTGCAATTGTTTGCTTAACTTCAATTACCAAGGGACCTCATTAAAGATGGTTGTCATCTCACTGGTCCCTACAGGAGGACTATACTTTCATCTTATGAGGGCAAAATGGTCATTGAAGATAAACAAACAATTGCAGGAAAGGGCCCCTGGGACTTTATAATTATTTTGGAATGTATTGGGACCTTCCAGTATTAATTTCCCTTACTAGGGACTAAACTGCAAATTTCCCAATCTAGAGTCCTGATTAAGATTCCACCCATACAATTGAAAGATCTACATATGTACCATCGCTTTATTTTCTGTTATTTTAATTTGTTTTAGATAGATCATCTCTGTATAATAAAAAGGCAAATATTAAATTTCTATTACTTGTCGCAACAGAAAGAGGTAGATAAGATACTAGATAGTACTATAGATAGATTGGATCCAAAGCAAGGTTATAACTGTATGTTAATCCATGTACCGAGTATGTTAATCCATGTACCGAGTAAGGGCTTCTTGGTGAACGCAGTTCATGAGACACTGGAATTAATTAGAGGACCTAACAAGTAAGAACAAAATAGGTAAATGCAAGAAGTGAAGAATAATTATTAGAAAGCACGTGTTGTTCGTGTACATTGGTAGGGCAGAGGTCTATTTTGTATATTCAAATGCAACGAAACTGCATCCACTCACATATGCCGACCAATTAGGGGGCCTGGCTTATGTCCCTTTTAGGTGATTCAAAAAATTAGTTAATTAGTACTCGAAATACGAAAAATTGAATTTAAACAAGTAATTAAACAAGTTTAGATACCTCATGTCAGGGTGAGATTGAATTAAAACACTTCAATTTTTTTGGTAGAGAATCTTAATACTAATCCTAACATCTAATACCTCCGGTCCTAAATATAGGACCTAGATGACTTTTTTTTGGAGAGGTTAAAGTTGCAAAATAGTCTATTAAATCATGACGTATTTGATATATTTTTAGATTATCCATTAGTTTATAAGTAAAATAAACTAGTTTAAGGGAAAAAATTAGGTAAATCAATTTATAATTAACTTATTTTGTTTTTTTTAGAAATTTTCAAAAAAGTCATTTAGGTCTTATATTTAGGACCGGAGGGAGTAATAAATTTAAGTTGATTAGGAAAGTAAAATAAATAAATTGCATTGTACGTCTTATTGCCCGGTTCTAGCTTTAGAGAGGGATCCTCTAAAGCTCAAATGTAATGTAAGATTGGTGCCAAGGAATGTTGAAGAAAAAGTGACCGCACTAAAGATGTCAATGCACTACTACTAGTAAAGATAGAGGAGGTGCATCCAAATATACTGTAGTCTTAGTTGAAATTCAAACTATTCCGTAATGTGTCTGGACTGTGACAATTAACTCATGTCTTGAAGTTTTGAACATGATAGCAAATGCAATGGTAGAGTTTTTTTTCCCAGAAACAGTTGAGCTTGATAGCATTAATAAATCGAACTTAGAAATAATTATGGGCTTTAATTTCCTTAATATACGTGGACTGATGAGGTGAACATATATTCGTGGCTATGTTATTTTGATCTCATGCACTATAAAAAAGTTAAATAAATTATGTCAATATTCTTTGTTGTAAAACTTCATTGTATAGTTGTAAAATAGGCAACTAAACTTAAACATTTAACTATAAAATGTAAAATTGTCGCAAGTTATAATGATTGCAAAAATATAATAAAATTTGAAATGGGAAAGCGTTCACATAGACACACTAATTTTTTTCATCACTTTTCCCCCTTTATTTTCTCCCACAATTCAAACAGCTCCTCCATTTCCCCTTATTTTTCACCTCTCTTAATTTTCTCTCTATGTAAACAAATTCAACGTAAAAAAAAATCAATTTATTATTTCAGATCTTCAGCCTTTCAGGAAAAAAAAACAGGCTAAGTTATTAAGCTATTGCCAAATACTCCGTGCATTACTAAATATAGGATCATTTATCTAATTTGATTAAATTAGGAATTTTAGATAAATTTGTTATTATCACATGATATTACCAATTCACCTGAATTATAACTTAGTCCAATCCCTACTTTTCTTCTATTGTTTGTTCATTATTAATAAACATTAGTAGATTTAATTTAGAAGGAAGCTAGAGACAATAAAAAAGTAGTCTTATATTTAAAAATAAATTAAAATTTAAAATCCGTGTTATAGCTGATAATAGAAGGAGTAATATATAGGGATAATTAATTAGAGGTCCCTCACAAGGGAGTTAATACTGGAAAAATCCCAAAAGTTGAAAATATTAATGTAGGGTCCCAAGTAAAACTGTCTTTTCACTTTTCAAATATATTAATGTGAGGTCCCTTGGGACCCTACATTAATATTTTCATCTTTTGAAACTTTTCCAGTATTAACTCCCTTGTGAGGGACCTCTAATTAATTATCCCTAATATATATATATATATATATATATATATATATATATATATATATATATATATATATATATATATATATATATATATATATATATATATATACACACGCACCTTTGAATGTGGTAGACTGGTCGTGATCCTAACGCTTCATTATTTTTCAATCATTACTTGTTGTCATGTTTGACACTGCAATGAGTTTCTAACTTTATTTATTTTAATGTTCTTTGATGACAGATTGACCATGCGTTAAAGAGACTAAAACATGCTTGTAAAAAAATATATTTGTTAGCAATTTTCACCTTAATAGATATTTAATTATTTACATTATGAATTATTCCCTTTTAGAAGTAAGAACCTCACATTGCTAGCATTTTATTTCACTTATCTGCATGTCCATCATTTAATTTATTATAATAGACCAGATCCCGATATAATATTTTTGGTCAAACAATATAACTTATTCAAACTTATACACAAAATAAAGTGTGTAGATTATATTTGAAAAGGTGTTTATACCACTTATATATATATATATATATATATATATATATATATATATATATATAAATAGAAATGAAAAGATAACTATGTACTGTTCGTATTTTGAAAAGGATGATATGTGTTAAAATAATTATAATGACAATCTCTTTTAGATATATCTCACCATTAATAAAAATCTGGTATTCGTAAGACACTCGCTGCATTACCACATCTCTCGCTCTTTCCCGCCATTATTTTCTTTTGTTAGGTCAACCATTTTCTATTGCATATACTCCATATAGGAACGTTTGAAAATTATAATTATAGATGTTGTCATCAGTTCTGGGTACCTGTAAATCTGTGTTGTAATTTAATAGTGATTCACAGGAATGGAAAGCATTAATTCACTAAGTGCCTTACTTGATGACAAGTGATCTTTGCTATATATACATTTTTGCCATGAATAACTCGAGGGCTGGCCTGGCTATCACATAACTCCACAAAAAATATTACTTTCTGAAATTTTATAACAAATGTTGAGTTCATTAAGTTTAGAAATAGAAATGGAGATATTCAATGTCGAGATAAATTTATGATAAATAAAAAAAGATAATTTTCAAAATGGAAATATCAATCAAAGAGTGCAAGTGACTTTTATTTAAGATCAAATATAAATCAATTGTTTGAACTATTTGTCGCTTTTTAGAAGGAAATCATTTCCCCCCAACATATCTCCAAATAACATTCTTTGTATATGTTCAAATCGCTTAATATGTAAACATAGTACTCCCTCCGGTCCTAAATATAAGACCTAATTGACTTTTCTAGAAAATCCTTAAAAAGGCAAAATAAGTTAATTATAAATTTATTTACCTAATTTTTTCCCTTAAATTAGTTTATTTTACTTATAAACTAATGAATAATCTAAAAATATATCAAATATGTCATCATTTAATAACCTATTTTGCAACCTTAATTTCTCAAAAAAAAAGTCAATTGAGTCCTATATTTAGGACCGGAGGTAGTATAATGATATTGTGCATAGTCCATATAACTAACCCATCTCCTATCTAATCACGTGTGTGAAACGAAATTATGTACCATTGCCTCTGGGCAACACTACTAGATAACTCAATCCCACAAATATCAGAGACCCACACACGCAAATATTAGTGGCAATGATTTTCCTTGTCTAAATTATGAAATTACACGCAACATGCTATCGACTGGAAAACTTAACGAAGCAAGTAATGAAAATTTTAAGACGAGTTTTGATTTTGTTTTCGTCTCAAATGTCAAATTAGCAAGTAATAAAAAATTATCAAGTGGCATGGGTATCTTCGAAATAAAAATTAAAAATGTTTTAACATGTTTATAAATTTTGTATTGAGGAAAAATGGTCAGTGATCTATTCAACGGTTTATAATCTAGGTAAGCCTCCATAGCCGACCCTTTTCAATGAATTAGTTAAAACTTTTAACATATTTTTCATAGATGATGATGATGTTGGGCTGTTGGCTACTCAGCATTCAATATACAATTGCATTCTTTATTTACGTTATTCTATGAATAATTTTAACACACCATCAGTTAATCAACCAGACGATGATGTTGCCTACTTATCATTTAAACAATTTCATTCTTTATTAACATTATTGTATAAAAATTTTAACATTAATTACCGGCCGCAAATTTAAATGTCGGGACATGCTTACGGAATGCGGGACGGCGAGATAAAAAGTATTGCAAGTTACTCCCTCCGGTCCCTAATGTAAGAGTTAGCCGCCAAAAAAACGCTTCTTAAGAAAACATGTGAATGTTAGTTGGATGTCTGAAGTTAATGCTTCTTTTCCAAAATTGCCCATATTTATTATGGTACTTTTAAGAGAGAGAAATACATAAACATTAATAAATATGAAAGAGAGTTAGGGGTAAAGTAGGAAAAAATGCATTAAATGAGGAGAGAATGTGGGGTGAGCTCTTACATTATGGACCAGAGGGAGTAATTATTTTCTTTAAGAAGAAAATGAATTGATGGCGGCACAATTGACAAGTGAAATCATCAAATTCAAGAAATCGACTGATATATGTCCAAAAACGTACATGATTGATGAGGCCAGAATATTTGCACATAACTCTATGAATTATTATTCGTTTATATTTTGAATGTTATCATACGTTTGAGTTTGCTTGCGTATCTTTAAATGATTTATATCTTCCGAAGTGTTTGATATTTTTCCCGTGCCTGAATTATTTTCACGTAACCCCTATCAACTTTTAGTCTTATATTAAAAATGTGTTAAATTTAAGTTCAAAATGATAGCATATACTCCCTCCGTTCCCTAATGTAAGAGCCCAAAATTTGAATGGTTTTGGTCCCTAATGTAAGAGTTCACCCCATATTCTCTCCTCATTTAATGCATTTTTTCCTACTTTACCCCTAATTCTCTTTCATATTTATTAATGCTTATGTATTTCTCTCTCTTAAAAGTACCATAATAAATATGGGCAATTTTGGAAAAGAAGCATTAACTCCAGACACCCAACTAACATTCACATATTTTCTTAAGAAGCGTTTTTTTTGACGGCTAGCTCTTACATTAGGGATCGGAGGGAGTAGTTTCTTCTTCATTTCACCTAAGAAACTCATGAAAGATATATATACACGACAAATATTCAAAATTGTCATGGTTAAAAGTGAAATGTAACAAAAAAAAATTATTGCAACATGACAAACAAGTTTTGAAGAGTTACTATTTACAACCAATAAACTCTTCAAACGAGTTAGCACTGCCATCATCCAGCCAAACTTGCATAAGTGCCAATTGAAATTTAGGTGCCCCCATTTGTGCAAAATATGACGAGTGATTAAGGCCAATTAACTAATGACATTATAAGTTCATTTTCAAAAGTTAATTGGTTATCAAGATCCTTTTAAAATTACTATATTTATACAAGGCTCTCCTAGCAATACTTTTCGGGCAAAAGTGCACCTACCTTTGAATATATAATTTTAAATAATAACGTAACCTTGTATCTATATGTAATACTATACTTTCTCTAATTAAGACAAGAGGTAACATGTAAAATTTAAGATAACAAATGTATGATTTTCATTTTCACACCCCACTATATCGCTTCCGGTCGTCTTAATAAATATAAGATCTACTTGACTATTATTTTGAAGAGATTAATAAAGCAAAATAGTTTAGTTAATTATAACATATTTGAGATATTTTTAGATTATCTATTAGTTTATAAATAAATAATATTAAAAAAACAGGTAAATCATTTTAGAACTTACTAATTATGCTTTCTAAATATTCTCTGACAAAAGTTTACCAGGTCTTATATTTATGATAAGACAAAGTATCTAAATGTAATGCTACCCTCTCTAATTTATAATATAAGAAGTAAGATATAAAAATCAAGATCATAATTATTTGATTTTCATTTTTGTGATATTGTTAAATGTTAACTACCTCTTCATTCATTAATGTATTTAATACTCCCTCCGGTCCTTAATGTAAGAGCTAGCTGTCAAAACAACGTTTCTTAAGAAAACATTTGAATGTTAGTTGGGTGTCTGGAGTTAATGCTTTTTTTTCAAAATTGCCCATATTTATTATGATACTTTTAAGAGAGAGAAATATATAAGCATTAATAAATATGAAAGAGAGTTAGGGGTAAAGTAGGAAAAAATGCATTAAATGAGGAGAGAATATGGGGTGAGCTCTTACATTAGGGAACAAAATCATTCAAATTTTGGGCTCTTACATCAGGGAGTAATTAATAATGTAATGGTGTACAAGATTGAGATGGGAGTATCTTGTAAGAGAAAAAATCTGCATGTCAAATTGCCAATATCTATGACCGGTGACCGAAGCAATCGGTAAACAGCATGAGATAGAGAGAGGGAAAAATATTTATATATATATAAATATATATATATATATTCCTTCCCTCTCTTCTTACAATCACTTTCAGTTTCACTCTTCTTTCAAAATCTTTCTCTCTCCGCCGATGCTTTCATCTCCGCCGTCGAACTCATCGCCGGCGACCTCACCAATGCAATTTCAGGTTCTTCTCTCTCTTACCTTCACCTTTCACCTCCATATCGTGTCTATCATTTCGCCGTCGCCGGAGTTTCCTTCTCCGGCGAGGTAAATATATCGAAGTAGATTCTGCTTCTTCTTTATCTCGCTGTGTTTTTCTGCTGTGAACTGTAAACTGTAGCTCTCTGCACCTTCTACTTCAGTTTTCACTCTATTTTGTAGCTGTAATTTTGTCCACATTGCTTGCGATTAATCGTCTCCAATCACATCGATTTTCGCAGTTTCATTCACCGATTACAACAGTGTATCATTCCTAGTGTTGTACGGAAATCGCCGTGTTGATAATTCACATAGAGACATGTTAGATCTTAATCTGAACGAAGAATCGACCGATTTCACTCAGAACAATGACTCGGTCATGACAGAAACATCTGATTCTTCTATTGTCAATGCCGAAGCGTCGAGCACAGGCGGAGGCGAGGACGACACGTGCTCCGCACGTGCCGGTGGTGACGTGGTGACCTTCAATTTCGATATTCTGAAGGTGGAGGGTGAAAACGACGACGACGTGGTCGCAACTAAAGAGCTGTTTCCGGTGAAAAAAGGAGTGGAGAGTGAAGTTAATAATTGGCAGGGGCAGTATGGTAATTTCCAGGGGCAGTCCTCTACGTCGCCGTTTTTAACAAATAGTTGGATGAATTTATCATTCAATAATGGTAATAATAGTAATAATAATGGTGAGAGTGGTAATAGAGAGGGGAAGATTATCCAGCAACAGCCTCAGGTGAAGAAGAGTAGGAGAGGGCCGAGGTCTAGAAGCTCACAGTATAGAGGTGTTACTTTCTATAGAAGGACTGGAAGATGGGAATCACATATCTGGTTCGTTGTTTTTTTTATGATGGATTTTGTATTTATTGTTAATTTTTAGTATAATAGCTTGTTTTTATTTCATGTTGTTTTTTATATTTTTACCTGTATATTTTTGTGCTTGCCTATGTTTTATGAACTGAAGTGCTTGCCTATGTTGAATCACGTTGAATTTGATGAGTTTAATTATTCTGATTCTTCTGTTATTATGCGATTAATTGTGATACTAACTCCACACTTATATAAGATCACATTTCCTAATTTGATTAGATTAAGGATATTAAGGATGTTAGTTAAGTTAGTTATTAATACATGATATTACCAATTTATCCTAATTATATACTTTTATCTTTATTCTCCCTCTCTTGCTTTTTATTATATATAAGTATTAGTGGAAAATGATCTTATATTTAGGAATGAAGTGAAATTTGAAAGTTATCTTAGGATTTTTAGAGAGTGTTTTGGGAAGGATATTGAATGATGTGCTGAGGTTGTAATTTGGTAATATCTGTTTGAATAAACTCTGATTGTGTTTTTTTGACGTGGTTAATTAATGTAGGGACTGTGGGAAACAAGTCTATTTGGGTAAGAATTTATTTAGTGTTGTGAATTCTATTGATGTTTTAATTATTTTCTACGTTTTTACTATATTTGGTATCTGACGAGATTGATGTTGGAACATGTAGGCGGTTTTGACACTGCACATGCCGCTGCTAGGTAAATTTTTGCTCATGTGATTATTTTTCTTGGAACATGTTCACTGTCCGCTTTATTTGACTTGGAATTTCCATCTGTAGAGCCTATGATCGAGCTGCAATTAAATTCAGGGGAGTTGAAGCTGATATAAATTTCAATCTCAGTGATTATGAGGAAGATCTTAAACAGGTTTGGAACCGCACAAGAACTTGTTAATCTAGGGGTTTCATTTAAAATTTTTGACCATTTAATAAATGTTGTACAGATGCAGAATCTCACCAAAGAGGAGTTTGTTCATATTCTTCGTCGCCAGAGTACTGGTTTCTCTAGGGGTAGCTCGAAATACCGGGGGGTAACTTTGCACAAATGTGGACGCTGGGAAGCTCGAATGGGGCAGTTTCTTGGAAAAAAGTGAGGACCTATTTTGTAGAAACTGAATTAGTAATGGAGAACTCTAATTAAGGATTATTTGTTATCATTCAAGCATCTATTGGTTTGCAATGAAAATTTGGTTTTCAATGAGTTCAGTTGGACAATTTTGATCTTCTCTTTCCCCCTTTCTTTTTGTTCAAAAAAATATGTCTCACTCATTAACCTGCATATTTTCAAGAAACGATTGGGAAAGGTGTTTTTATTGTGGAGATTGAATGCTTTCATGCAGGTATATATACCTTGGGCTGTTCGACAGCGAAGTAGAAGCTGCAAGGTCCTAATGATACACGAATTACATTCTACCTGCACTGAAGTTATTTATGCTTAGTTTATTAAGCTCCTGAGGCTTTTGTCCAACACGTATTCCCCTTTTTTGTTAAAATCAGGGCTTACGATAAAGCAGCCATTAAGTGCAATGGAAGGGAGGCAGTGACAAACTTTGACCCAAGTACTTATGAAGTGGAGTTGAATGCTGAAGCGATCAATGAAGGTAGATTTAGTGATTAAATTTATCATCTTTATACATGCTTACTTTCTCACTGATTGTCCACGTAATAAATATATAAAATAATGTTATGTGGGGATTGTTTTTAACTCAGGTGTCAGTCACAATCTTGACCTTAATTTAGGCATAGCAACCCCAGGCAAAGGTCCCCGTGAAAGCAGGGGCAACCCTGAGCTCCAGTCATATCCTTACAATATGCATGCCAGATCAAGTTCAAGGGTAATTTGAACTTTACTACTGAGATGGTGTTTTGAAATTTAGTCTGAAGGAGGGGTTGTCTTGGCATGTGTGAGGTCCTATCTCGCTAATTATAACTCCCTGTCCCTCCTATTTTCAGATAGAGACCAATACCAACTCAATAATTGGCGACCAAGCTATGAAGAAGCTTGTAGTAAATGGAGATCGCCCTTATGTTTGGAATGGCATGTATCCAAATTTCTTTCCCAGTGAGGTGAGTATCGCTGTCTGGTATTTAGTTTTACAACTGGACCTAATTGCTTTTTATTTTTGAACTTCCAAAAATTTTCACACCACAATTCTTGCTACTAGTGTCTGGGTCTGAATAAGGAAGCGTGGCTGACTTTTACTTTCATATTAAACATAATGAAAGTAAACCTTCATGTACTTGAAATCCTATTTTTCAGAGATTTTTGTGCTATGCATGTTTTCTGAATTGTTAAGGCCATACCATCTCCATTATGTTATGCTCTTGTATTGTTCAATTGTTTGATGAACCACGTAACTTCCAAAAATTTGTTATACTAATTACTCTACTAGAATTTGACATATTGCTTTTTATATCAATAAATCAAATTTAGATAACATGAAGAACTTGGATTATGAAGTCCATTCACAATATTGGAAAGAACTTTTCTAGCGTCTTTTATTTGGTATTTCTGGTATGTTGTAAGGTGACTGAACTTTGGTAAGAACCGTCTTTTCGAATGATACTAAAAGTTCATTTAATAAAATATTAGAAGGAGCAGGCGGTTATAAATCAAAATGAGTGACACAAGCAAATTTGAGAAACGTGAATGATTCAATAGAAATTGCAAAGATTACATGAATCCTGTTTATTAAGCAATCTATAGGAAACCCTTTTTATTATTGTTGCATGCATAGAAGAACTTGTGCATAAACTTGATTATGGAAGACATTTTGGTGAAAACTGATTTAAGGATGAAAATGCTGACACTATTTGGCAGGAAAGAGCAGAGAGAATGAACACAGGAGGAGTTCCAAGCTGGACATGGCAAAGGCATGGCCAGCTAGGTGCGATCCAAGTTCCAGGATTCTCTACTGCAGCATCATCAGGATTCTCCATTTCATCATCATCAACATCATCCACTCCTATATTTTCCGCCATACCTATCAACTCACTTCCTCACACTCTTTCCTTTTCTTCTTCATCCGCTTCAGCTGCCCCCACTGCATCACCATATTATTACCAAATGAAGCACTCACATTCACCATCCTAACCCAACGCTTTGTAATCTTCATGCTTGGCAAGGAAAAGCCTTATATAGCAAGTTTGTATTCTAGATTCTTTGCTTGCTCGACTTATCTGATTGGTTTACTCTCATACTCGGCAATTCTCACTTACTCTAAATGCCTACGAAGATTGTTGGTTCATTTACCACAGTATCTTCGCTTTCAATACATAGTCTATAGCATATATACTTTTATATTTTTCTTCCATTTGACCATGTAGTTCAATATATTCAGATAAGGCTAAGGCTTTTTGCATACTAGAGCATACTAGAGAGTTAGGAGGGGAAGTCGTTTTTGGTCTCCTTTGGCACAATCAAATGCGCCTTTTATAGAGTATTTGTCCTACAATATTCCAGCTACTGTTTAGACAGAAAATATGGATTGCTTTTTCCCATATGGCTTCCAAACTTGAGCTTCAATTTAGAGATTTTTCTGGAATTTGTGCATCAATATGCATATGGATGTAGCCAAACCAGAACATGAATATATGAATCATTACATGTATGTTGATATTGGAAATTGTCATATTACTTCATGCATTTTGTAAAGTTGTCATATTGATTATAGTATGCAACATCAGAAGTGGAAAACCAAAAAATTGTAAAGATAGTACCACTCTTACCCATATTTGTTTATTCATTTAGTTGATTGCCGACAGGTCTCAACAACCCCATCCACACAACATCAGAAGTGGAAAACCAAAAAATTCCTCCAAACACAGTCACCTAAATTTTGCACTTACAAGTTATAGCCTCACAATCTCAGTTCAGTTCCATAAAGTCCATAAGTCACGAATTTTTTTTAAGCATTCAGGTCTCAATCTTTCGTTTCACTAACCACCTCAGCGTTTAACCCCATTTTTCTTCAATTCATAACCTATTTCTACAATACTCCTTCCGGTCCTAAATATAAGATCTAGTTGACTTTTTTGAAAAATCCTAAAAAAGCAAGATAAGTTAATTATAAATTGATTTATCAAATTTTTTTCCCTTAAACTAGTTTATTTTACCTATAAACTAATAGATAATCTAAAAATATATCAAATGTGTCATGATTTAATAGTCTATTTTGCAACTTTAACCTATCCAAAAAAAAGTCAACTAAATCTTATATTTAGGACCGGAGGTAGTATTATCTTATGCGATATCTATCCATTGATAAGATAAAAACGTGAAAAAAGGTGAGAAGTCCACGGGCTTTACTTCCTTTTTACTTTCAAGAACTATTATTCAATAATGATAAACTTCCGACTACAAGTAAAACTTGAGTGAAGCTTCAATGAATAGTGAACATATTATAGCAAAATAAACTCGAGAACCAAAATTTAAAGCATCAATGATACACAACAATGCCCTCAAATTGTCCAGATACCTGCCACAGACTTCAGGCCAATCAGAAAACACAGAAAATTGGATGGCTATCACAAGCCCACGCATAAGATGGTTCATATGTAGACTTGACTAACCCTTGCACTGTTGGTTATAATCTGAGGCAACAGACAAACAATATGGACAGTTGCAAGGAAAAACACAAGTGAAACCACGAATACTTGGCTTAAATGAAAAGGCATAAGAAACAAAACCTGCTAAAATATTATCGCACAGAAAAATAATTATGATCTATATCTTCAAGGAAATACCATTATACCAGTACCAGACGCCACTGGCATTGCCTAGTAAGCGATACTATTACATGATTTTGGGGAATGTTTTTCCTGTTTTCGTCTCAATTAATGAACCTAACATGAAATGCAAACTCTTCAAAGAAGCTGACAAAGGCTCTATTAAAAATACTTGCCATTGAATCAGTCTATCAAATTCGCATATACTTTTTTTATCCACAAAGTGCGGTTAACTGAGAGAATTACAATGCTAACAAACATGGGATTCATTACTTGGCTCAAAACCAACTAGAGGCTTTTTCTGCTCTGCACTTCATAGGGAAAACACTCACAAATCTACCTGGCAGTTCGATCACAATGATATGGGCAATTAGCTTCACACTACAGCTGGCTTCAGAAAATCCAGACCTTCAAAGGACAGAAAGGTAAAATCAATGTCGAAGTATGAAAAGCAATGGTGATGTCAGGCATTTTACGCTTGAACCTAGATGAGCAAAATGACTATAGCCGACAAATGAATCAGAATTAAATGAAAGCTAAGTATTACCAGCAGCAATTAAGTGCAACATTTCGAGTTTGACAATGTTCCCTCAGTACCAGCCCAACAGGTCAATCGTGAGTCAGTCCCATCACCCGCCAGCAAACCAACAAAATAGTTTTCATTTGCCTTGGCTTCAGAGGCTAGCCATCAGAAAACTGAACAGCCAAGGAAATCACATCCCAAAAGTTCGGTTATATATATCCCCAGAGTTTGGCATCCGATATTTTGAATCATCATATCCTGCGTATAACTTATTAATTCCAAGTCTTTCATTTCTTAGTAGCTCAGCCACCCCGATATTACTTCCACTCTGCACCTCATTCCACCCATCCCACTGACCATTAGACAAAAGAGGATTTCTAGACTGCTGTAAGGCCAACTGAGCAAATGGGGCCAAATTACCGACTTGGGATTGATCTAACCTTGAAGAAATGCCATAAGGATCACCAATCTGAGAAAATGTACTACCCATTTCAGAAAATCTGTTCTGTTGTTGTGAAAGAGATCTTTGCAACAACAATTGATGTCTGGCTTCATTTTCAAAGTAATTAAATTGTGGGGAGAAATTAGATCTGATGTCCAACCCTGGGCTGTTTGATAGACCTTGAATTCTGCCAGTGCCAACAGCCAAAATAGCAGGATCTACTAATTCAATGTCTCCTGTACCACCAATATTTCCAGCCATGGGTGTCTGATATGAATTTCTCAATAAGGAGGATGGATCAAGCGAAGAATTCCCTATCATAAGAAAATCAATTTCACCATAAAAATTATGCAAATGCGTAAATAAACAAGTTGTCCTCAGTAATTATGCAAATATTTGTAATATACATGTGAACATAAATCACTAAATAGACAATATAACTAACCCGATACTGAACTAAAAGCCTGTTCCGCTCTCTCATAAGAAGAAAAACCTGGTGGGGGAGGCCTACTTGGAACTGAAAAACCAGGAGGAGCAGAAATTTGAGCTCTAGAAGCAGCTGCAAAACAATATTAAACCAAGGTCATCAGATGCATGCTCACATCACTGATAAAAATGAAAGTCTCACATCAACTCAGACAATGCATAGCAAGGATGCACCTAGACCTTTGAGTTTTTCAACCTCAGTTAGGTGAGGTAAGGTGATCCAGCACAGCTATAGCAGCTGTTTACTATTCTAAACATATCTGGGCTGTTTCTCACACAAAGCAAACGTCTTCAAGCAAAGATGTCGCAAAGTAGAAATGTGATTGTATTGAAAACAGTAGCAAAGAATCCAATAACAAGATTTGAAATAGAAGTCATTGTAAAAGCTACATAAGCAATTTTATCAAAAAAAAAAAAGCTACATAAGCAATTTTATCAAAAAAAAAGCTACATAAGCAATTGATACTCACCAGAATGCTTATTAGAAGCAACAAAGTGACCACTGCCTAGACTTTCAGATTCCTCAAGTTTACAAGAAAATCCATTTGTCATGCCCAACTTCCTATCATTATACAAGTCTCTTTCAGAAAAATCCTGTACAAAAGAGCCCCTCCTTGGAAATTGCTCATACGATGGGTTTGCATTAAATGCATGGATTTTAGGATCATCCTGTCTTGCAAAGGAGAATCTTGATTGACTATTATTCTGAACTTTCAAAGAACTGGATTTTTTCAAAGGAACGAATTGGCTTTCATTTTTGACACCAAGCATCTTAACTAAATCCTGGGGTGACGTTAATGACTCACCCCATGGATCAAAGTCCATGGATAATATATTTGAAATTATACTACTCTCACCCTTATCCAATGCAGCATCACTTCCAGCACTAACCAACTCATTATGTAATCTACCAATACATTGTCCATTTTTTACATCCTGCAGCGAGATACAATCAGAAGTGCTATTCAAACCAGAAGAGCATCTGCTGACCACTTTGTCAGGATAACCATTGCATAATACACTGGATGGATGTGACATAGAATCATCCCCAGCCTTAGAATCTGCAAAAACAAAATCAGCATTCATAGCCAGGGGTTGTTCCACATGTTTGGTGAGAGAGCGATTTGAATGGATTGGGACATGAACAAAACTTGTTGAATTAGGCATGTAAGAATGAGAAACAACTTCAGGATCTTTGAGCCTTTGATTATCAAAAGAAGCTATATCATCTTCCAAATCAGCTGGAGCTGTCACAGTTTGGGCTTGTGAATTCAATTTCAAACCAGATTGCTCCCAATCAGATGGAGCAGCTTCACCAGATTCACAGGAAAATTGCTCATCTCTAAACTTTTCAGCTTCATGCTGCTGTGATGCCTGAAGTTGGGGAGACTTTGTCAAGATATATTCAGAAGAAAGGGTATTAGATCTGTTGAAGCCATAGTATTCATTTTGGCTATTTCTACCAATGTTAGCGGAGGACAGATCGAAGCATAATTTCTGAATCTCCTCATTGGGAGCAATACCACCTCCCTCAAGACCAGAGCTGTATGGCTGCCCATTGATGTCAGTAGAATTTGCTGTATTTGATGTATCACAACTGCCTCTATCACCATCTCTCAATAATGTTAATGATGACAACAAGCTGTTTGAATTCACAGGTCCAAGAGAACCATCAGATAAAGCAGTTTTTTCACCTGCATTACTTGGATTGTCCATACTATTAAATTGCTTTACAGATTTTGATGTATCATTTAGTACTCCAAGGTTATTATGACTTTTGTCACATGACTGTAGCCTCTTGCTTGTATCGTTTTGTAATGAAGAGTTCTGGCTTGAACATGCAACGGCTGAAGAAAAGGCCAATGTGCCACTAACAACCTCAGCTTTTGGCTTAGGCGGTCCATTTGGACATAATAAACCTCCAATAGGGGGCTGACAACTAGTAGCTCTTGTACCCCTAAAACAAAATAAAAAGATTAAGGAACATTTCACCATTCAACAATTTCAACCTCCACAGCCAAATAACGTACCACGCAGAAGCGGGATTTAGAGCTATAGATCTTCCAGTGCTTCCATTTGGTGGTGAGCCTCTTGCAGTGCTAGTGGAGTTCTACTCAATAATAAATTACAGTTAGTACACACTTCAAGTTCAGCAGCCAAGGGCATAAAGTACATTTCACTAACAGAATTACCAAGCTATAAATAGAAGATAAAAATCATGGACACACATGACAAGGTCAAAGTTAGCAAGGAAAAGGAGATATTTAAAGGGAAAAGTCAATACATATCTTACATTTGAGCCATTTTTCAAAATGGGGGTTCCAGCAGAATGGTTCGAGTAATCATCAACTGGGGATGGTAACGAGCTCCCTGATCGCCGTTGCATATTATTTGTGGCACCAGTGATTTGTTGAACTTTGTTTCTTTAAATGGAAATCATCACATGCAATTCAAAAAGAGCATAAAGCAAGAAATTTAAGCAAAATAGAAGTCTTCAGGTTCAATCATCAATATTTCAATGTATAAAACAAAATTTACAAGCATTATTAAGCCATAAATAATGCAGTTTCTTTTTCAGACAAGGGGCAAACATCTAGTTAACATAAATTGAGCTCCACCAGAACTAATTATTTTCTCAAAAGCCAAGTCTCAATTACAATGACTAAAAACCATCCCTAAAACCATAAACTACAAAGCTACATATAGTTTAAAATACTATAGCATTTATCCTTCCATTCACTGTCATCCGGGACATAACTCATTTGTTTCTCCTTGGTTTACTACATGACTCAGGACCATCATATGATTTTTCGAATTGGGGAAAATCAAGTGCAAACCATGATCTAATTGCAACATGAAAAAGGGTAAAGTAGGCAAATACATGAGGGTTTTTTCAAAAAAAAAAAAAACAAAAATCAATAACATACAATAAAATATAACATGAAAACTTATAAATACCTAGTGTATGATGAAATTATTTCATCTTTTGTGAAACTATCTTCTTGACAACCAATCTCATGTAGATATAGACAATCAGGATTGCTGCAAGGCTGGTAACAAAAGATACTACAATTACAATTTTACAATTTATCAAATATAACAAAATTTAGAAATCTATAGACAAATCAACAACTGTACCATGTTTCGAAGCCATGCATGACAATACTTCGTGGTTCCAAAACAAGCCCTGCAAGTTCAACATAGAAGAGCAAATAAGCAAGATTCAGAGGTTGAACATCCCTTAACATGATATAACACAAAAATGTCAGTACCTTAAAGGTCTACCGTCCAAGACAAATCCATGTACATATTGAATACAACGAATTGCTTCTTCCTCCTTTGAATAAGTAATATATCTGCAATAAATCTTTCTTTTAAAGTCCAGAATCACAATATATCACGAATGGGTAATAAAAATGCTGTCATAGCGAGGCAAACAAAGAAGAAAAGGGAAGCTTGAACAAGTTACTCACATTAGGTTGACAAAAGTCTATTTACAGTAAATAAATGGACTTTTTATACCCATAAAACAATCAAAGGTCCTTTTTACAAAACTTTTCCTATTCTACCTAATCAAAACTGAAATGTGTCTAAAACCAGAAACCAAAAAGGATCTTTCCTCAATCATAAATAAGGCGGTAAAATAACTTATAACTGCAACAAACCAGTAACAAATTTGACAGCTAAGAATCAGAGAACCACAGTCACACACAATGGCATTTAACATAGAAGTTAACTACAAGAAAGAGTGTCAAACTTACACACTACATGTATTATTTGGAAACTGCTGAATGACACCAGCTGCTGTCCGGGACATTGACACTTTTAAGACTTTTCCATACTGACCAAAATACTCTCGACGCTGAAGAATCTGCAGAATTGGCAGTGAAAATAATACTCCATTCAAAAGGGGAAATATAAAGTAGCAAAACTAAAAAAAATTTAAATGAGACAGTGGCCAGGTGCTAATGGAGAGTAGAAGGAAAAATTTACTTCTTCATCTGCCAGATCAAGCGGCAAGCCAACTATATAGACAAGATTCCGCTGAATCACTCGCACGCTGCTCAGCTGCTTCCGGCCCTCAGAAGACTTAGACTTTGCTTTCTGACTCTTCTTCTTTTCAGTACTGATTTCTGCCACCAATCTACAGGGAAAAGTCATCACCAAGAGAACACATGAATAAAGAGTCCCAGTTTTCTTTTGCAAGTACCTCAAACTTAATGGGAAAACAAAGCAATCCTTAAGTGTCTGAATAAGCAGGCTGAGGGAAATCTCAAAAAGATAGTTTTTTTATAGAAGACGCAAATATTTAAGTTGCATAGAGATGGCCAACAAAGACATTGATGCAAATCAAATGTGCAAAAGTATGGTTAACAGAATAACCTCTCACAGCTTGCAGCCATCCCCACAATCTTCTCTTTGTCATATGGAGTTCGACACGCAGGGCACCTCCCCTCTGTGTCATCCTTCTCAGCCATGTCCATTATGTGATGCCAGCACCAGACACATATCTGAAAGTTCGAAGAGATGAAATTAAACAAAGCTTAATTTAACTAAAATTCAGTCACATAAGAATTAGGTGCAACTTCCAATAGTATCAACCAAATTGGACCAGAAAACAGAGCATCACAGGGAGAGGTGACGAATAAGCCTTAAAAGATGACAAAATTTGGAGAACGAGGCTCCAAATCCAAAAGTATGGGCCACAGAGAACAAATGGACGAAACTTAGATGAATAACTGAGAAACCTTGAAAGCATACAGTTTCGACTTCAAGATGTAACAACTGAAAAATGTCCAAATATAATAACAGAAGGAAGGGGTAAAACCTCATAACCACATTTGCATGGCTTCAATTGCTGATCAGTCAAATCCATCTCTTCAGCACAAAGAGGACAAGTCCTTTCTCCTTCATCACTCATGTTTTCCTGTAAGGAAATTCAAGACAAAACACATATGATGAGTAAACAGAATTCAATTCAAGAGCCAAGCACTATAACACCAAGAACACTGCCAATCACATAAAAAAGTACATAAAGATTTTCCAAATAGTCACACACACATATACTTCACATTGAATAATCCCCTTGTGTTCTACTATAATGAAAGCCATCTAACCAGCTAAAAATAATTTTGACAACTAATTAAACTTCCCATTTTACCCTAAAAAATCATGGTAGGGAGCTGAAAAACAAAAAGCAATCATAAAATCACAAAAAATCTTACGCCAATTCCCACACTTCCTTATTACATAATAGTCCAATACATTCACTCATTAGATACAGTGATCAATGGGAAAATTTACAATCACATGAAAGAATATACAATCTCAACAGAGAGATCACCAGAAGCAACAAGATAGTAAGCTAAAACACATAAACAAAGAAAAAGCCTCTAATTCTTCAATTTATACCAAAGAAATATCTCAGATTACAAATTCCAACTTTAACTAAATCAATAACTCCAGAAAACACCACAGATCAACTAAAAGATCCATCAAAACACAAAATACACGTTCACATCAAGAAAAAAAAAACACAAACCAACAATCTACAAATTAATCATCAGAAAAATCGAAATCGAAATATAAATCTCACATAAACAAAATGCAAAAGCAAAGTATCAATTAAAGATTAAAGAATCTGAAAAAAGTAGACAAGTGAGGGAAAAAGAAAGAATGGAATCGCGAATTGAATTGAGCTGAGAATGAATAAATTAGGGATCTAAGGAAAGATTATTGAGAGTGGAAGAGAGTTACAGTGGAGAGATCGAGAAGACGATGAAAGTGTGAGGTGAGGAGGAGATTGAGATTGAGATTGAGATTGAGAGGGCACGATAACGAAGACGCCAAACAAATAATTGAGAGAGAAAAGAAAAACCAAAGAGTTAGAGAGAGAAGCAGATGAAACCACGAAGAGAGAAAAGAGTCTTTAATTATAAAAGAGAGAGAGAGAGAGAGAGAGGGTTAAGGCCTTGTTTGTTTGGATGGCTTCTTCTGATTATTGTCATATCATCATCATGCTTTCTCTCGCTACGCGTCTCTGTCATTAGTATTATTGTTATATTATTATGGGTCTTTGTTTAACACCCTTTGATTTTTGTCTATTCACCAACCCCACCTTTCTTTTATTTTATTCATGTCCCTGCTATATTAGAATCACCTAGTATATGTATACTTTGTTCGTTCTTAAATATAACGTTATTTTCACGTTATATTTTTCACTACTGTGATTATATTAAAAATGTTAGTTAAATTAATTATTAGCATATGATATTATCAATAAACATTGACTATGTACCATTAAAGTCAACTATGTCATGTATTTAATAAAGAGAGTAATAGATAATCTAATAATATACAAAAAACATTAAGATTAGATGACTCATTTTACTTCCTTAATGTCTTGAAAAAATTAATTAGATCCTATCTTTTGTATTGGTGTAATATTTTTTCTATCCATGAATTCAGTGCTGCTATATCCGTTGATTAGTCTGGTTAAAGGGAATATATAACCACGTATGAGGAGCCTCAGTATTTCCGATTTCCAAGCAATTAATAGCAGACCACAAAGTAAAAAAAATGGAACAACAACTACCACCAAGTGTGTACTCTGAGTCAAACTAGTCAGCTGCTAACACCGGCAATTATCAATGTGTAAAGAAACAAGGAACAACACAAGGAACAACACAAGGGGCGTAGACGAGTTGGTAAGAAAAGGGAAGGTAAGACACCACGTACCTACCAGATCATAGGTTCGAACCCTTGGGAAGTCGTCACCACCAAAATGGAAATATTGACAACGACTTCAGATTAGTCGGTTCCCCTAAGGGGGCCGGACACCGAAGGCTATAAGAAAAAAAAAATGAAACAAGGAACAACTGCATAGTCTACACTATCTAATTAATTCATAGCGGGTAGTTGTCTAAGATTTTTTGGCACACGTAATCTGCTTCACCCTATCTTTAGTTATCCTGATGAGCAACACGTGGATATTTATCTCATCCAGCGGATGGTTTGATTAAACAGCCCTTTTCCTGATCCTAATAGGAGCAATATGGAGATATGGAGTATATTGCATGCCTAGCTAGTTAAGGAAAATAAACACATTAAATAATTTCAAACCTAATTAACCCCGCTGCCTCCAATTTTAGAATACGTTCTTATTCAATTTTCACATGCATACATGTAATGTGTTGGTGGAATTTTTTTCCCAACTATTCCATCCTGTGAAGAAAAAAAATCTGAGTCAACTATAAAGGCTGAGCAATTGAAAAAATCCAACTACAAGGGTTTTATGAAATTAGTGGAAAATTTCATCAATTATGGGACAATTGCACACTAGTCCCAAGTAAGATTTAATTTTAAAGAGGTACAAAAGAATTGTTAATGATCACTATTAATTAACAACTACATTAACCTTTACTAACAAGTGAAAATACATTTTTTGTTTGTAAAAATATTTTAGTAGGCAATATCAAATATCCACAAAATCATGTCCTCATCAAAGAAAATCCAAATAAATAAACTTGCGTATTCAATGGCTCAAATCTCCACATAATCAAGATACTCAATTACTCGTTGTTGTTGACTTGTTATTGTTATTGTAAAGGAGCAAAAGAACGAAATAGTTAAAGCTTGAAGGATAAATTGGCCAAAACACATGCATGCTATCATGGTAAACAAATCAATTGAGGAGGTTAAATATAGTTTTGTGCCAAAAGTTTTTTTTTATAACAAGTTTTGTGCCAAAAGTTACATGCTCTAAAAAGCGAAAGTATTTATATTTTCGTGAGTAATAATTGACAGTTCTAATTTCTAAAACAACCCAACATCTTTATATTAAATTAAACAACTCTTCCGATAAAAAAATGAAACAACTCATTTGTGCAAAATTATCATCTTCATTCACCACAGGATTCATATACCCATCAGGTTCTTATTATTGAACAAAGAGAAAGAAGAGAGAACTCAATTTTAACATTTGCTATCGCTCTTTAATTATCTATTCTCTGTACGTTTACACATATCTATTTCATTATCTAATCTTCAAGTTCATTTTTAATCTCATTTAGTTCTATGTTGAATTTACATTTTATTTATTCTTTCCAATAATTAAAAGTTTAGGTGAAGTATAAAAGAGCATTATACCTTTGAAGTTATTTAGAGTTACCAAAAAAATTAAATAACCTATGAAGATAAGTGGTAAATGACAGGACCTATTTTCACTCGAAATAGAATCGTGCATTGACTTTTGGCCAAAAAAATCGCATTGACTTTGATTCACCCAACAAAAGACTGTTGCAACTAGTGACTCAACAAAAGATTTCGAGTTGGAGTTGAAATAATTAGACACTTTTGTTCACGGAAAATAATTATCACTCCCTCCGTTCCTAAATATACTGTCCGTTCCTAAATATAAGATCATTTTGGTTAATTTAGAGAGATTAAAAAAGACTTTCCAATGAATTAAGATTACATGATCTTCCCAAAATACCCTCACTTAAATTTAAAAGACAAATAGGGATTTGAGAGAGAAGTGAGGGAGCTAAAAAGTATAGGGGTATTCTGGACCAAAATTGAGATAAAATAGAAAATGATCTTATATTTAGGAACTTATCCACTTCCCCAAAGTGATCTTATATTTAGAAATAGAGGGAGTACTATTTATTACTTAGAGTGTGGTGAAGCTAGATCTTATTGTTGTGCCTGTGCTAAGGAAAAATAGCCTACAAATAAAATCAAACATTTTAAAAAAACCAAATACCACGATTACATATAGAGGTAGAAATAGTTCAGGTCTGGTCAAAAAATGACCTATCCTATGTTATAATTGATCAGCCTGAGCATAACCTATGACTTGTTAAAGACAATTTTTTCAAGTCCGACTCTGGCCTGTGGCCTGGATTAGTCTTCCTATCAACTTGTTTGGAAGCCTGATAAATTAAACATATTACAATGAGAGGTTTATAAGGTGAATGGTAGGTAACATTATTTGAATGAATGATTAGAAAATGAGAGGCAATAGACACTATAATAGAGAATGATATAATTTAATGTTATATTAAGAATTAATAAGAAATAATATCAATTAATATATTAATATAATTTTTTATTTAAATAAGTATTATGTAACTTCTTAATAGGTCAGCTTAAAAGGCTAATAGGGTTTTTTTTTAAACTTGAGAAAGACATATTAAATAAAATAGCCCAAAAGAAAAAGTCTGAGCCTAGATATAAAGATGTCAGTCCAAGGCCTTAATGATCCAAGTCATAAGCTCCTGATAGGAACTATTTCTATCCAATCGCACGGAAAGAAAACTACCCAAAGCAACACTCCCTTCATAGTCAGTTGACCAATTCAATGTTTTCTAAAATAAAATAATAATAATAATTTTCTTTAAAATAAATTTACCTAAATTCCTCTATAAGCTAACATATAATCCAATATCCAATATATATATATAAAAAGATTTTACTATTAATTAACTTTTTTATTCCTTAATCTCTTAATAAAAGTAACTAGCTCTTATACGAGTATATAAGAATAATAATGGTAGTACTATAATAGCAAAAATTGCGGAAAGAGGAAACTAACTTATATATACACACTTAAACACTGATTTTTCTATGTAAAAAAAAAAACACTGATTTGGGGTGAACATAGTTGAGAATAGAGTGATGTGCAATATTGGGCTGTGATTGTGAGATTAAGACTTATGTTTTGATGGATGGGTTTGGTGATATTTACAGAAGGGAGGTTGGCTTCTCCCATCCTCGCCATTTCGCTCGACGATTTGTAGCTTCCGAGGTATTCTATTCACATATTCTCTTTCTTTTTTATTTTTATTTTTAATTTGTTTGATTTGCAGTTCATAGTTTAAAAACACTGTAAAACAGATATTTTTGTTTTTTTGGAAGTTAACCAAGCAAATTGACTTTTTTTTTTTAGAAATCAACTATACAAAGTTAATCACTTTAACTATCTTTTTTCCAGAAAATTAATTTATTCTGATTATAAATTAATATATGATCTAATGTACATGTGACATGTTATTATTTAGTGGTCTTAGGATCGGAGAGAGTAAGATAGTTTATAAGTAGAATATACTACATCTAGTCCTAAATATAACACCTAATTGACTTTTTTTTTGAGAGATTAAAGTTGCAAAATAGATTATTAAGTCATGACGTATTTGATATCTTTTTAGATTATTCATTAGCTTATAGATAAAATAAACTAGTGTAAGAGAAAAAATTAGGTAAATCAATTTATAATTAACTTATTTTGGTTTATTTTAGGATTTTTTAAAAAAGTCAACTAGGTCCTATATTTATGGACCGGAGGGAGTAATAGTTTTACGGGAAAAAATAACTATAGACATTCAAGGTGATTAATTTTGCATAATTGATTTCTCAAAAAAAAAGTAAAAGTCATATTATAATTAGGACATTAGGACTGTAGGGAGAGTATTGAGATTAGTGTGTTCAAGTTTATGATTTGCACGTGGATGGATTATGAAGGAGATGGAAAAAGTTTATTACTTGCGTTTGGATACTCTGATTGACCTTATTTTCTGAGAGATACAAGGTGTGAAATGCAACACGATGAATCTAATGTGGAATTATTTGTGTTTTGTAATTAGAGTATTTTATTAAGTTGCACAAGTGATTATACAGGCTACAGAACTTAATTTTTGCATCCTTTTATTGAAGATAATCCACTTTGATTTGGTATCATGGGATAATAATGATGATGATTAGTTTTCTGAATTGTCCTCCAGTTTTAGTGATTGTGTTATGATATCATTACCACTGGATAGTTTCATTGCTAGTATGCTTCTCTATGCAGGCCATAGTAAAGCAGTTGAGTTTGTATGGGAAGTTAGATGGTCATGATGGGTGTGTAAATGCTGTGGAGTTTAACTCTACTGGTGATCTTCTGGTCTCAGGTTCTGATGACCAGCAAGTAATGTTTTGGAATTGGGCATCCAAAACTAAGTTGCTTGAATATCCTTCTGGTCACTCTGAAAACATATTTCAGACAAAAATTCTGCCATTTTCGGATGACCGCAAAATAGTGACTTCTGCTGGTGATGGCGAGGTATCATTTTCTGTACCATGTATTCTTTGTAACTCCTTAGGCCAACAGAGTTTCTTTTATTTCTACTCTTTATTATTGAAAAAGGGCAATTCTCAATTGCAATGTATTGCAATGTCATTTCTTATTCTATGGCGCCTTGTAATTTTACCTTGTTATTGTTGTGCTTCTTGCCCCTTGCTTTCCTTTTCAATATGCCAATGTCGACTCATTAATTTACATGCCTGGTCATTGGTCTATCATAGGGGTAATATTTTGAAACTTTAAAGTAAAGAGTGCTTCTTTAGGACAAGCCTACTTTTATCAATGCTCTCTTGAAAACCTCCTTCGTACCCTTATGCTAATGGTGAATGGGCCTGCAGGTAAGGCTTGGCCATCTCTCTGAGGATGGTACGATAGAAACTACTATGTTGGGGAAGCACCAAGGTAATGTATACAAGCTAGCTTTAGAGCCAGGATGTCCTCATATACTGTATAGCTGTGGTGAAGATGGTTTTATTCAACATGTAAGTCAAGTGTCTAAGCTTTTCCCCTATTGAAGCTTCCCTCAATGCTATACAGTCCAAGTTATTAGTTTTGTTTCTTTTGCAGTTTGATCTGCGAAGTGGTTCTGCAACAAAACTTTTCCGTTGTTCCTTATTGACAGAAAATAACGAGCAAACTTCCTACAGGATAAGGTTGAATTCAATTGTGATTGATTCAAGAAATTCAAATTACTTTGCGGTTGGAGGATCAGATGAATTTGCACGTGTATACGACATTAGAAAATACCAATTGGATGCTACTAGTAATTCAGATGCTCCATTCAATACTTTTTGCCCTCTTCACTTAATTGGCTCAAATCATGTCCAAATCACAGGATTGGCATTCTCAAGCCAGAGTGAGCTCCTTGTTTCTTATAACGACGAGCTCATCTATTTATTTCAAAAGAATATGGGACTAGGTGGCTCACCTTCTGCTGCATCCGAGTTGAATACACTTGAACAGGCGCGTGTTTTCTCTGGTCATCGAAATGCACGGACGGTTAAGGGAGTGAGCTTCTTTGGCCCTAACGATGAATATGTTTTGAGTGGCTCAGATTGTGGTCATATTTTCATCTGGAAGAAGAAGGATGCTAAGCTGGTGAGATCAATGGTAGGTGATCAACAAGTTGTAAATCAATTTGAAGCCCACCCACATATTCCAATTCTCGCTTCTTGCGGTATGGATGATGATGTGAAAATATGGTCTCCACAAGCTAGTGATATTCCTCCACTTCCCGCAAATATAGAAGAGGTATTATGTGCTGACTTTGCTTTTCCCTTCTTGATTTGTTATTTATCTTTGGACTTTGGGTTTAATGTCTAATCAATGTGCTATTTTATTGGACTAAAACCTGGTGAAGGTGCATGAGTGTTAATTTCCTTGTTAACTTCTTTGAACAGATAATGGAGGCAAATAGACATGGGAGAGAAGATGGATCACGTTTAGCTCTTACCCCTGATGTTGTTATGCATGTTCTGCGCTTGCAGAGGCGGCAGACATTGGCATATGTTGAAAGAAGTTACAGTGGAGCTGATATTTTCAGTGATGACGAAGATTTGGAGGGCTACTTCTTCTGATTGAATCTTCATTGATTCAAAAATATTGCAACATCAGCTAGGCCTATAGAAGTAGTGGGTATCAATATCACTGCTGATGGCTGACTAAATGTTTTTAAGTTTATTTTTTTTAAAAAAAAGAGCTTCACACTTTTGAAGCAGAGTCGTGTACATACAAGAATTGTATGAACTTAATATAGGACCTTTCTTCATAAAGTAAAATGTTTGGTATAGAATTGTGCCTCCTAGTTTTGAGTTGCCGTGTTTTTTTGGTTGCTGTTCTTCCCCTGCCTTGTACTTTGTTAATTTAAAAGGTTCGCTTATTGCGTAATTAAGTACTTGTTCAATGAACTAATGAAGTATGCATTCGGCCGGAAGCGTGGAGATTAAGAAGGTTTGAAAGGGAAAAGGGGAATGAAACTGTGGAAGAAAATGAATGGAAGTATTTCCTTTCTTCTATCGCCTATTAAAGTTGGATGGATTTTGGGTTCTGCCTAAAAACAAGACAAACCAAGCCAACTGGTGAGACTTGAGATTTACTAAAAGGCGTTCAATATTTTATGTTTGACGCACAACAAACTTTTCTTCCTTATGTGTCTACTACTACTGAACACATTACATAAGCGAAAAAACTGTTAAAAATCACAAATGTCACAACATAAATGATTTATGCCATTGTAATGTTCATTGAACAAAAAAAATCCAACTTAACTGTTATACATAAAGTTATAGTGGAAATTATCATTACATAAATCTATTTCACAGTAAATGGGCACTCATTGGTGCAAAAAAAAAAAAAAACAAAAGAAAATAAAAGAAAAAAAGAACATATGGTGCCTAGCAAGTGTGCTAAGTCATCTCAACATTATTCTTTATCTGAAATTTTTTGTGGATGACAATGTTGACAACCGATAGGTTCTTATGTATCCTTCCTTGCACATTTTCTTTATACGTACATTGGATTAAAAGCCAATGCCTCCTCGTAGATCATATTTTTTATTTGCTCTTCATCCAAGGGAGTTTGCTCAAAATCAAAGTTGAATGCCTTAGGGCATATTGGCTCATCAGCTGCATCATGCAGTTTAGCAAGATATGGGTGTGCTAATGCTTCTTCAACTGCACGGCATCAAATAAATCGAAATGAAATCTCCCACCAAATATAGAACTCATCATACTCTACATTTAGCCTATTATAGTCAAATTATGACAATAAACATGACTCGGTAAACATTGTCTGTTTCTTCTTTACATGTGGAAAAGGTTCATGCTACAATTGAAAATTTCAGAAAACAGAAAGTCTAGTTCACCAACTTATATAGATTTAGCTATCCAAAAACACTGCTAAAAGTCATATTGAAAAACCAGCTATTGACAATCTTAGTACCACACAAGTTCCAAAATCCCATGTTGCACTAAAAACTAGGGAGTTACCAGTGGAGATGTCAACCTATATTGTTTCATATATATTTCTCTTTATGTTTTAAACAAGGCATCTGAATTGATCTAGAAGCAATATGACTGGAAACTAACAAACATAAATGTTTCTTATCTAGCAACACAAGCATAAATGAAAGGTAAGTAATAAGAAGTTTACCTGTAATTCTTCGTGTGGGGTCAATAGTCAACATTCTATCAATGAGGTCAATGGCTAAGGGATGAACATGAGGGAAAACCCTTGCTAGAGGTTGACGAGGATATTGGGGGAGTTGTCTGATATATCTTCTTGCATCCTCATTTCTCACCAATCCAATGTCAGCCTCAGTTGGAGTGCCAAGAAGCTACAGCAAAATAACCAAATTAAGCATACATCCAGAAGTTACATTATATACAAGTACAATATGGATTGTATTTGTATTTATCATACTAAACAATCAATATCATATGCTATATTATTATTATTATCATCATCTTACCTCAGTCAATAGGCGCATCTGATGCACATGATCTCTTCCAGGAAATAGAGGTTTTTTATTCATTAACTCCATGAAGATGCAACCAACAGACCACACATCTATAGCAGAGGTGTAATCTGAGGAGTTCAATAACAATTCAGGAGCCCTATACCATCTAGTAACTACATATTCTGTCATGAAATCATTTTCCATAGTCGTTGTTCGTGCGAGACCAAAGTCACATATCTTCAAATCACAGTTTGCATTCAGCAGCAAGTTACTTGGTTTCAAATCTCTATGAATGATATTTGCAGAATGTATATACTTTAGTCCACGTAGAATCTGATACAAGAAGTACTGCAAGAGTATATAATCATCAGCAACATGTTAGAGCAATATGTTTCAGAGAAGACAAATGTGATGCTTGGAAGTAAAACAGCACTTACTTGGCTGTGTTCCTCTGAGAGATTTTGGTTTGAGCGAATGATTTGGTGAAGATCAGTATCCATGAGTTCAGTAGTCATGTAGACATCAGTAAAATCTCTACGCAATGGTGGTGGAATCACATCTCTTAAAGCAATTACCTGTTATATGCACAGAATATTTTAGAACTAGATTTCAATATTACCACATGCAGAAATCAAATCAGATAAAATTATTTGATTATTAATTAACATAAATTAAAATATAATTACACAAAATTCATTATGATTAAGTGGTTCATTCAACTTTTTTTTAATCTCTACAAAAAATTGTCAAGTGGGGTCATTTAGGAAGGGAGGAAGTATTTGACAAGTAATTTAAATTTGTTTAAAGGCTTAAGATTTTTGGTTTCTCAATTTAGAAAGTCATGGTCAACAACCATTGCCAACAATATAGGTGATAAACTCTGTACCAAATATTACCACTAGGTTACTCACAATTAACCATTTCCATTAATCAAAAGTCAAAACAAAACTGCAGACAACAAGATAAACGCTAATAATTATACCACATCATGAATTCACTTGCCATAAAAACTCACATTTTCATGATCCAAATGGCGAAGAAGCTTGATCTCACGAAGTGTGCGCTTAGCATCCATGAGATTGTCAAAAGCATTGGCTATCTTCTTAACAGCCACCATTTCATTAGTCTCCGTATTCATCAGCGAGCTTCATCACATAAACACATAACAACAAACATCTCAGAAACCAAAATGCTACCTAACATTGTACATATCAAAGCACGGAATTAAAGTCAAACAAAAAAAATGCTTCCTCCTATATTAAGTATAATTGCCCGTTGACTTTTTTCTAAATGCTAGTGAAATCAACAACTTAGTACTAAAATATGTATACTCTCTCTATTAGCTATCTAGTTGACTTTCTCGAGAATCCTAAGAAAGGTAAACAACTGACTTGAACTTGATTTTCCTGAGTTTTTCATTAAACTAGTTTATTTGACTTAGCTACCATATGATCTCATATTATACAGAAAAACATTATGATTAAATGGTTCATTTCATTTAATCAATTTCTAAAAAAAAAAGTCAACTAACTCTTATATATAAGAATAGAGCACAGGGAGTACTAGATTAAAAACTTCAGCTAAATCAATTTGTAAATAACTTATGTACAACTTTTCTTAGTATTTAAACAAGATAATTAGTTTTATAGTATGTAGCAATAGAGCACCGACAAAAAAAGGTGAAACGAATATGTAGGAAAAGAAGTAAATATTAATATTACCATACGATTCCATAGGCACCACGACCAATAGGCATAATCGGAGGCCTATACTTAGCTGGAACTTCAAAAACATTTCCAAATATGTTATACTGAATAAACTGCCCTCCATGAGTTGCAACAGCCGGAAAATCTCCACCAATATTTGGATCCACCATCATACTATTTACTATGTCTCACTCACAAGTCACAACAAGCTCTTTAAATATTTATATAAATATATCACTCAAAGTAGCTAGTCTTCTATCTCCTCTATGTATATATGTGGAGAGTGTTGAAGATAGAAAATATGGTGTGGAATGAGAGGAAGAGAAGAATGAGATGTTAATAAATATATATATGAAGAGTGTGAGTTGTGATGGAGATGAGTTCCAAGTAGATGCTACGAAGATGACACGAAAACGCGCGAGAGAAAATGTTGAGCAACGCGTTGGGATGTGATCGGATGGCTCATATTGCAGCCGCCTCTAATCAACGGTCTGTGTTTGTTCAATTATTTCAACTGCCATTGTGTTTTATTTATTGGCATGTAGTATAGTCATCATCCATCAATCAGCCATCTCACTCTCATCTCATTTAATTTTTATTTTATTTTGACCCACCATTTAAGTTTAATTTTATTTTAGAACTAAATATCCAAAAACAGTTCAAATTCATTTTTCATCAAGAAAATAAGATATTTCTTTCTTTCATTTATAAGTATAATATCTGGTTATTTTTTTAGTTGGAGAGATAGATCAAGGAATATTAATGAGTCACTTAGCCATAATGTAGTTTGTGTATTAGTATTGTGTGTTAAAAAATAGTTTGAAACAAACTGAGGTAAATTAATTCAAAGGTATGATTTGTTAAGATTTATTACGATTTTTTAAAAAGTTAATTAAGTTTTATATTTAAAATAATTGATGGGTGAAACATAATTTATTTGTTACGAATTATTTATGTAGGTCATAATATTATTTTAGGGATTGTTTTGGCAGCACAGAGGCAGATTTTTTTTTTTTATCGTTAATTGGCCATATTTGACCAACTTTCTTTCAAATGAAATCCTTATAGAAGAGCGTGAGAAGCTATGAGAAAGTGTGTATTCAACTAAAGAAAAAGATGGAAATTGTTTTTCCCTGTGAAAGATGATTATTATTGTTATAACAACAACAATGATGAAACTACTTTAGAAGAAATGTCAATGGAACCACCAGTCAAACAGCACATGTTGACAATACTACGCACCAAGTGCCAGCGTTTATTTATTTTTTCTTTTGAGACACGTTTGTGTATACTATATAATAAATCAGTCTTATAATGAACACAGTTTCTCAGGTTTATGCAAGTCAAACAATGATATTTCTTTGTCAGCTATTCATCAAAATCCAAAGTTTAGAGGGAAAAAAACGATATGAGCTTTGCAAACTTGTCGCTTCTTCACTAAACGGACAATTCTTGCTGACGGCATTAGCTGGGTTTTTTTTTTAACCTTCATATTGGCTAGAGTTCTCGTATATACTGTATTGGTCCCTGACTCGCTGCCAACCATATTGTATATAGGTTAAATAAATAAATTATTTAACTATAAATTAGTATATTTTTTTATACTTCTAGGAAAACATAACACTGAGATGTATATTATTATAATAAAAACATCATACTACCAGAATACTGAGATGTATTTTTATTACCAGTGAGATGTATAGGAGTATTATATTACTCAATTTGTTCCTAAATATAAGATCTCTTTAATTTTTTTAAGAAGTTAAGGATGCAAATCAAACCACTAAATCAAAACATATGTAATGTGTAATTAGATTATATACGTTAATTTATAAGTGGAATAAATTAGTTTTTGAAGAAAAAATATAAATATGGATAATTTAAAATGATTAATTTTACATTCTTCATGTCTCCAAAAAATTCAAAGTGAAGTGTCTTATAAATAATTAGGACCATAGGAAGTGTATGTCAATATATAAATCAAACAAACTAGTTTAGAGAAAAATATATAAATATAAATACTTAAAATAATTTATTTGATTCCCTAAATTTCTCAAAAATTTGTCAACTGAGTTTACTGCTTTTTTTCATCCTTGATATAAAATGTAATTAACTAACTTGGTAAAGTTAAATAAATTATTGAATCATAACATGTTATATGACCGCTTAGAAATATTAGCGCGAATGATTAATAGGGAGCCAAATGATAGATAAAATAAATAAAAAATCTAATAACCAAAATTATTTTAAAACTTAAGTTTTTTTATTTAGTATGATATACTACCTCCGGTCCTAAATATAGGACCTAGATAACTTTTTTTTGGAGAGGTTAAGGTTGCAAAATAGTCTATTAAATAATGACATATTTGATATATTTTTAGATTATCCATTAGTTTATAAGTAAAATAAACTAGTTTAAGGGAAAATATTAAGTAAATCAATTTATAATTAACTTATTTTGCTTTTTTAAGGATTTTTCAAAAAAGTCAATTAGGTCTTATATTTAGGACTAGAGGGAGTACTAAATAGTAAATATATTGTGAGGCATATAGAGTCTTATAAGCTTCTTCTAGGTCTTATTTCGGTTTGAAAAGTTCATACGGCAACATCAATGCAGTGTCAACACTTGCACGCACGAGTGAAAGCAGTCAAATTGTATTATATACTTGAATAAATAATAGTGCTTGCACTCCAAATCGCTGAGGTTAGTCCAAGATAAGTAGTTGTCAAGTGGCTCAATATTAATAGGTGGAATGGGTCATTGTGGCTAGGATACGTGTGAGGAGTCAATATTATACCCAGTCCTAATTTGTGCCCGGTCAAGAAATAATATAGCTGGCAACATTCAGAAATGTGAAAGTCAATTCTTTTTATAAGCCAGAACTTACTTCATATCAATCAAAAACTAGGCATAGTCAAAGGGCAATGTCTCACAAATTTTTTGCATTGTTTAGTTTTAACTGTCCTGCTCTGCTAGTATATATAAGGAAGTTTCAGTCCAAAAAAAGTATATATAAGGAAGTTCGAAATTAACGATAGTCCTAATAAAGCTGTTAGATTTTTAAAATTAACTAATTAATTCAAAAGTTGTTGTGGTTTACCTTTTTCCAAATTCTTTTATTAGAGACGGGGAGGGAGTAGTAGGCACTAGACATATTGAGAGTTCTGACTTCTGAGTGATAGGATGGGCTTAAGGGGTGAAAAATGGTCAACCATAATTGACTGCAGTCAATGCATAAACTTGTCTAGACTAAGAGTTAGGGAACAAGTTTATATGCATGGTGGAAATAGTGCAGACTTGGCACTATTTAGATGTTGATACATGCATATTTGAATTCATGAAAGAAAAACGCGGTATATTTGTAATCTTATGTTCCAAGCTCTAGGCCATGTCTCTATGAAGGTACCTACACTTGGTTAATCTATAGCCACTTTATGTGAATTGTGGTGCTTAAGATATCTTGAGCAATCAACAACTCTGAGAAAAGACTAATATGGTAGAAACAATGCAGTAACAGGAATTTCTTCATTAAAAAATAAACAAGAATATGGTAGTAACTTATTGTCGGTTTACTTCGAAGAGTGATTCAAATTCTGATTTTCATTAGGCCAAAGTTAAAGTGGGTTAACTTAATACTGTGACTTGACTTACCATCCATAAACTCGAGAAAGAGATTGCATTATTCAACTATGTCATAATTCAGTTAATTAGTACAAAGAATGGGACCATATGGGATCGTTAATGTTTACAAGAAATGTTACTCAAAAAAAGAGAGACTGATTCCCATCAAAACCCGCACTGTGTGTGTATATGTGAGACCCCAAACAAACAAAATTCAATAGTTACATTCTATGATGAATCTCCCGCTCGCTCCTCTACAAAAATTTAGTCTAAATATACTCTATTCCTATTCTACAAAAGGGAACAGTCAACCAAAATATTGACATATGTGATATGCCTCCCATGAGGGTTGGCAGTAAATCACTTTCTAAGAAGTCTCATTCAGTGCTCATTCTATAAATTTGAGAAGTGCCGCTTCTTTCTGTATATTCTTGGCCGGAAAATCAGATGGACATGATTGGATCAATCCTCATCCTCTGCTACTAATGAGGCAAAGGAGAAAGGCTTGAACTTGTAGCCATCTCCATGGTAGAATTTGTTTTGGAATTCTACCCAGTGAAGACGCAAGGCGTGAAGGAAAGCGCTCAGCGTCTCCATCATGAGTAGTATGAAGGCAGTTGCAAAGGAAAAAACAGCTAGGCCCACTAACCGAATGACCAGATTGTCATACCTGTTATGTTTGCAATTAGACATGTCTTTTAACTATGAAAGAATTTAGACCAAAAACGAATCTGAAAGTCAGAAACCTAGATTTGCTCAAAAAAAAAAAGAGTCAGAAACCTAGATGAAGGTATCATCATGATTGTAGTGTCTTCATAATTTCTCCCTTAGAAGCCACATACTTAATCAGACTAAATAGCATTTAAATTGATTAAAATGACTTCATCTGCCACTCTACCATAATTCCATGAACCATTAACTAAATCAGGATGATTCCAGAACATAACTCGTGAGTTATGAGCAGTACATTTTGTTGTATTCTAAAAATAAATACTCCCATGTGTTCTTAATAGATTTATTTGGTCACGAATATAAGATCCATTTCAAAATACTATATACTCCAAAATTTGTTTAGTTCTTATTCATTATCATGTCTGCCAAAATAAGAATCAATAAGAATAAAGCAAACATTTCTCGATGAAGATGTTGATGGCACATCGAAATCACGAAATAAAATGACAGGATTCAGCTTACCCCCAAGAAAGGAGGAGGACTTTTTCATAGAAAACAGTAGAAAGTTCTGAGTGAGCCAAGCTGCAAAAATGGTAACAAGTAAGTGATAACAATATAGAATATAGGAAATCAAAGCAATGAGGGAACATCAAAGCTGATCAAACCTTAATGCCCAGAGTCTAAGGTATGATGCTGTATTTGAAACAGCACCAAGGACAAACTCTATGGAGTGGATCATTTGGTGAACAAAGACCTCACTAAAATTAAATTCCTCGTGGTGTTGCCTAGACCTTGCAGAATCTGGTTCCACCTCAAGATCCATCTCAGATGTATTGAGCCTATCATAAGAATTTCCTTGATATCTCTGCACGATGTAACGAAAATAAATGATTAGCAACCGTCCAAAAAATCTAAGGAATTACCCTCTCATTGTACTGTAAATGAAGATGAACTCAAATCAACAAGTATATACACGCTTGTAATTAAAAATTGGAGAATAAATCATATGCAAGGAAAGGAAAGGCACTACCTCTGTATGAAGCTTCTTTAATATAAAAGGTTTTGGAAAGAGCATCCATGGAACTGCAACTAGAGCCAATAGCAACAAAACAATCTGTATACGAAAATCTCTCAATCAGAACCATGACAACCAGGAATCAATACAACACTAATTTAATTAGAAAAAAATAGAGAAAAAAATCATAAGCAAACCTGAAGAAACCTTTGACCCCAGAACAACTGATTCTCACCAAGATTGTCAGTGGGACTTAAAAACATGTAAATCATTACATGATAGAGGTCTGCTTGAGAACCAGTACACCACTTAACAATAATGAGAAGGGAAAGATACCCAAATAGACTGTTAAGGAAAATCATCTGCGGCACAAACTGGTACCTAGCAACATGGAGAATAAGTAAAGACAGTCTACATGAATGATGGCATAGAGATTGTGCAGGTGCAGGGCAAAAGAGAGAAATACCTTATATCCACTGAGTTGCTAAAGAAACGAGCATTGAAATAACTTAATATAATTCCTAAGTTCATCTGCACCACTCCCAAAAGAATGGACATCTTCATCTTGAGTGAGTTCAGAAAAGGCAACTCTGATCTGCTTCCTCGCCAGCTGGGATCCACACCAAATGGGTATGTATCATGGCTTTTGACTAAGCCAGCAGTATGTGCATCCCTGATCAGACCAGAAGAAGGATGTTTAGCACCAAGGATAAACCTTGTCAAGGAAAAATTTTCAAGCCACACATGCTCAGCCGAGATAAGCCCAATGTTGGGAGCAATTTGAAAGAAAAACTTAAAAAGACAGCAACATAGTGAAGAGCTTATGTGAGACAGGAATCAGATGAACCCTGATAAAGTTGAAGTAAATATGAATACAGAAATTACTCAGATATGTTAAGCACCAGCCAGCAGTGAGCCAAATATCTTAATGACAGAACAAAAAACAAATATCTTAAGAACAGGAACTGAAAAAAAATAACTAGCAAAGAGAATGAAGATTGGAAAAAGATGTAGCACACCTGCATGAATTTTCTCGGCAACCATAAGCAGATCTACCAAAAATGTGAAAAGGAACAGAGAAGAATTCATTGTAGATTAGCCCACAATAGATTGAAAACAGAGCCATCAAAAGAAGCACATAGCGACCTCCAAATAGCATCTCCATAAAGCTTCCAAGTTTCTGGAAGAATTGAAATATTTAATACAACAGTGCTTGAATGAATGACGAAGCATATCAAAAGAACAATGAGTATGAATACCTCATTATTAGCACAATTGAAAAAGTATGTAAGGTTTCTGACATCTCAAATTGGCTTCAATTTATCAAAAGTCTACTATATTATTATATCACAAGCTGTTTTAATAGTATTATTTTATCACAGTACATACAATTTTACTTAAATAATGACACGGGCAGAGGGAAACTACCTGTGTGCTGTACTTGTTTTCACGTGCTATAAGAAATAATGCTCCAAGCAACAGGCAGATTCCATGACCCCAGTCCCCAAACATCACAGCAAAAAGAAATGGGAATGTAATTACTGTATAAACTGAAGGATTTGCTTCTTGGTATCTTGCAACACTGCCAAAAAAGGGGATCATCATGAAATTTAGAAGTTATCGTGGCCGCAAACTATAAAAGTATTAACTTAGAAATTAGAAGTCAATAGTTTATTTCAGTTACGACATATCCCTGAATCAATCAACAATGACAACCTGTATAAAGCAAACATGTTACAGAAAAATCACGTGACTAAACAGCTCACGAAGTTTTATGTGCTCTTAATCAGGCATCAGATAATAAGAATAGTTCAGAAGCATTTAAGGAGCAGGAAAGAATTGCTAACTCATGCACTATCAACTAGCCCTACAACTAACTTCAAGATATTAAGGTAAGACGTTGCTGCAACTAAACAATGAAGATATTAGCCTCACCCGTATGCATCAACAATTTCCTGGAAAGCACTGGTGAAGTGGTTGGTTCTAAAATAAGTAGGTGGTGATTCCACTGCATCCATCGGATGAAATATTATGCCAACTTGAGAACTACTATCAAAAGTTGCACGATGCAGTGCCTCCTGGATCTGTTAAATAAATAGATGCCATTTTTTTCTTGAGAACAGATGAAAAGTATGGGGCACATAACCAAACATAAGGAGTTCACATAACCTGTGTTTTTGCAAATATGGGGCACCATCCTTCTCCAACAAGGCATTTTTTTGTGACATCAAAATTAAGCATGTTGAGTGTATCATACACAGCCTTCTCTCTTCTTACCTAGGAATAGATTAGTAATTAGAAATATTATTTCAAATTAAATATCTCTCACGTGCACACAATGATTTACTAGTTGAAATCAATTTGAAAATACAAGCATATATATGATAAGAAAACATGTGGAGGGCACATATTATATTTTACCATATTTATCCATTTTGCTACATGACCCTCTATGAAAGCAAGCGCCTTGTTCCTGTGTCTAATACCAGCATCCAAAGTTGCTTCTAAGTCAACAAGACGTGAAGAAACCTGTCAAAAAAATTTAAAATCTTTCAACCGCAAGTCATACAGTTCACAGCCACCAATGATATTGTATAAAGCAATTTCAAAAACATAGAGGATAAGCAATAGTAGACCTAATTCATAGTCTCTCAGATTGTAAAAAGATTCATTTGAAGCCTAAATATTTAAATTCAGGTTTGGTAATTGGTACAAAATGTTGCATTAAATTCAGGACGGCCTATAACCAAGAATGAAGTGGCTTTCAAAACATGCAACTGGGAAATTGTGATTTTTCTTTTCTCTTACAAAGTGCTGTCCCAAATAAACCCAACCACATCTAAGGCACACTTTTGCACCTTTGCTTTAATAAAAGAGTGAATATAATGAAGTAAAACATGGAAGAATCCAGCATGATTGAAGAGGCCAGAAACAACATCTTTCTCACGTTAAGCTTTCGAAGGAAAGATAGTCAGCCTCCATGTGAGCATACGTACCTCCCTGGTTATTTGCCTATGTTTATGTATATCTTCAGGCACAGGGTAACAATTTGCACCAAATGCCTCACAAATTTTTAAAATCTTTGTTCTTGCCTGCTCCCCAGAGAAAAATACAACGAACACTGTTTTCTCAACCTGAAAGAGACAGTTCAGGAATCAAGGTCATAGAAAATAGAAAATGCATCGATGGAAAATCAAGTAAAATAGGTCATGCTAATAAAAACACAAAAAAAGGTCCAATCCAATTTGAGTCCCCACAAGCTAATAACAACATAGATTAAAAAAAACCATGGCAAACTCATCACACTTATTAAAACTGATAATATAATAAGAAAGAAGAAAACCATCTCTGTTGAAATAGGATCCATGATTTGTTCATCAGCTGGTGCCTGGTTGAAAAGCATATTGCCTCTTGTAGCACGAAACAGCATCCTTTCAAACCTAAGAACTTTAGATTTACAAACTATCCCACTGATGAATCTTAAACCAGATTGATTTGACGATCCAGGCCTGGTTTCCTGTAATAAAACAAATTTATCATAGAATAGCTGAAAGATAAAATGCATGTGTGACTAGAAATAGAATCCACACTACTTGTAGAGGGAAAGTATCTAGGATAGTAAAGGATATAAGAGTAACCTGTTCAAGCAAAGATACAGTATCAACATAGTCATCATTATTAGAGTATACATGTTCCTCCAGTTCTCTCTCCTCAACAGCAGCGTGGCTATGACTTGATGCAAGAAAACCACATGCCTGAAATTTTGCACAAAATTATTATCCTACATGAACTAGAAAGCATTTCGAACTGAAAATATAGGAGTGCAAGAATACATAAAGAATAAAATACCATGTCTGTATTTGACTGAACACATTAAAAGCAATATTACTGAAAAAAAAATGAATGGAATAAACAGAAATTTGGCACTTAGTAAAATGATCAGAAAGGTCGACTCTTTCTAGAAAAGGACAACTAAGCAAGCTAGCAAAGAATTTTTTACCTTTTGCAACACAATCTTGAACTCCAAAAGCTCATTATATGACTGTTGAAGTTTCTCACTATTAGAGTTCATTTCATTCAGTTCATGCTCATGTTCAGCAAGTTGAGCCTGATACAAGAAAAATCCAATATATAACATTTATTGTTGGATTCAAGAGAAAAGGAAATAATCCATAATAGCTAATCACTAGCACCATTTTATAAAAGTCAATAAATCCATCATATCTGAAGGAAAAAGACAGTAAGATAAAAAGGAACCTCTAGTTCCTCTAACTCGATATCAGGCTGCATGGAAAGGCTAGGAGAAAACATCAGACCAGCTTTATTGATTTGATCCTTGAAGAATCGTAGCTTTCTTGACATTTCTGCACACCGCTTTACCTGCCATGAAAGAAATACATTCAATATCAGCAAGAAAGAAACAAAATCAACTTTGAAATTACTGTCACCATTCACAACTATTTTTTGTTATGACAATCATAACTTTGATTTAGATAGCAACATCAACTACATGCATCACAGTCCCTTTTCCCTCTACATGATATGAATCAGTCACTACCTACAATAATTCAATATGAGGCCATACACTGCAGCATTAAGAACCCAATGGATATCTAACTATAGGACGGAGAATTACCTGATTGGCAAAGGTTCTTTGGAAGGGGCTTTTATCATCATTCAACTACAAAAAGGAGAGTGTCCATCAGATATGCATTATTAAAGATCAAAACAGTTTATATTCCAACCCATCTCAAATAATTTACTTGAGACACGTGCAAAAGTAATTATAAGTAACCATTATCTTGCACATCAATTCACTTTGAAAAGGAAGAATGGAAGAGTTTCCACTGACAATAACTTTCTTTTACAATTTCTTAGTCATGGTTTATATAATGATAAAATGTTACAAGATCTGATTTCTAAGGAATGATGGCGTGCATACAAACAAATATACAATAAACTATGCATAAGGCTTAGAAAAAGTTCTCGACATCACTGATGAAAAGATATACTAGCCCAATTCAACCTAAATTATCAGTGGGAATAAACCATGCACTACATTAGCAGCACATATTCATTGGCACACAATCTTGACTACCAGTAAAACTGAAACAAAGTAAAGATAATCTGAAACCAGCCTTCTAGACCTACACGGATGCAAGTGCCACAAAGCCAGATTCAAATCAGTGAATAGGAAGCATCAAACCAACAACTCACGGAAACACCATATCAATCACCAAACCACCGCCAATGAGTAATCCAGTCTCCATAACTTCAGAAACTATCATCAAACATAACTTAGCTCACAAACTAACAACTAATAACTAAAACTAAACTTTTCCATCCATATTCTATTAAATTTGCACCTCTCATACCACAATTAAATCCATTATATCAAATAAATTTCACTCAAAAATAAAACTACTCTTAAACTATTGAATCAATTTGCATATAATTCCGATCAATTCAACTCCAGCGTAAATTTCCACAATGCTGAGAATCAATATTCAAACTCAAAACAATAGCAAAAACTCAAACACATGCTTCAACTAAAACAACGATTAAAAAAGGCGCGAAAAACAGCAAAATTAACAGAAAACAAGTTCGGATCTGAAAAAGAGAGTTACATCGCGAAATTGAAGAAGGCCTAGTTCACCGAGATAAGAAACGGCCCTATGAGCAGATTCAACAGGCATAATTAGTTGAACGAAGGTCATTTTCTCAGAGCGCATCAGATCCATGGGCGGCAAATTGTGAATGTAATCCATTTTCAAGCAACAGAAAATGGATTTTGTTCAGATCTACGCTTCAGATCTGAGATTATCTCTGCGTTTTGAGAATTTGTGATCGTTATTTTGGAGATTCGATGGACATTGGAATGGGAAAGTTGAAAGAAGTTTCAGAAGGTATGGTTATGTATTGTGGAAGGAAAAGTATGTGAATATTAATATATTTTTATAAGTTTATGACTTTATAAGTGTGTATGTGTACGAGTAAAAAGAAATTGGACAGCTTAAAAACTTAAGTGTGACACATTAGTTTCGTCTTCCATTGATATTGACCATGCCACCTGTTTCTTGGTATGTATGTTGTGTCTCAATATCGTGAGAGGGAGTTAGAGAGGGAAATGGATTATGAAAGGGAGTTAGAGAGGGAAATGGATTAACTGAACAAATTGCATTCAACTTATTTAAAGAAAATTAGATATAGTAGTACTCTGTATTTCATATTGATGTCTCATATGGTTTCTATTTATAGGTCTCCACACATTGAGGTGGATATTCATAGTTAAAGAAGAATAAAGATAGACGTAATGCAAATAATCACAAAAAAACCACACAAGTCATTGGTGGGACCATGGGAGTGTAGAGTTAATATAACAATATTCATAGCACTCCCATTTGAATGAACATAACAAATATTTTTGTGTTTTGTTAAAATCTTATTAGAAAAAATCCAATGAGACAAATATTCATAATGACTTGCAGAACATTTGATGATGAAATCTATTTTTTCCTAGTTTTTTTATATAAAAAGAAACAAAATAAGACTGAATAAAACTAATAATCAAGTACATTCTTAAGAAGATGCATCACATCAACATGAATGCAAATTTTTGTTAGCTTTAAATGTGTCGAAGAGTGTGCCAGATCTAAAGCTTTCCATTTATATCTTGTTCAATATCATATTTTCAATGAATGGATACACAACATGATTTTGACAAGAAGAAATAAGACATGTAAGAGGAAATAAGACATGTAAGGGGATTTTTTGGTTGATCAAAGGTGAAACTAGAGGATAAATGACACTAACAATATCACCTTTGATGTGAGAGAGTGTAGATTGCTCTTTCAAATGTTTTAAATTAATGGATACCAAATTACAATTGCTATAAATCTATAATCTTTATCAAAATACTATAAATCTATAATCTACTCATAATTGTGTAGATCTCTTGAAAATTCTGGTTTATGTCATAAGTAAAGCCATAAAACTTAGAACTAATTTCTCTTTAGTCTTAATTATAAGATTATTTGGACTTTCTTTTTTTAAAAAAAATTAAAGATGTAATCAATCATTTTAAATTGTCAACGATTACTTTTTTCTTAAAAATAATTTATGATGTTTATAAACGAACATGTCATTTTATTTGTATCTCAATATGTGATGTATGTTAGGGCATAGTTTTATTTTGCCCTTTAAATAACCACTTAGCACCCTAAATTAATATCAGATATAATTTTACTCTTGAAGCAATCAAAATGGTCCAATTTTACCCTTGAAATATTATTAGAATTTATTTGAAAATTAAAAATTTGCTTACATTTAGAAGAAAATTAAAATTTAAAAGTGATGTTATACAAAGGAAAAGGAGGGAATATATAGGGAATATAATAGATAGATTACACAATGATCTTGTATTTATCAGATACGCCAAACAAATGATAGCGAATCGGCCCCTCAAACGTAGCTAATTTAATCGAACCAAACAACGTCGGAGATAGTAAACGAACAAGGTATCTCTTCCTGATCTTCTCCACAATCCCTTGAATTCAAATTTATTTGTTCATTCTGCCTTTTTAATTTGCTCCCTGCGTTATTGCCTAGCATCATAGTCTTTTTCCTTTTTTTATTTATTTATTTTCATTTATTGGAACATCTTGAATTGCGAGGATTTACAGAAGCATTGATTCGCTTGAGAAAATTAAATACAATGAAGGGAGAATTAATTAGAGGTCACATGGATGAAAGATAATTAAGATGACGTCCCATGAGTTACATATTACACCTTCTAGGTCTAACAATAACAACTTAGTGGTCCCACCTAAGTATAACAACTTGTGGGACCTCATTTTAATTATTTTTCTTGCTTGAGACCATTAATTAATTCTCCCTACAATGAACCCCACAATTAGGAACCTAAATTATTAGCATTTAATATACTGAAATCAAATATAGGAATAAACCACCATGAATTCATTTGAGACAATTGAATACAATGAACCTGATATATTAGGAAAATAGGAGTACTAAATTACTGGTATTTATTATAGTGATTGTTCATTGGAGGTGATGATAGCAACAATTATTATGTAATAAGAGAGATGGCACTTTCCTTATTGGTAGTCACCATGACCCTATAAATTGTGAGTGCTTCACTCACTTTTTCCTCATCCCAACTGTGAAGCTTTTCAGTTTGTTTTCTTTCTCACTCTTTTTGTGTTCCTGCTTGTGTGGTGTTTTACTCTAGACTCTGGGAGTCTAAATTTTGTTATTGCTTAAGAAGAATTGTTACTGCTTCTAAATGCTTAAAGAAGATCTGTTAATACTGCTTAAATGATTATATATGTTATTGATTTTGTGTCGAATAGGGATAAATTTGAGATTGGTTATGTTCACTTGAAATTGACAGTAGTTAGGATTGAATTAAATGTAATTTTTCATTAGATACTAATTGGGGTGGGAGATAAACCCATATTTCTTTAGTTGTAAGGGACATGGAAGATGTCTTATATTCAGAGGTAACTAGACGGCGCTGGGAGCGTTGGAATTACTGTCTATTCGATCAAATTGTCTATAGACGTAGTGAAGATGTAAGATTTGTTTCAGATTTTAACTTGATGGCACAGGGAGGGTTGGAATGGCTGTAGATTCAATTAAATTGTGTACTGTAACCACCATCATTGAATCAGGCAGAGTTAAGTTTTGACTATAATGGGAAAGATGTTTAATCCGAAAGATCCTTAAATTGGTCAGGGATAGTTGTTTGGCAGTTCTTGCTTGCAAGTTACTTCTCCTAGATTTATGTACAGATCAAGTTAGTGTCCCAACTCCCAACCATAAGCTGAAGAACTTGGTGTGAGGGGATTGAGAACCGAGAGGATTCTCTGCATTTGTATGAAATCTACAGTGTTGAACTGTTTATAGGTTTTGAAAATTACCACTTCCTGCAACTGTTATGGATGTGTTCATATTGATGATTGATTTTAAGTGACGAATTGATAATATAAATAGAACTTATGTCACTTTTTTTTTTCACTAATTTTTCATATATTTTTCAAAATAATGAGCTATGTTAAAGTTGAGAAAGTGTATATGTGAGTATCATTGACATTAGAGAACAAAATTCTGCTATGCCTTTATTTTTCCTCAACTCATATTTGGTGCTCATCAAAGATATATTCATGTCTTTTTTTGTCAGGTTAACAAGCTGGCTTGTACACAAAATGAGCAAATCATATGGAGATGAGAAGATTCTCAGCTACAACGATGTTGTCCTTAGGCGCTCAGACCTAGACATCCTTAGTGGTCCAAATTTTCTCAACGATCGAATTATTGAATTCTATTTCAGTTATCTCTCCTCATGTTATCCTTCTCAGGATATCCTGCTGGTTCCACCATCTATTGCATTCTGGATAATGAAATGCCCTGTCATTGAGGCTCTGAAGGATTTCATAGAGCCCCTTCATTTGACCGATAAGACTTTAATTCTGTATCCTGTCAATGACAACCATGATGTTAGCCGAGCTGAAGGAGGATCCCATTGGAGCTTGTTAGCATATTACAGAAATGCCAATCTCTTTGTTCACCATGATAGCACAAGAAGTAGCATGAATAAAGAACCTGCTAAGCAGCTGTATAAAGCTGTTGTGGGATATATAGGACTCTCCAATGCTGCATGTAAGGCCAAATTTCTAGAATGTCCTGATTCACCCAAACAAGTGAATGGCTATGATTGTGGCTTATATGTCACAGCCATAGCGAGAGTGCTATGTAGCTGGCATGTGAATAATGAAAATACTGAGGGAAATGATCTCTGGATTTCTGCTGTAAAGGAGCAGGTTACTTCTTCATTTGTTGCTGAAATGAGAAGTGAGATCTTAGCCCTGATCAAAGATATGATGGCAAGACAGTGAAAGAAGTTTTAAGAATGTGGTATTACTTAATTTTATTTTATTTTTCAATTTCCGCATGAGCTTCCTACTTCTTTGTGATTTAGGATGTGAGGAAAGTATTCGGATGGTGCTTTCAGATGTGTAGCCGCTATTATATAATTGTCATATTATTGCAGCTTTTTGGTCGATTACTATTTGCTCTATTTGCCAATGGATAAAATTGAAATCAAATAAATAGTTATTATTTAATTACCGCTCTCAATTTAAAATGATCTTTAATCAATCTAATTATCTTAAGTTAGCTGCCTTAAGGCAACCTTTATGGGGAGGTGTAAATGCTACAATCTTAGACACTTCGTTATTGTATCTTATCAAGCTCCAATACATTTTTTAATATGGATCTTTTAATAAGACAATATATTCCCTCCGGTCCTAAATATAAGATCTAATTGATTTTTTTTTGGAGATGTTAAGGTTACAAAATATGTTATTAAATTATAACCTATTTGATATATTTTTAGATTAGTCATTAGTTTATAGGTTAAATAAACTAGTTTAAGGGGGAAAATTAGGTAAATCAATTTATAATTGACTTATATTTTGCTTTTCAAGATTTTCCAAAAAAAGTCAACTAGGTCTTATATTTAGGATCCGAGGGAGCAGTTTGTACCAATGGAAATCTCAATGGAGAGGTTCTTAAATAGGCTATGATCCCGATTAAAACTTTCAGTGAACTAATTAATCTGTGGTTGTCTAATGACGTGGGTCCCGTCTTGCAAAACTATGAGGTCGAAAATTCAGCTACAAGTTGAATCCAAAGTATGAGATTTTTTTTTTTTTTTGATCGAATTCTAAGTATGAGATGGCACCCCAGTACAGTTGACAAAATTAAAAAATAAATAAATAAATTACTTAATTAAAAAGAAACAACCTTTGTCAATAAACGAGAGCAAAACTCTAGGAAGATCCCTTCAGAATACTCATTTATAAATTTGTAAAATCAATCTAATATCCTACCCCAGCTATCTATTGAAAAATCTAACAATGTAAGCCCTATGTATATAAGAAAATGAATTGAAAATTGAAAGAACCATGGCACACACGACCGCAGGTATATTGTACTTGAGTAGGGTGCATCCTGCATAAATTTTTATAAACACCACACATTAAAGCTTAAAAATATGTTCTCACAAAAAAGCAGTATATTAAACATATCATACAGATTCTCATACACCATACATGTTTTTCTCAATTGAAGATTGCTTCTTAAAAAATTAATACTACCATAAAGCATGAAGGTGACAAAATAACAGCAAAGATTTGAAGGGGAAAGATAAATGAATGAATCTGTGGTTAGCAAAAAGAGAAACTGTGGAACACGATTGTAAAAATGAAAATTCAAAGTGTACAACTATTCAGTTAATTGGTTCTGACCTCTTCAGAATACAGGATAGTACTATTTATGCACTTATGTCCATAGGATAACTCCCAAGCACTCGCAGGAATGTAGCAAACTCCTGTATAGATTATAGATTCAAAATGTATCCATTCGCAAATAAACCTTTTATTTATGCCTCAAGATTAAACCAATAATGTATGCACCTTTAGCATCTTCAAAGCATTTTGTGCCTTCTCATCAGCCATTGATGCTTCAAAATCCACATAAAAAAGATACTCGAAGCGCCTGAATAGCACACACGATTAATCAGCACAATACTCCTTACCAGAATGCTATTTTAGCAAATATAATGCTACAGATGATTAATCTCCACAAGTTACAAAATGCACATATTGATACTTAGGAATAGATAATGGCAATGGCTTCATTAATATTACATAAGATTACTATTGCTATCGTCGGATGATGCAGGTAAAGGCTCGTTCTTCAATGGCCGACTTTCTATCTGCTTAGAAACAAACCCAATAACACAATTAAAGATGTCTAAAGAATAATGTACACCAATATACAGACACAGGCACACAACAACTGGCATCAAAAGAGCAGGATACCTTCACGAGGTTGATATCTCGCAGTGCAAAAGCAGAAAGCGCCTTGAAAAGTACTCCAGGACCCTCATCTAAAGCAAAAACTATGCTGGTCTGATAATAACACAACCACAATCAACAGTAATATTTAGTACACAGCATAATCCTGTAACATCATTCTCTAATTCCATCTAAGCATACCTTAAATGGCCTATCTTTGCCTGGAATGATGGGTTCTCGAGCTAACATTACAAATCGTGTGACGTTACCACTTACATCCTGTAAAAAAAAAATCCATGAATGGCCATACCCACCTTGAAGATGAACTTCAAATAGCATGAGTTAAAATATTTAAAGCCTTAGATTCAAACCTCAATATCGCGGGCAAGAATATTCAAGTCATAGATCTCAGCAGCAGCATAACTAGCAATAGCTCCTGCATCTCGTAGATTGTGTAAAGCAACATGCTGCAAGTTGTAAATATATTAGGGTAGGTGGTATTGATTAACAAATTGACACATGACAGTATCATCCAACATAGAATTTCAGTACTCTTATCAGATGAAAAGGTTTAATTTCCGGAATACGGCCCAACTTGGGATGACATGACAAGATGAGCGGTATGCAAACTAGGACGACCCACATAGAAAAAGAAATAAGTATTCTAAAGCTGTCAAATCCATAAAACGCTCATAAATATGATGGTAAATAATACAACTAGTCCAGAAAAGTGGGTATAATTACAACAATGCCATGATTATTGAACCCAAAAAATATCAATTGTAAATATTGGTCAGCAGAAACATCTGAATTGATGTCCAAAACAGTGCTTCACTAGATCTAGGCTTACCTTGGCAGCACCAGCTGTATCATCTACTGCTTCTTTGATCAAACCCATATTTGTCAATATTTTCTCACACTGAGAAAGAGCCTGAAAAATAGTTGCCTAATGAGTTTGGGATAAAAATCAACAAAAAGTTAAGCGAAACAAATGTCAGAGGCACACCTGTGGATGACTTAGTGCCCTTTTCAAATCCTCAAGTTTAACACCATGATTGGCCAACAGACAATGGTGGACTGCATATTTTACTTCGCCCACTATGTGCAATCTATGTCGAAGTAATAGGTCATAATTTCTGTGAATGCACCCTCCTAAAGAGTTTTCAATTGGTAAAACTGCTCTGTCCACAATCCACCTTTCAACAGCCTGTAAAGTGGAATCCAATACTTCAGATTAGATAAGGAAAAATAGGGAGGGAAATCATTGAATGTTGAATCAACCCAAAATAAACTCTTATGTTTTGGACCAAACTAATTCAAAACTTGGGTTTTGTAATAAGGACCGGAGGGAAATCATTGAATGTTGAATCAACCCAAAATAAACTCTTATGTTTTGGACCAAACTAATTCAAAACTTGGGTTTTGTAATAAGGACCGGAGGGAGTCATAGAATCAAGCTTTGCAAGTTGTATTTGGGTGTTAGCAAGTTGTCAATTGGTTTTTTCTAACCTTGCAAGTTGTTGTACAAGCTGCAAAGGTATCTTCTACTATTTTATTGTTTCCATTACTCTATAAATTGGGCATCATAACTATTGTATTGACAGACTTGAGTAATGAAATGAATATGTGAGTTATGAGATTTCTCTTCTTCCTACTGATTCTCTCTTCCTCTTCCCCCTCCCATCTGGTTCTTGTTCCTCTTATTCCCCCTCTGTTCAGATCTTATTTCCCCTACTCTGTTGCTAGTCAAATCCTCCCAGTGCATCACTGCATCTGAATCTCCTCTTAGCTTCCTATGTTTTCTACCTCTTTTCTCCCTTAAACCGAATACGTCCAGCATCTAACCAAACGTGTGAGTGTACTAAACCTGTTTTACTTCACAGCATAGGATTTTAAACAATCCCACAGGCATAACACCCTATCACAAACTCAGCTCAAACTATGGTGATATCACACATGTTACACTAAAATAACTTGTAAAAAAAAAAAACTTTCTGATCATTGACACCCTACTGTGATGAGTGCATATTTTACACTCTCATCACTTCTACAAATTTTTGGTAATTTTGTTACACAAAAATAACACTCTTCAGCATACAAAAAAAATAATGGCAATTAGACGGTTAATATTACTAGACCCTCACCCACAGAGCACATTAGAATTACATAAACTTATGTAACAATGTGGTATATAATGACAGATCAAGCTATATATCCTTGTGAAACACTAAAACAAAAGCAATAATGCATGCCGCTAAGTAGAATGATGAAAAAATACTGCTAACTAGTGCTCAAAGACTCAAGGGTGAATACATTTTGATCAAATAGCATGAACAATATGAAGATGGTAAAAATTTACCTCAAAAGCCGTCTCAAATTGATCACAAGGCACTGCTTCGCAATTTGGGTAGGCCTTTTGTGCCGCTGCTTCACTGTGAGCGCCATGAACTCCCTGGAATTGCAAGTGTAAGAAGAAGAAATAAAAAGAAGGGTAACTCAGTTTTAATCACCACTTGGTGAGGGTGAGGTAGGAGAATATACTAAACAACCTTATCTCTACTTTGAGTAGAAAAGTTGATTCGAACCCATGACCTTAGACCACATGCCAAATGAGTTTACCATTGAGTAAAGTCGGTCCTTTGTAGGAACAAAAAAATACAAAATAATACCAAAAAAATCATTTTTTGTAGGAATAAAAAATACAAAAAATTATTCATATCCAAACGAAAAAAAGTTTAGATGGATGGAAACAAATACAAGAAAAAATTGCAAAGGATAATTCCTCCTATATGTACTCCCTACGCTCCATCATGCTGACTTCTTATGATAGGACTAGAGTGAGTAAAATCAATTTAAACTGGTTTAAAAAAATAAAAAGATTAAAGAGTAGTTATTTGCTATACCTGGTATGCCACACGAAGGCGAGATCCATCCTCAGAATCTGAACTAGATACGTCAGCAGAAGACAAAGGCCCTGAAAACAAAATAAAAACAATCCCAACAACAACAACAATGTATCATAATATGATAAAACCTTAATTAAATCAAACTCACAAAGACAATAAATAAAAAAAATAAACGAATGATGAAATAATAATAATTCGTACGTGGATGGGCATGCATGTCTTTGGGGACGAAATCTTTAGAGAAATCATGATCAGCGTAGGGTAAGTTTAGAGTTTGAGGGGACTTTTTTTTGCTGACTTCTTTGTTGTCACCATGAAGTGAAGCGCGAAGGAGAAAGCTTGTGAAACGAGTGGGATGAGAATGGTACGGTTTGAAGGAAGTGATGGGAGAGAAATCTGACGGTGGAGATTGGAGCTTGGGGTGGCAGGAGAGATGAGATACTTGTGACGCTGATGCCGCCGCCGCCATTGGAGATGAGATAATAAGTACTACTGTTTGTACTTTTGTTTAGTTATGGTACATAGAATGACAGATATTTATATGTTTCAAACCGAATGATGACTTTGATCAAAAAAAAAAAAAACCGAATGATGACAGATTTTGTGGGAAAGATTAGGGATATAATTAAAATAATCAGTTAGCCATTCATAATAACATGCCATGCGTATTTTGAACATCTTATTAATTAACAACGCTAATTAACCTACCACCATATCTCTTTCTTTCCCAACTTCAAAATAAAGAGAGAGAGAATACAGATAATAGTATTTTTCTATTTCAAATAAAATGATGATAGATTTTGTGAGAAAAATTCGGAATATGGTTAAAATATAATAATTATAATAATAATAATAATACGGTTAAAATATGTAATAGATTTTTTTATACAAAAAAGATAATATCTTTTACTGGATTCAATTCTCTAAAATTTTGCAGTTTTGTTATTTTATTTTCTTAATTAATGGTTGTACATTATTTTTTTAAAAACAAAATAGGTGATGCTTTCCATTTGATTTTTTGAAAAACGTTTTGCTATTAATGCAGTAATAATAATAATGAATGAAAAATAGAATATTCAATTTTTCATTTATGTTAATTTAGTAATGTTAATTAAAAAAATCTAAGGAATAGTGTCCATTTTCCATTATTTTTTATTTTTATATTGAAGAATAGTGTCATGTTTGGTCAAACTTCAGCCATAAAAGATCTAAGCTTATATTTCATCAAAAATCACTCGACATATTTTACCTTTAAACAATTTGCTGATATCAAATAACAAGCGCATGAAGAAAAAGAACATTGTGAAGTGTTTTATCAACAAAAGAAACTCAATTCATGTAACATTTGTAATTACTTCACGTGCAACTTTACCTCTAAGACTCAATGCATGTTTGAATAAACACCTATTTCCATTTATACGGTTTGTAGCTCTTGATCCGACAATCCATAATTTATTTAGGGAAAATTATTTACAAGTCCTTGGTAAGGGATATAATATGGAAAAAGTCCTAAAAATTGAAAAAATTAAAGTAGAGTCTCAACTTTCCAAAATAATTAAAGTAGAGTCCCTTGGGACTCTATTTTGATTATTTTGAAAAGTTGGGACTTTACTTTAATTTTTTCAATTTTTGAGACTTTTTCCATATTATGTCCCTTACCAGAGACCTATAATTAATTTTCCCATTTATTTATTTATTTATCGTAAGCAATCATTTTAGTAGTAAGGTCTATTAAGCTTTTATTTATATTTCAGCCATGTAAGGCCCATTATGATCCCATAACCAACATCGGCCCAACTAAACTATACAGTGAAACAAATTTGTAATCAACATTGCTCAACAAAAGCAAAACAAAACACAGCCCATGTCCCAAAAAGAACAACAATACTTGTGGGTGTGTTACAGTGTTAGTCCCTCAAAACGTAGTAAGGTGTGTTAGTCCCTCAAAACGTAGTAAATGAGTGTTCATTTTTCTAACGAGAGATATGCCCCCATTTAGTTTTATCCATGCCCCGAACAAGATTGAGTTTAGTAAAATAATATTCGTGCCTAAAAACATGTACAGATGTACAAATAAATATACATGCCACCTCTTGGTCGCTAATAAAAATATTCATGAAAGTGTCTTTGTGTGTGTGAATCACTTGGTTTAGGGTCACTAAAGCATTTTACTCCAATTCGTTTTTAAATGCAGACGATTATTATTATGAATGAAAAAACTTTGCCTTCATATTCTCGCTCGTGAGTAGAAGACGTCAAGGAAGCAAATAATGAACAAACAAATGTTGTTAGATAACGGGAACGTTATCTACTGAGAGATACACAAAAGCTACAAATGCTTAAAAAAAATAAAGATTTTGAAAACGAAATGATAAAGATGCGTGTAATAAGTATCCTACCTGAGTCTTTACAATATTAATTAATAATTTCCAAAAAAATTAAAAACGGTCCAAAGTACAACATATAATATAGGCGAATGGACAAGATATATTGCATGCTTAGCGCACAAATATTGAACTGTGCAGCAAATTTAAACGACATTACGATAGTGGTGGACTAGCTAAGTTGGACTGATGACGCACATACATACACCTTATTTATATATTATTAACTTAAATTGTTGGCTTTCGCAAATCACAAACATTTTATAATGTTGTGGTGTACGTTTAGTAAATCCTATAGTGCAAGAGTGAATCTTAGCGATTGGTGCGTGCAATTGATTGGATTCGCGGCACTAATCACGAACATGTGTGCGTTAGGAGATGTCAATGATGAAGAATAGTTTCTTTTTTGTTTCCTTCCTTAACCTTCTCTCCATCAGCTGCTTATAATTCTTTATTTGGTGGTTGAGATATGCAATCAAAATTTTATGTGTGACATTGATTTCTTTATTCAAAGACATTAATTAATAAGGAAAATAGAGCATGTGGAATATAAATAACGGATAATGAAAAAAATTCGCTCATAAACTTGGAATGAAATAGGGGTATGTCACTAGTCAGTCCAATTAAAATACACTAAGTCACTAATGACTTCGTTTTATTTAGCGTCGAATTGAACCATATTTTATTTTCCACCTGTGTGTGTGAACTCGATCGTTTACCTGCATTGTTTAATTCCATAAATTTCTTTTGATTTTCTGCGGTATATTATAGCACCTAAAACAACCATTATGACAAGTTTGAACATCTTGTTTGGCCAGTTACATAACCAAATTCCTTTTTTATATAAACAAATTTTAGGAAATTAACGTGTCTAACTTACAAACGATCTAAGGGTGAGCTCCTAATTCATGATCTACTGGGTTACGTCCTTGTGGGCTCTAGAACATGACAAGCAAAACATATATTTTTGTCCACACAAATAGGGTTCACCCAACTTCATTTAATTGTGGAGATATTTCTCCCAAAGCGCTCTGCGATACCTACAACTAATAGTGATACTCTTTAGGAATCAAACACTTAGTAGGATGAATGTCTAACCTTTTTTTTCCAGATAAACCAGAGCAGGATAGGTGTTACATAACTAAATTCTCAAACAAAAATATTTCACACCAATGACTGTAGTCATTGGTGAAGCACTCAAATATACTCCTTCCGTTCCTAAATATAAGATCACTTTGGGGAAGTGAATAAGTTCCTAAATATAAGATCACTTTCTATTTTATCTCAAGTTTTGCCCAAACTACCCTTATACTCCCTCTTTTCATTGAAAACTCCTCCTCCTTTTAAAGTTAAGTAATTGAGGGGATTTTGGGAAGATCACGTAATTTTATTGTTTTCCTTAATCTCTCCAAATTAACCAAAATGATCTTATATTTAGGAGAGGGAGTATATCACAATTCATCTGGACAAATGAGGGGATGGAAATCCAGCAAGAACCAAGAATTGTGGAAGATTGGACCCTAGCTCAAGTGTCTAATAAGAACCCGCTCACAAATAAATAGAATTTTTATTCTATTGTTATTAATAATAATTTAACATCAAACATTATGTAGTATATATACACATGTCTATATAACAGGAGTGGGAGTATCTATAAAGGATGGATTCAATCTACAATATGCTCTTTCTGATGAAAAAAGTATAATGTACAATATGCTCATTTGTTCTTTCTTCGTAAACTGAAATATTTGCCGTAAGCCTCATAGTCGCATTCCAACTGCCACGTGTCCCCTCATCGTCTGACATGGGCCCCACTATCACCGACCATATCCTTGCTCATGATCTTCCTCCTCGCTCATGATCTTCCTCCCAACTCCTTTTTCTTATTCACACTCATTCATGTAAGTAATATTATTCTTATTCCAGAGTGAGTTTTAAACTGCCTTGCCATTGAAGCTTTTACAATTTGAATTCATATCCAAGAATCTAATAATATGTCTCATAGAATTTTGTTTTGATCAAATATATCTCATGGAACTTACTCCCCACTTCTCACATACACATACGCACATGCCTGCTTGAAATTAAACAACATCTTTACTTATTTTCTAATAAAGCCAAATTAGACTATATTATACTATCTCATTTCCTAAATATAAGATAATTTTCCATAATTTAATTAAAAGTTAAGAATACTAATTAAGTTAGTTATTATCACAAGATACTAATTACCAATTATTTGTTGAAACCATATACCTTTATCCTCACTTTTCATCTCTTATTTGTTTATTATTGATATGATTATGAAGTTAACTTAGGAAAAAATAGGATGATTTTACGTTTAGAAGCAAATTGAAATGTGAAAGTGGTCTTATACTCAAGAACGGTGGAGTATATGTTACTGGCCAACTTTTTACTATGTGACAACAACTTCAAGTGTCTAGTGGATTATAATCTGCAAGGACCATGTAATCTCCAGGAAATTAAACTTCACGAGACCTTGGATCAGAAGCGCGGTTAATCTCGTATGAAAACCTATGAGGAGCTCTTCTACTTGAAAGTAATTATCAAATCGAGTACGAAGGTACGAAGGAAGTATAATAATATATATGTCTAAAAATCTTTCATGGATGGCTGGCTATCATTCTTCTCTTTTTTTTTTAAAAAAAAAAACATTTATAGTAAAACGTGAATGCCGTCGCACAACCTACTTAGGAATTAAGAAATGTTTACGGATTAGACCAAAAGAGGAAGATGAGATCAAGTGAAGAGATATTAACTTCAAGCTAACAGACAAAGATTCTATGTGGAGGAAAAGAAAGTGGTAAGTGGGAACATTAGATCCTTAATTTTCTTCACAAATATGCCAATACAATCCAAATCACCACAGTATATACATATTGTATCGAGCATGTTGGGCACAGTTCCCATTACTTACTTTATAGAGTACTAAGTTATTTTTAAAATAAATGTTTTTACTTTTACTTTAATTATTTCCCTTCGTTTTCACTGTGTTTCTTTGACTAGTGACCCTCTTTGACCAGTCAACCAAACATGACTGAGCTCTATGATGTTCATGTTCTCTGCCCCACCCTACAATCCATGGCCCACCACATATTCTTGCTTCCTCCAATCATCTTTCTTCAACTTCATTATCTACTCTTGAATCTTGATGTCTTGACGGTATTTGATTTTTAAAACTGGCATATAAAATACGAGTAATAATTTGCATTACCTATGAAATCCATAAAAAAAATATATCATTGATAAAAAAATTAGTTATGGAAACTCTCATTAAACTATGAAATTTTATCATTATGGATGGGTAGCTAAATTCCGTGGCTAATTGACTGTTTTTTAAATTTAGTGTTTGACCAAGTTTTCAAATTGAGAATTGAATGATAATGGCTAAAAATATTGATCACCTTTTCGTTTCATATATATATATATATATATATATATATATATATATATATATATATATGACAAACATATTTTGTCATAATAATAAAATGTGGAAAACTTGGTATACCATACATACAAAGAGTTGGTGAGATAATTCAAAATGGCAAGTCGCGCGTTTGCAGCAATTTATGTGAGTCATTTCTCCGAGTAGCTAATTCATATAGTACTTGTAAACACTCTATTTTGTCCGGGTCCACCAAATTAAAAATAAAAAAATAAAAAATTAAAAATTAAAAAAATATATATAAAAAATAAATAAAAAAATATAAAAACAAAAAAGATAATAAAACAAGATATGCTCTCTTGATTCTTTCTTGTGAGGCAAGCACAAGTCAAATTGTGTAAGGGTCAAATAAAGATTGACAACTAAGTGAGGAAATTGGAAATAATTGTGGTGATTGTGTCATGATTCCCCATCAATTAGAATTTGATTTAAATAAATTAGGAAACTTTTGAAGAGAATTTGAGTAAAAAGGGAAAATTTTTATTGGCCAATCAAGTTTCATAATGGAATTGATACATGTGCAACCATCATAAAAAGGAAAAAGGAAATTAACATGATATGTAGAGAATGATTGGTGGGCATAAATCAAAAAATAATAAATGAGCATTTAAGATGAAACCCTAGGGTTGGTGGCCTATATAAGTGAGAGCAAGAGAGGTTTTGAGGATCTTTTTTTTAGGGGGAGAGACTAGGTTTTCTAGAGGGAGCTTTTTTTTGGAGAGGTGAGGTTTAGTGATGATCAATTTTTTGTGAGGTTTTTTTAGAAGGAGAGAAAAAGGCTAGGGTTTGAAGAGTAAAGAAAAGAGGTGTATTAGAAAGGTATACATCTATAACATACTTCTTATATTTCTTGGGGAAAAATAGAGAGAAGGTGAGTAGTGGAGAGTGATTTGATGTGAGATCCTTTCTTCTTCCTCTTCTTCTTCTTCTTACCTTTGTTTTCTTATGCCGATGAAAGTCTATTGTAGACGGAGGCATTCATAATCTCTTTCTAATCTCATTTAGGCAAAGGTGATATAACTCTATAAGACAATTTGATTGTCTCTTCACCTTGGCAATGGTTTGAGATAAGAGAGGATTATTCTTAGTTATTATTATTTTTTTATTTAAAAATAATTTCTTTTTTTTTGTATATATGTGTATATATTTTTTTTTACAATATTTTATCTTTGCTTGATATATGATTTTGTTTTGATTTTATTTTAAAATTATGAAATCTTTTTTTTTCTTTTTTTATAAATAAAAAATAAAATGAAATGGTTTTCATAAATGAGGAAAATGAGTTGAATGATTTTCATCCGAGAAAGATTGAATTATCTTCTCAGGTTGAAAGTCGATTGTTTCTCCGAGAGAGATTATCTCATCAGGCGATTCAATCAAAATTGTGAAGTGTTTCCTCTTTAAAAATAAATAAATAAATATGCATTTTCATAATATAAAAAAAACAAACCAAAAATAATATTTTTTTTCTTCTTAAATTTAAACAAATGTTTTTCTTAAAAAGCACAAACCAAGTGACACACATTTCTACCCCGAACTACTTGGACTTTGATCCCTTAAGGGTACGTAGGCCCTAGGTCAAATCCTAGGTCAAATCCAAAAATGTAAAAAATATTTTTTTTTCTTTCTTTTTTTTGTTTATTTTTATTTTTATTTGTATATATTGATTTCTTGTTTATTTTATTTTTATTTGTATATATTGATTTCTTGTTTATTTTATTTTTATTTGTATATATTGATTTCTCTTGGTAATTTAAAATAAAATTAAAATTAAGGTCATATTTATTTTTAAACAAGTAACTTAGGGTAACCGTTTTCTTGAACGGGTGCTGTGGGGTGCCTAACACCTTCCCCACGCACAATCGACTCCCGAACCCTATTTTATTCTTTTAAAAGGTTTTCCAAAATATCCTTTTTAAAAATTTTTTGGTGGCGGCTCCATTTTTCCACTTAATTTAACCTAATTTTTCGGGCGCTACAGTACTCGTATTTGATTGATTCTTTATATATATATATATATATATATATATATATATATATATATTCTTTTCTTTAAGGGACGCTAAACTTATATTCTTTCAGCCATAAGTTTATTGACTTAATTCTATTTGGTTTTGGGGTTTCACGCGAGAACATGGTCTTTTCTATAATTGTATTTTTTTAAAGTTAATAAACATCAAAAGGTTGGACATAATAACAATTTTTTTATATTTATTCTACTCCCCGTTTAAGACGTGATATTGCATATTTTTTTTTTTGAATGGAATGGAAACTGTATTAATAAACGAGGTGATTACAAGGAGTTGGAAGAGTAATTACAAAAACTTGACAGATGGTATTCTTTCAAATATTATTCTGTCATCTTGTCTGAGTGTGCGTGTGTAAAAGCATAACCTTGTTGCAGGTCGAATATAAAATCATTTATCCATATTTATATAATTAAGTGATACCAAACACGTCAACATATAAATCATAGAAATTGAATGATAACAATGGATGTGAGTTGGATGGGATAAATCAACAACTAAGAATGAATTTGATGCCGTGATAGAAAATGGGAGTTAGCTTTTGAATTAAGTTTCAATAAAATGATGGGTCGCAAAAAAGAGTGTTCTTTTTCATGACAGCAAAACGACAAAAAAGGTAGCATGTGTGAGAATAATAAGATGAAGCTTGAAGATGATCGCACAAATTAAATGGGACGAAAGTAATCATTCTGTATTGGCGAATGATGATAACTGTCACACAATCATTCCCTCGGGGGATGCTATAATTATTCATCCAGGACATTCCACTCCTCTATTATCCGGTTTCGTTGGAAGCTTTTAGATAAAATTGTTATAACCATTATACTCCCTCTGGTCCCTAATATAAGAGTTAGCCGTCAAAAAAACGCTTCTTAAGAAAACATGTGAATGTTAGTTGGATGTCTGGAGTTAATGCTTCTTTTCTAAAATTGCCCATATTTATTATGGTACTTTTAAGAGAGAGAAATACATAAGCATTAATAAATAGGAAAGAGAGTTAGGGGTAAAATAGGAAAAAATGCATTAAATGAGGAGAGAATATGAGGTGAGCTCTTACATTAGGGACCAAAATCATTCAAATTTTGAGCTCTTACATTAGGGACCGGAGGGAGTAATTCTTTGGGGGTGACAAAATTCCCTCCATTTTGAGCTTGCATGCCCGTTATCAACTTAATTGTTAACATACAATGTTAGATATGATGGATAAATTCATAAAAATAGAATTACTCCAAACTAATTAATTAGTAATTCATTTGTTTTTCTTTATCTCCATATAAATCTAATTGGTTTTATATTAAGAACTATAAGTTGGTCTGTTTAATAATGTTCCATTTTAATCTTTGTTTTTTTAATCTTAAAACAATTCTGAAGCTGCCAGTCTACAAAGTAGCTTGATTGGATTCACATATGATATGACAATGTTATAATGGATATAGAGAGATAAAGAGAGAGATTAGAAAGTGTATATACATATAGGAGGGGTAGCTTCGATCTGTCTTCTGATATTGGTAAATTGGTAAAGTGATGAGGAGGAGAGGAATGAAACGGGGAGAAGAGGCGGGCCATGTAATGTGGGAAAGTGAGTGGATGTGGAAGAGACTAGTCATCACTTGATCAAAATGCTTACATATTGTAATGTAATTGACGCTAATCAAAATAGGGTGTGAGTGGACCCTGCCCCAACCCCCTAGCTAGCTTATGCCAGGGTCTAGATCACCCCCTTCAATTATTGATCTTGCTTGTGTGCGTGTTCTTTTTAATTATTATTATTGCCAATCACTTCTATTTTTTATTTACCTTATTTTAACACTCTTATACGAGGAATTACTCACACACCTAAATATGCATAATGTATATGTGTGTGTATTCTTAGACTTGTAAAGATAGAAGCATAGAAACCTATCTCCTGAGTAAGAGGGGAGGGACATACAATGCCATTTGAGCTATTGCTCGATCATTGGCATGTCAATCACTTCTTATATCTATGATATAATTACTTTATTTATAAAATTAAAAAGAGAAATGACAAATAAAGACCTCTAAATGTCTGATCTAAAATGATATCTAAAGAACTCAGACTTCCAAAAGGACAAGTAAAGAATTTACATTTCCAAATAAAACAATTAACAACTGGAATGTACTTCTTAACAACTGAAACATACCGGTTATTAATTGTCTGGTTTCTTAAGATCAATAAAATTTTGATATCTTATGGGCAAAAATTGGTTCTAACTTCAATTTTGTATTGTTTTTTAATGATTTAATCCTAAAAAATGCTATATTTTTTGCTAGTTAAGAGAATTTAATATTTGAAAAATCATACAAAATTGAAATTAAATAGAACTGGTTTTCTCATAAAATATTAAAATGTCATTAATTTTTTGTAGAATCTGGTGATATAAATATATATGAAAAATTTGACCCAACAATAAAATTATTCAACAGCAAAAAGGTAGGAGTAGATTAAAAGAGAGAGAGAAGACAGTCCAAATAATATTCTAGTGAATAGCCTGTATAACACATAACGACAACTCAATTTTTTTAAAAAATAACTTCATGATAAACACAGATGAAATGTACTATTTTTTAGGAGTCGTGTGTCCAGAGGAATGATGAAGACTGAAGAGTTCACATCAGCCAAAAGAGTGAACAAATAAAGCACGACATCAATTCTTCCCTCCCTCAATTACTGTCCCATCAACTGCCTCACTCTTTCTTCCTCCTTGGGTCCCATGCACCCCATCTTACCTTAATCAGCCCCCACGCCACATCCCTGTTTTTCTATTCCATTCTACCGAATAATCATTCCATCCACATTAATAATCAAACTAATCTCTTTCATCTATTCATTATTTGAACAATTTTTTCCATAACATCAAAGAAAAAACACTGCCATTGTTGCCATACCATACGGTATTCTTTAAGACATACTTCTACTCTCCTCCTAGATATAAGACATATAGTTTTATTTGTAGTGTAGAGTAGGTGTTATATATTTTTTCCTACCTAAGAATGATTCTAAAACGATAGCCATATGATAAAAAATCAAATCTAAACTAATCTTAATCTTACACTCACACATATATTTTCCCAAGATAACTATTTATGTATATACTCCCTCCGGTCCTAAATATAAGACCTAATTGACTTTTTCTAGAAAATCCTTAAAAAAACAAAATAAGTTAATTATAAATTGATTTACCTAATTTTTTCCCCTTAAACTAGTTTATTTTACCTATAAACTAATAGATGTTCTAAAAATATATCAAATATGTCATCATTTAATAACCTATTTCGCAACCTTAATCTCTCCAAAAAAAAGTCAATTAGGTCTTATATTTAGGACCGGAGATAGTATAAAACATTTCTAGGACGGTCAAAATCAAATTCTTTATAGAAAATACTAAAGAATTCTTAAATAGCAATGAGTCAATAACTCACATTTTGAACCAAATCGGATCGAGGTTTTTTAAGTGAAAGGATGGAATATTATATAAAATGTGTGAAACTGTGAAAGTGTGTTGATTCACTTGATTGTATGAGTGTCTGCACCCAAATTATGTTAAAGTAAAAACCTGAACTCAAAAAAGGAAAATAAGGTAGGAACAAGGGAGTGAATATATCATATATGTGAACTGGAGGAGTAGAGGCTGAGAGCTTTTAATTTGGAGGCTGAAGAGAAAATCTCTAATGGGACGGATGCATGAAGTGGGGAGATGATCTGAGTGGGGAGATGTTATGTGGAGCCCACTCCTAGTTGAATCCACGCCATAGTGGGACCCCTCAGCCCCCCCACAAACACATAAGAGAGAAATATAGAAATATAGTGCAATTTGTAATTTTGCTGCTTGGGTACATGAATAGAGGAGAGAACAGGGATTCATTAATAGGATTATAATTAGAAGAAGTGGAATTTTCCTTATTGCTTTATCTTCCATTCCATCATCTTGTACGATATACCCCCATCATTACTCTTTCTTTCTCTTCCCCCACTTCCTTTATATAATTTCCTTTCCTCTCCCTTCCGCTTCCCTCATCACTTTACTTGCATGAATCTCTCTTTCTCTCTCTAATCTTCTCTTCTCCGCAACTAGCTAGCTTCATATCAACCTTTACATCAAGTTCATCCCCATCTGATCAACAACGTTGCACAACACCAGGTACATGATATGCATACATGTTCATATATATGCATGTTTGGATCTTACTCTATAGCTTGCAATTACTTACACATATATACACACACATGCCTGGCTTCTAGCTACTTAATCTGTGCCTTAGCTTCTTTCTTTCTTTTCCCTTTTACTCATGTTACACTATTGCACTATTCTGTTTCTTCCATGAATTTTGGCTTCCTCTTGCTTGTATATATATTATATATGTACATGATATACTTATTTCCTATTGAGCTGCAAGTTAGGGCAAACTTTCCCTTCCTAATCTTTGTGAAATTTGAAACAAGTTTCACAGAATCTAGCTAGCTGGGAACCTAATATTTTCAAACTTGAAATTATGCGTTTTAATAGTTTTTTTAAAATCTTAATTGGAATAATTTGAAGAGATGAAACTGCACTCCTCAATCACCATCTCCGTTATTTTTTAATTACTAAAAAAAATTGGCAGGCCATAGTGACCTTAATTAACTTTACCTTTCTGATTACATGTATCATGTATGTATTCATATATATCACTCAATTATATTGAACTGAGATTTAAGGATTCATTTCTGATAATTTCATCTTCTTTGTGGATGAATCTCACAGCAGCAATGTCTAGCCAATCATCACTGGAGAACATGTTGACATGTTCAAAGGCACAGAATGATCCTCAGGTGAAAAAGCCAAGACCTCAACCTGAACAAGCCCTCAAATGTCCAAGATGTGACTCGACCAACACCAAATTCTGTTACTACAACAATTACAGTCTCTCTCAGCCCAGATATTTCTGCAAATCTTGTAGGAGATATTGGACCAAAGGTGGAACCCTGAGAAATGTTCCAGTGGGTGGAGGGTGCAGGAAAAACAAAAGATCCTCATCATCCTCTTCCTCATCCAAAAGGGTTCAAGATCACTCATTCACACCCAATTCCAATCCCCTCATAACATCTTCCCTCCCAGCTGCATTATCATATGACCAAAATGACCTTACTTTTGCACTAGCTAGACACCAAAATGGCCATGATTTTTCTGTCCACCTGGGAAATTCACTTGGAAACCTCTCTTCCATAAATAGCTCTGGATTTCTAGATGCACTTCGTAATGGATTCCTTGAAACACAGGCTACTTGTAATAATCTTCAGAATTTGTACTATGCTTATGGAAGTGGGGACATGGGAGAGGTAGATAATGGTAGTAACAGAAATAACAACAACAATGCTTGTGGGATTAATGGGGAGATGAATATGCTTCCACATGATCAAGAAGTGAGTAACGTCACTAATACTCATCACCAAGCAGTTACGGTTACTACAATGAAGCAAGAAATCTGCTATAATGGTGGTGTCAGAGAACAAGGTGGTGATACTAAGGTTTTGTGGGAACTTCCATGGCAGCTTCATAATAATAATAATAATGGAAACACAAGCATTATGAGTAGTGAAGTTGATTCCGGAAGAGGAAGTTGGAATGGTCTCATGCCTTCATCTTGGCCCGGGCTTCTTAATAGTCCCCTAATGTAAAAACCTCCAAGAAAACAAATCAGACATGTTTGACTAGGATTTGAATCAAAATCATCATCATGTCTTGTTGTTTGTTTCTAATTTTTTTAATATCCCTCTTTTTTTGTATGATATAGTCTAAGGAAAATTTCAAATTTGTTTTGTTTTTCAATCACAGTCAAATCAAGGAAAGTGGAGAGAAGTAGATGAAGAATAGTTATCATATTTGACAAAAAAGAAGAGGGGTAAGGAGAAAGAATGAGAGTGATGTTTCATAGTTTATTGCAGTCTGAGCCTGAACTCTCTGATCAGTTGGAATCCATATTTTTAGTTTCTTTGAGTTTTGAATTATGTAGCGTCGTTTTCGAGATATTCTACCATCATTGCGTTTTGCTATGATCAGGCAGAATCTGAGCACATGTTGTATGATTATACTTTATCATGCTACTATAATATAATGCAAATATAGTTGGGAAATTTAATTAGAGGTCCCTCACAAGGGAGTTAATACTGGAAAAATCCCAAAACTTGAAAATATTAATGTAGGGTCCCAAGGGACCTCACATTAATATATTTGAAAAGTGAAAAGACAATTTTGCCCCTAGCCTTAAAAAAAGTTTACCTCCTCCTCCCTCACCCACCCCCCTCCCCCCTCCAGCCGCCCCCCACCCTCCCCCCTCCCCTCCAGCCGCCCCCCACCCTCCCCTCCAGCCGCCCCCCACCCTCCCCCCTCCCCTCGAGCCCGCCCCCCCCACCCCCACCCTCCCCCCTCGAGCCCGCACCCACCCCTACCCTCCTCCCTCCACGCCCCCCACCCCCACTCCTCCTCGCGAGCTGGAGTGGGGGTGGGGGGCGTGGAGGGAGGAGGGTAGGGGTGGGGGGGCGGGCTCGAGGGGGGAGGGTGGGGGTGGGGGGGCGGCTGGAGGGGAGGGGGGAGGGTGGGGGGCGACTGGAGGGGGAAGGGGGTGGGTGAGGGAGGGGGAGGGGGTGGGTGGGGGGGAGGAGGTAAATTTTTGTTGAAGCCATCTAGTTTACTTGTCTGACTTTGAAGTTTGAACACCTTAAAAATCTTGATCCAAGTGGTATACACAATTTATTATAATAACTTATTTTAATGACAAATAAAATTTACATATTTCTATGTGCTATATAGCCTTATGGGCATTAAAAAATATGATGGTGGTAAGTGGAAGAAGAATGTGATGGAGAATTTCTCGTTTCCCTAAGAGGTAGAAATTTCAGTGAAGTATGTGCACCAACTTCGTTAAGGATTTTTGTCTCTCTTGGCAGACCAAATCTATATTAGGATTTGGGCGTGGTAAAACGTCAGTAATCAGTTTGAAAATTATTTGAATTTGCCTCTCTAATCACTGACAAATTCACCGTATTGGATGGATCGCGTTTAGAATTTCTTTTAATCATCAGGGTTTTGGAATGGCAATTCACATTTCAGTATTTTTTCACAGGACATCCCGCCAATTTTTTTTCAACTCTATAGAAAACCATAGGATTAGATTATTATTTATTTTATTCAACGTAGTAATCAATTACATCCGCCACCAACGATTACGACATCAGGGTAATCTTAAAAAGAGATTCAAACTGGAGAGGGGATAATGACATTTACGGGCCGTCTAACACTCTAACAGTAATTATGACAAGTTGAAATACTATAGAAAGAACATGAGGCATTACTGAAATTAAAAATCGTTCAATTTCACTAAAAAAAACCAGTACAATTATTGGTCAAAAATATCCCTCCATAAATAAAATAAAATTACCATTTGAAGTATTTTCATACGGTCATTGCAAAATAAATAGCAAGTTAGAAGCCATTGTTTTTTTTTTATAGAAGTTAGAAACCATTGTTTAGATTTTAAATAGATAAGAAACGACACTTAATTTAGGATTTAGGGTTTAGGATCTAATTAGAAACTACCAATCTTCGTCAACTTCTTCAAATTAAAGCATTTTTGGGAGGGTGTTGCAAGAATCAGCTCCTACTATGGTCATGGCATTATCATCATTAATGTTGTTAGTTCAAAGTAATTATTTTATTGGATATGCAACAAATATATCATTGTTAAGGTTAATTTAGGTAAAAGTTGATAATAATTAAAAATAGTTATTATAATTAGATTTTATATTTAGGACAGGAGAGTACCTTGATTTGATTCACCTAATTAATATAACAAAAAGTTAACCCCAATAAACTATTTCAAATGATATATTTAATTAAATAACCTCACTAATACTAATACTAAGGATTACTAAACAAATCGGAAAATGTAATTAAACTACATAACCTAAATAAACATTTATTAATATTTTCATAATATCCTAAAATCCTAATTTTTTTGGTGAGAAAATCCTAATTTTTTTAGTGTATTCTATCACTTAGCTTCATCCCCAAGAAAGATGTAACTAGATACTACCTCTGGTCCTAAATATAGGACCTAGATAACTTTTTTTTTGGAGAGGTTAAGGTTGCAAAATAGTCTATTAAATCATGACATATTTGATATATTTTTAAATTATCCATTAGTTTATAAGTAAAATAAACTAGTTTAAGGGAAAAAAAATTAGGTAAATCAATTTATAATTAACTTATTTTTGCTTTTTTTAGGATTTTTCAAAAAAAGTCAATTAGGTCTTATATTTAGGACCAGAGGGAGTATCTTTTTTGAGGGGAGGAAGGGTATTTTTCTCCGAGATGCTAAAACAAAAGGCTAGTATAAAATATAAACCTTGAGATCTGAGAAACGAGAAGGAATATGCAGAGAGCAGAGTGAGAAGTGAGAAGTGAAACATTAGGAATCTCATGATGAAGCTGGCAAGTGGGTACTCAAAAATACTTCATTCAAAGCTGCAAGTGAGAGAGTACTAATGAAACAGCAACATCCAGGGATGCAGATTTGTACATCATCCTATAGAAATCCCCGATTCCAAACAAAACAAAAATAAATCATCCAGACATGCCTGTATACTTGCGTCAGGAACGTCAAAATCTTGTACATCACATATACTTTTGAGGAAAACACAGATCTTTAAGAAGTCTGTCTGAGACCATTCAGGGTTATTAACTTATAATGTTCAGTTGAATAGTATCTTTCATGAGAATTACTCTTTGAGGGTGTGCCATGGTGGATGTTACGTTCCCAATTCCAATGACAGCAGAGATTAGTAAAAGCAAGAAAAAAAGAGGTAAACAATGTAAAGGTTTGGTAAGCTCTCAAAACCGTGGGATAAACATGTAATAGTATAAAATAAGATCCCTCAACATATATACGTCAGGCACTAGAATGTAGCAAACAAGTTGGACTTAAAAAGAAAAATACTAGCAAAATTATAATCGATTTCTACATTCTATAATTTAGCCCCTACCAAGGCAAAGATAGGATTTCCAAATAAAAGTGTTCAAGACCTAGGCAAACCATGAGAAAAATGTCAGCACTCAGCACATATGAATTTAGTCAACATCTCTTACTGAACACAATGCTTGCAGCATGCTTGTGAAACAACCAATAATCAAATTTAAGGAAGAAGAGTATAGAGTTCGTTTTATTAAGAAATTATTTAAATACTACGTCGTTTGTGGAAAAGGGTAGAACAGATTTGGACGTTGAGACAAAATTCTTTCTAGATAACTGTTCTTTATGACATAATTCAGACACTCAACACAAGCTGCAACCTTGGTCACTAAGAATATCGTCATACATGACAATAACCTGAAAGACCAGATATCAAATATCTCCCATTTCATAATTTAAAGCTAAATGATGAGCTAACAAGCAAAATAAACTACGGGAATGAGGAATAAAATAGCCACAAAATAATCTCAGACAATGAAGCCCACAATAGTAAAAAATAAACATGAAAGTGAATACTCAGCTGAATAACGCCGCTTGCTATAATAGTCGCAAGGCACAACAAGAAAATTGTTCTCCCTATAAGATATCCATGCGATTAAAAATACTCACTTGGTTCCTTAAGATAGAACCTATATGAGGAGGTGAGACTGTTCCTAAATGTAACACCTATTTCTAATTTTTCTTAACATTTCTCTAAATTATCCATATTAAATAATAAATGTATATGGTTAGTTTGTTTTGGCAATATAACTTTAATTAACTTAAGTGATATCTTTAATCTAATTAAATTAGTTAATTAGGTGGAGGGAGTATTAGTATTCTCGTCTTTCAATATTTTTTTTTGTTCAGGAGAGAACCATAGAACAACCATATAATGAGTTAATAATAGACCAATAATGAAAAAAAAAGTGAAAGCCCATGGTGAAAGATGGGGAGTTAACGAAAGCCCATGGTGTGATGGAGAAAAGTGAAAGCCGAGAATGAAGAAGCTGTTCTGTTCTCTCTGCTTGGGCGCCCAACTAATTCGCAGAGAAAGCCCAAAATCTTGGTGCGCTTATAAAATAAAGGAAAATTACTACTACTAAAATCCTACTCCCTCCAATCCTAAATATAAGACATATTTACTTAATTTGATTAGATTAAGGATATTAGTTAAGTTAGTTAATTTTCCTATATTTAGGATTGGAGGGAGTATAAAACTTCATAAAGCTTTCCATCAAATTCAAAAAATCCATAAAGTTTTTATTTTCTAGATGGAACTATTTAAAAAGATTAAATCAAACTTTAATTTAAGATCATCTAGCCTCTGGTTAAATCTAAAAAGCTTTGTAGGAAACAATAATAAAACAAACAATAAATTATAAACTTTTTTTGACCTTTGATAAATTATAAACTAAACTCCATAGATAATCACCGATTCAAGGAACATAAAAAAAATTGATGGAACAAGTGCTGATGCAATTCTTTAAGAGTGGATTAGGTGGGTGTCCGTATCTATCTAGGATAAGTTACATATAAATCCCTACAAGCGAATACCATGTCACTGAAAAATTAATTCAAAATTATATTTTCTTTAAACATAGGGGGAAAAAGGATAGACTAAAAAGGATAGACTCGACTAAAAAGGATAGACTCGAGTCCGTTTCGTTGTAGGAAAGAAAGTGGAGAAATGGAAAGTGAAAGGGTGAAAATGGAAAGTAGAGGTAAATTAGGTAATGATGAGAAAATAAAGTTTGTGGGACCCAGAAAAAGTGTGAGATGAAGAGAAAACTTGTGGACCCCAGGATATATGTAAATTACTCCCTCCGGTCCCTAATGTAAGAGGTAGCCGTCAAAAAAACGCTTCTTAAGAAAACATGTGAATGTTAGTTGGATGTCTGGAGTTAATGCTTCTTTTCCAAAATTGTTCATATTTATTATGATACTTTTAAGAGAGAGAACTACATAAGCATTAATAAATATGAAAGAGTTAGGGGTAAAGTAGGAAAAAATGCATTAAATGAGGAGAGAATATGGGGTGAGCTCTTACATTAGGGACCAAAATCATTCAAATTTTGGGCTCATACATTAGGGACCGGAGGGAGTACACAAAAACCATTACTTTCTAAACTTTCTAATTCTTTGCTACTTTACCTAGGCAACCAAACAGACCCTGAATTCTAATCAGTAAGAGAATCACCCTCAACCAAATAATAGGAAAAAATTGTAAAGTCATGAGGAGCACATGAAAACTATAATGAGAGCAAGTTTAGCATGATATTTTAGAATCTGAAGAAACACAGAATTGTGTAAATTTTAACTTGTTAAACAAGAAATCACAAGCTTTTCATGTTCAGAAATGTAGATGCAGGCAGACGCATAATTTACATACCAAAACCAAAAAAGTAAAAAACACCTTAGTAATAGTACTATATTAGTAAGACAATGATTATTTCTGAGGCTTCTTCCACAAGACCCCAATCTTCTTCAACATGTTGCCATTTTTCTTGTGGTGGAAATCCTCATCAATATCATCAACATAGGATGAACACTTGCCAATAAGAGGATTATTAGTATAGTCTAAAGACACACTTCTCTCAGCAAGCTTCCCGTTGTGCTTATTATTTCCTCCTCCTCCAGCTGAAAGCATAGCAGCAGCTGCTTCTGCTGCTTTTCTCCATTGATCAGATTGAACCTTCAATCTTCTCAACTCAGCTTCCATTTCTGAGTTTGCCACTTGTGCTGCTTCTAACTGCTCTCCCACTCTCTCAGCTTTTCTCTTGCTCCTATCTGCTTCTTCCATTGCTATCCCAAGTTTCATAAGTGCCTCTTTTTCTGCTTCCTTTGCTGCCTCCACTTCCTCATTCACTCTCCCACCATCACTGAACCTTTTCTTCACTTCTATCTTCAGTGTCTCATTCTCTTCTGATATGCTTTGTAATGTTGTCTCCTTATCCATTAAATCTGCCTTCAGTTCAGCCACACATTCCTCAAGTCGTTTCACTTCCTTTTTGAGCTCATTTTGTTTATGAGCTGATAGGTTCTTCTCAAGCTTCAAGTTTAAAGTCTCATTCTCTTCAACTATACCTTGAAGTTCAGTTTCCTTGTCCATCAAGTTTGCTTTTAACTCCTCAATCTGAGCTTTTCTTTTGTTCAGCTCACCCTTAAGCTCATTTTCATTGTGATTTGATTCTGATTTTATTTGCTCCATCAACTCATAGGCATTTCTGACCTCCACCGTATTCCGAATCTGTTCTTCATGGTACTTAGCCTCAGCATTTTCTAGTGCAGATCTCAGCTCTGTGATCTCAGACTTAAGAGAATAAATATCCCCTTCTATCTTATTAGGATCTTCAGCCTTCAAATTTTCAAGCTTGCTTACAAGTCCTTCTAATGAATTCACTCTTGATCTAGATTGATCTAACTCTAAGGCAATAGAGTTATAGCCTTGTAAAGCTCTTGCAGAATCAGCCCTTAACAATTCTACAGTTCTTTTTGCAGCCTCAAGTTGATGTAGAGTTTCATTGACAAAAGCTTGGGCTTGAGCTTCTGATTCCTTGCATTCTCTAAGCTGCTTCTTCATGTCCTCTATAAAAGAAAGTGTTTTTGCCAAACTCCCTTTCAGATTCAGTAGTTCCACATTGGCTGATTCTGTATGCTGATTTTGAGCGTTCCCACAAGTAGTACTCAAATCAAGTTGGGCCTTGAGCTGCTGAATTTCAGTCATGGCAGCCTTGACATCATATTGCCAAGTTTCATCATGAACTTCTGGGTTTTTCTGAGGCTCTATTGCATGAACATCTTTAGGGGCTGAAAGTTCTTCAAGCTGCTTTTGAGAATCTTTGAGTTTTTCTGACAGGGAAAGAAGTTGTTCCTTGGATTCCTCAACTTCTTGTTGGGCTTGTTTTTGGCATGATTCTGATAGACTAAGCTGATTCCTCACTTTCTCCAAATCTTCCTGAAGTTGAGAAACCTGAGATTCCAATTCAGAGATTCTGCTAGGACGCTTCCTCTTGAGTAAAAGAAAATAATACAGTGATATTAGAACCGTAGACAACCACCAAAACATGGATAAATATTATGATGAATAAAAGAAAACAATTTCAAGAAAGTTATTAGTTCTTCAGGGATAACAAAAAACCTGAGTAGAATATAATCTAAAAATGAGACAAAATAAAGGATGGCAGTAATAATGTGGAGGTTCAAAGTCAGACAAGAATTAGCTGTCATAAACTCACAAGTATTGCATGTACAATGACATATTGACATCTAATGGCTGCACAAAAGCCCGGCGGCCCGGTTGGCCCGTCATGACCCGATCCGGTCCTATGCCAAAAATGGTCTGTCACGAAGTGGCCCGAGACCAGCCTGATTAGGACATGACCGACCCGGCTATCGGGTAGGACAGGACCAGGGCATATGCTCCATGACCAACAGGACGGCCCGGCCCGATAATTTTATTATTTTTAGTAAAAATATTTTAATTAATTAACACAATTATCAAACTATTTCATAATTAATTAATTACTTATTTAATTTAAAAATAGTTGATTACAATTCTTTATTTTTCCTACATAATACATCAATTTATTTAATGGTTGAAAAGTGGAAATTTTTTATTTAATTGTACAAAAAAAAAATTTGGGACCAACATGGTCCGTCATGTGGCCCGGTGGTCATGTCCGGCCCGATCTCGGTGTCGGGCCAAACAGGACATGACCGGGTCTCGGGCCAAAAATTCTGGCCCGACAATTATTTAGGACATGACCAGGGCATATAGGTGGCCCGGTCATGTCCGTCATTTGTGCACCCTAGTGATCTATACTCCTAAAGCCTCATCAAAAGTTATTATGGCGGTATTATAATATTTTATGCTCACCTACTTGATGTTATAATGTCGATGCTCTTAAATGCTTGAAAACAGTTCTTTGAAAATGACCCTTCTATGCCTAAATGTCAGTGAGCGTTAGTAAGAATATTACTCCTTTACTACTTAAATTTATATGAAGCCACATTGTTCAAAAGTCATGCCTACAGAAAAGTGTACAAACCACTCAAAAGTTTTACTGAGTTGAACAATCAGGAGTTTATGGCTAGTGAATAGTACAGTTATGACTTAATCTATAGTTTTGTAATTATAGTATAAATGAGTATAAATTATAAGAACATCCTTTCTATTTTTTAAAATGCAGTGTAGTTCACTTTTCATATATCTTTTTGCTGCAAAACCCTCATACAAAATATGTAAGGGAATATTTTAATTTAAAATTTAATCACGTCAATGGAGAGTTTTTGTTTCAAAAATGAATAATTTAAATTTACTTGTAAATATTGAAGTTGGTTGAGAAGCTTGTTTTGCTCCTAAAAGTATGACTTCAATCTATTTTGTCTCCCAATTATACAATTATCTCCTAAACTAACCCTCTTACTATAAATACTGAAAGAGGTCTCTATCAATAGAAGTAGTTTCCATGATAAAAATAATTAAATGAATAAATGTGTATTAGATACTAAACAGATCACATGTATTTTTTTAAAAAATAATACAATTAATACTGGTAAATCAGAAGTATAGTTTATCCATTTTGAACCAAATTACCGTGGATGTATCATTTAAATTTAAAAGTTTTGTGCAGTAATAAATAAAGGCGTGGTTTTTTTTTCAATAAAAGTGTAGTTAGTCTAATAACAAAAATAGAAAACAAACAGCCCAAAGAGCACTGTCCTTGAAAGATATCTTAAGACAGAGTCTAGGATGGGCTAGATTGAAAAGATCCAAATGAACATAAAAAAAATAGTAGTGTCCAAAACATTACAAATCAAAGTAATACCTCAGGAACAGGGCTTCTAGGTGATCTACGTTCAGTGACTTTGGGACTTCTTTCTTTCGATGCTCTACTAACTTGACCAAATGAGGAAGCAGAGTTAGTCTCTAAAGGACTAGGCCTAAGTTGACGAGCAACACGAGGAGAAACCTTTTGAGGCACTTCAGAGGATCCACTTCTGAAATCAAAATAAGTAACATTGGGTTATATGAGTGAAAAAAATTCATAGGGGCATGTCAATGTACACATCTCTATAAGTTAACAATCTTGCAATTAATGTATTCACCATATGAGGCAACATCTTTATATCTTTGAATTTTTACAAACTCATTACTATTTACTACCTTCAGTTTAGTTGGTAAGAGCACAGAGTGGTTGAACCATTTGAGCAGACAAAATTAAATTAGCTAGCTTTATTATATTTGAAATAAAAATTTTAAATTAGCTAGAATGAGTAGTGTCTCAGTTAGAATAAATATCTGAATTTTTGTTTATAGTGATCATTATTAGCAAACTTTAAATGAATTGTGATATTTATGAATTCTGAGTTTTATATAAATAGGAACGAGATGCATGGTGCCATTTATAGCCAAACATCTGCACATTATTGACAGCCATTTTTGGATTCAAATATCAATGGAGATAACTTCAGCGCATACCAATCTATAAATATGTATAGAGGGAATGCCTTAAATGAAATATGAAAATGAAATTAATATTAATTTCTGAAAATACAAAAGAAGAAAGATATAGAGAACAACTAGCACATGACCATTCCCCATATAAATAATGAGATGCAAAAAGTAGCCCAACCATTATTGTCCATAATTCCTACCATCCAAAAAGAATTTTCTCCCATGACTTGAAGAGGAAAATAACAGAAACACAGTGGTGAATCACTGAATTGGACAGTCAAGTTATTTGGACAAAAAAAAAATTGGACAGTCAAGTTCTTAGTACAATAGGAACGAGTCAAACCAACAGAGAAAAACAGTGAAAAGATGAACTTGTGGAGCCTAGAAATAGCATGTCCTTGAATTTAAACAGTCCACTTATAGACATGCTATCACCACTGTCACAGTAACATTTCTGATTTAACTTTTTTAAGTACTTTTGATTTTTGAAAGTTATAAAGCAAAATGAAAAGGTGAAAGAATGCCATTGAAGAGAGGAAAAGCATTTGAAAAGTTACCTTGTCTTAGGGGTCTGCATGTTGAACTTGCCTTGTATGAAGGAAAGTGAAGAGGGTTTTAAAACTTTGGTCTGTGTCTTGAATGTTCCCTGACCCACAAGGACTGTAGCAGTCCAGCAAAATATCACAAGAGAATCCAATGAGAAGGTAAATGAAGTTGTCAAGAATTAAATGAGTTCATGCAGAAGGATACACTCCCATATCAGAAACTGCAAATACCATAAATGCACTAGATTTACTCACAAGTTTTTCACCCTCTTTCCCCACCAACATAAAAGTGAGATAGACTCTACTAAATGTGAACAAATATGTGCACATGACAAAACCAAATTCACACTATGCTAAACATATTTTCTCACAAATACTTAAAACATAGTTTTTTTTTTATCAGGAAAGTAAGTCTGGCGGGAAGATATAAAGATAAAAATAGACATGACACCGCAAATAATGGTGGAAAAAAGAATAAGGTCAACCACTCATGAGAATTTTTTTTTAACTTTATACCAACTGCTAATATGATAACTCATGAGCTCCTTTCAAAGCAAAAAGACCCCATCAATGTGGTCAAGTGGGGCCTACAATTACAAATATAGTAATATGAAAATTACAGTGACACACATGACCTACACATGAGACAATTAAGATATACCAAATTTACCCATGTGAGCTGGTCGGGTTACATTAATGAGCCATGGGCAATTTGGTAATTTTGCATATAATGTCATGATACCTCTAATTTTGCCGCGAAACAAGGACACGACTCAGCAAATGAGTGTCAAACGTTGATAATGTACAAACACAAAATTTTATCCTAACCCCAAAAAAACTGCTCAATCTTTTGCTTTCACTCATTTGACATTTTCTCAAGTTTTTTTAACGATCAGACATTAAAAAAATACTAAGAATTATCATTCCCTAGACAAAATGATTGCAACAAGACATGCTCCATCAACGCAAGTTATGTTAAAGCATTGTTCTCTGAAGAAGGAAATGACAAAAGAGAAAAAGATGAAACCTTTGAAAAATCACTTCAGATTATTATTAGTTAAAAGCATTTTTTTTCCCAGAGGAACAAAGAGAATCCGATCTACAGCAGACCAGAGAGTATGAACATTCATGAAAACGTTAACAACATTGAAATTTGCAACTAAAGTAAACAGTGGGAGGACATTTTTAATAGAAAAATGGGAAAAGAACAAGAGAGAAGGTGCTAATTAATCAATGGTAGCATTTAAAGAAATACTATATTAAATAAAGCATAAAAAGAAGAGGAGAAGAAACAAACAAAGGAAAAAAGTACTACATTAACATTATGAATTCATTCTTTTTGAAAACATGTTCTTTTATTCGATTTGATCTTAAAAAAGGTGTAAAAGACATTAAAGTTGCAAAGCTACCAACTAATCTTTCATAGACTAACAAAAAGTGATTGAAAAAGATGCATCATTGAGCTCAACACATAGAAACATGGAACCCATTAACAATAATTTCCAAAAAGAAAAAAAAACAGAGAGCTAGCAAAGAAGAAGAAGAAGAAGAAGAAGAAAAACTTGATCTTGCAAGAAGAACAATATAAAAATGTTAAACAAACAAGGCTACACAGCTAAGTGACTGACCTTAATGAAGCAGAACTGTGAGCTCAAAAAACCCAAAAACAAAAAAAAAACAGTGAAAAGAGAAACATAAGAAGAAGGAGATGATAGATAGATAGATAGATGTTAAGATAGAAAATGGGTTAATTGTACATGTGTGGAAGCAAAAGCTAGCATTTAAGAGAGAGTTCACATTATGCAATAAGCAACATTTTTTCCCATAATGCAAACAAGAGGAAGAGTGTTAAGTATGAAAGATGGAAAGAAGGTAACTCACCAGAGAGAATGGGAGTGAAGAAGAAGGATGTGAAAGCTTAGGGAGATGTTGTTATGGGGCTTTAGCTTATGTTGAGGAATAATAGAGTACGGGCAGGTGCAGAGGAAGTAAAAGTAGTAGTGAGTAAGGAGTAGTAGTAAGTAATACTCCCTCCCTTCCTAAATATAAGAGCACTTTGACTTTTTTGGAGAATCCTAAGAAAGCAAAATATGGTAATTAAAAATTGATTTTCCCAAATTTTTTCACTAAACTAGTTTATTTGACTTATGAACTTACATATGATCTAATAATATTTAAAATATGTTATGATTAAATTGTTCATTTTGTTTTCTTAGGATTCTCCAAAAAAGTCAAAGTGCTCTTATATTTAGGAACGGAGGGAGTAACAAGTAAGAGAGTACGGATTTGTCGTTGCCTAGTCACTTGGATTAAACTCGATTTAAGAATCATGTTGCGTCCGCATCCCATGTTGTTGCCCCTGCAAGTTACGAGTATAAATTTAGAATAAAAGACTATTTAGTTATTGATTGATGAAATCAAATATATATACTATATATATTGGTTATGGAAGTTATTATAGTGCTTTTTTCTAAAAACAACTCTAATCATTTTCAATTATCCCCACCTCCATATCTTATTAGTTATTGTTGGATGAGCACCAAGAGGTTTGTTTAGTTGGGGAAGAAATAAGAAAAATTAGAATTATGTCATAATGTCATGTATTTAGAACCAAAATCAGCTATTCATATATGTACTATACTTAGGATTAGAGGGAATAGAGCTTTTCCATTTTATCTTTATAAAATGTTAATGATAAGTGTGGACTAGTAAATAATTAGCACGTCTTTTCTAATTGAATAAAGGTAATGTTGCTATTATGTTTTAAGACCCAAAAACGATTTTCTAAGAGAAAATTTTAGGATAAGATAACCGTTAGTCAAATATTAAGTCTATGCATGTTTTTGTTAACATCTTATCCATGTATGTGCCTTGTTTTTTACCTTTATTTTTCCCACGCCTTGGAACCTTTGGGGATTGGCGCCGTGATATTTATGTATATATAAAAGGGATTGAGATTAATGAGACAATGAGTACGACTTAATCTCATGGGCAGCCTTAAATTTAGATGAAAGATATTGTCGAGTGTGGTGTGAAGGGTAAGTAAGTAATTACATTAGTTGCATTCTGAACTCGGTGTAAGTTCTCCTTGGGTCTCACATTGACATCTTAGGCAAGTAAAGTGTTTTCAGATTACTGCTTTTTTATGAAGAATATCTGCTCTGGATAGAACTGAATATACGACGACAACCATGAATATGACGGAGCATGCGTGATGTTTTTAGTCATTTTGTCACTCATAAATTCACATGCAAGAAATTTTGTCAGAGATAATGTGCTCGTAAATCGTAATATCTAGTATTACAATATCAAATTTTATTTTTTTGAGAAAAACATATCAAATTGGTAAAATCCCAAATAAATCCTTACAAATACCTAAAAGGATAAGTGAGGAACCTAAACTTCCAAAAGGACTATGAAGGAACCAGCACCTAATTGTCATTTTAAAATTTTGCGAAAAGACAAAATTGTCATCATCCTCAAACACAATTTACTACCTCACCCTAAACTCACCCTAACACTCACCCTCTTCTAGCAATTTGTGTTTTAGGATGGGGACAATTTTGTCTCTTCGCAAAATTTTAAAATGACAAGTAGGTGCTTATTCCTTCATGGTCCTTTTGGAAGTTTAAGTTCCTCATTTGTCCTTTTGGATATTGGGAGAGACTTATTTCGGATTTTCCCCATCAAATTCCTCACTACGTTCCTTGGTGGCACTTAAAGAAAAACATAGGTCTTAAATTATGCTAACGTTAGCACCGGAACGGGAATAATGATGATTTTCGTCAAAATTTAAAAGGAAGACATCAAGATATAATTTATTTGTGTTTGCCATCATGGAGTTTGATAATTCTGAAAGGGCAACAATCTTGCTGTGAACATTAAATAAAATATAAGACGAACTTATATTAAGCCGTTTAATCATAGCCTTGACATGCCAGGAAGGCAGGAACCTTTGAATAAGACAAAGAGATGAGTAACCATAAACAATTCCAACCACCACACAGATAATTATATATCACGACATGGGAAAAGAATGAAAAATACATAATGAAAATGTTTTCTGTATAATATTTTTTTTATCTTTGATTTGTAATCTTGAAAATGCAAATTTTCGGTTTTTTAAGGCTAAAAGCACAAAATTCAAACTGCTGTGTGCTTAATTATCAGAATCATCCTTAAATGGCTCTAGGCCCAATAGACTAAAGTTGGTCCCAAAGTTTTAGTCCATCTTCTCACAAAGTCCGTTTTCTAAAGTGCGTAACTGAGATCTCCCTTTTCACCTATAAAGGGGCAATAAACTTTTAACGGCCTGAAAGTACAGCATCTTTAATGGATCGCTCACGTAGAAGTAAAAAAAAAAGCCTAGCAAATTCAACAGTTCCAAAGGAGTGCACCCAACACTCCAACAGTGCTTTTAACATTATTTTTTTTAATATTATACCTGGATATCATCAACTATAAATTCAAAATATTACAGAGTACTCCCTCCTGTCCTAAATATAAAAACTTCATTGAAAAAATGAGTTTGATTCTAAATATAAAACATCATTTTAATTATCCATAACTATTCTCCAGATTAACCTTATAATAGTGCACATCAATAGTAAACAAGGGAGTAATGTGATAATTGGTAATTGGTAATTTATGTGATAATAACTAATTTAATTAACATCCTTAATTTAATCAAATAAGTAAATATCAGTCCGGGCCATCATCTTCGTCGAATACATCGATCATTAGGCAATAATAAGTCGCCATCTTAGATGCAGTCACTTTCTTACTTATAGTTGTCTTAAAGAGTTCGGGGTCTATGGTTCCTTCATTTATCAGCCTTTGGATTTTGTGCTTCAGAACAAAGCAATCTTGGATTTTATGTCCAAAAAAACTCTGTGGTAAGGGCAATCCCCTACACGATCTGCTTCATGTGGACGCTTAGAGTCTGGCAACTCGATGAGATTTAGTGTTCTTCTCTAAATCCTTTGAAGAAGTCATGTACTCTTCCTCAAGAAAGGCGAAGTTGTCTTTCTATTTGCTTTCTCCTTTAGAGACTTTGGAGGGTTGTTTCTTCTTTGACTTTGAGAAGATTCGGCTTTAGTCTCTTTGGTTTGGCTAGAAGTTTCTCTTGACTCACACGAGACCCAGGATGGAAGTAGCAAAATCAGCAATAGAAGAGAAAGTCGTAGCCATAATCTTATACTATTTAATAACAGAGGGAGTAATGTCAATGCTCGAAAACCGCCCTGGACTACTCAATTCAATCGGAAAACCCGGGACCCAACCCCAAAGAGTGCCATTAGGTATGTAACCTGTGGAGGGGGCATCAACCAGGTAGATTCTAGGTCATAACGACCAGTTGAACATAACCCATTGGTTTAGCGGGTGATCCAAGTGTGCACTTTTGTTTTTTTTTAAAAAAAATGTTTTTCCCTTTAACATTCTCGAGCTCAAAGATAGGGGACACACATTTCACTTACTTCTCTTCAACACCCTAAAATTTAGACTTTTGTAAGATAATCTTATATTTTAATTTTAATGTTAGTGTGTTGTTATTAATTATTAAATTTGTCTAATTATTTTAATATTATTTTAATGTGTTCTGTTGAATGACACTCGATTGAATCTCTGACAGTATTTTTTGCATTCATTCACAAATGGATTTCATCTTGTAATCAAAAGATATCGTGGTGTTACTCTTTAAGTGTACTTAAATTTCATGATTTTCCATGAGCATCTTTAATCACAGGTAGACTTGCAAAAAAGTTCAATCGAGGAAAAATTATGACTTGGGTATCGATGATGATAAGAATGATACACCAATTGATCTTAAAAAGTTTGTATCATTTTTAAATGATGTTTCATGGTTCATATATGGTTTTTGGAACATTTGTACATATTTTAGACACAAAACTATAAATATGATGCATGATACTTTTAGTTGCGCTTCTCATTTGTGTTTTGAAAGTTGTACATATTTTACTTAATTGATTTTGCAACAAATATTCATGGAAATGATATTTTACTTTCACTTTATTACTTGTCACGACCCGTAAATTTGCGGCCAACAAACACTCTGATACCAAATATTGGTAAAAAAAGAAAAACGAAAGAAAGATGGTGGGGAGGTGAATCAAAAAGGAATTATTATCAAAAGATCACGATTTTATTAATGATGTCATGTAACACATTTATATAATTACTGCTGACCAAAAAAAACACATTTATATAATTACAAATTGGAATTAGAAATAATTAAAAGATAAATAATCTAACAAACCTTTTTAAAAAATTTGACCTAGCTAAACTGATTATATTTCCTATAATTATTTAATCAAGTAATAAATCTTCTTAATTAGAAATTTAAATTGTTCATAAAAGAATAAAGAATAGGAAACTTAGTTTTAAATTATTCTTCAACACTATTATTAGCATGTGAAATAACAATATGAGAAACAATGGCGTGCGAGTTGCAAAGTTGAGGCCACATGGAGAATGGAATATTGTATAAATTGGAGTTACTTTCATGCACAAAGAGAAAAATGGCTTCTTCTTAGGCTTGCGATTGACGCACACATATCAAAACACCCTAAAATAACGTGTAGGTGGTAACCCCAAAGAGATACTAACAATATTTTACCAAAGTCAGTGATGACTTGCTCCATAATCTTTTCTAATATTTACCCACAACAAATTTAGCCAAAACAAAATGAATATATCTACCTTATATAACATAATATATCTTTGTTAAAGGGTTTATGTGATCGATCGATGTTTCTATCATTTTACTTTTATAAAAAACTAGATTTTACTTCCCGGGCGATGCCCGGAGAGCAATCATTTCAAGTCAACAAACAACAACTAACTAAGAAAACATAATAGTTAAGTAACGGACTAAACAAATATTCATTTTATTCGAAGTCAAATTAAGAAACAATATAACAAAGGTACAAAACATGCATAACAATGCCATAAGGCAGAAAAAATGACGTTAAAATACAACATTGGACGGTAACATCACAGAAAATGTTCTACTAGGCAATAATTTTTTGCTAGTAAATGGTTTGCTGCTGGCAGGATTTCCATCAACAAAGGAAAGCACATCATAGGTCTTATCTCCAAGGTTGTCAAACTCGTAGAGGGGATGTAAACTCGGATCGTAGAATCGAATCGTAAACTCGTTAGAGTTTACGTTTCTTAATAAATATGTGTTTCTTTTATATAATTAAATAAAAATACAAATAATAATATATTAATTTGACTTGAATATATCTTAAACTTAGATATAGTAGATTTAAATATATCAGTATTCATACTATATCAAGTCGATAGAGAAATTTCTATGAAATTCATATATAAATTCATTGAATTTGGTCCATTAAAAATAATTAAAATGAGTTTAATAGTAAGTTAACACAATTTTCTGTAAGGTAGAAACGTAAAATCAGTGAATTCACAATATAAATACGTGAGTTTTTAACGAATTTTCAACGACTGAAAATTTATGTGACTCGTGACTCGTTTGGTTAGGTAGCGTCGCAAAAACGGTAAAATCGGAATGTCAACTCGTGAGTTTGACAACAATGCTTATATCCACATGTGGTCCCCATCACAAAAGGGGATATCAGTCTTACCAGGTTTGTTGACTTAAAATCTAGCATTTTTAATCTAATTAAATTAGGAAAGTAATATTATATTTAGAAAGGGAGGAAATATTAACAATTTATCCTAACCATATACTTTTTTCCGCACCCTCACTCTTTTGATTATTATTTTTTCTATACTTAAATTATTTTTTTATACTTAAATTTTAGGAAGGGGTTTGAGTTCAACTCAATCTAAGGGCAGGGCACCTAACTCATGATCCACTGGGCTTGTCCCTGTTAGCTTTGGAGCATGACCAGCAAGCCCTTTCTGTCTGTCCACACAGTCAGGTTACTTCCAGCTTCACTTAGCTATGGAGATGCCTCCCCAAGCGCCGCAATGGAGACACAACAAAGTCTCACTCCCCATGATCAAACTCGCGACGTGGTGGTCAACCCGACACTCATTGTTCAATCTCATCGCCACTGAACCCACGGACGATGGGTCTCACTCTTTTGATTACCTATGTTCGTAAATATAAGATCATTTTCCCTGATTTGATTGAATTAAGGATCTTAATTAAGTTAATTATTAATACATGATATTACAATTTTATCCTAACTATATACCTTTATGCTCACTCATTCTCTCTTGTTATTATAGATAAACATTATTAAGGCTAATTTGGGAAAAAGTCAAAAAAATGGATCTTATATTCAGGAACAAATTGAAGTTTGAAAGTGATCTCATATTTAGGAACGGAGCAAGTATTATCGATAAGCATAGTTAAGGATAATTAGGAAAAAAGTTGTGAAAATTAGAAAATGATATTATATTTAGAAACAAATTAAAATTTGAAAGTGATCTAATATTATATTTATGAAGTGAGGGAGGAAATATAAATTTAAGAATTGAGGGAGCATTTATAAATTTAATCCTCACTCAAAAGAATGCTTATTCCTAATTCAATGTATGTATTTATCCTTACATCGCTTACTTGTTTGGTTAATATAAATTAATTATCTTAGACATTTTTTTATAAAAAACCAATTAAATAATTAATCACACCCAACTTCTTTAAATACATGTAACTAAAACATGATTTATCATGCAGGCTAGAGAAGACCATACACCCAAGATATGCCTTTCAAGCAGATTAATTGATTTACAGACTTGCAAGCAACAACTATACGTTAATAATAAACATACATATGATTGGTGCAATCATTAGTTTAACTACTAATTTATGACCACAACTACTACTACTTTTTTATTATTATTGGACTAGTTTGGTGGGCAACAGGGTTCTCCACATCCTCATCTCCTCCTCACTAAATATCTTCCTAATTCCTCCGTAAAATCCATCCTCTTCATCCCCTTCCTCTCTATGCTGTTTCCTGTCCATAACTGTTTGTCTCCATCTGCATCCTTCTGCATACTGCTTGAACTCCAAAACCACCATGTCTGTCACCATTATATTATTGGATCACTTAATTTTTGTCTGTTACCAGATGCACAAACTTGGGCACTCAAATAAAATAAGACAGACTTCAGTTCAAAAAAAGTTAAAATAAAACAAACCAAATTGATTTTCTTACAGCTATACTGACATTGAATATGGTTCCCATGTCCCCTGCATGATTCCAAGTGACCAATCACACCATACCACACCAGCCTACAATAATAATAGCTCATTAATAAATTCAGATTAAGCCATTCATCATTTCAGATAAAAATAACTTTGCCAACTTTGAACATACCATAAGGATAATCTTTGGTTTTTCTCCACTGAATCTCAAAGTGATCTCCTGGTTTTAAGTCATCCAAGCAGTCAGAGATATGAAAAACATGAGAAGAAACGTCAATGGGCGGCATTCTCAGCCTGTCCCATTGGAGTTTTTCCTCCATTGACCATCTCCCATATGGTAAGTACCTGCAGAAATAGAAAGCATCTCAACTTTCAGCTCACCACAAGAATTATGATCATGACATCCAAACTCAAAAGGCAATGTCAAAGTTTGGTTTAAAGTTTTCTTCATAGGAAGGGCCATCTGCCAAAAAGACGTACCTTGCTTGAAATGTGTCAGTTCTAGAATCATAGCACAGCAGGGCATCATAACATGAGAGCATAAATCCAGCATGACCATTCTGCAAAATGGGAGAATATAAATTATCATTAAGTGTTTTTTGCACCTACATAAAAAAAATCCAAAAATGGATGATCTGTACAGGATGTTACTAACTAAAAGAGTTAACAATGAACATTCAAATAACTAAAAGAACCTGCTGCTGTGACAACTCTTAATAATCTTAAACCACTTACTTCTCGGTTATAGACTTGAGCTGGGAACCAAAACTTGTCATTCTCAAGCGAAAGATACAAAGCCATAAATGAATCGTTTGGTAATAGGCTCCTGCTAGATTCCCTACTATTTCCTGATATGGTTTTAAACCATTGGAAGGGGCTAAAACTTTGAAGGGAAGCAAATATTCCTTTTTGATTACTTCTATGGACGATTTTTTCTCTGTTTCTAGAAGCTACATGCCATCTCCATTGCCTATAAACAGAAGCACCAATTACTTTACCCCACTTACGCTCTATGTGTTTCTTCCAAAAATAATCATTCTACATTTATCTCTAAGAGATGAGCACACTGCTGCCATAAGTCAGTTGGTGAAAGATTCTCAAGGACACAATCCAATGCCAAATCAGGCAAATCCAACAGAGAAAATCTGCATTTCTCTTCTTCACTTCTCACTTTAACCACTAAATTATTCTTTTTCATTGACATAGCTGGAGCATACTCACTGAAACTAAAAGCTACCTCACTTTTCCAGTGCTTGGAAATTAGTGACCTTGATAACTCTCCCAAAACCCAATTGGTTTGTTAGTTAATGACTTGGAAAGGATGATGAAAAAGGATAGGAATGACAATAAAAAGGAAAACATTGCAATGGAAGATTTTATCAAATGGTTTGCCTAATCCATATAGGCTGAGGTAGCAAATCTACAGTTCATTTGAAATAAGGACGTGACAAGTGCTTGCTTGGTCTTTCGGTCAACAACAACTAAAAGTGTAAAACAATTAAAGTGAAAATGTTGCCTTCTCCTTCTCTAAATAACCAATGGAAGAAGAGATTGGTGGATTGGTGAAAGTAACAGTTTTATTTTGCTAAGTGATTGGTTTGATCCATTGCTATTAAGAAAAGGACTTATGTAAACTCCACAAACCGACAAACGTTTCAAAGCTGGCAGTGAAAATAATGAGCCATTTAAAAAAACAAACAAACATGCAGCATGCATCTTTAATGCAATACTATCAGCAACTCTTCATACAGTGAATATCCAATGAGAGAGTATATCTTGTAGGGCGAGTGGGAGGCAATTGCCAGGGCGTGAAAGGGAGATATCAAGCGGAAGAAAATGATCTGTAGGACACTACTATAATGAGGAATTAACTGATATCATGGCATGAAAATGACATGGGAGGGGGTCATATATCATAATTCAAGACCCCAATAACACAATAAGCAAACTAATATATAGTAGTATATGTAGAAGACGAATATGAAACTAATAACCTGGTAAGTCTGAATCAGAATGCTGCTTTGGTGTGAATCTATACAAGAATTTGAGTTAGACTTAGGGGGAAGAAAGGGACTGGTATCATATTTAGAAGAACATTAGGCAGGGAAACATATAAGGCTTTGATCTTTCAGCTTTACCTCAACGTTTGATGTAATATTCTCAACGCTTGTAACATCTGCTGCCACCATGACTTGCTGCATAATATTTACTTGATCATATTAGAATTCCAGATAGGCACACATAAATATTTCAATGACATATGGTCTAAATAAATTTACCCGCAACAGAAGCTGGCATGGGCCCACAGTAGAAGATGAGAATAAGAATGAAAATAAGATATAAGAATAAGATAGGAATTCTTTGCCTCTTTGCTAGCCTCTCTTCTCGAGCCTGCAATTTCCTTTCTCATTCACGTAAATACTCCCTTTGCTTAGACAATGTACCCTCTTGCAATTCATTCCTGTCATGAATCAAAATAGGGTGCATTTATAACCATTAATAATGATAATGGCAACGATAATAGCATTGGGAATACTCTTCAATGAGGTGGGCCTCCAGGTCTATTGATGTCTTTCCATCTCTAAAATAGGAATATGGTGGAAAAAAGAGATTACAAATACATAAACCAAGAAAAACTCACCGATAAAGATAATCCAAAATGCGCAAGTAATTCATTGGATATGCCTATCAATTGAAAAAAAGATAAAAACATAACAATCAGTACAGAATCCAATAAAAGAAGGAAAAAAATTATATGGAGGCAAATTTAGAATAGCTTAAATAATGAAGGTGTGAGAGAAGAGATGGGAGGAAAGATGAGAAGAAAGGTGAATTTGATCCCATCTTTCACAAACCTAGCACAAACCTAGCACAAAATTATATGGGTTTGCTTGAGGATCCTCATCTTCCTTTGGTGTCGAAGAGTTTTCAGCCATTCCAAAGAAACTTTACCTGTCAAAACAATAGCTTTCACATCATTTCTCCTATTCCTATTCGCCTCATCAAACTTCTCCTTCAACCCGCTAATAACTAAACAAAAAAAAAACAACAAAATAATACAATTACAAACACAACATCAGAAGTGAAGAAAGAAACAACAGTGAAAGAAATGAAACAAAAAACAAACAAAATCCAAAGCTCACTTGGAATAGCCAAAGCATTGACAGGAGGGTTACACATAGTAATTACAGCAACCCCATCATTTGCAACATCCAATTCAACCTTAATCGAAGCCATATCGGAGAATCCCAAATCAAAGTTTCCAACTTTTCTTCAGAGACTGACTCAATAGACGCAAACAATAGTGGGTTTCAGATAAAAGATAACAATGATATATATTTAAAGTAGTAGTAATGATTCCAAAGAAAGACAAAAATGAATGAAATTTAAATATGAACAAAAAAGTAAAAAATCTTAAAAAGCAAAGTCTACCCTGCTCGCAATGTTAAAACCAACGAAGGCGTAGCCATCAAAATCACAGACAAAGAGAAAATCTTCAAGATTTCAAAGCAAGAGAAATACAAACCTACTGGAATCTTAAGAAATAGGAACGCTGTGGAGTTTGTTTGCAAAAAATTGATGAACGGTTGATTCTATGATGATTTGTAAGAGAGGAATCGCATATCTGATCAGAGCTAGCAGACATCAGGGAAGAAGGGAATGAGATTTGAAATTTGAATGAAGATGAGGTACCACCTGCCTCAGTTGGAGATGGGAGAGACAGCCGTGTTCAAGTGAAGGAAAAATAAAACAATGAGAGAAAAACAGTAGATGGCTAAAATGAACAGTGAAAGTAGAGAGAAGCCGTGCACAATTTACTTAAGCCAATAAGCCGTTTTCTACTGTCTGAATTAATAAGTATAGGATAATCTCGTGTAACCCTGACGAAGTTTCCCCAACAATATATGTCACAATAATAAGAACAAACGGCATCGATCAGACAAATATGATGATGCAGGTCACATTTTTTCTATTCTAGATTTGCATATACTTTTATTTGGCACACCTTATCCAAACACTATTAATTAAAATATATATTGATGTATATATTAAAAAATATATATACACAGAATACACAAGAAATTTTTTATTCATGCAAATTTAACAATACTCCCTCCGTTCCTAAATATAAGATCACTTTAGCGAATTTGGAAAGATTAAGGAAGACATTCTAATGAGTTAGGATTACATGAAATTTAAAAAATACCCCTCACTTAAGTTTTAAAAGTATACTCTCACCTTCAAACCACTATTTTTTGGGTGAAGGGAGTATAGGGGTAATTTGGGGAAAACTTAAGTCAAATTAGAAAGTGATCTTATATTTAGGAACAAGCTCTTCTCCCTAAAGTGATCTTATATTTAGGAACGGAGGGAGTATTATTTATCTTAAACTTTGTGCATGGAATTTTCATCAATTTCGCATAAATGATGATCTCTCGTTCTTCTCGTGACTTATATTAAAAAAATGTACATACTAAATACTTTGGAAATAGAAATATAATATTTCGACATTATATCATCATTTTAGTTCCATGCATAGGCAACAGATTAATACAATCACTGTTTTCACAACAAGATGTCGCAAATTAATCAGCAGAGCGAAATAAATGCATCTATATTGTCTAGACCTCATGTAAATGTGATATTTGATTTTTTTTTATTTTATATCAATCAAAATACTTTTGATAAAAGTAAATATAGACTGTGCTCAATATAAGATTTAAACGGTTTATAATTTATACATATTCAACTCTATAATAATCAAACGGGTTCCAAAAGGCCCAAATATGTTTACACTTTTCAAATACAAAAGGGCATCATCATCATTTGGGCCTGTCTGAATAAAAGCAGACACCTGCCCAAAATGCACAGCAAGTCCAAGTCTCTTTTTTATTATTATTTTTATTTCTTAGCTACGCGCACCCTAAACCCCACATGGAATCATAATAAATACAACCTTCAAAGGCCACCACCATCCACATCTAACATACTTCAACCATAATTGTTCCCTTCAGTTTCAGTCACCTCACACTACAGAAAAATATTCTCAGCCAAACCAAAAACACAAAGAATATCCAAAAGTAGTAGAAGAAGCTAAGAAGAAGCATAAGAAAATTTAAAGATGAGAACAAGCAACCATGTGATTGGTCTAGTAAACTTCTTAACATTCTTACTCTCGATCCCAATCCTAGGAGGAGGAATATGGCTAAGCAGCAGAGCAAACAACACAGACTGCCTCAAGTTCCTACAGTGGCCATTGATAGTCATAGGAATATGCATAATGGTAGTGTCTCTAGCTGGAATCGCTGGTGCATGTTACCGTAACACTTTTCTCATGTGGCTGTACCTAGTGGTCATGTTCTTTGTTATAGCTGCACTTATTGGGTTCATAATATTTGCCTATGTTGTAACGGATAAAGGTTCTGGTCGAGAGTTTATGAACAGGAATTACTTGGATTATTATTTGGCTGATTATTCGGGTTGGCTAGAGGAAAGAGTGGCTAGTGATAGTTATTGGGGGAAGATTAGTTCTTGTATAAGAGATTCTAAGGTTTGTGCTAAGATGGGTAGGACTGTTGGTGGTGTGCCTGAATCTGCTGACGCGTTTTACCTCCGGCGACTCTCTCCCATTCAGGTATGCATATTTGATTATTTCTACTTTCATTAATTTCTCTCCCCACCTCATTTTTGCTGTCTTCATTATTCTTTATTGGATTACTCCATTACAAGATTGATCTAGTCTGTTGAATTTATTATCTTTTTTATTGATTTGGTCGCGGTATATATTGTTGTTTATTACACCATCCGGTACTAAATAAGTAAATATATGTAAAATACAAGATCATGTTAACTTATAAAAAAATTAGAAGTCAGATAAATTACTTAATTATAATTGCTATAAAATTATTTAGTTGCTCTCCTAATTAATCTCTAAAATATCATATTAAATTGTATTTACGATAGATAGAGTGTATTTGATAAGATCATAAGAGTTTTGTCTCCATTTGTGTGGACATAAAATAAATCAAATTAAAATAGAGTTAATGGGTTGTATTTGGGTAACAAAATATTGAGGAGTTATGCTTATGATGAAATTAAAGGAACTAGATTGAAATACCACATGGAGGTAGCTTGTTGTGTGAGTTTTTAATTTCCACGGTGGGCTCCCATCTACTTGTTTTAATATCCATCTTGTCGTGTATGAGACTTTAATAGAAAAAAGCGACTTGAGAATATTTGTATATATCTAGCTGAAAAAGTTGAAAAATTGAAGTTTTCAAGTACAAATAATATGAAAACTAGCATTATCTTGAAGTATGGGGGGTGTATATAGGAATGGGAAAATCAGTTGAGATCTGTGAGTAATTAAGGAAGGTCATGGTCGGTGGCATGTGGTAGAGATAGAATTGATGGGGTTTAAGGATGGACTTCCGAAATTTAAGAGCTGGCCAGCCAATCGTACTCAAGCCACGTTCACTTACGTAGAGACCCAAATATACTAATAATATAATACTAGTATATATATGCCCTCGAACATGCCAACATGGCTTGTGGCATACAAGTTGTTAGGTTCAACCCTTTCGAGTAACCCTTGTTACCAATATAAGCAAGCAATGGAAATCATACAAAGGAAAAACGTCAATTATATTCACCAAAAAAACGTCAATTATATTCACTAAAAAAACGTCAATTATAAAATTATTTTTGAATTTTTTTTGAAATTGTATAAACATTTTCATATCCTTGACCTTTTAGAAAAGCTTCACATGCAAATGTATTCCATATTTAAGTTTTTTTGGACGAATATTTCAAAATTTTAACTTCAATGTATAGATTTTCTTTACTTGAGACTAAGCATTTAGTTTAGATATGTGTGCGACTCGTACAGAGTAAATCACAAAAAAATTAAATTATGGTAATTGAATGATATATTTTAGAAGTGAAAAGAATTCATTTTTACGAAATTTTAAATATAGATGTGTTTCATTGTCATAAAAAATCTCTAGCGAGGAGATGAGATCAGCGGAGAAGTGCTGCGAAGTTTCATGTTTTTCACCATTAATTGCGTTTTTAAATTTTTAAAAAATCTCTAGCGAGGAGCTGAGATCAGCGGAGAAGTGCTGCGAAGTTTCATGTTTTTCACCATTAATTGCGTTTTTAAATTTTCTATATTTACGAACTTTCCTTTCACTTGTATATTTACTATTGAGTTGACTGAAACTTATGTATTGATTGAAACTTTATTATTTTGTTTGCCGCCCTTTGGGTCATCATCAATACATACACATATTATACACATATGATAGCTAACTAGTGGGTGATGATATACCTTTTCTTTTTTATAGGAATGATCTCAATGATGCGTTGTGAACATAAATATTGGGTATCCTTCTTTGTTTTTTCATTATCGCTTGGTTATCTTCTTAGAATATTTTAGGTAGGTCGGGTTTTCTTTTTCTCCCCTGTTTGTTATGATTTATAATCATGCAAAGACAGTACTATATGTCGGTTTTGCCATCGAGTTGATTTTTCTGTTTTCTTGGTTTATTTTACAAAACATGTCATACTACGTACTGATGTGAAATAATTTAATATTAAAAATGCATGTGTGATGATGATTTATGAGTGATAACAAGTTTTCAAATTATCTTGGTTTGTGATTGAAGAAATCTCCATGATTTGTTTTGCTGGCACAAGTTAGGTGTTGTGTCTCACTCAGCTTTCGTATTTTCGAAAAGACAAAAAATTAGAAATGCTTGTTTTGCTTCAATTGGTAGATGAAAATAATTAATAGCAATATTTGTCCATTAGTCCTTGCTTTCAACTATAACATAACTACCTCTATCTTTTCCTCTGTTTTTCTTAACTTCTCGTTGAGCACATCAGATATTCTGATCTTATCTTATCGCTTAAATTTTGATTTAATTTAGGGATAAAGTTGGCATATGACGTGTTGATTTATGTGTTTCCATGCATATTTTTCTAGAGGTTGAGCGTAGCAACTTTGAACAATTTGTAGGAATATATTGTTAATTATTTCTGCTTCTATGATATAGAGAAAATGTTATCAAGCCTCAATATTTAAGACTGTGATAATGTTAAATGAAACAAAGAAAGAAGCCATGAAAATGACATGAATGATGTTTCAAGAGTATCAAAAGTTAATTAAAAATCAGTCTGATCTGACCTAAAACTTTCATGTATTGTGAATTATTTAAATTAATGATATATATATACACACACATAATTTTGGTATGCCACTCACACTACACTGTTTAAAATAACAGGACCAATATGTGACAGTGGCAATACGTTTTTTGTTGACATGAATTGTTTTACTTTTCCTCGTACTAACGGCATGATTATTAATTCAACGTAACACTACAAAACAATTGATCCGAAGGATCTCATCACTAATAAAAAAGAATGATTAAGTCTAGGTACAAAAACATAAACTATTTCATAATTTTCACTATTTACTTGTAAGACATAAAATATTCTATGTTCAACTCCCAAGAAACATGGAAACTACATAGTCGTCTTGCGTTCTGAATCCACAAATTCATTAAAGTGACTAAAAATTCTCTATTTTAATTTTTTGTGGGGTATGATTATAGTCTGGATGCTGCAAGCCACCAACAGAGTGTGGATATGTGTATCAAAACGAAACGGTTTGGAACCCAGGAACAGGAATGGTGGGGCCCAATCCAGATTGCACAAGGTGGAACAATGACCAAGAGCTATTATGTTATGCTTGTGATTCATGTAAAGCAGGTGTTCTAGCCAGCATAAAGAAAAGTTGGAGAAAAGTGTCTGTGATCAACATTGTTGTTATGATCATCCTAGTTATTTTCTACATAGTTGCTTATGCTGCTTTTAGGAACAACCGTAGGATGGATAATGATGAACCTTCTGGTGCAGCCAGGATGACTAAGGCACAACCCAGCAGAATCCATTTTTAAGGTGGTTGTATAATTCATTGCTTATATTACACAAGGAATTAGCAAAATCTTTCAGATTTTTATGTAACAACAGTCTGAATCTATATATTTTTGGTTGAATATGTTTGTAGTATCACATTGCTTATATTACACAAGGAATTAGGAAATTTGTGTTGGAAAAACTTTCAATTTTGCTTTGCTGGAAAGTGATGATGATTTGTTTATTTTGTAGGGTTGAAATATGAGTGAGTTTATTTTTTAATTAAAGAAATAAAAATTAATGGCTTGAGGTTACGAGTAAGATCAAACCTACAATCTCCCACTTAATGGGGAGATGTCATACTACTAAACTACATAGTGTACATTTTTTTAACTCAAAACCATGTTAGTGTATATGGTCCAATGGATTGGGCCTACAGCTCATTTTTGGATCTTAGTCAGGCCCAATGTCATGGACAATACAATTGTGGGATCGTTTATTCATGTATTGCTCAAGTAGAGACATTATGATTTCTGTACTAATGCAACTCAGAATGATGAAATGAAGTAATATATTCCTGCTCATAGATAGTTTCTTCAGATGATTATTTTTTCCCTCTTTTCTTCCCCTTCACATCGATCTAGGTGCCAACAAATCTTGCAGAAGACACTGAATTGAGTATTTGGTATATAAAGAGAAATATATATAACAGGCTGAAAGATTTAAGCTATTTGCACTAAAAAAATCATTCGTGTATGTACTTGTTTTTTCCTGAGATAACGCTTCATATAAGCAACTTCGATAAAAATAAAACAGGTTATGCACGCTTGTGAATGATCAAATAGGATAAGAATTGCACGTACTGGCCCTTATCTGTTTCAACTGTTGGTGATGGATATAATAAGTAAACACATAAACATATATATGGTGTGAAATTGTGATGCTTTCCTCCATGATCAGCCTTAAAATCAAGAGTTGGGATAATCTTAATCCAAATTTATTTCTTGCAAATCTGTCTTTAATTGCTATGTCGTGATGTTGGGGTAGCATCAGAATCAACAGTTCTAAGGTAAAAAAAATTATTAGATTTTGCTTCCTGTGAAACTCTTGAGGATAGGGATCAAGGGCAAGATAAGGCACTGTTTTCAGTTCTAACTTTTCCCCGCAAAAGGCACGTCAAACTTATCTATATCTATCTATCTACTTATCTATATTATTTTATAGTAAATTAAGATAAATTATTACATCTTGCCAAACTATAATAAAATTTGTACCATTATTTAACTGTTTGATGGGTTAAGTTGACAGGCATTATAGATGAATGAAACAAGTCTAAGCGGTCTGACCAGGGAACTGATTAGATTAGAATGACCTCTTCTTAGTGTGATGGCGTGGACCCAAATTCAATAGTTGAGAATGAGTCATGAATTGAACCTATGAGCAACAGCTAAACTCCCTGGATCCTAACAAATAAAGCCCAATCAAATTAATAAGTGGTTGTAGATCACATTGACGAAATCATCAATTTTGTCTTGTCCTTGACCCATTTTGTCCATTTTTTTTCTTTTCCCGTTTTGCCTAACAGAATATTATTCAAAATGAATAATTACTATCATTGAATTCAACTTTGGTTTTTGGAAACAGTGTTGATCAATTCTTGAGAATGTTTCTCTCCTGCGGTCATCTTCTTCTCTTTCACAACCTCCACATACCACGAATTAAAACTTGAAGTGCCCTCTGAAACAGGGTTTAAAATTCTGTTTCTATAAATGACTAGTTTGCATGTATTAGTGTATTACTACTTTTACGTAGTACAAAAACATTTTTCATACTGTTGGAATATGCTCAACGGAAGTGCAAGTGGGACAATGACCATGGATCGTTAATTTTTAATGATGATGCACTTACAACCTACTATAACGACATATGTTTTGATAATAACAGCACAGCCTTTAATTGGTACTCCACGCGTAATTACATTGGCTCGTTCTATTTTTCCCTTGGTCGTACAGCTCATAATTATCCCAATGTGGACCCCTCCACGCGCTTAAGTTCATACCTGTAACTGTAAGCACAATTATTTGGACAATCCTTTTCTGTGTTCAAAATGGCTGTCTCTTTTTTGGCCAAAAAATGGCTCTGTCACTAAAGATCATTTGAACGTCTTTTATAACTAACTATGCACACATAAAGACGCAAGCACGCTCGCACACTTACCAAGATCGTCTCTTTAATGGTGAAGCCTTTTCATATATGATCAATGAACATGCAAAGTAGTAGTGGAGAGCAAAAGAACAAAATTTCTTGCATATGATTCACATTATGCTTATTTGATCCGTATGCACTTTTTTGGTCCCTTTTACAAGTTATTTACAGCATAATTCGCTGAAACAAATATAAATTTATCCCATTAAATTTATTTAGAATTATGCTACAAAAATGTGTAAAGTCTATACTTAATAAATGAAGGGTTAAATCACATTTAATGATGTCGCTTGTAATTCATTATAATGTGAAAAAAAAGTTTTGAATCCTTAAAAAACGGATCACATGAACATGTATATATATATATATATATATATATATCAATATGAACATGTATTTTAGAGGGGAGAAAAAGTTATAGCAAGAGAGGGATTTAGTGGGAGTTAACCGTAAAGTCGAATTGGCTAATAATGCTTTCTCTAATTTTCTTAGCTTTTGTTAAGGTCCACGCGCTAAAGACTCTTGTAGAGTGCTATTTTGATAATGAGAAGGAAAAATATTGCTACAAATTTGTTAAAATAACAAAGGTCCAACTACTTCCACCGCTTAGTTGAAATTCCCTCCTTTTCTTTAGCCGTAGAAAACTGTGTCACTTTTAGAGATAAGCTTCTAGCTAAAATAACTCATCAAAATCAAGTAGTAAACCATATATATTTTATTTATTCTATAAATATGTATCCAACACATGAATAATTTTTTAAAAATTAAAATATATCGCAATATTATATGTACATTTGAAGACATTTGAAAGGTCGGAATAATATATATCGATAATGGCAGATTCCCAAATTTCTCACTTCATGTGGCCAACGAGCTGACCAGCTCTTCACCAACCTTGCCCCACTTTTTGCCTTATTATTTGCCCCTCTTAACACTGCCTTTCACAGATACCTCCATTTTACTAACAGACACTTTACTCCTTTCTCAGAATCTTCACTTTCTTCTTCGTTAACTTTTATATGTTGTAGGGTACTCCTTCATATGCAGTCTTTTGTTTTCATCAAAGTCCACTATTTTTGTTACAATAATGACACAAAAGTGACGCAAAAAAAATTCAAGAACTTCAATGTCAACATCGTTTATTGGTCCCTGTTCTTTTAATAGTAGAGCTGGTATATAATTAAGTGATGATATTCATTTTTTTATATTGATCTCATCTTTAACTCGAACCGAAATGAATAAAGCCAAATAAGTGCCCACATATTAGGTGGTGGGTAAGAGAGTAGAAAGATTAGCATTGTCTCAGTGGTGGTAGCAATTTACTTTAAACAAGTTAATAGTACGATTCCAATTGATATTAGCCACTTGTCACAAAACACAGATGGTCGTAACATTTTAGTTTTTTGTGGACCCTCCCGATGTGGGCTTAGATGCATTCACAGAACTATACGTGTCAACACTTAATTATTTAATTAATTGGCAGAAAAAGGTATTAACAAAATACTTAACACCAATTAATTAATGCGGTAAAAGTGGATAAGGATACCGTGTCAGCTTCATAGTAACAAGGTGAAAAGTTTGTTTCTATAACGTAATTTGTTGATTTGACCTTACGGCAAATAAAACTTTGCATGGATGACTCAGCCAGGGATTTTCCCCTAGAGGAAGGAGATGGCATATTTATCTTTTGCTAATGAGTTAAATTATGGAACTTTCGTCCTTGCTTCGTGCCCGTTCGTTAAAGGAACATAATATTCTTTTTGATCTGGGCTGATGATTAAATAATTAATATGACAGAAGATGTGATCAAGTCAAATTTCATTTACGCTGGTACTAGTCTAGCTATAGTACTGCACATAAATAATCAAATAATTATTAGAGCCAGGAATAATTAAGCATTTTTGTTGAATATCTAGCCAAGCATAAGTCATCAATAATATTATGACTTGTTGGGACGAGTCCAAGATTTTCGGAATGAGAGGGACATGCTCGATCCTCATTTCATGGTAAACTACCAGTGAAAATGCAATTTGAATTACCTCCGTGAAAAGAATTATTACTCTAACGACAGTCCACTATTATATAAATGTGTGGTTAAAGATCATTTTGCTCAACAAATATGTTGATTATTGCTTTCAACAACTTTAAAAAAAAATCTTCAATATAATAATTTAGTAAACATTAACTTATATTGTGAGACAGAAAAAGTATCATTTTGGTCTATTAAGACTTAAAATTGAACAAAATGACCAACACCGTTAGTTGTAGCTTAGTGACACATGTTATGTCCTTTCTATGTGTCAACATGTTACTAGTCCACATCATAATTTTGATTTTAACCCACGACCTCTACCCACACGTACGGCAAACAAATTTACCGTTGAGTTGAGTTGACTCTTAACTAATTCTGACCATCAACTAATATGTAGGACTAATATACATGTAGGACTAATAATCTGACCATTAACTAATTTTTATAAACCCCTCAACGTAGCAAAAATGACACTGTATTATTAGATAAGATTAATGTCTTGTATATGTAAGCTAATTTTAAACACTCTCAAGTCGTAACAAATATTTTGTTTTTTTATAAACGTGTTGAAAGTTAAATCTTCATTCTTATTCTAAGATAATTCAATTTTTTCCGTTGAACTCGAACTACTATTTGGTGTGATCACTCTCTTAGAACTAGTAGATACATTGCCATGTGTGAATATTTAAAACCTGTTTCGATGAATATTACATAAAAATGTTAGAGTTATTACCATATTACATAAAAATTGCAAAAGCTTAAAAGGGTGGAAATAAATAAGTATTATAGAGATATACTATTGATCTTGTTTTATTTTTCATTTCCATCTTTGGCCCTCCTCACAATTATTAAATGAGTCATAATGAGGCAAGTAAAAGAGATCTCTTTTTTCAATGACAGTGGCATATTTAGAAAACTTTAATTAATGAGTTAGTTAGTGGTAGTTGGCGACTTATATTAAGGACCAAAATTTAGTGACGATTGGCGACTTATAAATAGGACCGGAGGGAGTAGAGAAGAAGAACCATATGAAACAATAGCTAGTAAAATAAAACATAAGAATAGTTTTATCACATCTATCTCCTTTTTATATTCAATCATAAATAAGAATGGATAGAAAAAAAATATACACAAGACTTGTGAGACAAAGCTAATAAAAAAAATGAGCAAGGTAAAAGGGGAAACATGGAAAAACGGTGAGAATCATAGAATGAGAATTTTCAAATTTTCAATGGAGAAGGGTTTTTGATTTTTAAATGTCATACAAGAAGCCAAAAGGCATCCCAATCTAGAACACCTAACGGAGTATGAAAACAAGGGCAGCCACGTTACACAACCAAATTCAACTGTGACATCACTTTTCCTCTTCATGACGTCCCTCCTTCTTTCCGTCTCCTATAAATCCCATCTCTCTCCCTCTCAAACAAACCCCACCACACTCTTCTCTCTCCTTCTCTAATTTCCTCCACCACCACACACTCACATCGTAGAGAGATCCAAACACAAGAAAACAAACTAATATCAAACATGGAGAGCTATGATCCTATCCCAAACACCCCAAGTCCTACTTCTTCTTTCCCTCTCTCAAACACTTCTTCTCCTTCATCTTCCCCTCCACAAGTAGTTGTGGTAAGTCCTTGTGCTGCTTGTAAGATTTTAAGGCGGCGATGTGCTGAAAAATGTGTCCTGGCTCCCTATTTTCCTCCCTCTGAACCATCCAAGTTCACCATTGCTCATCGAGTCTTCGGCGCTAGCAATATCATCAAGTTCTTGCAGGTAATGTGAGAGGTCATCACATGTTAGGAAATAATGTTTTATTTAAAAAAGACACCTTATAAGATTTTAATTTTATTCCCCAAAAACTTTAATGCTAGTTTTTGGATGTGGTTCTGAGTTCTCTCCAAACTTGTAACATATTCTGTCTTCTTCTTCATCATCCAGATGCGCTTTTGAGTTTCCTGTGATTCATACAAGTTATTAATTGGTTTCAAACGTAAAACCGTGGTCATGAAGACAAAATGTAGACCATAGGACTAGTCTACGAGGCAGTGCCCAATATTTAATGTTCCTCCCGAATACTTGATAGGAACAAACACATGTGCACACAATATATATAGTCAATTTATTATATATGTGGCTATTAGAAAGCATGCGCAGTAGAACTTGGAAAAGTAAGACCCATAATGGACGAAAATGTATGAAACCTACTTTTAACGAATACCAAATGTGGGCCTCCTAATGCCTCTTATTGTTTCGTACAAATCCCTTTTAAAGCTATTCAACATGCCAAATACATTATACTACCTCCTCCGGTCCTAAATATAAGATTTAACTGAATGTTTTTGGAGAGTTTAAAGTTGCGGAATAAACTATTAAATCATGATACATTTGATATATTTTTATATTATTCATTACTATATAGGTAAAATAAACTAGTCTAAGGGAAAAAATTAGGTAAATCAATTTATAATTAACTTATTTTTCTTTTTTAAGATTTTTCAAAAAAGTCAACTATATCTTATATTTAGGACCGGAGGGAGTATAATTTAGTGGCATAATGAAAGTTTTTTAATTATAATAGTTCAATCTCACTTGTAATTTTAAATTGTCAGTATCTAGATCTTTAATATAAATAATGCCAATTATAATTTTTTAAATTGTCAATATTTTCTACAGGAACTTCCAGAGGCCCAAAGAGCCGATGCAGTGAGCAGTATGGTGTACGAGGCAAGTGCAAGAATAAGAGATCCAGTGTATGGATGTGCAGGTGCGATTTGTCATCTTCAGAAGCAAGTGAGTGAACTTCAAGCTCAACTGGCTAAGGCACAAGCCGAGCTTGTGACCATGCAGTTGCAGCAAACCAATCTGATGGCTCTTCTCTGCATGGAAATGTCTCAAAGTGATCACACTCAAACGACGTCGTCTCCTATTAGCAATACTCCTCCTCAAGAATACTACTCTTCGCCACCATCATCTTCTTCTTTCGAAGATACAAACTTCATTACTTCAAGCAACCTCAACTTCTTCGCGGAAAGCACTGGCCTTAACTCTTTGTGGGAGCAGCCACTTTGGACATGACTACGACCGTTTACATCTATTAATTAGAATAATAATTAATTGACTAGTTTTTATATTATAGAGAAAGAGAGATTGGTATTCCCATGACTTTCTCCAAAGGAGATCAAAGTTTGCAGGGATGAATTATTGGAACTATATAATTATAATAAAAGTAACTTGGTAGCTAGGATTTTAATGGAGTATATTAGGGAAGAAGGTAAAGTAGTGGGTCTCCCTTATCTCCATTGAGTATCTTAGGCCTGCCTTATCCTCCATGTAATCTCTCTTCAGCAATGTTAGAGAAAAAAGTGTACTATTACCCCGCCCATTATATTTATGCATTGTAAGATTTTAGCAAATCGATAACTTAAGAAATTAAATATTTAGCAAATCGATTACCCAACGGCTTTGTAACCCGGTGGGCATGAGAGCTCTCCCATGTAACATTACTTTAAGAAATATCCCTCTGTTCATTAAAATAAGACCTCATTAATTACTTACTTAATTTAATTATATTTAGAAATTTAGTTAAATTAGTTAGAATCACATGATAGTACAAAAACACCATAACTATCTTCCTTTATTATATTATTCCAACCTTCTTTCTCTTACATATTTATCATTGATGAGTATTGATAGGGACAATTTGGGGGTGATAAAAATTAGAAAGAGATTTATCCTATATATCTAGTAACCGACACACTTCCCCAAATATGGCTTATATTTAAGAATGGAGAGATATGTAATTTATATGTTATATGATCTTCTTTCGATTTAATATTTTTTGGTTGTCATTTGTCAATTGTTTTAGCGAGAGGTTACAGGTTAGATTTTTCTAAATTCAAGTCATTAGTGTTTACTCTTTACACTAAAAGTTTTTACTACTTTGATAATTTAAATATTAGTAATGCTGTTTTGGAGAGCTAGTAAGCCCAAGGATGTGCAATTAAATTATGAGGATGTTGATTATGACAGTTTAAATCTATAGCAACTTTTTGGTGACCTAATATTGTAGAAATAATTGATGTGCTTATGAAGAGATGCTTAATTCCTTGTCAAAGTAGCTTTTGACTCATCCTCGATGAGCTTCGGATTCGTTATGACTTATGGCTGCCTCGAATCTCCATCTTTGTAGATGTTGTACCAATCAATATAGGCCAACATTCAGATGGACCATTAAATAACGACCTAGTTTGTGCGCTCTCGCGCGTGTGAATCTAAGGCTCACTGCTTCAGCACTATAACTACTACTATTTGCCCTTTATCAAAGTCCAAAAGTCAAATTCAATATGATAAGAGCAAACTGTGCGTTATAACCATTTTTTTTTCATTTCCCATTATAAATAATATAAGTTATAGGAGTAACATCATGGGAATAGTTAAGACATTTAAGTCATGGGAGCTTGTCACTCCGTAAAGAAATTTGAAGGAAGTCATTTATTGAGATTATTTTGGAAGTTTTTGTTTGGTGATATTATTAGGAGGTTTGTAAGATTCACTGGCAGTAAAGGCTATAATCTTTTTAAGAGTGGGGTGGGGAAATGGTAGACGTCGCTCTCAATTAATAAGTAAATGTATTTATTCAAAGGTTAGAAGTTAGTTCTCAGCTAGGTGCTTTAGAGATATGCCTGTATATCACTCACAATAATGTACGTATATTTAAGTACATTGTACTTTGATATCGATATGTTTTTCGTTGATAATACTCCATAGGAGATACATAATTTGAGATTATCAATAAATATATTTTTTTAGAAAAGGGTCGTCATGCATGTTAATTAGTTGAGTCAAAAATCAATATCTATATAGAGCAAAAACTTGTTCGCTCCGCAAGTGCACGGGCCGCGCCAAGTAATAAAGTAGTAAGTAAAGATCGTTCCCACGAGGATTGAGATACAAATCCGGTCAAACAAGAGGCTTTGTCATTTAATTAAGTTGAGCTAATCAAATATTGTTTGAGAATTTAACAACTAAAACTGTAGTTTGAAAATATAAACTAGATGCTAAAAGTGTTTCTTGACTTTAAAGAGAAATGCAACCTAGGATTATTTCTCCCTCTTGTATCTTGTAACCTTTAATCGACTCCTCCCCTAATTGCTCTAATGTTTATATATGTGTTAACCTAGTCTAACATACTTGTAAATGCTCCGTCGAGTCAACAACAAGTGTTTAATTCTATTAATCATGCAATGTCTTGTCACAATTAATAAAACTCAATTTCTTAGTTTCAACCCTAATGTGACTATGTGAGGCTAATAAGTATATGTCTATCTTATTAACAAAACCATTCATTTGTCATGCAAACTTCAAGTTCTCACACTATTTTACTCAAGTTCTACATTTAACCTAGCTCCCTTAAGTCATAAGTCAAATGAACATATCAACTAAATGGTGATCAATCACTTAGAGGCATTAGGGTTAGAGTGAAATAAACACATATATATACATTAATCACAAAAGGATAGGAGTTTTAAAGAGTTACTCCATACAAGAGTTCAAAATAATCCTAGATAAATGAGTTTAGCTACTCATAGTCAATATGAAAGCACAAATACAAAGTGAAAGTATAGTCATAAATGACACGAGAAAGAAAAGAAGATGAAGAAGACGAAAACCAAATGGTTTGAGCTCCAAATCTCTTTCAAAACTCCAATCTTTGCTTCAATTTCTTCTTAATCCCAAACCCTAGCACACCCAATAGCTTGCAAGTCTCCAAAAAGTCAGAACCCTTTGCCCTTCTTGTTTTCTTCCTTTTAAACACTCATTTTCGAGTGAAAAAATGGTGATGTGGCAGTTTTTTAGCGACCATGCCGCTGCTCAGTAAAGTGGACCAAAATCATGCTGCGGCATACTTTTTCTCTGTAACTGAAGTTCAATTGGGGCCGCGGCACAGAAGTTTAACATGGAATCATACCGTGACTCGGTTCTGTTTTTGCTGAAAATTGATTTCTTCCCAAGCAAATGAGTTACTCCAATGTGTTTTGACATCCTTTCATTCATCTTGACTTCTCACCTGATCTGGCTTTAATTTCCTAAACACATTTGCCTTACAAAACACTTAACTTATATGATTAACTTACCAAAATATTCAAAATCACTAAAAACATGTGCTACCAAAAATCATGAATCAATTAGCCTTTAAAGTATGTATAATTACTTCAAAAGTGTATGCAAAAGAACATGAATCATGCTAAAAAGCATGAATTTCATGGTATTAATAGAGCATAACAATGGAATAATAAAATATGTTTTAAGATTTATATGTTCAATATAATTTTGCAGGTATCAACGCTAGCTCGATTGATATAGCAATGCAAAATTAATTCTCAATGCTACCAGCAAGCATATATGCTTTAAATCAACAATGAAAACAAATAATTTTAATATTAACTCACGTCTTTATTATATAAGAACTCAAAATTTAAATTGATTTGACTTAAAATATAAGAACTCACCCTAACACTGTCTTATCATCATCATTATAATGCATTTTTTCATATATTATATATACTAGCTACTAAATCTCTTTCATACTACTAGCTTAGTATAAAAAACCAAAAGAGATAGTTTGACGTACAAAATCATTATAATCGTCTAAAACATTATATATAAATTAAATTAAGAATACATTATTTTTTGCTTGGATAATAATATAATTTTGAAATTCATGCATGTGAGATAATTATATTATTAAACTCAAATTAACATTATGAAAAATCAACCCTCACGAGCACGTGCCTGGTCAGAAGGGATAATCAAACACCGTTATGGTAATGATGCTGTACGTGCACCCCCAAAACGCGTTTGGTAGGCTGTAAGAGTTTTCCACTCATGTGTCCCCCACGTTACGTTAGCTGATCTCCTAATCCTAAAGCCAAAAAAGGCAAACCAAAATCACCACACAGATGTCGCACTTGCCGGCAATTCATATGACCAACAAAATGTCTTTTCTCACTTGCTCCACATATATTTACCACTTTCTTCTTTTACAATCATGTGGTAAAAGGAAAGTTTGTCCCTTTTTATTACCCAAAGTGTACATACATCTACCTTTGACATGATAACTCATCCATATTTAACGTAATAATTTACTTTATAATTTTAATTTCTGAGCAATATTATTATTACTTCCCCGCCCTTTTTCCCTTTCCCCTTAAAAGCACCAAAAAAAAATTCTTTGCGCGTCATTTAAAGATCTTGTTTAGAATAAAGGCAACATTCAATTAAAGGCAGACAACTTTGCTTACGAGATATAATCATTTTCATCCCCTGGGAGAGGTCAAAATGCATGATATCACCTCGAACTCTTCTATTATTATCATCGGGACATCGAACTCTTCTCTCCCAATTAACGCTTTTCATTATAAGACGAGAATTTCTTATTTATATCATGGATTGATCCATGTAACTTTAATACGCGAGGAAGCAAGATATATAGAATATAATGCTTGATTTTATTTAGAATAATTAAGAACAATACTAAGAAAAAAGATTCAAGTTTTCTAGTAGTTGATTGGTTAAAGATGTGTACGTCCTTGAATATCGTAGTTCTTATTAATTATAACATCATTTGATTGGTGAAGAATTTACTATCTAGAGAAAACTGTACGTAAAAACAAGAAACCGCGCGAAATTAAAAAAGAGAAATAGCCAATAGGTTTTAATACTTGTTTAGAGTAACCTATCATGTGTTTATAATATTTGTACAAGTTTAGATGATATTTTTTGTTGGATTTATCCGCCCTACTAATCATCAAATTTGGTTTGCGAGAGAAGATAGATACCCACAATAGAGTCGAGAACTGGCTACCACGTTGAAGTAGTTGTTGGAGCTATAATATATACTCATAGCTTAAATTCAAGATCACTGGTTAGAACAAGGGAAAATGTCATTTAAATCTCTCCGAATATACAAAAGGACAATTCAGGTACTCAAACTTTCAAAAGGACCATGAAGGAACTAGGACCTAGTTGACATTTTAAAATTGTGTGAAAAGACAAAATTGCCCTAATCATAAAACGGAAATTACTAACCACGGTGGTTAGTAATTTCCGTTTTATGATTAGGGCAATTTTGTCTTTTCACACAATTTTAAAATGTCAACTAGGTCCTAGTTCATTCATGGTCCTTTTGGAAGTTTGAGTTCCTGAATTGTCCCTTTGTATATTCGGAGGGATTCAAATGACATTTTCCCTTAGAACAACACACACCCAATTAAATGATTTATATAATGTTTAGGGGTAAGATGAAATTTCTACATAGTCCTTTTACCTCCTACCAAATCATAAATTATGATCAACTATCAAAAGTTGCAATCACCATTTTAAGTAGGCATCTAGTGGTTTTGTGTGCATTAATCTACTGTGTGGTGATTTTTAGAGGACACGAGATATCAATATGTGCATGACATAACCTGGTACGAAATTCCATTGAGAGTGATAGCTAATTTGGCTTCATCCTTCAACGTCTCACGTGTACAACATGTTCATATTGTTTCTTTTTCCTTCCAACTAAAGCAACGAGCTACTCTACTGCGATTTGCCCCATAGTAAAAAAGATTAAAACTTTAAACATATATGGGCAGTTACCAGCATTCTTGTTGTTTAATAAAGCACCATGCAGATAGCTCGGGTTTCATTAAAGTGTGTGAGGGCAAATAAGAGAGGCCCCTCCTGCTAGTTAATAGTCTTTTGACTTCTTACTAGCTTAGCTTTGCGATCATTATTAATCATAATTCAGAAGCATACAATAATTTTATTCATATATGTGTATCTCCATTGTTAAAAAAATATTAAATTTATTTGTGCTTAGCTTGCATTAAATTCATGTTACGGTTCCATTTGAGATGGAGAGAGCATACGTTTGTCGTGTAGATTCTATGGATCTCTTTGGTTCGTCGTAGTAGAATGATATGTTATTAGTAATTATTATAAGGTGTGTGCGTGTATGTTTAAGTTATTTGCAATATCGTAACTTCACAGTGCCTTTTTCTTGTTGATTGTTTGTTGCTACATGTACGGGATGCTTTAATTTCCCAATAATTTAAAAGTGAAAAAAAGAAGGTAGCTAATACTCCCTCCTCCGTTCCTAAATATAAGAGCACTTTAACTTTTTTGGAGAATCCTAAGAAAACAAAATAGGGTAATCAAAAATTGATTTTCCCAAATTTTTTCACTAAACTAGTTTATTTGACTTATGAACTTACATATGATCTAATAATATTTAAAATATGTTATGATTAAATTGTTCATTTTGCTTTCTTAGGATTCTCCAAAAAAGTCAAAGTGCTCTTATATTTAGGAAAGGAGGGAGTAAGTTATTAATTAAAAATTTATGCGCACGTAGAAAATGTCCCCACAAAAATCCTCAATTATTGTGATAACTTATAAGTCAACATTAAATAACATATTTTTATATTTTATTTTAAATTCTATATATATTTTTATTATACTCTTTTTGGAATATCAAATATACTGGGAACGAAAATATGTCACAATTATCAATTTCACTTTGAAAATTTCGTTTGTCTCAATTTAGTCACAGAAGTTCTAAAATTGAGCAATGTTGTCCCGGTTCATTAATTAACACTATTAATTTTGACTGTTAATTTCTATTGAATCTTACGTGACACTGTTAATATGTCAGACAAATGGTCAAAATTAATTGTATTAACTGAACGGGCGATAATGCTCCATTTTTGAACTTCCCAGGCGAAACTAAAATTAGAAAAACTTCTGACCTGAGATGGAATTGAGATTGGTGGCATACTCCAGTGATGAATATATAAATTTTGGAAATACCACAAATTAAAAACACTCACAAAATTTGCTAAGAACGGTTGGATGTAACGAATTTTAGAAAGGACAATTAGATGCCATGGACCTATATGTATTTATGCAAATTCTAAGGAAATGCGTAAAATGCTTTTCAACAAAACTTAGTCGTATGTTAAACCAACAACCTATTAGGGACATTCTTGTTATTTCCATTAAATTTGCACAAGGACACACATAGGTTATTGTATCTCATTATCCATTTCAGAATTTGACGATCTTAGTGTCCTTTTCAAATTACAAGATTCCTCTGTGATATTTTGATTATTTTCCCTAGAAATTAGGATTTACGTAAGACATTTATCACAAATAATATATTATAAAAAATATATATCAGGAAAAAGGAATTAAATCTATCCAAAAATTTGTTGGTTAGGTCAATGATGGAGTTTGTACTGTGGCGGGTATGGATCAATCCACATCACTAGTGGCATTAGGTTGAGCTTTAGTTTGTTCGAGTAGAGGTCATTCACCAATATAAAGCAGGGGAATAGGAAGAAGAAGAAAACCATGTGCTTGAAACAAACTAATAAAAATTATCAAGCGGGATCCTTCTACACTGCAGAAAAGGGTCATGAAAAATCAAAATATCCACACCTAAGAGTTGGTTCATGTAGTGAGAAAGTGGGAAATCTCAGACGCTGCTTTTGAAATTTTATATATCTTTCTTCTGTACATCTAAAGCTGGTACATATCATCAGATTGTGAAAGAGATTCATTCATAGACCCCTCCAACACTAACCTTTTATCCCTCTCTCTTTTCAGTGCATGGATTTTTTGTGGACTAATATGTTATGGCTTTTTACGTTCCTCTATATTGTTACAAAAGTCATTATTTTTGGACCTACATATATATACTTTGATCATATCCTTTTTTTTTTGTCGGAATACTTTGATCATATCCACTTGTATATTTACCCACACTTTTTCTGCACTATTAATGCGCAGTCATTTGTGGCTGATCCTTTTAACAAATCAGTGTGCTTGTGTAAAAGGATAAGCCACCATTGAACTTGTAAAGTGTAACCGACATCAACTCGCAAACATAAGAATTCATGCCCTCGTCTTTGCGCAAATGAATGAATGGTTAAGTTACAGTTTTTTTGGTAAAAAAGTTACATTTTTGTTCTAAAAATAACTATTTCGGCATAACAATTTTGTCAAAAGTGACCAAATTCACCGTAACCTTTAGAAATGAACCAATGCCACAAAATAAATACTGACCATGATCATTCTGAAATGTACTGAAATTGATAAATTACTACGTTTTAGTAAATTCCAAGACAATTGTTCCTTCAAAAACTTATAGATATTCACTACTTAATGATCATGTGTATGGGCAAAATTGCATACTAACTCATTAATCAAACTGTTGAAAATTTTCATCACCAATACACACTAAGTTTTGCCGCCAAATTGTTAAATCATATTCATAAATGAAAATTTGAAAATTTAAAGATAAAAATTGACATTGTCTAGTACTGCTATAGCTTTATTAATTAATATTTGAGCTCAACCTTGATCGACATATATTTGTGTTCATTTTACTAATATGGCTGGTTTTGGATGATAGCTTCTCATTTCAAACAAGCCGGTTTGAATGCTTTTCACCATAAAACTTTGCATTTACACTGCTGTATGCATATATGTCCATGTTTACATTTGGCTTTTCCGGATCACCTGCATTTTGTTTTTTTTCCCTCCCTCTCTTGCAAAAACCCACTTGCATGATATTAATTTCATTAAATTATTATAAGTTCAAAAAAAATTCATTAAATTATTAGATTCTGGATTTCTAAGGTACTCTCATTCTCCCTAGCTCTCTGAATATTCGTTAATGAGAATTTTAAGACAAATAATTGTGAGATAACGCATTTTCAGCCATGCATCCCAACTATATAATGATCGATATAAAAACATATCAATAGTAGCATTATGTTATAATTAATGAGTTAAGTTACTAAGCAGTTGAGAATTTTGACGTTGAGAAACTAGTAGGATAATTGTCCAATTCAAGTCCGTCGGCTCTGAACCTTCTGGACATATGAAAAATATTTAATAAGAAAATAGGATAAAAGGGTTTGCATTTTTTTTTACCATAGAAAAGAGTCTGCATTTGAATACAAGTTTTTTCAACCTTTTTTGGCATCTTACACAGCAGATAAAATTTGCAGTCAACGCTGTAAAACTATACTCATTAGTTGACTTTATAGATAGTTCGCCAGGCAAAATAAGCGCTGATTTGGCTGGCCTGTCTGTTTTAGATTTTGTTTGTTATTAGCTGCTTCCTATAATGCATATAAATAAACAATGATAGTATCATATAATTAAGCTACCTACTGAATATGGGATATGATATATTCAACAAAATGTGCCAATGAAGTAAGATCTTATATGAAATTTTATTCAGCATACAGGATGCTGCGCACACATTTTTTTTTTTTGTCAAAATGCCGTGGGCACACACACACATATATAGCATCGGATAATACTTATGCAGAAAATTAAAATATTTAATATTTTCAGGGACATGTGTATATATGTTTCTTATTAACATGATAACTTTTTTAAGTAAAAAAAGCCGATAATTTTTGCTATCACAAATTAAACTTGATTGGCTAACGTCAATTTATAAACAACATGGATTTTGCATAATATTTCCTTAAAGAAAAGAACCTCCGTCCTCCAATTCCGTGTTTGAAATTTGGCAGAGTCAAAGGCAGTTTAAAATCCACCCCACATTTTTTGGCAATAAAAGGCATAAGTCAGAGTCTGTGGAATTTATGTTCTTGGAGTCAATAGAGTACATGGAATTACAAATGCTGCCTATGTTTGAATTTAAGGTTTAAAATTTAGATATATTACTGACATGTTTGGCTTCGAGTGTACCGAATCCCGCTGATATTTGCTGTACATGGGGTTAGGAATAGTCAACGGAGTCAACAAGTCGGAGCAAAACTGGCACGTGTATATTCTTATTTTTCTTTTTCCAAAATAACGGTAGTCGAGTAATTTAAGTTTTTAAGTCTTTTAAGTAATTGAAAATTCACACTTTTTGAAGCCCAATAGTACAGCGCACACCTGAATTGGCACTTTCAACTGCTTTAAAATTCTTCCCTCGTCTATTATTTTCTATATAAGCCATAATTTTATTTGTCCTTTTAGTTGAATATTTACATGAAGATGGCATTAATTTCTTGCCATCCACTTTTTTTTGTATTGTTTTCTCCTCTCTTTCAATTAGGGAGTTCTAGAAATGCCAACACTTTGATTCGGACTTATCTTTTTTTTTTTTGGCCAACTTGATTCGGACTTATCTTCTCCAAATTTCCTAGGGGTATTACAATATTGCACATATGGTTTTCTAATTATAGCACAGTAAAGAAAAAAACAGAGCAAGATAACCAGCCGGAATGTCACCAAAGGAAAAGAAGAACAATGTCAATAACAGTAATGTGAATGACTAGATAAACGTGATTTTCCCCCAGCATTTTCATTTGCATATTTAAAATTATTTAATTTTTCCAATCAATTGCTCACCAGTAATCCGTGCCTCCCAACCAATGAATATAAAGCGAAAATGTGGAGTTTTCTGAAATATTAATTTTAAAAATATAGCCATCAATGGCTCAGGCATTTATCACTGATAAAATTTTGTGTTAATTTTATCATCATCGTCGTCAGCAGATAATACTAGCAAATATTTTTACCAAATATAAATATCTCTTTATGTAAATCTTAATAGACAGTTTGGAGGGATGTTGTTACTATGTTAGTAAGGGCTTTTACTATGATTTCTATGAGGAATTGCAGTGTTGATTATCACTCAATATTATACTATTACCTGTGCACTAACTCTATATTATAGGCTAATCATTTAAACGTAATGCTAATATTTAACTTTTTAAATAAAAAAACAAGAATAAAACAGAAGATTTGACTTTAGACTTGGGAGGGGTCTTGTGAGATTGATATGTCTTCACAATTAGGCCCAAATGCAGAGGCTGGGTTTGTGCATTTTACCTTATCAGAGACCAATTTGCTTTTTTGTCTTGCAATTCGAACGTTCTAGTCAAAATGATTTGGGCCTATCAGCCCATCATAAACTTGCATCATCTGCTATGCTTGAATGAGAAATTATTGTGTGCACCACGTCCTTTGTGGTTTTACCAATTAAAAGAAGACATATATAGTCTGACGTTCAATTTATAATTTGACGTGGCACCTTAAAATATGAATTAACTGATAAAAATTTATATTATATATATACATATATCATGTTTTCAATATTTTCTTATTTTACAATATAAATAAAAATGTTTTCCAAAATTTTTTGAGTCATTTTTTAGTAGCACATCAAATTAAAAATTTCATATTAGACTGTATGTGTCCACCTGTGATTGGTTATACTACAAATGACGTTGTGCAACAGGTTTACACAAGAATTTCCCTATCTAAAGTTGTTAACTAAGCTCATCTCCATTGTCTGTTCAATTATTTTCCATGGATCAAAAGTGCACACCATCTAGTTAAATGGTGGGAAAATAGATGTAAAATAATCACAAAGTTTGGTCCCCATTGCACAAACACCATAAAACTTTTCCCCAAAAAGTACATACATAGTTATTAAAATGATTCATTCAACCAATGAATGGTTGGTTGAACTCGTAACTGTGTTACAACCTCGTAAATATGAGAACGCTTGTTCAAATCTTGGGAAACACTCTCATTGGGAGAGATGACAACCTTATCTACGTGGACAACACACCTACCCCTCAAATCCAAATTAATTAGTTGTCAATATTCGCGAAATTATCCGGCGATTTATAACCAAAAAAATGGTTCATTCAGTGCTTACGCCCCACTTTACACATGCTAGGAAAGGGGAATGCATGAGACTAAGGTGAATTTTGTATTTTAATAAAATATTTTCTTAAATTGTAAGTTAAAAAACACTTCTATTATTTTGAAGTATTATGAGGTTTGTTTTGGAAAAAGATAGGAAATATTGGAAAGTAGTCTTATATTTGGCAACAAATTAAAATGTGAAAGTGATTTTACATTTAGAAACAAATGAAGTATTAATGTACACATTGACAACTCAAGTGGGAGCCACATTACAGTACCAATGGACGCTAGGCTCATTTGACGGCCCTGGTAATTTTAGGCCCTTTTGAAAGGTGAAAGCCTGAAAGGCTAATATTGGGCCCATGATAAGTTTTTGGTATTGGATGCACATGTGATGAAAGGTTATGGATACATATATAAATATAGGCATTGACCCGTCTGGCTAGTAGACACGGGCTTTCTTTACTTTTTCGGTGAGAAATATGGGCTTGCAGTTAAAACCCACACCATTGTTATTTACACTTTTCTCCTCTGTTGGATATCCCACTGGACATGCGTGTAAGAAAGTTAAATAACATAATGTCTCAAGAGTTGTAAATAACAATTTTTAGAGCTAACAATAATAACTTATTGTCCTGATATAACAACTTGTGTGACCTTATTTTAATTATGTTTATCACATGACATCTCTAATTAATTCTCCCTAAAATTAAATTACTTGGACGTCCCTGTTACAAACATTCCATCTTTCTTTCAGCGAAAGATAATAATAATACTCCTTTACTATTAATTAATTATAAGTTTATAACATCAAGTTAACCTTTTTTATGCTTAAAAGAATGTTAAATTAATCGCCAAGAAAACATTCACAAATATACATATATACACACATTTTCTCCTTGAAAAAAAAGAATGACTTACACAACTTATAAACTATTATCATATAATTGTCGGCAAAAAAAAAAAATCCTTGATTTAATTACGTGTGATATATATTAAAATTAAGTGGTAGTTCAATTTGACCTTTTTAGTAGATCATTTTGACTTTCTTTTGTTAAAGTTAATCAAATAAATTAGACTAATTTATTATAACATGTGTCACATATAATTAGATTATAAACTAGTTTAAGTCACTCTGCCAATAGTCCATTAGTTTAAGTCACTCTACCAATAGTACATTGGTAATTTTTTTTGGTTAATCATCGCCCGGTTTAATCCGGACTCGAGGGGTAGGAGTGTTGCCCACATATGTAAGGTTGTCCCCTCTCCTAATGAGAATGCTTCCCGGGAATCGAACACGCGTTCTCATCCTTACGGGGGTTGTAGCCCACTTACTAGCTCAACCAACTAGCAATTGGTAGTACATTGGTCCCCAAGGGGGCGTAAACCCGCTGGTAAGAAAGGGGAAGGTAAGACACCGCGTACCCATCAGGTCATGGGTTCGAACCCTTGGGAAGTCGTCACCCCCAAAATGGGGAATTCCGGCGGCAATTTCGGATTAGTCGGTTCCCCGAAAGGGGCCAGACACCGAAGACTCTAAGCAAAAATTGGTAGTACATCGGTAAAATTGCATATGTCACAAAAGAGACACATTCATGGCCATTAACGTTAACAGCTTTACATACACGAGGCTTCCTTTCCAGTCCTGTCCCCACCCAAAATCCACTCTCATTTTCTCTCTCCTACCACTTTTCTCTTCCTCATTCATTTTTGTCAAACCTTTTGTGCCTTTTGTCAACATTCCCTTTTTTCTCAACTCTTCTTCTTCACTCCACTCTCTAAACTTCATCCTTCTCTCCTCCATGGATCAAACCACCCATTTTCTCACATCTTTCCATTCAAAGTTTTGATCTTTCCTTAAAATCTAACTACCCTTTTATCCATTTCTTGAAAACATGAGCTCACCTGAAGAGTCTGTGAAATGGAAGGAGTGTGTCACTGAGTTCATGAAGGGTGCATCTGAAATGGCTGTGGAATGTGGGAAAGGCTGTAGGGATATTTTGAGGCAGAGTTTGGTGAATGAGGATTCTTATGTGGTGAGAATGTTTGGGAAAGATTCGTTTTTTGCTAAGAGGGTGAGAGGACCGTGTGAGAAGTTTTGTGGGAAATTGTGTTTCTTCAATGAGTACTTGCCTGAAGATAAGGATCCTCTTCATGCTTGGTCTGTTATATTCTTTGTCTTGTTGATTGCATTTTCAGGTGAAGTTGGATATTATTGTAATTTTAAGCATTCATTACTTATTTGTATATTTTAGGACTGTGGATATAGACTATAGAGTGTAGCATTGTTGAAATTGAGGAGTGTTAATTGAGATCATGACCTTTATTAAGTGGATATATATAAGCTCCATTGCTGTATGAGTAGGCAAAAAACAAGTGATTTTTTTTGGCTGGTGAATTTATTTCTTTGTGCTAGTGCAAGTAAAACTATTTTTCTGTCTTGATTGTTTTGTTGTTGGTATGGCGTCTTGCATTTTGATTTGGACTTGATGATCTAAGTGCTGCAGTTTCTTTAGTCAGGGATATGTTGTAGAAGACCTCTTGTTTTTTCCTAATCTTTTATTTTCCATGTAAGGTCATTTATCTTTTGAATTAGGGCAGCACACGTTACACTAAATTGGCAACTCAATGGTGACAGATATAACTGTTGTAGAACTAAGCCTTAGAGAGCTCATGTTGTGGATTTCTAAAGTTCTGAGGTTGAAGTCACATTCTATTTTTTTTTAATACAGAATTTCACATTCTGAGTCTTAATATTGGGAATTCAGAAATCTTATTACCTTGTAGACTTTATAAATATGCATTTTCTCAAAATTAATTCTTTGAATCTCATTGTTTAATCATTGTCATGTTCTTTTGTTGTATTCAAATATTGATGATATAACTTTTTGTTTCTGTCGTTCTGGTAAAGGTGCTTGTTCTTGTGTAGTCTGCAGAACTATTCACCGGAGTCCTTGTTTATATGAGCATAACACCCTTGTGCGGAACATCACAACGATTGATTAATTATCTGATTTTATTTTGCAGTTGTATATGTAAATTTTGAATATGATCCATCTGCTGGTTGCATCTCATTAACGAAGCAAGTATTTATACATCCTCCTACTGCTAGCCAAATAGTGCTTCCAGATGGTAGATATATGGCATACAAGGAACAGGGCATTCCCTCTGATAGAGCTAGATTTTCAATTATTGCGCCGCACATTTTTCTTTCCTCCCGATTGGCAGGTATTCTAAGCTTTATGCTTTAAGTCAAACTGTTTTAATTGAATAAAATTTTGCTGTCAAATTGTAGTTTATGCATAAACAGCTAATGACTTTTCATATTTAATGTTAGGAATACCTGGAGTTAAGCATTCCTTGCTTGAAGAGTTTGGCATTCACTTGTTGACCTATGATCTTCCGGGTTTTGGAGAGAGTGATCCTCACCCCAACAGAAACCTGGAATCCTCAGCAACAGATATGTCTTTTCTAGCAGATGCTCTGGGTGTTAAGAAGTTCTGGGTTGTTGGTTACTCAAGTGGAAGCATGCATGCTTGGGCTGCGCTAAGATACATTCCTGATAGAGTAGTAGGTATTAATAGCTCTATTATTGGCCTTGCCCGCTGTTTTTTTATACCTATACAGATAGTTTTATGGATCATCTTTTTACACTATCATGTCTAAACTCTAAATAGTTGTGCTTTGATGTTTCTCTGTTACATTTTCTCTTGGGCATGTATTATTTCTTCGGCATCTAGAACATATGCATGTTGTTGTATTAAGTGCAACTGAAGTGCACTTGGCTACGGGCTGAGTAAATTTCTCATGACAAATGTATTTTTTCTTTAAAATGCAATTCTATGCTCTTGTAGCCTCCAACTATTATTTTTTTTATTATTTTGAAGTTGAACAAACTTTAGATTTTGTTAATTTTTTATGAATGAAAAACATTTATAAATTTCTCGTTATTAAGTATGACTATTCGTGTCATATTTATGCAAAGTCTTTCTGAGTGGAAGTCTGATTAATGTGCCATGCATATTGGTCTTGATCTTTTAAGTAGTAACTTGCAGGTGCAGCGATGTTTGCCCCCATGATGAACCCATATGATCCAATCATGACATGGGAAGAGCGGCGAAAAACTTGGGGGAAATGGAATAGGAAGAGAAAATTCATGTACTTCTTAGCTCGGAGGTTTCCTAGACTTCTTGCTTTCTTCTATCAGCGAAGTTTTCTATCAGGAAAGCATGGCCAGATTGATAGGTGGTTGTCATTATCTCTTGGAGAGAGGGTGAGTTGAACCTGGTTTTACCCAATTTTTTCTGAGTAGATTTGATATATATGATAAAAATTAGGGAAGGCCATCTGCAGAATATGGTAGGAAACCTATTGCACTCAGAGCACATACATCTGCAGAATATGGTAGGAAAACTATTGCACTCAGAGCACATACTTCAGAAGGCTTAAATCTGGTTGTACATATTGTATATACACATTGAAGGTGATCCTAGCTGTCTGCAGTATGTGTTTCGGGTACATAAAATAAATTTTCAGATGAAAGGGCCTTTTGTTATTGCTGGAAAATGTGGGCTTGTTGTCATGTTTAGATATGAATCACGTCTGCTCACTTGGTGCTATTACCCAAGTTTAAAGCACATACTATCATTTGCAAATGTCTTGAAATGGACCCAATCTCATGAACATATAGCTGTTTATATGTCATGTTATCTTCATATTAACAAAAGCAGGTCATGATGGCTGTTATACCAGAAGTTTACTTATATTCCATCATGAAAGATTTCAATGTCCTTTCTAGGACAAATATTGATGCATCTGCTCTCATATCGTTATGTCCTTTATTCAGAGCACAAGCTCTTCAAGCTATAGTTGTTTAATTATAATGAATCCGGACTGTTTATGTTATACCAAGAGTTTTAAAGATTTTTTACATACAATTCATCATGAAAGATTTTGATTTGCCTTCTAGGATAAAGCACTGATGGAAGATCCAATCTATGAGGAATTCTGGCAAAGGGATGTGGAAGAGTCAATCAGGCAAGGAAATGTGAAACCCTTTGTTGAGGAATCTGCTTTACAGGTCTCCGTTTGGGGTTTCAGCCTTGCAGACCTCAAGTTGCAGAAGAAAAAACGGAGGCAAACTGTGCTCACTTTCCTCAAGTCAATATTCATAGCTGAACAAGAGGAATATATGGGTTTTCTTGGCCCAATACATATATGGCAGGTTAGCCCAATACATATATTCTTGGACCCTGGACCTCCTGAACTTGTTGCTTTTTGGATCCTTTTGTAAATAAGATGGTCTATATTCATATATTCCACCCCCACCCCAATATGACTTTGTAGTAGTTTGTACATATTGTCTTCACATTTCTTATGACCTCTTTTCTTTTCTTTTGAAATAACACATTTAAGAATTGCTTTTAAAATATGCTGCATACATTTGATTCTATGAACGTGGGGTATGTGACTTGTGCTATTTCAATGCAAATGTGAGCAGGGAATGGAGGATAACGTAGTTCCACCATCGATGACCGATTTTGTGCATCGCATTCTACCAGGAGCTGCAGTACATAAACTACCATATGAAGGTCACTACACCTATATATACTTTTGTGATGAATGCCACAGGCAGGTATTCACTACACTTTTTGGAACCCCACAAGGACCCCTAAGCATTCCACTGGAACCGGAGCAAAGTAACTTAGAAGTCAATACTGAACAGTCAGAAGAAGCAGCAGCAGACGTCCATGACTCTAACACCGCAGATTGAAAGTACATGTAAAGGGATACAATGTTCTTTCTTCCAAATATATCTTATAAATAACATATATGTAGAGATTTACGGAGTATCTTTTTGGATAAAGGATAATGTCAATTCAGGGAGCTCTGCAACTAGAAGCCAACATGTAGCTTAGTTGAAATGCGCAGAAACACCAAAATAAATCAGGAGCAATCGACATTTTTTATCTGAAGGAGCAAAATTAACATGATCACATGAATATCAATTTAAAGTAGAGATTTACGGGTAATGGTGCAATTTTAGTAACAAACAATTACGATGGGAGTATTGGGCGGGATAATGTATTTTCGTCAGTAATTTTGGACATGAAAAAAAAAATTGGTGCAATTTTAGTAATACTATTAATTTCACCTACGTTGTTGATGGTCTAATTTGGCCACACAAGGGTGTGTTTGGCATGAGCTATAAGTAAGGTTGTACAGCAAAATTTTTGCTTTTTCTTGCTTATGACTTTTTTCAATTTCTTGATATATTTGGGAACACATAGAAAGCAAATTGCTTCTTCATCAAAAGCAAGGTGGAAGCAAAAGCATCTAATTCTTGCTTCTTACTTCTTGCATTTTACTTTTTGCTTTTTGCTTCTTTCTCCCTTCTCCTTTCTACACACAATATATATATATATATATATATATATATATATATATATATATATATATATATATATATATATATATATATATACTCCCTCTAGTCCTAAATATAAGACCTAATTGACTTTTTTTGGAAAATCATAAAAAAAACGAAATAAGTTAATTATAAATTGATAATTTACCTAATTTTTCCCTTAGATTAGTATATTTTGTCTATAAACTAATGGAAAATCTAAAAATATATCAAATATGTCTTAATTTAATAACCTATTTCGCAACCTTAATCTCTCAAAAAAAAAAGTCATTTAGGTCTTATATTTAGGACCGAAGGTAGTATATCATAATATAAGAGTCAAGACGCTAAAAAACACTTCTTAAGAAAACATATAAAAGTTAGTTTGGTGTCTGGAGTCAATGTTTTTTCCAATATTTTCCCATATTTAATAAGATACATTTAAAAGAGAGAGAGCATTATATATAAGTATTAATAAATATGGAATAGAGTTAATGACAAAGTGGGGTAAAATGTATTAAATGAGGAGACTATGTGACATGAGGTCATATATTTATAATCAAAATCATTCAAAATTTGAACTCTTATATTATGGTTTGGAGGAAGTATATATAATTTTCAATTTATATGCATTTTGTTTTAAATTAGCATTTTCAAATTTTTATTTTAGTTCAAGCATTCTTTGAAAATTATAACAATATTTGCATATGTTTTAAACTAATCTTGTTTTTTTAAAGTAACGACCCAAACATATTTTTAAAAGTCATATTGGAAAAAAGTGAAATAGTAAGATATATAAATTTGATCTAACAACTTATGTAAATTACTATTTTCAAGTTTTAAATTTTAATTCAAATATTCTATCTAAATTATAACAATATTTGGATGTCATATGTACTTCTACTAAAATTAATGCTTTAATCTATTCTTACTTTTTTCAAAGTAACTATCCAAACATAAATCTAAAAGTCAGATTGAAAAAAGTAAGTTATACTCACTACACATCCAAACATAATCGCAATACACAATCAGACTTTTTTCCAATCTTACTTCTAGAAAAGTCAAATTGAAAAAAAGTTACTTTTCCACCGGCAATCCAAACACACCCGAAAGTGATGTAGCATAAGGGAAGAATGAAGTAAAATTGGTGCTGATAGGGTGTTACTCATAAAAAATCAAAAAAGAATTTTATATTTCACTCCGACGACTAGTGTTCCCTTAAGAAAATTCTTATGAACATCATATTTAATCTTCAATTCCAAAATAACTTTTCTTTTTGGTTAAGTATCGATTGTTAATCCAACACCCTATTGACAATTGATCAATCCAAACTCGAGGGGCATGAGTATTGTTCACATAAGAAGGGCTTTCCACTCTCCCAATAATTGTGAATGACTCATTTTAGTTTACCATATATATTTTTGTACCATTAAAACTATCAAAATGTTGGACGCCCTTTTTACAATTTACTATGTATATTTTACTCATTCGCCTACTTTATTAATAGTATTATATATTGACATAAGTATAACAACTTAAATCATAAAGCCTTACCTTTTATAATTATTAATAATTAATAAGTTTACCCTTCAATACAAGGTAAAGTTATTAATTAGTGACTACCACTTGGACTAGGTGGAAGGCAACTGATGAGCCTCGTGCTATACGGGTTTATGACTCTCCTATATCTATAAACGCCGCGCGTCCTCTTCCAACTTTCGCCTTCTTCGCTGCTCAATTTCCCACCCTATATATATTTATATTTAAATAATTTTTTTTGCCTCTCGCTCTCGCTCTCGCTCTCGCTCGCACACTTCAATTTCTTGAATGTCAGTTTCGCAGAAGCTTCTCTTCGCCATTTCTCATTCCTCTTCCTTCAAATCTCCTCCTTCTACTTTCCTCCCTTACAGGATTCTCCTTCCTTCCTCACCAATTCCTCGTAATCAGGTTCCTCATTTTCATTCCTACGCTCATTATCGTTGCCATTTTTACTCAGCTTGTTGAAGATTTTAGCTGACTATTACTGTTTTTTTTTTATTTACTCCATTTTTTGCTATAATTTATTGATCGGTGTTAGCTCTAATTGCTGTTTAACATGTTTTTGTGATCTGTGATGGTTTCTTTGGCGGCAAAAGCTTATTCTCTTAGTTTCTGCTTCTAATTTCGGCGTTGAAATCTTATTTTTACATTTCTTTGTTACGAACAATTCTAATTGTTGTAGCTTATAGTTTCGTAGTTCATTTAAATGCTGCTCATGCTTTATTATTATTGCTTTAATTGATTTCTTTGTTATTGAACGATTTTGAACTGTTATGTGCTGTTTCATTCAAAGTTGTTGTAGCTTGTTGTTTCATACTTTATTAGTGGCATGAAAAATGCTTAAGTTTCGTTTGGTGTTTAAGATTTTTAGTTGACTGTTTGATTTCTTGTTTAATTAGTGATGTTTATTTATTTGTAGAGAGGTGGACGGCGCAGAGAACCGAAGTGGAAAGATAAACCTAAAGCGGATATGATTTCTTCGACTACCGCAGATGCTGCGGCTGAAGAAGATGTTACTCACAGCTTGGCTGAAATGCGTATTGCTGAAAACATTGGCCAAACCAGTGAACCAGCAGCAGCCTTACAGATTGGAGGCTTAGTACAAGGTCCAACGACAGGATGGAAATTCAAATCTTATGGAACTGTCAGTGGAACCACAGTAGATAAAGTTGAGGCAGAAGTGGCTTCGAGTAAGAATAGTATTGCTACTTTGTTTAGTAGTAATCTGTTGGAAAATTTTACAGTCGACAACTCCACATACTCACTTGCTCGCGTAAGGGCTACTTTCTACCCCAAGTTTGAAAATGAGAAGTCAGATCAAGAGGTATATTCCTTTTCATATTGTTTTGTTTTTAAAATTTCTCATATTTGTTTAAAATTTTGAACTATGTCATGTGCACATTCGTAGTTGTTTCCTTGTGAGCTCGGTCTTTTAACTATAGCTCACATGGTTGCTTTCTTGGAAATTTTGTGGACAAAGTAGTACAGTTTATAAGGAAACTTCTGTGCTGGGTTAGGCTTTTTGGAAAAGATTTTAGATTGTAGAGAGGCTGAACGAAAAAATTTTCATATATTATTTATCCTCTTCAAGTGTTTGTTTTGCAATTGGGAAATCGTTGTTGAATTTCATGTCAAACAGTCTATAGAATGAAAGATGAAATGGGCTTTCAGCTGCTAAAATTTTTCCTACCATCAGAAGTACTCTTCTAATCACACAAAAGGCCCTCTTAGGTTCAGCTGCCACATAAGCCTAGTTTTTTTGAAGTGACCTGTATGAACCTATGATTATGATCTAAATTTTTTTAAGGGACCTGCACGACCCTAGGATTATAATCTGTATTGCACGTGGTTATGGTTTCTTTGGAGCCATCTTATAACTATGAAGTTTAAGTGAATTAGATAATGATTTATTTCCTTTTTTTTTTTGAGCCATACCACAGCTAGATTTTGCACTTGTTTTCCTTTGGAATTTCTGCCATTACTACATGTTACCTCATATTGCATTACACTGTGTTAAGATCAATTTTTTCTTTCAGACAGTTGACCATGTCATTTTAGTTTTGGAATTGTTACTGACTTATGTTGTTGTATATCCCTGTAGATCAGGACAAGGATGATTGAGATGGTGTCAAAAGGTTTGGCTACCTTAGAGGTATTAGATAGTGCTGAGATTATTTTTCTTAGTCAAATTCAAAGACTATTCAAGTTACTTTTACTGAGTTTCAAGATTAACAATAAAAACATGTGTTTGATAAACCTCTTTTTCAATGAATTTTCATGCGATGGCCTTAAATCTTAACTGAGTTATTTTGTAGGTCTCACTTAAACACTCTGGTTCCCTTTTTATGTATGCTGGACATAAGGGAGGAGCTTATGCGAAAAATAGTTTTGGAAATATGTAAGCATGATGTCTTACCTTTATAGTTCTGTGCTATTATTTATTTATATGTTAGAATAAAAAAGGACAACCCATTTCTAGTCCCTACTTGGTGAGGGTACGGAGGAAGGAATATACTAGGTAGGTAGCCTTACCCCTGCTTTATGCAAGGAGGCCCATTCAAACCCACTTAGCCAAACCGGCCCTTCATTTATATGCTAGAATTTTATTTACAATGATGACCATGAAATAATATATTTTTATGAGATTTTTTATGACATGATTTTTTTAATTCAAAGTACATCACTCAAGTACTGTTATGGTGGTGCTCAGTTTCTATAATTATATCGATGGAGATGCTGAACATCATTTTGCCAGTGGAGTTTTATTGATCTCTGTGCGTGCGTGTGTGTGTAGTTATTTTATATTTGATTTGTTGGGTGATTTTTATCAATGCTTAGGTAAAGCTTTCTCTTGATGTTTTATTCTCATTCATTATTGATTTGAGCTTAGCAAGTTTTCTGAAGGCTTTTAGTTATTCTTTACCATATGTATTAAAATAATTATTATTTAGAATATATCTGCAATGGTTTTTTTTTTTCATCTGGCACAGATATACTGCTGTGGGTGTATTTGTTCTTGGACGAATGTTTCGTGAGGCGTGGGGCATTGAAGCATCAAAAAAGCAAGTTGAATTTAATGAGTTTCTTGAGGTGACATTCTAAAAAGAGAAATAGAGATTAGACATTTCAGCTTGCTGTAAGCCTAATTGATATTCATAAGAGCATCTCCAAGAATAGAAGTAACAATTAAAAGTTGTATAGAGACATCTAGTTTTTTAAACTTTATTTTTATTATTACATGTCTGCAATTATTTTTGGGGAGGGGCATCCAAACTCTGGACTTGATTTTACATTTTATCATGAAAGCTCTGCTCAATTGGATAGTTAGTTCATAAAGTTGTTTTAATGTGAAAGTTATATATACCTTCAGCAGTTTCTTGTTAATCAGAATTTCCTTTAATTTTGCTTATCTTGTGCTTTTGGGTTATTTTCTTTTCTCTAGCTTTTTAGACATTACATTTGACTTTTTTAGCTGAGATTTAAATTTAATAGACTTTAATATTATTATTTCATCATACAGAGAAACCATATGTGCATATCAATGGAACTTGTAACAGCTGTTCTTGGAGACCATGGACAGCGTCCTAAAGAAGATTTTGGTAAAACAATCTTAGTTCATTTGTCTTTTGGTTTTGTATCTGAAAGAAATAATGAAATTTTAATGTCGCATTTGATTTGAGTTACTTGTGACTTGTAATATCCTACTCCTTGCAGTAAGTAAAGCTTGCTTAAATAAACTATCAAAATTTATTTCATGCTCTGTAATGGATAGAATCATCTTTATATAATGGGTTATTATATTTCTTGGAGCAGTGGTAGTCACAGCAGTCACTGAACTGGGAAAAGGAAAGCCAAAGTTTTATTCAACTCCAGAGATAATTGCGTTTTGCCGAAAATGGCGCCTACCTACAAACCATGTGTGGTTGTTTTCTACAAGGTGAAATATTACTCTGGACAAATGTTTGTTCAGATTGTCATTGAACTCATTTTCTTGTTTGCCATAATACTTTTTTTTTGTGTGGAAAAACTTTGTTGTCATTTTCCCTCTGATATTTAAAGCAGTACGTTTTGATCTGGATTTCCTTATTATATTTCAGTGCTACCTGAGCATAAGGAATTTATTTTCTGTTCTTGAAATGTAGGAAATCAGTTTCATCCTTCTTTGCTGCCTTTGATGCCTTATGTGAAGAGGGTACAGCTACTCCTGTCTGCAAGGCTCTTGATGAAATTGCTGATATATCAGTGCTAGGTATGGATGGGTTTTAAGCATAACATGCATGATAAATTTGACCTTTTTGTCTCATATTTTCATACATCATATAAGTGTCACATTTCATATTTTTTTATCGGTGAAAGTATCAACTGACGGACTGGCTCCCTTCTCATATGCCATTATTCATATGTGCTTTACTTCCTTGAATAAATTCAGGTTCAAAGGATCATGCAAGAGCCCAAGGTGAAATTTTGGAGGGTCTTGTGGCTCGTATTGTTGCTCGGGAAAGCTCCAGCCATATGGAAAAAGTCTTGAAAGAATTTCCTCCTCCTCCTGCAGATGGAGGCATGCTTCTTACTCTTCTTATGCATTGTGTGCTTTTTATTGTGTCATCTACTTTATTTTTTATTGGAATTCTTGTTTTCTGTTGTCCGTCAATATTGATTTTATGTGAATTTTAAATGACCTTATGACAAGATGTCTTGATATGTCAAAAGTTGGTATCACAGGATCAATGTCTGGTTAATATATGCCTGCAAGTTCGCATTGTTGAATTGGACCTTATAAATGGTAGTCAACTTGAGTTACAATTTTCATTTTGGACTAAGTAATGAATATTCCTTTTTTCCTTTAGTTGACCTTGATTTTGGACCAAGTCTCCGAGAAATTTGTGCGACAAATAGATCTGATGAAAAGCAGGTATATCATAAGCTATGTTATGTCTGCTGTGTTTTGGAGTTCATTCTTCTGTATAGATTGAGATAATTTTTTTAGATAATTATTTGAATTTATATTTGGAACGCCTATGCAGCAAATAAAAGCCCTTCTTGATAGTGTTGGCAGTTCCTTTTGCCCAGACGACTCAGACTGGTTTGGGCCTGATGGCCCAGATAGTCATTCAAGAAATGCTGATAAATCTGTTCTTTCAAAGTTTTTACAAGCGAACCCTGCAGACTATTCAACTAGGAAATTGCAGGTTAATCTAGACTCTTCTAAATTATGTTTTTACACAACAATTTATTTCTTGTTTCCAAATTGATCGTTATAACTTTCATGCACCATTTCATTTTTCATGTTAGTCAGAATAAAATAGTCAAATCATGTATTTCTTAGCAAGTATTTCTATCTTGTATTTTCTTACAGAAAAATTGACATGCAGTCTCTTCTCTAGCTTGATTAGTAGGTGATCAATTGTTGTACTTTGATAAATTCATGGTTTGGAAATGTCTCCAATGCTCAAGAATTGGCATTTTCTTTCATAAATGTGATGTCTCTTTCTTGAGTGTCATTTTATAGTGATGGGGCTTTGATTAAAAACATTTTCAGGAAGTTGCTCGGTTGATGAGAGAAAAACGCTTCCCTGCTGCATTCAAATGTTATCATAACTTCCATGAAGTAGATGTTATGTCACGTGATAACCTTTTCTACAGAATGGTTATTCACGTACACAGTGATTCTGCTTTTCGGCGATACCAGAAAGAGATGAGGTCTTGTTTTATTCTGATTATCTCCTTGATACTTTAACTTAATTTTATAAACAAGAAACAATTCCTTTGAGAGCATATTTCATTTTTATTTTCTAGCATTCCTTTTTTAATTCTTAAATTTGCAATTCCTAAATTACAAAGAAATTTCACGATTTCAGGCATAATCCCGGATTGTGGCCGCTCTATCGAGGTGAATGTTGTTATCCATCTTTAACGTCTACATAGTGAATGCTGGCTTTTTTACCTTGTTAATTGCTTAGAGCTTGAATCTTCATTCAACAAATGTGATTGTTTATATACTAAAATGTGTAGGTGATGAGGCCATTACATTTGTTATCAATAGTTGTTAATTTTTTCAATAAATTGTGACAAATGCTGAGAATAAAATATTAAAACCATGTGATATATCCCCGAACCTATTTTTATGATCAATTAAGATTTTTGACTAAATTGAGCTACAAAGTCAGGCTCAAGTTCTGGTTGACAAATGATAAAGCTCATTTAAACATTGGGAAATAAGCAGCTAAAACATGGGAAGATTGACATGTGCTAATCCTATCTGAACATAACATCTAATCATAAAACTGAAGATCAAACTACATGCAAGAAATAAATTAGAAATATCATATGCTCGAATATTTTTTGTTGGTTTTTTCCAACAATTTTGAAAATTGCAAAGCCAATAAATGCTGTTTGGTATTCTATGAAGAGATACTTCACAATTTTTTTAGGCTTTTTTGTCGATATCAATTTATTCAAGGCAAACAAGGAGAGGCTTAGTGAAATTTCCAAGGGGAACGATGACGCGGTTGAAAATGGTACCAGCACCTCTGGAAATGACTTGGCAGATGAAGATGCAAACTTGATGGTCAAATTGAAATTTCTTACATATAAGGTACATGTCCTTGTATACTATGTTTAAGGCAAATACAAGGTTGGACAATCTTATATTTGAAACTGTTTGACTCAAAAACTCTGTATCTGAATGAATTTGAATTGTTGCAAATTTTATTTATTTTTGTTTCACTTTGTTCTGTATTAATTTTGTTTCTTCTTTAAAAGTGGGAATAGAGAACTTAGAAAAGTGTTGCACCCAAAATGAGAATTGATTAGGAGAAAGACAACAATGAGACTTCAAATCCACTTGCCATTTGAATAATTAAAGTCAATGCCTTTGGAGGAGTCAATCTAAGTAACTTCTATTTCTACTAATCATTACATTACATTCCCCAACTTTGATAATCCATGCCTACCTTTTCTTCTATCATCTGATTACTTTTCTTGCTTTCTAGAAGTATTTATCTTTGGCAGTTCTTTAAGTTTTTCTCATTAGACGTAGAGTTCTTGAAGTTTTTCTTATTAGAAGAAGTAGCTCTGGAGCTGATAGTAATCTAATGTTTATTACCATCATCTTACATTGATATTGTTCTTATTTTGGGTTTTCTTGTTCCAGTTGCGAACCTTTTTGATTCGAAATGGTCTGTCTATTCTGTTTAAAGAAGGTCCAGGTGCTTACAAGGCTTATTACCTTAGGTATGTAGGTTAAACTTAGAAACGATCTTCCTTGACAATAAGGTATACATTGTTTTTTCTGCTCAGTTTTCCTTGATAAATTGAACAATGAAAAATTTCCTAATTGCATTATGCATTTCTAAAATTAAAATAGCCTCCTACTGGTGGGGATTGAGATATATGACCATTAGGCAATGTATCCGATATATTTATTTCATGGCTCTATTACAGCTGCTCATGCTGTGAGAATCATCATTCTTTCCCAAGAGAAATTTGCTTCTTAAGGGATAAAGTGCATATATAGTTCATTTTACTTGTCAAAGGTGTCAGCAACTAAGGAATTTTTTATAGAAAGGCAGAGATTTCTTTAATTTCAAATTTAATTGTTTGTTCCTTATGGGCATGAAAAATCTCTATTTCTTAATTTATTGACAAGTTTTCTTTGAGCATATTAATCATATACATATATAGTCATATTACCCCAAAAGAGGAAGCGATGTGCTTTTTGCATGCTGGCATCATCAAATCTTATATCCTAAACAAATTTTATATTACAGGCAAATGAAAATTTGGGGCACTTCTTCTGGAAAGCAGAGAGAACTCAGCAAGATGCTTGATGAATGGTAATGGCTGAATCATTCTTTTGTATGAACCAATTATGAAAGAGTTAAAAGGGGGGAATCCTGTGTGTACAATAACAAAATTTTTGGCTTCCTCTTAGATTCCTCTCGCTTTATGTCTGTATATTTTGATGAAAGGAAATTTAATTTATAGAAAGAAAATTACGAACTGATTTCCCTAGCTTTAGGACAGGGTAGGGAGTCATTGAACACGAAAAAAACACTTTATTTCTATATAATTCTATGGCTGCATGTGATTGGTGCAGCAGATAAACATTCTTCTCTCTACTTTCAGGGCTGTATATATAAGAAGGAAATATGGAAATAAACAGCTCTCATCATCAATATATCTTAGTGAAGCTGAACCTTTCCTTGAGCAGTTTGCAAAACGCAGTCCACAAAACCAAGCTCTAGTAGGTTCTGCCGGTAATTTAGTAAGAAGTGAAGATTTTATGGCCATTGTAGAGGAATGGCGTGATGAAGAAGGTGATCTTGAGGTAGAACGGGAAATACCATCACCAAAGTCTGGTACATTAGCTACAAACACTGTAGCAAAACAGGGAGGATTGATTGTATTTTTTCCTGGTAACCATTTTGCCAACTTGCTTCAGCCATATTTAATGAGCTATTCCCAACAGATAAATTTTTATTGCTAAGCCACCCCAATCTATGATATTCAAGATAATCATGTCGTATATGGTGGTTGGAACATAGAAGTAGAAGGGTTTCAATTAAGGGCATGTAGTGTATGGTGGTTGAATATAGAAGTATAAGAAGGATCTTCATTAGTAATATTGCGGATGAACTGATAGAATATTATGCCTTAATGTTTGATGGGTCAGCTGCTTTCCTTTTTCATGAACTCATTTAGTGCACTGGGAAGGATTGGCCTTGATATTTTTGTTGGAGTGCATAGTGCTAGGTCTGCTCTGTGCAAAGAGTTGCTAAATTCCCTGTGGGGCTTTTTGGTTTGTTTCCTCTTTCAGGGATTCCTGGATGTGCTAAGTCTGCTCTGTGCAAAGAGTTGCTAAATTCCACAGATGTATTTGGGGATGACCAACCGGTTCATAGTCTTATGGGTGATCTGGTCAAAGGTAAGTTATATTAGGAGCGCATATTAGAAATTATATTCTTAGTTCCACATAATCATCATTTTCTCTCTATATAAAAGTTGCAAAGGAAGCAGATAATGAACATTAGTACGTGTTGATCTTGTTTAAGGAGATTAAGTTTCAGTTTTATTGTATCTATAATACCTCAATAATTAAGTATCTTTATCAAATTCACTTACCACTACTCAATAACTAATATGTGCTTATGTGATTTATCATCAGCAAAATATTGGCAGAAGGTAGCTGATGAATGCAGGAAGAAACCTTATTCTATAATGCTTGCTGACAAGAATGCACCCAATGAAGAAGTTTGGAGACAAGTTAATGCTCTATCTGTTGTCCATAATATGGTTTATACTCCCTCCGGTCCTAAATATAAGACCTAATTGACTTTTTTGAAAAATCCTAAAAAACAGCAAAATAAGTTAATTATAAATTGATTTACTTAATTTTTTCCTTTAAACTAGTTTATTTTACTTATAAACTAATGGATAATCTAAAAATATATCAAATATGTCATGATTCAATAAACTATTTTACAACCTTAACTTCTCCAAAAAAAAGTTATCTAGGTCCTATATTTAGGACCGGAGGTAGTATGATTTATTTCTCAGTTTCCCTTTTTTCCACTCAAATATAAATAGCGTCTTTGGGTGGTGGGATGGATGGTAATTTTATGTTTTTCATGACAGTATGATGCAGGTGAAGGGGTTTTGTCCTTTGTTTTTTTCCATCAGGATTTTGTGACACAATTCACTATTTGTTTTTACACATCTCTTGATAATAGTATTGGAATGTTCTTGTCAAATATGCAGATAGAAGATATGTGTAACAGAACTAGAGCCTCTGCTGTTCCGGTTGTGCCTGAATCTGAAGGTTGTATTAACTGCTAATCCTGGACTTGTTTGTAATGAAATGCTTCAGCATATAGTTTGAGGAATCATTCCTATAAGTGAAATCAGTGTGAAGCATTTACACTTGATGTTATTCCCTAGTTTAGTTTTATGTTATTCCTAAGTATGTTTCTATTGATGTTTTTTTCTTCAGGAACCGACTCTAATCCATACTCCCTTGATGCATTGGCTGTTTTCATGTTCCGAGTACTTCAACGAGTCAACCATCCAGTATGCTCTGTTGCTTTTCTGGACATACACTTTAGTTAACCTCTTAAATTATGTTTACCTTGTGAATCATTTTGTTTTCTTCAAATTATTTTAGGGTAGTCTTGACAAAGCATCTCCAAATGCTGGTTACGTGCTGCTAATGTTTTATCATCTTTATGAGGGGAAGGTACTGTGTATCTGTCATTGTATTCAGTTTTGAGCTATTCTTAACTAGAAGAAACCTATGCAATCGCCCAGGATAATTTAAGAAATTTATATCAATTTCACACAGCCTTAAAATTGTATTTTTAATATATGTATTGATGATTTTCAGAGTCGTACAGAATTTGAGGGCGAATTAATTGAGCGTTTTGGCTCACTTGTCAAGATGCCTTTGTTAAAATCAGATAGGTACACCCATTCTATAATCTGTATTTACATTCTTTGTATTTTGTTCATCTCGAGTTATTTACTTCGCTTCCTTTCTATGTGTTGGTGTTGTCTATTTAGGATTCACATTCTTTATACTTTCTGTTCACTTCTGTTGTACAAAAAAAATCTATCTTTACTTCAATTTTTTTTTTTGTAAAAAGATATCTTTGAATTATTTTTTATTCATGGTATACTGATTTTTGGTATCTGTACAATTATTCTGCATTAACTATAATTTTTTATTGTGTTATATTGCAATGTAAATCTATGTCTGCCATTTCAGGTTTTTAAAACTGCCTTGTTTTTTCATATTGAAGTCTTTGTGATCACATCTCTATTTTCATGAGATACACAAATTAAAGTTTCGTTGCAAATGCAGTATAACAATCTGAAATAGATGATTCCGTGTGTCCTCACTTTTTTTTATAGCATTACTTCATTTGTTATGGTTTTTCCAATATACAGGAACCCCCTTCCTGAGTCAGTACAGTCCATTTTGGAGGAGGGCATAAATCTATGTAAGCTTCACACCAAGAGACATGGCAGGTCAATGTTATGGTTATTTACTTGCATAATGTGAAAATAATGACATCTTATCCCTTCCCCCTTTTGGAACGGAGCATTTATGAATGCTTTTAATATTTAGTTAACCGATATTAGGATGTGATAGTGTTAGCTTTAGAATAAATACATATATTGAGACGCCCCCCTTGTATTTATTCTAGACTATTTAAATGACATTGCTGCGTGATGCATTTATGTTTTTGAGACTGTAATCTGAGCTGTAGCAAGACATTAGTTTTCTCCCTTTATTCTAAAATGTAAACCTGTCTTACATTTACTTTTTTATTTCGAACTGAAACTGGTTGGGATCACTACTGTAACAGAGTAGAGTCTACCAAGGGATCCTATGCCAAGGAATGGACCATGTGGGAGAAACAATTGCGTGAGATTCTTTTGGGAAATGCAGAGTATCTTAACTCAATTCAGGTTAGTAAATCTTTTTCTTCTAAATCTTGACTTGCAACACTGAATTGTATTCTAAAATGCTATTGTTTTCCCCCAAACATCAGGTCCCGTTTGAGGTTGCTGTCAAGCAAGTCTCGGAACAATTAAGGAACATTGCAAAGGGTGATTACACACCACCAGACACTGAGAAGAGAAAATTTGGAACTATTGTGTTTGCTGCGCTGAGTCTGCCAGTTACAGAAGTTCAAGGTGTCCTTAAGAATGTAAGTAAAGTTTCTGCTCTTCTGGTTGCCTTAGATTTTTCCCAATGTATTGATTGAAAACTAGATTTGCTTATATCAGCATTTTTTAAGTTATTTTTTCCCTACCTTTCAATTATGTATGAAAGGGCATTCAAAACAATGCATGCTTATGACAGTCATGCTCCCTAGCATTCATGGTATTCCATCTCTGCAGATATCTTCCTTAAAGAACAAATATAACAATATAGATATCATTACACTTGTCTGACCTATAGTATCTATTTACATATGCAGATAGCTTCGAACAATCCTTCAGTTGAAGCTTTTCTTAGAGATAAGCATTTGGAGAATCTGCAGAGAGCCCATGTGACTCTTGCCCACAAGAGAAGTCATGGCGTGAAAGCTGTGGCTGATTATGGTGCGTTCCTGCATGAAAATGTTCCGGTGGAGTTGAAAGCCTTGTTCTTCTCAGACGAAATGGCTGCATTTGAAGCATGTCCTGGCTCATTGGAAGGTGAAAAGATAGTTTGCAAAAACGCATGGCCTCATGTCACCTTATGGACTGCTCAAGGGGTTTCAGCCAAAGAAGCCAACGCGTTACCTCAATTGTTTCAGCAGGGCAAAGCACATCGAGTTGACTTGAATCCTCCAATCACAATTACTAGCACACTGGAGTTTTTCTAAGCCTATTTTTGCCAGTTATTCCTTTCTTGAAAAATAAGAAAGAAAGAATAAAAAACATTGTTCTTGCAGTGCAAAACTAGATGAGTACACTTAGAGAAAGGTGAGAGTTGACGGGGAAAATTTTTGTAGGAGCCAGCTTCTTCCCCTGTATATATATATGGTAAACATACATGTGACATCAGAATCATTTTAGTTACATTGAATTATGATGAAGGAAGATACATGATTATTACATACTCCCTGTGTTCCTAAATATAATATCATTTTCACATTTCAATTGTTTCCTAAATATAAGATCATTTTCTAATTCGATCATTTTCTAATTCTTCTTATTTTTTTCCCAAATTGACCTCATAATACTCGTCAATATAATCAAATAAGAGATTGAGAGTGATGATAAAGATATATGGTTTGGGCGAATCGTTAATATCATATGATAATAATTAACTTAACTAACATCCTTAATCTAATCAAATTAGAGAAAGACACATTATAAGGAGGGAAAGAGGTAGTATTGAGTATATTATTTCTGATTCACTTTTGCACGTATTTATACTCTAGCCTTCTATATGTAGCATATGTCTTATTTCTACATGTAGCCTACGCTGTAAGTATGATTTCAATATATCTAGTATTATCACTAGTTGAACAAAATAATGATACGATCATCACGCGGGGAAATTAATGATCCAAATGTTATGTAGTTAAGATTGATTAACGATACTCTCATGATCATCTTTCTCATTATCTTCTCAAAATCACTCTTTCACCTTTACGTTTAAATTGAATGATTCAAATGTAATATCTTCGAAAATGTAATCATTATGTTTTAATATATAAATAAAGAATCTCATTTTCCTAATTTTTTATCTGCATCGCGTACACTAATTGTTTTATAAGAAAAATTCATGTGTAAAATATTTTAACAGCAGTTTAATAAAATATTGCTCCCTCTATTCCTAATATAAGACTATTTTCCATAATTTAATTAGCTTAAGAATAATAGTTAAGTTAGTTATGAACATGTGATATTACTCATTCACCCTAACCATATATTCATCATACTCTCCTTTTCTTATTTGTTCACCATATATAAGCATTATTAGGGTTAATTTGAGAAAACAATTGAAAAAATTCGAAAATATCTTATATTTACGAACAAATTAAAATTTAAAAGTGATCTTATACTTAGGAATGGAGGAAGTAATACACATTAGCCATTCATATTTTCTCTAACAATAGTAGGTATAAGATAATGAGAAGACAATGAAAGAAAATATGTTAGAAACCCAACTCTACAATATTCATCACATTAGATAATATTTATGGTTTTAACCACATTAGGTAATTACGTAATCAATAGACTAGATATAGTCTAATAAACTAACTGTAATGTGTTCATAATTTTTTAAAAAGAAAATTGACACAAAAAGATTATTTAAACTCTTTTAGTTTCAATAAATAACGGATGAGGATACTCTCAGAATCCTTACCCTAAGCGTACCTCAGAATCCCTTATGTTGGGGTATTATTTTGCCCACTGAGATTTATTTAAGAGCTCATAATTTGTCACTTGTACTATTAAAAATAGAAAAAATGTATTATAATAAAAAATAAATGAAACTTTTTTTTTGAAAACTTTTTAGCATAAAAATTTCAACTATCTAGACCTACTTCATATCAATAGAAGGATCTATAAGAGATACAGACTTGTCCAGTTAAATGTAAAAATTTTACAGTTAAATGGACAACTCTGTATCTCTTATAGATCCTTCTATTGATATGAAGTAGGTCTAGATAGTTGAAATTTTTAAGCTATAAATTATTTTATATTATAATACATTTTTATTTTATTTTTGATGGTACAAGTGGCAAATTATGAGCTCTTAAATGAAACAAAATAATACCCAACATAGGGGATTCTAAGGGACACTGAGCCTAAGGATTTTGAGAGAATCCGAACCCATAAATAACACTCCGTCTGCTGTCTAGCCTCATGATCAGACGTTTATCATCTGACTTCATCTGTGTCAACACAATGAACCGACAGCAAAGCCCCTTCACTCTACCTACTCGCCACGTATGCACCCACATTCTCTGCCTCCTCTCTTCATAAACCACCCCTCTACTCCATTATCACTATGCAAAAATAAGTGAAGAATTAAAACTATGCAAAACAAAGCTACCCTTTTGGTCTTTCTTCTTGTTCTGTGCCATGGATTGGCAATGGGGACAAGCTTCATTGAAGAAGAAGATTGGAGTAGCAAAAAGCAAGAAAGGAAGGAAAAACCGTTACATGCATTGTCAAGTGACGGGTTCTTGTTGAAAGACACAAAGCAAGTGTTCAAGACTGAAGCAGGAGAAATGAAAGTTACTAAAAGTTATGGTGGTAGAATTGTCGACAGGCCTATGCACATTGGCTTCATCAATATGGAACCAAAGTCACTGTTCATTCCTCAGTACCTAGACTCTAGCTTGGTCATTTTCATCCGTAGAGGTAATATTATTACGTACCATCTTTGTTTCTACCATTTTTGTTCCTTCTTTTCAGTTTCAATTTTGTTTTAAGATATCAAGTAATTGCAGGGGAAGCAAAGTTGGGGTTCATCTACAAAGGTAAATTAGCAGAGAAAAATTTGAAGACTGGCGATGTGTACACAATCTCAGCTGGATCTGTATTCTACTTAGTGAACACAGGGAGAGGCCAGAGACTTCATATTATATGTAGCATTGATCCCACAGAAGGCTTGGGAATTGGTGTTTTCCAGGTACATGCATTGTATTACTCACACACACACACACACACACACATAATTTCTTTTGAAGACTGATTTTAATGGCTGAATTCTCAATTTTTGGGCTCTATGTAGTCATTCTACATCGGAGGAGGAGCTTACCCACCATCAGTTCTTTCTGGGTTTGAGCCTGAAGTCATTAGAGCTGCTTTAAATGTAGGCTCCTAGTTTAACTCATCTATTATGAAAGATCACATTGACTTAAAATAAACTAATTTATATTTTTACTACATAAAACTAATTTATTTTATGAAACATTTAAAATATAATTACATGTAACGCTTATTTTTTTAAATAAAAGTTAGCATGAACCTATAATTAAGACAATTAAAACGGGGAGTATCAAAATTTCATCATAGTCAAAGAACACTAAACTATTTTTTTTTTATCATACAGACATCAGGTTATGAGCTAAGGAAAATCCTAGAGAAGGAACAAGAAGGTCCAGTTGTGTTTTTGAATGATCATGCACCAAGCATGTGGACCAAATTTGTTGAACAGAAAAATGAAGACAGGTTACAACAGCTCAAGAAAATGGTGGACAATGATGAAGAAGAAAACGAGATGGGTACAGAGCAAACAAATTGGTCATGGAGGAATTTGTTGAACATAGTCTTAGGAAATGTGAACAAGATAACAGAAAATAATGGTAATACCGTTAATCCTCCTAGATCTTATAACCTCTACGACAGAAAACCCGATTTTAAAAACCGCTATGGCTGGAGCCTTGCCTTGGATGGATCCGATTATCCCCAACTCAAACACTCTGACATTGGAGTTTATCTTGTCAATCTCACAGCTGTAAGCATATTAAGCTTGATATATATTTTTTTATATATTATATCATTTAACATGTGGATTTTATAGATGTTCAAAACGTGGATGGTAGATGCATTTGGTTTTGGTTTAAGATAAGGATAATTGATTTGGCTCTATAAACTAGTTTTGGCAACTTTTATGAGACTATTTCTATGCTACTAGAAGAATCCTTTCAAGTTAAACTTTTTTCAGTTTTAAATTTGAAAGTAAAGATATGGTAAGAGGTACCGCTTTAATTTGATGCATTGTATGAGATACTATTTGTTATTATTATGTATTTTATTCTATCAAATTAAACAAACTCAATTATTTAGTTTTTTTGGATGAAATGGAGATTCATTCATCAAAATTGGATTTGTTGTCATTTTGTGGAAGCTATAGGAAGCAAGAAACCTTAGAATCTTTGCCAACGTGTCCAACAATGCACAAGGCATGCTGACTCATCCAAGATCTATATATAGTGAACCACACTTTCAAGAACTATGACACTTTCAAATATAGATTATAGTACAGCTAGCTAGAACTTATCTTACATGTCAAGCTTGATTTTATACTTGATATGTCATACCATTTTCCATGACTATTGCAGGGATCAATGATGGCACCACACATAAATCCAAGGGCAACAGAGTACGGAGTAGTATTGTACGGAACAGGAATAATTCAAGTGGTGCTACCAAATGGAACACTAGCAATGAATGCAAAAGTGAAAGAAGGAGATGTATTCTACATACCAAGATACTTCCCGTTCTGTCAAATAGCATCAAGATCTGGATTTTTTGAGTTCATGGGATTCACAACATCGGCTAGAAAGAACAGGCCACTGTTTTTGGCTGGAAGGTCATCAGTTCTGAACATATTGATGGGGCCTGAGTTAGCCGCATCTTTTGGTGTAAGTGTGAAGAAGATGAGGTACGTGGCGAAAGCTCAGCGTGAGTATTTGATGTTTCCTGCTGAACAAGCAGCACCTGGTGATGTACTCATGTAGTGAATTGTGAAGAACTTCGAGAGTAATGTGATTATTAAGAGATGTGAATTAGATTATGATAATTAGAATTGAGAGAGTAAGGTTTGGCTGGTAATTAGAAGTTTGTTGCTGTTGTTTCATTTGCGATTTTTATTTTTGCTTTGTTTATTTTGTGGTGTATGGTTCTGTGCATGAACTTTCCTTTTATGGTGAATAAGATTTTCGGCTCTGTTCATAGACGTGGCTTCCTAGTCAGGGACTTCTTTCTTGTTTATTAACTTTGGCGTTGGTTTGATTTTATAGGCATTTCAATGTCATTTACATGAGTTTACTTGGGATTTTATGCAGTATTTGATGTTTGCTTTGCGTAGTTTATGACCATTTTGGTCTTCACCTCTTAATTTTTATGGTATGTCACGTAAATTTGTATCATGTTCACTCGAGTCCTGTTTCTCTCAGCGTCTTTTTCCTTAGAATCCCTCAGAAGCCTACATCCTGACCGTCAAAATAGGAGTCCACATTAGGTGGTCACATGTTAAATTTCTATCTCATCTTTGCCCTCCAATAAACTCCCAATTGCCTAATTTGTCTTTGACCAATCCAAAAAGGCTACTCCCTCCGTTCCTAAATATAAGACCTAGATAACTTTTTTTTGGAAAGATTAAGGTTGCGAAATAGGTTATTAAATGATGACATATTTGATATCTTTTTAGATTATTCATTAGCTTATAGGTAAAATAAACTAGTTTAAGAGAAAAAAGTAGGTAAATCAATTTATAATTAACTTATTTTTTGCTTTTTTTAGGATTTTTCAAAAAAGTCATCTAGGTCCTATATTTAGGAACGGAGGGAGTATATGTTATAGCACCAAGTTATAATTTTATACAAGCATTAAAATGCAATTTCTAAAATTCAGGTCTTATGTCTTTAAACTTCCTACAATGAACAAATTCAAATACAGTCTTAAATGCATGATTTTAATCCTTAAAATGCTCAATTTAGCACTAAATGCAAATAACACAATGCTTCAAAACTTTTAAGTATAAATGTGCCTAAATTTTCATATATTATCCTAGTACAAGAGACAATTTACTATAATTAATGAGTTAAAAATGTAAAATAATCATGTGCAATCAGTGGTTATTAGCGAAGTAGTTAATTGCTCTTATTACCCCTATAATAGAATAATAATAGAATCACATTAGAGTATCATAGTCTAACCCATGACTTCAATTTCTTTTTTGAGTTTGGTAAGTATGTTTGTGAATCTTCTATCTTCTCCCCCTACCCCTCACTATCTCCCTCACCAAATGAATGTTACCTATATGAAAGGGATAGGGTGTTGAATGTCTTTAGCTGACGACCTGTACGAAGGGGACTTCACAATCCACTCCCCTTAGGGCCCAGCATCCTCGCTGACACATCGACCCGAGCTTGCCTCTGATACCATCTATAACATCTCAGCGTCTCGCTTTCGAAACTTTTTTCTTTTGATCTAGGTATATTGATGTCTTTATTTATATTTTCTATGCCACAAGGAAAAGGAATCCTGATCTCAAATCTACATAATTCTGGAAACTTATATTCTTATTTTCTAACTATTATTTTATATAAGTTCCTCTTATGATATTTTAATAAGTTATGTACATGTTTGTTCCAAAGAACGCACTAGTGAAAAGTGAAATTGAGTTGCGCAATGTCAAGTCAGAAGTGTCCATCACATTCTATGGATATTGATTGACAAGAAATTGTCTAACTCATTCTTACGCTCGCAGATTCCTTGCAGCTTGACCATGATGCATGCGACAATCTAAAATCTATGATTACTCCATGTTGCAGCGCTTTAATAGAATTGAAAGAATCCCACACAAAATAATTGAAATAACTGATAGTGCGAGGTATTGTCTTCTAAGCTAATATATGGTAAGAGAATTGAAGCAGCATTTTTTACGCATTTTAATTATTTCGACAAAATCAAAGCGCTTTAATAGATCATATCTTCAACATGCAGGTGGGCGGACCATCTTGTTCAACACCAAGATAGAGACCATACAATACATCATTCATAGAAGAGTTAAGAACCCCACCTTTGTATAATAGCTGCAATTTGCTTGAGTTCTTGGATTCTTTCATGTAAAAATAAAAACTTTTTTGTCTATGTTTTGTGTAATGGAATGTGTAATTGTTGCATGTTCAATTTTCTTAATGAATTTGTTTTGTGATTCGAATTTTTCATGGATATGCAAATACACTTTGCTTTGATGAATATTGTGATTGGTGTAATATGTTGAAAGAGTTGTTAATATCTTCATCTTTTTGATTGATTTTGAAGTTATAATTTGATTACTCTTGTTATAACCTGAATTGTTAAAAGAATCTGTTGTGGCTTGAGTGTATATGTTTAAAGCAATGAAATATGCAAAAGAAAGAATGATTAATGTTAAATCTTTTTTTTTTGATATAAAGGAAGGAAAATACAAACAAAAAATTAACATACATCCTTAAATTGGGCAAGACAGATTTCACCCTATGCATACATCTAATAATGTCTTTGATCTCTGCTATGGCTTCATACACACTTGAACATTCATTATTATGGGTCACTTCATTCCTTCTTCTCCAAATCAACCAGCAAGACACACAAAAAACTTCATTCCAGTTATCCATCTCATACCCTCTACGCATCTTCACATTCTTCCTTAACCAATCATGTAAATTACTTTCCCAAAATTCTTTATTTGCAAAAGAGATTCCCAAGTTAAGTCAAACCTCTTTAGCATTACCACATTCTCTTATCACATGTACCGTTGATTCCAACTGCGAATGACACGACGCGCAAGAACCATCTGGATGAATTCTCCATTCAAGCAACCTCTCATTAGTAGGAAGTCTATCATGCATAAAAAACCATATCTGCATTTTACATCTCTGGGGGACCTTGAGCCTCCAAATGTTCCTCCAACATTGATCCTCCTGAGCATTAAAATCAGCAACTTTCGTATATGCTGATCTGACAGAGAACATCTCACTTCTCTCAAGCTTCCATCTAACTTTATACTCCTCATTCATGTGAACAACTTCAATCTCATTCTTAACATTCTCCCAAACAGCTTTAATTAATGTTAAATCTTAATGAGGAATTAAACTGGAAAGTGAATAATAGGTATTCCCTCCGGTTCTAAATATAAGACCTAGTTGATTTTTTTTGAAAATCCTAAATAAGCAAAAAAAAGATAAATTATAAATTGATTTTTCTAATTTTTCCCTTACACTAATTTATTTTACCTATAAACTAATGGATAATCTAAAAATATATCAAATGTGTCATGATTTAATAGTCTATTTTGCAACTTTAACCTCTCCAAAAAGTCAATTAGGTCATATATTTAGGACCAGAGGTAGTAGTTTTAATGCATGATAGTTATGTGAGATTCCTTAAATCTATATTGGCCTTCACTATGTGTGGATCATCTTTTTGTTTGTGCGTGACTTCATGGATTGAAACATAAATGTTCTTTGGTGATAAGTTCTTGGATCATCTTGTGAGTAGTAGGAAAAGTTAAGCGTGACATAAGTATGCTAGTTAAATGATGTGAGAGCGTCGGAAACAAAGTTTTCCTATAATTTCACTATTTATTTTAAAATGTATAAATTTAAAAATTGAGTCTGCAAACTCAACAAATAATTAATGAATTCTTTTTAATATAATATAATTAATGAATTCCAAGTCACTCTTATTTTTTGATAAAAAAAAGTCACTCTTATTTTAAATTTTGAATTTGAATCCATTGATTTCATCTATACACCTATTTAATGTATTATTTTAATCTTCTCTTTTTATCCTTGTTTCTTAAAAAGACATTCAACTTACATAACACATTCTAAATAAATTATCTTGAGAAAATTGAAATAAAATCATTGTAAAGGGGAGCGTCTAACCGATTCAGTCAAAAAAAAAAAAAACTAAATAGTATTGATTAATATCTCCCCTTCCCGCCAAAAGCCCACTCACTCTTATTTTGTTTCTTGCTTCTCAAGCTTCATTCACTGCTTAAAATGCTCTCTCTGCCTCTTCACCCTCCTCTCTCATATTCTCTCTTCCCTCATTCTTTCCATCTCTTCCTCTTCTCTCATTCTTTATACCTACAGGCCAAGAAGACCGTCACTTTTCCTTTCTTCTCTTCTTATTTCGTTTTGCCTTCACATTTTTATTGGGTTTTCACCTAGTTGATGTTTCTTGCAGAAGAAGACACAACATGCTCGCTCTTGTCATAACGGTTTCTTTTTTTTTTAATTCCCATCAATTTTTTCTCATTTCCACTCTTTTTATTCTTGTGTATACAACTTTTTTTTGCATTATGTCTCGGTGCAAGACAGTATGGCATAGAGTTTATTTGGAGTTCGTGGTGCAGGGCATTGTAGAAACACAAGTGAGTTCTTAATTCTACTCCTCCTTGGTTGCCTTCTCCCAACAATTGAGCTCACCTTCTGGTTCTTTGCTATGTTCATGATTTTGTATCTGCTGATTCTCATCCTTGTGGGTAACCTTTCCCCATGGGGCTTTTTGGTTTGTTTTCTCTTTTAGGAATTCCTCAATGTGCCAAGTTTGCTCTTTGCAAAGAGATGCAGAATTCCCTGATGTATTTGGGGATGGCTGACCAGTTCATAGTTTTATGGGATAATCTGGTTGAAGCTAAAGTTGTATGTTAGGATAGCATATTAGAATTTATATTCTTGGTCATCAGATAACAATCATTTTCCCTATCTACAACAATTTCAAATGAAGCAGACAATGAACATTAGCATTTGTTGATCTTATGTAAGGAGCAGTCATACTTTCTATTAGCATTATGTTTTATTGCACCTATAATGCCTCTATAATTAGGTATCTATATTAAATTCAATTCCTACTACTCAATAACTAATATGTGCATATGTGGCATATTATTAGCGAAGTATTGGCAGAAGGTGGCTGACAAACAAGGGCCAGAGATACCTCCTATTCCCTGACCTCCTATTCCCCACATCTCCACCATCCATGTAATCTAACGGTACACACCCCACACATTATCCTACACCACACCCCACCCTATCTCTCCCTTAATAACCACCTCCCCATTCTTCTCTCTTTCCCGTTTCTGCACTTCGCTCCCCACGTCTCTATTCAGATCTGAACTCACCATCCATCTCCACCAATCTCCGGAACGGCGCCCTCTCCAGTTCTCCTCTCCTCGCCGTCGTGTACACTGTCAGCACAGCGTTCCCGACGAAGCCTCTCGGCAGCGGAGGTTTCACTCGTGATCTGATGGCCACCACATGGAGGATTGTTGACGTCCGATTAGAACCGTCCGACGTCGAAATCAGCGGCGGCCGGAGTCGGTGGAAGTAGGAGATAAAAAATGGTGTTTGTTACTTACCATTTCCCGGTGAAACTCGCCGGAAAATTCGCCATTAAAGTCAGTAGGCGGCTTCGGTGTGGTGGGGGAGAAAGGAGGGGAGGAGGAGATAGTTGGGAGAAGAAGGACGGCTGAAATCACGACACCGCCGCGTTGTGTGGTCGCCGATAAAGGTGGGAGGAGAGGAAGGATGGAGGTGATGAGGTGTGAGAGAGATAGGATATGATAGGGTGTGGTGTAGGAGTGTGTATGGGGTATGAGCCCTTGGGTTACATGGATGGTGGAGATGTGGGGAATAGGAAGGGAATAGGAGGCCAGGGGATAGGAGGTATCCCTGGCCGGACAAACAAAGCGAGAAACTTTATTTTATAATGCTTGCCCTAAACCCGAAAACTTATGAGCCAACTGTAATATTCTTTCTCAGTTCTGTTATATACGTTCATAGTTCATAGTGTAGATTCAATCTTGTATGAACTCTTGGTAGTAAGGTTGAGCATTTTCTTTTCATTTCAATTTTTGGGTGAAAACCAAAATAACCTAATATTGTATATACATATTATGAAAATTGAATCGAAATTGAATTATTTCGATAATCAAACTGAATTAATCAAAATAATTTATAATTTGATTCGGTTTATACTAAATTTTTTACTTTATAATAAAGGGTGAAGGCCCAAAAATAATACTACCTCCGGTCCTAAATATAGGACCTAATTAACTTCTTTTTTGGAAAGATTAAGGTTGCGAAATAGGTTATTAAATGATGACATATTTGATATATTTTTAGATTATCCATTAGTTTATAGGTAAAATAAACTAGTTTAAGAGAAAAAATTAGGTAAATCAATTTATAATTAACTTATTTTTCTTTTTTAAGGATTTTTCAGAAAAAGTCAATTCAATTTTATATTTAGGACCGGAGGGAGTACATAACTATTAACAAAAATAGTACATAATTATTGCAAGATAAAAAAATGATACACAATTTTTACCATGTAATCAAGAGAACCCTATCAATTTTCAATTTCATCTTTACTTCTTACACATTTCCAATTTCATTTCTATCATCTCAATTCCTCCCAAAACTATTGGACAAAAATAAAATTCCTCCCAAAACGGGCCCTATCAATTGGGAGGAGCTCTAGTCACCTTTCGCATGATTTAGATCACTTAAATTAACCGTTTCAATTGACGTTTGGACTAGTACATTCGTATAGCTAGCTCCCACCCAGTGTTACAAGAACCAAACCAAACTGGACGGTTGTATAGGTTCAGTCGTCGACCGCTTCACATATCGGCTTGGCAGTTATTAGTTCGACCGTCAGTCCGAAAATCAGTCTGAGCAATCTCACCGCATTGAGCCATGACTCAAAGTCTTCCGCAGCTTACCTTCCGTACCTGCTTTTGCAACACTGATCCGACCACGTTGAAACATGAGCCGAAGCCTTCTGCCACATGCTTTTACAATATTGCCCCCACCTTTGAACACGTGCCCTTTGACAAGACTATGCGAACAAGTAGTCCTGTCCTGTGTGCGTGGTTTTGAGGGCGAAAGATCTGAGAATACATCAACCATGAGAACCAGAAATGGCAATGGCGTTTCCTTCCTTCTTCTTCTTCTTCTTCTCCTCAATTTCTTAGCTTCTCTCTCTCATTCCGAAGTCATCTCTCTAACTCCCGACACTTTCTCCGATAAGGTACATATACATATACGCACGCACATAAATATTTACTCTTCTTCCTTTCACAATTAACAAAACCCTCATTTTCAATCCCTAAATCAATTCCTCTCTATCATTCATTATTAATTTCAATTTGTTTGTGCCAATTATATGCAATTAATGAACACAATGTTTATGAACCCTAATTTTTTGAAACAATGTTGCGCTTACTGTTACTTTATGATTGCTCTTTCAATTGCATATCACATGATGTATTTTGTATGTTTTGTGTAGATTAAGGAGCCACATACTGCTTGGTTTGTCAAATTCTGCGTTCCCTGGTGCAAACATTGGTAACTTTTGTTTCCCTTATGCAATGATTGAATATTTTGTATGCTTATTAGAGTGTAATGATATGATTGTTATTGGCAGTAAGAATTTGGGGACGTTGTGGGATGATTTGGGGAAAGAGATGGAAGGAGAGGATGCAATAGAGATTGGAGAAGTGGACTGTGGTGTCAATAAGCCTATATGCAGTAAAGTTGATATTCATTCATATCCCACCTTTAAGGTCTTTTATAATGGTGAAGAGGCTGCAAAATACAGTGGTAATAAGAAACTTTTATTTTCTGCCCTACTACATGTGTTTTATAGATTATACTCCCTCGGTTCCTACATATAAGATAATTTTCCCTGATTTGATTAGATTAAGGATGCTAGTTAAGTTAGTTATTAATGTATGATATTACTAATCTTCTCTAACCATATACCTTTGTTCTTACTCTATACTCTTGTTTATTATGAATAAGGATTATTATGGTTTATTTGGAAAAAAATTGAGAAAAATTAGAAAGTTACTTCTATTTAGGAACAAATTGAAATTTGAAAGTGGTCTTATATTTAGGAACGGGAGGTAGTACTCTATTTGCACTGTTAGTGTTTATCAATTTCATCCATGTGTTCCAAACTTGTGATTGAAGAGATGATGGGATGAGTTTCATTGTGTAGCAAAAATTATATTTTCATGTTGTAGCTTTCAATTTTTGAGCTGGTTTATTACTGAGGAAGGGAGGATCATGTGTAATGTCGAAATTCAGAAGTTGTTTATGGTGAAATTTCGCTATGGACATTGAAGATTATCCATGTCCATTGGTAGTTGATGGGGGGATCATAGTATCAAGTAGTCATTGATTTGAGTATTGTGTTAAGAACTTTGTATTAGATCATCGATCTGGAAAAAACCTATTTTTGTCATTGTCATATTTAGGTTATGCTTTCTTGGATGTTATATTGTTATTTGATATGGTTTTGGGATACTTGTATTGGCTACTGACTTCCTCTCTTCCTCCCCCCAGTTCAATATTAATTTTTGCATTTTGTGTTATGCTCAGGTCCAAGGAATCTTGAATCATTAAAAGCCTTTGTTGTGGAAGAAGCTGAGAAGGCTTCTGCTAAAGCACTTAACATAGATGATGAGTTGTAATAGTTTTTCTGGTATGCTCTGAATCTCACCCCAATGCTGGCTTTTCTTTTTTCTTCCTAGTCTTTCTAATTGTACTACATGCATGTAAACTTGAATCTCAAGGGCTTTGGTTTTGTTACTATGTGAGCCACTTTCTGTCATCTATCTTTCTTTTGATTTACTTCTGTGTGATGAATAAATATTCACATCAAAGTCATCTTCAGTTTCATGTGAAATGGCAATTGATTAAGAATTAGTTTTGTGCAGCTGTAATTGGGAATGCCACTGCTCTCTACTCTTCACAAGTGCTGGAAGCCTCTCATCACTGATTCATCTCTGGGTTTGAGCCGCCATAAGTGAAGATATATTCTGCTTTGTTTGAATCATCATTTGTTAATTCAATTAAGTAGCAGTTATTTTGAAGAGTAGTTTGTATTCTACCTCATATAGCTTGATCTTTTGAGTTCACGAGACTGATAAACTTCATTGTTTCAATATTTTGGATATAGATGCTGGCTGGTTGAGATTTAATCTTAAATCATTCTTGCTGGGATTTCCTTTTCTTTTGCCCATCTCTCGTTTCATGCTCATGAATTTTTTATTGAGACCTGCACAATTAATACTACCTCCGGTCCTAAATATAGGACCTAGATAACTTTTTTTTTGGAGAGGTTAAAGTTGCAAAATAGTCTATTAAATCATGACATATTTGATATATTTTTAGATTATCCATTAGTTTATAAGTAAAATAAACTAGTTTAAAGGAAAAAATAGGTAAATCAATTTATAATTAACTTATTTTCCTTTTTTTAAGATTTTTCAAAAAAGTCAATTAGGTCTTATATTTAGGACCGGAGGGAGTATGTTACAAGTAAATAAAGACATAAACGGCTAACTTATTGAAAAATATTGTGGCCCACTTTGTACTTAAATGATCATGATTCCCATCCAAATTTTCGCAACAGTAGATAAAAGTGTCAGCTTGCTATTAAAAGTATGATATTAGCAAAAACCATCAATTTCTTCTGACATCTTTTGACAGTATTAAAGGTAATTTGACGGTCTTGACCAAATAAGTATTATATATGTTTAACAAAATTCATTTCCCGAAATCAGTCTTATGTATGGGACCAGAGAGAGTAGTATTTTTTATATAGAATTTGGTGGTTTAAAAATATATGAAAATGTAACTCTAAAATAAACTTATTTTACATCTTGAACGGGAGCAGACCGGAACAGAAAAAGATAGAAGCAAACACTTTTACGGTAGTAAAAACCCCTAGCTCATATACTATTAGACAAAGACAAGAGAATGGGTTAGAAGGCCCTAATAGACAAAAAGGCTGGTAAAAATTAAAAAAGAGACGTGAAAAACGTTTGTGCAAACAACTTAGATGTCTCTTTCTAACTTTGTTCACTGATAATGGTAAAAAAAAAAAAGAGGAAAAACTTTTTGTGCAAACAACTCATTTTGATAATTCATTTTGGGTTAAATCATGTGTTTTTAAATTTATTTTAAAAAATCACTCAAACTTTTGAAAATACATTTTGGAAACTAAAACCATGAGTTTTAAAAAAGGTCACTTTTTTCATATTTTCACAAAATACAATAGCCAAATAGGCTATTGTCTCTTTCTAACTTTGTTCACTCTGAATGTCCTTCTCCTTGTTACATACGGATCATTTATTCGAGAATAAAAAGTACTCTCAACAAAACGGATAAGTTTGAGAGAGATCTTTTTTTTACTTAAAAAGTCATACAATTTTCAGTTCAAAAAAAAGTCATACAATTATCCGAACTATTTTCTGTTTATTAAAATTTTTAAAATAAATATAATTTTCGTAAAAATAAAGGGTTAATACACACAAACACAATTATGTCCCAGAACGCAATTTCACATCCAGTAAATTGTCAAAGTGCTATCTAACACTTTCCTATCAAAATTATTTAATAAGAAATTTCATAATAGCTATCACTCTTACTTTGGAATAAAATTGCATGTTAAAGGAATATATTAAAATACATTGAACAATTACAAAATATAACTATTTTCTTTTATTGTTTACACAGAGAGACAAACAACTTGGCAAATTGTTTCACGCTTGATACTTACTTTTACTTTTATCCACGTCAAATAGATATAGAAATTTAATCAGGTGGGATTGTATAAAAAAAGGAAGAAACTTAATCAAATGGGATAAAAAGAACATGCATTTACATAAAAAAAGATTAAGATAGCTTTCTATATTAAAGTCATGATATGTATGATTTCATTGTCAAAGGTGAAAATAGAAAAAAATGAAAAGAGAGGCAGAAAATCTTGGGGAAAGAACTTAGGTAAGATTCCCACCAAATGTACAGATTTTTACAGTACTTACCACTTTTTGTTTCACTGTTGTTCTGATCCATCACACATCATCCTTAAATGCCTCTTGTATATCATATGACCCTTCTCACTCTACTCTGATCACAATCTCTCTCTCTCTCTCTCTCTCTCCTAACACTTCCAAAAAATGCAGTCCATGTTAAACCTCCGAGCCAACCATGGGGTTCCACTATGTCTCTCTGGCATAACCCTTACCCTTCATGATTCTCTATCCCAAGAGTACTTTTTCTTTTTTTATCTTCTAACTGTACACCTAAAGTTTTGCTTTTTTTTTTTGGTTGTTTCTCTCTTTTATCTTATGATTTTTCTTTTGGTGTGTAGGATGGCAGATCATGATCGCAGAAGGGAGATCATGAGATTGAGAAGGCAGAGATCACTGGCCACACACTCTCTTCATGCAAATCAAGAAATGGGTTCTCTCACAAATTTTGTGGAGATCAAACTTGAGGAACATGGAGATCTGGATGATCTGTTTCAGTCTTTAACTGCTAAGGCTGCATAGCTACCTGTGAAATCCTTATGTTGTAGGCTCTATTTTTATTTTTACCTTCCAAATTGTTGCGCTCTAGATTTCCCTCCTCCTTGTTCTGTTCCAATTGAGTCTCTTTAATTGTTATGAAAAATTATTCTCAATATGATTTAATATAATTTGTGCTATACCCTTTGATCACTGCCTCAATCTGATTATGCAACCAAGTTCATGTCACTGATCATATATATTAATGACTATAGTTTCTCCAAGTAACTTCATGATTTCAATTACATCGTTTTTTAGAATATTTTGATGTTTAGAGCCATTAATCAAAGGGGAAATACTACATAATATATAATATATAATATAGATGGTTGAATTTCAAAATCATTTTAACCAGTTAAGTATCAGTATTAACAAGTGGAGTATTAATATTTAATATTTAAAATTCTCTTTTCTAGGATTTTAAAATTTAACTGACATTCATGTGCGATTTCCCGTAATTTCGAAACTGTTTTAGAAACGCAAGCAACCTTTTTTTCCCTTCCAATCTGAAGAAGGTTGAAATTAGTCACATGTAGTAAATGCTTGCTTTCCACCTGGAGGTTTTGTGTCCCACAAATTGTATTCACAAGAGTAGGAAGGTAAACGTCAGCGTCTATATGTCTATTTCTAGGCTTAATGACTTAATGTGATGTTCAAGTTTGTCCTATTGGTTGCAATCAGCTCTATTACAATAGTTATTAGCCATTACTAACCAAAGCTATGGTGGCCTTTAGGGTACGTTTGGTTGCCATAATATGGGCATGTAAATAATTTAGAAAGTTAAGGGTAATATGGTCATTTACATATATCTCTGACCCTACAAATTTTCTCTCTCCATTTCACACTTTTCTGGGGCCCACAAACTTTACTTTCTAATCATTACCTCTACTTTCCATCTCTTACCCTTTCCAATTCTAATTCTTTACTTTCTTTCATTCTACTAAACATACTCTTAATCTTGTTTTCCATTGATTCTACCATTTGTCGAGCTTATAGTGATTTAGTTTTGATTCAATACGATTCTGCAAGTTCCTCACAAGAGACATCTAAAGTAAAATAAAAAATAAAGGGGTTAGATCATTTCTTTGTATTTTTCCAAATCATTAGCTTATCTGGACACCATGGAGTACTTCAAATCCAATCATTACTTACATCATTGAATAAAAAAATACTAGTAAATTTCTACTTATTTCAAATTTGGAATGTGGTGGATTTATTTCTTCTGCTACATGTGGTTTTGAGTGAAAACAAAGACACTTCAGCAGATAAAATAAATAAACAAACAAAGGTCATATTCACTTCACATGGCAAAAGCGGGAAGAAGTGAAGAAAGAAGCTTACAATTAGACAAACGTAAATATACAACAAAATCCACGAAATTACACTTGAGCCAACATTCTTTCAGCATCTTATGCAACTTGAGATCAATAAAACTTGTATTTTTATTTTTTGGTGGGTCAGAGAATACAAACGTTATGTACCACATGCATTTTGCATCACAATTTTCCCATTGCTTCCTCCTTAGAAGCTCATTTCAAGGCAATATTCCATCTTGCCATGCAAAAACTGCAACTTTTCCAGTAAAAGGTAGGTAGCTTCTCAACTATTATATAGCACACATATAAGACGAGAGAACGATCTAGTTCAAATATACATCACCATTCTTCTGAGAATTGCTTTCATCATCTTCAATCCTGATCACTAACATTGCAAGGTGCGGGATAAACTAAGGGAATAATGCTTTGAATGTGCATCAGGGAATGAGAAACCCATTTTATTTATCAGGCCCTTCCATGAACAACAGTGCTGTTGTGGAATACTCCTACATAAATGAGACACAGAAATCAAATAGGTCCAAACCGATACATATTTAATCCCTAAACCTCATCAATCGTTTGTAAATATTGTTAATAATTGTTTTTAAAAAAAACAGACAGCTAGTCACTAGTTTCAGAAATTTGATGTCATATGGATATGTAATACTGTTATTTTGGTATAATAAAGGGGTAAAAGAAGGTACTGATTTACTGAAGAACAATCAATGCCACCCATCAATTGTTCCTTCTAGCCAACTAAAACTTTAAAATACACTGGTAGCTTCTCTTGGAAAAATTGAGAACTATTTATCATCATCAGCTTCCCCACACAACCTTTACATTACCTGCACATTCTTGCCAAAAAATATACAGATTTATAAACTAAAACCTAGTGACATTTAGTGCATAAGCGAATATCAGCCCAGATCTTAAGAGATTAATCATGATGTAAGGCAACATTTCAGTTCAAAAAAAATGTAAGGCATAACACGTTTAAAAAAAAACATGTGTGCGTCTTGTGCATATGTGATACATATATTATCAGAAATGTATCATGAAATGGTCCTTGGAATATCGAAAAAAAATATCCCAGCAAAGGAAAGGAAGCTCAGTACCTGAATCAACTCTGCTGACTGGATTCCCATAGTCATCTTCCAGCACACAGAGAAGTTTTCTGTAAGAATGCTCATCCACAAGGTCCTTCTCTTGAAACTGCTGCAATAACCTCATTGCCTCCTCAACCCTTCCTTGTCTGCATATCTCATCCAGTACAGTCCTATATGTAATAAAATCAGCTACCCTCTTATTTTCAGTCATCTCCCACAGAAATTTTTCTGCTTCCTCAACCTCTCCACCAAGTGCCAAAGCATTGACAAGTGAATTATAAGATTTACTACTTGGGATCAAGCCTTCAGTTTTCATTTCATCATATATCTCTTTAGCATTCTTCGTTCTTCCTTGCGCACACAGACCATGTATCAAATAATCATAGGTAAATGAGTTAGGCTTGCAAGCATAAACCACACCCATCTGATGGAATATCCTCAGAGCATCATTAACATGGAGAGAAAGCACATAACCTTTAATCATGGAATTTAAAGAGAATATATCAGGCTGTATCCCATCATTGACCATTTGCTTAAACAGACATCTAATAGTGTCCATATACGCATGATTTATATAAGAGTTATTCCCTCTACTCAACAATGCCCCAAAGAGGATATTATAGGTTCTGATTGAAGGCTTGCAATTCAAATTCCTGCTACTTTTCATGTGGTTAAATATATTGACCGCTCGAGTCAACTTTCGAGCTTCCGTGAAATAATATATGATAGTATTATAAAGTGCCTCTGAACAAACTAATGGAACTGCAAGCACTTGATTGACAACATCATCCATTTCTTGGTACATTTGTGCAGCACCAAGCTTCTGGATAGTTATGTGGTAAGTATTAGCATCATGCCTAAACCTGGGTTGTAGTGATGCCCAATTAAAGAGCTCCAAGCAAACTAAAGGGTCTTCTTGAAAAGTAATAACATTACAAAGTTCTTCAGGAGTGAACCTTGGGGAAAGTTGTGACATGGCCAATTGAAATTGAGCCTCATCTAGAGTAGGCTTCAATGCTTTTAAGAGTCTCTTGCGAACTCTTCTTCTATATGACCTTGAAGGTGGCTTGGTTGAATAATGATTTTTACAAGAGAATTGGAAAAAAGGTTCAACTTTATGAGTACCATAAAGAGTAACCTTAGAACTTTGTTCAATGGGACTATTGGGCACAGGTGATTCATGAAATTGCTCCCAAAATGAGTATACAAAGCAAGGTTGTTTCAAAATATATCTCATAGAGCAGCTACTATGTCTTGAGCAATATCTACCTAAAGCATACATTTTTTTTCTCACTGTCATGTAAAAACAAAAACAGCTTATTTGCTTACCAGAAAAGCCAGAGATTTGCTCTTCTGTTAGCTATATCGCGTTTCCTCTTTCAGGGTATTCCAGAAGTTGACGCCAACATAAGATACTTGAAGTTAGGAATCCACAGAGATGGAGGAAGAGATATGTGGTGACTTTGAATGAAGGTGGTGGTCGGAGCTAACGGCGGATAGGGTGGTTGGGTGAAATTTCAACCACGGTGGAGAAGGCATGTACTTCACTACTTCTCTTGTCATGGCATTTTAGCAAACTCCCACTTAGTGTCCCACTTAGTGTCTTATTATTTAGTTGGTTTCAACGTTGTAAAAGCCGGATCGGAAGGCGAGCCGGAAAAGGCTTCAAATCATGGTTCAACACGGTCTAAATGCTCAAACCAATAGTTGAACTGAATAACCGTTGGGACGAAATGTAAAGCAGTCGACGGTTGGATCGATCCAACCGTCCGGTTCTTACAACACTTGTTTGTTTAAATTAATTATCTTAATTAAGTTATTAAGTTAGTTGAAAACATATGATATTTATTGCTAATTTAACATAATTATATATATTTATTTCAACCTTACTCTTTTGTTTGTTTATTGTTTATAAGCATTATAAGAGTTACTTTGTGAAAAAATTAGAAACAACCAGAAAATGATCTTATATTTAGTAACAAATTAAAATTTAAAGTAGTTTTATGTTTAGGAACGAACCAAAGGAGTACTACACATGAAATCATATCATTTTAATCAAATTTTAGTTATAAATTATGGAAAATTATACCATAACATTGTCTTGAAGTGATGTAGCGCTTAAGACAAATGATACCAAATTAAACAGAATCACCCAAGTTCCGCATTCCGCATTAGATTCCTAGGCATGGTATTCAATTTACCATATAATCTCCATCTCATTGAACTACACTTGAATGGTACAATGCTATGCTAACAAATGCAATTCACATAATACTTCAATTGTTAAATATGAAGAAAAGACATCAGCATTCAAGTAAATGCAAATCAAGACTCAAGACACTTGCTTAATACTCCTTCCGGTCCTAAATATAAGACCTAATTGACTTTTTTGAAAAATCATAAAAAACAGCAAATTAAGTTAATTATAAATTGATTTACCTAATTTTTTCCTTTAAATTAATTTATTTTACTTATAAACTAATGGATAATCTAAAAATATATCAAATATGTCATGATTTAATAGACTATTTTGCAACCTTAACTTCTCCAAAAAAAGTTATCTAGGTCCTATATTTAGGACCGGAGGTAGTATATAAGAAGGGGAAATCGTAGATAAATAATATTTGAATTTTAAAATTATAGAAAGGGAATTTTAAGTAATTAATGCAGTTACTCCACCATTTTAATCACGTTATTCAACTATTTAAAATGATTTGAAAATTCAATTGTCACTTTGCCTCCATCTTTAAACATGTAGAATTTACTCGTAATATCATTGATTAGTTGAATTTTCATATATGGATAACTGTCAATCTATTCTAATTTCTTCCATAAAAAAATAAATCTATTCTAATTTCTCTAATAAAAAAAATCTATTCTAATTTGAATTCATTCAAATGAATAATCAAAACCTCAATTACTAATTTAAATATTTATCTGTAAAACTAAATCAAAATAGCAACCACTTTAGTTATTCAAATTAAAATTCATATACATAGAACATAGTTAAATTAGTTATAAGCAAATAATATTATCACTTTATCCTAAACATATATCTTTATTTCCACTATCTATCTCTTACTTATTTATTATAGATAAACATTATTATGTTTAACTTAGGGAAAAATAGAAAGTGACTTATATTAAATTTGAGAGTGTTCTGATAATTGGGAACAAAACCATTATCATATTTAGTTCTCTTCCACAAAACTCCAAATTAATTTTCTGAAATGGAACTTAACTTCTTTATTTTAGGTTTTCTTGCTCAAAGGGCCAGCAGCTGACAAACACAGTCCAATACTTCAAAAAAAAGAAAAAAAAAGAAATAAACACACACACACACACACAAAAGCACCATAGCTTCATCTTCAAAAAGAGAGCTCACAAATCTCAAATCTTTTATACACTCGCATAATCCCAACCAAAAATGGCAAGCAATATGGGCGCTGAAGCTGATTCACAGCGAACTCTGTACGCTCCTTTCTCTCTCTTCCTCTTATTTTTACGTTCTTCCAATTTAGGGTTTCGTTGAAGTTTTCGATTTTCGATTTGGCGCTAAACTCTGTTTTAATTTTCTATGTCTTTAGTGCTAACCCTAGATTTGGTTTTCAGGTATCCTTATGTTACTGGATCATCAGTGGTTGCCATCAAATACAAAGATGGTATTCTTATGGCTGCTGATATGGGAGGTTAGTTACATTTCAATTATTTCATTGTGTTTTTTATCATCCTATAAATATATGATTATTCGGACTGTATGTTTTGATTTTGTTAACAAAATTTCTGGAACAAAATTTGTATATTGTTCACTAGCTTATGTTATTTATCACTGCTATAAGACCAATGGTATTATATGGTAGTGAATGTTGGGTTGTGAAGGGACAATATGAACATAAAATGGGGTTGCTGAAATGAGTGTGTTGAGATGGATGTATGGTCATACAAGAAAGGATAGAATTTGGAATGACCATATGTGAGAATGGATTGGAGTAGTTCCCATTACTGAGAAATTGGTGGGAAATCACTTGAGGTGGTTTGGATATATTCAAAGAAGATCAATAGATGTGCGAGTGAGGAGGGTAGGAGTCCAATGAAAAGAGGGAGGGAGAGTGCAAACAGTTAGTGGACTTATAAAATGGGATCTATTGGTGAATGATAGAGCACAATGGCCTCATGTAGTGGGATAAGACTTTGTTGTTGTTGTTGTTGTTGTTGTTGACTTGTTTATGTTGGTTTTGATAGTTAAGGATTTTTCAGGAATATTTGTGAGCAATTTTTATGAGATGTTGCTGTCATAGGAGGAGATTGATCCCTATGAATTTGCCATATTTTTTTCCTGCTTTACATTTTTATGCAAAATTGGGACCTTGGTTGATTGCTCACTGAACATGGTTATTATGCCTTTTGTTTGTTTCTTAGATATTAACTGTGAGTGTGAGTATTCTGAATTTCTGATCATAAGTTTATTAGCTCTATGGACACTAATTTTTTGCACTAAAAGCTTCCATCTCTAACATATGGCAATGATGGATTTTCTGTCATAGGTTCGTATGGGTCTACTCTGCGATACAAGAGCATTGAGCGCTTGAAGCCTATTGGAAAACATACTCTTCTTGGTGCCAGCGGGGAAATAAGTGATTTTCAGGAGATTCTTCGCTACCTTGATGAACTCATGTAAGCCTCAGTTATCGCATATTAGAAAAGGATTTGGATTGGCTTATTTGTATTCTGCATGTTTTATCCCCTTATAACATTGATTCTTTAATATTTTAAGATCAGTTAAAGACCACTTCTGAATACTCATTGGTTTGGCTTATGACTGCTGCAGCCTTTATGATAACATGTGGGATGATGGCAACTCCCTTGGTCCTAAGGAGGTGCACAACTACTTGACTCGTGTGATGTATAATAGACGTAACAAATTCAATCCATTGTGGAACTCACTTGTTATTGGTGGTGTGAAAAAGGGGGAGAAGTACCTAGGCATGGTATGCATTAGTTTATCTCAGTCTGTGATTTCAAATTTTCAATTTGTGAATGAGTTACCTACTAGAGTTAGCTTTTACTCAGTTTGATTTGTTATTAGGTGAACATGATTGGCAATAATTTTGATGACAACCATATTGCAACTGGGCTTGGTAATCATCTTGCAAGGCCAATTCTTCGTGATGAATGGAATGAAAATTTGACCTTTGAAGAAGGTGTCAAGTTGCTGGAAAAGTGCATGCGAGTACTTTTATATCGTGATAGATCTGCTGTGAACAAGATTCAGGTTCTTTTCTCTAACCATTCCTCCTCATCCCTCCACCCTGGTCCCAAAATAAAACCCAACCCTACCCCAACTAGTAGGGAGCTACCATTACAATGCTCCAAAGGAGCATAGTCCATAGGAGGTTATTAACAAAATATCATTGAAGTGCTCCCTATATATCATTGGAGTAGGTGTTTCTATCTCCATTTACTGACACTGTCTGGAGTCATTGTTGCATTTAGATTACCAGTGGAATTTGAAAAGATGATGGGGAGCATTCGTGCTGTTAGAAACTTTTGTAGAAAAGTCGTGCTACTACATGATCTAGCTTGGCATTCTGTTAGAGGTTTTATTTGTTAAATTTGATACCTTGAAACATGATATGACTGCTTTAGGCATTTCTATAAATGGGTTGTTAACTGCTGAGCACTTATTTGCAAGGCAATTGGCATCTAGTTGGTCACTTACCTTCTTTATACAAGTTGGATCCTCCCTGGATCTGACACCCATTTATTTGGGAAACATTAGAAGTTTATATGTCTTTAGAAGACTAATTAATTTGGCTGGTTTAGATAAACATAGGTTGGCATTTAAACTTGATGACATAGGAATTGTAGGATTTGCCATAGAATCCTGTACTGGGATAAAAGAAGTGGAATTTACTAGCTGGCAGATAGAACATAATAAACATGTTTTTACGATTGTGACTTGTAATTATTCAGGATATATGGGAACAGCTATAAGTTATTAATACATGCTGACATTGAATATTTTCAAGGAAAATTATATATTTGGTTGCTGTAAACCTGAGCTTTCAATTTGTTCCTTGTTGTCTCCCCCCCCCCCCCCTTTCCCCCCTCCAAAACATGTCCTTCCCCATCATTTGCTAACATCTAAGTCTTGGTCTCTGAAGTCTAAAAGTATCATGATAACTTGATAAGCATTCCGAATTATTGAGGAATGGATGTTGTGTCTCTCAGCTGATTCTCAATTCTCATCTGGAGAAGTGAAAGTTTTGGTCATGAAAACCACCAACTAAAAATGCTGCATTCTGTGCCCCAGCTTCTTACACGAATTCAAACCTTTTATATACTTTTCTTCACTTCTTTTTGGTTTTGGTGACATGACTCAATGGAGGCTAGAAATGTTGAAAAGGTTTGATGCTGTAGAACTTTTTGTTTTACAACCTCTGTCATCTGTGCATAATAAGAAAGGCCTGAATCAGAATGAAATGTTTTTTTTTCTGCTATTCGTTTGGAACTCATTGTCTAATCAATATGATATTTACATTGTGATACAAAATTTGCAGATATCTAAAATTACTGAAGAAGGAACAACTGTGTTCCCACCATTCTCCTTGAAAACATACTGGGAGTTTTCTTCTTTCAGGAACCCAGCGGCTGGTGCTGTGGGTACATGGTAGCTATCTCGATCTTCACTACCTCCATAGAACATTCAAACGAGTCTTATGTTAAATGGATATGAGATGGTTCATCTTTGTTTCTTCAAACGATTCAACTATTTATGTATAACTGTTTCTGTAGCCCTTGTATGACTTTTTTTTTTTCGTTCTTTTAAATTTGGATTTCACCTTGTTAATGTTAACTTCTATTACCCTCGTATGTTTCTGTTTTCTGCCTGCTTTTTTTTACCTGAATCAAGGTGACGTTAGCCTGAATTACAATACAAATATAAAGTTGACTTACTTTTTTATCGTAGTTATAGACTCAAAATTTTGCTTTGACTTTTTTTGCTTTGGTTAACTGTGTAGATAAACAATTTAAATTTTCAAATTTATATATAATTTTTTATGTGAAATTACAATTTTAGGTATTATAAAATATCAAAATTGAAGAAAAATTAGTCCAAGGGACTATGGTCGATTGTCTATGGATGGGGTTGGTAGTGTTTGGCCGTACAATTAACGTTTTCGTATTTGGATTGAAACCTCCCTACGGAGCAATTTGAAGGCCGAGGCTCATTGACGTTGAATTATTAGATCCAACCAAATTTATATTGAGTTGGATTAATTTGTTGTTGGAAAGAGTTATAGCTTCCATCCATTTACGTTTAACTAAAATTTTTATATTCTATAGAATGTTTCCCTCGAAACAACAAATTTTAATAATTTTTGTAATAATTTCTTTTGGGACTTGAAATCAGACAGGCTAAAATATTTGAGCACAATTGATTTCGTAGTCTTAGAATAATCTTGTTTCGAATAATGTATTGAAAACAATATGTTGTTCGTCATATTTTTGTTTGTTAAGACTTAAAACTACGAGGCTAAGATTATCATAACTTCAATTATGACAATTATATAAATAATCTGGCAAGATAAACAATTATGTAAATGAAATATTTTTTTTTTGCTTTATCATCCTAGACATGTTCTTTACATATATTCTACTCAAGAACGTAAAAAAATGCAACAAGCATTTCATATTGATATTTATTTTTGGAGAATCGTGATGAGGTGTTAAAGGATGAATGAAAAGAGAGAGAGGCTAGCGGGAGTGAGCAATATGTATACACTACACAAAATGACAATGGGTCCATATTATACAATTGTTTTTAGAATTATTCTAACAATTCTAATAAGAATTTCTTTTTATGCATTTTATTTCTCTTTAATGTACACCGCAATTTTAGTTTTTAAAAGTAGTCTTTAATTGTGATTTATAGCGTATGGAGAAAATGAATGGTGGGTTATGTTTCAACTCTTTTTTATATATAAAAATATTAGATGTGTTAGGCCTTAGGACCTGAGGGATCACCAGAATTAGGATATGCCTCTAGATTATAAAAAAAGCTCACATATATACTAATAATCTCTCAACAACAAAGTCCTCACATCAAAATCATGATATCGCAATCTCTTATTTTATTTTCTTCGTAGGGTATCCCACCCACTGTACGTATCTAGTTAGACTAATTTTCCGTTCTGAAGTTTTGTATAGAGATAGATAACTAGTCTGTGAATTTGCTCTATTCACAGAAGTTAGGAACCGAATCGCCAACCACTGGTTTGAGGGACAATAATACTAATTACTTACTCTAACTCTCTAGGTTAAAATCTGTCTTATGTTTATGAACCAACTATCTATAGGTCTTTATCGTTTAATATAATAATTTCCTTTTCTATAGAAAAAAAACCAATTATCTTAGTAAAAGTGGGGCCCATCCATTCAGTGCATGCACATGACCAGGCGACGTTGTTTGTTCATGAGACAAACAGCGTCTACATTTTTCCTGGCTTTCCATCAAGTAGGAAGATCTACATTTTTCCTGGCTTTCCATCAAGTAGGAAGAGTATACCATACGGCAAGTATTGGAATTTTGATTGTTGTGATTATTAATTTATTAATTATCACAGAAACTAGCTCCCATATTTTACACACCGTTTCATAATAACCATTGCTGGAAACTAAAAGCTCCATGGAGGACTAATTTCATTAACTCGGAATAATCAAACTTTACCTCCTTATTTGTTATTTGTCATGCCCATTCATTTAATCTCCAAAAATAAATTCTTTAATAAGTATTCTATTCTATATCGTCAAACTAACCGGTTTTTTGTGATTGATTATATTAAAGAATTTTAATTCTGAGTTAAGGATGATAAACGTGTATGTCTAGAATTTTCAACTATATGGCAGAGGTCATAAGAACTTCGATGAACAATCCTTTGGTTTTCGAAGGAGGCTAACAGTAGTTTGAATGATATTCAATGTCGTAATTCCTTTGAATTTAATTTTTCAAAAGATATCGTATTTTTTAATGCTCATTTTATAAAAATAAACATTGATGAACTCTCAATTCTCATTGTCTTTATTTCAAAGGTATAATGGATATATTTGTCCTGAAATATGCGTGGAGGATTATATATACCCTAAAACATTTTTTGGCCTAAATGTGCCCTGAAAGTGTGCACTAAAAATCATACTTGCCTTATACATAAAGGGTTATATCTTCCCCTAAAGTATATAAAAATTGTCATATTTGCCCTTGAAGTATGTACAAAATATCATATTTGATCATTAATATTTTAAATGTAAAGGGAAAATATGATACTCATACATACTTTAAGGGCAACTATAGTCCCAAAAATACTTGAGTGCATATATGATCATTTATGCATACTCTAGAGACATATATGACCCCCCTAACCCTTATTTCAAAAGGGTGAAGGGTCATATTTCAAAATGTCATCTCATAGGTCACCATCGATATCCTCGCACGACTTTATTAACTTCATAATAATTTTAATTTACTTGATTAAACACTCCAACTCGAACCTTATGTTCTTGATGATAATAGGAAATGATATCAATATCAAATATGAAACTTTGTGAAATTTCATACCATTTCTGACTTATAAAAGCTATTCTAATTTATCTTTCATACTTATCATCTACAAATCCGAACACAAGCTTAGCAAATCGAGCCACTTCTATCTTTCGAAAATAGACGACAAAAGGCCTTGAGAAAAAATGACGAAAAGCACGGCAGGTTTCCATATATATCAATTTTAAACATACCGGAAATGAAATAATGACAGTTAGCTACTTTGATTGTTTATCATAAATTACTTATCAATGGCTCCATTCTTCATTCATTCTAAAAACTTTAGAATTTCATCACGTGGATTGATTTTTTAATGTCAGTTTCATTCCAGACCCGAGCTTCTCTGTTTTTTTTTTGTAGGGAAAAACAGTGCACCCCTGCCGCTAAGGTGAGTAAAGTCCTTCTTTGATGTTTTTTTTTGGCCAATAAGTCCTTCTTTGATTTGAACCCATATAGTTTTTACTTTTATTATTTAATTTAATGGTTGAACTATAAAACAAAGATGGATGGAGTAACATTTCAGCGAGCTCATGGAAATTAATAATGAAATAAAAATATACTATAGAAAAGCCCATAAGTGGAAAGCAATAACTTTTATAATAGCAATCTTCGAATTAAAAAAAGTTATCACGTAGCTCTTCAAACATTTAGAGTAAAAATACTAATTCACGATAAGATATACTTTAGTCAATTATTTAACTCCTTTATCCTCTAAAAAATTGGTCGAGTTTGAAAAATCTTCTGTTTATATATGCATTCTTAAATATCAAGTAAAAATTATTCTATAGAAGGTCAAGGTCCTGATGAGTTAATTTCGGAGCGCTGAAAAATTGTCAGGAAATTAATGATAATTTTATATTCTAGAAGGTGATAATAATTCAGGTCTCAATTTATATTGATTTATCAATATATAAGTGCGCGCGTAGTAGTTAAGAAACTTTCAATTATAAATATTTACTTATATATAGCAACAGGATAAGACAAGCTAAGTGAGTTGTTTCTTATAGAAATAGGAGAGATGATTAGTTGTTGAGGACGCACAGTAGTTGTGAATGGCAATTTTAATTTGAAGAGGTGTGAAGAACAACTCAGTTAGTACTGGTATAATATAATTTAATCTCACTCATATTCGTGAAATTTCAATTAAGTTTTATGATTCTAGAAACCCTGAATAATTAGGTGTGTCATTTATAAATTGATATACCTGATTTTTTAAATTAATTTATTTAACTTATAAACTAACAAAGAATCAAATAGTAAATTATTACATATATATAATATGTGTTATGGTTAAGTCACTTTTTTTGTTTCATCAATTTTTTTTAAAAAATTTAATTAAGTCTTATACTCACATACATGTTCCCAAATATAGTATCTATTTGGCTTTATGGAAAGATTATGAAAGTAAAATCAGCCACCTATTCATTATATATTAATCTATAAGTCAAATAAATTAATTTTAAAAAAAATCCACGAAAGTCAATTTATAAACAACTTATTAATTTTCTAATTTTTTTCAAAAAATTCAATTAAGTTTTATTTTTAAATTTTTTTATAACAATTAAGTTTTATATTTAACAGTTAAGTATAAATAAACGGTTAAGTCTATGTATACAATATGTATAAAACATTGTTAAGTATAAACGAATGAAACAGGGAACACGGTGGTTTATCCTACTAGTATGAATTTTGTGTCATTCTTCCCCAATAATTGGCAAGTTCTTCGTCAACCAGATGTACGTACGTACGAATCCGCCCGGAACTTCAAGTCCTAATGTTTATATAAAGTGCATCGCATCCGACCATTCAAATGAATACACGTGTGGTGAGTGTACATAAATTGCGTGACAAACAGCTGGTTGATTTCTTTTTTGGTTCTGAAACACACATCTCGTTGTTAATTTGAAAGGTATGCGCTATGTGTTGCATGGAGACCGCAAGCGAAGGCCGGTTACCTCTTACCTGCCATGAAAATGACGGGATACCACTCCATCCATATTCCATAATATACACAACAACATTGATTAATAAGTTAGGAGTATTATTGCTATTGTTAGTTATACAATTGAAGCACATCACTTATTCTCTTTAAATTCTCTTTTGGTTTCAAACAATGCTTTGTATATATTACATAGAAATTTTTTGATACAATATTATAGAGAAATTCTTGTCTTATGGTAATTTATACATTCCACCAGTTTAAAGTGGGAGAATAGCTTTGAATCCAACAAATCTTGTACATAATGTTGACAAGCTCACAAGATCCCAAGACCCCTAATTCTGGGAAGACTGTATTAATAAAAGATCCCTAATTAAATAAAAGATAATACAGAAAAAAGTACCAAAACATTTTGAAACATATATAAAATCCCACGATACTTCAGTGAATAATAAAAGTTAATAATCAACATGTTCCCATTGCCGACTCACCTACATGGTCTCACTATTACTTGGTATCAATTTCACTTATAAATGATTTTATGTCACTTGTCGATTTTCTCATATTCCATTATATACATTGACAATCGTTTAGATTTTACCTGTGAATTATGACACCCGGCCCTCACTTATCAATGCTATGATTGCTATCGTGAAAAGCATATTTTTTTTAGTTTGTAAGATCGATTTTTAGTAAGTTACATGGCAGCAGATCGATAATATCTGAATGAAAGTGCAATCACAAATTATATGATAACATTATTGACAAGTAGTGATGAAATGATTTACATACATTTGAATGCGTGCTAAAAATAAAGCTAAGGGCGAGAGATTTGATGAATAACATACAATCATTCGCCATTTTATTAAAGTGGGACAATTTATAAGTAAATGTGTCAACAGGGGCATGATGGCAATTGTATATTTTCTTGGTCCCTCACAGGGTTACAGGGAGGTCCCCATGGGATGAGAGTTTATGATGATGATTTCAAAATCTTATGGGACTTTTTATCTATATATTAATTTTTAGAGGGGATTTCATTGTGATTTTCCCTTGAATTTAATTTTCACTTAATGGTACATTCTAAATATAAATATAACACATATTTACCTAATTTGATTAAATTAAAAAAATTGTATACATGAATTAACATGATATATTTCTTTTTTAAAAACACACTAATTATATTGGGAAAATTAATTTGAGGTCCCCCACAAGGGACTTAATACTAGAAAAGTCTCAAAAGTTGAGAAAATTAATGTAGGATCCCAAGGGACCTCACTTTAATATATTTAAAAAGTGAAAAGACAGTTTTGCCCCTAACCTATTAACACTTGTCACATGTGCCCAGTAAATTGTCAAGGTGTAACAACTTACTGGGCACGCTTAACAACTCTTTAGGCAAACCTTGACAAGTTACTGTGCACATGTGACAACTAGTTGGACATGTGTAACAACTTAATGACCAATACTCTTTAAGTTAATGGGTAGGGCAAAATGACAAGTTGCTGGGCACGCTTGACAACTCTTTGGGCAAACCTAAATAAGTTACTGGGCACATGTGACAACTAGTTGGACATGTGTAACGAGTTAATGGCCAATACTCTTACTCTATAAGTTAATGGGCAGGGCAAAATAACAAGTTACTGGGCACACTTGACAACTCTTTGGGCAAACCTTGACAGGTTATTGGGCACATGTGACAAGTGTTAATAGGCTAGGGGCAAAACTGTCTTTTCACTTTTCAAATATATTAAAGTGAGGTCCCTTTGGACCCTACATTAATTTTCCCAACATTTGGGTCTTTTCTAGTATTAAGTCCCTTGTGGGGGACCTCAAATTAATTTTCCCAATTATATTCATTAATTTCCTACCTTTTATATGATTATTGTCAAGAAAAACATTACTAGAGGTTATTTGAGAATAAAATGAAAAGCAGTAAAAAGTAAACATCACATTAACAGCCAATAACCCTTCAAATTAAATAAGTTCTACATAAAATGAAAAAGAGAGTAATTTCAAAGGATATATATCGTACAAAATTTTTATTAGATCATACTGTGCCGTAATTTATGTTAAATACTCCCTCAGTTCCTAAATATAAGATCACTTTGATTGATTTGGGGAGATTAAGGAAGACAATATTACATGATCTTCCCAAAATTCCTTCAATTTCTTAACTTTAAAAGGAGGAGGGGTTTTCAATGAAAAGAGAGAGCATAAGGGTAGTTTGGGCAAAACTTGAGATAAAATAAGAAGTGGTCTTATATTTAGGAACTTATCCACTTCCCCAAAGTGATCTTATATTTAGGAACGGAGGAAGTATTATGTTGTCTTTTGTTGTTATATCTGTTTGGTCAATGTTTTTTATTTCGTATTCATCTCTGTTTTTTCAAATTAAACGTCTTAATGTCAGTATTATAGGTGTCAGGCCAAGAATGTAATAATATACAAATAAAAAAATTAACTTAAGCCAAATCAAGTAAAAAGTTGGGGTGAAAAAATGGCGTCAAACTAGATAGTCACGCCCACTCATTCACCCTTGGATTTGCAACAGTACAAGAGGGTACGTAGTAGCCAGTGGGTGATTACGTTTGCCTCTGCATAATTTGTTCCCCTCGTGGGTACGTAGTGGCCAGTGGGTGATTACGTTTGCCTCTGCGCAATTTGCTCCCTTTGTATGTGTTTATTCAATCCACTTAGCCCCACCCTCAATCTGAAAGCTTATAATTTTATATATTCCCATGTTCAATTTTCTATTGCACGTTTAATTTGCAAAACACAAGGTTGGGCGCCGAACAAACTAAATCTTCCACAGCCTATAATCCTTAATATAAAACTCAGCTAAATAATTTTGTGGGGATAAAGAAAATTTAGTACGTAGAGTACTTAACTATATTATTATATGTTATCTGCAATTTTTCTAAAAATATTTTTATTTAATTTATTGTTTATATTTTGTTCAAAATTTATTGTTTGACCTCATTCCTATAGTAATTTATAAATCAAACAGATTAAGGACGGAGAGGTAGCATAACGTATAGTTAATATTGATTTTTATCATGTTTTAGTGGCCTATTGGTTTTAAGTCATATTTGCACAAATAGCATAATTATTTCACTCTTGCACGATCAAATTGACCATATGCACCGTTGACTCTTCGTCTTAATTACTGTTCTAAACAATTACATTTTCCATTTGATTGCCCAACACTCATATAGATGCACAATTCATTATTTTGTCTTTGGTTGACTTGATCCAATCACTTAAATTTCTACGTCCGTTCCTACGTACGTTAGCTTGAATTGTATACCCTACTATGTATGCCCATGCGTGCCCATAGTAGTTGGGTTATATTCAACACATTTAAAGTTAAAAAGCCAACGGATGTTTTATTAATTTTTTAATTTATTGTTGAAATTATTACATATATATGCTTAATAGCAAATCTTTTTTTTATTATCGCCCCTTTATTTAACTTATATCCAACTGGCCTCATTGATTCGAACCATTGGTCCCCTTCTCTTATTTCTTCTTTTCCCCGAAGCATTTAATATTCAGCACTTTTCCAACTTTAATTATTATTTAATTTAAAGAGAAAATTATTACCATTTCAAGTAGTTAGTCTTAAGATCGCAATTTTACCCTTTAATTTTTTGACCGTATCATATTCATGATAAGTTAACAACATCATACAATTCAAATTTTTCAAAAACTTTTATCCATGTACGAAAGCGTCATATTTTATTAATTGTCGTTCACTAGCTACTTCAAACTTCAATATGGTTCATCTATCTGTTCCCCTCGTCCTTATATATATACACGCACGCTTCCTTTCCCATAAATATACATTAGTAATTTTATTGCTTTAGTAAACATATATGTATGCATTTGATTTCTTAACCAATCAACAAAGGAGATAGAGGTATGGCAGGAACAAGCGGAGGAAGAAACTTAGAGCAAACACCGACGTGGGCTGTGGCCGTTGTTTGTTTCGTTTTAATCTTAATCTCCATAATCATCGAGCACATCATACATCTCATAGCAAAGGTACACACATCAAGCACACACAATCAGCTAGCTCCATGATCAAATTCACATATAATTAACGCATCAAAATTATATATCTCGAAAAGTATAGCGTTAATAAATGGAATCATAATTAGTACTGCATGCACGCAGTGGCTGAAGAAAAAGAAGAAAAAGGCTCTATACGAATCATTGGAAAAGATCAAATCAGGTTCGAACCACATATGTATATATAGTCAGGTTATGCTTCTGTTAACTGTAATAATAACTTTTCTTTGTAGCAAATTAATATATAATTTACCTCTTAATTAAGTGGATAAATATACTGTATTGGCCCGGGTGCAGAGTTGATGTTACTAGGGTTCTTATCGTTGTTGCTAACGGTGTCACAAAGTTTGATAACAAGAATATGCATATCAGAACAAGTGGCGAACACGTGGCACCCGTGCAGCATCCAAGAAGACGAGGAACAAGAAGAAGCAGAAAATGAAACTACCGGCCGCAGATTATTGGCAGCCGCATTACTTCATCCAACGGCTGAAAACGGCCGTCGTGTTTTGGCTGCTGGAGGAACAGACCGATGTGTGGCTCAGGTGTGTAAAATAAACTAATTTATAGTTTATACAAAAAAATTTAACAAATCAAAATATACAAGTGATTTATTTAGTTCTTTAGAATTTTATAAAAAAAAGCAACTAAATCTTATATTCAACAAATGGATGGATGGATAGATTATGTAGAAATTTAAATCATTATGCCATTCTATCCATATATAGTTAGATGTAGCTATATATAAGAGGATTAAATGATATTATTATTGTTTCATTAATTAGTTAATGTAATTTCTTGGCAGGGAAAAGTGGCGTTTGTGTCATCAGATGGGATTCACCAGCTGCATATATTTATCTTTGTGCTTGCTTGTTTTCACGTGCTTTACTGCATTCTCACTTTGGCTTTGGGCCGTGCTAAGGTTCGTATATATAAATACAAATTAATTTTTCTGGATTGAATATAATTGCAAATTAATTTATTTTTTTGATTTTGGATACATTTTTAATTTATATATATATAGATGATGAGGTGGAAGCGATGGGAAGAGGAAACAAGAACACTAGAGTACCAGTTCACAAACGGTTAGTGTCTCTACAAGTGACAATACCATGTGAATCCAAACTTATGAGTATTTAATTTATGTCTCTGAATGCGAATGTTTAAACAATTGAATGTGTATATGTGTGTGTTATGACAGATCCAGAACGATTCAGATTTGCGAAGGAGACTTCATTCGGAAGAAGGCACTTGAGCTTTTGGACTAAAACCCCTCTCCTAATGTGGATTGTAAGTTAATAAATCACTTGTTATAAAAAAAAAAAAATCACTTGATCCACTTAATTATGGAATGGTTATCCCTGGTAAGTAAAATGCTTGGTAGGGAGCGCTATGCTTCAGTATTAAATCATGGCCGTTAATCTCAGCCCTTGGTTTATGCTTCTAATTTTTCTTTCTTTAATTCATTAATGTCGCTAAATTCAAATCATTTTCAATATTTCGTCCCTGACTCTTCTCTCGCCTTTCCTTATTTTGTTTTCATTCCATCAGATAAATAATCACAGCTTTGTTCTTTCTCCCAAATGAGTTGCCATCGGCTTGGAACACACACACACACACACACAATTTCCTTCTTTTTGGATATAGTACAGTTTGTTCTGATTAAACTAGAACTGAGAAAGTAAATGAAGGTCAATGCGGACCACCGACGCAAGAGATTTGGAACAAGTTGTGGTCGTGTGAAAGATTATTAAATTAATGAAAGAAGAATTAAAAGCATAAGTGAAGGGTTGTGATCAAACTTCTCTAACGGTCATGATTTAACATTGAGGCTAAGCTCTGCATGCTTAGCACGTACATTGAGGCTAAGCTCTGCATGCTGAGCACGTACATTGAGGCTAAGCTCTGCATGCTTAGCACGTACATTGAGGCTAAGCTCTATTATCATCTTTGTTCTCTCTCATGCATTGCTTGATAGATATATGTTGTGACTTATAGCTTCTATATTACTCTCAAATTATCTTTATTGGTATTCCATAAAAAATAAATAGAGAAAGGAAAAAAAATTAAGAAAATGATAATAATGTTTTAGTAAAAATATTACTTCTCTTAACTAATTTTATTTACATCTTTAGTATAATTAGATTTTTTGGACAGATTTAGCATAATTAGATCAAGTGAAAACATCCTATATTTAGTAGAGTAGTAGGCCATATCAAATTCCGACCAAAAAAGTAGGCCATATCAAAGATATCAAGTTAAAACTTAAAAATTGGTCAAAAAAAAAGTTAAAACTTAAAAGGTCTGGAAGGGGGTCCATGTGCGATCCAAGAAGTCAATCCGAATAATTTAAGAGAGCAAAATAACGGTCCAGTATGGGTGATCAATTCGGATGGTAACGCGGAGTGACCTCGTTTATTATGGACTAAATAAAAGGGCATATGAACGCGTTTTAAATTTCATATATTTATTATTGAACATGACTAGTCTTCAGCGCTTTCAAGTCTTCAGCGTCACTATGTCGTGTAGCCTTCGCCAAGCAAGTACACAATTACCCTAATTAATAGGCTTTAGTTTGGTCCTATGTTGGTGGTGTCTTTACGTAGTTAAATTCGAAAAAACTCATTTTTTTTATGAAATTCGAAAAAACTCATTTTTTTTTGTTACAATAGAAAGTTCAGTCTTAAGGAATTGGAACTAGTTAATTACTTGCTTATTCATGTATGTATGATTATAATTTCATATTTTTTATTTCCGCTGCTTCCACACACACACACACACACATCTTAACCTTTTTAAACTAAATTAATCAACTACTTCATTGTGGCATACGCAGGTTTGTTTCTTCAGACAGTTCGTGAGGTCAGTTCCTAAAGTGGATTACTTAACCCTGAGACATGGGTTTTTAATGGTACGTAATTTTTCTACCAACCAACCCTATCACCTTTTCAGTTTAAATCTTATCAACAAAACAAAGAAATATGTTTTTAAACTAGCTTGCAGAAAATTGTTTTGCATGGACATATAAATTAATATAGTTAGAAATCTTTGGCATACCATTTAATTCACTAAGAAAATTATATATGCAGGCACATTTATCGCCTCAAAGTCAAGAGACTTTCAATTTCCGGAAATACATAAAGAGATCTTTAGAAGAAGATTTCAAAGTCGTCGTAGGAATTAGGTTTGTGTATAATCTGCACACTCATTAATCTCATTTTACTCATAATTTGATGAGTAATTAACCTCTAATCAACTAATGCATGGTATGATCCCTTTTCAAATTTTAGTCCTCCAATCTGGGGCTTTGCTGTCTTGTTCCTCCTTTCTAACACTCAAGGTAAGTAGCTACAATTAAAAACATTTTAACTATTAATTAAGTCGTCACGAATAATAATTAAATTATTATATATAGTGAATATTAAGTACTAACAAATAACACCAAATATGAACAGGATGGTACGCTCATCTGTGGTTTCCATTTATCCCTCTGGTGGTAAGTGTAACCAGAATATGTGTGTGTGTTTAAAAAAATTAATATCGAGTGAATGTTTAGGATTTTTTTTAAGCAAAAGTGAATTTTTATGAATGTAGATAATCTTACTGGTGGGAACGAAGCTTCAAGTGATAATAACGGAAATGGGACTTAAGATTGAAGAAAGAGGAGATGTAGTGAAAGGGGTGCCACTTGTGCAACCAGGAGATGATTACTTCTGGTTCAATCGACCTCACCTTCTTCTATACCTAATCCATTTTGTGCTCTTTCAGGTATAAACTCTTATAATGTATAACATGTTCTTATATACTCCATACATACATACATACATACATACATACATACATACATACATACATACATACATACATACATACATATATATATATATATATATATATATATATATCAAATTAACAAGTGAAATGTTCACCCACAGTTACTAATACTGTTTTTCAATGATGTTCCCTGGCTTTCTTGTGTGTCCTAAACAGAATTCTTTCCAGCTTGCTTTTTTTTCCTGGAGTGCGGTAAAACTACTTCCCCTACTTCTCACCCTAAAAAATCTGATATTATGATGGTGATGATTATGAATGAAATTAGTATAATGCTAATAATATTCAATGCTTTGACTTTTTTTTACCATCAGTTACAATTCGGGTTGAAATCTTGTTTTCATTCACAAAAGGAAGACGTCATCATCAGAATCACAATGGGGTATACAAATTAATTAACCCACCTCATTTTCATCCGTGTCACCGTAAATGAATTGATTAATTATTAATTATAGTTGTTGTTATTATTTTTAATATTGGTGATGTGTATATCCCAAGGGTGTTCGTCCAAATCCTTTGCAGCTACGTCACTCTTCCTCTCTATGCCCTCGTAACGCAGGTAACACATATATAACTTCATGATCATCAGCCTCTGAAATTGTCAAGATAATTACATTTCAAAATTATTGACTAATTAAATACTCTGTCAGATGTAATAATTAAAGATACAAAATTAATCACTTTAAAATATTTAAATCATCTTTTTTTCTCAAAATTAATTTATTATACTTATAAAATGTAATTACATGTAACATATGTCACAATTCAATTGACTAGTTTACTTCATTAACCCCCCGAAAAAAAAAGTTAAATAAATTTTATATTGAGGATTAGAAGGAGTATGTGATATATGTGTGTGTTCAATCATAGTTAAGATATATAAGTAGCTTAAAATTGTGTATCCATCAAAGGAGTTAAATCAAGTGATAATTGATACTTGACAGACAGTAGTATACATATACTCTTAATCTTTTCTTCATTTATGAGAATTATAATGCATGCATGCAGATGGGATCCAACATGAAGGCGACGATATTTAACGAAAGAATAGTGGCAGCACTTAGGACATGGCACCAGAAAGCTAGAAAGGAAGTTAGGAGAAAGCGGGGATCAGTAACGGCGTCAGGAACGCCGTCACCGTCGATGTCTCCGGTGCATCTATTAAGACACTTTCGTAGTGAAGTGGATAGCAGCGTCCACACATCTCCTAGAAGAAGCGTTGAAGCTGATTCATATACTGCATCTCCACCTCATCGTATAAATAATAATATCAACAATATTAATAACAATTATTATAATCAGCAGCAGCAATTGGAAATGGAGCCTCAACGTCGCCGTTGTCTACCACCAGAAAGTCGACCATCCGCGGTGTCCTCAGTTGATGTGGAGCAACATGAGATTGATATTGTGCCTACCAAAGAATTTTCCTTTGATAAACGAATTTCTTTTCCATCTGCATCAACTGATTAGTTATTTTCAAATGCTGCTCAACACACACGTGTCTATATGTGAATATACATGCATTGTTGCCACTGAAAAGAATTCCCAGTTTTGTGAACATGTATTGGAGCCTTATTATTTTATATGTTGATTTGTTTATATAATGTTTATACATTACTATATATACCCTTGTCTGAATGTATATTTTAGCGATGATATTTCCATTATAATTTTCATTCATATTCGTGCATCTTAGCTTGTTTTGTTTTGTTAGTTTAAAGAAACATATTAAGATAAATATATATGATCAAATTCCTGGGTTTGAAGCAACACTCCATCATTCCCATAATATAAAATCCTTTTAACCGAATATGGCTTCCTAATAATAAATAAGAAAAACTTAGTTTAGAATATTTTTTTGTCAGGATAGTTTAAAATAATTAATGTATAGAAAATATCCATTTCTTCAGAAATTGCCCTTTTTAATTTATGCATTGGTCATGATAGGGCAATTATAAAAGAAGGTGAAATAGAATATGTGGTAGAAATTAAAGCATGAATAAAATGAAAACAAAATACACTTATTTGATAGGTGGTTAGCTAAAGCCTCAAGTGATATTAACATCATAAATCTAATCCTCAAACCACTTTGTACTAACTCTAAATATTACCAATGAGCACAACAATGTGTATTTTTTTAAGCCTAAACCCTATTTAAAAAATAATTTAATTTAAATCAAGATTTGAATAATTATTAGGTTTTACAATCATATTTAGACATAATTTGTTATGATGAGATCTTGCCAAATCGAGTATTAATAGGTTAAGAAATAATATATGATGGAACGTTCAAACTAGATGATATTAATAATAATTGTTCCCGTAAGTAGTAATGTGGTCAAGACGCAAAGGGGAAGGTTTTAATGGGACAATTATTAGAATTTTCTTTAAGTTATATTTATCTTTATTATTACTTCGCTCTTATGTTAGCAATCATTTGTTCAGCAAATAATTATTATCAATTTGGCTAACAAACAATATACTCCCTCTGGTCCTAAATACTACCTCCGGTCCTAAATATAAGATCTAGATAACTTTTTTTTGGAAAGATTAAAGTTGCGAAATAGGTTATTAAATCATGACATATTTGATATCTTTTTAGATTATCCATTAGCTCATAGGTAAAATAAACTAGTTTAAGAGAAAAAATTAAGTAAATCAGTTTATAATTAACTTATTTTTGCTTTTTTTAGTATTATAAGACTTAATTGACTTTTTCTGGAAAATCCTTAAAAAGCAAAATAAGTTAATTATAAATTGATTTAACTATTTTTTTTTTCCTTAAACTAGTTTATTTTTCCTATAAACTAATGGATAATCTAAAAATATATCAAATATGTCATCATTTAATAACCTATTTTGCAACCTTAATCTCTCAAAAAAAAAGTCAATTAGGTCCTATATTTAGGACCAGAGGTAGTATATTATAAGATTGCCCAACAAACAATAAAAATCCAAATCTTCCTAAATAAAAGTGCAATCATTTAGTAAAGGAAATTTACATGTTTTTTTTAAAGAATGTCTGGTAAGATGGATACTCACTACAGTGATTGGTCAAGCCGATAAATGAGGTTCTGATAAAAAAAGGCCCATAAATGAGGGATTGGGCCAACAACCCATTGGAAGAGGCGGTAAAGGAAATTTAATAATGGCATTGGAACTCCAGCTGTATCCAAAAATAGTCTGTATGTCTCTAATCTGGTCCATATTGAATGACCTCTCCTATTGGGCTTGGCAGCCCAATAATTTTTAAACCCCTTTGGTGCCTAATCTTTTAGAACTTAGAAGAAAAGACCCATTTTTGGTGCCTTATTATAATTTTATTTTAATTTAATTTAAGATTCAGATAATGTGTCCTATGTTGCCTTGTTCTTTTTTATCCGTGGAGAGTTGAGAACAAAATCTGCACTATTTTCATGTGGTTTGAGGTGTTCATCATGGAACAGTTCTTACTTGCCTTATCACACTGCACGTAACTTTGAAATCTCTATTAGCTTAGTAGGAAAACTTACATAGGGTGAAGAGGCATCAAGAAGTGTAATAGGAAGTTGAAGCCAAGTGGAAGAATCAACATGTCAAAATAAAATTTGTAGTAGGATTGAGAAAATAAAGGAGGAGTATAAGCCATAAATAATTTATCATTAAGGTTTAATGGGCAAATTAATCGGATTTCTTAAATTTTTTTGATCTATAGGATTTTCATAAATAGTACTTATAATGGATTAGAATTATGCGAAAGAACACACGGTTCGCTAAAGGAAATAATGAAGCCTGAAGGTGTAGCTACATATTATGATGGATGGAGTTCAACATGAAAGAAAATAAAAAGAAAAGAATGTTATGTTGAGAATTATTGAGGTGAAGGTAAATCCTTTATTACCATTAACCATGCATTATATGTGTCATCAATTACAGTATGACCAACCCAGTTTTAGTCCCTACTTGGTGAGAGTATAAGGAATATACTAGGCAGCAATAAAGAAATTGTAAACTAAACAACAATACTTGTTGATATGAGAGTAAACCTCTGTATCTCCTCCGATCTACCTAAAACAAAATAGTTAGAGGAGAGATCCTTAAGAAGTTTCTGAGCCATCAGAATGAAAATGTGGCTCCATTTCTATGTTTGAATTATTTGGCACTCCATTGTGATATTGTTGCATCACCAACACTGAAGCAGTAGAATGAAAATCTTGAGATGCCAATAAACCACCAATAGGACCAAGTTCTGGGCATTCACTTCTTTGCAAAGCCAATCCCACCTCAGTATTTGGTCTTGCACCAACAAGAAACAGATTGCAGCAACTGAACTCACGGATAGCAGCAAGTGTTTCTGCACTATCTTTAACAATTTTCTCTGTGTAGCTAATTGAGCCATCATTAGCATTTTTCTGCCTTAATTCACTCAGGATTTCCTCATCTTCTAGGACTAGTTTGGCTGCAGAATTATCCACATCAACTCTAACAATCTCATCTTCAAGGTTTGGTTCTACCACAAAACGTACAACCACTAATCTTATGCCAGGGTGCTCGGCGATACGACGTCCATAAGCAAGGGCTTCACGGTCATCACCTCCACCAAAGAAAAGTACTGTGACAACATAAGAGACGTTACTTGCTGAGACATGGGATGTACCACCGAGGCCACGATCAACGAAAATACCGACAGAGCATGGAGCATGTTCCAAAACTCTTTTGTTAACCAATCTGAAATCATTGTGTGTGGTCTCCAATGAACCATCTATTCTTTGATGCTTATGGAATGGAAGAATGATGACTGCAACTCTCTTTCTCTCTGCGGTTGAACAAATGTCCTCATGTATGTTAGCCATGGATGAGATTGCAATCATCGACCTGATAGACACTTGGCTTAGCTGCTGATATGCCTCGAATGCCACATCAACATAATCAGAATCGGCATGGCGTGACTTGTTCCAGAAGGGCAATCCATTCTTTCTTGCCTTCCGTACCATTAGTATAGATGATGACCTTTCAGAAAATTCTTTAAGATGCAATGCATATACACAAAGTGCATTGCGTTTCTGAGTTCCTCTTGAAGACTCAATCAGATTTATCATTGATGGAATACTTCTTGCACTATGGAAACATGAAAGAACCCTGAGCTGGCTGTCACGATTTTTCCTCTCAATTGTTGTGTACTTGTAATCAGCTCTTTCTGCCTTCCTTGCTGGCTTAAACAATGCAATAACAACAGGGGTTGTGATGAAGGTAGTAAAGAGTGCCATGAGAACCATAATGGCAAAGGTCTGATCATTCAATACCTGAAAATGCACATCATAATATCCATCAAAATAATTGAAATAAATATGAACTGCATTAAACTCAATACTGATAGCAAGGGGAAAAAATAATAATACCTTCCTATCTTTACCAATGTTGAGAACAATCAATTCAACCAAGCCTTTACTATTCATTAAGAAACCCAACACAAGAGCCTCGTTCCATGGTACCTTGCAGAAACGAGACACTGCGACAGTCCCAACGATCTTCCCAAAACAAGCGGTAACTATGACGAAAAGCAGAAGACCCCAAGATTGCAGCCCCTGAATGGTGGCTACGTTAGTCTTCAATCCACTTAACACAAAGTACAATGGGAGAAAAAGACCTGATACTAGATCCTCTACTTTCTCCACAAGAGCGCTGGCGAATGGTCCATCTTTTGGAACCAAAACTCCAACGACAAAAGCACCGAACATGGCATGGATTCCAATGGAATCAGTAGCGAAACCTGCAGCCAGAATAATTACTAATGTAGCACATATATATATCTCTTCCACTGGTTCACCCTCACGGCATCGTTTGGCCATCCATCTGAAGACTGGAGGCACAATTATGATTGAACAAATGACAAAACCAAACCCACATAAGAAGACCCAGACTGGTACAAGCGAAGATTGGCTCTTGCCGGATAGTGCAATAGCCAAAGCAAGCAAAATCCATGCAGCTACATCATTAACTGCAGCAGCTGACATGGCAATTTTTCCAACTCTAGTGGTTAAAAGTTTCAACTCCGCCAAAATACGGGCTAATACAGGAAACGCTGTGATGGAGAGGGCCACACCCATAAATACAAGAAATGGCAAGCTATCTACACCTTTAGCTATTGTTTCATGGAAAACATAGGATGTACCAATCCCTAACACAAAAGGGAGGCATATTCCAGCAGCAGCAATGCCAAGGGCTTGCTTTCCAGTTTCACGCAGAGATTTAGGATCTAACTCTAGTCCTGCTAGGAAAAGGAAAAATATAAGCCCAACATTTGCTAGAGTATCTAATACAGTAAGACTTCTGGCTGGGAAAACTGCATGCAAATAGGTTGTACTCCGTCCCAATGCTGATGGTCCAAGTAATATTCCTCCCTGTTGATGAGTAGTCTCAGAAGTATTAGAATCAGGCAACATCAACGTCAAATGCTAGTTCTATATACAAATTCAAGTTCTCATCAAATAGAAGTTGGAAAATAGGATTCGTGCAATTACTTTTCTATCTCAAATAACTAACATACAAACTACTCCCTCCAGTCCCTAATATAAGAGCCCAAAATTTGAATGCTTTTGGTCCCAAATATAAGAGCTCATCTCACATTCTCTACTCATTTAATGCATTTTTTTCTACTTTATCCCTACTCTCTTTCATATTTATTAATGTTTATGTATTTCACTTTCTTAAAAGTATCACAATATATATGGACAATATTGGAAAAAAAAACATTAATTCCAAACACTCAACTAACTTTCACATGTTTTCTTAGGAAGCATTTTTTTGGTGGCTAGCTCTTATATTAGGGACCGGAGGGAGTACTTTAAAGCTATGAGGACATTCAACATCTCACATAAAAAAGCAAAACTCTTAAAATGGTGAAACCAGCTGCAGTTAAGAAATTTGATAAATTGGAGCAACAGAGGCTCTTATAACCCCCTCCACCAACCTATTTGAAAGTAAGAAAAAGATGCCTTAAGATCATTAGTTTGAAGGAAAGAGAAATTACCACAACTTCTGCAATCACACGAGGCTGCCTAAGAGGCCTTAAAAGATATGCCAGGCCTCTTGTGACAAGAACAACAAGACAAATCTGCAATATAGCCAAAGGAAGTGCAAAATCAAGAGGACTATCTCCTTGAAATACACCATTTGAAGTGGCTTTCATTGGTAATGGGCAAGAACTTCCATTCATAGCATTGGGAGCCATTTCACTAATACAAATTTCTCAGCCAACAACAAAGTTCACCAAAATTTCTGCACAGTTAGGCATCAAGTCAATAAAATTCAAGCAAAAAAAACATCTTTTACATCTACAGCTACAAACATAAAAACCCCACAAACAATACATTCCAGATCATCATAAATCAATATTTTAAGCATGTGACAAATATAATTAGCTCTTACAAAACAAAATAAAACAAAAACAAATGAACTAGATTGACCCCCAGAACGAGACGCTAAAAAATCTTCACAATCAAGGAACATGCAAGGAATGAATCAAAAGGGGTTGATTTATATTCGAATACAAAGGCACAGTGTGAAAAAAAGAAAGAAATCGTTTAAACCAAAAAGAGTAAATGGTGAATACATACATACATACATTCTCGTATCCAAGAGGCTATAAAAAATGAAAGAAATGAGATTCAATGGATTTGAAACTTCATGCTACAGAGATACTCATCGTCGCTGTCATCAGACAAAACAACAGCAAACGAAAGAAATCAAGAGAGAGAGAGAGAGAGAGAGAGAGAGAGAGAGAGAGAGAGAGAGAAGTGGCGAAGCAGAGATCGAAAACGTTAACAATAAGATGTAAGCGTGCGCGCGTTTTATATGGTGGAGGGATATTACTTAAATATTAATGTCAATTCTTATTCTTAATAATAATAATAATAATAATGGCATTCCATTTTTTTTGGCCAGTAATAATGGCATTCCATATTTCCATATTCCTTTTAAGCAAATATATCCTTATTTTCATAAGTGTTAGGTACATATAATACACTATCCAAATTTGGGGCGTTACATAATGGGATACAATGAATTTGAAGTCATTTCACATTTCACTAGGGTGGATGAAACCGTAAAAAAGAAGAGAAAATGTTTTTTAGTTTTTACACCAATTTTGAGTTTTGACCATTGAACCAACCGTGCGTTAGTTATAATACTAGTACTATATATGTGTAGATATAGTTACGTATACACCTAAGATGTGCGTGTATATGTGTGGGGGTGAGTTTACGGATCTGGGTCAACCGAATCTTTTCTTTATATATATAAAGGAGAGACGTTGTTGACTTCTTTGCCTGCCACGTCACCTGTTCCATTTCACTCACATCCATGCGTGCCACTTGTCTCACTCCCTCATTTTTAAATTTTCAGTTTTTCACCCTCTTCCTGTAGTGCTTTTCGACTCATGCCTGTGATAAAAAACTCCTTCAAGTGTATCAATCATGACACGTTACCTAATCCTCCTTTTGTCCATTTCTTGAGTTCTCCTTTTATACTCCTCATCAGTGTCACTATCATCTTCCTCTCTTCGGGGCTCATTTGGTTGTAGGAAAATGTCCTAAAGAATTAGAAATAAAAAGGGATATAGGCCCATTATAAAAAGTTGTCTGATGTGACACATTTCTGACATTAAACAAATACACTATTACTCTCGCCTAAAATCGATTTTGATGGTTCAAAATCGATTTTGAACTGAATTTGAGTCAGAATCGATTTTGATGTATTATGTTATAGTTAGAGCTAAAATCGATTTTGAGCTGAATTTGAGCCAAAATGGATTATGATGTATTCCGTTGGACGGCAGTATTATGTTATAGTTTCACGCAATATGTGCATATTCAATAATAAAATTATAATTTATCCTAACCAATATAATAAATGCCCGTTGGACGGAAAAAGTTAAAAATAGAAGAAACAAAACAACTCTTGGCCAAAAATCGAAAACGATTGTTGAATCACTTGAGGAAACGTTATTTTCGGGGAAGGGCCTTTGGCATGGGAAGAATGCATGGAAAGAACCAAACAATTCCAGAAAGAAGAAGAAATATTAAACATCTTGATTTAATCGCAGAGGAAATTAAAACATGAGCGTGATAGATATATTATTTAGGGTGGATTCAATATGTCATAAATATGATAAATATGACATAGATAAGCATCGTGAACTCAATGCATATGGTGATAATGATGCCTTTGCTCGTCTCTTTGCTGCCGTTGAAACTAGCCTCGAAGCTGCCCACCATGTTTGTCTCTATATATATTATCTCGCTTTTATTAATTTAATTAACTATTCATTTATAATTATTATTATCATATGGTGGAAAAAGATGAGAGGTTAATTATGAAATTTGGATGCAGAAATCGGAGATGGCTTCTAATGAGACCATTAGGGCAACTGTCGTGGCATTAAATGCCGAAGTTCGTCGCACCAAAGCTAGACTCATGGAAGAAGTCCCTAAGCTCCGTAAACTGGCTCAGAAGAAGGTTAATCTCTTATTAATTCTCATTCTTTTCGTTTTTTTTCCTTCTTGATTTTATTTTTACATTATTAATTTTTATGTGCAAGGAAATATTTTAAATTTAATTATTATTCATTGACCGAAAAATATGAATATAAGTATAAGTTAATCCCATGTAGTGTGATAAAACTTTGTTGTTGTGAATATACGTGTATAAGACAACACAAATAGAAAATAGTTGTGTTCTTCACAATAATAAGCATCCATATATAACTTATTAATACCATTGTCAACTAACTGATCAAATTGATAATATAATCAATTTTCATATTATTCTTTTCTTACTTTTTCAGCAAAAGGTTTTTTAATGTGTATAGAATCAATGATAAAGGCGTAGTCTTAAGTTTCACTCATTGAAATTCTATTTGAAGTGTGAATATTTCACCACAGGGATTAGCTTCTGGTGCTCAACATTGTCATAAGCACTGAAAGTCATTCTAAAAAAAACCAGAGGAGCTAGGAAAATACATATTCTAGTGCATAATATTTAATACTCCCTCCGTTCCTAAATATAAGATCACTTTGGTTAATTTGGGGAGATTAAGGAAGACAATAAAATTACATGATCTTCCCAAAATCCCCTCAATTACTTAACTTTAAAAGGAGGAGGGGTTTTCAAAGAAAAGAGGGAGTATGAGGGTAGTTTGGGCAAAACTTGAGATAAAATAGGAAGTGATCTTATATTTAGGAACTTATCCACTTCCCCAAAGTGATCTCATATTTAGGAACGGAGGGAGTATTGCTTTACTGGTTATATGCATCCAGAAGCCTTTGAGGTTTTATGTCACATCTTCTATTAGCATCGTTGCTTCATATACGTTTTCTATAAAATTTTATTTTATATGTGCGAGCAGTGTTGAGCAATGATCACTAAATCTAACTGAAGAAATAAATCTAACTGAAGAAATGTAGCTAACAGAGTGACTATATTACAATGTTCTATCAATAAAAAATTCAATAAAAATACTGCTTCCACTTCAAATTATAATTAATTAATTCAAATCTACCAATAAAAGGTTAAGGGTCTTTCAAGTGAAGATATGGCCGCTAGGGAGGATATGGTTATGGCATTGCCAGAGAGGATCCAAGCAATACCAGATGGTATCAATGGTGCAGCTAATCAAACTGCAGGAGGGCTTTTCAATTCATCTCATCATCAGAATATTAGGTTTGATTCATCAGGTGATCGATGCTAAGTGCATTATATTTGACCTTTATTTGTTTTATTGATTTTTCTATAGTGATTTTTCTATAGTTGGTAATATAGTGTTAGTTTATCTTCCTATACCTCAGATGAATACAAGAATGATCTATACTTCCAACAAACTGAAGAATCAAATCAGTTTAGATCAGAGTATGAGATGCGAAAATTGAAACAGGCATGTAAGACTCATGGCTATATATATTAGTTTTAGCTAATTTGGAAGGGATTGAAATTTATGGTTAATTACAGGGGTTTATATTATATCTTATATGTGACGATTTAAACACAACAGGATGAAGGGCTTGATATCATATCAGATGGATTGGGTACGTTGAAGAATATGGCCCTTGATATGAATGAGGTTAATATATTGTGCATTTTAGAAAAGTATAGTGTGTACTTTGTTGGTTAAAACTTAAAACATGAAAGATTTAGATGTTAATCGTTTTTATTTCTTCTGTTTGTTCAATTCAGGAAATGGACCGCCAAGTTCCATTAATGGATGAAATTGATATAAAGGTCAGAAAAAAAAAACCTTCATCATGCTGTTTAATATTTATCAACCAGTCAAATTATATTGGAAGTTTTTCATGTGTATACAGGTCGATAAGGCCACATCAGAGCTTAGAAACAATAACATGAGGCTGAAGAAAACTCTCAACGAGGTATTTTTTAGGTGACTAATTGTTCAAAGTTTGTTTTAATATTTCCAATACAATTACCAACTTGTATTACATATGTTCCCCTCATATACAGGTGAGGTCTAGTCGAAATTTCTGCATTGACATCATTCTTCTGTGCGTTCTCCTTGGCATATTTTCCTACATATACAAGTAAGTAATGATTCAAAAGTTGATCAATCTTTCAGCTGAGATCTAACTTCTTAAATCACATGCCTTTTTTCATAAGACTTATAAATCACTCAATTGATTTAGTGTTTGAAGTGCCACTTTTTTGTTTCTTTTTAATCCTATATTCTCTCCTTCTGTCTCTTATATATTTTGCTAATTAAACTCCTTTTCTTCTTGGTTCAGTGTACTGAAGGAGTGACTTTATCAGGAATATAATGCTTCCACTTGTTTCACCACGGTGATACATTCTTAGATTGGATCTGGGACTTTTCTTTGTAAATTTTGTTTCAAAAAAATCCTGATCTTTCTTTTCTGTTTCCGATGGCAAGTTCCATAATATATATATTGTCAATATATGATTTACTCCGTAAATTTCCCAGTGTATTAATGTTTATGTGGAAATTAGTATGATCACTTTTATATGCCCTTTATCATCCATATTTCTTCTCAAGTGACATTTTGATGTCTTCATTATAGTGACTCTGTCGCACTGTGAATTGTTAATGAACAATCTTCTACTCAATCATATACTTTTAAACTCCAATTCGGTTTGGAAAATGTAAACTGTACTTACACAGAAATGCTAATTAGAATATATTATTGATCAATCTTTTGAGATTACAAAGTGCAACCTTTAGAATATAATGAAGTACAAATCAATAAATGAGTTTCCTAATTTCACACCCAAATGGAGCTAAATAATGAGCATGCTTAAACTTATTTCGCTCTCACATTATTCATACTATTGTTAAGGAATCTCATGAATACATAATCTTACCCCTGAGGCCCTGACATACAGCAGCCAAAGTATGAGCTGATGATTTACTTGGCCCTGACATTATTATTCATGTATTCTAAGTAATATCATGAATATAAAAAAACCAATTATAATCTTAATTATTGTCCCATGTTTCTGGTGGTAACAAGAATAATTAAATATGCATACTATAATATCCTTGATAGTTCACTTGTAACTTGGAGATCATTGGCCAACTTACCTCTAATCACTTCTCCATTGCATGAACCTTCCTGTATTATTAAAGGGTAATTCATTATTCAATTCCTGAAAGTTGATGCTGGAATCTACTATTCTCTGGCCAATAACCCCTTCATTACACACACTTTGGCTATAGCAGTTTGTATCAATGTTATTGTTCAGAGGGTTGTTTGGCTTGTTACTGTTAAAAGAAATAAGATTCAATCCACGTTGACTTTCCTCATTATTAGTGGACATTCTTTTGATCAGTGAGTCAAAGCAATTGACATAGTCCAACGAAGAAGGGTCTGTCATGTGATGAGGATTCACTGAAGTGATCAAGCTGTTATTGCCTCCTTTGTTGATTCTAATAAAGTCCATACCATTCATGACGTTGTCAGAAGGGACTTTGATAGGTTCATCCACATAAACAGAAGCTAAGATTTGGTAATCTGTGATTGTTGGTATGTTCAATTTTGAGACACCCTGATTCTCCTGATGATTCTCATGACCTCTTTGACTTGATGAGTACCCTTTATATCGAACCCGACATAGTACCCAATCATCCAACTGTCACACCACAAAATAGTACATTAAAATTTACATTTAATACATTTATATATCATTATAATGAGGCGGTGGTTAAAGACTCTCCTGGTACAAAAAACATAATCTAATTTGTAGATATTAATGAAGCTAAATTAATTATGAGTCGTGTGACATATTTTTATTCTATTAGTCACCACTCGATTCAATCAGGACTCGACGGGTAGGAGTGCTGCCTTCCTGGGATTCGAACACATGCGTTCTCATCTTTACTGGGTTGTAACTCACTTGCCAGCTCAACCAATTACACATTGGTTGTGACATAATCTTTTTATCTGTATATATATGTAGAAGTAGATAATATATGGTTTACAAGCCAGACGAGTTAGTTTGGACAAAAAATGATAAATAGATTCTAATGCATGCATGTAAATGTGGAGACTTACTCTCATGGAACCTCTGAACCTAGAAGGTTTTCTAGTTGTGTTGTCAACCAATCTATATTCATTCATGATCCAATCAGTCTTAGTCCCTTTAGGAGGACGGCCTGAATAAAAAACCAAAGCTTTCTTAACTCCTATCAGCTTTGATCCACATCTTGTGAGAACTGGCTTGTCAGTTCCTGTGGCTTTCCAATACCCAGAAGCTGCTGCCCTATTGGGCCTTAACCCATTTGGGTATTTCCTCTCTCTTGGGCTGAAGAAATACCACTCATCCTCCCCAAACAATGCCTTCTCTGCACATTTATAGTTACAAAGAAAATATATAAAATTATTGTAAAAGGAGAGATTAATTACTCCCTCCTTTTCTAAATATAAGATCACTTTAGGAGGAGAGCTTGTTCCTAAATATAAAATCAGTTTCTAATTTGACTCATTTTTCCTCAAATTACCCCTATACTCCCTTCACCAAAAAAATAGTGGTTTGAAAAAGGTGAGAGAATATTTTAAAACTTAGGTGAGGGTATTTTAGAAATTTCATGTAATTCTAATTCATTGGAATGTTTTCCTTAATCTCTCCAAATTTGCTAAAGTGATCTTATATTTAGGAAGGGAGGGAGTAATTACTTAGTACTAGATGTGATTGTAAATAGTGAAGAACAAACCAGGTAGGTCCCATGGGTTGAACTTGTAAAGATCAATGTCAGCAACAATAGGAGCTGGAAGTGGATGGGAGTTTATCTTCTTCTTCAAGTAATGAACAATGAGTTCCTCATCAGATGGATGGAACCTAAAACCAGGTGGAAATGTGTTCTTAAAACGCACTATTTGATGATCCTCCTCCATCATTGTGCAAGAATGACAAGAACTACTCATAACTATAAACGTGTGATGAGCTTGAGAGTGGGCAATAAATATGAGAAAACAAACATGGTCACTTGCATTATATATACTACGTTTGGTTTTAATGCAGAATGGAAAAGGGAATAAGTAGTTTGCATGGTAAAATTTGAGAGAGAACGACGAATAGAACAGCTAATTTGTCATTATTCACCCGTCTAGGTGGTACTATTACAATTACAAATTACAATATAACTACAAACTATCGATTCACGCAATATTTTTCGTCATATCAGAACCTCATCATCGATCACCATTATTTCTCGTCATATTGGTTTATTTTACAAGACTAAATTATATGACCAACCATGACCTCACAAGGGTGCAAGTTCAAATTCCACTATCAGTGTGCTTATATTTTAATTGAATTGACATGTAATAAGAACCTTTTTGAGTCTTTTTTTTTGTCTTGAAGTGTGTCGAAATCCTAATGAGACTGCATTATAGAAACTCACATAAACGTTTGGTTTGTAAGAAAAAAACATTTAAGTTAGTATGGATTTCTTAATACATCATATTTATGTATGTATGGATGCATGCATGCAGGTATTACTGGTTTTCATTACATGCAATTTTTTTATAGGTATGAATATGTAGTGGGAATGAAATATATAAATTATTTTTAAAACATGTATTTTTATTAATATTTTAATAATATATTAGGCACGGAAACTTTTAAACTGGTTAACATTATACTTTTTGTATCAATTACCTATTATTACTTGGTATCCCAGCTAATCTATAGTATAACTTCATATACAACAAATCCAATTGAAGATAAATAACTTTTCTAATATGTTTTTAATTTGTTCACATACAAATATCAAATCCTCAGCAAAGTATTAAATAAATTCACTTTTGGGTACTAAACATAGTAAAATGATTCCACTTGTTTAAAAGACAGCTTTCAGACAAGAATGGGGGTTGAAATGGAATTGTAATAGATGTTGGGAATGTGAGCTATATATATTTTCTTGCTAGTATAATCAATTATTATAAGATCAAAATAAGCTATACGAATTTATGATTAAAGCTTGTCCTTACTGTGAAGTTAATTAATAAACAAAGTCTCAAGTATGAAACTAATTACTTAGAGTTGATGCCCGGCCACCAGCATTTTCAAAGACTGAAAGATACAAGTGAAAGATGGAGAAATATGAGTGTCTATTAGTGTAATGATCAGGAATCTTGCAGCCATATATATAGTAACTCATAAACGGAGAAAGTGCTATGATTAGCCACCATTTAGAATATAATTGAGACAAAAGCGATAAAGCCCAGGTTTTTATTTGTATGGTTGTTGTTTTAATTCATAAGCATTATGGATGAGGAATTGAGGATAGCCAATACACAGGAGCACTTTGTTGTAATCGATTAAGGTTGTCATGTTACGCAAATGGAGGCGTGAAACTCTAGGAATCAAATTTTTATGCGCACCCATATTGAACAACATTATCTGCTTTGCAATCTATGGGTATTTTAAATAATTAAAATTATGGTTCAACAGTACAAATCACACATAGAAAGAATAGCTTGATGTTGCCGATATATAAATTTTATGTGAATGTATGTGAAAATGATTGATGAAAAATGGCTGGTAATCCTCCCTTTTTGGCCATACCAATCATTAGCTGCGCAAATAAACATGCATAAGACACCCACGCACGGCCAAAGAAGATTTGTCTCCTTGTCACATAACTCATACTCTTTATACGAAGTCAGAAGAGTTTTAGCTGATGTTTAAATTTATAAAACTATTTTCTTAGAGTTTTATCTAAAAACATTTTGAGCGGAGATTGACTGCGGCTTGTTTTCCTTCAACAACTTAACTCATCATATATTTTTAGAATTTTATATATCATATTACTTATATTACTTTTAATTACAGACTTACAATTAGTTACTGATAGATAGTTACTGATTACAATAAAGTTCTACAATTTATGAAGTGATCCCATCAAGTATAATGATATTTTGTTGTTGTAAATGTCATTACTCATGACCTGTAAATCAAATATAATATAATTTTCATGTCATCTCAATTGATTTTTGAATATTCAAAATAAAAGAAGTCGTGTGTATGAATTATTCAGAAAACATATATTCTCCACATGCTTCATACATACAATATTTACAGCCCATAAAATAGAGGCCCAATTCATGGAGGTTCGATATATAGTTACGTTACCCTCTAACTTCGTCATAGGAAAACATGGGCCTAACCACATTCATCTATACAAGGTTTAAACTCAATCACACGAGTGACTTCTTAAACTTGATATATGTTGGCCCCACAAACAGAGAATTTTCAAGATACCAGGAGTATAGCTTCTGGAGTATGATGACCTATATACCCATAAAATATTAAGGGTAAAAAAGCCAAGCTTCTCCTAACAAATTTTATTCCTTATTTCACTTGGAAAATAGTTAAGTTTATTTTAATTATTCAAGGGAATTGTGTGTGTGTACTTCACATCTATCTACCTATATCCTTAAGCACGAAGATTAAATTCTCATCCACGTTTCTCAGAAATTTCCGGTTTTGTATTCAAGCTGGGTATAATGTCATAATATACTTTAATTAGCACTTGTATAGTTTCCTCTGTCTCGAGGAAAATTAAGTTTATGGATAATAACCATATATTAAGTACATCAAATTTGTTCGTTTCTGATGATTGAAGTTTCACTCAACAGGTAGCTGGAAAATTACCAATAGCATTTTTGAAGTATGTGATTTGAACAAAGCGGATTGACTAACTTTTGGGCTAAGTGGTTAACTTATTTTTTCAAGAAAGAGCACACGTGACATACAAGTGAGGGATAAAACACCGTGCTCGCTCTCTATTATGATATATCTTCCTCTGTCCCTACATCTACGTAGAATCGTTTTCCACTTTTCCAAACCGTTCTTATACAACATAATATGAATGATGCCGCTTTAATATTTCTTATTTTATTTTTTAAAAAAAAATCAATAATAAAAAATGTAATGTTTAGTATTAAATAAGAATGTACAGTAATAGTAGTCCAGATGTAATTGAGATGGTATCTCCTCTAGTTTAGAAAATATATAGTTTCACCCTTTTCACTCTCCATGGTAATAATTTCTACCTTCGATCCTAAATATAATATTTATATATTAGGGAGATGAGTTACATTTGATCCTAAATATAAGAACTCTTTTAAAATGTTTCCTATTTTTCTCAACTTATCTTTACTAATGCTCATGCATAGGGGGAGTAATATATTTATACTTCGTATCAAATCCAACGTAATAATCCGTTGATCAACAGATTAATTAATTTGCATGCACGTGATCTTTTTCCATCATCGCTACTAGATATTTTAAAAATTTATATTAACCATTAAAGATAAAACACTGCCGCGTGTGTGCCCTTTTTTATATAGGAGTAATTAATATGTACCAATTTATTTATAATTCTAATTAGTTTGATTAATCTGAAACATATTTGGTGTACTACTAGTATTTCTGCCAACAGGGGGAATTGAGTTAATTGACACATCTTGTAGACAATGCAATTATGCAATACAAATATTAACGGTTGAAATAATATTTGAAGGAGAAAATCAGAAGGGGAAAACGCAAATAAATTAATGAAACAATTATGCATGTCACTTGAGTGAAAGATACAAACCCCTCACTCAAAATTCATAACTTCATTCATTCCTAAAGACATATTTGATTTTTCTGGAGAGATTTAAAAAGCTAAATTAGTCTCTTAATCATAACGTATTTTTGTATATTGTCAAATTATATGTTAACGTATTATTCAAATAAACTAGGTAAAAGAAAATTTTAGATAAATCAATGGGCAAAAATAGAAAAAATACCTTTCAATTTCAGAATCTGAATAACTATTTTTGTATAGGTGTTAATCATTTTTTTACAACCATTAACAACTGTAAATGGTCAATTTAGGATTTTGAAATTTGGAAAAATAATATTTCTTGTCATCATCCCTAAATCTATTAATAAATATCTTTAGTTTTTTTATAATTCTCCTAAAAATCAATTATATCTTATATTTAAGAAAGGATGAAATAACATACTAAACCATTTGTTTTTTTTTTTGACCAAGTACTAAACCATTTGCTGAAACCATGCATCGTTAGCTTGTTATATTGGCTTGTGACTAATACATATAGTTTCTGTAGGTAGCTATTAACCGACGATTATCCGCGGCGATGATGACTCTTTATATTCAAGTTGACACGAATATCTTTATCCTTCCTGTACAATTATATTACAAGCTTTAATTTGATGGTTTTGTAACATTTAAAAAGTAGAAAAATAAGATTCAGTTTCATATTAATAAATTTAATACATGTTAGGTGGGTAACTCTTACATGCACTATGACTTGTGTGTTATATCAACTCTTCTTATATGTTATTTTTTTATAAGTGAAAAAAATTGACAACAACGCAGAAATATAAAAAAATGGAACCAAATCCGCATTTAAATTGACAACTAGGTTAAATTAGATGAAGTTAACAGTAAAGTCGATGCTAAATATATTAATCTTTTTGTTTTCATTGGGTTGATAATCACGTGGAATGTGGAGACAAGTGTTGTATACTATGATATCAAATAGGGGTAACAAAATGCAAGTTGCAAGTAGCAATTAGTAGCAAGTAGCTAGTAGCTAGATATTACAGTAAGGCTTTTTTTAATTTTCCATCTCAATAAACTAGTTGGTGTAACTTGGAAGACTGAATTTCCTGTAATAAATTAACTATATATAACTCTATCTAAAATATTAACCATATGTAACATAATATGAACTCAGCAAGGATTGAAATCATTATTATAAGGAGACAGTCTTCGATGTTGATGGGTTAGTATCAATAATGTGTGTACGGAGGGTTGACAAGAAAATAATTGATTGAGGGGGAGATTAATTAATTTGGTTTACAAGGATATATATATATATATATATATATATATATATATATATATATATATATATATATATATATATATATATATTATTATTATTATTAATCGATGGGAGAATCCTAAAAGATCACGCCTTTACCAATATTATTTTGATGTGAAATTAAATATGGATAGTGGAAAGGAATGTGGGGGCCTTTGTACAATAAAAGAGAAACACACAAAGGGAAAAATTACGAGGCATATGCTTATTAATAACCATCATATTGGACGAGAAAGCTCTAAAATGATTGAATTGACTTGGTAGCTGTAGAACCAACAAGCAGGTCAGGCGAAAAATAATTGAAAAGTGCAATTTGAAAATTATTCAATGCAACTACTACTCTATGTATTATAAAGCGCTTGCATATCCTTATAATTCATTTAATTTAGTTCAAACTTTCTAATTAACATTTTTAAGTCAGACTTACGTGCATGCGCATTAATTTTAAAAGGATGATTATTTTGTTAGTTTATTGATTAGGCGGTGACATGCCACGCCGTCCTCTACCCTGGCCTAAACCAAAATCATTAAAGTAAAACGTGAGAGGGAAAGCTTCATTCACTTCTTAGATGAATGCGATTCACTGCTCAGAAAGGGGAGCTTCGACTCAATTCATTTAATTGTTTTCAAAAATGCTCCATAATTCGGCGCCAACTGGAAATACGTAGATTTAGTCAAAACACAATAAATAAGTAGAAAATATAATTGTGTCACTAAAAATGTCTTTATTTATGAAATAATATGAAAGAGGGCAATAATAATTAAAAGGAGATAAGAGAAAGTATGATGATAAATTACGAGAGAGTTGATAAAAGAGAATACAATATGAATGCATTGATTAAGAGCAATGTAAAAAAAGAACATTTATAATTCAGGCAAACTCCAACAAGATCTTATATTATGTATGAGATACAGTGGTCATTCAAAAAGGTAGGTAGGCCCTATGTTATGGATTTTTGGCCAATTAAGTTTTAAATTAAACAAATTAAAATAGCTAACACCGTCAGATGTAACTAAACACGCATTAAGATCTTGCCACATGTTGATATAATATTGGTCCACCTCTTCATTTTGATTTGCTAGCAACCCACATGAACGAGTAGCGTGCCCACAGATTTAACTACACCTGATGTTGGTGACCATTTTATTCGCTTTGAAACTTAGTTCATTTATTAATATTTATACCAAATGATGATACATAAACACATATATATTAGTTCACTTGCAAAAATAATATTTAACACTTTTTTTAGCTAACTTCATATTAAATATTTATGTGCTTTGGCCAAAAAAAAAATATTAAATATTTATGTGACTGGTAGCTAAATGATAGTAACAAAGGGAAGGCAGCATCTTTCTCATGTTCAGTGGGGTCCCGCCACTCACAACCAGTGAGGCCTCACGGACGGCGCCACCCATATCGATAATCCCTCTAATTCCTCTTTACCGTCATCCACTCTAATCATGCTTTAATCATTCTATTTTTGCCCTGTCCAAATCTTTTAAAGAGAAAACATTATGTATGAAAATTTTGTTATTTTTTTAAGCTATTCTAGATGTTATATGATCAAATTGAACCCCAATTCTGATGTATCTCAATTGTAGCAGTTAATAACAAGAATAGAATAATAATAAATGGTTATCTTTTTTTTTTCGTTTTTTATAAAGATCCACCACAACATAATAAATTCATACTTAATAATATTTTTATCAAATGAAAACATGTACCATCAATACTTTTATCTAATAGAAAACATTAGTACTATCAATTAATATCAATAAATTACACCAAATTTTATTCTTTATGGACACAATTAATATCAAGAATACATTTTTTTCTATCTAATACTCTTAGTATATACTCCCTCCGGTCCCTAATGTAAGAGTTAGCCGTCAAAAAAACGCTTCTTAAGAAAACATGTGAATGTTAGTTGGGTGTTTGGAGTTAATGTTTTTTTTCCAAAATTGCCCATATTTATTATGGTACTTTTAAGAAAGAGAAATACATAAGCATTAATAAATATGAAAGAGAGTTAGGGGTAAAGTAGGAAAAAATGCATTAAATGAGGAGAGAATATGGGGTGAGCTCTTACATTAGGGACCAAAACCATTCAAATTTTGGGCTCTTACATTAGGGACCGGAGGGAGTATAATACTCCCTCCGGTCCCTAATGTAAGAGCTAGCCGTAAAAAAAACGCTTCTTAAGAAAACATGTGAATGTTAGTTGGGTGTCTGGAGTTAATGCTTCTTTTCCAAAATTGCCCATATTTATTATGGTACTTTTAAGAGAGAGAAATATATAAGCATTAATAAATATGAAAGAGAGTTAGGGGTAAAGTAGGAAAAAATGCATTAAATGAGAAGAGAATATGGGGTGAGCTCTTACATTAGAGACCAAAATCATTCAAATTTTGGGCTCTTACATTAGGGACCGGAGGAGTAGTTGGTTCTCAAAATTACTTTTTACTATCTTTTTGCTTGCTCGAGCCTTACAAGTAGCTTAGGAGCAATTCTCGGTTTCATTCTACCTTCTTCATTTCCATTCATCACTTAGCTTCTTCTCCTCCCAAATCATTATGAACATGTCTGAACAAGCTCTCTCTCTTCCTTCTACCATCAAAACCTTCCTTCCTAATCCTCTCAAGAAGAAAAGAAATCTCCCAGGAACACCAGGCAATAAGTCGTCCTTCATGAATTAATCAATTTCACACATGCATTTTATTATTCTCCCTCTCTACACTCTCAGTTATTCAACTCATCACATCAATTAAATCATCTGTTTTTTTTTTTTTTTGCAGATCCACATGCACTGGTGATAGCACTATCACCCAAGTCACTGATGGTCACGAAGCGTTTTGTGTGTGAGATATGCAAGAAAGGGTTCCAAAGAGACCAGAATTTGCAGCTGCATCGCCGTGGACATAACCTTCCATGGAAGCTTAAGCAAAGAAGTGAGAAAGAAGTGGCGGCGGTCAAGAAAGTGTACGTGTGCCCTGAAAAGACGTGTGTCCACCACCATCCTTCTAGAGCATTGGGAGACCTCACCGGAATTAAGAAGCACTATAGTAGAAAACATGGTGAGAAGAAGTGGTGTTGCCATAAATGCTCCAAGAAATATGCTGTTCAGTCTGATTGGAAGGCTCATCTTAAGATTTGTGGCACTAGAGAGTATAAATGCCACTGTGGCACTCTTTTTTTGAGGTAATTTACAGAGAGAAAATCACAACGAGGTCCCTAATAAGTGATATGATCACAACTATAGGTCACAAACAATCATTAATTTATATTGAAAAATCTCAAAGGATCTATCAGGTTTAAGTGATATGAAATATGACTTGTCAATACCAATAACTCAATTTACATCACTCAAGTCCTTTGGAAGTTCAACTCAATTTCACTATTTATTTGAGAACTGTATGTGACCATTTGCCTTATGTAAAATCTTTGTGTGATTTTATCATTTACATATACTATTATACTCTTGTTCTTAATATATTATATTAGATTTATGTAACTTATTTGGGGAGATTAATGGTATAAATAAATTAGACAAATATGCTTGAAACATGTGTTAGAAGTCAAGGATATTTGTCTAATTTAATTATACTAATGACTTTATTTAAATTAAGTAATATGACAAGTTTTTTCATCATCCTTAATTTTCATCATTTGATTTTTGTGAATTGAACATTTTTAGGGGTAATTTAAGAAAAATTGATAAAATTTAGAAATAGATTCTGCATCAAGAACCAAAATAAGGCCCTAAATATGTCCTATACTAAAGTGCAGGATGGAGCATTTAAAGATCATACATGCTAAGTGATATTTCTGAAATATCCAGTTTCCTTAATCTTCTCTATCTAAGAAAATCTGATATTAAGTGGACAAGATGTATTTCATCTTTTCAATCTTAATATGAAGCATTCGTGCTTAATTATTTCTCTCATGAACTCTACTTTGTTTGACAGGAAAGACAGCTTTGTGACACATAAAGCTTTCTGTGATGTTTTAGCTCATGAAAGTGCTCGAAGAGTAAGCTTGGTTCCAGAAGAAGCGTCTAGGATCCCTCACATTTCTCATGGCTATTATGGAGGCCAACCATAAACATGCTTGCGACTTCATCCTCATTGCTAAAACCATACCAAGAATCAACATCATTTGAATGTTTAGCCAATATGGCCATGTATGGAGCATCTTGTCGCTTTATAAAGGAGGAAGTAGAAGAGAATAAAGGAGGGTTGTCATATAGCATTGGCTCTTTGTATTGTTGTAATCATGAGAGCCAATTGCAACTAGGCTTGTCTCAGCCTCATGGTCACATGTCATCACCATCCACTTCACTGTTATTAGAGAAAGTAAAGCAGATTGGATCTACAGGAATAATTAGCAACCATATTAACAATTTTGGGTTGATCGCTGAATCATCCTTACCACTCTCCAACACCACCACGACTCCGTTTAATGATGGGGATCAAGCTGGACTATATTTCAATAATACACACAATCCAAGTGATCAAAGCTTGAACGACTTTGTGACATTCTCACAAGGATTGGTATTTAATGATTCTAATCGAGCCACTTTGTGAGTAGTTACGAGCATGCATTTAGAACCAATGGAAATGAATGGTTTAACTTTAACCAGAGATTTTCTAGGCGTTGGTGAAAAAGAGTTAGCCAAGTTTATTTAATGCTGTGGATCAGCCATGGAGCTCCATTGGCTTCTGAGTTGCGAATTTCTTACTCAGCGCTATTATGTGACTGGCATGAGAAATATTCATATCAATTAGGCATATCTGACAAAATAACTATGTGTTAAATTATAGGGTGAATGTTTAGGGTTTTAAAATTTAGATATGAAAAGACTCTTATGCCCCCATTCCTCCCTCATTAAATAAAATTTAATGAGCGACATGAGAGTTTTTTCGTATCTAAATTTTATTTTCCTCAAGTGAAAATATTATATTTGCACCTGGATCCCAAGTTGGGTACTATTTTTGCACATCGCGGAACTTAAGTATTAGAAATTCAATTTTAGGTAATGTTTAGTATCATTTTTGTACATTCACCCTAAATTATATATAAATGCATGCAGTAGTGTGTGTCGGTAAGTGTGTTATAGATAGAGCGCAGCATATAGCTAACCCGCGCATTTTACCGACTAATAATAAATTTAATTCTAGAACGTGGAAAAAACTGTCTCGTTTTTTATTATAACAGGGCGTTACTATAGATGGTTTCGTCACATTTACTTGAAAACAATGGCTTTTCTATATTAATATAATATACTAGTATAAGATTGTTGGCAAGCTTGTTTAGTGAACATAATTTGTTACTCTTTGTTTCTTTAAAAAACAACAATGTTTTTTTCTGTATTAGACACACTTTAATTTCATGCTATCTTTGCACCTTTATTTTTTTTGTGTGAAATTGATTCTGTTTTAGACACACCTTTTATGTCTTAACTAGTATTTTATTTTTATTTGAAATATGATTAGAATCGACTTCGTATGTATATTACTGAGCAGCCAAAAAAATCCAGCGCAGCAAAAAAAAAGTATGTATCTGACTAAATCACACACACACCATGCATCAAATTACTAGTTAACAGATAATCAATATATAGATTATCTTGTAAAATTAATTTTCCGCCATTTTGTGTAATGCTTTAAATATTCGATCTATTAGCCTGCTTTGCCTTAAATATTACTGAAAATAAATACTCCACCTTATCTCCAATATAATATCACATTGACTTTTTTGGATGTTAAAGAAACAAATTAGACCACTACATTATAACATATTTCACATGTAATTAGATTATTATAGATTAATTTACAAAGACAGTTTAAAGTAACTAATTTTAATTTGTATCTTTAATTTTTTAAAAACAATAAAGTGTCCTTATAATTATGAGCTGAGGGAGGGTGTAATTTATTAAACACCCAGTTCTACTTCATTGGGACACTAAGGGCCCGTTTGGAAGCAGGAAACTAAGGCTCAGAATTTGAAAGTGAAAGTAATTCACATTCACACGCCGTTTGGAAGCCAGAAACCTTTGCTCTGAATTAGAAAGTTTCTATTTTCAGTTTCCCTCCAAAATTAAAAATAGAAATACAAATTTGGCTTCCCACCAAAATTGAGTGTGGACCCATGTCCTAAGTACCAAATTGCCTTTCAATTAAGCTCAAGGATTACATCAAAAACACAACTGGGAGCTTGGGATCATATACGGGCAAGCAAAAAACGAGTGAGAAGCTTTGGGTTGTCATTGGCGAAGGTGTGAGTGGGGTTGATGGCACATTTGTGAGCTGCACAGTGTACCGAGTAAGAAGACGAAAGTAAAAGTGGTCAACGTAGTTGCATATTGGTGGAGTCTTTTTTGTTTCTCTGGGTATTGATGGTGATGCTCAAACATGATTGCATTCCTCTCCTACATTTGTGACCCTGTTTTTGTGTTCAATTTGAAGTGTTGAGTGCTTGTGATGTGTGAGTTTTGATTAAATGAATGAGTTTTCACTTTAAAAGTTGTTGGGTTAACAATAATTGCTTTCCAAACTATACATACATAGTTAAAATCTACATGGGTCTTGTGTGAAGTTCTTGCCCAGGTCCTTCTGTTTAACTGCAATAATGTTGGAAAAAGTTTGGGGATGACGTGAGGTGAAAAGGTTAAACATATGTACACTTTATTTGTAGCTGTCATTGTTGATGCTAAACTCGATTTTACAATGGCAAACTTGATTTTAAGATGGTAAAATCGATTTTAAGCTGACAAAATCGATTTTACCGTGACTGTTATGGGAAAGATGGAGGTTGTTCCAGGTAAACTCCATTTGACATAAATTACATTCAACAACTCCATATCACCACCACTATTGCTAGATGTTGGAAAAATGTTGGAAAATGTTTGGGGATGACGTGAGTTGAAAAGGTTAAACATGAGTACACTTTATTTGTAGCTGTCATTGTTGATGCTAAACTCGATTTTACAATGGCAAACTCGATTTTAAGATGGAAAAATCGATTTTAAGCTGACAAAATCGATTTTACCATAACTGTTATGGGAAAGATGGAGGTTGTTCCAGGTAAACTCCATTTGACATAAATTACATCCAACAACTCCATATCACCACCACTATCGCTAGATGTTGGAAAAATGTTGGAAAAGGTTTGGGGATGACGTGAGTTGAAAAGGTTAAACATGAGTACACTTTATTTGTAACTGTCATTGTTGATGCTAAACTCGATTTTACAATGGCAAACTCGATTTTAAGATGGCAAAATCGATTTTAAGCTGACAAAATCGATTTTACCATGACAGCTATGGGAAAAGATGGAGGTCGTTCCACGTAAACTCCATTTGACATAAATTACATCCAACAACTACATATCACCACCGCCATTGCTAGAAAATTGTTTGGGCAAGAACAATCTGAGAAGATCTGAGAACACCCAATAAAAATTTCTCCTTTAGAGTTTCTAGAGTTTCAACCCAACACCCAAATCTCTTCCACAAATGAACCCCAAACCTGTAAACCTCCCCAACTTCGTCTTCCAGAATTTGGTCTCCAAGTTTCTATCTTCCATTCTCCAGTTGGCCGCCTTGTTCCTCACTACGCCACCTCCTTTGCCGGAGACAACTTTCGTAGCAAAAGAGATGTGTTGCACTTGGGGTTTCTTTTTTCAATAAGGGGCTTTTTGGGAATGTTACAATAGGAAGGGGCATTACTGTCATTTATGTGCTTCACTTTCATATTCTTCCATTAGCCAACCAAACAGTCGCCCCTGAAACACTTTCTTGGTAAACTGAAATCATTTCACTACTTTCAGATTCAGAGCAAAACTTTCCTGCTTCCAAACGGGCCCTAAAATCATCAAGCTTTCGCGGCAAGAAAGGAGAAAGTTAGCATAAATATTCGATACAAGTAAATACCAATATGAATGAATATAGATATTCATACCCCCCATTGTGAATTAAGGAAAAGGCATCAAGCCTCAAAAGTAACGTATACTTAGCATTTAGTTCACTTTTTTTTTCTTTGGGGTTCGGGTAAGTGTAGTTTAATTACTTCATCCTTGGAAGATATAAAAAATAAGTTAAAAGCTATATTAAATTTTGAATTTTGAATTTGCCCAACCAAATTTTGCATTTGCCATTATTCAATTTTAAGATAACACTTCTTAAATGAATTAACAACTAATACTTTAGAAAATAAATAATTTTCTAAATTTAGTATTAAATTAAACTAATATTTATATTAGAAAAATCTTAAAAAAAATATATTGCATTTTTCAGAAGGAGATAAGGGCAAGGGTATGACGGACTTAGGAAATTGATGTTGGGCCGACATGCTAAATTACCTTTTATATATTGTTACTGGGGTAATTGGATATGAGACATGCATTACATGGTATTGTTATTGGGTTAATTGAATATGGACATGCTTAACAGCAATTTTTTTTGTGGTGACTGGTGACACTAAATGAAGACATTTTTTGTAATGGATTTGGCGGACTTAGTTAGTTGATGATATTGGTCCAATATTACTGTTTTTGGTAAACAGGATACATTTTTTTATAGATACATGCAAGGTTGTCAAACTCGTGAGTTTAAGTAAACTCGTGGAGATAAGGTAAACTCGGATCGGTAAGACTCGAATGGTAAACTCGTAAGAGTTTATATTTATAAAAAATCATGTATTTCTTTTATATAATTAAATAAGAATATAAAAAATAATAATAAATTGACTTGAATTTATTTAAATACGTACATATACTAGATTTAAATATATCAATATATATTATATCAACCTCAATAAATAAATTTCCATAAATCCATATTTAAATTCATTGAATTTTGTCAATTAAAAATAATTAAAACGAGTGTAGTAGCAAGTTAACACAATTTTCTATAAGGTAGAAACGTAAAAACGGTGAATTCACAATGTAAACACGTAAGTTTCTACTGAATTTTTAAAGACTGAAAATTTAGGTGACTCGTGACACGTTTTGTTTAGGTAGTGTCGTAAAAACGGTTAAGTCGGAGACTTACGAGTTTGACAACAATAGTTACATGTATATTATTATTGCCTATTGGGTAATCCAGCATTAGACATTGTTAAAAAGGCTAAATATAAAGATATCTTGCTGTGAAGATTATACATCTTTCAACGGAGAATTGAACTTAATTTTGCCTCATTCGGCACTACTTTCTTTTTCTGATGTGATATTGTTCCAAATGTACACTAGACCATCTTATTAATCGTGAGTCATTATCACAAAATACATTAGTATGATAATTAGCCAGAAATTACGTTTAACCATTCAACTTTCCATTATTGTGTTGCGTGAAATTAAGATTCATCGCTGTGATGGGCAGATTATACACACACACTAGCCAGACAAATTAGAGTAGAAGAAAATTTCAAAATTATGTTCGTGCAATGAAGAGCAAATAAAATGAAAATCTCAAGATAATAATTACAAAGCACCCACAAATGATGCCAAACACAAACAAATATAGGCAATTCTTTGTCCCTAACTAACATTGACACTCTAATCTATACAAACAAACCACACCCCACATCCAAAAAAGAGAGAGAGGAAAGAACAAAGACAGATAATTAATTAAACACAAACGTTTACAATAATATATTTCATGACGAATATAACTCTTCAAAGAAATAAATAAAACAAACAAACATGAACCTCCTCCTTCAACTTATCACCATCACATGATCATATTTCCCGCCAAAAACAAAACACCTCCAATCGCGACACGTGTCCACATTACCTCTACCTTGTAACCCAAGGAACTAACCCCTGCCGGAACATTCTTACCATTAATACTATCACCACCATCATCACCACCGTCACTCACATCCCCTCCGGCGCCCTTTGCCTTATCGCCCTTCGGGGAATCGCCCTTTCCGGCGGCGGGGCCCGGGGCCGGAGCTTTAGCCTTAGCCTGAGGAAGAACAATATCAAGGGGAAGAAGAACCTTATCCACCTGATATATAGCGAGTTTGGTGTCCGTGTACACTGTTCCGGTGATGGAGGCGTTGACGGCGCCGGTGGTCATGCTGACCTGGCTACCGCCGTAAGTGGTGACATTAAGTTGGAGCCGTTTGGAGTCATCACCGGCCTGAGTTTGAACCGGGTTTGTTAAGGTGTCGAAGTTGGAGATGGAGATGTAGGTGGCGATGGTGTGGAATTGTAAGAGTTCGACTTTTTGTCGGTCGTTGAGGGAGTTGAGGAAGCCGGCTTTTAGTTTGGCGAAGGCGGAGTCGTCGGGGGCGAAGACGGTGAGGCCGCCGCTGCCGGAGGAGGTGGCGAGTTGGGAGTTGAGTTGGTTGACTAGTTGGGTGGTTTTTAGGAGGCGGATTAGTACGCTGAATCTCTTGCCTTTTCTTAGGATTTCGACTATGTCGGTGGTTGGGGTTTTCGGGACTACGGTCACCGCGGGGCCCGGGGCGGCCCCCGGGGTGATGGGGACAAGTGGGACCGTGCTGAACCCGGGCGATGGCGCGATGGCTGTGGCTGCAGGAGGTGTGGCGGTCGCCGGAGGGGTGGCGGGGAGGGAGGCGGGCGGCGGGGTTGTTGTTGTGGCGGCGGCAGGTGGGGCGGCGGTGGGGGGAGTCACCGGAGATAATTGGGCGGAGGTGGTGGTGGTGGAATGGGAGAAGGCAATTAGGATTAGTAAAAAGGTTGAGAAAAGAGGAGTATTAGACATTTTGATTTTTGTGTGTGTTTGTGTGTGGATGAATATAATGATGTGGAAATTAAAAGAATTGTGCACTTTTGGTGTGAGGAAAGTGGGGAACAAGGGTTGGGTTTTATATAGAATGGGAGGGTTAATGGGAGCTAAAAGTTGAGTTTGGAGATTGTGTCTGCTTACCTGTGAAGGTGATTGATTTATAGTTTAGCTATGGATGATTGGGATATTTGGGGGTGAGAAATGAGTTTATGGATTTGGGTGCATGTATTGTGCAAAGATGAAAGGTGGGAATTATGTAACTTTGAAAGGTTGAGGATTTCCATCAACTAGGATTCGAAGTAACCAAATGATTAGTATTCTTGGTAAGGATTGCACAACTACACATAACACATTAGCCACTTTAATTTGTGCATTTTAGTAGTATATACTACCTCCGCTCCTAAATATATAGGACCTAATTGACTTTTTTTTAGAGATTAAAGTTGCGAAATAGGTTATTAAATGATGACATATTTGATAGATTTTTAGATTATCCATTAGTTTATAGGTAAAAAAAACTAGTTTAAGGGAAAAAATTAGGTAAATCAATTTATAATTAACTTATTTTTCTTTTTAAGGATTTTCCAGAAAAAATCAATTAGGTCTTATATTTAGGACCGGAGGGAGTACCACAAAGCATAGTGACACAATCTTTCTCTGTAATTTAGAAATTTATTAAATGAATTTATGTATTTCTCCAATATTTTTTTAGGAACTATTTGAGATGTCGCTATACATTATATGTGCACACCTTTCTCAATCGAAATTCAAATTTTGATTATTTATATTGTGAGAGGTTAGTTCCTGGTTAAATTATAAAATCAAATCAAAGGTTGTTCTTTCTCCTTATTCTCCTTTGCTTAATTAATGCAAGCCTTTCTACAATTTTTGTTCCTATTACTAAAAACTACAACCATTGAGGCATAATCTCTCAGGCCATGTGCAATACTGATGAGCAGTCTAGAAGGCAAATGGCCTCGTTCAATTTTAGCCGGGTAAAATCACTGAATTTAATCAATATTAATGCCACTGATATCCGAAGGATCATAGTGTCCAAAAAAATGTCTATCTTTGTTGATGTCAATTATTTGATGTTTAGTTTCCCCTAATATTAGGAACTTGATTAGTTTAAGACTAGTTCCCTACTAATTTTATTTTTATTTCCTTTTACATTCCTAGTTATGCAACAATTAAGACTCGTATTACTAACATCATTTTACTGTCTTCTTGTTGTCGCATAATAAAAAAGGACTAGCTCATACTTGAATGAAACAAAACAGAACAGAAAGACATGTATTATTATTATTATTATTATTATTATTATTATTATTATTATTATTATTATTATTATTATTATATTTGAGTGTTTTCAAGTGGAAATAAATTCTGAAAGTGAATTGCTAAAGTTTTTTTAATATACTCTCACAATAAATTTGTGATTTTAACATGCATTAATCAGATCACATTGTACGAAAAAGTTTTGTTATTAAATTATTTAAAATTTAAAATAACCAAAAAATTAAATAAATATTTATTACTTTATAAATTATGTTTTATACCAATTTTGGTATCAAAATATTAAACGTATTTAATATCTTGGTATCAACCCTACATATAATTTGCATAAAACGTACTTTCACTTATCACATTGTCTTACGCGGCGCCTTGTCCTCCTCCGGCAGATGATCCGGATAAGGTACTCAACATCTTTTATTGGGGATTTCTCAGAGACAGTGTCTTCGGGAAAATACACAGTACTTATCCAAAACTTATGTATATGTGTATGTGTGTATGTCTTCAACGTATACGTTTGCCTTAGCAATCGTCCCATATGAGCTCCGGACAGTCTTTCCAGAACAGGTTGGGGGGTGGTTATCAAAACCACACAATACATGTTCTCCACCATTTACTTAAACTCTGGATCTATGATTATGGTTATATCATGTACTTTTGCTTATTGTGTTGGAACTCTTTTGCGCCATGCAAATTATCACTCTGAGGAGGACGTGGTGGAGCCGGCGACATTGGACTCAGTGGAGATGGAGCCGGCGGCGGCACTGGACTATATTCAGAACAGGGATACGCTTCAATCAGCTCAAATGATTCTGAATTATGTGCAGAATGAGAACTGAAAATGAAAATCGTTTTGAATTTAATAATGATTCTGAATTATGTGCAGAATGAGCGTGTTCTTCAATCCATTTGCAAGAAAGATTATGGATAAGATAAGACCAAACTTGATTAATTACTTGTTCAAAGAACAATGTGAAGAGTAAACTTCATGCAGGGAATTTATATAACTGATTGATGAAACATGTTGATGTTGGGGAACCAATAAAAGAATTTTGGAATCATGACGAATATGAAAGATATAAAACATTTTAGAATGCCATTTAGAATACGGTTTTCACCAAGTTCCAATGCTGAAATAATGAGACTCATCCATATGTTTCAATAAAAAAAAGAACTTCAGGTCAAAAAAATAAAAAAAAAAGAACTCACCCATATGTGGAGTAAATACCTCAGTGACCTTATGTTGTTAATCTGACCTTAAAACCTGTGTAATATCTATACTTGGGATCGGCACATGCATATTTTAGTGGACAAAAGTTATATCAACTTATCAAGTTACTATGTCAAGTACTCCTGTATATCAAAGTTTTCAGTCAAACATGCTAATATATATATATATATATATATATATATATATATATATATATATATATATATATATATATATAACCACGGTTAAACTTTAAAAATTGTGGGGGAAAGACTTTTCTTATTCTCAAAACAAGATGAAACTCATGCAGATTTAACTCCCCATAAAACAAATGCTCAAAATTATTAACCCGTAGGTACCTTTAGATAGGACGACAGAGCGCAATTGATTTTATGCCTTTTGTGTTGCAGCCGTAGATACCTCTCCAATTTGATTGAGAATGGCAATAAGGTTAGGATTAGGGCCGCCACCCACAAGAGAGCCATCGAGATACACAAAATTTTTTGGACATGATTAAAACAGTAGTGCATGATTAAAACTATTAGTGCATGATGTAATAGAATTCAAGAACACTTCATACTGAAAATTAAAAATTTAAGTACAATTATGTTGTAATAAGATTATTGACAGATTCTAGTGCCGAAATAAAGAGACTCAGACATTGCAACAATTTATTGATTGAGAGCACTATGAAGTATAAACTCCCGTCCATATGTGGAGTAAGTACATTGTGACCTTGCTTGTGTAGTTAATCTGACCTTAAAACATGTGTAGCATATGTAGTAGTGATGAATCAAATGGATCTAAAAGTAATTAAGTACATTGTTAAATCTTAAAACTAAGATTGAAATCATTTCTTGAGATCCCTCTTTTATTATTTTGATGTGCGTATTTCAATATATGTGAAATATTTAGTTGTCATCAAATTATATTATCAACAGTCATCAAAACTTCTAAAAAAATGTAATCTACTTGACAATGATCTACGGTGGTTGTTTACTTTGCACAGCTGTAAAAAAACAATTCATGAAAGGGTTCCTAAGTAACATCAGATATGTTGGCCGATTAAATTCTTTGAGCTAAGATTTTAGAAATAGTCACTGTCATTTGTCTATATAGTTCACCAAATCCGAATTTCATCTCGTAATTTCATTTACATTGTTCAAAACATAAAATACTATCATTTTCCAATTTGCAATGCCATGAACTTTGGCTGCTCTGAAATCTTCTATAAACACCTAAAACAAAAACAATGGTTTGTTGGGGTTGAGAAAAATAAAGAAAATTTTATGGAAAAAAGGTAAGTACTCCCCCAATTCCTAAATATAAGATCACTTTGGCTAATTTGAAGAGATTAAGGAAGGTTTTCCAATGAATTAGGATTACATGATCTTCCCAGAATACCCCTCATTTAAATTTTAAAGATTGAGGGAGTAATTTACTTGTAAAATGAGTATAAGGGTAATTTGGGCAAAACTTGAGAAAAAATAGAAAGTGATCTTATATTTAAGAACTTATCCACGTTCTCAAAGTGATCTTATATTTAAGAATAGAGAGAGTAGTTTGTTCAAGAAAGAGTGATGGATACTTTATCCATTATAATTTTAAGAGTCAGTTGACAATCAAATTAAGTATCACATGTATAAAAATTCTTGGTTAAATTATTATATCAAATGGTTGTTCTTTCACCTGATTAATTAATACAAGCCTTTCTATAATTTTTGTTCCTATTACTAAAAACTACAAGCATTGAGAGGCATAATCTCAATATAAGGCAGAAAGACATGTATTAATTAATACAAGTCTTTCTACAATTAAATGGACCAGTTCCTTCGTTCAAATAAGGCAGAAAGACATGTATTATTAGTATTATTATTATTATTATTATATTTGAGAGTTTTCAGGTAGAAATAAATTCTGAAAATGAATTGCCTGAAATTTTTTAAGGTACTCTCACAACAAACTTGTGATTTCAACTTGTATTAATCAAAATTTTTAAGTAATGTCATATATTAAAAATAGTTTTTTTTTATTGAAGGTCATCACCTCGTAACGTAATATTTTATTCCTACTAACAATGTCGTCTCTTATCACCATTTCCATTTTAATAATCTTTCTTACTCTCCCCTTTATCTATGTCTACATTCTCCACCTCCTATTCTCTACCTCTATCTACCACTGAATGTTTGTTAAAAAAAAAAAAAATTTGGACCGTCTTTTATAAATACGTACCAAAATATTGTGTGTTCTTTGAGTTGTCGAATTTTTTTTATTATTTACATTATTTCTAGAATAGTATATCACAGCGTCGTAGCATATTGCCCACACTAAATTCTTATTTGAGAAGTATTTTATTGTATTATGTTTTGTGTTGTTTAAAATTTTTTTTTTGTTTGCTTGTGTGTAAACATATATATGTTTGGTATCAAACCTGTACAGTTTGGTGACAAATAAGTTTTATGATAAATATTTGTATGTTTTGATACCAAGATATTAAATACGTTTAATATCTTGGTATCAAACCATACAAATAATTGGTATAAAACTTAATTTATAAGGTAATAAATATTTATTTAATTTTTTTTGTTATTTTAAATAATTATTATTTAAGACATTTCTTTTCTCGATAGATTTGAAATGAGTCCATGGTCATTTTACTTTCATCACATGAGACCTTTAATTAATTTATCCCATTTTTATTTGCATAGATTCTATTTTGAGTTATTTTTAAATGTTGATATTAGATTTCTCATTTATTCTAATTATTTTTGTTATTTACAAATAATAATTACAAACAATCTAACAATAAATAACCTTTTATCCTTATATTAACCTAACTCTGTTTAGATATTTTCTCTTCCTTGCTCATCTATCTTCTTCTTGTTGTAATTATTTGGTACTAATTATTTATGGTCAAATTAAGGTTTTCAAGATGATTTACGTAATTAATATTCTCATGTATGTGTTATAGGTCATGATTGGTTTTGAAAACGATTTAAAACATACTTATTCCTATTGAAATTAAGGAATTAAGAAATTAAGAAGTCTATGAGTAGTAAAATATGATGTTTTAGAGGATTCCAATAGCAATTATGTGCTTATCAATTACAATTGTAGGATGTGTTTTATATGTGATTAGACTTGAAATGTTTTCATGGACTGATCAGTTGCTTCTTTTAATTTCTATAGTCACCTATCCCAATTATGTACCTTGAGATAGGACGACAGAGCGCAATTGATTTTATGCCTTTTGTGTTGCAACCGTAGATACCTCTCCAATTTGAGTGAGAATGGCAATAAGGTTAGGATTAGGGCCGCCACCCACAAGAGAAAGCCATCGAGATACACACAAAAAATTGTTGGACATGATTAAAACAGTAGTGCATGATTAAAACTATTATTGCATGATGTAATATGATTCAAAAACAGTGTGAAGAGTGAACCTAATGCAGGTGATTTATAACTGATTGATGAAACGTAAATGATGCTGGGGATCAAAATTAATGATAGAACTTTGAAATCTTGGACATGTATTTTTTTTTTTAAAAAAAACAGAAGAATCTTGTACTTGTATGAAAACATTTTAGGTCAAACACTTTATACTGAAAATTAAAGTATTTGGCTTGAACTTTAATTTTCTCGTGACAAAAGTGATAACAATCATGTTGTAATAAGATTATTGACAAATTCCTGTGCCGAAATAAAGAGACTCAGACATTGCAACAATTTATTGATTGAGAGCACTATGAAATATAAACTCACGTCCATATGTGGAGTAAGTACATTGTGACCTTGTGTCGTTAATCTGACCTTAAAACATGTGTAGCATATGTAGTAGTGATGAATCAAATAGATGTAAAAATAATTAAGTACATTGTTAAATAATAAAACTAAGATTGAAATCTTGAAATCCCTCTTCTATTATTTTTATGTGTGTATTTCATTATATATGAAATATATATTTATATGTCATCAAATTATTTTATCAATAATCATCAAAACTTCTAAAAAAATGTAATATACTTGACAATGATCTACATATGATGGAGGTTTACTTTGCACAGCTGTAAAAAAACAATTCCTGAAAGCGTTCCTCAGTAACATCAGACACGTTGGCCGATTAAATTCTTTGAGCTAAGATTTTAGAAATAGTCACTGTCATTTGTCCATTTAATTCACCAAATCCGAATATCATCTCGTAATTTCATTTAAATTGTTCAAAACATAAAATACTACTCCCTCTGGTCCTAAATATAGGACCTAGATAAAGAATTCATTTTGGTCTTAAATATAAGACCTAATTACATTTTTTGTCACCTTTTTTCTAAATTATCTTTCTTCTTCTTAACAACTCCTTAATACTAGTGAAGAGTTATAAGAATATATATGAGGTAGTAGAAATTTGATAGTAGAAGAGCTACTAAGTAATTAAACTAATTAAGGAGGGGTATCATTGGAAAGACATCTAAAATTAAGTCTTCCTTAATCTCCCCAAAAAAGTCATCTAGGTCCTATATTTAGGACCAGAGGGAGTATCATTTTCCAATTCGCAATGCCATGAACTTCTATAAACACCTAAAACAAAAACAGGGGTTTGTAGGGTTGAGAAAAAGAGAGAACATCAATTTATGGAAAAACGTTAAGTAGTTTGTTCAAGAAGAGTGATTTATACTTTCTCCATTATAATTTTTAAGAGCCAGTTGACAATCAAATTGAGTATCACATATATAAAAATCTAGAGGTCTATTTTGCTTCCTCAATCTCTAAAAAAGTCATTTGTTTCTTATAATTAGGATAGGGACTCATTAGATTTGATAAAATCTCAAACAAGAGAGATTCACGAATCTGGCGCTCACCAAAAACATTGTTTTACTTCCAACATGGATACACCACCTTAAACTCCATCCTATGTAACAACAAATCAGCTCCCAAATCACAACTTTAACTTCCTAAACAAAACTTTACACCTACCTATCATTCTCTCTTTCCCTCCATAAAATCCCTCACTCCTTTATTCCTCATGCATCTTCACTTCTCATTACAACAACAAACAACAAAAACAACAAAATCTCTATTCATATCATTAGTACATTACCTAAGTCACCATGAAGTCATCTCTCTTCTTCTCACTCACTCTCCTACTAGTGTCCCTCCATTATTCCACCATCACTTTTGCTCAATCCCCGGCGATAGCTCCGACAAAAGCCGCCCCTGCTGCCGCCCCCACCGCCACCCCACCAGCTGCCTTAGTCCCCACGTTACCACAACCACCTTCAGACAACACACCTGACACTCCCACCGCCTCAACTGACATCATAGGCGTCCTAAGAAAGGCCAAATCTTTCAACACATTCATCCGCCTCCTAAAAATAACACAACTCATAAACCAAATCAACTCTCAACTCGTCTCCACAAAATCAGGAGGCCTCACTATATTTGCCCCAGATGACTCTTCTTTCTCAGAACTCAAACCAGGATTTCTTAACTCCCTCAATGATGCACAAAAACTTGAACTCTTACAGTTCCATGTCCTCCCCATGTATGTCACTAGCAACAACTTTGACACCCTCACCAACCCGGTTCGAACTCTGGCTGGGGAAAGACCAGGGAAGGTGGACCTTGATGTGATTAGTTATGGAGGGAGTGTGAACATATCAACTGGGGTGGTTAATACAACAGTGACTGGCATTGTTTATACTGATAAGAATCTTGCTATTTATAAGGTTGGTAAGGTGCTTCTTCCTCTTGACTTCTTTGCCTCTAAGTCTAAGTCACCTGTGTCAGCTCCGGCGCTTTCTCCAGCAGCTGCAAAGGCTAAGGCACCTAAGGCTGACAAGGATTTGTCACCAACATCGTCGGAGGATTCATCAGATTCGTCCCAGGTTGTTCCTAGTAAGGAGAATTCTGGCGATGTTAGATTGATGAGCTTCAATGGGATGTGGGTGTCACTTGGAGTTGCTTCCATTGCGGTATTCATGGCATAATTTATGAACCTGATTAGGATCAATATTATATTTACCGGGAATCTTTATTTATATTATCTACATATACATTATACTTGAGTGATTCTATTTGATGTTGGAACTTGGAAGTGAAGACAGTATAGTGGTGTGGTTATGAGAGGGGAGCAAGAGTTGCATTTTTTCCTTTTTTTTTATTTGGGCCAGGTGATGGTCATTTATGTCTGAATTGATTTTACTTTAATGAAAGGTTATGTTTGATTTTCGACCATTTGATTTGAATTGGTTTAATTAGCACGGTTAAGCATGACTTCCATAGACAGATTGCCACTACGTATTAGAAGTCTCCATATGTAACCATTATTTTATATATACTTTTTCTTGAGCCATTAGCAACATCTATGTATATATGCAAATGCAGTACTCTTGCATTTGAATGCGAAAGTGCATTAGATCAAGCTAACAGCACTATCTATAAAATAATATCTATCTAGACATGAGATTCTGTAGTAATAAGAAAAACAGAAACAAAGAGACAGGTAAAAGGAAACAAAAAAAAAAAAACAAGGTCCTCAAGTCGGTGTGCCACAGCCATTCTGTTGATGGAGAGCCTCTAGACGTTCCTTGGCCCGTTGAACTTTTGACTGAAGGTAAAAACTTCCATTCTTGGAATTGCTTTCAAACAAAACGTCATACCTCTGCACAGAAGAATGTTTTAGAAACCAACATATCATAAATTAATAGGTAAATAACTGAAAACATGCGAAACTACAAAGCTCTTGCTAACCTTCAAAATTTCTTCCCAGGGCGTTTCCTCCGTCACGCCAAGAATCTGCCGAGCTTCTTGATCTGTCATGGCTTTCCCAGCTCTGCGGATGGTATTCTGTATTGTCTCTTGTGCAACACCGTTTTTTGAGGCATCTGCAACAACAACTTGTCAAGAACATGACAGAATAAACAGCCACAAAATACTGGATGGAGCTTAGTGAACTAAATTCCTCTTTGGCGTGATAAGGACTTATTAAAACATATTCATCACTCAACTTCACTACACCAAATATCACTGTAGAAAGACTGACTCCACAACCAAACACATACCTAATAAAAGCCAACATCTGGAGATAAATTTAAGAACTAGATATTTAGACAGAGATCAATGCTTTGGACAAATTAAAACTAGTTTATGGTAGAAGTGTACGTTGCAGAGTGCCAAACACCATAATTCATTTGACATTCCATAAAAGGTCAACGAAAAGGAAGAAAAAAGCACAAGATTGGAGAACCATGACATCAAAAAGGCATATCGGTAAAAGAGGCTTTTGATATTGTCAAGGAGACCTTTTAATTCTTTGTAAACACAAAGTTCCAATTTTATATGGTCCAGGATCTCTGATCAAATCTCTTTACTGATGCTTGCAACAACCTTCTTTGTACATAAACTTCATCAATTTGCTACCATATTATCCTTGAGCAGATCCATAATAACCATAAAAAAAAAATCACTTAGAACCAACCATTAAACTAGCTTTAACCAAGTACATACATAGACATAACAAATCAGAGAAACTTATTATCTTTCTCTCCAGATACTAAGTAAGAAACTCACTAGCAATAGCTTGACGATATGCTTGAACAAATGCTCTAGCTAAAATACCACCACCCATCACAATGAGGTTTGCAAGAATCTTCGCAGCCTGTACAAACAATTGAATCAAACTTAGGATCATATTCAGAATCAGGAACATTGGGAAGACATATATTTCCCTAAAAGGGATAGGGTTGTAAAAAAGGAAGTTTTCTAAACAAAACATTCTATCAGCTGCCACCTACTCCCAAGGCCAACACCTCGTCACTCACACTTTCAAAATCAGACAATTCATCAATTAACCTTTCACATGATTATTTCAGCTAAAATTATAAGCAAATACACTACAGGTTGGTTAAGTCACAACAATAGAAAACACATAGGAATTGAATGAGACACTTAAGCACACTACAAATAAGAACTGTTTCAAGCCAAACCACTAGAGAGGAGCCTACCAATCTTGGAGCAGACACTCTTAAAGTGTATGCAGCCAACCTAATTTCCACCATCTACCCTATTACTCTATTTCCTTCAAAAATGAATAACAAATAATCTCATAAAACTTACCATTGCAGAAGAACCAACCAAAACACCTCTGACACACCCAAGCTTGATTTCCCTTCACTAAATTTGAACTTAAATATATATCACACTGTTATTCTCACCCTGCAATCAATACATCATAAAATCAATGAATGATCCATGAAACAACAGCATGGTATTACATTAGCTTACTAGAGGCAGGTTTACACTTCCAAATTCCAATGCATGAAAATATCATTAACACATATACATAAGACCTCAAGAGATTATAAATAAAAAAAACTTTGATATAGCACATATTAATTGATAATTACATTAAACACCTACAGAATAAGAAATGGGACAAATAGTGTGCTATTTATCTAAGGAGACTAGTTCGTAACCAAAGATTAGAACTTGTTGCGAAACATATCAATAGGAGTAAAACCCTGAATTTCAAAATTCACTAATTACTACAAATTAATGGCAGTGACCAAAATTCATCTATAAAAAGTGGAATCGAAACTATGGATAACAAAAACTGAGAAAAGAATTAAGAGAAATATGGAAGGGAAGGGAAGGGAAGGAAGGGAAGAGAGTTATACGCACCGGAGACGGCGGTGGTGGACGACGGAGAAGGCGGTGGCGAGGAAGAATATGGGTTTAATTAAACCATGAGCTAAATTAACCTACTATATATATGATGGGCCTTGACTGTGGGCTTTTTTTTATTTTGAAAATGATTTTATATAATCATTTTTGAAAATAAAGTTTCAAAAACAAGAAAAAAAACCCGCTAGTAATTTTTAAAAACAAGTTTGAAAAAAAATACTAAGATGTGTTTTTAAAAGAAAATGTAGATTTTTTGTTTTTTAAAAAACTATTGTGAAAACAATTTATCAAACATGTTATTTTTTTCTTTTTTCTTTTGTTTTAAATCCAAAAAAAAACTGATATCAAACTCTAATAGTCTAATCACTTTTGTTCTTAAACATAACAAAGTAACATTAAAAGTAAACTTCTAATAACTTAACTAAAATATCCTCAATTAAAATATGATGCTACTTTTAAGATGCCTCTAGTTGAGTTAGTTTCGATTTGTATGCTCTTCTTTTTTCACTTTGTTACACATTTTATGTCCAATAATAATGACATTTTTAGTCCTCACCGCTACTTTCTAATGTGTAGGTAAATATTGCAACTTCACATATTTTTATTGAGATAATATCTTGATGTAATCTTATTTATGTAATCTTTTCTAAACACTCACGTGCCCATTTCATATAGCATATAGTAATATCTAAGTTCTTCTAATCTTCATCATTTCGCATGATTTGCTATAGATTCAGCCTATGTTGATGCTTAGCCAAATATTAAAATTTAGCCCGTTTCATATTTTCTGGCGGCAAGAAATCCACAAAATTGGTAAAAAAAAACACAAACATAATAAAACACTAAACTCTCAGTCCCTCACAACAAACTGACTTGATTCATATATTTCACAAAAAGAATTGGACAACCAAAAAGTATACCAAAAAAAAAAAAGAAAAACGAAAAATGGAGAAAGATTTATTCAAAAACCACTACAAAATGTGAACCTTTTCCCTCCTCAATTCAATCGAATCATACCCCAACATAATCACCAAGAACAAACATCCAACCTCACATTAACAACATACCACATATCTTCATTACATTCTTCATTCTCATCACAACCATAATCCCATCACTGCAATTCCCAAAATACCCCCCAACATAACAACATCCCTCCTCTCCTTCAATCCCACCACTCCAGAATCATCCGCAGGAGAAGCATCAGACCCATCAGCAGCCTTCTTCTTGGAAGCCTTCTTCTTCTCGGCGGCGGGCCCCGGAGCCGGAGCCGGAGTCTTAGCCTCAAAGAAGTCCCTAGGAAGAAGAACCTTATCAACCTGATAAACAGCAAGCTGACTATCCGTATACACAGTGCCACCAACAGTAACGTTGACCACACCTGTGGTCATGTTGACTTGGTTACCTGACCCCGTTACATTAAGTGCCAGCCTATCTGGATCAGCCCCTGCTTGAGTTCTAACAGGATTACTCAAAGTGTCAAAATTTGAGAGAGAAACCAATGTGGGCAATATGTGGAATTGAATAAGCTCGTTTTTTTGTTGGTCATTGAGGGAGTTTAGAAATCCTGGCTTGAGATTTGTGAATGCATTGTCATTGGGGGCAAATAATGTGATGCCACCACTTGTGGTTAATAGTTGGGAGTTTATTTGGTTTGCTACTTGGGTTGTTTTGAGTAGGCGGATCAATGTGGTGAAGCCTCCTGCTTTGTTGAGAATTCTTATGATGTCTGTTGGTGGTGATGATGGAACTGGAGCTGAGGCCGCCGCCGCGGGAGCCGCCGCAGGCGACTGAGCCGAGGCGGTGAAGAGGCATAGAGTGAGGAGGAGAAGTGAGAGGTGATGTTTCATTATGGTATGTGGGGGTGTATGTGGTGTTTTTGTGTGTGTGTGTGTGTGTATGAGTGGTGAGGAGAGGAAGGGGGGTTTATTAATATATGGGGTTAAGGGGATGGGTTATCTTAAAGTTGGGATTAAGAAAGGATAGTGGTTAGGATATGTGAGTGTGTATTAGATGAAAGGTGGTGTGTCAAAGTATTACAGAGAGGAAGAGAGGGTGTGATTTGAGATGAGTGGAGTGGCCAGTTGGGTATTGCTTGGGAAGGAAGGTAACATGGTGACAAATGTGAATGAACAAAAAAGAAAACAATGATTGCGTAGCATTTACTTGTTCATATAAAATAAAGGAAAAACTATTTTGCAGCTACTTGGATTATGCCTCAATTGTTGTAAACACAAAATGTATTTGATTGATGAAATTAAAGATAATATTAATTAAGTTGGTTGATGTGAAATATCTTTTCTTTATATCATCTTTAGTAACTTGGACTCTCTTGATTATTTTTGAAGGACCATCAGTAAAAGCATTTTAATAAAAACTTGACAAAAGTTATAAATATGCCATGAATCTTAGAACTAAAACCCACTCAAACATGTTCTAAGATTATATTTAGAACTTAAAAGAAGTCATTGTGTTCATTTACCTTTATCTTTATGGTTTAAGTATGTTTTTAGCCCTTTAAGTTTGGAGAAAGTCATGATTTAATCCTTTAATTTTGAAAAGTGTGTTTTTGATCCCTAACTTTGAACAAAGTCATGTTTAAGTCCCTAAACTTTGAAAAGTATTTTTGATCCCTTAATTTTGGATAAAGTGATGTTTTTAGTCCTTCCAAAAACGGCTAAAACGTATTTTTGGTCCCTTCCATTTTCAAAGTTAAGGGATTAAAACATGACTTTATGCAAAGTTAAATAACAAAAAACAGACTTTAATCCAATTTGAAAGGACTAAAAACACATTTTTCAAAGTTAAATTACTAAAATATGACTTTGTCCAATGTTAAGGGACTAAAAACACAATTATTAAAAGGACTAAAACATGACTTTCTCCAAAGTTAAGGGATCAAAAACATATTTAAGTCTATCTTTATTTACTTAATAACAATACTGGCAAAATAAAGTTAGGGTAATGACTATGCTAATAAATTAAATTAAATAGTTGAGTTAAAAAGAAATGATTGCATGAATAGAAAGAAAACATGAACATAAATTAAAAATGGAGAGAAAATATAGGGAGTATAGTTTATTTTCCTCTTTCTGAGATCATAAAATGAAAAAAGAGCAATGTTTGCTAAAATCTTAAGGAAGAAGGCTTTAGGGTTGAACCCAACCCCATAGATGTTAGCCCATCACCTACGATGAGAATAGATGCTAACTTGGTGTTGATTGTTTGCGGGTCACCTCTGCTTCTTGATTAGTATAATAATTATGACAATCAGTCTCCCTAATTGAGCAAAAGCAACTGCTTTTAAATATCATTACAACCTTTTTTGCTTTAGAAGATCATACATTTCCTCCTTTTGCAGGCCATGATCCTTATTCATCGTTCAATGTTCACCATTCAAACAAAGTGTAACTATATAGCTAAAAAGTTTGGTGCTATTTTAATACCTCGGCCAAAGCCATAGATATCTCTTTAAAAAGATAAATAAAAGTTCACATTATATATATATGCCATTCGCAGAAGATAATTAAATTAGCGTTACGTATCAATCATTGAATGTATTCAGTTCAAAAAAACCAATCGTTGAATGTATGGATATATAATTAACAATTCATTTAAACTTAATAAATTCCTGCAAAAATATTAAAGCTAATAAATAAAAATAGATATTTCAGTTATCAAATCGATTTTGTCAGGGTCCATACAATTAATTGGTTTCAATTTCATGTAGTGTAAACCAAGTCAAATTGGATTTTACAAAAGACGGGAGGAAAAATGCCAAAATGGTTATATATTACCATCAGATGTAAGATACATGAACTGAAACGAAATTGACACCCTCCCATAGACTTGACCCTTTTCACATTCTCTATAGCAATTTCAGACTCTCAGTCCAACGCTATTTACCAATCCAATGACCCCATGTTATCTTGAATTTTGATAACCAGTACTTGAAAAAGTTGTGTAGAGGAATTGAGAAGAGCCAATACGATGTTATAAGTACGATCAAAATCCCAAACATTCATAAAAGTACTTGTTACTTGATACTTGATAGGCACATCTCAACAAACACAAAACCAAGAAAAACATAAAAAATACTACCTATTGAAGTGTTCCTCAGGGGCAATCAATAAAATTGGAGCAATATTTAAAAGATTAGAATATTTCCTATGCAAAGATGACACACAAAAATTGAGAAACTGTACTAAGAACACCGATTATGTATATATATACACACATATCTGACAACCACTATGAAGTTTAACTTCTACAGACGAGCAACCGTGTCGCCTTCAACGAAATGTACATCTGTACTACCCATTATATATGGTCACAAGAACACTTTGACCTAGTAATTAGAAAAAGAATACCAAAAAACATGCACATATGACCATGAAAGAGATGTATGAACTAAGAGGTGGATCTACCAAAAAGATGTTTATTGAATAATACATCCACATCTTGATACAGAACGTGAGAAGATTGCATAAATTACACGCTTGTGTTCTTCATTTTCATGCTCTACTACTTCGAACCACCATTCATATCGGTATCTCTCTCCTTTAGCGCAATTTCTGCTTTTATTTTCTTTGGAACAAAATCTGGACAAGCAAAAGCAATGTATAAACAACCATGTGAATTAAAGCAAACTTTCAGGTGATAGTCTATTACACTAAGACTAGCAGTAATATATGAATGAAAATTACCTGATAGAAACTCGTATCTGCTATGATTGTTTACAACAGATGCTGAAAGAAAAATACATGCATGTTAAGAACTGATCATGTTCAATGACATAAATACCATATTAATTTTAAAGAGTAAAAGATAAAGCCTTAGTAAGTTATGGCAACAAAGATTAAGGGTGAATGTTTTCTTTTTTTTTTTTTGGTGACAGATTAAGGGTGAATGTTTTAGGCATAAGAACAGCCCAAAACAATTTTAGGTGTGGTTTACTGCTACTAATAGCATGAATGGACAGTCAATAAAACTAAAAGCTTGCTGTCATAGAAAGATGTTTCATTAAAAATAACAAAGTTCAATTATTTTACTATAACACCCTCCCTTTTAGAACTAGCCTAAATCAAACCCAAATGAAGCTGATGAATCCAAATCTGTGACCACGCCAAATATGGTTATAGAAAGCAGATGTTATTCAATTACTGTAACATCCTCCCACTTAGACCTAGACTAAATCAGAATCAAATGATGCTGGTGAATCCATAGAAGATGTTATTTAATTACAGTATAGAAGAAACACTCAGAAAGACAGATGAAACTAAATGTTTCAATTTTATGAATGCCTAAATTCACATTCTTAGGAGAGAGCTTCCTCTATATACCATATGATATGACAATTCATGATGTGTCACATCAGTTGTTTGCCCAAGTCCCTTGTACAAGATTGATTATTGGTACAATATCCTTAATCCTAGTAGAACATAATCAAAATTGTTCCAATTGCCTCAAAAGAAAGAGGTAGACAGAATCATCCAACCTTAGGCTGAAAAGTATGAATATGAACATCAGCAGGAAAATCTTCCCTCAACATAAAAAATTTATTGGGGTAGTCCAAATTCAAATGTCTAACATTTCATAACTAATGTTTAGTTCAAGTTTCTAAATAATTCAAAACTATCTACTCTAAAAGAGACACAGACAATAACTAAGCTATGAAATTCAGGAGGGGAAAATAAAACATAACAAGTCAACACAAATTATTAACAGCTATGAACAATTTAACAAGTGGAAAAGGATGATTACATAGGTGTTTGTAAGCAAGAGACTTGTTTCGATTTGCAACACTGAAAGCATAACTATCTCGCGTGAATTGCTTGAGAAACATCTCCTGCAACAAGAATTATCAATCAGGGTGGTCTCTTAACAAACACACAAGTCCAAAGTTCCAAACTTTAACATCAAATAAGAGAATTGAAACACAAACAAGTAAAATTGATCAAAATAAAGAAGAAAATACCGTGGCTTTGCTGATGACAAAAATGGCTTCCTGGGAAACACGCAAGTCAACATCTTGATCCATACTTATAGTCCTGACACGATTCATGGGGATCACATAGTTTTTGGAATCTTCATCTTCAAAAAGTTTCAATTTTTTTGAGACTTTGTTTTTGTTGGTGGGTTTGGTTGAGCTAGCATGCCCATTTGTGATCACAGTCTTGTTTTCATGAAGGTCTTTCTTTTGGGGTGTTTCATCTGAGTCTTGTGAACTGATGATAGCTTTGTGTTCCTTGTTATTCACATAACAATCAGAAAAGTAAAGTCTTTGCTTTTTCTTGTGTCTCTTGTCTTTGCTGTCGTCAAAGTGGTTATCTTTTCTGGGATTGGAAGCTTTGTTCGAGGATTTTGAGGTATCAGCAGCAGCTTCGGTGTTGTTGAATTCAGTGTTGGAGTTTTTGGAGGAAGCCATTGAAGGGTTTTTAGAGTTTTTCTGTTTTTCAGTGACAGTCTATCTCTTTTGGTTTATCTCTTTTTTCTTGTTATTATAATTTCAGAGACAAAACCCACTTAACTATTTGGGCCTCTTGGATTGGCTTCTTTGATTGGGCATTTCTTTTTTTCCTTTGGAAAGTTTTTTATATTGGATGGAGCCCATTGAGACTATTTGGGCCGTTTAGATTGAGCCCGTTTCTCTAAGATATTGTCCATCTGGCTGATATATCCATTTTGATGTTTGTTGTTTTGCTTAGTTTGGGTGCAAATGATTGGCCAATTAGTTATAGTAAATGGTTTAAACATTATCTAAGCTAAGATGCTTAGCTTGGTTGTTGTTGGCCCTCAATCTAGCAAGCACTTGAGATCCAACTTAACCCAACTTTTTAATATGGAAAAATGTCATACTCAAATTTGGATCTAGCAATATATTCTCTCTAGTCATATTTATAGGGCCCTAGATTTGAATTTGGTTGATCCACAACATAGGAGCTCACCTTACATTTTCTCATCATTTGATGTGTTTTTCCTATTATACCCCTAACTCTCTTTTATGGTCACTAAGCTCATATATTTGTCTCTCTTAACAGACTCATAAAAAGTAAAAGTAATATTGTAAAGATGTATATTCCATTAAAACACAAAATGAAAAATATTAGTCTCTTGACTACTATTTAATAAGAGTTCAACTGTCAAATTACGCTTCTTAAGAAAACAAATAAAAATAATTTTTTCTCTGAAAAAAATTATTTTTATTTGTTTTCTTAAGAAACGTGGTTTGACAGTTGGTTGGAAACTTAGACTCTATGAATAATAGTAGTCGAGAGAGTACTAGTTTTCATTCCGTGTTTTAATTGTTTTACATCATTTTTCAATAAGATTGCCTTTTATACAAACATACATGTTCTTTGTAGAGAAAAAAAAACTTTAGTTTTTTTTCAAAATTCAAATGTATTAATCATTAATTTGATAATTAATGAATTTTTTGGACAGAGATGGTCAGCTAGCGTGAACCTTGAATTATATTCCTAACTTAAGCTTAATGTTCCCCGCATACACTGCCCATGTGTGTGTATAATATACCTGGATAATGTTCTTACTAGCTGGCTAGCGTGGAAACAAAAGCAACCTAAGGGAATATATATCTCCACAAGATCCTTATTCCGTCACGTTTCTGTTTCAGCTGATTATATGTGTGTGTGTCTGGTGTCTGATTGTGTCTGATTATCTGGACATGTCGTAATGTCGTCTTAGCTTGAATATCATTTAATTTAAGTATGCGTACATATGTTTATAGATGGCTGCTCGCTTAATTAAACTTGGATAGATCTTGTAATTTCCATATTGTATAGCCAACACTAAAATGAATATATACAGTACTTTATAGTGGCCACGGCGGCGGCGGCATATTCATATTTGGACTTATCACTATCTCAACTGCATCAAATTGACACTTCAATTTCGTTGCCTGACGCTGATAAGGCTTTGCTTTGAGCAGTTAATTTAACGCACGTACAGATTTCCACATTTGCGATAGAGTTCCAATCCACGTGTGAATACGTGGAGGCTTATATATAGAACATGTAATAACAATATGTCAAGTGATCGATATGTTTCATTCCACATAGCAAGTGTTATTTATAGGTATACACACCCACCCTATTTTACCCTATTAAATATAAAAAAAATTAATATTATTTCAATAATCTACTGTTAAACGAGGGTAGATTAGATATATTTATAAAAAATAGCATATTTAATATTATAACTTCCACTATTTAGTGTATATGAGAATTAATTGAAGTAGACTTACAAATATACACTACCTTCAATTTTAACACTACAAAAAAAACGGGTCATTCCAGCGCAACCTTACCGGCGTTTTGATCCAAAACGCCTATATGAGACGCATACCGGCGTTTTTACCCAAAGCGCCTATATGAAAACGCCAATAAATTTGGCGCGCGCTTCCCGCCTTTTTTCCCGCGTTTCCATATCGGCGTTTTGGGTATAACAAACGCCGGTATGGTTTTTAAATTTAAAAAAGAGGGGCTGACAGTTTTTTTTTTATTTTTTTATTCAGAAAACCGCATATAGGCGTTTCTTCAAACCGCCTATATGCGATTAAATATTATTTTAATCGCACATAGGCGTTTTGAGAAACGCCTATGTGCATAACGTGCATTTAATATGCACTTTATGCGCATATCGGCGTTTTGAAAAACGCCTATCTGCGCATTAAGTGCATATTAAATGCACTAAATGCATATAGGCGTTTCTCGAAACGCCTATATGCGATTAAAATAACATTTAATCGCATACAGGCGTTTTGAGAAACGCCTATATGCATTATTTACATTAAAATAATGCATATAAGTTTTTCCCTGAAACGCCTATATGCATTAGAAAGCATATAGGCGTTTCCCTGAAACGCCTATATGCATTATTTTAATGTAAATAATGCATATAGGCGTTTGGCAAAACGCCGGTACGCACCTCCGTTCCCTATAAATAGCACCTCCCTCCTTTCGCAAAGTTGCTCATTTTCTCGTTTTCTTCTATTTTTCTTCTCTTCGTCTCTCATTCAATGTTGCTGTTGCTTTGTTTTTTTTGCTAGTTTTGCTGATGTTTTTTATTCCGTGTTTTTTGGTGGTATTTGATTTTATAATGTTGATATGATCTTATTGCTTTTCTTTTACATATTGCTTGTTGTTTTGATTTTATATATTTGGGTATCATGTTTTATGAATTACTCTTGTTATTGCATATGTTTATATATATTATTCTTTATGTGTATGTAACTTTGGGATTAACATATTATTCCTTATGTCTTTGAACATTTTTCTTCCTGGTTCTAAACAATCAGGAAGAAAAATGTTTTTTATTTTTTTTTTCAAAACACATACCGGCGTTTTGCAAAACGCCGGTATGAAATATTATTATTTAATACCGCACATAGGCGTTTTATAAAACGCCTATGTGCATAAATAAAAAAATATTATTTCTGCATACCGGCGTTTTGCCCCTCGTCTAGGCGTTTTCCAAAACGCCGAGATGCCGCATTTCGACGGCAAATTTATAGGCGTTTTGCCAAAACGCCGTAGCGCTATTTCGCCGGAAAATTCCGCCGGTGCGAGGCCCTATAAAACGCCGATATGGGCCCCGTTTTTTGTAGTGTAACTATAAAAGTTATTTGACTTTTTTTGGGAGATTGTGGGAGCAAATTAGACTGGTATGTCTTAATATATGCAACATGTAATTATATTATATGATATCTTATAAGTATAATAACTTAGTTTTAAAGACAAATATAAAAAGTCTGATGAAGTATTTTGTGTCCTTAATTTTTTTCAAAAAAGTGAACGAACTCCAATCTGATCTTATAACAAAGGCTATGTTAGAGTAATGTGACCTGGGAGTTACGTGGCATTATTTATGGTATGGCCCCCGGCATTTATGAAGCGGTTTTGATATTTCATCATCTAGGCATTCAATGTAACAAGTCAATTGATGAATACTTGGCGAATCAGTGTTTAAGGATCATGGGATAACATTATCTCAATTCTCAGATAAGATTTGGCAACATTTGAAAAGTTGCATGCACTTCAATTTATTAAAAAAATATAAATGTTATCTTAAAAATCCAGATGATACAGTTTAGGGGATAAAATCTGCGCGTCCTGAGAATTGTATGGTTGGGAGTTAGGTCAAGGTTTTGTTGTGGAAGACAACCAGAACCAACAACCATCTTTAATATATGCTTGAATATTCAATTATGCAATACTATTAGGTTTATGCTTTGTCTCGTCATATTTAACATTAAATATCAACACTATCATTTAACATTAAATATCAACACTATCATTTTGGATGGCCCAACCATATGGGAAAACATGTACCAACAATCACAATAATCAATGGACGCCCCAATCAGAAGCAAACCAAGTTTGGGACCATAAAAAGGTAAAAAAAGAGAAAAGGAAAGCCGATCCAAATTAAAGGATGAATGAGTAATAATGTGAAATTACAAAGTAGCCTTTTCATTGTGATGAAAAACACAAGAAACGACAAACCTTCCTTTCTGTCATTTTGGTTTTGGTGCCAGCAGATCTGAAACCAATTATCTTTTGATTTGTTGTTCACATGCAAGGCTTGATCTGTTGCCTTGAATAGAGATAAATCTCCCCCACCCCTCCCACTAACACATGATTAATAAAAATCAAGATTTTATTCCAACCACATTGGCATGTTTGACTTCGCCCGTGACATTAAATTTACTCCGTTTGTTGCCTCCTCATTCATTACCTCAATCATCAAAACATAGTGCCTCCCTAAGCTAGCTTGTCAATATGAAGTTTTGATCTTAGTTCAAAATAAAAATATGAAGGCTTAATTAGCTAGGATCAACTTAAAGAATTATAACTTACTATAAGCCTATATCTTGACCAAACTTGCAAACCCAAGTTTAAACATGCAAGAACCGACTGATTAAAGAGAGAGAGACAGAAGAATAGAATTTTTATAAACAAATTACAAACAGTTTGTTGTTGACAATTTTTCACTTATTAACAATGGATATTTTGGTTGTCATTGGCAATTTAAGATTTGTATAGTATTAATTGTCTTCATTAGGACCTAAAAGAAATTCTCCCTTGACCAAACAGTCAAACTCTTATATTACAATGTACATCTTAAAATTTTAACACAAGATCTAGTTCATAGTATGCGTAATTTTCGTGTATTAAACTTCATATTAAAGGCAACAAGTGGTAATACTAATTTTTATATTTGCTATAGACTAATTAATTAGAAATTTGTAATGAGAATGAACTTGATGGTATCTGTCTTCAAAATACACATGCCTCCAATTCATTTTGTAATTAGTTGATGTTTCATGTTTAGCTTAATAATTATTATAATACTCCCATTGTCCTCATATATGTCAGAAATTTAAATGAATTTGTCTCTTTATTACAAAAAATTAATTAAATGTTTAGCTTAATATTTAATAAGTTTTTTCCTATTTTATACATAATTATTCTCTCCTTTTCTTTCACATCCACTTTTACTTGTATCATTATTAATAAGTAACATAGTTCTCTCTTTATTTTTCAATTATTTTTTCAATCTGCGACATTTTTCTTTTTTTTTGCCATGTAGCTTCTGGACATATACACATGGAATGAGTATCAAAAGTATACACGAACACTAAGTGCCATACCTAATGATGAGAAGGGGACTGGTAGTAGCTAGTAGCTACTTCACGCGCCCATTTTCACCGACTTCTTTTTTCTTCTACGTCCTCACACGTTCCCCTTCTTTCTTTTCTTTACTTTTCTTTATCTCATCATTAATCTTTTTAATTTTCTCCAAATGCCCGCGACGTTGTGTATCTTATTTCTTATGTAAAATCACCAAAGTCAATTTTACTTTTTGACGTTTATTTACAAGCACTAAACGCCACTACTAAGCATTATTCTTACTTAGACTCTTAATACGTTGCACCTATATATCTCCTGCATGATAACTATTACGCCACATCATTTAGCTTTCCCTCTCTTTTCAAAATGGTAAATCTAATATTCTTCTTCACACTTCAAATTTCCCTCTCTCATGTTCTAAGTTCACACTACACACAACCGCTATTGCTGACAAAAATTAGGAAGCCCCCAACTATTGTGTGTTCATCCACATTAAAATAAAAATTAAAATGAGAGATAGAACTGCATTGTGGTCCCCAAAAAATATTAATATCAAATAAGTTTAAATGACTTGTTAATAGTATTTTTTTTAAAAAAATGTACATTCCAAATTTTAAAATCTTAAATTTGTCATTTTCATATATTAATAGTTCTTAATACCTATATAAAAATACTTATTTGAATTTTAAGATTTGGAAGGTAAGATTTTTTTGTCATTTTTTCTAGTAAGTTTAAATGACTTGTTAATAGTACTTTTTACAAAAAAAAAACATACATTCCAAATTTTAAAATCTTAAATTAGTCATTTTCATCTGTTAATAGTTCTCAATACCTATATAAAAATACTTCTTGAATTTTAAAATTTGGATAGTAAGATTTTTTTTTTGTCATTTTTTTCTAGTAACAACTCATGGAATCTAATCCAGTATTTTTTTTTTAACTTGGCTACCAAATGACAAGATCTCATATAGGAGTACCTTTCAAAGACAAAACACTGGCTTTTCAAAGATAAGCCAAAGCAGTATACTTGATTAGCTCACAAATTTGTAACTTGTAACCTTTGCATAAACAGGACAAGAAAGTAGCCTAAGAAGAAGATGATAATGATGCTGACATACTTTTCCATACTTATAAGATACTACCTCCGGTCCTAAATATAGGACCTAGATAACTTTTTTTTGGAGAGATTAAGATTGCGAAATATGTTATTAAATGATGATATATTTAATATATTTTTAGATAATTCATTAGTTTATAGGTAAAATAAACTAGTTTAAGGGAAAAAATTAGGTAAATCAATTTATAATTAACTTATTTTTTGCTTTTTTAGGATTTTCCAAAAAAGTCATCTAGGTCTTATATTTAGGACCGGAGGGAGTATTATTTTAATGATAACGTGCCCTTCCTGTACTACAATCTCTTGCCTCTACTCTATCTTCTTCTTCTTATGATTCCCTTTAGCCCCTAAGCAACATTAAATACTTACATCTATTTAAAGTATAAGACTGTACTTGTTCTAGCAGATTAAGCCAAGCATTCTTTTGGAAAAGTAATATACTGTAACTGCTTTTCAAAGACATTATCTTTTTGACATTTACTTGACGTAATAGAAAGTGTTTATGTCACAAAGATCTATGCTTTATAAATAGATACTCAAAGGGTATCATTGTTGTTAACCACACTTTTGGTTTTGGTATTTGGTTCTCTGGAAAAAAACCATGAGAACTACTACACATGTACTTTTTCTTTACTTTTTGTTCCTTGGAGTTTTAGCCTGCACTTCTTTTTGTGCCAATGTATCTTATGACCACCGTGCATTGGTCATTGATGGCAAACGTCGTGTCCTCATTTCTGGTTCCATTCATTATCCTAGAAGTACTCCTGAGGTGTGTATGTGTGTGTTTCTGTTTCTTTGAAATGCATGCTTGTATTGTTTTTACAATGGAAGTTTCATAGCTATGGTGGATTTTGTTGTTTCAGATGTGGCCTGATCTTATTCAGAAATCCAAAGATGGTGGATTGAATGTGATTGAAACATATGTTTTCTGGAACAAGCATGAACCAGTCAGAGGCCAGGTTTGGTTATTATTTTCACTTATTCTTGAATTCTGATAGATACTTGATGTTAGTTTGCTCAACCACTACTTACTGTAGAAATAAATGCTGTTTTAATTGGTTGGTTCTTATTAACATCATAGTTGAAAGTAAGTGTGGATTTGGTGTGTTGCAGTATAACTTTGAAGGTGGGAATGATCTAGTGAAATTTGTGAAGTTAGTAGGAGAAGCTGGCCTATATGTGATTCTACGGATTGGTCCATATGTATGTGCTGAATGGAACTACGGGTAAGCTTTCAATCTTTCTTAGTTACTATACTTTTATGTTTTATCACATTTAATTTTATCCCTTCATAATCTTATAAGTGATTTAACTTTTGGACAGTGGTTTTCCTATGTGGTTGCATTTCATTCCTGGAATTCAGTTTCGTACTGATAATGAACCATTCAAGGTAATTCAAATTTTTTCTCCCTTCTCATGTCTGTGTTTGGTTCATTTGATGTTCACCGCCACCTTCACATACTATGTTTCAGAGAGAAATGCAGCGATTTACTGCTAAAGTTGTGGACTTGATGAAGCAAGAGAATCTTTTTGCGTCTCAGGGAGGGCCTATTATTTTATCTCAGGTAAATATGTGGTTCGATATGGGCAAATATTATATGGATAACTTTATAAAGTATAAGACCCGATCCTATTATTTGAAAAAAATTAAGGAAACTAAATATATTCCCTAAAACCATTTATATTTATCATTTTTCTCATAAATTTATCTGACTTGTAAACTGATATATTATCTAATAATTCACAAGTATTTATGAGAGGTCATGTACCATATGTTATTATTAAGTAATTTATCTAACTTCCTTAATCTCTTCGAATTAGTGAACTGGGCCAGATGTAATGTCCATATGCATGATGATGCATGAATAATATCTAATGGATGCTAGAATAATGATTCCTTTGCTAGATTGAAAATGAGTATGGTAATGGTGATATTGAGCCTCGCTATGGTCCTGCTGCTAAGCCTTACGTCAAGTGGGCTGCTGCAATGGCTACATCACTCAATACTGGAGTTCCCTGGGTCATGTGCCAGCAAGCAGATGCTCCAGACCCCATTGTATGTTCCATTTCAAATGTTATCTTTAACTGCTTCAAAGGCTTATGTTTTAGCAAACTGTATTTCTTCATGAATATCTATGTGATTATTTCTGCTTGTTACTTAATTGACATGTACATTGCTTACAGATTAACACTTGCAATGGATTTTACTGTGATCAATTCACACCAAACTCTAACCAGAAACCAAAATTTTGGACTGAGAATTGGAGTGGATGGTGAGCATTCTTTCCCCAAAAATGGTCTTAAGGGATGTGTTTTCTTTTCTTAACTTTACTGTTTTGTCTTTCCAGTTTTATTCCTATTTATAGCTTGTTTGAATTCTTTGGATTTGTAGGTTTCGATCATTTGGTGGTGCAGTTCCCTACAGACCTGTAGAAGATCTTGCATTTGCTGTGGCACGGTTTTTCCAGCGAGGTGGAACATTACAAAATTATTATATGGTAATACATCCTTAACTGATGACATTTCAAGTTTGATAGTGATTTTGTGCCATAAATTTTTTGTTGCTCTGAAACAGTACCATGGTGGGACAAACTTCGACCGAAATTCTGGAGGACCATTCATTTCTACAAGTTATGATTATGATGCACCAATTGATGAGTATGGTATGCAGACTTTCTTGTTTCCACGGTCAATCATTTGATGGGAAAATGGGTTCTTTCATTTTTATAGCATTGTTATTATTGACATTGTAGACTTCACATTTATATAGTTCCAAAAAGAAACCATTTGGTATATACATGAAATATGCTTCTTCTTCTTTTCATCGAAGACAACTGGTATTAACAAATTTTATTTGTGTTGACCAAAAACATGTTGATTGCATGATGCAGGAATTATCAGACAGCCTAAGTGGGGACACCTCAAAGATGTGCATAAGGCCATAATGCTTTGTGAAGAAGCATTGATAGCTACTGATCCCCAGATTAAATCACTTGGTCCAAATTTAGAGGTATATATGGTCTCCATTATAAATATTAATTCTGTCCAAAAGCTCACTTATGCCTCATGTATGACAATAGAATTTATGGATAAACTTGTTCAAACTTCTCATATACGAAGCAAATTTCCTGTCCATATTTCTTCTTTTGTTTGGATATTAATATATAACTTTCGTTATTTAAATCCAGTCTGCAGTTTACCAGGCAGGATCTACATGTGCCGCCTTTCTCGCCAATGTGGGAACCTCATCTGATGCAACAGTAAATTTCAATGGCAATTCCTATCACTTGCCTGCTTGGTCTGTGAGCATCTTACCAGACTGCAAGAATGTAGCACTTAATACTGCAAAGGTTTGCCTCATCAACTTTAGTTTCATGCCACTTGATCTTGTTGATGGCTGATCATTTGGCCACAAATGTGATTATGGTGATCTGCCTAATGAAAATAGATGATCCGGTTGGCTAAATGTATTTTAAAAAGTTGCATTCAATATTCATTTTGTTATTAATCTGTGTAGAATGGATATAATTTATGTTCTTTACCAGTTCAAGAAGGGCTTGAAATAAAGTTCTAACTCACTTCATGACAGGTTAATTCTCCATCTACCATTTCAAGCTTCACAAAAGAAATTTCAAAAGAAGACACTACTTCCTTAAAAGGTTCTACCTCTGGGTGGAGTTGGATTAATGAACCAGTAGGTATTTCAAAAGCTGATGCATTCTCAAAAGTGGGATTGCTGGAGCAAATAAATACAACAGCAGATAGAAGTGACTACTTGTGGTACTCATTGAGGTATATTGGTCTCTGGTTTAGACAGTTATATCTTCTAACCTATTATAATGATCTCCATGATAATATTTCTCTCCTTTCTTGTAACTTTTTATCAGCATTGATCTTGGTGATGATGATGGCCCTCAATCTGTCCTTCACATAGAATCGCTTGGCCATGTTGTTCATGCATTTATCAATGGGAAGCTTGCAGGTAGATAAAATCGCTAGAAATGAGAACTAACTTGCCTGTAATTTTGTATATTTCTTGTCACTCAAATCTGGGATAGTTCATTCCAGCCTAAAAGAAAATTTGGAATGGCTTATTCATGGTTCTTGGATATGCCCTCCTTGTTTTGTCATATAGTTCCCTCCATTAAACTTTCCACAAAAATATGTACAAATACTAACCCACGACTTTTCCAGGAAGTGGAGTCAACAATGCTGCCAAAAAGTTCGATGTTCCTTCCACTCTTGTTGCTGGGAAGAACAAAATTGATCTCCTGAGTCTAACTGTGGGACTTCAGGTTGAGCCTTCTTGATAGTACTTCTTCAAATGAAAGCTTATTCTTGATATGTGTAATGATCAAGTCATTTCATAATGCTGCATAAGCTAATGTGAAACTTGCTTTTACTGTTATACATGACAGAATTATGGAGCCTTTTTTGACACCGTGGGTGCTGGAATAACTGGCCCAGTTAGATTGAACAATTTGAAAAATGGGAGCTCTCTTGATCTCTCCTCTCAGCAGTGGACATATCAGGTTTCTATCAGCTTAACCTAAAGCCTGTTCCTTTTTTTCTCTGAAATAGTGACACAACATTGATAACTCATTGGGGAATTAAATGTTAACGGTCTTTTAACTTGTCAAAATTATTATCACCTTATCACCATATAAAATGAACAGATTTAATTCTCTTAAGTTTTTTGGTTAAAGATGCATGCGGGGCATATTTCTGAATAGGAATGATGAGAAATAAGCATGAAGAGACTAGGAGGAAAATTAAACTCATTCAGAAGCTTTTTCTTGGAACAACTTTCATTTTTGATTCCCACTCTTATGATTTTGGTGTTATAAGAATTGAAAATTGAATTCCATAAAATTGATTGATTCAATTGATATACTAAAGAAATGTTACCAATTTAAGAGCCTGGTCTGAATAGTTTGAAACTCAAATCTCTAGTTTTACCCTTCCTTTCACCAACGCTCAAGAATGCACTTTTTTGGTCATGACTCATGGATACAGGTTGGTCTACAAGGTGAACAACTAGGTCTTTCTGATGGATCTGGAAAATGGATCACGGGGTCTACCTTACCTAAAAACCAACCATTGATATGGTACAAGGTAATCTTGCTTTCCTGGTTGTTGGAACATAGAGTCATGGTTTTCCTCACATAAATTATAGAGTAAATAGCTATTATACTTGTAACCTCAACCCTATTGTGTAGTACAAAATTTAATTGGCAAGAAGCAATGACATATTGCTTCACATTTCTCTTCATTGATCTTTACTACTGATTTTTTTATATGACTAATGGCAATATATGCTGGACTAGGCAAATTTTGATGCTCCTTCTGGCTCAAACCCAGTGGCAATTGACTTCACTGGTATGGGGAAAGGTGAGGCTTGGGTAAATGGACAAAGCATTGGTCGATTCTGGCCCACATATATTGCTCCAACTAGTGGTTGCAATGAGGCATGCAACTACAGAGGGCCTTATAATTCCAACAAGTGTCTCAAAAATTGTGGAAAGCCATCACAATCAATGTAAGTTCCAGAGATTTTTGCTGAGATAATTCAAAATACTAATTATCATTTCTCACTCTGGAGGCACCAATAATGCTGCAGATACCATGTCCCTCGATCGTGGCTGCGTCCAAGCGGTAACTTGATTGTGTTGTTTGAGGAAAATGGAGGTAATCCAACTCAGATAGCTTTTGCTACAAGGCAGATAGAAAGCCTGTGTGCACATGTTTCAGATTCTCATCCACCACCTGTAGATTCATGGAATTCAGTCACAGAACTAGGGCCTGTATTTTCACTTGAGTGCCCAAATCCTGATCAGGTTATCTCTTCCATTAAATTTGCTAGCTTTGGAACCCCACAGGGGACTTGTGGGAACTTCAACCATGGTCGTTGCAGTGGCAAAAGAGCACTCTCCATTTTGCAGAAGGTCAGAATATTGACATCATTTCACAAAGTTTACACTAATAATTACAGCTACTTATTATAAGATTAAGTTGACTAATTTTTTGTGGAGATCAGAGAAGCTAAATAGAGCACTTAATTTTAACACATACTACATGGTATTAAATTATGTGTTAGTTTATAAGTAAAATATACTAGTGTTAGTTTTGAGAGAAAGTTAAACGCAAACAATTTAAAGTGATTTATTTTGTATCCTTAATTTTCTAAATAAGTGAACTTGATTTTATAATTAGGACAAAAGGGGATGTATTAAATTTCAGTTTTAGACTAAAGTTCAATTGAACTTCAATGTAGGCCTGTGTTGGATCAAGAAGCTGCAGTGTTGGAGTGTCAACTCATATATTCGGTGATCCATGCAGAGGAGTGGCAAAGAGTTTGGCAGTTGAAGCTGCTTGTACATAATTACGTAGCTCTTGCAAATTCACTTGCCATGAGTATCTAGTTTAATGTGCTTCTTTAAGTATAGCCAATGTAAAAGTGGAATTCAAGAAAGAAAAAATTGTGTAAAACATTTTAATCTTACTTGTCTAAAATGAAGGCAAGGAAGAAGAAAATATTTTAGAAGATGGGTTATAAAATATAGCTCAATAACCCTACTCTAAGTGGTAGTTTCACGATGCACTTGCATGTGCAAGCTGGACAAATAGGACTCTTATACGACGTGCCTTATTGCGCTTGTGCTGGAAAACCATGCAATTCAAATTGTGATCAGTCTTGAATAAAAGTAAGTATTCACTATTTTTCTCTCTCTATTTTATCCATTTACCTGTGCCCTTGCATGACATTACTTATGTGTGTATCAACCGGTAATCAACGCAAGCATGCTAAATTTTATGACTTAAAAATGTTTTGACTCGAACATGTATATAAATATATTGTCTCAAAACAATGCGTTGTTTTAATTTGGTATAATTAAACATATCATTTCTTGGAAGAATGAATGTAAAAATGAGAATAAGAATTGCCAAAGATGCTCATATGGTGGTTACATATATTTAGTAGATAAAATCTCCATAATCCATATATTGATTATGATTATGATGACAGATATGGGCAACATTTGGCGCCCTTATTTTTCTGGCAAAGAATATATCTTTTATCTTTAAATAATGAAAAGCTTATCAGTATTGAGCAAGAAGTCCATCAGCAGCAAACTCAGATGATCTTTGGAACCTGCAAACTCCACAGATAGGAGAAAACAGTGAAGGAGTTCTGTACTTGTCTTCTCCACCCATCATTGGCATAGGAACACCTCTCTTCACTGGGCTCACATAGTTAGGCCTATAAGTCTTACCCAAAACTCCTTCCACTAAATCTGTGAGGTTTTTGAATCTGAACTGTGTCTCCAAATGAGCAAAAGCATCATCAGAAGGCAACTGATAATTGTGCACTCTATTTTCTTCCTTTCCAATGGGTCTCACCTTAATGTCCATCTCTAACAAGCCTGAAACTTTCACTCTTACACTATTAGTTTCATCAGTTCTTTCCACTTTCACTTCTCTTTCTTCACTATTACTCTCCCATTCAGCATCATCACCAGTGGGAATGTTCACTGTTTCACCATCCCACTGTATCATCAAATAGTCAACTTTATCATCCCATTGAGATACTCTCTTTGCTGCCACAACAAGTGTGTGTGTGTCAAACATAACAGAAAGTGCTTGAACCCATGTGTAGTCACGTGTCCTTCCTTGAGGTCTTGATCCAATGAAGTGAGCATTGATGTGGAGATTTTCATCAGAGACAATGGCAAAGTTTCCACCCTTGGCTCCATGGAAGTAGAACATGGTACCATCACCACCAACAAATCTTGGATCGTAGCATAGTGATCCATAGCCATCACAGTTGGCTTTTCTATCTGCCAGCAAACAAAGATCTCATTTTTTAGTTCAAAACTCATAGCTTCATCTATATACTCCATATACTCCCTCTGCTCTTAATTAGAACATCACTTTGACTTTTTTTTTGAGAAATTGATGTTGCAAAGTTAATCACTTTAAATTGTTTATAGTTATCTTTTTTTCTACAAAACTAATTTATTTTACTTACAAACTACCATATAATCTAATTATATGTGACATATGTTATAATTTAGTGGTCTAATTAATTTACTTCCTTATCTTTCGAAAAAAAATTAAAAGTTATCTTATATTTAGTACATGAGGGAGTAACATAATTACGGGTACTAATGTTATTTATTTTGGCACCAACTCAACAATAATAATCAAATAAGAGAGGAGAGCATTATTAGAAAATGAAAATCACTCCCCCTGTCCTAAATATAATTTTTTTAAATAATTTGATTACATTAAGGTTGTTAGTTAAATTAGTTATTATCACGTGATATTACCAATTTACCCAAATCATCTAATTTTATCCTCACCCCCTCTTACTTGTTTATTATTGATATGCATTCTAATGGTTACTTTAGAAAAGAATTGGTAACAATTAGAAAGGGGTCTTATATTTATGACCAAACTCATCTCCCCAAATACTATGATATTTTAACTAACTTAACCGAGTCTAATCATATATAAATAGGTCATATATTTTGGAACAGATGCTGAATTTTTAATAGAAGGGAAGTTAAAAAGCTGATCATAAAAAGATAGAACTTACACTTGCAGGTGGCTTCACATTTGCTGCTGCAATCAAGGAAGCAGCCTTTTTGGTGCTTGTTCTTCTTGGGCTTTCTAGTAGAGCATTCTGCTGGACAAGTTAGAGTCTTGTAATAACAAGATCCTTTTGCAAGGCAAAAAGCTCGTTCTTGTCCTGATGGAAGAGCAGTCAGGTGCTTATAATGTGATGATTCATCTTTAGAACTCTTCTTTGGCTTTGTCTCCTTCACCTTATCTTTCTTCTTAGTACTACTTCCATTGCTTTTTCCATTGCTGTTTCCATTGCTTTTTCCATTGCCCCCATTTTGTCCTTGTCCATTTTGGTTCCCTTGGCTATTGCTATAGCCTTGGTCCCCACTAGCTGCAATGGCCACTTCCATAGTGACAAGCAACATGAAGAAGGTGGCTAAGCTGATGAATTTGAGCTTAGCCATATCTTTGAGAATATGTGATGCTACTTATGCAATCCTTTTACCTTCTTTCTCTTCCTATGCTATTTGATGATTTTAATTCTTTTAGTAGTATCAATGACATAGGAGAGATGGGAAGAATGAGAATAAAAGGGAGAGTATTTATAGAATCATAAAAGGCCTAAAACCTCCCCTTAAGGTTTAAGCTATGTTTCATTTCATCATGGTGTTGAATGAACAGGCAAGAAACAGTAGTACAAACACTATATAGTCAATTGAAAGCAATTGACTCTCTTTATGAATATTTAACAAATGATTCCTTCCAACCTTTTGAAGTTATCATGCCTCTATTATGAAGACAAAAAATTGAACTTAAATCTGTAGTTTACACATTTTTTATTTTCCTATGTTGGGATTGGGAAAAAAGATAACATGCATGTTGTGGTCACAGGAAATGTATGTCTAATAATTATTGTTGATCTCATAAGTAAAGTTTGTAAAAGCACGTGAGGTTTTGACATTTTGCATCATAAGAAGTATTCATTCAATTTATAATAATGTAAAAAATAAGGTTACTTATAACGCAAGTCATTCATCTGCACCTTGGAAGTCGCCTGAGCTTGTGGTGGCGGTGACTGTCACATTCTCTTTGCTTCATCCTCTGAAAGACAAGGTCTTGCACCTTATGTAAGTCTTTTTGTTCTTGGATTCATGCTCCTAAAACATGAGTTTTCGATCCACCTTCATTAATGTATCATACCAACATTATTATTAAAGGAAGTATATTCTTCTCTTATGCCTCTATCACTCATTTGCCACCTAAGTTAACTACTATCATTATTGCGTTGCAAAAAATCCTTTTTGAACCTTTTTTATTTTAAAGGTTGTAAATAATATTGAAATAACAAAAGGAAAAATAAGCTTAGCTCTTTAAATTCATTTTTCTATAATCACTAATGTTGTTTCTTATTCCTTAGTCCTCTTGTTCTATTTATAAGGTAGGGAAGGAATCTTTTCTTTCAGCTTATTTATAAGTGACTTTATAAAAACTTTTATATGAATGTACAATGGTGCCCTTTATTTATTTATATATCGATTTTATTCTCATTTGGTGTAGTGGATATTAAGTATAAGATAAAATCGATTTTTTTAATTTAAAAATAGAGTTAATAATATTTGATATTTACTTGATCTATGTGAAACATAGTTTATGAGTATGACTAGAAGAGTAATTTGGAATAACTCAAACTCAACTAATCTTTGCCCTCAGTAATAACTCTGCCCTCAATATCAGATTTAGAAAAGATTGACATCAAGCAAATGCTTAATTGTCCATTTTGCTAATTTAATTTTTTTTTATATAAACAAAGGCATCCTTTTATTGGATGCAATTTTGTTCATTACAAGGTTAGACACTTAACATGGTCACATTTTTTTTACAAAGATTCAAACATTGGTTCAACTTATTCTAAGAGACTACCCCATGCTGTTAAATTTTTTTTTAACTTCATAATATTCATTGTATCTTCATGGTTATCATTCAACATCTTTTACTTTTGCAACGAATTCCTTTACTTACTAGATGGGATGGGGTAGAAAACAATGAATTCATAGCGGTGCCTTCATTTATATCAAATGAACGAACAAAACCATGCTTATATGAACACCTCTAATTTACCTTTAAAGCAATATGCCATTAAATTTACAAGACAAACTTAAAGAAAACAAAAACATTCAGAAAACAAGAAAAAAGTTAGGGCCATCCTCTGGCTCTATTGAAAGATAGGGAGGTCATTCCGAGATTGTTGTTCACTACTAAGATCAACTTGGATTGGAACATGGTTACTCAAGGCTTCTTCACCTGTATCCTCAGCCATCTTTAAGAAATAACTATGCCTGCAAAATCAAAATATTAGTACTTCAATTCACAAAGAATATTTAAAAATAATTGACCAAGTATAGAATTGAAATTCACCATCTAGTATCTGCGGTTAACTCTGGATGGAAAGCAGTGGCAAGTATGTTCCCTTGTCTCACAGCAACTATAACTCTCCTTTCCTCCTCAACGTTTTCCTTAAGTGACCAAAACCACTCAGAATTAAGGTGATAATTATGAAGGAAAAACTTAGAAGCAATGGATCACATGGCTTTGTACATTAATCACAGAGTTCCCACCCCAATCACAATTTGATGTCAATTCTCAGGACAAGAGCTCCACAAACAGAAATGTAATAAGCTATTTTCTTCATATTTTCAAGTTCTTAAGAAAGGGACCAGTTTTAGTAGTACTTACATTGATAAACCAGCTAAACCGCTAGATTGATTGAGTTGATATTTTCTTTTTTGCTTATTTTTATGACTGAGTTGATATTCTCTAATCCTATTCAATAGACACAAACGTTTCAGTCTGTTAATACTGTAAAGTGTAAACACTTTCATTGAAACTGAGGCTTCCCCAAGCTTTTTGCTCAATGGGACCAAGATAAGCAAATGAATAAATGGCAACCATTATAAAACCTCAAAATGTACATCCAAAATCCTGCAAGCTGACAGCTTTCTTTACAGATAGAAATAAACACTAACCTCTAATAAGCCATTAGAAGGGGCAGGATGATCAGCTAGAACTTGAACTTCTTTTCCAACTTCAAGGATTGCTGGGGCACGGATAAAAACTCCACGAAATGTTTCAGGACCACCTTCACTTGAAGCAATCTCTGGTACTGAAAGATCTGCTTCAAAGCTTTGAAGCTAGATAAAAGTTTTGGTTAATTACACAAGCAATATCCAAATCATGAAATTGCTTTCTCTCCACACATATAAATCTGCATCGGTACTATATACTCCAATTGGTATTTATAGACAAAACTGAATAAAATCATGAAGTTTAAATCTTTTATCCCATTCCCATGACTCATTACTTATTTTTTTTTTTTGCCAATTGACTCATTACTTATTACTTTCTCCCCACACATATGAATCTGCATCGGTCCTATATATTGGTATTTATAGACAAAACTGAATCTAATCATGAAGTATAAATCCTTTATCCCATTTCCATGACTCCTTACTCATTACTTTCTCTCCACACATATGAATCTAATCATGAAGTTTGAAACAGTTAGTGCTAAAAGTTTATTGATCCTCAATAACAGGAAAGGTGATACTCATTCATTCTCACTAAAAATATGCACCAGGCATAACATTTCACGTTCAAAGTGACATATATGCGTTTGGATGGTTCATAATTCAACGTCAAATATGCAGACATTACCTGACTTCCGAATAAATTCCTATGGACAGTACAATCAAGCCCACCAATTAATTCTTGCCCACCAATCTTCTGTCCTGAAATGAATATAATTCATCCATTCATTCAACTTCTTATGCTCAAACATAAATCACCAATGCAACCTAGCTAGTACTCAACATCAGTGAAGAAAGGAGAAGAGAGAAATAGCTCACCAATGGCATTATTTGCCAACAGTATTAGCCCAGCACAAGTACCCCAAACAGGCCTCCCCATTTTGACAAACTCTCGCAGAGCAGGAAACTGATAAATTGCAATGTACAACGTACATTATGTCATGAACTTCTCAACCAGTACATGGATTCATACTCCATGGTCCTAATTATAAGATTAACTTAACTTTTCAAAAAAAAAAAATCAAACATGCAAAATAAATCACTTTAACTTGTTTATATTTACATTTTCCCTCAAAACTAATTATTTTAGTCATAAACTAACTTATCATCTAAAGGGTCAACCTAGTTTTAACCCCCACTTGATGAAAGTGTTGGGGAAGGGAATATACTAGACAATCTTACCCCTGCTATTTGCAAAGAGACTGATTTGAGCCAAGTCCGCCTTTCAGATATAATTATACATAAAAAATTTAGTGGTCTGATTTGCTTTCTTAATCAACCCAAAAAAAGTTAACTTGATCTTATAATTAGTAGGACAAGTAAATCTTGATCAGTTCCATATATAACTAAAGTATTTTTTTTAGCTCCTATCAGATAACGAGCATATAACTATCCCAATGAAGGGCAGAAGAGAAGTAACAAAACACAAAAGACAAGAAAGGAAAAAAACATGATATGAAAGAAAGAAAGAAAGAGACCATATTGTAGGAGTCAGCAAGCTTAGCCATGGTGGTACTTTCACCACCAGGAATGATAAGAGAAGTGACATTAAGAAGCTGTTCTGGCTTTCTTATCTCCACACCTCTCACACCTAATCTCCTGAGGGCTGCCATGAAAAATCCAGAAAACAAAATGAGTGAAAAAACCAAAGGGTGACAAAAAGCATAAAATTTAACTGAAAACTGAATAAAATGTAGGAGAAACATGCCTGCAATATGTTCATTGAAAGAACCTTGAAGAGCAAGTACACCAACGATTGCCATGTTACGTTTTTCAAACCAACAATGAAACAGAAAGAGAGAGAAAGAAAGGTTATACGTTGAGATATATTGTCCTCTCGTTTCAAAACAACCTTATAGTTATTGTCCATGTTTTTTCCTTTGCCACGTAATTTTTTGTTGTTGCTTTTTTAGCCTTTCACTCATTACCATATAATATAAAAGTATCTTCAAGGCTAAGAGGCTTGAGGCCACTGATTTAATTTCAAAATAGACCTGATTATTTTATTTTATTAGACCATTATATTGCATTATGTATAAATTGTGGTCCGATGTATTAGCATTTTGCGTTACCGTTTTCGCGGGAAATATGGAATAAACAGGATTCTGTTCAAGTACTCCCTCCATTTCTAAATATGTGAAATTGTTACTTTTTTAGAAAATATTAAGAAAGTTAAAAATTGAATTTTCTAAATTAGTGTATTTGATTTATATGCTAAAATATGATTCTCAAAAAAAGTCAACTAACTGCTATATTTAGGAATGAGGGAGTAGGACCCAATAGAAAAAGATAAAATGTCATGCGCATTGTTATCAAACTCACAAATTAACACTCAAATTTTACTGTTTTACATCACTAGCTAAACAAAACATATCACGGATCAATTAAATTTTCAAATGATTGAAAATGTGTTTACATTATGAATTCATCGTTTTTTGCATTTCTACCTTACAGAAATTGTGTTAACCTACTACTAAACTCATTTCAATTATTTTGAATTAGCCAAATTCAATGAATTTATATATAAATTTCAGATGAATTTTTATATTGAGGTTGACATAGTATGAATATTAATATATTTATATTTACTATCCATATTTAAAATACATTCAAATAAAAGTATTATTATTTTTGTATTCTTTATTTAATTATATACCATAAACAAATATCTATTAATAAACGTGGAGTATACAATCCGAGTTTACCTTCTTTCAACAAGTTTATTTAAACTCATGAGCTTCACAATGTTGACCATGAACATATGATTAGTTAATGGTTTTGATATTTTTTGACCATTTTACATGTTGTAAAAGCCATATCAGAAGCCAAATCGGAAAGGTTGGACCAATGGCCAAATGAATAACTATTGAACTGAAATTTAGATCAGTCCATCCGGTTTTTGTAACGATGCTTATTTTATGATGATGTTGTTTGGAATTTCCAATCTCAGCCGGTTCAAACTTTATAGTTTTATTTGATATTTGACAAGACCAAATAAATGATGCATAATTGTGGTCCGAGGTAGTATTATGATTTATGCCATACCCTTGCCATTAGCAGCTGCCGTTTTGTGCGGAAACAGGTAATAAACAAGATGGGGGATTTACAGTTTAGTCCTGGTAAGGGAAATTAATACTGGAAGGTCTCAATACATTCCAAAATAATTATAAAGTCCCAGGAGCTCTTTCCTGCAATTGTTTGCTTATCTTCAATGACCATTTTGCCCTCATAAGATGAAATCATAGTCCCCTGTAGGGACCAGTGAGATGACAATCATCTTTAATGAGGGCAAAATGGTCATTGAAGTTAAACAAACAATTGCAGGAAAGGACCCCTGGGACTTTATAATTATTTTGGAATGTATTGGGACCTTCCAGTATTAATTTCCCTTACCAGGACTAAACTGCAAATACCCCAAACAAGATTCTCGTAAAGTTGGTACGTTTTCCCTATTATTAAACTTCTCTTCTCTTTGTTTTGTTGCCACCAATGATGTCCAATACCATCATCCATGTTCCATTCCATGCCATCCAAATCAAACGCCCCATTTTTCCCTTTCACTATTTCCAATCCTAATTCCCAATTGCCCTCTCCCATCTAGGGTTCTTTACACACATTTCCCTTATATCACCCTTTTGCCGCCATAATTACAATTACCATAAACTCTTCATTTTTTTCATTTCTTGATTTTTTTCAATTCTCGAGGTATTTTTGGAACTGGGTTTTTAATTTTCACTCCAAAATCTGCCGATCTGTGCTCAAAGTTTACGCCTTTTGGAGGAGAAAAGCCTCGATTTTTAGTTGTTTCTCTTTCTCATCATCGTCGAGAAATACGAGGTAAATCCTGGGGTATTAGTTACTATGAATCTATGATGTTTTTTTAAGTGAAGTTTATTTTTTTTTTATATGGTGTCTGAAGATGCTTTGAAATTCTCTTGGCTTAAGCCTATCTATGCAATTTGTTCAATTAGTGGATAGTGAATATTGGGTGACCTTTGCTTTTGTTTATTTTATTTTTTAATATCTTAAACTGTTGCTGATAATGAAAAAGGTCAACGAATTGTTGTTTGGAGATTGGGGGCTGAGCTTGCACCTATAGTTATAAACTGGAGTTTTCACAATGTTGGATGTGAACTATAATCGGGTTAATATATCAAGTCCTTTTATTCATCTTGCTGAATGGCATCCCTTGGAATAGCATCCTCATACAGGGCTTGAAGCCCTCTCCTCCCTCTGAAATCAGGCAAGCATCTTCCCATCAAGAGCACTCAAGCCATGAAAATCATGCTTGCTGTTACTGAATTCTTGCTTTTATCATTGCAGGGTCAGCAGAGAATATAGCTGTTGGGTGTTTTCTTTGGGCGTTTGAGGTGAGGCAGATGTTGATTGACACTTTTATTTGAGATGCTTTGTTTACTTGTTGGCATTTTTGTTTGAAGATTTTCAATAATCTGTGTCTTTTTTTTTGTGATTGAAGGACGTATATACGGCTGAGTGTGTTTAGGTGTGAATGTTCGAAAAGAGTTTCTCTATTGGAATACCGATGGGTTGCTGTGGTTGCTTTGGGTTCTTTAGAAAGTTCAAATGTCGCAGAAATCAGTCTGGCATCAAGACTAGTCTCTCTCAGGAGCCATTGTTGGATGAAAATGAAGATAGATATGATGTTGAGGATGAGGATGAGGATGATGGTAGGTCCTATAATGGTGATGTTAGTGACACCATTAGTGGAGATGATAGTGAAGTTCCTAGTCGTGCCAAACGTTCTGAGGAAATTTTAATGTTGAGAGAAGAGAAAGATATGATATGCAGGCAGTTTCCTGTTAAGGAAACTCACAAAGTTGTTCGCACAGAGGTAGTTATCAAGCAGTCTTGTATATTTCTATTGTGATGTGTTTTCTATTTTAGAGAGGGAAATAATCGAGACTAGCTTGGCTATTTGTGATATTTAAAGTGAGGTGATCATGATTGCATTGTGTTCAAAATTGAATTAGTTGTGTCTACTGTCCTATGTACAGTATATCATGTAAAAAGCTGCTTTAGGAATTTTTTTAATGGCAGGAAGTGGTGTCATATTTGCTCATTAGTGATGAGTATCATGTCAGTATTGGGAATAAATAATCAGTTCTTTAGTGCTGAACTTGTTAAATAGTGTTTGTGGATAGTTTCAGCTTCAGTTACTATCTTCACTCTCTGATTGCCTGACAAGGAGTTGATGTTGAGCTTAGATGCTGCTGTACTTTGTTTCTTTGTTCACTTTTTACCGTGATTTTCCCTCTAATTGCAATTGGCATGGTAGTTTTTTTTAATATGAAGTTGGCATAAGTAGTTTATCTTTGGACTTTCTTTGAATAATGTCAAATTTAATGCATTTGAGCTCAGCTGAATGGCTATCAGTATTGATCTGTTTGTTTGCTTTCTGGAGAATGGTCTCTATTATATTTCATATCTCTTGTCAGTAGCTTTATGTAAATTTTATTTCTGTTTCAGGATGAAAATGGCAACAAAATGGTAAATGAATATGTTCGGGAGTTCAAGATTGGTTCTGGTAGTTATGGGAAAGTGGTAAGCATTGTGTTTGTGCTGTGTGTTGTATCGCGCTCATCACTTTGTTTAGGTTTTTAAAGCATCTTTTACATGTATGATAGGTTTTATACCGAAATCGTATAGATGGAAAGCATTATGCAATCAAGGTATGAGACTCTTGTCTGATGTGCAAAGATATTAATTTACTGCATTGTAGCAAATTTTGGGCACAGTTTCTGTATTATAGTAGATGTTGATTGAAAGGTGCTACTCCTGATTTGTATGATTTGGACGTGTATTGTAATTTAAGGCTCAGGCAGTTTAATTGAGATATCCTGTAGCAAAGAAGAAGTTATAGATAAACAGAAAACAAAGATAAATGATATGATCATGGTGCTATTCCCCATGAAAGACAGTCACCTGATGCATGCACGATGGCATTATTTAGTTAATACTGCAGTCAGTCATTTAGTGGGCTTAAATTTTGTGATCTGCAGGCCTTCCATAAGTCTCATTTACAGAAGCTTCGAGTTGCACCCTCAGAGACTGCCATGACTGATGTTCTGCGGGAGGTATGTTTCTATTCTATACATACATACACAACCTTTTGTACTGAATCATTAGACACAAGTTGTAAATATGTCAAGTTTGACGAAATATCTTGCTTATTTTCTATTGGTAACTGCTAAATGTGAGTTAGTTATAGCAGAAATCATGGAATTCACTGGAATAGAAGGAAAACTAGATAATGACTTCATTCATTAAAAGTTAACTGTATATTGTGAGTTCTACATATATAGAACTTCCCATCCACCTCCTATCAACTTATGACATTTACCCAATACTAACGTTACTGTTTATTTGACGTTTCTTATTTATATTTATTTAGGCTCTTATTTAGTCATTCATTTCCCCTCATATGACATTCACCTTTCTATATGATTTTGACTGTTTGCTAGCATTAACGTTGACCAACTTTGGGAATCATGTGCACTTTCAAATGTCTTTTTGCTTCCTTATTTGTGCAATAAATTATACTACCTCCGGTCCTAAATATAAGACTTAATTGACTTTTTTTGGAGAGATTAAAGTTGCAAAATAGGTTATTAAATCATGACATAGTTGATATCTTTTTAGATTATCCATTAACTTATTTTGCTTTTTTTTAGGATTTTTCAAAAAAGTCAACTAGGTCCTATATTTAGGACCGGAGGGAGTATACTATTTTTGCTAACTTAGTTGCTCAAACTGCCCTTTTTCTTATTTTTCCTACAGTAGGTTAAAAGACATTCATTCTTTCTTTCCAGGTACTCATCATGAAAATGCTGCAACATCCTAATATAGTCAACCTCATTGAGGTGATTGACGACCCTGAATCAGATCACTTCTACATGGGTAAGAACAGCTTAATTATTCCCTTTAGATTTGTTTATAAATGGTTGGTTGCTGTTCAACTTTCTCTCCCTGCATTGCTACCTCGAGTTTGAATGGATAACTTTTACCAGGCCTATGTCTGACTGCTGATTTTCTTCTTATACAGTGCTTGAATATGTAGAAGGCAAATGGGTTTGTGAGGGCTCAGGTCCTTCTTGTAGCTTGGGTCAGGAGACTGCTAGGAAATACTTGCGTGACATAGTTTCAGGATTAAGATACCTTCATGCTCATGTATTATCTCTTACCCCAATCCTTTTGTGATTATTGTTGACTCTTAATTCTCTCATTCACATTCACTAATTCCTCCCTTGGCATTATCATAATTGCTGTAGTCTTTGTTATTGTACTGCCATATCTGATTTTAAATATGAGGATTGATATGGATGCATGTGTAGTTTTCCCTTGTCCAGTAATGCTAAATAGTCCATGGTTCGGCAGATGGCGAGACTTGAATAGCATTTTTTTTTCCTTACCTGGTGTTGGTTTTTTAGTTTTCCAATTAACTCTGGGGCTTTGATTTTCCTTATGGAGTTTAGCTGAGTGGGTCAAAAGTTGGCAGGATGATATAGGTCATTTCAGTTATGCTTCCAACTTGTTATGGATTAAATCTTTATTCTTGTTGTTCCTAATTTATAAGATTATAAGATTAGGTGTTTGTGATTTACATTGTGTCGAATTGGTTAACCTCTTCTCTCTTGTCATATGGTGATTAATTTCATGAATTGTTTGAAATGCAGAATATAGTTCACGGGGATATTAAACCTGATAATCTTTTGGTTACACGTCATGGTACAGTAAAGATTGGAGACTTCAGTGTCAGCCAGGCTTTTGAGGTGACTTTAATTACTGAGCTTTAGAGTAAATAAGATGTACTTTATGAAAGCTGATGCTTTTCAGATTTTTTTTTGAACTGAAGATGCTTTTCAGATTCAGAACATCAAAACGATGAGAAATCTGATTAATATATTCTGTTTACAACTTTGACTCTGCTCTAACCCAATGCTAGGGTAATCTTTGATACCTTTTAGTTTCTAGACATTTTTTTTTAATTCTGCAAGTCCCTTGGTTAGTTTCTAGACGTTTATGAACTATAGTTTCTTGCTTGAACATCTACTTTGGCTGAAGAGCAAACTTGAGACTATATGCTAATTGTCCCCTCCTAAGGCTTGGGGGAAGGGGATTCCTGCCCACTTAAAATTAGGAGGTTGTACATTCTCTTATTATAGGAGCTATCATGTAAATAGTTGTTAGGGCTTCTCTTATACTTTCTACATATCCCATTTCTCCACAGTTAGTTCTTCCTGAAAGATCTTATGTTTCTGGGTAAACACAGGTAAATGATGAGTTGGAGGCCTTAACTGATTTCATTTTGTAGGATGATAATGATGAGCTTCGCCGATCACCTGGGACTCCCGTTTTCACTGCTCCAGAATGTTGTTTAGGTTAGGGTTCTATTTTCTTAACTTCTTTAAGGTACTTGAGTAAATGGAAGTGCATGTTCTAACTACTTTTTTGTCCATGGATATTCTTTTAGGTCTAACCTATCATGGTAAAGCTGCAGACACATGGGCAGTTGGAGTTACTTTGTACTGCATGATTTTGGGTGAATACCCATTTCTTGGGGACACACTTCAAGATACATATGATAAAGTATGTCATGCATGCAGTCGTATTCGTATTCGTATTCGTATTCGTATTCGTATTCGTATTCGTATTCGTATTCGTATTCATATTCGTATTCGTATTCTATTCATATTCATATTCATATTCATATGTTAAGAATAACACAACCTCCCTAGTTCATTTTATCATTTTCTGACACAGACTACGCTTACTTTTTTCCTCCATTCTCATCCAGATAGTCAATAATCCATTAGTGCTCCCACGTGATTTGAATCCTCAAATAAGGGACTTACTGGAAGGATTACTTTGCAAGGGTATATTTTAAATTTTACTTTTCACTTTTTGATGCCTTGAATATGTGAATATGCATTTATTTTTTTCCTGACTGAGGTTCACCTTAAAATTTGTGTTCTGCAGATCCGAAACATCGGATGACTTTGGCAGATGTTGCACAGCATAGATGGATTATTGGAAATGATGGGCCAATTCCTGAGTATTCCTGTTGGTGCAAACGCAATAGACTAGGGGGAGACGATTCAAACAGCAACAACATTCTTGCTTGACAATGGCTCAATTTCGTTGTGGAATTATCTAAATATATCAATGTAACAGTGAAAGTTCTCAAATGTGTCTAGATGTAGTCCTATTTTATACATTGCTATGTTTAGGTACTTTAGAAGTTATATTGAACAACAAAATATTTTTAAGACAAAACAATTCTTTTGCCAGTTAAGACAACACAATTTTGTTATTAAATTTCTTGGTGGATTTACATCATAACCTTTTAGTTTACTTATAGTACTCTGATCCTGATTGTGCTATAGATTAGGTTTTACACATGATTGGATGTAGCTGGTAGTAAATACTAAATATCGCTATATCACTTTACCTTGATATACGATAAATTTTATTGTTTTCTATCATTTTTGAATGGCATCACTTTATATTTTGCAGAATTTCCGGCAATATATTTGAAAATGTGTACATGTATGTACATGTCAATACATTGCTCGACAAATATACTCATTTTTCCCCTTTCTCTGTGTATGTGCCTTGGGAAAGCCTGAAATTTGTTATAGGAGACTTTGTGATTTTTGTTGTTTCATTTATCAAGTGTTTGTACTGGGCTAAATATTGATTCTCTCTGTATTATAAGTAGTGATTGGTTGACAATGTCTTGAATCCTATTAGCACACATTTCCATCAAGATGAGTAGTCGTTACTAATGTTTACATACTCCTTCATTGCAGTTATACTTTTTTGGACGCAAACTATAAAATGCAATTCAAGCTAGCGCATTTTAATCCTGATTTGGAAGTGGCTTGTTTAGATATGAGATTCAGTTATATTTATACATATATTCAGAGAGAGTGACATAGATAAAAACACACGCAACAAAGACTTATATCTCATATTTACACTTTTTCCCCTGAATCTATATTTGTTTTGTGTGCTGACTTGATCCTCTCCCTCATAAGCATACCTGAAACCTACCATTGTCGTTAGTTGTTCTACCTTTACTTAATATGGGCAGCTGGAGCTATCATCACCATTATATCTACCCATCCCATATTTGCTTTTTCTTTCTTTTTTTTGGCCTGGGGATAGGTGAAACCACCAGCTTGCCTTAAATCTTCTTTTTGGTGTGAAATAGTGAGAAGCAACAACGCAAAATATGTTATTAAACCTACGACCTTGATTATATAAACCCGTTACTTCCTACCTACTACCTCCGGCCCTAATTATAAGTCGCCTTTGACTTTTTTGGAGATGTTAAGATTACAAAATATGTTATTAAAATATGACATATTTGATAAATTTTTATATTAGTCATTAGTTTATAGGTTAAACAATTTAGTTTAAGGGAAAAAATTAGTCAAATCAATTTATGATTGACTTATTTTGCCTTTTTAGGATTTTCTAAAAAATTCAAAGGCTACTTATAATTAGGACCGGAGGGGGTATTTACTTTGATGTGTTTCACAATTTCAATTTTAAATACTCATTAATAATATGGGTAAAGTGGGAAAAAATTAATATTGCAGTTGATGACTTATATTAAGGACAAAAAATTGTAGGTAGTTAGTGACTTATAATAAGGACGGATGGAGTATAAATTGATTTACTTCACTTTTTCTCTTAAACTAGTTTATTTGACTTATAAACTAATGAATAATTTAAAATATACTAAATATGTCATAATTTGATAACATATTTTTTCATCTTAATATTTTCAAACAATCAACTAGGTCTTATATTTAGGGTCAGAGGAATATATCATAAATGGTGTAAAAGTGCATGTTGGTCTCTATCACTTTGATGCATCTAGTATACGTAAAAGTTAGACTTATTAAAACACAGCTTCAACTCTGACTTGGGTTTCAAATCCATATACTACACACACATATGTATGTATGTAGTTCAAATCCATATACTACACACATAGATACGTATGTATGTATAATAATATGTACGTATTATTTTATAATCCTTCACCTAAATGGAAGAAACTTACTCTACCGTAATATTCAAAGATGGCCCAACTCGTAACATCTTATGTTTTGACTTAGAAAAGGTTTGATGCTAATTGAGTCAAACGGCTCTAACACGCGTATGTAATTACATATATAATACACGTTTCGTTTGACTATTGGGGTATATATTGACCAGCTCTTTCTTTCTTCTCATCTAAATCCTCACGTCTCTCTCTCCTCCATTCCCTGTAGATAAGCTAAGGCGTGCGATGGAATAGGCATATTGTTGAAAATTTTAAAAAGGTGCATATTTCCTTTGAGCAACCTAGAAAAAGTCCATAGCCAAATACTTGGTCTATTCAAGCTTCACACGGCACCAATCCCTGTGTGACTCACGCAAGCATCAATTTCTACAGTTAACATTTAGTGTGCATATCCATTCTCATGTTTATCCCTTTGCCTTCTTTTTCATTTTTTGCCTATGTATGTTTTATTTTTGGATCTGACACTGTGACACACCCAAAAATGAGAGTAATTAAGAATAAAGGTGGGGGTGGACAAAATCTGAATGTGGGCAGTGAAATGATGTTACTGTTCTGCTGTGTTGTGAAATCAAAAGTACAGAAAAAAAGAAGGACGAAGCAGCTCAAACAGTGTGAGTCAGCAGCTCAAACAGTGAGTCACTGACACAAACAAAAAAACTTCTCTGGCAGTATATAATGCTCCCACACCACCCTGCCCTCTGACATCTTTATCAATATACATATATAAATATATGTACATATATGTATACCTATAAATTTATGTACATAATATATGTATATGTATCAATTTAAACTCCAATAGTTTTTCTGTTCCTGTTTCTCCCATCCCACCCAACGAAAAGCACAATTTTTTAGAAAATACTTATTAGTGTTAGGTCCACAAAACAATGCAATTATCTAGTATAATTATAAAAAAAAAGCTCTAGTATAAAATGAGGGTATGCTCTCGACCAAAAAAAAAATGAGGGTATGCAACAATAAGATTTGGGGTATGAAATGACGAAGTGTCATTCCATTTTAACAGCTCAATAAACATTTAATAATTAAGATGGTGAATCAAAAGTCTATCCACATGTAGCTCGGAAAACCATGTTTAGTTAAAGACTTAAAGTTAACATGTAAATCCACTGTTATAAAAAAAAATCTTGTATTAATCAAGCGCGGTTGGAGTATTGGCAACCTCACTTCGCGCTTAACCAAAGGTCTCGAGTTCGAGCCTTAGCAATGCAGCATGCCCCTTTGGCCAGCACTATGCCCTTAAGTGGAGGTCCACGGTGCGGATCTGGATTAGTCTTAACCTGTTGAGTTCCCCGTGACATAAGGTCTGGCTCAGGATACCGGATTAAAAACTCAAAATAAAAAATCTTGTATTTGCTCCTAATAAGCATTTAATGGCTCAATTTCGTTGTGGAATTATCTAAATATAGCAGCAATGTAACATCGAAAACTTTCAAATGTGTCTCAAACGTATTATTTTCTCGATCAGTAACGGAAGGAAACATTATTACGTTTAAATACTTTTAAAACATTTTTTTGCCAGCTAGGACAAAACAATTATGTTATTGCATTTCTGGATCATACATAACCTTTTCGTTTAATTTTATGGTATTCTGATCCTGATTGCGCTGTAGATTAGGTTTTATAACGGGAAAATGCTATTTAAATCCCTCCGAATATACAAAAGGACAATTCAAAAACTCAAACTTCCAAAATGATCATGAAGGAACTAGGACCTAGTTGACATTTTAAAATTGAGTGAGACAAAATTGTCCTAATCATAAAACAGAAATTACTTAGGGTGGTTAGTAATTTCTGTTTTATGATTAGGACAATTTTGTCTTTTCACACAATTTTAAAATGTCAACTAAGTCCTAGTTCCTTCATGGTCCTTTTGGAAGTTTGAGTTCCTGAATTGTCCTTTTGTATTAAATGACATTTTCCCTTTTACAAATAACAGGAGGTAGATAGTAAATATGGCTACATCACATCACCTTGATATATATGATACATTTAATAATATTTTTATAACTCTTAAATGGCATCACTTTTTATGTTTTTTAGAATTGGCAATATATTTAAACATGTGTCCATGTATGTACATGTCAGTATATTGATTACGTTGGGTTGGAAGGTTTGGTAAGGGCTCTGAGTGCCTAATATTAGGGGAGGCGATATCTTAACAATTCAACACGCAGCATATACATTCATCCCCATCCAATGTATATCTTTTACCAACAAAAGTTAATTGAATAAAACAAACCTTTGGTTTATTCACTTCTCTTCTTTAGTCTCTCCCTCTATATGTGTGATTTAATTTTGTACATATCTCAAAAAGTTTCACACCTTTTTCTCAAGTTGCAAATTCGTTCGTCCTTATCGCATCTTTAAAACTAGTTTGACTACTTTCATGCCATCGTTTCTTTCCCTCTCGCCTATATATTCCGATGTTGTAGATTATTATATTATATTCTATATCTAAAGCAAAAGTTATGTTCACTACTTGAGGCAGTCTTTTATTATAGTCTAAACCCATCATATTTAACAAGCCAATATATGTTTGCGCATCATGGCTACTACTAAATGGTGCTAAAATGAACTTTATTTATGTTAAGGCCATTGTGTGCAATATATTGTGTCCGAAAAGTTAAATGACATTTAGCGCCCCAAAATAATAAAGGTAATAGGTTTCTTTTAGTAGGACAGGTGGCATGAACTAGATCGTTGGTATCTTTTAATTTTTTTTCGGGGTTGGTTGGTTTCACATGCATGTCTAACTTTAACAGAATAAAAAAAAAAGCATACTAGATTCGCTTCCATTTTCTTATATTCCTTTTTTTATATATATATGCTCCCTCGGTTAATCAATTACCAGACAGCTTTATAGTGATTCCATTAGAGTGTTAGAGTTGATATTGGTAAGGTATTGACAAGAATGTTATTTTAAACGCCAGGGGGTTCGATTTTCTTTTAATCAATCCCGTTGAAGAGCCAATTCTAATTTAAAATCATGTAAAATTTATTTAAGCAAGATAATGTCCATAGTATAGGTGGCTGATGGCAAAAAAAGAAGTATAGGTGGCTGAAGAAATTATTTTTACCTTTCAGAATTTAAAAAATGTGGTAATAAGGTTTTTTTAAGGATATATTATTACCAATAACTAACACACACACACACACTCGATCGGCTGTTATTAGTGTTAGTCGTCGGCCAGTTCAAGCATTAGCCAGACAAGTACTTTCACCGAATTATTAAAAGGCTGCTGACAGTGTTATTTTTTAGAAAGAGAGATTTTTTATTTTTTATCTTACCCATTTATTTGTGCCAAACTAGATGCCATGCATGGAGGTGAAACTTTGAAAAAGCATTTCTCATGATTGAAGAGTAGTAACTTTTATAATGTAAGTAGACTTGAAAGTGAAAATAAAATTGAATTTTAACTTGACTCGTTGTCAAAGTTTTCAACTTTTCATCTTGTAAACGACTCAGTAATTTATAATTTTAACTTAACTCAATATAATGCTTATTTACAGTTGTTTATACAATGAGTATATTCTTCCAACCAATAGAGAATCCATCGCATACGCTTGCCTTTTATCATATAAATCACGATTCAGAAATTACTCTTTTAAAAAAGCCAAGTGATTTTAATTATTATTTATCAAATTTAGTATTTAAACTTCCATGAATGAATATATAATTTTGTCTTATATACAAACCAATATTCTTAGGTTCTAAATATAAGACCTAGATGACTTTTTTTTGGAGAGGTTAAAGTATATGTAAGCATTGAGCTACACCGATTCAAAATTTAGAAATTATTCCAATTAAATTACAATTAAGTGGAAGACATTACTACAAGAATTAAAAAAAACAATGAAATTTTAAAGACAAAGTTACAACGAAACAAAAAAAATTAGAAACAAATTTAAATTTAATTAGTTTAACAATTAAACAAGCTAAAGCTTATACTACCAGAAAAACAATGTCTTGTCACGGGTCATATGTGGCGTATGAGTTAATGCGCCACAAATGAAACAATGCGTCACTTTTTTCCTCCAAACGCGACAAATTTTTCTCAAAAATTCAAACATATGTGGCGTATGGATTCATGCGCCACACATACCCTCCACACTTTCTCTAAAAAATTTAAATTTTTTCCGCCACTCTCCCCCACTTTCTCCCTATATAAACTTCACTTCTCTCACATTTTCTCCTCCCCACTCTCTAATTTTTTCCTACTCTCTCCCCACTTTCTTTTCTCCTCTTTCTCTACTCCATTATTTTCCTCCTCTTCACTTCCATTCTTCATATTTAATTTCTCATTTAACTAATTATACTTAATTTTTTTTGCAGGCTCATTGTTTAAAATCTTCCACAATCTAAGATATACACTTTATCATTCGTTAATACTTTGTTTTTTTTCTCATTCATTATAATTCAAATTCTTTTATTTCATTATAATACTAGCTTTTAATTATTTTTCCCTCTACTCTCTCTACTTCAAACACTCTCTTTCCTTCTTCCTAATTATTATCTCCTATTTTTTTATTTTTTTAAAACTGCAGCTTGCAGAGGAAGAAGCTTCCTCGGCAAGCTGCAGTTTTTTTTTATTTTCACTTTACCTTATGTCGCGCATGAGTTATGCGCGGCATGATTTTATTGCATTAAAATTATGTGGCGTATGATACGTGACACAAGTTTGTTACGCCGCGATTTGTGGCGTATGGATTTCAACGCCACAAAATTCTTTCCTACGCCACATACTTAACAATTTTGCCCATTTTCAAACGTGACTAGCAGACTATTTTTTTGTAGTGTTATAACATATTAAAAATTTCATTTAAAATTCAAATGTAATATTTGTTATTTCATATGCCAAATTTTTTAAAATCTGTTCATATTAATGATCTTTAAACTTATAATCAAGTAAGTAATAAATTACTTGCTCCTCAATTGCTTCCATCGTCCAATATCTCGCAAGGTGGACTGATTTAAAGTGGGATAATGAAAATATGAAAGCTGAGGAGGAACAAAAATGGAAACGAGAAAAATGCGAGGTAAATAAAAATGGAAAAATCAGTCAGAGGCATGGTAGGCACAGGGGCGAAGTAGTAGAAGTAGTAAGAGTACATGTACTTGTTCGTTAGTTAGTTATTATATATTGCTAGATCTTTTCTTTTGTACTTCATCTTCTCTCTCCCACTCCCTTCTGCAATCTCTCTCTCTCTCTCTCTCTCTCATTCTCACTGTTTTTTCTTTTATGTAATAAAATAATGGTTACTTTATTTTTTGCATGCGAGTGCCATTGATTGAAAAGGAAAGCATAGCAGTTCCTGACTCCTGACATTTGCATTTATTGCCCAAAGTTGCCTAAGTTCCCTCACCTCTACTTTTTCCCCTTTCACTTAAATATAAATTATAATTAATCAAGATGATTAAAATATATACTCCTATAAGACAAATATTTAGTGGTGACAATTGAGTCCAAAACTCTAACAAATAAATGAACAAATGATAGAAATGTTTTATCAGTTTGTTAGCCGCAGTTATTCATCAGCTTCCTAGCAGAAATACCATCATATACGTACATTTGTGTCTATATATAATAAATCCAAATGAAAAGTAAATATTAAATAAAAGGCAAAAATATATCCATTATTGTACCGGTTGAAGCCTTTAATATAAACATCCGTGTGTATTAAATAATAAGAGTGAGCAGGATTTACTTGTTATTTGCCGTAACTTATGAAATTTAAGTTTGAACCAAACTTATGTTTTGATATATAGGTGGAGTAAGACCTTCATATTTTCTATGAAGGTTAAAAATCATTTTTATCAGTTGACTATTAGTAAAGTTGCATTTGACACAATTTACTTTAAAAAAGGTCTAATTAACAAATGGGGTTATATCTAGTTAGGTGCAAAAAATAGCTAAAATGCATATTTTATGGATATTGACTATTAGTCAGTTGTTACATGATGAGTCTCTTTTGGCCCATGTGTTTATCATATCAAATGGGTTAAAAAGAATTTTCACCAACGGATTATTAACAAAGTTGTATCTCATATAATTGCCTTACAGTCAAGCAACATCTATAAAATAGAAGATTTTGGCTCTTTTTTCCATGGATAAAAAGTCAATTGGTAAATCCTACCCATTTGATAATTAATTGTGTCATACAGCTTTGTTATTAGTTGGTCGGTAAAAATACTATTTAACTCTTTCTATGATAACTTTTAATTATCAAATCCTTGATTTACAATAGCTTTATATATAGCTCAAAATCTAGGTTACCTGGATTTTTCAGAATTTTTTTTTTACATTTTTCAGAAGTTATGCTCTTTCTATAAAGGTGATTTCACAGCCTTTTTTCCTCATTGACCATGATTCAAAAATTAACCCAAACATGTCTAACAAGAGAGGTGATTTAAGTGAGATTCGTTAATTCAGATTTGCTAATTGGTAATATATGATGTAGAGAAAGTTTAGAGAAGAAAGAGTTGACACGTAGTCAATACTCGTGTAGATCGTATAGCATTAGAGGACAATGTCAACACGTCAGCCAGAGCCATGGGAACTGATTAAAAAATGAAAAGGATAAGATGCATAGCCTTTGGTTAATAACAATAGGGTTTATGACCAATTAATACAGCCAGTTTCGTAAAGAAAATGATCTTTTAGATATCTGAGTTTGTATTTGATCGAAGGAAGGTATAGAGAGCTTTCGTCTTCATGAAAGAGAAAGATTAAAAGTGGGCGTGACAATTACAAGTCAACAATTTGTTGCTTCTTTGATATTTCCCCCATTAATTCTTTTATTTCGTTTTTTGTCCTCTTCCACTGTTCTTCCATGCCCTCCCTCTATATTATTATCATTCTCTCACGCCCTTCCCATTCCTATCAATCCAGCCTCCTATAGTATTTTTTTCTCAATTCGCGTTTTTTGACATACTTTTCTATAACGAATTAAGAAAAGCATTAGATATACCAATCAACACGGCTTTGTAACTTAAAAGCCTTTTATTTTTATTAAAATTTAAGTGTTGAGAAATAAAAAGGCAGATTTTTTTATACAAAAAAGGCAGCATATTTAACATTGAATCAAGAACAAAATTGTATATTAATGTCATGAAAGGAAAAGCCGAAAAGGCACTAAGATTACCTCTGCTCTGAGAATTATATGATTTTTTCATAACAATTATAATATTTAAGGTGAATGTTAAGAAAAAAAATGATTTTTTATAATATTTTATCAAAAAATAATATTTAAGGTGAATGTTAAGAAAAAAAAGATAATTTATATTCTCTGCCTTGTTTCGATCATGCACATTAAATTTTCTACAGTCTTAATTCATGGCATGCTTACTGTTTATAATATCCTCCCGTTTTAATCAATTTAGAAGTATAAAAAATTGTTAAAATTAACTATTTATATTGGTAATTATATGCATGGTAGTTATATTTTTAAAATATCTTATTATGATAATGTCTTTACTATGTGTTATGACGTACATATCATAACCTAACTTGGCTTTAAAATATCTTATTTAATCAGCGCCCCATTACTAGAATTGCTCTCTTTTTTTTTATAATGAGAATTGCTCTCTAAAACATGCATCTTATAAATGAATATTTGGAAAAAGAATATTATCTATCATATAGATTTAGAAAGCAAGGTAGATTCTGATAAAAAAAAAGAAAGCAGGGTAGATTGAAATGTTATATTTACAACCAAAATAATCTAATCTTTCGACTTCTATATAATACTCCCTCTGGTCCTAAATATAAGACTTAGATAGAGACTTCATTTTGGTCCTAAATATAAGACCTAGTTACATTTTTGCTTACCTTTTTCCTAAATTACTCTTCTTCTTCTTCTTCTTCTTCTCATCTTCGCGATCTCCTTCAAGCTCCACGACGTACTTTCCAATTATTGGTTCCAATTAAGGAGGGGTATTATTGGAAAGACATCTAAAATTAAGTCTTCCTTAATCTCCCCAAAAAAGTCATCTAGATCTTATATTTAGGACCGGAGGGAGTAAGATGGTATAATAATTTAGATAGTAATCCCTCATCTGATCTATATTATAAGATGTTACATGATGACTATCTTAGTCCAAATCATGTAAAAGACACGTATATAGTATTTATCTGTCCTCTCTTTTCTCTACAATTTTTTTGCACGTCTTTCTTCTTCATCATCTTCTCAGTCTTCTTCTTCTCAATAATCTCCTATATTTTCTTTTACTTTTGTAACAGTTTCTATTTCTAATTCTTTTTTTACATAATTTTAGTCCACGAGATATTTGAGGGAAAGATCAGAAGGTGAGAGATTGTGTATAATGAATATGAGATTTATTGTAATTGTAATATTGAAAAAGCTCATCAACATAATTCTATTCGTGATAAATACTTTTAAATTGTTTTGTTTGTATAAAATAGTTGGCTAATTCTCGCAATGCAGTCTTTAGCACAGATGATATTGAATTTCGCTTCAAAAACTCAAATAGTAAAAATTGAATTGTTTGATCATATTTTGATCTCGATTTAATTAGCAAATGCATACTTTTTTTTTTGATATATAGCAAATGCATACTTAACTCCAATAGAATTGCTTAATAATGAGACCAATTAGTGTATTTTGTTAGCTCAAGTGAAGCAGATGAATGAAACAAAACTACCTAACCATTTGTTTTTTTTCAAGCAATCAATTAGGCAGGTCAAGTGTCAAGTCCCGTCATATAAATGGTCACCGGGTTTAATGTAATTATAGGGGCAACCCTATTAGTACTATATATGTGATGGACAGGTTGATAACTCGCCTACACAAATCATCAGACATTGTCACCGGATAAAAGCGTGGATTTACCAGAAATTAGGTTTACTTCGTGGGTTTTTCACTTTCTCTTACTAATACACACACAGTCACACGTTATTATCTTTAGCAGAGTACATAAATATAACTTGAATATTTAACCGAATTTATGACAGTGACTGTTTCTTTGGTAGGAAAGAAGATAAAAAAATTGAAGAGTAAGTGAAATTCAGAATTTTCGGGTCACACTTCACACAAGATTAATTTATTTTACAATGTCATTACTTATTATTAGTTAGTAGCTAGTACCCCATAAGGCACCTTTCAAATATAACATATGTAAAATCTTAATATGAGAAAATATATTAATGTGCCACTATTAATAATGAGGGCAATGTTTTCAAGGAAATATATATACATACACATTAATATATATTGACACTATCTACGGCCAAAGATGATATACTCCTGTATATGTATCCTCGTAAATAAATGCGATATGATTTTATATTAGTATGAAAAATAGCTATAATTTTTTTTAAGAGCTTTGACTGCCTTTTTCAACCAGATGATAAACAAAGAAAATAAGAAAAGAGAAGTGAAGTTTGACCGTCAACATTTCAAGTTTACAGGTTGTTGGTCTTGTTCAAATATTACATGAAATGTGTCGTATCTTAATATTATTTATATTTATCCTTTGTCTATCATGATATAATATTATTATTTTTCAAATTCCGTACAAACATTTCTGCACCCATCGATGAATTGTACAAGAAGAAGATCAGGCATTGAAATGAAAGCGACATGCATGCTTGGTCTATGACATTACTCTTGCCATAAAAGAAAATCTACCCCTGCCCGAAATAGAAGAATAGAAGATTGTTAATGTACTCACAGTTAAAATAAAAAATAAATAACACCTGCCCGAAAAAATGGAAATCAAAACATTGAGGCCAGTTTCAGTCTTTATCACAAAGATGAGTAAGTTTGCGACCAAAAAAAAAACATGAGTAAGAGGCTATCCTTCATTTTGAATTGTTGATATCTAATCTAAATAATCTATATTACATTTTACTTTTTGAACAAACAGATTTAATATAGTGTTTACAAATGTGAAATAAAAATTGTTTTTAACAAAACAATAGTTGAGATATTATGGGTTAATAAACATTTTTATCGGCAAACAATTATATATACAAGTATGTATTTATCAACAAACAATAAATTGTATTAAATTGATCAACAAATAAAAAAATTAAGTATCATATTGGTCAACACTGTCAATTTCCACGGAACATCTTTAGAAAAGATTTGAGGTGTTAGAGATAAATTGACAGCCTTAGTCAATGTGACACTTTTTTATTATTATTGTTTGGTGAACAATTTGATAACGTTTATTGTTTGTCGAACAAATTCTTACTTGCATAGTTGTTTGTTAGCTAAAATGATTATAAAACCTACTATCTTTATTTTTAATTTTTTATCACTTCTAATAATTGTCATTTGAAATTATATTATAAATTTTATAATATTATAAAGTTTATAGTGGAAAAGAGATCCTACACTTATATTTCCTCATTTCTACAGCCAACAAGGACACTGATTTAAAATCCAACGAAACCTCAGTCACAAATCACAATGCAACCTTACATACTTTGAACATTCTCAAAGCTTTTTAAACTCCCCTCACAATTTAATAATTTAAATTTAAAATAAATTTGTTTGAAGCACATGAACTTTGACCACATTAATAAAAATAAATAATACTACTTATTCCAGACATAAATATAAAATTTAGTTGATTTTTTAAATATTTCAAATTTTTAAATAAGTCCTCATGAAACAATTTACTTTATACATGAAAAAAAATTATTTGATGTTATTTCATAAACTGGGTTTTTCATTTATAAACTAAGACATTATCTAATAATGCATCATATATATTGTAATTACCTAACTTTCCTTCAATATTTTTTTAAAGTCAACAAAATCTTATAATAAGGATTAGAAAAAATATTTATAAATCAATACATAATCAGATAATATATCATACTCCCTCCGATCCTAAATATAAGACCTTGACTTTTTTTAGAAAATTCTATAAAAAAGAAAAATAAGTTAATTATAAATTGATTTACCTAAATTTTTCCCTTAGATTAGTTTATTTTACCTATAAACTAATGTATAATCTAAAAATATATCAAATATGTCATGATTTAATAGCCTATTTTGCAACCTTAACCTCTAAAAAAATCAATTAGGTCTTATATTTAGGACCAGAGGTAATATATTTTTTGAATACCTAACTTTCCTTTAATATATTTTTTAAAAGTCAACCAAGTCTTATAATACATATTATGAGTAAGATTTTATTTTCACTAATTTAATACTAATAATTTCAAAATCCTTAAATCAAGATTCCTTTTTTATAACACCAATAACATTTGAAACCCAATATAAATTATTCATTCCAGGATCAAAACTTAACAAAAAAAAAAAACGGAAGGATTAATTAGGCCATTGAATGCAGAAGATTCTTTTTTGATACATGATGATCAAGGTATCCCCTCACTCGACAAGTGAGAGACTAATCCCCCGCTGATTTGTAGGCACCTCAAAGGGTGGGACAACTGGCCTGGGAGATTTAATGCTTCTCCATACCCAACGCCAGGAATCGAACCCCAGACAATTGGTTAAGGGTGAATGAGTCCTTGCCACTCAACCACACACCCCAGGTTTGAATGCAGAAGATTCTGTAATTGAAAAGGAAAAACAAGAAATACACCAAAACTTGGGGGTCATAATTGCAAATTAAAAAAATTGATTGCACAATATACACATAGTAGTACTCAACTCAAGTAGTGTTTTCCTGTTAAGTTATCTTAAATCCCATATTCTATTCTTTTCTATTCTCTCTTCCTTAACTTCTTCGCCGGTCACCGGCATCATTCTCCGGCGACACCGTTAATCATGAGCGTTTCTGTTTCTAAGATCTAAACTTTTTTTCTTCCTTCTTGGTACGCTTGCATTCATTTGCACTCTCATATCTGTTTTTAAAAATCCAATTTTTATTCTTTTGATTTGGATCCGAACCCGCCTTTTGTGTTTTCAATTGGATCCACACATGCCCTTTTGGTTGTTTTGGATTTTTTTCATGTTTTATAGTTGCATGTGTAGTTTTTTTCAATAAAAATTTATTTTTTATTTATATATGTTGATTGAGTTCTTGTTCTCTTGGATTTGCAGTTTATTCTGTCTTCAAACCTTGGATTTGGTCTATGGAGATTCCTGTGCGTTCTTGATAATTGGCTGGTACTTCTGGGATTTTAAGCTTTTATGCTGATTCATTTCATGTTGTGCTTGTTTTTTTTTGCCCCTAGATCCTGTTTTTTTTTAACCTGTGAATATAGTAATATACAAATTGGAAGTAGATATGCAAGGGTTTGATTAGTATGATTATACTATTAGAGACTTCTAACTGAAGTTTTTCAATTGCTGGAAAAATTGCTTAGTTAGAAATTGGTCATATGTTGATATCTGGAATTTACTCTCTAGGCATAAGCCACATGGTAGAAAATTGTGGTAGAACAGGATATTGATACTGTTGTTGAAGCATGATTTTTTAGTATGCTACAGTTTTGTTGTGATGAAATAGAGATCTCTTGATATGACAAAGGGGATCTGTTTGTGTTGTTTTATGCAGGAAGATGATGAGAAAGTGAACAAAGGTATTGAAGATGAATTCAAGGGAAGGAGTGAATGATGGTCGAGTTAGAATTGAACCAAGTGATTCTCTTCTCCCTGGTCTTATAGATGATGTTGCTTTGAATTGCCTTGCGTGGGTTAGTAGATCGGATTATGCTTCGCTATCTTGTATAAATAAAAGATACAATAAGCTGATTAAAAGTGGGTATTTATATGGGTTGAGGAAACAGTTGGGACTTGTGGAACATTGGGTTTATTTGGTGTGTGATCCAAGGGGATGGGAGGCATTTGACACCATGAAAAAAAAATGGATGGTATTACCTAAGATACCATGTGATGAATGCTTCAACCATGCAGATAAGGAGTCATTGGCTGTGGGCAGTGAATTATTGGTATTTGGTCGTGAATTGATGGATTTTGCTATTTGGAAATATAGCTTGATTTTACATGGTTGGGTTAAGTGTCAGGGGATGAATATGCCACGTTGTTTGTTTGGATCTGGTAGTCTTGGCTCAATTGCTATTGTTGCTGGTGGAAGTGATAAAAAAGGAAATGTTCTAAAATCAGCTGAGCTGTATGACTCTTTGTCTGGTACATGGGAACAGTTACCAAACATGAACACACAACGTAGACTGTGTTCTGGTTTTTTTATGGATGATAAGTTCTATGTAATTGGTGGAATGTCCAGTTCTACAGTTTCATTGACCTGTGGAGAGGAGTATAATCTTGAGACAAGAAGCTGGCGAAAAATAGAGGATATGTATCCATTTGTCAATGGGGCAGCTCAGGCTCCGCCTCTTGTGGCTGTTGTAGACAACCAGTTGTTTGCTGTGGAGCATATTACCAACATGGTGAAGAAGTACAATAAGGCAAAGAATTCCTGGGATGAATTGGGAAGGCTGCCAGTCCGGGCTGATTCTTCGAACGGATGGGGTTTGGCTTTCAAGGCTTGCGGGAAGCGCCTTCTGGTCGTGGGCGGTCAGAGAGGTCCAGAAGGTGAAGCTGTTGTGCTGAATTCCTGGTCCCCGGCATCGGGGGTGAAAAATGGCACTTTAGATTGGCAGGTTCTTGCTGTGAAGGAGAATGTTGGAGTGTTTGTGTACAATTGTGCTGTTATGGGTTGTTGAGTTGTTTGTAGATTGACTCAACAGAAGATGGTGGTATTTATAAGCTGACTTTAGCCTACAAGGGTGCTTCCCTCCCTGTGCATTCCGCTCTGGGACGGCTTTCTCTAGCAGAGAATTCGGTTTCTTTCATTTTAACATGGCTTATTTGGATGTGTTTCTCCCTTTTCATGATGCTTATCATTTGTTTTAAAAATTACTAAGTAGGCTTACACATATATTTCTGTCATGTTTTTCTTTCTCCCTTCATAATAGCCAACTATGTAAACCAATAAATCAAGGATTTTCATTGTTTAATGATTTCGGTGCTCATTGTTTGCCAATCTGTTTCTGTACATTTGTCAAAGTTCATGTCCACTATTCATGCTGGGCGAAATGTTCAAATGGTATGATACCATGCAAAATGCTAATGATCCCTGTGAAATGAGGGTCTGTGTTGTAGGTTGATTTTTCAAATATCATGTATTTTTGCCTGATTTGTTAATGAGGATGGGGTGGCTATATATTTACTAGGTAGACTATAAAGCCTTGGAGATAAGTTAGGCTTGGTAATGCATGCACCCAATGAACTTCTAGCTATTCATGATTTGATCCTCTAGTTGGATGCATGCGGTGAGTGAAATGATGATAAAGTTTACTTCTCATATGAGGTCAAGATCAGTAATTTGAACTTCCAAAGCCATCTTAGACTTTTAAAAGTTGAGATGTTTGTATGCGGAGCCTAGGAGGTCATTTTCTTCATGATATACTCTGATATTTATGAAAGTAAGGTCCCCTCAGGTCTTTACTGTGTTAATAATCTTTGCCTACGCTTCCAGCTGTACTTCCTATAGTAAGGTCCTGTTTTCTTGTTTCTGATTGTGTTTTTTATAAACTTCATCAGCACTTAGACCTATAAAAACTAAAATAATCACTGTTCTTTAATCAAGAAAAATCAAACTAGGTCGGGGACCACTCTTGATCTTCCCTACCAGGTTCTTTTTTCTAATTGTTTCTGTGCTTTGCTTGCCACTGAGTTTGGTGAAATGGTACTGTGGTGACATTGCATTTAACTCTTTTAAGTCTAGGTGCATTTAATAATCATATCTGAACTACCAATGAGAATTACCCTCACCATTATTATGTGGTATGAGGAGTTGAATCGTTAGGAGAGGGTTAGGCACAATGGTTTACTTTACTCATATGTACAACAGTACTAGATATCTTAGGCATGTTACCAGCTGCACCTTTGATATATAATGAATTCTCCTTTCCACTTCTTATGTGTGTTTGGAGATATAAGTGATTTTTTTCAACTTGACTTTTATAAAGGTCAATTTGGATAAAAGTCAGATGGTGTAAATTAATTTATGTTTGAATAATGTTTTTTTTAAATTGACTTTTACAAACATGTTTTGATGGTTATTTTCAGAAGTAAATTTAGATGGAAACATGATTTTTATTAAATAATATACAATTAAAATTTTCAATTACTCTTATGATTAAGAGAGAAACTAATTAATATGGCAATGAAATATTCATAGATTGTTATGATTTAGAAAGAAAAAGGTAAACTAAATTTATAAAATATTGAAAATAGTAAAAAATTAATAGATTAACAATTGCATATAAATTAATATGAAGTGTGTGAATATATATAGATTATGGTAATAGAAATCACACACACCCTCTCTATAGTGTAAATTCTTTTTTTTTTTTGATAAAAAGGAAGGAAAATACAAACAAAAATTAACCTACATCCTTAAATTGGGCAAGACAGATTTCGCCCTATGCATACATCTAATAATGCCTTTGATCTCTGCTATGGCTTCATACACACTTGAACATTCATTATTATGGGTCACTTCATTCCTTCTTCTCCAAATCAACCAGCAAGACACACAAAAAACTTCATTCCAGTTATCCATCCCATACCCTCTACGCATCTTCACATTCTTCCTTAACCAATCATGTAAATTACTTTCCCAAAATTCTTTATTTGCAAAAGAGATTCCCAAGTTAAGCCAAACCTCTTTAGCATTACCACATTCTCTTATCACATGTACCGTTGATTCCATCTGCGAATGACACGACGCGCAAGAACCATCTGGATGAATTCTCCATTCAAGCAACCTCTCATTAGTAGGAAGTCTATCATGCATAAAAAACCACATCTGCATTTTACATCTCTGAGGGACCTTGAGCCTCCAAATGTTCCTCCAACATTGATCCTCTTGAGCATTAAAATCAGCAACTTTCGTATATGCTGATCTGATAGAGAACATCCCACTCCTCTCAAGCTTCCATCTAACTTTATACTCCTCATTCATGTGAACAATCTCAATCTCATTCTTAACATTCTCCCAAACAGCTTTAATTCCACTCCACACTCTTGACCCCGGCTTCTTTGCTCGTATAATAGGGATCAAATCTTGACCACAATTATATTTACTTCTAATTACTCGGGCCCACAATGCATCCTTGTTATTCACCAACCCCCATCCCACTTTCATCATAAAAGCCTTATTCTGAAGAGAAGCATGATGAAGACCCAATCCACCACACACTTTAGGATAACAAACTTTGTCCCACGCCACCAAATGAGCTTTCTTCTTATCACTTGTTGAACCCCATAAAAAATTCCGGGCATTCCTCTCAATCTCATCGCAACAAGCAACAGGAATAATAGACGTTTGCATCACATGATTAGGAATAGACAAAGCCACTGAATTAATAAGAGTATTCCTCCCTGCCAGAGACAAAGAATGACACTTCCAGCTAGCCAATCTCTATAGTGTAAATTCTTCTCGCATTTCTAAATAGTGTAAATTCTTCTCGCATTTCTAAGGGGTCCCTTTGCATGGCAAGGAGAGTTAGAATGAAAGTGTTTTTTTTGTTAATCTACAAATATCTCTTGGCACACAACCTTTTTTTCCATTGAAGTGAATTATCGAAAAACCTAAATCGTTTTAGACATTCCATAAAAAAATCTTTTTAGACATCAATTACAAATGTCAAGTAAATACTTGGTTATTTAATTGTCCTTTTGGAAGTGTGAGTTCCTTACTTGTCCTTTTAGACATTCGGAGTTATTTATTTGTCATTTTTTCTTAACTAAATATGTCTTATATTTAGGAATTGAGGATTTCTTTAGATCAAATATAATCCAAAGTGATGCTTTAGATACAATGAATATTAATTTGAGTAAAACATGCTTATCTTTACATGGCCGAATATTTTCGGTCTTTGACTAATATAATTCAATAAGAAGATAGATATTGTTCTGTTGGTCCAAACACTGAACATTTTACTCTTTTTAAGATGGTTCTCTGTTTCCAACTTAAAAGATAAATGTGTCATTTTATCACTGCTAATGTTATAATCGGAAAAATTCTTACAGATTCTTAATGTATTGGATAATTGGATAATGGACATAGTTTTTCTTGGAATGGAAAAAAATAGTATTGGACAATGGGATAATGGACATAGTTATTTAGTAGCATCCAGCTTTGAGGTTCATTATACTTTGGGCCTTACTCAATAAATACCACAATGCGTCCGAAGTCCAGACTTCACTTAGACAGAAGCTACGCCTATGCACACAATCATTTATCCTAAATTAAGAAATCGGTTCAAGATAAACAATTACTCCCTCCTATCTTTATTATATTTGGTCATTATTATAAGACACACAATCATTCTTTTATAATTTAATAAATTAAAAAAATATTAAATATAACCCAATATTTTTTGTTTGTTGCATCATAAAAATATTCTAACATCAGATAATAATGAGAGCATGTTTATTTTTGTCAAGTTAGAGTCAATTTTTCTTTCACCGCCAAAAAAACACCAATTTAGAGGTTTGACAGAGTTACTTAATTGACTTTCTAAAGGAGATAAATGAACCACTTTACTTTTTTTTCTTGAAGTGAACCACTTAATTATGACGTATTTTATATGTTTATTAAAATCATATGTTATCTTACAGCTCAAATAAATTAGTTTAGAAAAAAAATTTAGAAAAATCAATTTATAATCACCTTATTTAACTTTCATGATTTCCATGAATTATTATATTTTTTTATCAAAAAAAATATTATATTATTTTTTTTTTGGTTAATCACCGCCCGGTTTAATCCGGACTCGAGGGGTAGGAGTATTGCCCACATAGAAGGTTGTCCTCTCTCCCCATAAGAGAGTTTCCCGGGAATTGAACTCGCGTTCTCATCCTTACGGGGTTTATAGCACACTTACCAACTCAACCAACTATCCATTGGTTGTTATATTATATTTTAATATATAAATCAAATAATGTAGAATAAACAATTTATATCAAACCTTCCTCAATGTAACACAACACAAAAAAAAAAAAAAAAAACACATTCAATGGCGGAAACCAAAAACTCCGATACTCCAATTTCTGCCGCCGCCGACGAATCCCAAAACGACGTCGTTTCCGGCGACAACAAGCGAAAGCGAAACGAAGAGGAATCATCAGAATCAGAAAAAGTAGCGGTTTCAGATAAAAGCCCGAATCCCTTACACAAAACAAGCCTCTGTTCCTATTTCCGTCGCCAAGCTAGCTCGTGTAGCCACGGGAGTGAATGCCGTTACGCCCACGGCGAGGCGGAGCTCCGGATAAGGCCCGATCACACGTGGGACCCGACCTCGGAGCGGGCCAAGAAGGCCGCCAAATTGGATGATGCTGAAAAATGTGAGAGTTCTGTGAATGTTATAATGACTGAGGCTGTGGATGATGATGGTGATGGTGATGGTGATGGTGATGGTGATGGTGATGATGGTGTTGGTTTTAGTAAGTGTTTGGTGCATTTGCCTAGGAAGTGGGGCTCTGATAATTTAAGGGCCTTTCTTAATCAAGAGGTAATGTTTGTTTGTTTGTTTGTTTTTGGAATGTGGTTAGAATGTAGAGAGAGGAAATTGTGATTAGGTAATGGGTAATGACGCTATTTTGGCCTTCAAGTAATCACCCTGAACCACTGGTACCATAAACTAACCCTAGAAGCAATTTTACCAACCAAAGTGGTCCAATTTTAATGTCTGACGAATGTAATGTGACATGTGGAAGCCGGACCGGAAAGCGAGCCGGAAAAGGCTTCGGGTCATGGTTCAACACGGGCTAACCGCTCAAGCCGATGGTTGGACCGGATAACCGTTGAGACGGAATGTGAAGCGGTCGACGGTTGGACCGGTCCAATCGTTTGACGGTCCGGTCCGATTCTTACAACACTACGTGGAATGTAATATTGACATGTGGATTTCACGTCTCAACGAAACATTTGGCAGAGGGTAAAATTGAAACACTTTGGTTACTATAAGGGTAAAATTGTACATGATGTTAGATTAGGGTGTTCAGTGGTCTAGGTTGGTTACAAGGGCGAAATAGGGTCATTGCCCAATTGTGATTGGTATATGACTATGTATGCTTTAGGTGGATTGAACATTAGATGATGAGGTAGATGTTTCAACAAAGGCTTATCCTACTATATGGTACATGCATGAAGTAGTTTTGTTCATGATTATAAGATTAGGTTAACTAATTTTTTTATGGTTAATTAATGGTGCGAAATGAGTTACTTTTAAATTGTTGATATAGTATTTTTATTATAATCTAACCTATAATATCTAAGTAGATGACATGGAGTATGTGTTAGTGCCTGTGGTTCTGAATATAAGACATAGTTGACTTTTTTGGAGAATTCTAAGAAAGCAAATTGAACCACTTAATCCTAACATATGTTATATATTAATAGATGATATGTTAGTTTATAAGTCAAATAAATTAGTTTAAAGGAAAATTTAGGTAAATCAATTTTAATTACATTATTTAGCTTTCTAAGGATTCTCCAAAAAAAGTCAACTATGTCTTATATTTAGAACTGGAAGGAGTACCATTTAGTGGTCTAATTTCCTTTTTTAGTCTCCACAAAAAAAATGAACTTGATCATATGATTAGGACCGTTGGGGAGAAATTGGGTTAACTTGAGCTATTCCAAACATGACTTGATATGGTTGATATTGTTGCTTGTTTTTTAGTTGTCTTAATACACAGTGTCGAGACAGCATTAGAGGGGATGAGGATTTGGACAGCATTACTCTGAATTAACTTAATAAATACTCATGATTACCTATGGGGTTTCTGTTTCTGTTTTTCCTTTTGAATTCCTTATTGTATAGCTGTCCAACTCTTTTCATTAAGGTCAAAACCATACAATATTTGGTTTGGTTCTGTTTCTTTTTTTAACTTTATAGGGTATACCTTTTAAATCTGCAAAGAAAAAGAAAGGCATGTCAGTAGGATTTGTCACTTTTGAAGACCAAGAACAGTTGAAGAGCTCAACGAAGGTAATTATAAATTAGCTGTCCATTATTTAATTTATCTGTAATAGAGTTAGTGATTGATTGAGCTTCCACTGTAATAGGAGCTGGAGGGCAAATCAATTGGCAACAAAAGTGTAAAAGTTGCGGATGTCATCCCTCGGTCATTTGAAAAGAAATCTGCACAAGATGAGAATGTGGATAGTGAGGCAAACGGTGCAAATTTGGTGGTTGGTGATTCCATGCCGAAGGCAAGAAGCCTCCGAGATGTAGTGACTCCTCTTGCTCATATGGCTTATGTTGATCAGTTAGAGCACAAGAAGGGCTCTCTTACACAGATTCTCAAAAAACTTGTTAGTTAAACTTGCTTTCTATTCTGATTTTTTCTAGGAATAATCTTTTTTGGGGTTATACCTACTTATTCTATGTCAAACTTTTGTATAGACTAGAGAGTAACTTTTCAGAAAATTAAATTGTAAAGCATTTTGTTGCAGACCAGAAATGCTCGTAAAGCCTGTCCAAGTGGCGTTTCTCTTCCTGAGTGGATTGTCAAGTCTAGGGACATAGGTAATTTATATATCTTCACTAGTTTAACCAAATGCCAAAAAAAAAACTCTTTAGTTTTTGTGTTGAAGACTGTATGAAGGTCTTATTTTGAAATCATCTAATATGGTGGTATTTTTCTCCATAAGTTATCACTTTGCCAATGTTCTCTTACTGTAATTTATTGTTTTAACATAAGATGGTAATTTCAGTGTTTCATCTGGTGGTCCTTTGACATTTTCTATTCAAAATTTCCATAGGTGGTCTTCCTTGCAAACTAGAAGGTGTTATTGGATCTCCAAGCGTGAATGGATATCGCAACAAGTGTGAATTTTCTGTTGGATATTCTGTAGAAGGAAAAATAACAGTAGGTTTTATGCTTGGAAATTTCAGGTAATCTACGTCCACTTTATTTATAGAGCTCTTGGCATGTAAACTGTTTACTAAAGTATCGTGGCAGGGAGGGTATAACAGCAGTTGAGGAAGCTGTGGACTGCCCCAATGTTTCAACGATTGCTCTCCAATATGCTTCTATCTTTCAGGACTTTCTACAACATTCACAGTTACCAGTCTGGAACAGATTTAAGAATAGCGGGTTTTGGCGCCAATTGACAGTATGACTCTATCAACTTCTTGATTGAATGCTCCTTAAAGCTTGTGATGACCATTTTGCTTGTTATGTGGAATTTTCCCAGTATAATGCTGATATTAATAGTAGATTTATTCAGATATTAATTGATTGCTGAATGTTTCTGGTAAGGTTCGAGAAGGAAGGGCAAATGGGAAGGTTGCTGATGCTGAAGATTTTGGGGGAATTGCAGAGGTCATGCTTATGGTGCAGGTTAATTTCTAACAGTAATCATGTTTAGAACTACCTTAAATAGATTGAAAAGCCTGGTTCATGGTGTTGTTGTTTATAGAAATATGATTTGTATACGGAGACAAGATCTGATCATATGTAGATTATCCATCATGTCTCATGCTTCTGTTAAAATTCATGGATTTCTGTCACACTGATTATGTAGGTTTCTACAAAGGGATTTGACAATGAGCTAGTGACCGGTGAGTTTGAGAAACTCGCTCAAGCAATTGTTGCAGGATCTAATGCATGTTCTCCATCATTGCCTCTCACGGCTTTGGTTGTACAGGTAGTGACCCTTGTAGTATACAGTTTATGTTTTGGATCAGATTAATTTGTTAAACATAGAAGTGCCTCATGTGTGTATACTCATGCAAAGATTCTTGGAATTTGGTTTGTTGTAATATTGTTTTCAATGTCTAATACACGTTCATCTTCCCTTTATTTCTCTAAATGAAGGCTAACATGGAAATTGGCTTTCTATGTAGGATCACCAAGGAATATCCAATGTAGCACCAGCGGATGCCCCCCTGAGGTCACTTCTTGGTCCTAAAACAGTTGATGATCAAATAAACGAAGTGAATGGTTCGATGGACGTGAGGATCCATGACTATATCAGCAATCTCAGGTTTTCTATATCTCCGACTGCATTTTTCCAGGTGAGGATAGAATTTGATGTTTTACCTTTAGCAGTAGAATTATGTTATCCCAGTAGTTAAAATTGAATCTATTTCCACTGCAGGTTAACACTTTAGCTGCTGAGAAATTGTACTCACTTGCTGGAGATTGGGCATGCCTTGGTCCTGATACATTGCTATTTGATATTTGCTGTGGGACAGGAACAATTGGCCTGACCTTAGCTCATCGTGTTGGTATGGTAATAATCATCTTTGAATACACTAAGAGCTCAATTACTTGTGATGATAGCTTGTTGGAAGTGATTATATGTGCGTAATTGTTGTTTTCTTTGAAGATTAAATGAAATTAGCATATAACACGAGTTAGTTTTTCCAATGTTATCTGAGAATTGATTGTTCAATTGGCATATAAAGCGCAGCTTTAGGTTATTTCCCCCCAAAATTTTATTATTTGAAGTGACTTGGCCTGATTTGTTTGTGTAGGTGATTGGCGTTGAAATGAATGCTTCTGCAGTGTCTGATGCTCAAAGGAATGCTGAGATCAATGGTATAAAGAACTGTAGATTTATATGTGCAAAGGTGAAATCAATTTTTTTAATTTTTTTCCTATTTAAATTTGATATGGCTTCAGTCAAGAAATTGTGAGAAATGTATAGATAGTGATAGCATCTTAGTTTATGACACCAAGAAAACTTGTCTCTGTCATGTGCTTAATTTGATTTAATTGGTTTATTAATTAACATGTTTATGATGATCAAACTTTTGCATGCTGACTATTTATATGGGGTAACAGGCTGAGGATGTCATGGGATCTTTGTTGAAGGAGTACCTAAACAAGCCTAAGGAACAAGCTAATACACCTAACATCTGTGGAACTGAAGGGGAAGTTTCTGAGGGGAGTACACGACATGAAAGTGAAAATGGGGAACTAGCATCTCAGTGTTCTGAAAATGGCAAGCAAGATGATGGAGTTGAGGCTCAAAAAGGGAGCGATTCTGAAATTGTGAAGTCTTTTGTGCAACAATTTAAAAATGTTGTTGCTATAGTTGACCCCCCTCGTGCTGGACTCCATCCAACTGTAAGAATCATTTTTCTCATCACATTTAAAAACAATATGACCGCCAGTGAGTACGAATGCACCAGTGGTAGATTATTCTGTTGTAAATATCAATTGGGTGTTTTATAACCTATTTGAAATACTACTAAGAGTGATGTTTGAGCTCTGTTATAGCTATTTTGCTTGTTAAATTTTCTTGTTCATTTGTCTTTTGCTTTATAATGATAAAATAAAGCGTCCAATATCCACATATTTATAGTTAGTCTGATGTATAATGCAACCTATTTTCATGCTTTTCTTTCATAAAATATTAGTACTACAACCGTTCATTAACCACAGGCATTTTGGTTTTATGTCTAAATTTGATATGGTTATTTATGATTCTATCATACGCTGAATTAAGTTCGAGTGCTATATGACATCTTTTGGAACCACATCTTAACTTATCCACCTGTCTGATCAGTTGTGGTTCTTTTTTCCTTAGTTTTTATTTCTTATTAGTAGATACGCAATTCTTCTTTCAATTTTAATATTTTGATTTGAAAATACTTCTCTTGGTTCTCCTGAATCCATAAATTTAACATTATGCCTGAAAATTTAAATTGTGAGATTGCAGGTGATCAAGGCTCTGAGGACTAATCAAGGACTTCGGAGGCTTGTGTTAGTCCTTGTCCTGAATTTCAGTACTCTTTTTATGGTAATTTCAATTGTCTGCGATCTGATAGATAGGCTTTTTATATGCAGCTACATATCCTGTAATCCTGACAGTTTGGTGGCAAATGCTATTGAGCTTTGCACTCCATCTCCTGAGAAAACGGAAAAAGGAAATAAAGACAACAGAGGATGGAGAAACATGAGCAGTGCTGGTCTTGCAAGACACAGAGCCAAGTCTATGCCAATCTCAGAGGCCTTCCAGCCCATAAAAGCCATGGCCGTTGATTTATTCCCACACACTGAACACTGTGAGTTGGTGATGCTCCTCGAGAGATAGGAAGCAACAAGGTGGTGGTTGGTTATTGGTCTGTCCTCCAAATTGAGACTTTCTTGGCTTATTCTTATCTTAAAGGATCTCAAAACTTTAGTGGCGGACCCCATTTTTCCTTTTCAATTGCTTTCTACTCATCACTGATGGATATAAATGCTCCTAATGATCTTTTGACCTTGCGCATTGAGTTATTTCTTAGAATGACCTTAAATAGATTCAGCCGCCATATAATCTGTTTGTAGCATAGATCATCTTGTATTATCTGTATGGCTGTTGCAGTCAGATTTTTGGTTAAATTTTATTAATGACTGATCCGGTGGCTGCTGTATGAGAAATATTTATAGTTTGATTGGAGTAATACATAATGATTGATGGGTATCAAAATTTGTGGTTTTAGTTAATCATATCACAAAGTGTGGTGGACATGGAGGATGTTTTGTCAAACCATTATGCCTCCTCAAGTCCTTGTTGGAGACTGAGTCATCCAACTCACTTTACTTAACAGCACTCGGTGGACATTCCTTCTATTTATTTATTTATTTAGATTTAGATTTAACTATGAAAGGAACACCTGCCCCCACCTGCTTTTTCTTGCACAATTTTATTTACCGGCAAGTTTTGATTAAATTTAAGTATCCTTTAAAATAATTATGTCTCTATATATCTCCATGTTGAATTATATGTAAATCCCTATGTTCAATGTCTTTATTGAAAGGTAAAAATAAGAATTTTTTTAATCAGATAAAGAAGGGAACCCTTTGAAAGGGTTTGACATGCTAGCAAATTGCACAAGATCAACAATAATGTTTGGCTGCATGGTATGTGCTCCCAATTTAATTGCTGCCACGTCAAAAATGGGTGGTGCTGACTGCTGACATCATACAATTATCTAAATTATCTTTGGCTCATCATTTCTCCCACCAGTTTCCCCTGCTTTAATTTCTATCCTTAGTGCACAATATTCCCTATTTTTCTATTCAACTATTTCGGTTCCTTCAAAAGTTGATGCGCACAATAGTCCTTCGACGTAGGAAAAGTAAACGCTGATACATCAGGTCAAATTAAAATACCATTAAATTTAGTTTAATTGGAGAGACATGAATACTGTATTTCTCACTCAAATTTGAAATATAAAAGGTGGAAAACTTGTACGGTTTTCTTTTCAGCTGGAGGTTGTTTTAGAAACATTGGATTGAGGATCGTGAAAATGTCTTTTGACTGGTTTTGAAGGAAATGTCCTATTCCAATTTCGGTGGTGTTTCATAGTATGCAGAAATAGTACTACCACTTTATACATGCAATACTATCAGCAAGCAAACGATGCATTTTGTCTCACTACCCCCTTCTGACATTTCTTTGGACTTACTATCCATTATTGATTCATATTAATATTTCATTATTTACTACTCAACTCTTACTATCACTTTATCACATCGGTCCACGTCTCCACCACCTTGGGAGTGTCAAAGGCTATTCCTTCTTTTAATTCTTCGATCTTTGTTCTCATTATTTTGCTCCCTCTTTCTCTTCTTTATTACTCCTAGTTTACTACTACCTCCGGTCCCTAATGTAAGAGCTAGCCGCCAAAAAAACGCTTCTTAAGAAAACATGTGAATGTTAGTTGGTTGTCTGGAGTTAATGCTTCCTTTCCAAAATTGCCCATATTTATTATGGTACTTTTAAGAGAGAGAAATACATAACCATTAATAAATATGAAAGAGAGTTAGGGGTAAAGTAGGAAAAAATGCATTAAATGAGGAGAGAAAGTGAGGTGAGCTCTTACATTAGGGACCAAAACCATTCAAATTTTGGGCTCTTACATTAGGGACCGGAGGGAGTACTACTCATTCTTCTTCTCTCTTACGCTGTAACCCATTAATGTCCATGCACTCACTTGTCTGCTCCTGAATTTTAATGTGTCTAGCATTAATTGTGACCCTCCATCCTCCATGAGTCAATGACATCTCAACTAATAATACCACTACCATATGCCATACTCTTATAAATATTAGACCTGTGACGTTACCTCGTCATGTGGCCCATAATTCTTTCATGACCATAGGAAGAAGCCATTTCTTTTTGTCATGACTAAGTTTGATTTATTTCGAATACACAATTTCATTCAAGTTTAAGAAATATTCAAATGCAAAGGAAGAGCTTGATATTATTGGGTTATAGATCTCTTTAGAAAAGTGTTGTGGCTTATCTATTAAGATACAAAATAAAAAAGTAGTATGGCTTGTAATGTTTGACTCTACTTTCTACATAATCATGTTCTTATGACTTACCTGCGATGCTGAGCTTGCTGCACAGCCTGGTTGGTATTCCATATATACTTTAATTTAAAACTATGTGCGACATTACAAAAAGGATACAACTTTTTCCCCCAACTTCTCAAGTATCCTCCATAATGATGGATAAGAAAATAAAGTCTCCTTTTGATTCCTCCTCAATATGATCTCCCTATGAGTATCATATGGGAACGATGGGGTAATAATGTAGACACATCTTACAAAAATTATCATTATCATACATATGGGAAATCTCACCTAAGAGACAGTTGAATTTCAAAATCATTTTAATTAGTTGAATAACAAGATTAACTAGTGGATTAATAGTATTTACTATTTAAAATCTAATTTCTAAAATTTTGAAATTTAAGTGTCATTTATTTAAGATTTCCTGTATATATTTATATATATGTTTGTGTAAAATGGCAGCTTGCTCATATTCTCTTATTGATTGATGTGACCTTTTTGAATGTATTTAAGTATATTTATCATTCAGATTCCAATCTTTTCAACTCCTAGTTGATATTGTCTTTTTTTTTTTCTAAAGAGCCTACTTCCAATCAATTTTTCTATATATTGTGATCTCCATGTGAATGTGTCTTTTTTTCTTTTTTATATCACATTGCCTCATATCACACTACTAGGAGCAATGTAACGGAACCGTACATAATTTCTAAACAATGACGCCTAATTTTTAGCTTCAGGATGAAGAAAAACCAATTTTAGTTATATTATGAAAAATACTCCCTCCAATCCTTGAAGAAGAGTTATAATTTATACTTCAATGTCATTATTGAAAGAGGTACTATGTCTTTTTTTTTTGAAAGATGTACTATGTCAAGGGTAGGAGGGAGCACAATATAACACACCATCTTTATAAAATTAAATCCATATTAGTTAACTAAACAAAGCCCCTCGCGGCCTCAAAAGAAGAAATGACAGTAAATCAAAATCTGCATGCACGAGCATAATCTACTAGAAGTTGATCCGACCAAACATGCATTATTAGTAAAAAGAAAGAAAGAAGTAAAAGAGAAAAGGCTGGTTAATGCAAAGTACAGCCCTTTTTTTATAAATAGTGGCCAAGTTAAATTTTGCACATTATAACTTAGAGTGAAATTGGTTTAAGTAAGTATCTGTTGTCAGATTTTATATATTTAATGTAAATTAAACACAGTGTGGGGTTCGACACAAAATTGCTTTTTCTTTTTTAACTTTTATTTAAAGTGAAAGATCTGAAGTTGATTTCCCTTTCCTTCTTTCCCTCTATGTTTCCTCCCGCTGGCACTCTACACTTGCTTTTTTGACAGTGCAACAATGCAATACAAATCTCAAATCAAAGAAGCGGGGTTGTGAAGTTGATATGTCTTTTGTGTTCTTTATCTCTTTTCTTTTGTTTCTTTTTTTTAAAATTTGTTAGGCCATCTAGTTCTGTAAATCTCTAATGCTCACCCTAATCTCATTTATATACTCACTTTTATCTTAATTATAAGATCATTTTGACTTTTTTGATACATTATAAAACTAATCACTTTAAAATATCTATAATTATCTTTTTTTTCCCTTCAAAAATAATTTATTCTATTTATAAATCACTCCATGTGGTCCTAAATAGAAGATCATTTACCTAATTTGATTAGATTCATGATATTAGTTAAATTAGATATTATTACTTAATATACCAATTCACCCTAACTATATACATTTATACACTCTCAATCTCTTATTTATTTATCATTGATGAGCATGATCAAGGATAATTTGAAGAAAAAATTGGGAACAATTAGAAAATGATGGTCTTATATTTAAAGATAAATTGAAATTTAAAAGTGTTCTTATATGTAGGAATCAAGGAAGAATTATGTAATCTAATTACACATGTATATGTTATAATTTTAGTGGTCTCATCATTGGTCTCCTTAACTTAACAAAAGTCAACTTATCTTATTATATTTAGAAATTGTGTCACACACTGAAAGTGATTTCTCCAGGGTTGCACTAAAGCTTCGCCAAAGCAATCCTTTTATCTTGTTACTTTTGACCTTCTCGTGAGAAGAGTAATTTCAATACGTCTAAACAAAAGTTAAAATTGGTTAAAACAACACAAGTTAATGTCTTTGCTCTCACTTTTGAAAGTTAAATAAAATAAAACACAAAAACATTTACCAAATACTGATTTTAATCAGACATTTAATTTTCCTATATATAAGAATAATACTAATAATCATAAATATTCTGCATTGAGATAAGAATTCGCCATATAAGGCTATACATTTATTCCATTCGGATAAGTCGTGATATTTGAAGATTCTAGGTGATTGCATATTTGCATGTAATGAACAAAATATATTTCTTACTCACTTTTTTGCCCTTCCCTTATTTTGGCCGGCCAGGAACTAACAAACTCATAACTACGTGAATCAAAAGTAATTCAAATAAAATAAAATAAAATCCAAAAAGTAACAGAAAATAAGGGGAAGGACGGTGAGTTTAATTTGTCACACAAGAAATTCACTTCACTTACATAACCGTTTCTCAAAATTTATTTTCATAACAAGACTATTAACTAAATTAAAATACTATCACTTTACCAATCATTAATAATCTCAAAAGAATCAAACTTTCACTTGCTCAAAATTATCTATGTAACTATGTAAGTAACACATTGTGTGTTTTATTATTTTATATATATGTCATACATATCCATCATTGATTTATTTCTCTCTTTTTTTCTCTACCTTTCCTTGGCGGGAGAACCTGAGACGTTTAAATAACTTCCAGAATAAGATGAATGTTTGAGATTTGTGACATTAAAGAGTTTATATTTTTAGCTTAACACAAATTATATTAGTGTAAAAAGAGTGTGTAATATTTTCTTGGTTTATTTGTATATGTGGAAGTTGGCCAGGCTTCCCACCAACCTGTGTAATAAATGGCAAATGCCAAGTTTCTTCTTCTTCTTCTTCTTCTTCTTCTTCTTCTTCATCATCATATATGATATATTCGTTTCCTCACGTCCCAAGATCCCATCTATATCTCTTTCTATCTTTGTGTGTCAGTGTGTGTATTTGTGGGGCTAAAACTATATGTGCTGAGCATAATAAGCAAGTCATATATATATGGTTGAGCTTTGTGCCTGAAGGAAGGACTGAACTTTATTCGTTATTCTTGTTTTGGTTGGTCTTTGAAATTATATAGGTGTTTGTGTTTTGTAAAACAGAATATGAGTACAGAACATAAGCCAGTGAGTGAAGGACATGATATTGTTTCTTGTCATAGAACAGCTTCCATTCCAGTTCATAAGGTAGCTTCTCCTCTCTCATCATCATCATCATCATCATCATCATCATCATCACCATCACCACCATCACCACCATCACCTTCTTTTTTATTTCAGGCCATGATACAAAAATAGTACTCCATATATTCCACTTGTAACTCTTGTATTTCATCTTCTTTATTTGTTTGTGTTTGTATGATATCTTGTTTGTCTTTTTAGGTGTTATTTCTGATCAAAACTTTCAAATATTGTGTTATAATTATTCAATTATTATGGTTGGTATATTGTTTCTTGGTACTACTGTGCTTTTGTGCTAAAAGATATTGCCTATCTCCCCTAACTTCATGATATGCGTGGGTAGGTAAATTTGAATTTTGTCAACTGAGTATGTGAGAAGTGTTATTATAAACTATGATGACTTTTTCTTTTCATGAATCTTCTTTTTGGTTTAATAGCCATTAGGTAACTTTGTCCCGCTTCCTAATTCTTGTGAGTCAAGCTGAGTGCAGGTAGGCCTACCTGTCTTTTTGACCTTCCATTTACTTTGAATTCGGAAGTCCTGACTCATGAAACACTTTTCTAGAACAATATGGTTTGAAATTTATTAAAAGCCAGAGTTACTTTCCTCTTCTTAATCAAAAGTGCTTGAATTCATTCTGTATTTTCATTTCACTGTGGTGTCTCTTTATCCATAGTCGTGTTGATTTTAATTCTGATGGATTTTCCCAGGGTGAGATTGATGAACTTCACTGTAGTTAAGTCCTCAATGATATTCTTTTGGCATGATACATGATTATTTTGCTTACATGTCATAATTCATTTGCTATTATGAGCTATAATATCAAGAATTCTCTTTTTTCATATTAATTTCTGCGTTGTTTATAATATATCAAATCATAATTTGATTGATAGGTTGATGATACAATGACAGTAAGTGAGGAGTCCACAAATAATCGTCGTTGGAAGAGAGAAAACCTTTCATTACAAATACCTTCAAGAACATCAGAAGAGTCTCAAGATTTTGTAACAATCAAGATGCCTCAGACTCCAAGTCCTACTCCAACTCCAAAGAGAGTGAATTTTCTGGTGACTTCTCTCTCTGTTGATACATCTATCAATAAGTCTCCAGGACCTACAACATCTAGGGGAAGACCATCCATAAGAAGTCTCTTACCAAAACTGAACTTCATATCTCGGGCGACATCAGATGTCGAAAAGGGTTCTACTGCAGCTTCAGAAGTTTCTTCTTCATGCACAAGAGAAAAGCCTTCAATCTCAAGAACTTTGTCCCTCAGTAAAATATTTACTCCTAGGATTAAGAGGACCTCATCATTGCCAGGAGATGACTTTGTACATTCAGAATCTGCTCATGCTGGAACTGTTGGTACTTTGCAGGTAACATTTCTGTTAGTATAGTCTTTAATTCAAATTGATCGTTTCAATGTATGATTAATTATCATCATGGCTTTTAACCAATATGATTAGGGAAAAAATGTTTTGCTTTTGGCCATGTTGCCATAAATTAGAACATAAAGATTTATACATTTTTATGGACTTTTTTCACTATCATGAGTTCTTGAATATTCAAATAGGTTGAAGAGTGAACCAACTGTCTTTACTTTCTAATAATCAGCTGTTAATGATCTATGTCATGATGCTAGTTACCCTTTGTTGTAAAGCTTTTAGTGTATTTTGCAGAGAAGCTATGCTCAGAAGCAGATGATGGTTCGCTCTCTCTCTATGCCTGCTAACAATAAAGAGAAAAGCTTAAGGAGAATGGATTCATTTTTCCGTGTTATTCCTTCCACACCACGAGTGAAAGATGGAATTGAATTATCAACAGCATCCCCTACAAAGGATTCAGGTATAACTCATATTGAGCACTGTCACTTGATCCTCAAAAGTAGATAAACTTTATATCATACACACACACAAGCAGTTTGTAACTTGTTCAGCTATTTTTCTTGGTTCAGAAAATGATGCTGGTGATGGTGAAGATATAGCTGAAGAAGAGGCTGTATGTAGAATTTGTATGATTGATCTATGTGAAGGGGGTGAAACTTTCAAGCTGGAATGCAGCTGCAAAGGTGAACTTGCTTTAGCACATAAAGAATGTGCTATTAAGTGGTTTAGCGTCAAGGGAAACAAAACATGTGATGTGTGCAGAGAGGATGTTAGGAACCTTCCTGTCACTCTTCTGCGGATCCAAAGTGTCCGGGCCCGACATACTGCAATAAGCAGGTCTCATCTTGAAGATGTGAATGAATATAGGTATGCTAATGATAATTCAATTCTTTCTATTAGATGACATGTTTCAATTTTGAAGTAAATAGATAGTATGGAGTCTCTAGTTGCAATAGACTTTTTGTCAACGCATCATAGTGTTTTGGACTTTTAATATAAGTTTGCAACATAAAACTTGGGTCAAATCTAGCACTAAATTATTCCCAAAAGTACACCCCACATAAAAGTGATTCTCGTAGCTCAAATCTAGCACTGATCAAGTACAAATTAGGTCAGATGTAGCAAAATCGTCAATTTTGACGGGTTTGACCGTTAAGTTTGACCCGAGTATCCCACGTCACCTGCCACAGCACCCAAGTTAGGCCACGTCACCTGCTACATAACTCAGTTATGCCACGTCATCACCACATCATCACCACATATATGAAAACATTTAAGGTTCAAATTTAGCAATAGTATTAGTAAAGTTCACCCAACATAAAATAACAATTTTGAGTTTCAAATATAGCACCCATTAGTTACAAAATGGTTCAAATGTAGCAACTACGTCAATTTTTATGAGTTTGACTTTTAATTTTGACCTGATTAGGTCATGTCACTTTTATATTTCGGCTAAAATATCATATTCCGGCGGTTATAGAGCATACGCGGCAGCGTTACCTAGATAGAAATACAAAATATTAACGTTTCGACATATAAATAGGCGTAATAAATTATTTTTAAAAGTGTCATGTCACTTGCTACATCAGTTCAAAATTAATGGTCAAATCCTGAAAAGTTCACAGAATCGCTACATTTGTCATAGGGTGATGTGGGTTTCAGGGATTTATTTTCATTTATGTGGTGATGATGTAGTGAAGATGGTGATAATGTGGCAAGTAACATGGCCTAATAGGGCGATGTGACAAGTGGCATGACCTAATCAGGTCAAAATTAAAAGTCAAACTCATAAAAATTGATGTAGTTGCTACATTTGAACCATTTTGTAAGTGATGAGTGCTATATTTGAAACTCAAAATTGTTATTTTATGTTGGGTGAACTTTACTAATACTTGAGTACTAAATTTGAACCTTAAAGTTTTTCATATATGTGGTGATGATGTGGTGATGACGTGACATAACTGGGTGATGTGACAGGTGACGTGGCCTAACTTGGGTGACGTGGCAAGTGACGTGACATACTTGAGTCAAACTTAACGGTCAAAACCGTCAAATTTGACGGTTTTGCTACATCTGACCCAATTTGTACTTGATCAGTGCTAGATTTGAGTTACGAGATTCACTTTTATGTGGGGTGTACTTTTGACAATAGTTTAGTGCTAGATTTGACCCTTTACCCTAGATTTTACTATAACTATCAAGTATGACTTGCTTGTGATTGGAAGTTCATTTATTTGATGCTTCATTCTCATGGGTTACACTTGTTTCAATAATACATTTACTGATATTCCATATTGTCCACTTGTTTTGGTAGGGTTTGGCAAGAAGTTCCTGTTCTGGTCATTGTCAGCATGCTTGCCTATTTCTGTTTTCTTGAGCAGCTATTGGTAAGTACAGTGACCTTGGATCTTTCAAAGTTATGTACTTTTATTGTGATCTGATTTATTTATTTGACTCTGCACAGGTTGGAAAACTGGGTACTAATGCAATTGCCATATCTCTTCCTTTTTCATGTGTATTGGGTCTTCTCTCTTCCATGACATCATCCACAATGGGTAGGTTTATTTGACATAGCATATAGTAATTTGAAATCATGTGGCTATTGATATGAACACTAGATTGTTCTTATTAATGAACACCTGCCTTAGTTTTTTAGAATTAGTTCATGACAATTAGTTAGTTGGCTATAAATCTTTTACCAGACCTGACCATTTAAACTTGTTGTGTTCAGTGAAGAGCAGGTTCGTTTGGATTTATGCATCAGCTCAGTTTGCTCTAGTGGTTCTCTTTGCGCATATATTTTACTCCTTGGTAATTGCAAAAGATGTACGGTTCGGACATAACGTTAGTTCTTTCAGTCTTTTTATTTGTTTAAAACCGAAATGACCATAGTTTCTTCTTCAACAAGTAATATCAAGATCTATATGTCAAAACAAAAAATGTAACATGTAAAGATCTTATAACTCTTTTGGAAGGCCGACTTTGATTTTGTGTGTGATGTGCAGATGCATGTGCAGGCAATCCTTTCAATACTTCTTGCTACCTTTGCAGGGTTTGGTGTGGTAATGTGTGGAAGTTCAATTCTTGTGGAATTTTTCCGTGTGAGAAGAAGATGGCAGGTTTTATCAGAACAGAATAATAACAATAATAATAATAGTCCTCAAGTGATGGCATCTCATTCAGGTTCTTCCACAACCAGGGCACAGAATAACCAGAATCACCAACACTCGAGTCAGATATTGTCACAAGCTAATAATGAGGGTGCTTCTTCATAAAGCTGATAGAGCAGTTAAAAAAATAGATATGTTCATCTATGAATATTTGGTAATCTACTACACAAGGACTTTGATTGTACAGCTCATATTGATAATGCAGTGTTGTTAGTTGAAATAATGGCTCAAATTATAGTGGTTATTGATGGTAATAAACATATCTTTTTGGGCTTTATAATTTGTTCAATGATAGGCTTTTATGGTCTTCTTTTTTGTAATCTAAGGAGAGACGAGAAGAATGCGGCATACAATAACGAAAATATAGTGGAGCATTGCAAATATTTAGGGACTTGATCAATTGAGCCTTTTCAACATAATTGAGAGCTTATTGTATTTGATCTCATTCAATATTTATGCTAGCTCATATGCAAATAAAAGGAAAAATTGATGGTTTAAAAGTTTTTGACGACTTAACATTTTTACTAATGTGTTTTGGAACTAGTACTTTTTGTAACATATAGAATGAATTAATGCATTGTTTTTTGAATGTATATTCACTATTTGTGATCATTATTAGCTTGTTAGGTATATCATCTTGATATTCATGCAATATTTCAAGCCTTCGTCGATTGTATTTATTTGTTTCCAGTTCAATACTGAAGCTAAGTATGTTCTTATTTTTAATCTTTACTCATGTTTTTCACATTACGTCATCCGTATATGATATATCGTGCGGGTCATGAGTCTCAGAAAAGAATTACGAGTCTTGTTTGAAAAGAAATGGTTTTGTGTTCTTTGTTTTTATTTGTACAAGGTACTTTTTTCCTCATGTCTAATGATAAAAGGTCTTGTTTTGTTTTATTTTATTGTCGGCCTAGTATCAAAAATTGGTCATGTGACCCAAAGCCTAAACCGAAAGCGAAGATAATACTTGGCCCAAATCCAGGGTGGGTTAAGTTGAATACTGAGGGAGCATGTATGTACCCGGAGAGGGGTTATGGGGTGTGGGGGCCTTATTAGAGATGCAGCAGAGGGTCAATTTTTAATAGGATTCATTCACCACATACCTCAACCTGAATTATGGGGCATGCTGATGGGATTGAGATTGACATGGGAGCATGGAGATGGGCAAGTTGTTATTGAGACTGTGATGTGGCTTTGCAATGCATCCTCACGCCAATCTAATCAGAGACATCCAGTTCATGTTGGCTAGAGATTGGGAAGTTTCAATTCAGCAGATTGCAAGAGAAGCTAGCTAACTCCTGTGCACATTTTTTGCCAAAATACTCTCTACACTCTATGCCACGTTGGTTATCTTCAGTTTAACACACCAGCTCAAAAATTGGTTAGTGTAAGATGACCCAGCTGCCTTGGATCTTTTGGATCATGATCGATGACTAGTTAGTTTGGATCCCTTATTTGTATAAAAAAAAAGATAACAATTAACAAGTTTAAATTTAAATAACTGATAGATGGATTCTGAAATTATGGTCTCCAACATTTTTGGAAGAACTGAACTAAACATATATATATATATATATATATATATATATATATATATATATATATATATATACTCCTATTTGGTTGGACTTGGAGCCACTTGAAGCCGCCAAAAAGAAAAAGCTGGAACCTTTTTTTTTATCTCATCATCGTAAAAAATGGCTACCTCGTTCACAAACAACCTAGTATTACTACAATGAACATTGCCACCAGAGTAATATCGCCTTTCCTTCCCCTCTTCTCTTTCTCAGGTACGAGGTAACCCATTTTGTTGCTTCTTCCTTATCCTCTCATTCAATTTCACTCAAAACAATAAAAAAAAAAATTCACCTTTCTTTCGTATTCCACTCCATTGGGAGATTTCACTTGTGGGTATTCCAAAAAAATCACCTTTTTGTGGTATTCCACTCCATTGGGAGATTTTAATTGAACATTGCACTTGTGGGTATTCCAAAGTAGTCACCTTTTTGTGGTATTTCACTTCATTGGGAGATTTTGATTGATATGGTATGTGGGTGTAATTGTAATTGACTAATTGTGATTGTTATTGTTATTTAGGTGTACCCAAGTTGGGGTTTTTGCCCCAGTCAAGCAATTTTGGGAGGTTGAATAAGAAATTGGATATAAATATAAATATGGCTTGGAATGTTGAAAGCAAGATTGGAAAGGATTGTCCAGCTGAGGATGCTTTTGCTGCAGAGGCTGTTCAAGCTTTGACAGCTGGCAATGTTATTGCTGTTCCTACTGATACACTCTATGGCTTTGCTTGTGATGCTTGGTATGTATGCTATTTGCTTTCACTTTATGCTTTTCAACATTCTGCACATAATCTGTTTCTTTAAATTTCTGAGTATTACAATGACTATTATTCTTATTCTGGTCTCCAGTGCTCAGTGTTTTATTCCACTTCTTCATGTTAGGGACATAAGTGGCATGTTAATTACACTCATTGACATAAAGCTAACTTCAGGTTTAACTATCTTAGACAATTGGAACAATGAGTTAATGTACTGGCTATTTATATAGATTGCATACCAATGAGAAAGATTAACAGAAGTAACAAACTTCTTGTTGTACTTTGTGAAGCTCCCTTATACTCCATATAAACCTTAGGCTATGTTATTGTTCTATACGTTGTATTTATGTCAATTCCTTTATATTTAAAATGGTATAAAAGTTGGCTCCTCATGATTTCCATTATTCTGACTTTTTTTAAAGTATTCTTTTGAGAACAAAACTCATATGTAAATCACTAGTTTCTGCATCAAATTGGATTTTGTTCCATGGGCGATAAACATTTTCTGTTATTGGAACAATTTACAGCTCGTTGGAAGCAGTTAACCGAATTTATGGGATTAAAGGGCGCAAACATACAAGCCCCTTGGCAATTTGTGTGGGGGATGTGTCAGATATTAACCGTTTTGCAGTGACTGACTATTTGCCACATGGTCTGCTTGATTCCCTCCTTCCAGGTCCTGTCACTGTTGTGCTGAACCGAGGTTAGTAAGTCACATGCCATTATTGTATATACACTAAGGTAAGAATATGACACTAGAAGTATTTATAGCACTATACATTTCTGTTTTATTTGGACCTTGAAGCAGCGAGTAGTTTGTATCTCAATCTATCTGTTTCTCTAATAGTATAGTGGGGACATTTTCCAGGAGAATCAAGCATTCTTGAACGATCTTTGAACCCGGGATTACATAGCATAGCAGTTAGAGTACCTGACAGCAATTTCATTCGGGTCATTGCTCGTGGCTCGGGTACTGCATTGGCCCTCACCAGTGCAAACCTAAGTGGACAGCCAAGTAGTGTTTGCATCAAGGATTTTGAGGAGCTATGGCGACATTGTGCCTATGTCTATGATGGTGGTTTGCTTCCATTAGGCCGTGCAGGTTCCACTATTGTAGACCTCACAACACCATCCAAGTACAAGATACTCAGACCTGGAAGGTATGCTGAAACGGGATAATTCTTTTCCTGTCTTTCATGTTTCTCAATATGCTTTTGAAAAATGGTATATTCAATGTCAAATAATAATATTACCAAGGACAGATGTTTAGTTAGTTGGTGTTTACACTACACTGTCAAATTTGGGATATAATTGGTGGGATTCATATGTTGCTATGTTTTGGGATGAGAGAAGAAAAAGAAGTAATACTTCACTCATAATTACATTAGTAATTTTGTTATTAGAACTCTCTGTTAAATGCTTATGAAAATAGACAAGAGGTTTTAACCATGCTCATTTTATTTTACTTTCTGGTGTAGTGCAAAGGAAGAGACAGTTGCCATCTTGGAGAAGCATTATCTGGTTGAAGAAGTAAATGAGCAGTGATTATTCCGTCTGTATTTATAATTGGTCCCAAACCTGGATAAAATAGTAAGGTTGTGTTAGGTCTCGCCAGTTAACATAAAAACATGTTGAATCTTATGAATGAACATAGATCCACACATTTGACATCGTGTGATCCATGTAGCCGACTTCATCTAGTGGGATAAGGCTTCGTTATTGTTGTAAATAGTTATACATCCATCCTTTAGGATTTTGTATACTTTGGATGGTTGGATGTATAGGAAAGTTTTCGTTGAACTCCAATTTCTCTTCAACACTTCTCGTCTCTACCAATTAAGTTTTACAAAAAAAACTATTTTTCCGTTTTCCTTAACTGAAAAGGTTAATGAGAAAGTATAACAAATAAATCAAATAAATCCAAACCAAAATTTTATTTCAGTGACACTTAAAAATATGATTGAATATTAAATATGAGCTATTAAAATATTAATTGAAGGCGGAATTGACAAGTGAAGAGGAAGTGGGGACATTCACTCAAATAAGAAGGGAGTGAGGACATAAAAACATGAAAAAAATAACTGAGTCCATGAATTTTGTAATAAAAAATAGAAATAGGGGCTTCAATTAAGAAAAAGAGGAAGAAACAAATAAACTTAAAAATGGGTGTAGTCAACTTGTTACCTATTGACTTGTTTAAACTGTAAAGTTTGACAAGAGAATTAGCCAAGGTCCAATTCTTGACTATGGACTAAATCAGTAAAATAATCCCAAATTCCAAATAATAGAGTATGTGGGTTCATGTGGGCTCTATGTTTTTTTTTTAATCAGGAATGTGGGCTCTATCGAATATTATGTTTTTGTTTAATGATCGTGAATATCGTGCGTCCATCGATTTTTCAAAATTATATCGTGTTCCACGTGTCATCTGATTATCCATCCCAACCTTTTTTCATTAACCACCTTCATAATCCTCAAGTTTTTCCATATGACATGAGTGTATGGATTTTGATTATATTAATTATTCATCATCGTTGATAATTGATTCATACCATATTACCATTTCTACTGATTATTTATATTCAAATCCTATATATCCTTTGAATACCCCATTTTTTAAATATTTCATTCTCTCACATATGAAGAAGGTGGCGGCTTCATATTTTCCATTTGTACATATTTTCCTCCCTAGTCCTTTCACTCTCTTTAATTTCTGCTTTGACCCCCTCTCTGACTTCATTTATTTTGCTCATGTCCCAAGCTTATCATTCAATGTACCAAATGATCACATTGATGCAAGGTTCATGAACGAAATCATACTGCCCTTGATTTAATACATATAATTACGAAATTCCAGTTGTATTAAAAAAACAGCTATCATTATTTTTCCAAATTGAGCTATTCAATATAAGCCATACTTGCTCACTATAGTTTTAGACATGGTTATTAAATTAGTGTCATTATTTTTTAAAACATGAACGTTTTTATTCATGCATGCATCTATATTTAACATATACCACTAATGGTTAATTAATTCACTTTTGGGATATATGTCACAACAGAGGAACCCATCATTTTAAAAGAATTATTATGGTACCATCGATTAAGTTGGAACAATTCTAAACTATTAATCTTAGTTGTTGTAAAGCGATATATTATGATTTTAAGACACACAAGATACAAAAATGAATCAATGAAATTTTCAAATGCGGGGTATATGGGCTTATTATTGCCAATGTTATGTTAAGATGATACTCCCTCCTTCTAATCTTAAATATAAAAATATAGTTGGCTTTTTTGGGAGATTAAAGAAGCAAAATAGATTAATTAATCATAATATATTTGATATTTCATTAGATTATGTATTATTTTATAAGTCAAATAAACTAATTTATTTAAAGTAAAAAAATTCAGCTAATTCAATATATAAGTCACTTATTTGATTTTCTTAGGATGTTCCGAAAAAGACAACTAAACTCTTAGGATATAGGAAGGAAGTAGTAAATACATTGGCCGGACATGAATGAAAAGTTGGTGTTAGAAGAAAATAAGGAAAATACGAAAAATAAAATAAAACACATATTCAACGTGCCAAACGTTGAATCTTCACATGGCAACTACTGAACATAGTATATACTATATAGTATAGTACTATAATAATATAGTTGATTGATTGCTAAGACTCACTCACCACGTTTTTGTCGCCATCTGCCACTTCTCTTCTCCTTTGCCTCCATTTTCATTGCTGACATGTTTTTGATCACAGGCCTCTGACTCTCCTTCATTCCTCACTTCAAAATCCACCATTAGCTTTTATTTCATACTTCCATCTTAAAGCTCCACACTTTAACTTCCGGGTAAGGCATAAGCCTTAAGCCTTTCCATTAAATGTTTTTGATCACTTGTTTTTTGTCCTCTTGTTTGTTTGATTCATTTCATGTTTTCATTTTCAGTTTTTAAGAGTTTTGAGTGAAATCTTCACCATGCATGTTTTTGTTTTTGTTTTTATATGAAGTGCTTGATCATTGTTGACTATTGTATTGTGCCATGTGACGTTGACTTTTATCAAACAAGCTGTGGTGAAGTTTTTTTGCTCTAGAAAGTTGTTATGTAAGTACTATTCAATTAATTTGGTTTTCTCTTATTTTTAATCTATGTAGCTGAGGTGTTGTGATTGAAAAAATGGCTACTGGGTTTGCTCCAACTTCAATTTCTAATCTGAAGGGTAGAAATTCTGGCTTAGGATTTTCAAAAAGCATGGATTTTGCAAGAATTTCTGACTTGAAGGTAATGAAATCTGGAAGGAAGAAGGTGTTAGTTATACAGAATTCAAATCCTGGTCAGGATATTGCTGAACTTCAATCTGCTTCACCAGGAACTCCCCTCATAGGTATACTATTCTTGATGCTTTTTCTTCTTTTTGCTCTTAACGTTATAATTTGTTTGAATGACAATCATTGTTCTTCACTTGTTTTTTCCCCTATGATATAACTGCAAAATGTGGTCACAATTCAAGAGAATGGTCTGCTTTCAATTTGAGCTTCTAGTTACAATAAATGTGTTGACAAATTGCTCCAATGGTTTATGTGTGGCGGCCGCAAATCTATTTCCATTGTCTTTACAAATTCAACATCATTAGCATGCACTTGACTGATCTTAACTTTTTGTAATCTTGAACTTTCATTTTCCATTTCTCATATGGTGTGTCCCATACAACTTTCATTACTCATCCAGGGATATTAGATATTGACAGCTCTAATTACCATTTAGGTGTTTCTTCTCAGTGGTTGTTCACTTTAGCTTTACCTGATCAATGGATCATGATTTGTATGCAGCTCCTAGGCAAAAATACTGTGAATCCTTACACAAAACTGTCAGAAGGAAAACAAGCACAGTGATGGTTGGAAATGTGGCCATTGGAAGTCAGCACCCCATCAGAGTTCAAACAATGACTACAACTGACACCAAGGATGTTGCTGCAACAGTTGAACAGGTTTTACAAATGCTCTTCTGCTTTATGTTTCTAAGACAAATTTCTGTTCTAGCTCAGTTTCCAAAATTTAACATATTGATATTGCAGGGTTGTGTATTAATCGTCTGTTTATTGTTGTTAGGTGATGAAAATAGCAGACCAAGGGGCTGATCTTGTGCGAATAACGGTTCAGGGGAAGAAAGAAGCAGATGCATGCTTTGAGATTAAAAACTCACTTGTGCAGAAGAAGTATGAACTTGTGTTAACTAATCGGATGTAATTTAGTTAAGTCTCTACTGCATAGGAGTTTAACATTGTCTGAATTTTACAATGTTCAGCTATAACATTCCGTTGGTGGCGGATATACATTTCGCTCCTCCTATTGCTATGCGTGTTGCTGAATGCTTTGACAAGATTCGTGTTAACCCTGGAAATTTTGGTATGACTCCCTTTCTTTGCCTGTTAGTTTTGCTCCCCCACCCTTCTCTCTTACAGTTTTAGCTTTCATCCTAAAGTCATGATGGTGGTCTTCTGCGGCTGATAGAAGGGCTCAATTTGAAAAACTTGTTTACACAGAAGAAGACTACCAAAAAGAACTTGAACATATCGAACAGGTAAAATTAGTCTTTTGATTTTGCAGTATGCAATTTTGAGCTCTTTATTTTGAGGCTATTTCATTTATTTTCCATTTATCAAGTCTCCTTTTTATTTGACTACTCAAATTCATAACACCTCAATTTTTTTGACCCATTAAAAAATTTAAATTACAGGTTTTCACACCATTAGTTGAGAAATGTAAGAAATATGGGAGAGCAATTCGCATTGGGACAAACCATGGCAGTCTTTCTGACCGTATAATGAGCTATTATGGTGATTCTCCAAGGGGAATGGTAAGATTTATTTCCTCTCTTTTTATATAAGATTGTATATTTGTATGTTTCCCTAAGATAGAGAAGCTCCGTTCTTATCAAAAAATCATTGGACAGGTTGAATCTGCTTTTGAATTTGCGAGGATATGCCTGAAGTTGGACTTCCACAATTTTGTGTTCTCTATGAAAGCAAGCAACCCTGTTGTCATGGTCCAGGCATACCGTTTACTTGTAGCTGAAATGCATGCTCAAGGCTGGGATTATCCGTTACACTTGGGAGTTACTGAAGCTGGTGAAGGAGAGGACGGGCGGATGAAGTCTGCAATTGGAATTGGAACTCTTCTTCAGGTATGCTTGAGTGTTTAAAAAGATATTCAGGCACAAATATGTGCTAATATATGATTTCCTTAGCCATGTTGTTTTGCATCCATCATAATGCATGTTGATAATATTCTGTCCATGAAGCCTCTTCAGAATTGAAGTGTTTGCAAAGGTGTACATCATGTCCTGTGTTTTTTTGGCTGAAAGGCTTGCATCATAATCAAGACCTTCCACTTCTATGCAACATCATTCTTCATAGCTTGACATTTTCAGGAGCTTTCATATGCTTGAAGTTATATCATTCACAAATTTTGTTGTATCTACAGGATGGATTGGGTGATACAATCAGAGTTTCTCTCACAGAAGCACCAGAGAAGGAGATAGATCCTTGTAGAAGGTTGGCAAATCTTGGAATGAAAGCTTCTGAACTCCAAAAAGGGGTGGTATGATTCAAACTAATTCTTCCGTTTTTACATGTTTAAGCATTTAAAATTTTATCTCTTTTGAAAAGTTAACAAGATTTTAATGGCACTACATCCAACAGGAACCTTATGAAGAAAAACACAGGCGCTATTTTGACTTCCAGCGCCGATCTGGTCAATTGCCTGTGCAAAAAGAGGTCAGGTTCTAAGCTTTCTGAAATTGTTTTCACGTCATTCTGTTCTTACTGCTCTGCTCATAAGTTTATTATAGACAATTGACTTTGTATTCTGATACAGGGTGAGGAGGTGGATTACCGAGGTGTGCTGCACCGGGACGGTTCTGTTCTCATGTCAGTGTCCCTGGATCAGTTGAAGGTAAATTTCGCGTCACATTTACCTTGTTTCCTCTCTTATATGTCTGGATGTATGGCTGTACATGCTTTTTCCCCCTTCGTTCATTGGAGGTAAGATTCTGTTCCCTTGTTTTGCAGGTGCCAGAGCTCCTCTACAAGTCCCTTGCAGCTAAACTCATTGTTGGCATGCCATTTAAGGTTTTCCACACTTTACTTTAAATGAAAGAATATGGTATGTTAGCTTTTGTGGAGTTACTATAGGTATTGATAAATTTAGCACTACTTTTTAGGATTTGGCCACGGTAGATTCGATTTTATTGCGAGAACTTCCTCCAGCAGATGATACTGATGTGGTAAGAATCGTTGCTATATTAGCTAGAGCAGCATTGACTGTAACAGTTTGCCTCATTATACTCAAACAATTCTCTGCATGTCAATTTATTTTGACAGTTTGAGTGTTATATTTATTTCCCTTTTTTCCTCCATGTATTATCATTGTCAGCGGCTAGCTCTCAAAAGGCTGATAGATGTAAGTATAGGGGTTATAACTCCTTTATCAGAGCAATTAACAAAGCCATTACCCAATGCCATGGCTCTGGTAAATCTAAAGGAACTGTCTACTGGTGCTCACAAACTTTTGCCCGCAGGTATTTCTCAGCCTAAGTTTTTAATCATTATTCTCATCACGCCTGAACTAAATGAATGGACCTTCTGATAATAAAATTGCTGGTCCAATGGTTGTGCAATAAACTTCTCTTTTACCTTATCTTGGATATCACGATCACATATAAACCATCCAAAGGGGAGATCTGAACCAAGTTAAATTTAAAATGTGGGAGGTCTATGTAATTTTATGACTTGTGATTTTCATAGGGTAGTAACAAGTGACATTTGTTCAGACATCTTTCTCATCCATTTTAAAGCTTGCATCTCATATGTTTCGGCAATTTATGACCTTTTAGGCACCCGTCTGGTTGTGTCAGTACGTGGTGATGAGTCTTATGAAGAACTGGAAGTCCTCAAAGGTGTTGATGTTACTATGCTTCTCCATGAACTTCCTTATACCGAAGACAAAATTAGCAGAGTGCATGCAGCAAGGAGGTGAGAAAGTTTTCCACTTTAGTTGCAGAAATTTGGAAACATGAAGTCATGAATACAATAAATCTCTTAAAGGGAGGTTCTTTCATAAGTTAAAAGTTAGACTCAGATTTTTTTTTTTGATACATAAGGAAGTAAAGTTAGACTCTAAAATCTAAATTGCAAGAAAGGAGGACTCAGTTTTCGTTTTACAGATCAAATAAAGCCTTTCTGTGCTCCTGATTAGCTGAGAATCCCTTTTCTTTAGCAAACATATTAATGTGCCTAAAGAGAATGTATGTACGAGTGTAACTAGACCCAGTTATCACAAGATTGCACACAGGCAAAATTAATATCAAATTTTTCTCCTTTTTTCTGGGCTTGTGTGTGTTAGTCTTTTTATACATACATGAGAGATCCAAACAAATGTTCTTTGTGGCAGTTCTTCTGTTCTGCATTGTTACTTAATATTATTAAATGTTGTTTATTATATGCTAGTTCTCATTGGTGGCATTATTATTGACATCAGGTTATTTGAGTACTTATCAGACAATTCTCTGAACTTCCCAGTCATTCACCACATAAATTATCCCAAGGGGATTCACAGGTATATTTCAACACTTGAATTTTGGCTTTTTTTAGATGAGATGCAGAAATACATAGTGAAGGTAACATTTTATCCGTTCTACTTAAAGGGATGACTTAGTGATTGGTGCTGGTGCGAATGCGGGAGCCCTTCTGGTTGATGGACTGGGAGATGGTGTTCTCTTGGAAGCTCCAGACAAGGATTCAGATTTCCTTAGGGATACGTCTTTTAACTTGCTGCAAGGTTGCAGAATGAGAAATACAAAGACAGTAAGATTTTTTACTAAAAAATGCATTATGCAAGCCATCATGACCACTACCTTTTTGGATTATAGAAGCTGAAGTCTTGACTCTTAACTTAAAGTATATGCCTAACTTGTGTTGCAGGAATATGTGTCATGCCCATCCTGTGGCAGAACTTTGTTTGATCTTCAAGAAATAAGTGCAGAAATTCGAGAGAAGACATCACACTTGCCTGGTGTTTCGGTAATTACTAAAATATCTCTAGTTTCCAATCAGTCTGCAATTCTCTTAGAATAATAGGAAAAATGGTAAGTTATGGAAATATAATTTTGCATGATATGAATTGTTTCTTCTTAAGATTGCAATTATGGGCTGCATTGTGAATGGACCTGGAGAGATGGCAGATGCAGACTTTGGGTATGTAGGAGGTGCTCCTGGAAAGATTGACCTTTATGTTGGGAAGGTAACACATTTGGATATTAAGGCTTTGAAACTCCATAATCTATATATTATACTTCCATTTCAGGTCTAACAAAATTTTAGCATGAATTAAGGATTTGACATTGGTGTTTTAAAACAGACTGTGGTGAAGCGTGGGATTGCAATGGAGGGAGCAACTGATGCATTGATAGATTTAATAAAAGAGCATGGACGTTGGATGGACCCTCCCACAGAGGAGTAAAACTGCTCAAGTCAACGACACCATAGCATACATAGTTATAAATTATTATTTACTTGTGAAAAATGAAACAGTGAAATCAAATGATCATTTTATTTTTTGGCAAACTCAAGGCATAAAAGTCATTATTGAGTTAAACAAAGTAGGGAGAGGTGAGGAGTAAAATAAGGAGTTTCCAAAGATTTCCGATCAGCAATAAGGAGTTTGCATGTTATATAGGTCTCTCATTATTGATGCTGATCCTTGAATTCTGCCATCATATGATGCATTTTAATAATTTGGATTATTTTATATGTGGTCTTGGATCTATGCTTGTACCTTAAGAACTTAGTTTCTTTCATTAAAAAATGAAATGAATACAAAGTGAAGAAATCAACATCAAAGTAAAATAGAAGCAAAGGTGAACACTATCGGATGACAATAACAAGCTATTGGGTAGTCAACTTCCGAACACCATACATGTAGGACTTAATCACATGTCACAAGCTATCGTGCAAACAATTTTGGACAGCATGATAATGTTCATATAGTTGGTAAATGGTTGTTATAGTTAGTGGCCGATTGATGCATGCTTTAATAAAATGTAAATTTTACAACAAAAGAAAAGGTAATGTGAAAAGGTGCAGGCTAAATTGATACGCGATGCAAAAATTTTCATTTAACATGTCCCACGCAAGTCTTCGTTTCCATTTTTGGCTTTTGTTAAGTGCCATAGACTTTGCCCTACGATACAAAATGCTAAACTAAATAGTTCATGAAAACTCTGGAAAAGTAGAAATAAATTCAAAAGTTATTAACTTATTACCAACTGGTTCCGTGGGCTAGTGACTTGCAATATGAAGAAGCAAGGTCACGCTTTAATGGATCGATGACACGATATAATGAAAAAAAAAAACTTAAAGTAACTGAACATTTTTATTAAATAACACTCAAAGTAAAGAATAATTATTTTGACTGACAAAATAATTTTAAATAAAACCTCAAGTATTTGACATAAGAGTTAGTTGTCAACAAAAATGCCATTAATTAATGTTGATAGTATTCCATCAACGAGTTTCTATCTAAGAGCAACCAACTAATCATGATAAATATATAGTCATTCATCCATAATATAATATAATATAATATAAGGTCTAAGTTAATTTTATTTGAGTAATAAATACATTTTTCGACATGTTACCACTATGAGTCTCTTTCATTCTTATTTTTATAATTATTTTGTAATCATACATTTTTATACGTAAAGGTACTTTTAAAAAGGTATATTTCCTACACATAGATCGTTTTTAAGCAAATTTAATTTATTAAGAATTACAATTCAATCAAATTGACCTTATATTTTGGAAGAGATGGAATGATATTTTTTTAAAAAAACATTTACTCATTACAAATAATTTTCATAATTAATTTCCATTCTAAATAGAACGGAATCAATCTAATTCTTTTATTATTGACCGAAACAGTAATAATAAAGTACATCTGTAATGTGAAAAAAAAAAACTAAATACTCTAATTTATGATATATGATGATTTTGCACGCCAAACGTATTCCTAAAACGTAAAAAATTAGAGAGTTATATATGGTCTATTTGCAATATTCACGGAAAGAGAGAAACTTGGCCATTTATCATTATAATTATAATACTATTACTATTATATACTCCTTCTGTTCCTAAATATAAGACCTAGATAACTTTTTTTTTGGAAAGATTAAGGTTGCGAAATAAGTTATTAAATGATGACATATTTGATATCTTTTTAGATTATCCATTAGCTTATAGGTAAAATAAACTAGTTTAAGAGAAAAAATTAGGTAAATCAATTTATAATTAACTTATTTTTTGCTTTTTTAAGGATTTTTCAAAAAAGTCATCTAGGTCCTATATTTAGGAACAGAGGGAGTATATCATTATATACCTGCAGGTAAAGTCGGCCACTAATTAGTTAACATATTTCTATTAGTGATTTGTGATTATTATATACGCATGAAAGTGAGAGTGATTAGCACCAATAACCACCTTTTTAATTTTTAATGAATATATAGTTCACTATGATTATGATAACGCCTTTACTATGTGTTATAACATACATATTATAATCTAGTTGGCATAGTTCACTATGATTGCTGGGCGTTATATATGAAAAAAAGTTGTTTACATTTCCGAGGATAATATAATGGTGAAAAAATACGTCAGAATAAAATAGCAAAAACTTGGTGAACAAAAACTAGACTTTTGAGTTTGATTCAAACTATAAATTGCACCCAAATGGGCAAAGCGGCAATTCCCTCCCGCGCCACACAATTACATTACATGGCGTCCCCGTTGTTACATACATGATACTGTACAATGTAATCCATACATTTTGAAGATGACTTTTCATGAACGAATGAGCCCCAGGGACAAAAGTAAATTAATACCCAGACACATAAAACGGAGGAGGTGAGGTTCAGTTCCCCAGGGACACATTCTCTTATTGTCTAAAGGTAGTATCTATGCTTATGAGGGGTTGCCATCATACCCACCACAGAAACCATTGAACAAGCCAGATCGATTTGCTGATTTCAAGATAAGATATTAGTACTGTACAGCGGATCTACTACTAGCTAGGATGGCACACAGTTTAACTGACAACCTCATCATCCTTGGCTCATAAGGGATCCACACCACAGTTTAAAATTCTGTGTTCTTTACTTTTCTAAGCAGTTTAAGATTAGACTTTATACGTTTGGCTTTTCTTCTACCCACTTTGATGCAACTTCTTTTTTGTACCTTTTTTGAAGATGACTTCATACAATCATATCAAATTATTTATTCAATTATGAAACCAAAATCAATAATATTCATAAGCTAAACTTGAAAATTACAGTCAACTCAACTCAAATCTATCTAGTACTTAACAAAAAAAGTAATAATAATTCTACTGTTACTCATACTTGCAACTTCAAATTCCTTCAATAATGACCGATAGCCAAATTGCCCAATCATAAAACCACAGAGTCAAATTTAAAATTGACAGAACGAAGATCCACATGTAAAAATCCTACTTATTATTATTATTACTATAACATAATGAATGACTCATCACCACATCCATTACAATCACTACCATAACCAAACAAAAATTACAAAACGATATTCATATTCTACTTTCAAAAATCAGAAACAAAATCACCAACATCAAAGAATATATCTCCAATGAATATAGTCATATATCAATCTCTATCATCACCATTCAATACGAGCCAAACATGATGAATATAACAAACAGTAAATTGTAAGAAGTAGAAACAAAAAAACCTATAACATTTGTATTCATCATTCTACAGAATCTCTCTCCTCGCCGCGTAACCGTACTGAGATCGCCGAATATTCTGCTGTCTCTTCCGGTAAACGAAACCGCCGAGCACCACCACGCCGGCCGCCGCAATTACTCCGAGCGCGACGCCGGCCTTCTTTCCTGCACTCATTCCGCCGGAGGAACTCTCCGCCGTGTCACCGTTCACGCCATTGTGTCCCACCGCTCCGCCGTCCGCCGGCGCCGGAGTTGGCGCCGGAGACGGAGTCGGAGTGTCATCGAAGGGAGACGGCGCCGGCGGAGAGGAGGCCGACGGTGAACTCGCCGGAGCGGGAGAGAAAGATGGAGATGGAGATGGCGACGGTGAGGGCGACGGCGGAGATGTCGCCGGAGAGGGAGATGGAGACGGAGATGGCGATGGTGAATCGGCGGAGAGAACAATGTGAAGTGAAGAAGAGAGAAGGAGAAGAATTAAAAGAAGAGAGAGTCGAAAATTGAAAAGCGCCATTGAAGAATGTATACAGATCTGATAGTTGCAGAGAAATCTGTATATGAAGAAGAAGATAGATCTGAAAATTGTGATATAGTAGTGTATATATATGTGTGTGTGTGTGTGTGTGTGTGTGTGTGAGGGCGGTTATTAGGGGAGGCGGGAGGAGAAGGAATCGGAGGGCCTAGATTGAAGGAGAAGTTTGGATTGTGGGCCGTTGGGATGGTGACACGTGGAAAGGGATTAGATGCATCATGTTCATGCATGTGGAATGTGAGGGAGGGGGGATTGATTGAGGAATGAGTAATGACTGAATGAATGAGAGGTTTATTGTTGTTATTAGGATTAAATGTAAGAAGCAATGTTGTAAGAGACGGACCAGAAGGCGAGTCGGGCAGGTCTTTCGGTCATGGTTCAACACAGTCGAATTGCTTAAAATAATGGTTGGATTGATGGTCAAACTGATAATCGTTATATTGAAATATGAAGCGATTGATGGTTGGACTAGTCCAGTTGGGTCCAATTCTTACAACACATGATTCAATATGAAGTGAGAATAACAATGATTATGATAATTTTGTGTACTCTATCGTGTTCGTAATATAAAAATCAAGTCGCAAAAATATTCTTCTTAATAAAACATATAAAAGTTAATTGTTTGTTGTATGATGTTAGTTTATTTGATTATGATACTTTTTATATTTTTTTGATCAGAATATGATACTTTTTATATTGGAATAAGTTTTTAGGTGACTTCACTTTGTAATTTTATTTATGGTTTGACTTACAAACACACACATAATAATTTGATTAAAAATTTTGATATCATAGAGTATTTTCTATGTTTTTATAATCTTACAAATCGAAAAAATGTAATATACTAGCTTACTAGTTTTTTAAAGGGTTAATAGCTTAATCCTTTAACTTTTGGTCCTCAAACTACCCTTTAGACCTAACAATTTTAGCAGTGTGTTTTGAAGATTTTTTTTTTAAATTTAAAGAATAAGACCAAAATTAATTAAAATCATAGAATTTAAAATTTAAGGAATGAGACTAAAATTGACTAAAAGTTCAAAAATCAAACCACCAATTTAAAAGTTTAGGGTTCAAAATTAAAATTAATTGAAAACTTAATGACGTTTCTATCAACCATTTTTTAAAAGTGTCATCTAATCATAAAATTGTCACCTTAAACACTAGTATGTGTTTGCTTGTTATTTGTGATTATTTGTCTGTATATAAATGACGTGAAATTTGATGAAAATCTTCTATTTATTCCCTTCTTCTACACCAATGATTTGGTTTTACTTCGGTCGAATTCTTACTTAAAAAATAGGTGAATAACTTTTAACAACTGTAGGCAGGTTGGCTAGAAGATAATTGATTGACTTTAAAATTGGCAGTTATTGTACACTATATCTGTGTAAAGATCTAGACAGGTAATATCATAATATGATCATATAAAAAATACATTTCCTTTTTATTGTGAATAAGTTATTAAGTTTATCGTCCATGTTAACTTGTTAAGTTTGTTTGCATTATAGAAGGGGGATTTTTAATATTAAAGTCTATTTTGTTTTTAAATTTTAAATTGACATTAATATATGCTGGCAAAAAAAATTGACATTAATATCAATGTGGACGACTTAAACGATGTTAGGTTATTGACTTTGACCCTGAAAATCATAGAATTCATTTGGTTCAGTTTTGGAAGTTAATGATAAAAAGACTTCGCAAAGCAAAATCATAAATGCAATTGTTTTTTATACATCGTGGGGAAGTTTTGTTTTTGGTACGTTGTCTTTGTTCTTGGTTGAAACAAATGGAAGACCGGAAAGGTTAATGTTTAATGATTTCACGGTTTTATAATTTGAAATCGAGATTACTTCGTGATTTGAATAACCAAGTTTCTAAATTAAGCATTTTGCAAATGCAGGCTGCAATTGCATGGTGCATTTGGCATAAGGAAACGAAGGAAGTAAGATGGTCTGATTTGTCTTTTTAGCATGAAGATGATTTGAACTTTAGTACGTTGACCAGCCATAAGAATACTTTAAACACTTCAATTGTAATATTAGCGGAGTTGATTATGTGGATTTATTTGAGATATTATAAAATCAAGACTTGAAAAAAATATTGTATTTGCTTGTAGGTGTGCTCAATTTAATGACAACAATCTTCAAACACCAAAACACCTTATCTGACTGACTTGTGGTTAGCTACATTAGTCACTTGATGTGACTGTGATCTATCAGAAATTAAATTATATGTGTAATTCCTTAATAAAATCTTGCGTTTGAAATCTTTCATTTCTCCTCAAATAAATCATATATTTGAGATTGAGAGAAGTGTTCAATGGCACATCAATTCCTCAAATAAATCATACATTACATGGAGCCTAGACTCTAGAGCAAGGGAGCATAAGATTATAAGAAATGCAACCTAATCAAGCATTTTGATGTCACTTCCTAGTTTTAAATGGGAGGGTGACCTGGTGGCAGATTTCATTAGCTGTTTTTCTCAATCCTTCTCACATTTTTTAAAATTTGGGGCCGTTCGTTCTCATATAATTCAAGTTGGTTATTGGTTCTTGGTTGTACTTCCAAACCAAAAGTATTACTCCATATGAACACATTGATAAAAAACCATTCTTTTCAAGAGTAAAAGAACCATCCTTTATAATCCACATGAACACATTAATAAAGAGAAAAATAATTTGATTAAATTTCTAGACTAATGGTATTAATGTGAACAAAGTTATAAAAAGAAATTCTCATCCAGAAGAAATGATATAAAAAGGTTTAGACTTCAAGGGAAAAAGAATAGTAGAAACTATAAAGTACTATAGTTATGTGGCCTCTATTATTTCCACCTTCCTGGCCCTGTTCATCTTTTATATTGGGGCAGAGGAGAAGGAAAACTGGAATTAGATTTTACGACGGCAATAACTAAGTCACTCATGTTATAATTTTAAACTTTTAATACTACTCTAAAAAAAAATTCTCTCTCCTTGGCTCTTGAACTATTTCTCAATTAAGTTACTGAAATATCCTCACAATTCATCCTTCAAATCACTACTTTGACTCTGGCTCTCACTCTCCTTGGCATCATCAGAAGTAGCAGATTTGGCACTTGTGGCTGGTTTCTGGAGCTTGAATGGGATTGATGCATGTTTCTTTATGAACTTGTAAAAGGCTACCACTGTACGATCAGTATCAACTGTAATCTGCACACAACAATGACCCACATGTATGATCAGTCTTTGGTTTTTCAAAATCAAAGGCTATGAATGCTAAATAGGAAATGCACTGAGTTTTAATATCATTAGTTTATTACACATACAGGGTCAAAACTCTTGTTTCCAGCTGGGAAGAATAGAATGGTGGGAAATCCATCACTCTGCAGAGACAACATAAATAAGAGTGCATTAGCATATTCTTTATTGGTGAACAATGAAGGATGTAGATCATGCATACATGACACTTAGCATATACTGAAAATGCCATTCTGATAATAAGTCATAGAAAATTTGTGCTGATATGGATTAGCTTATTATAAATGATTTTGCATTGTTCGAGAAAAAAACAAAAGAGCTGTATCATAAAGCACAACAGAACTTAAAATATGTTTTTCCAAACAAATGTGAATTCAGTGTGCAACCTAGCTGCATCATGTTAAATTTGGAGTTTACCTTGGCCCTTGGATGCTCATTTGTTGTTCCGTCCATCTTGGCTATGACAAGAGACTCAATGCCACGTAGATGTTTAGCGAGTTTATTGTATGTTGGTTCTAGAGCTTGGCAATGGCCACACCACGGCGCATAAATCTAGTTCATAAAAAAAGAATTACATTAACTATAAGGTGAAGATTTAAGAGGGCAAATATTACTTGGCAACAAGCGTCGGAATTGTACCTCTAGGAGAACATCTTTGGACTCATCCAACACAATCTGGTCAAAGTTATCCCCAACTACTATTTTCACATCCTCATCGTTCTGTCATCAATTTAAGGAAGATGTTACAAGCTAGTACATGAAATGATTGGCCTCCAAATTATCTTGATATTATACAGTCATCCAAAATTTTCAATAAACTATATCTGTCTTGGAAAAAGAATTAAAAACTTACATTTTCCGGAACTGGATCTGACTTGTAGAAAGGTTTTAACTTGTCTTCAAGGAAATCATCCCCAAAAGCCTGAAACAACACAAGAATCAATCAGCCAAACTCCTACCATCATCGCTTGCATAAACAAAAAATAGCACATTCATGCATATTACACACCATGTTGCAGAATACCAAGTGTTTGACCCAGCAAGGGTAGGGTGGGACAAGAAAGAAAGGTACCTTTATTTTCTCAGCAGTCACTTCTCCTTCAAGTAAGAATTTCCTTCCATCATCATTTCCAGTGTAGGCAAGTACCTGAATTGGACAGGTGAATGGTTAAGTTCACTTCAAAATAATCAAAGGAGATAACCTAGAAGAGATAATACAGAAGGGGAGAGAAAAAAACTACTTTTGGAGAATTCCCACTGATGCCAAAGAATTCGGAAACGGGCTGCCCAACCTCTTCATTATCCAACTCCACATGTACAAAGATCAGCTACAATAGATAATTTTAACTCAACATACATTATTGTCCAAAAAAAAGCCTAATATAACAGTCACGGGCAAATTTGAAAATCAGTAGAACTGCTCTACAATATCTTATAAGGCTAGCCTTGAGCAAAAATATACCTTTCCCTTGAAAAATTTAGCTGCTTCTTGGAATACTGGGAGTAACTTCTCTGAATCATTTGAAGTCACAAAGAGCAACAGCTGAAGAAAGAGTTTCACACACACAAAACTGTCAGAAGATCACTGGGTCCTTATTGGAAAATATAATAAATAAAGATTTCTTCAAAGAACAATGATACATTATATTCATCAATTACCTGTCTCTTAATTGGGTTGTCAAATACTGCTGGGGCGCTTTCTCTTGTAAAAGTTGTGACCAAAGGAAGTTTGTTTGAGAACACAAATTCTGCTATTGCAGATTTTTCAAATTTACCATCTGCAGAGACACGATGAATATGTTTAAGTCAAAATCTCTAGCATAAAAACCAGATGGTTAGCCAAAAGAGATTGAAAAAAAAAAAACAAAAGAAAGTAAACAGACCAAAATGGTTCAATTTCTCATCCTCTTTCTTGAGAAGGATCAAAGCAGGACGTTTGACATTTGGGTCAATATGGAAAAGCTTTGCCACATCAGAATTAACAGTTTGATAAAAATTGACATCATCCTCAAGTCGTGACGCAGCAGCTAGCTCATCACTCTCAGGACCCTGCATAAATTGATAGGATATAAGGTAAGACAACCAAAATATCAAAGGTTTTATAGTTCTCAGACCCACCAATTCAATCCAACTAATCAACCATACCGAGTTGACTTCTTACACAAGTCAGTTCAAACAGAAATTTACTGGCTGAGTGTGCCATTCAAACAAATAATATTATTCAATGTCGAAAAGATGAAAGTATGAAACCATCTTGAGATATCACCTTCTACTTACAAAAACATCTCATCATTTGAAAACTGGTTCTGATAGCATGATATATGCTCGTGTCAAATCCACCAACAAATAAACTTTACTCAAGAAATTCAAATACTCACCACTAAAGAGTTAAGGAAGCCCAAAACAACTTTGCTTTCAGAGGTCAATATGCGCTCAGCATCATCCAATGTAATTATATTGGAAACACCCGGTCCTATCTTCTTCTTAATCCAAGTCACAATAGCATCTCTGCATTTCAATAAGAAATCCAGCTCAATCCCAACTTGCCAAGACACTCATGATAAAAAAATATGGAAATATACTACTCACACCTTTCCTAAACATAGCATCAATTTGGGAATGTGAGTTAGTCCCAAATATGCGACATTATCTAATTTTTCTCAATCTTTCGCAAACCATCCTATCAATGCTCCTCAATGATAAATAAAAAAGAGATTGGGGATGTAAATTAAGGTAGATGGTTAGAGTGCATTGACAATGCTAATGTCATGTGATTTTAACTAACTTAACCAACTTCCTTAATCTCACCAAATTAGATAATTAGGTCATATATTTAGGATCAGACCAGTATGCAATCTACACCTACATTTGGATAAGCATAGGAAATGAATAAAGTTTCATCTTTTCACAGTTCCATGTCCATGACAATCTTAACTCAACCAACTTCCTTAATCAAAATCTAGATGTTCAGGGTGCATTGATAATGAATGTCATACCAATTTAACTAACGTAACCAACTTCCTTAATACAATCAGATTATCTAACTATGTCCTATATGTCTAAAGTTTCAATCTTTTCACATTTCCATGGCAATAGTGAACACAAAAACATTATCCCAATCTAAAGTTTCATGTTTTAACAATTCCATGACAATTATGAAAAACACATACTTGCTCCTCTGGCCATTATAAGGCTTATGAACACCATCCACAAAGAAAAGCAGAGTAGGAAAGCCCTGAATCTCATACTCCTGAGCCAACTCATTCTCCTCCGTGGCATCAACTTTAGCCAAAATGACATTTTCACCCTTCAACTCAGTGGCAGCAGCAGCAAACTCAGGAGCCAAAGCCTGACAATGGCCACACCACGGCGCATAAAACTCAACCATCACAAACCCTTTCTTCTTCTTCACCACATCACTGAAATTCCCCTCCTTTAACACAACCACGTCCTTCTCGTCCACTTTTGGTTCCTTGAGATTCTCGGAATCACCATCCTCGGACTCGTCGAAGCCTGAGAAGTCGTCGAAGTCGTTGAAATCAACGTCGTCGTCGTCGTAGTGGTCGAGATCTGAGAAATCATCGTTGTTGTTGTTGTGGTTGGAGGTTAATGTTTCATCGGAGTCGTCGAGAAAGGAGAGGTCTTCGTTGTCGTCGTCGAGGTTTTTGTCGTTTTGTGAGGGGGTGGAGAGAGTGAGAGAGGAGGAGAGGAGGAGGAGGGTAGTGAGGGACAGGAGAATTATGGATCGCCGACGACGTTGCATTGTGAGAGAGATGCAAGATCGAAGCTTCCAAGTTTGATCTCTCTTTCTCTCCAAACAGCTTCAGATTGCGCGGCTATTATTAAACAAAACAAACAAAAACTTTAGTATCTTTAGAACTTTACTTTAATTATCTCCAAATATTAAAAGACTAATCTGCCCATCACCCTCATGGGATCTTACTTTAATTAGAAGACAAGGATAGAATAGCCCTTTTCCCTTTTGAGATAATTAAAGTAAAGTCTCTAGGGACCTTACTTTAATTTGGTCAATTCGTTGGGCTTTTCTAATATTAAGTGTCTTAGGTGGGACTTCATGTTAATTTCCCAATAATTTAAACACCCAAACTAGGGCTGCATAATCTACATTTAGGACCAGATCACATATATGCCATATTTATGCCCTAAATATTGTCTTAAAAAATTTTAGGTCAACCTACTCTCATGTGGTCTAGGCCAAAATCACGTGGGACATGTCCTTTGAGTCACATGGCATATCCTATTGGTCATCTAACATTTGAATCCTAATAAATAATAAAATAAATTGAAAAATAAAAGAAATTGGGAAAAAAATAATTTAATAGTTTTATTTAGTGGTATATTAAATATTAATTATTAAATAATGTACTTTAAAATTAAGAAAAAAATTATTTATTTATAAAAATAATTATATTTCCGAGTTGGGCTGCACTAGTGTTCATGAAATCTATGCCCTTATATTGTCATGCTCGATGGTCGAGTTTGGCCCTATCTGGTTGTTATGATATTACAATTGAAAATTTTATTTATTGAAATTAATTGGATTTTTACAATTGGTTTGCTTTAAGTTCTATTGGGTTTTACAATTGGATTGCTTCAAGTCCTTTATTAATGGTCGGTCTATTTGTTTATTGCGTTCTGGTGGATGTCTCATGGATCATCCTCTGACACAAGCCGAAGCTAAAAAATGCTATCAATGCTTCCGCGTCTCTTTCCTATTTCTTATTTTCATTATCTGCTTTCGTTGCATTCACTCCACATATTCCTCATTACGTCGGTCATTATTTATCATCAGTTTAGTGTGCTTTTGATCGTCGTTTTGGTTCGGCTCCTACCTCCTAGGCATCTCTACCTTGCTTCGCACTTCACCAAGAAAACATGCGTAAAACGCATAGAACCAGTTCTTTCATTTTTATTGTTATTTTAATTAGGGTTAGTAATCATTTTGGTCAACAAACAATTGTGTGAGTATCAATTTGGCCAACAAATAATAAATGGTATCGAATTGGCCAAAAAATAATAAAAAATATCATATTGGACATGTAACATTGTGAATTTTTTAGTGGAAAGCTACAAACAGTGTCAGACGGTATTGTCCAATATGATACCTTTTTAATATTTGTTGGTCAATCTGATACTATTTATTGTTTTTTTTTTTTAAATTGGTCGACCCCACGTAAGTGGGATAAGACTTTGTTGTTGTTGTTATTGAAATTGATACGCTAATACGCACATAATTCCTTGTTAGTCAAAATGATTATTAACTTTTTAAACTTTTAAATTTAAAAAACATAGACATTTAAATTTTTTATGTGTTAGTTCCTATTTTTTTGGTGTCACATCAAATTAAAAATTTCAAGTCAGACTTTATGTGATTGGTTAAAACACAAATGACGTAGTTCTCTAAATCACACAAGAACTTCTCATTTGATTAGCATGTTTGTAATTGATTTTTTACCAATAGTAATTTAAATTTATAAAAAAATTTAATTATTATTCTTTTTTTAGTTGTCTTTTAAATTATTATTCTAATGGGTACAAAATAAAAAAAACCGGTAATTTCTTAACTATCACTCTTTCCCCATATACACCTTTATTAATGAGAAATAAGAGAGATGAATAGAATAATAACTAGAGAAAGTATGAATGAAAAAGAGATGAAGAGATATTGTATTTAATGAAATAAAAATGGTAAAAATACATTAAATAGACTCTTTTAAAAAAAATATTGATCAGTAGAGTAGAGACTCTTTTAAAATATACTAAGACAATTCAAATTTTATGTTAACAGAGTAACATACAATGTGAATTTAGATTTTACATAAAAGACAGAGTGCAGTAAATGGTAAACGTTGGCTTTTTTGTTTGGCTTGCCCGGGGTAAATGGTGACAATATAAAAGGAAATTTGAATCTTTTGCGGCTGAAGTCAATGAATCAAGGCAATCAAATACAATAATGATTTTTCAGCTTTTACGCCTGAAATTAAGAGAGTCACATCCAAGAATGATTTTACAAATAAATGTCCATTCTTCACAGGACTACTAATGATATTACTATAGTTTTATGCGTAATTAATTACCATATCAATAGTTGTAACTTGTAATGGAAAAAATCATAGTACTAATGAAATTGATATCATAACAAAGTGAGGTTTACTTGAAGAGATCACTTCCAAGAGTGACCCCACCAATCTCCTCATTGTTGTAATAATAATGTATAGCATTAAATTCTCTTTGAATCTTCTCCACCTCACATACAATTTGTCCCATTGATGGTCTTCTAATGCTCTCTTTTATGCACTTCATTGCCAATTTCATCATCTTTATGGCAGCTTTCTTTTCATGGCCTCTTAATGTTGGGTCCACAAACTCCTCGAAAACGTCATAACTGTTCTTAACCTTTAAAAAATCAATAGACAAGACATGATGTAAATCTAGTACATCTATGAACGTGGCATTTAATTTGTCCTTTGAATTTTGAATTTGGAAGCATGTTTACCTGTGATAGTAGATTCCCTTGAGAGTTTGAGAGGCTTCTGTTATGCAGTTCTTGTCCACTGATCAATTCTAGTAAGAAGACCCCGAAACTGTATACATCACTCTTTTTTGAGAAATCATTTGATTGGTTCAACCTTTGGAAAAACAAGATCCATATGCTTCATGTCAATGAGGAAAAAAATGGAAAACAAAACTCATTTTCAAGGAAGGTATATACTGTAGTAATTACTACGTACTTTGGGTCATAAAAGCAGTCTGTGTTGGAGGATGAGCTAGCATTGTGGTCAGAATTAGTTAGCAGCTTGCAGATTCCATAATCAGAAACCTTGGCAGTGAAGCTTTCATCCACAAGAACATTGCTAGTTCTGAAATTTGTGTGAATCAAAGGAGGAACTAAGCAGTGAAGATGTTCCATTCCTTGGACAAATTATGTGGTGGTTTTGTTAAAACAAATGTTTTTTTAATACAAAAAAGAATAATTTATACAAAGAAGGTGAAATTACCTTTGGAAGCACCCAAAGCTATAGATAATCTTCGCTGCATATCTATCCTTCCACTTGGTAGGCCTTCATTGTCTGCGTAACAAACATTTGAGCTTAAGCATCAGCTTTGTAGATTGATATTAGAATTTATCTTAACTAAGCCAAACTTGAGAAATAGATGCTAGTCAATAAGGAAAAAATGTCACTTTGACACAATGGCACTTTCTGAATCATGTGTAAACAGAATACATGAATACAGAAGTTAGATTGTCGTAATACCATATAGGTGATTCCCTACATTTCCATTAGGAAGATATTCATGCACAAGTATCTGTTGATAGCCATCTTCATAATAACCAAAAAGCTTGACAAGATGGATGTGGTGAATGTTAGCCATTTGCATCACCTGACCACCAATTTAAAAAAAAGGATAAATGAAATAGACTGAATGATCAAATTGGTTGTTTGGTCTTAATAGAAAATATAATGAATGATTGGAGCTAACTCTGCTTCTATATTATGCAGAGAAATCTCCTTTCTTGTTTCACCTTAGGGATGAAACTGTGAGTCAAAGCATATTGGCGCCTTTTTATTGCAACTAAAGATCCATCCTGAAGTAAACCCTTGTAAACCAAACCAAATCTACCTTCACCCACAAGGTTAGTTTCACTGAAGTTTCTTGTGGCATGCTCAAGTTCCATAATTGTGAACTGCCTAATGTCTTGTGAGGTGCTGCCTATTCCCAATTCAACTGTTAAGAAAACATAGGAAGGAAAAAATAAGATCCAAGAATATGTGCTTGTTTTGTGTCAACCACATTGATCCACTTAATTACTCTACTAAACTTTACCAGTTGAAGATGGAAAAGAAGATGCAGTGTCAGATGGTTGTCTTATAAATCTCTTAATACGCATCAAACATGCATAAACAATTACTAATATGATAATCACAAGTAATGTAGCAGCAGCAGCACCAATAATGGCAGCAGCCCTTGTTCCTCCAGGTCTTTCAACTTGAGCTTCTTGCAAAGGTGTAAGTGTTGGAACTTCTTCATTTGTCCCATCTATCTTTGATGCTACCTCGTTATACCTTAATAAGTGAAAACAAATTTAATCAACTATTGTTGTGTTCTTCATTTTCCCTTATGTTAAAACTGAAGACTGTTAAGTAGACTTTCCAAACCATAGTTACAGCATATTCAATGTCGTGAATTAGTGTTTTTCTAAAGGTGACACACATACTGACTGGTTTTTATAATGAAAATGTTAATGCACGTTGGAATGCATTTTATATAAATTTTGTAATCATAGGAAATTTGATTTCTTAAAATTATAATTGGAACATTCATGACCTTAAAAATGAAGTGTTTCATGTAAATTCTCCAACCAAATTGTAATTGGTGAAGGGAATTTTTCATAGGCCTTATCATTTGGAAGTAAGCTCTAACACATCTCTATTTTGTTAAAATATATGTTGTGCATTGATTGGAGAACTTGGTGGTACCCTATATTTTGTGCTTAAGATTTTGCTCATGTGGAATGAATCATCATTTTATACCAGATCATTATATTCAAACATTTATACTCGTACAAGCATCTACAAAATTCCTAGAGACAGAGGGAAGTAACTTAGGAAGGAAAAGCACCTGAGTCTTTTTAGTTCATGGAAGTGCAGACAAGCCCTTTGCCTTTGATATGGACATTTAGAAATACTATATGAGATTTTCTGTGGACTGCCAAGCATGATCTTGAAAGTGAACAAAGCTTCAGCTGCAACTAACATATAAAGATGTATGTTAACTAACCAGTTTACTTCTCATTGACTCACTCTAGACTACTTCATACACAAGTTGTTCAAAATGAGCAAGCAAGCAAGGTTTTGCAATAAATATACAGACTAAACAAAATAAACCAGTATCAATAGGACAAGACTCTAGAATATGAAGAAAATGAGCATGAAGAGTAAAGATTACCATATAACTTGTGGCTGGATTTGTTGGGATATAGAAGTTGAATCACAATGAGTAGAGGTAACTGCTGCCAACAGATCATTCTCATTGTTATTTGGGATTATCAGAAACAAACATATGTAGCTCCTATTCATCATCAAAACACAAGGAACTCTCAAAAACAGCCAATATGACATGAATATAAATGTTAGAGGAATGACAAGAAATAAACAGTAGAAGAATGCAACTTACAATATGTGTGGTTGTTATTTGGATTGCTTGTTTGTTTGTTATAAAGAAAATGGAGGAGTACTTAAGAAGTTAACGGCACTTGAAGCTTTGAAATTGAGACTGTAGCATCTCAAAAACCAAACAGTGGACTTCACTTATTCCAGCTAAAAAAGATAGAAGGAAAAAACTGTGGATTTTTTCTTCAAAAGGTTATATCTTTATTGAAATGAACAAGAAAATTGATATGCCAGTTTCTTTTGAATGTCATAGACCCGGGAAACTCTCCTGACATAAAGAAATCAAATTCCAAATCCCAAAAGATTCCCAAAAAGAATCTCCAAAAGCCAGCCATGATTCCATTGAATGATCAAAGACTTTTTTGTCAGGATTCCTATTAGGATTGATGAGGACAAGTGAGAAAAATCAAGTGGAGGTGGGGGTATATATGTGTGTATGTATGTGTGTGACAAAATGAGAGAATTATGAAGTGTAAAGTGTAAAGAAGCAGTGAGATATTATTAATTCATGAAGGCTTAGAAATGCAGAAAGAAGTGTCCCAATCAATAGTGGGGACCATAATAATAGACCTGAGAGGACAAGTGAAAAAATGTCACATGAGATAGGTTGTGAACTGTGAAGTGGCCCAGGCAAAATCACATGCCAAACCCATTCTGTCATAAAGCACTTAAAAGGATGGTACTTCCTCTGCCATCTTCACACTAACGCTTAACATGTTCACACTCTTGTTGGGAAACAAAGACCACAGATCATTCTAACTTGTAAGGCCAGGCATTAAACTCTAATATTCTCTGCATTTCTTCAAGTATATTTTTAAATGCATTAACGTTTACTCACCTAGTTCCCTCATTTATGGAACTTCATGTATGTATGTGTCCGTTGGGCAGTGATTTTATTGTTATTGTAGTTTGTAGGGTGAAAGTATAAAGATTACTGGCTGACTATCAAATTGTCTAGAATATGCATATGATCATGCATTGGGATCAAGAGTGTAGGAAAATGGGCTAGGCTCGGTCTACCTTGATGCATTAGGCCCAATGAATCTTTGGGGTTTGAATAAAACTATTCAGAAATATTGGGTTATTATATGTAATATCCTTATTTTATTTACTTTTTAATAAAAATTTGAATTGTATGGGGAATAATGTGTAGTTTAGACTAAATAGAAATGGCACTATGTAGCAAAGATTGAAAGACTTCACATAACATTGATTAAAAGACTTCTTTTTCTCTTTTTATTCCATGTTTTCTGTTGTGTAAAAATTATTGTTCATCTTGTGATTCTGACTCTGAAAGGAATTTAATTCAAGTTTAACGACTTAGTTAGAGCTAGATCAAGTGAAAGGTAGTTAATACTTCTTGAACAAGATTTTGAATTCAAACTTTGAGAAAAACTAATTTAAAATTTTTTGGGCCTAATAGAAAACTAGTTTAATGATAAGCATCAATCTTAAATGGAAGGAGCTCTAAATACCTTTACTTGAAGTTTTAAATTTGAACCTGTCTGAATGCTAAATATATCCCCCAGAGTCATTAGCCTTGATTAGTCCCAACAATGCTCGAGCCTAACCCAATTACAGTCATATAAAAAAAGTAATTTGTTTAGGAATAAGGATTACAAAAGTAACACTCAAAAAGGGTGATCATAGTGATGAAAACCAGTGGAGGCCCTTGGGCTTAAACTGAAACAAAACTATGTTCTTACTTCTTAGGTTTCAGCCCATTAAGCGTTACTTGGTTACCATTTTCCTAAGATATACCATTATATGAAGAAGACAACTTTTTATCAATAACCATGGGAGCTAAAGTGTAAATTGATATTGATGATTTACTTTATATATTGATCCTTAGTTATGGTCCATGGATATCCCTTTTAAGGGGAAGAATATGCGGCTAAACTTCAACTTTTTATTAGTCCTTATCTTTCTTTCTTTGGACATTTTCATCCATAATTTTCACTTTCATTTTAATTTGGTTTTTGGGATTCTTTCTTGTGGGAAGAGAAATTGATACTGATTGATCCGGGCGTCCTTGTCACTAAATTTCTTAAATTGGGAAATCATTCGCATAGCTTACTTTTTAGTATTAGTATATTTTTGGGAAATTTGCACAGTAGTCCCTAGCAAGGCAAATTACTACCAAAAGGTCCCAAAACATTCCAAAATCATTATCAAGTCCCAAGGGACTTCATTGCAAAATTATCCACTCGTTCATTGACCATTTTACCCTTTCTTTCTAAAGACATGATGTCAGATCACCACAATCAACTTCACCCCACACCACCAACATTCTCATTCATCGGTGCCTCCTTCTTCACTGTACAATTTCACCACCTCCTTTCGTTGCCTTGGCTTATGCCGTTCATCGTAGTCGCCTTCGTTGTTGCTCTTCGAAGCTCTTCCTTGGTTGCTGAATCATGTGAGTCCAATAACCATTTCATTTTTTTCCTTCCTAAATTCTATTGGGTATGTCATTTCCTCCCTTCTTGTCTGGTTTTAGTTTTCTTCCTTATTAAAATTGATTTTGAGGAGATGTATGCGTGATTCCTAAAGATTTTTCGGTCCATTCAAGGGGGAAATTATGTTCAATTCAAATGGTTGGGGTAAATGCTAAATTTGATTGTAATCTTAAAATTCTGACTATGGTGAATGAATAATGCAGCTAAAATGTGGTGCTATGTCTTATCACTATGTCTTGCTTGTATGGAAAGAGATTTGTGAGCCCAATCACACCCCTTATACTTCAGTTAAGGCAGGAACTTCATGTTCAGCCTTACCATGAAATTGATAGGGATAAAGCTCGTCACCTTTGTGACAAAGTGTTGTGCATCATTTATCTGCAGTCATTGTAGTAATTCTTTCAGTTCTTAATAAGTGAATTAAGTAATAGGAGTGGTATGCATGATAAATAAACTGGTCACTTCAATTTTCAAGTTGTTGATGTCTGAAGTTGATAATTTCGTCACTTATTTGATTAGAACAATTCCCTGAAGCAACCCACTTTCTTTTAAATTTTTGTCTTGAAAACATGTACATCTCATAGCATTAACTCTATCTCTCTTGACACTTGCACTCACCAACTTTAAGATCTTGATCTTGAAAAGGCCTACCCTCTAAGCTGTGATTTCATTAGTGCTTTTGTAAAAACCTTAAAATCATTTGTAGTGATAAAAACCTTTACTCATTTAGTAATACATTTATAAGGCTTATATAGCGCAGCTTAACAAATTTCAATCTAAGTTGTGCATGTGCAAGGTTGTAAATTCCATCACTTATTAATTCATACTACTGCCCATAGAACATTGTCTTAAATAAATTTTTTTGAAAATTAGAATAGTTTAATTTTGGTTCATTAGTCAAAATTCTGCCTATGTCTGATTGTATTACGAACTAGCATAAGATTATTTAGATTCCTTAAAGTTGACATGGATCTGGTATGGTGATTCAAATGAGTTTACCCTTTGATAATCAATTGTTGTTAGAAGCATGATATAGTTTGTTTTACTGCTGCATGTGTGATTTCTTGCCGAATATGAGTCAATGTATGATTTTGGGAACAAGGAGATACCCATGGAGACTTGTCAGATTGTCTATTTGTTGTAATCAATACCAAAGTATTTAAACCCCTGTGATAGACAGAGATGCAATCAATATCAAATTTTTATACCCTTATGTTATCAAACAACACGTACCTTATATTATTTCTTCTAACTGATCCAATAATTAGTCTACCACTAAAAGTTTGGTCAACATAATTATCTTGACTAAGATATATATTTTGATCCATTCAATGTCTCGATTACATTTTGTGACGGTGCATGGTAAATGAGAGGAAGTTAACTAGAAGTAGTATTAACATGATAGATTTGATTGCATGTTAAATTTTATTGATATTTGGATGCTTTTTGAAATTTCAGATTATGCTGCTCTGGGGATTCAATTTTGACTTGTTTTGGTTTTCATGGATGAAATAATGATAATATAACTTATTATAGAACTGGTAAAGGGTCACATGTGGATTTTCATGGAGTGTTAAGATATGAGATTTTGTGTGTATCCTTCTTATATAACATCCCTCCTGAATTTTTCTTCTCTTGATGTGTTTTGGAGTAGGAAAACATACTGAAATTCTGGTGTTAGTGAGGGGAAAAACTAACAATCATGAGAGGTTACCATAAATAGTTGTAGACAAAATCTCGTAGGATAGAAACAAATAATATTATATGTGAGTATATACTTCTGCATGTTGCTATTATATGTAGCATATACTAGGACATGTTAAGCTTTGCCTCACATATCAGAATCCTCGATGAATTTTTGTGATTTTGCCTTGATTACTTATTAAAACAACTATTGCAATGAAAATACATGTTTTGGACGTTCCCTCCACTTTTCATGTCTGATTATAAGTTGTTTTTTCAAGTATGAACTGAATTTTTTTATTGCTAATATTTGTAAGTTTGAATCCATTGATTTTTTAGATATGTAACTGTAAGTAACGTTGGCTTGTTTCAAGATCCCTACATGCTTTTAAAGACTTATTATTCATATATTTATTGGTGTAAACAACTATTATGATACACTTACCTTCTGATTCTGTGAGGCAACATAATCATTCAGTTCCAATATTGTCTTAGCTGCAAATGTGAGATGCAAAGGTGCAAGATGATGAGGGTTGCACCATGCTGAGTACACTTGGGAGGAATTTCAAGAATTGAAGAATTGAGTGTTTGTGGTGACTTGTTAATCATCCGAATATTGTACATGGTGATTAGGTTCTATCATTGTTGCAAAAGAACCATGATAAGATGAAGAAAGCATAGGCAACACAATACTTTTAGCTTTTGATGTTGGAAGCTTTGAAAATTGTATGATGTATTTTGATTTTAGACTGGCTGTGAACTACTTAATGACATCAATGTACTTTAATAATAATCCATTTATTTATGAAATTCTTGGTTACATTATTAATTATTTAATGAAAATAGTACATCTCATACCTGCGGTAGCAAGTAGTCACACCTACGGTAGCAAGTAGTCAACACAATACTTAATCTCGCGGTAGCAAGTGGCTATGCCTGCGTTAACAAGTGGGAGCACCTGCGGTAACAAGCCCCTGACTACTCCCTCTCATCCCATGTGAATAACATGGGTTGTGAAAACCATGGTGGCCCACATTTCGGGGGAACAAAACCAAGTGGTCACTGGGAAAATAAAAGGGCCCTCAGATGTTAATCACACTTGGGAGGGAATGTTGGTCACTTAATCTCGCAGTAGCAAGTGGCCATGTCTGCGTTAGCAAGTGGGAGCACCTACGGTAGCAAGCCCCTGACTACTCCCTCTCATCCCATGTGAATAACATGGGTTGTGAAAACCATGGTGGCCCACATTTTGGGGGAACAAAACCAAGTGGTCACTGGGAACATAAAAGGTCCCTCAGATGTTAATCACACTTGGGAGGGAATGTTGGTCACTTAATCTTGCAGTAGCAAGTGGCCATGCCTGCGTTAGCAAGTGAGAGCATCAGCGGTAGCAAGCCCCTGAATACTCCCTCCCATCCCATGTGAACACATGTTGTTAATGGTGGCACATGCAGTTGTTAATATGTGTTGGTAACTTGTTAATATGATACTGTATTTTGGGATATATTATCCTTTGTTTCTATACTTAAGTGTCAATGAATGAACAAGGGTTGATAGTATCTTATCCAAATACCTGTGTAAAGAAGAAAGAAGTGGTGTTAATAGCATGAGTAGTTAATTGAAGACTTATTTTGCAAAGTGAGAAGGTAGGTGTTGTTAATATAGCACTATGAGTAGTTAATATTTTTGGTTTAATTGAAGACCCATTATTGCTTCTATTTTTCAGTTGCTTACATGCATCTACATTTTAGTTGTTACTGCCCAATAATCAAATCCTTCATTTGTGATGTATGAAGGGAAATTAGTAGTAAAAAATTATACTCACAATTAACATATAGATCACATACTCTCTTTTCATTGACTAATTAATAATGTCAACAAAAAATATACTCACAATTAACATAACAAAAAGTTTGATAAAGTTTCTGGTCAACGTGGCTTCATAGAAACCATTTACAGACATAATAGTTATGAATGCCTATATCCTACTTCCTCTTTTAGTGCTTCCCTACCAACTAATAAAACCATATTATAATGTACATTTTGAGGATGGTTAACAAGCCACCACAAGAACCCCTTCTTCAATTCCTAAGGATCTTCCAATGAGTACTTTGGCATGGTATTGTTCTCGTTATCTTGCTTGTTTCCATCCCACATTTGAAGCCAAGAAAGTACATGAACGTCATATGAGTCCCTGCAAACAAAGTTACATGTCAACAAATCACTTTCTTTGCTTCGGTTCTAAACTCTTATAAGTTGCAGCAAATTGCTGCAACTATTTATTTGAAGCCAAAATCCGAATAAAACTATAGCAAAAGTTATTCCTTTTAAAATCAGTATAGACAAAATTTGTTCTAGGCGTTACAATGTTGAAAATTTAATGTATGACATAGATTGTGTCATTCCTTTTAAAATCTTATTGATCTATGTTTATTTACATCATAAGAACCATAGAGTAGTTAGGCATTATCTTTGTAAATCCTTTGCAGTGTTGCTCCAGAAAAAGAAAGAAGAATATGAATGAGAGAAATGGCATGATGAGAGAAAATCTATTGAGACTTTGTTCCAAAATCTCAACCAGCTAGAAAGTACACATTAATATATAACATTAATCTTCATGAATATTTTTATGCTAAGAAAAATTGCTCCAATGCAAGTATGCAACTAGTTCTTTTTGGACTGACTAATACCAAGTTGATCACAACCAGTTATTCAGTCATATAGGCAATTTCTATCAAACTATTTTGAAAACATCCATTTAAGGGTGAAACAAATGAGCTTTTGATTGAAACATAAAACCGTAATCTGTAGTCAAATCAATTTCGAGCATGAGTAAATTCTAAGGCTTTTCAGCCTTCTACAAGCACCAACTAAAAATTGTTGATATTGACCAAAAGTAGGAGGAACCAGTCACTTAAACACAAATCTGTGAGTTGCAAAATGCAAATTACGTGGCGTCATTTTCAGCACCAAAATGGGCATCAAATTGAGCATAAACTAGTAGCACAAAACTATGTATTCAAGCACCAAACATATCAGCAATTTAGCATATTATAAACCCCATTCACTCTTTATAATTGCATGAATTCAAAGGATAAATCCATGAATAGAAACAATCAGAAGAAAAATCCCAAATTTTCTCCCAACTCATTCAGCTCCAAATCACCCAATTTAGAATAACAAAGAGAGAGTGAACATTTTTCTTCCCAATCAACCACACATCTTTTCCTGGGTTTCCACATTTTTCTAATACATAATACTTTGTCAATCAAATAGTAAATGAAAGATTCGATTTTTCTGGGCCAATTCGAATAGGGATATGAAGAATATAAAACAGTACCACTACCATATTACTAAAGGCAAGAACGAAACCAAAAGAAAAGGAAGAATAAGAAGAATTACGTACCAGGAAGAGAAACATGAAGGTCATAGAAGACAAGGGGAGGAGGTTTGAGAGATCTTCATTGACGAAAGAATCTACGGTGTCTATTACACTCACCCATATCTATTACACTCACCCATAAACCCACAAATCTGATCAAATAATATTTGAAGATTACAATAGGGTGAATATTTGGGGAAAAAGACTGATGGGGTGAAGGATATTGGAGAAGAAAGAATAGCCATTGATGGCAGTAAAGGATGTAGATGAAGAGAGTGATTTCGATAAAAAAAAATGGAGAGAGTAATGATAGTAAGAGGGCAAAAATGTCAATGAACAAATGAAAACTTTTGCACCAAAGTCCCTTGGGACTTGATAATAATTTTGGAATGTTTTGAGACCTTACAGTAGTAATTTGTCTTGCTAGGGACTACAGTGCAAATTTCCCTATATTTTTTTGCATAGAAAAAGATCTTATCTTGGGTTTTGGATCAATAGGACTCACTCACAAATCACAAAAGTCATTAGATTGTGGTGTAACTGTGATTATATACTTTTTTTTTATTTTTTCCCTCTTCAACGATGTCACATAACAATCTAATATTACCACCGATCCTAAATATAGGACCTAATTGACTTTTTTTAGAGAGATTAAGGTTGCGAAATAGGTTATTAAATAATTACATATTTGATATATTTTTAGATTATTCATTAGTTTATAGGTAAAATAAACTAGTTTAAGGGAAAATTAGGTAAATCAATTTATAATTAACTTATTTTTGCTTTTTTAAGGATTTTCTAGAAAAGTCAATTAGACCTTATATTTAGGACCGGAGGGAGTAGTAAATTATTGAAGGAAGAGGTTATTTTTTTTAAAAAAAATGTTTCGTTTATTGAAAAAAGGAGACGATTAGGTTAATCATAATCAAGAAAGTATAAATAGCTGGAGTCTGATTTTTGTGCCTAACATGCCATCCAAAGAAAAAGAGCCGAAGGATACATAAACATAAATTAAGGATAAAGATAAGGTGGTTATCACACTATTCCTTATGATTACATTAAATAACAAATAAGCGGGCCCATGCATAAATTAATCCCAAGGCATCTTGAGGCAGAAAAAGGAGAACTCCCACACATTTCTATTCTATACGAATGTATGTTTGATTTAAAAATTTCCCGCAGTTCACAAAAATAATCTGTGAACTTCATAAAAAGATTCAAATTTATAGAAAAAATATATTTATTCTTTTTGTGTTTTTCCAAAATCACTACTATCCTTTATTAAGAGCGGATATTGATTTCTAGGCGGTAAAGAGAACTTATCAATCTCCCATGTAAGTTTGTTCTATTTACAGAGTTGAGAACAAAAAATTTATTTAGAGAATCATAAAATAAGTCTGTCTTTATGGTGATTCTATGATACTAACGAAAAATAAATCTTTTAATTTTGCTTTTACACCAGTAAATTAGTGGTTTGATTTCATATTCAATTATACCACATCAGATTTATTCTTATATGCTCCAAACAACTAAATTATGCATATCAAATGGTTAAGCAAAATTACTTAAAGACAATGAATACTAAAAATACACTTTATTTCCTAAATTACAAAAATCTAAAAATGAATAATGTTTTAATCTTAAATATATGACCTATTTAGCTTTTTCAGAGATACTTAAGAAAATTAAATAAGCTACTTGAAAATTGATTTGATTGATTGATTTTAACTAGTTTATTTCACTTATAATATACTACCTCCAGTCCTAAATATAAGACCTAATCCACTTTTTTTTTAGAGGTTAAGGTTGCGAAATAGACTATTAAATCATGACATATTTGATATATTTTTAGATTATACATTAGTTTATAGGTAAAATAAACTAGTATAAGGGAAAAAATTAGGTAAATCAATTTATAATTAACTTATTTTGTTTTTTTATAGGATTTTCTAAAAAAGTCAATTACTTCTTATATTTAGAACCGGAGAGAGTATTATCCAATAATATACAAAATATGTTATAATTAATTAACCCATTTAGTTCACTTAATTTCTTAACTGAATGTTATAATTAGGAACAGACAAGGAATTGACAAGTACAGGGAAATCAAGTTGAAGTATAAGCCATTGACAAGCTCATGTGTTGTAGTAACCATGTGTTATGACTTGTGTTATGGGAAGCATACCTATTAGCTCATGTTTATCTTGATTGTTAATTTTTTTACCAATTCCTAATTTGTGGTGTGGGGGTGTGTGTGCAGATAATTTAAATCAAACTTTTAAGAGAGAATTTCATTCAAGAAATGGACAAATTGATCCTCACGTCACGTCTATGAACCACCACAACAAAAAGCCAAATCAAAATCTATAAAAAATGATAAAGTGGAAGCTTTTTTAGAGCACTATACTAGACATGGATTTAAGAATATATGGTGTACTTATTAATCCCTATCATCATAATTCAGTCTGCAATATTATATAACAATAATTACCCCTTAAGATAAGCATCCCACCAGAAAGTCCACTAAACAACAAATATTAAATTCTCAGCATAATGAATTGAGCAAGAATATAGCCACTCTATGCACTCTCTGGTTTCTAATATTATTCAAGAAGCTGGTAGTTGTGTTTTGGCTTTCAAGGCCCCAAGTTTATTCATAATAGTGAAGTCTATCTTGAAAGGATAATTTTTTAACTTGTCACTATCTAATGATGGATAATGACACGTACCTAACACTCCAGAACATAGAGAGGGGAAATTAAGGTGGTGAAACATCTATCCAATCTTGCATCTACACCATTCTAAAAAATTCTTAAGTTGTCTCAATTTTCTCTTTTAGTAATCTATAAAACATTTATCTCTCTACATATCTGCTTCAATCCTAAACGTAGGATTTAGTCTGTAGAGCAAATTATACTAAAACTTTCATCTTATATCAAGGATTAGAGGCAGAATGATATTCATGTTTAGTTATAATTATCAAGTGCCAACATTGGAATCAATAGAGACATAAATCTGTTTTTTTTTTCATTTTCATGATGTGGGTAAAAAGGGTAATACAGCAAGCACTTAGAAGAAAGTGAGGATGAAGAATTATGATGAAAAGCGAACACAAAGAGAATACACAAAAGAAGACAAAAGGGATACAAAATACACCCTTGGACTCATAAGCCAATATGATGATGCATTATCTACAATTTATAAGGCCCTTTTGCTTTCTGACAATCTTTTCCTCCTCTCAAGATCAAAGCCTCTCAAACAAGAAAGGAATCAAAGAAAGAAAGGAAAAAAACAATGCCAAAACATTAAAGGAGCCCTCAGAAGACAGACTAGCTAGCACTAGGAGTAACACTCCTCCATATGAAAATAGTTATTCTTTTGGGAAACATCCCTTTCTTCCACAAACCATGAATATAACACATCACAGAACAAAGCTGATATCAATTTTAATTGTTGCTCCTGAATGATCCAAGAGCCTTAATGGCAGCAGCTCTCAGAATGTACTGATGGTAAATTGCAGCAGCTAAGGCACCAATTGCAGGGCCAACCCAGAAAATCCACTGTAATCAAAATCACCACATTCACATTAGACATTTTATACTATAAAGTCAATCCAATCTTCTGTGTAAGATTATATCCCTTTGTCGTTTTTTTTTTGTTAATTACCGCCCGGTTTAATCCGGACTCGAGGGGTAGGAGTGTTGCCCACATAGACAAGGTTGTCTCCTCTCCCAATGAGAGCGCTTCCCGGGATTCGAACACGCGTTCTCATCCTTACGGGGGTTGTAGCCCACTTACCAGCTCAACCAACTACCCATTGGTTATATCCCTTTGTCTTTATTAGAAGACTTATTTCACTTTTTTAGAAATTTCAAGAAAACTAAGTATCTCTCATTCATGAATTTATTTATCTGAATTTTTTCTCCAAATTATTCCATTTAACTTATAAATTATCATATGATATTTCATTGAATATGATATGATTAACAAACTCCCCGTCTTAATTTAATATCTCCAAATAAAAATAAAACAATAATTAGATTTTATAGTAAGTATGACATGTCTACTTACATGATCATCCCAAGCCTTGCTACCATTATAGATAACAGCAGCTCCAAAACTCCTAGCAGGGTTTATACCGGTGCCGGTGACCGGAATTGTAGCCAAGTGAACCATAAAAACGGCAAATCCAATAGGAAGTGGAGCCAAAACCTATCAATTCATCAATCAAGTCACCAAAAAAAAAATCAGCACCCTATACATATGATGTCAAAACTAGTTCCCTTACATTAGCTTAAACTTTCGCGACATAGACACTAACTTAACACATATACACACACAATTAATTCATATTTTGACAAGAGAGGAAAAGGGCATACAGGAACATGGGAGTCACGAGCATTGCGTTTGGGATCAGTGGCAGAGAAGACGGTGTAGACAAGAACAAAGGTACCGATGATTTCGGCGCCCAAGGCGGTTCCTTTGCTGTAACCAGGTTGTACAAAGTTGACACCACCACCATAACGATCATAGTAAGCTTTCTGGAAAGCTTTGGCAAGGCCAGTGCCACAGATAGCTCCAGCGCACTGTGCCACCATGTACAAAACTGCTCTTATCAGTGATACCTTCCTCCCCAAGAATAGTCCAAATGTCACTGCAGGGTTAATGTGTCCTCCTGTGTTCATGTTACCAAACATGTTAGTATCACCAGCTAATTTTTCCCCTAAACTTTATTAACTTAATTATTAGTAGTATATCTTGATTATTTTCTTTATCTACTTTTTTATACAGTATTTTATTTATCTACTAGTTCAGTGCTCAGCCACTTTCTCAGCTTAGTTATTGATATCTAAACAATTCACAACAAATTAAATAATCAACACAAAGACAACTATTTATACAAAATTGTACATGTTTTTATAATTTAAGGGACAGACATATCAAACCACTCCATCTTACAACATATGCAAAGAAGATGTTGTACTCCCTCCGTTCCTAAATATAAGAGCACTTTGACTTTTTTGGAGAATTCTAAGAAAGCAAACTATGGTAATTAAAAGTTGATTTTCCCAAAATTTTTCACTAAACTAGTTTACTTGACTTATGAACTTACATATGATCTAATAATATTTAAAATATGTTATGATTAAATTGTTCATTTTGCTTTCTTAGGATTCTCCAAAAAAGTCAAAGTGCTCTTATATTTAGTAACGAAGGGAGTATTACTTAGGTTATAACTCCTTAGTAAAAAAATCACGTTTTAATGCTATGTTTTAACATATGCTCATTGTATATGCATACATATAAAATATAAAATTCACCAAAATCATTCTAGATAAAGTTTACTAAAATCATTCTAGATAAAATTTACTAAAATCATTCTAGATAAATATTCAAAAAAAAAATTCTAGGAACCATAGACCTCTAATTAACCCCGTAACAAGATAATTAACTATGTGACTATAAAACCAAAAACAAGTGCAAATATCTCAAATTAAACTAAGCTTTCCAATCTTTAAAATATGAATAGACATCCACATATTTTTTTTTAAGAAAATGTGTTTTAAGAAAACAAAGTTGTATATATATAATTTTTCTCATCAGCCTAAGTATGTTAGTGAAGTATAGACAAAGTCATATATAGATACACATATAGATAAAGTGATATACTTACCAGAGATACCGGCGGTGCAGTAAACAAGGATGAAGATCATGCCACCAAAGGCCCAAGCAATACCCAAGATTCCAACACCATCACAGTCAGTGGCACCAGTACCTTTTTTAGAATCCGTGGAGCTATTATGACCAATGATAGTCAAAATAGTAACATAGAGAAAAAGCAAAGTGGCCACAAACTCAGCTATCACAGCCCTATAAAACGCCCACTTCCCTAGCTCCTCCGGGTCTATCAACGGCGCAGGTGGTGGCTCATGATAGTCCTTCGCTGAGAATTCACCTTGTTCTTGAACTTCAACGTCCTTAGTCATCACTATAGTCAATGATGTATATGTGAAGACAGAGAGAACAGAGGACTATTCCACTATATCACTATATTGTGTGTATGTTATGTTGTGTGGGTTGATAGGAAAATAGAGAGGGGTATTTATGGAATGAGAGAAGGAGGGGTTGAGGTTGTATAATTGTGTTGATTGATTAAAATAATTAGTGATTTAAGTTTTGTAATTATGTGTGTTGTGGTTATATTTTGCCGCCCCTTATTAGCTTTATTTCGCTTGCATTGGCCCACTAATTGCCTCTCCAACGGCTCTTGATCACTTTCTAAAGTTTCTTCATCTTTTGTTGTTTTTGCAATATTTGATTTATGTTTGTGATTGTTTTGTGATTAATTTAGATAAGTTTTTTAATCACATGGCCCCACATGACCTATAAAGCTTGGGATCATTCAACGACTACATGTGGCGGGGACCATTTGTGACAATTTTAATACGTATTTATGAAAAGATAAAGCAGGTAGCAGATAATAAACTCAATCTTCTATCATTTATATACATATGTCTTTCAGAGATATGCTTCAAATCCTAGGAAAAAAATTATCTCACATTAAAGGAGTACTCTTTAATTTATTTTGTCTTAATTATAAGATTTTTTTGTGTTTTCAAAGAATTAAAGGTATAAAATTAATCATTTTATCTTGTCTATAATTATTTTTTCCGTAAAATCAATATATTCTACTTATAAAAAAATCTATAATATAGTTACATGTGGCAATTATTATAATTTGATAGTTCAATTTGTTTTCTTAACTTTCACAAAAAAAGGTTAAAGGAGTATTATAATTGGCATCAGAATGAGTAACATACGCATGTAACAATAAATTTTTATACATGAAAAACAATAAGTTTATACCTCCTCCAGTGCTTATTTTGAGAACCAAATAATTGAATCATGAATGTTAGAAGATTGTTAAAAGCAATTAAAGATTATAAATACATCTGAAACATAATAATTTTTCTAAATATTACCCTTATTTATTTGGGATTATTAAAAGAAAAAAAATAATAGTATTAATAAGTAAGAGAGGGTGTAAGAAAGTGTGGATAAGCATAAACACCATTTTGCTTATGCAAATCTCAAATTAATTAGGGCAATATAGGAAGAAATTCAATAAATGATGAGACAACTTAAGGCATGCTCTTATATTATTTTGAAGCAAATCAATTTGAAACCTAGGCGCATGATAAAGAGTAGAAGAACTACTTTACTTGTTACCGAGTCTCATTTGTAATTACATTTTCTATGTGGGACTTATCTTCTTAGCCATGGCCTTACATAATTTGAGCTGACCCAGGAATTTATGTTATATATCAACTTTGATGTTGAAATAAATCCATTAAATTAAAGAAATAAGCAATTAATTGAGTTTGTTATTGGTAAAAATATTGACTTATTAGAGGGGTAGGCGAGGAGTTAATTATTAAATTAGTGGCCAAGAAATATGTGGGCATAAAGAAATGGGAGGGATTAAGAAATGTTATCCTGAAATAGTGTTTAAAAAAATATTGTGTAATAGTGATGATGAAATTGGGAATTACAAAAATGAAAGTTATTAGAATAAGAGGAAAGGTAGTTGTCATGATTGGAGGATATGACGGAGGCATGCCAGAGGAACTTATCTGGACACATCTAATAGCATCAAGAGGGTTTTAAACAAAACATGTAGGAGTTTCGGACAATCCCCACCACAATTATGGAGTCCACTATTTCAAATATATATTAATCACACTCTCAAATCTCAATTAATAATTCACATAAGTGAAATCAAAAGGAGGAAATACGGAATGTTCTAGAGGAGGTGATACCGCAGCAATAGGAAGAAACTTCGTGACTTGGCTTTATTTACTGTTAATGTTAATAATAATCTTATCTTCTTTTTTTTAATTTTGAGCTCCCTGGGTCGAGGAAATAATGGTAAGACCAGAGAAAGTATGAGCAAGAAATTAAAGAGTCCGGTAATTTGTTTTTGTCATGCGTTCCATACCAATGAATGGTATTTTTATTTTTGGAGAATTGATTAAAGGTCTCGTGAAAGAAATATAATTAAAATCAAGTCCTACGAGTTATTGTTTGAGGCCAATAATAAATTGTTATTGTTAGTCCTAAAATTTTCAATTTATAACTTATGTGAGTACTTATCTTAATTATATTTCTCCCATTGGACTCTCCCTTTTATTTTTATTATGTGTGAATTAGCATTACTCATAATCGTTGGTGAAAATTATTTACGAGAGGACGACAGCTATGAATATTCAACAATAATGATGCTGATACCCTTGTGCAATTAAAAGGGCTGTGTCTAGTTTAAGTAAAATATGATTTGTACATCTTGCCATCATTAAGGGCACCAATGGCTTATAGTCTATGGTAATCAATTCTCCATCATCCTGAGACACTTCTAGGTTTGTCTAGGTGCCTTATACATTGAATAAAAATAAATGATTTATTGCATCATTGCTCATTCATACCCATAATTAAAACGATTATGAACACCATATCCCTTTTTAATTGTAACCTTCGGAACACCATATCCCTAACCGTTGAAGTCATTAACATATTTTGGTTACATCGTTTGACAAATTTGGAAATGGAAATATTAGAGTTCCTTCTAATCTAAGGGGAAAATGAAACTCAAATACGTACCAAAAAGAATAAATAAATATAAGCACTCCATTATTATAAGAGCAGCTCACACACACATACAATGAATAATGAATAATATAGCTTGTTAAATTCACGTGAAGATGAATTATATACAAGTATATATTTTAATTGAGAAATTGGGATTTATGTTGTGGATGAGAGAGCACCACGTATGAAAATGAGCCGCCAAGCCTCAAGGGATGAATAAAAACATTTTATTTTAATTTTTTTTGTGAGAATGACGGATGACTGGGCGGTGGCCCTTAATGATATTATAATTTTATGTGATTAACTTATCTTCGTCATTATTCACTGCCTTCATTTTGTTCTGTCCACTTCCTCACCTCCCAAATTCTTTATCAATGTATGATGTAAGCTAAAATTAAACCAATTTTCTAAACAGAATTTATAGCTAGTCATACGTTTGGAAATACCTCAAATTTGTGTGCTATGGCTTTATCAATACATTCATTTGGTATCCTTTTGATCCGGAGAAATTTAGATATATAGTGTCATTCTAGTACGTGTTTCTTCCATTTTAGATTCACTTGATAACCTTTCTCTAACCGTTTTTTGTTCTTGCATCATCGCAGACATTATTTCCTCACGCAGACGCTTGTAACATTAAGCTTATGAAAAAGGCGGGGATTCACAGAAATATGATTATATTCGTAAGAGATGCACATGTTTAATTGGCAGCCATGCATGGTTAATTACATACATATAAGATGTTACAAACTTGACAAGTAAAACATACGTCTCGCTATTCATGATCTCTCCGAATGTGGACGCAATTACGCCTAACACAACATATAGCCTAAGAAAGCTATAATCCAAAAAGGGAAAAAAAAACCTCCCAAAAATGAATGAAATGAGAGAAAAAGATCACAAATCATCATCGAGAGAATCAGCATCTTCCTCAGGAATTGTATCAAGCTTTGGAGCACCAGAAGGCTTTCTTGGTAATTCGATAAGTGAAGGTACCACCTCCATCCAAATCTTCATGCCCCTACTCTTCATCTTCTTAAATATTCTCCTTGTTAATCTCTCCTTCTTCTCTGACTGAGAGACCAATAAGATAAATACCTTAGAATTGGGATATGCGGAATCAATGGAGGTTCTTGAAATGAGAATGCAACATCTATGTGTATATATAGGGAAAGGTTGCACCTAAAATTAGGAGGCCTTGTGATAAATGTGGTTGAAGAAGGACGGTTGAGAAGGGAACCACGTGTGTGATAATCATTAATGGTTTAGAAAAAAGAGGCAACCGACTATCCAAACTCAACAAACAACACAAGTTGGTGGACAACAATGGATGCCTTTTGCTTAGGGAACGGACAACGTTTGTTTTTACGGTTGCTGTCATTAATGGCAATGGTAATCATTTTCTGGTTGCTTTCCTTGGCAATGAATCATTATCAACAATACTACACCACATTTACCTTCCCTTCCATTCTTCCCTATACCCGTATTCATATCATCCCCACCTTATGAACTACTAATTGTGTAAGTCTTAAGTTTCAACACGTGTTGTCATGAGCTATAATTCTAATTCGGTCCTTTTCGAAACCTTGGTTTCAAAAACTAAAACAATAAAACCACGTGGTTGAATCATATATGTTGTGTCCTTTTAAGTCTTAATGCTTGTCTCATTAGATTATTAATAGTAGCTTCGTTTCTTAGTACCATAAAAGTTTGTTACAAATTACAGCTAGCCATAAATACTCCCTCTGATCCGTAATATAAGAGCCAGTCGCCAAAAAACGCTTCTTAAGAAAACATGTAAAAGCTAGTTGGGTGTCTGAATTTAATGTTTTTTTTTCGATATTGCCTATATTTATAATGATATTTTTAAGAGAAATAAATAAATAAGCATTAATAAATATGAAATAAAGTTAGGGGTAAAGTAGGAAAAATACGTTGATAAAGAGAGTATGTGAGATTAACTCTTATATTTTGGACAAAAACCATTCAAATTTTGAGCTCTTATATTACAGACTGAATGGAGTATAAAATATAAATCCACTCTATGCTCATGTTTATCACTTTCCCTAACACATCTATAAATGTTTAGGGAATTTATATCAACTGATATAATAGACCCTTTCAATGCATAACGTTCTGGGTTAAAATAATACTACCTCCGGTCCTAAATATAGGACCTAGATGACTTTTTTTTGGAGAGATTAAGGTTGCAAAATAATCTATTAAATTATGACATATTTAATATATTTTCAGATTATCCATTAGTTTATAAGTAAAATAAACTAATTTGAGGGAAAAAATCAGGTAAATCAATTTTATAATTAACTTATTATGTTTTTTTTAGGATTTTTCAAAAAAGTCAATTAGGTCTTATATTTAGGACCGGAGGGAGTATAATATAAAGTATAAAATAATTCACAAATAAATAACTGAACTTTTTAAGTTTTTATACTCCCTCCGTTCTTAAATATAAGACCTAGATAACTTTTTTTTTAAAGATTAAAGTTGCGAAATAGGTTATTAAATCATGATATGTTTGATATCTTTTTAAATTATCCATTAGATTATAGGTAAAATAAACTAGTTTAAGAGAAAAAATTAGGTAAATCAATTTATAATTAACTTATTTTTTGCTTTTTTTAGGATTTTTCAAAAAAGTCATCTAGGTCCTATATTTAGGAACGGAGGGAGTATTAGATTTTAAAACCTATTTTATGAGTAATTTCGATCAAGCCGTACTTCTAATAAAATCGTTATCTTCTCTTCAATCAAGACCCCTATTTTGGCAGAATCAACCCATAAGGTGCTATAAAAATGACTACAATTTCTCCGTGGGAAAAAAAAAATAATTGTATCACCCCACTAAAACACTGCTTGTATAAAATACAAAATCAACCCATAAAGTGACATAAGCCTATTTTGATTCTTGGATGTATGAGAATACCACGAGGCACAAGCCTGTTTGGGTTCCTACTATTAGATTGTTAAATAAGAGTAGTCTCAATTCTCAACTCTCAATGCCAATGACTTGAACTCTATCAAAAACACAACATACACTTCTTACAAATAACCATTCTAACCGTTTCATTAAGTAGCTAAGTGAATTATATGCTGCACACGGCAAACAGTCGTATTTATTGTTATATTATAGGCAACTAAATTAGCATCGCTCCACAAACACCCAATCTATCTTTTATGTCAGCACCCTGTTGCCTTTGCGCTTCTAAGCCTTTATATATGTAATAAAATTGTAAATTCAAACTTAAAACCTTCAAGAATAATGGATGCATTAGTTCTTTTACATTTATTTCAGACCATTTTATCAAGTGGTTGAAAAACAGTTTCATAAGCTTGAAGTTTTTGTTCCAACTACAATCAGCATTAAACATAGTGCAGCATCCGACTCTAACTAAAGGCAGCTAAAACAACAGGCTAAGTTGATCAGTTCAATCTGATTATGCCATTCAATCTCAGGAATACGAATTGAATATGGCTCAAGGTGTACACACCTAAACAAGAACAATGCCAAAAGGGGAAAAAATCACAAGCCCAAAGTTTAAAAAGACTGAATTTTCAAGATCAAAACTCTCAAATCAGTAGAGAACAACTTCACTGATCTTTATCTCTTATAAAATGCAATGTATTCAATTGGCTAGCTTCTTCTTCAATATAGACAAACACAATATCTTGAATTTACAGGTAGAACATCAATAAAAATCAGGGGCCAAGCAAATTCCCAAAATCAGTTCTTCTATTATTCCCCATATTCACTCTCATGGACATTATTGGCAATGTATCCAGAAACATTTAGGCCAAATGACACACACATCCTAAAAATCCTTTTAGAATTCAATATGCTCCAAAAGAAACAGGGGACAAAAAATCCGCAAAACCAATTCTTCTATTATTCCCAATATTCACTCTCATAAGGACTTGACATTAGCATACAAGTTCATTGGCATTACTTCCAGGAACTTTCAGTCTAAATGGCTCATGCATCCTAAAATACAACAATGGATATGAGAGACACAATACTAGTAGCACATAAACAAAAACAAATAAAATAAATAGGCTATGTGCAATGTAATAATAATTAGAACAAAAGAGTCAGTTAACCGATCGGTTATGATATACCCTTAGCATTTACAGTTACTAGCTAATGTTTTAGCCTCATTAGTTAGTTAGATTAGTTCTCTATTCTATAAAATGGCCTATCCTATTGTAAAAATCAGATTGTGATGTAAATATAAAAACCCCCTACTCCTCTTCTTTTCTTTATTTCCCTACTTTCTCCTCTTTTATCTCTGTCCTAATTACACAGATACATCACTAAGAAACAGAAACAAACATCCAGCATAAGATTCAAAAGCAATCCATAAACGTAAAGACAATGCAATGCACATATAACTTTTTTTTACCATACCAATGCACATATAACTTAAACATTGTGAAATAAAACAGGAAATGTCTAAAATATCCAAAACTATAACCAAACAAAAATCAAAATTATTCTCCTCATAACAATACAAAATATCTCCAAAAACATTTCCCCAATATAAAAATCAAAACTTTAACCTCAACAATCAATCAAGAGGAACCTCAAAATCCCCATCAGTAATTTCCTGCTGCAAATCCTTAGGATCTTTACCATCAACAGTACACCCAACAGAGACACAAGTTCCAAGAATCTCCTTCACAGTGCCACTCAAATCCTTAGCCATAGACCTTCCCCTCATAGTTCTAGCAATCTCAACAACATCATCAAAGGAGATATTCCCATTGTGCTTAATATTCTTTGTTTTTTTCCTGTCTCTCTCGGGCTCTTTCAAAGCTTTGATTACGAGCGCTGCGGCGGAAGGCACGACGGAGACTTTGGCCTGACGGTTTTGGACGGTGAGTTTGACGGTGACACGTAGGCCTTTCCAGTCTTTGGCGGTTTCTTTGGCGATGTCTTCGCCGATTTTCTTCGGGGAGAGGCCGAGAGGGCCGATTTTTGGCGCGAGTGAGCTGGCGGCGCCGACTTCGCCGCCGGTGACGCGGACGAAGACGTCGACGACTTGGGAAGGGTCGAATTTTGGCGGCATGGTTGGGTGGGAGAAGAGGATTTGGGGATTAGGGTTTGGGGATTTGGGGGTTAGGGTTTTGGGTGGGAAGGAGGCGATGGGGGAGATTGATTTATGTTTGGAGTAGGGTTTTGAGTGGGAAATGTCTGTTTAGCCCTGAGGAGGGGAGGGGTGTTTTTGTAAAGTGGTGTATGGATTATTGATATTTGTTTTCATATGGAATTAATATTTCTCTTTTTTGGTTAATCATGGTCTGGTAATTCGGCGCATATTAACAACCGCCTAAGTTGAAGACGAGGAGTGGGATTATTGCCCACATAGGCAAAATTGTCCTCTCTCCCAATAAGAGTGTTTCGTAGGATTTGAACATGTATTCTTATACTAACGAGGTTGTAACTCACTTGTCAGCTCAACCAGCTACCCATTGGTAGAATTAACATGTCTAATGAAAAGGTTCAAGCTTTATATGTCTTTTATAAGTCATAATTTACAAATAAATGTGTCATTATTTGACTATGTGGTAAAAAGATAGTAATTAAGAGCGATGAATATGATGGGTGGATTAATAAGAGGGAGAAATATGGAGCAATGATGGCAGAAATTAGTATGGAATATTCAAAAACAATGAAGGACCAGTATGGGAGAAAAAGTGATTAAATATAATAAAGGGTAAAACCATTCAAATTTTGTAATATTCTAATAAGGAATGAGGGGTAAATGTCTAATGTTTTCAGTGTTCTCTATAAGTTAGTAGTTCATGAATAGAGATATGAAGTGGTGCTTCTTCCATTCCTAAATATGCATATGACTTATTTGTGGAGTTAGAATGGTTCCTAAATGTGAAACTCTTTTTATTTTATTTGAACTTTGTCTTAAATTATCTTTTTTTATTGTTTTCCTATAATAAACAAGTAAGGGTGTGAAAGTTAAAATAAATGAAAATGATTTATAATGTTATGTTAATATCAAATACAACATTATTTTAACCAATTTATGTGATAATACAAATACAATAAAATGAGGTAAATAGATCTTATTCCACAACAAGGAGTAGAGTCATATTAATTTACTCACCTGTTTTTTCTGTTACATTCACATACTCCTTACTTGATATTACAAATACAATAAAATGAGGTAAATTAATTTTGATGGCTTAAAATTGATTTTAGGTTAGTATAGTATTGTAATTGTCTTATGTCAGAAATTTGTCGCATCAAACAACTTTTTATAGAATGAGACTCAATTCACTTTACATTTCTAATTATTTGGTCAACTTTCTCATAACCAAACCAGCCTACCTTCTTCGTCCAAAAAAAAAAAAAACCAGCCTACCTTCTTGTTCCTACTACTCATGAAAGACAAGAGGGTATCTGTAAACTCGTTCAATGATATATGATCTCGTGCCTTTTTAAAAAAAGAAAAACTTTTTTTGCTGAAATCGTTAGGTCTTCAAGAGCATGGGTTATTATGGGTGTGGGCTAAAGCCTAATTCATGGTTTACAATTCTTTTGTTGGCCCTAAATCCCCTAATGATGAGCAGCAAAACAAAAGACCTTGGGCCATTTGGTCACAGCATCTTTACGTGGGACTTTGGATTGTTTTGAAATACTACATTTGGATTAACAAACTATTGCTAGAGGTGACAAGTGACCTTGCATCCATAAATCTGTAAAGAGAAAAATATGAATCCAATAATGTGCATTTGTTCGAATACCTGAAAAACCTTTGTGTTCTAACCCTTGAAATGAGATATCTTCAGTCAATTAAAAAAACATAGATTCTTTTAAAGCGAGACTTACAAAAGTTTGAATATTCGTGAAATTAAATTATATGCTCTAATTTGTATCTCAAATATATCTGCCTCTAATAGAAAAACGCATGTGTCGATCGAACAAATAAACTATGCATATCTGTCCACTAATAGGCCATCTGGAATTGCGTGTTGTCAATATTTATTTGCAAATACAAATGTCCCCATTTAATGCAGTGCTTATCTAAAGTCCAAACTTATCCTTTTCCCCACAAAAGTTATAAAGGATTTATTTTTATTCCTCTTAATACTTCAAATATCCCTCAAAACCATCCATCTCTACAGAAATTGGAAGCCATTAATCAAGGATCTGGCTTAACACGTGCTACATCAAGACAGAATGTAACGTGGCCATAATTTCAGAACAGGAAGGTCCATGTTACTGCATTTTTTAAAGATACGTTGAAATATCGCGTAATCTAATTATGTTTATCTAGAACTATAATCATTCAACTTGATTAATTATTATGAAAAAAGTGGAGAGAACAAAATGAAAATTCTTTGTGAGAAGTGGGGTAAGCCTGCAGGGAAACCTAATGATATGGCACTAAGACGCCTAATTAATAATAGGTAGGACCCTAATTAATGAAAAATAAGATGAGCACAAATGCAGATTAAGCAAGTCTACAAAAAGAATTCACAAGTGTTTAAGCTAACAAGGGTTTATCTCTTCCAACATAGCGAAATAATAATAATAATAATAATAATAATAATAATAATAATAATAATAATAATAATAATAATAATTGAATCTTCATGGGTCGCCTCTTTTAGGATCCGGCCATCCGATATAAGATCGATCGAACATGACTAGCATGGACTCGAATACAAAGACATTGCTTATACATGAAAAGAAATAGAGAAAATGGGGGTCAAAGTTGTCATTTTATTACTTGTATAGCTTAAAGGCTTAAATCAGTTGTTTTAAATCATCTTTATACTGGCATTTTTCTTAAGAAGGGAAATGATGAGAGAAATAAGTGGATATTTTGGGATCAGTTTTTGAAATTGTGTTTGCACTGTACTAGATATATCTAGAAGAATGAAATACCCTTAATTAAATATCTATATTAGTTGGTCTGCAACAAAAAAGAGAGAATGAAATCGACAACAAATCAAAGTTAGATCCAATCGCATCCCAAATAGATTAGGCGGATCGGATACATCCATTTGATCTCTCCCCAATTTTCAATTAAGAGATGCAAATTCTTGAGATTAATGATATGGCAACTTTCTGCCTTTAGGAGTACAGATCACATGGAGATGTGAAGCACCAGCGTTGATTGTTTCCTTAAGAAAACACATGGACCAACTTGCTGGTTAATCAAATAGCAATTTGGGTAAATTTCGTGAATATAACCAACAAGACGACATAGGAAAAATTAAAAAGAAACAAAAAGTGAAATAGAACATGAGAATGATGAAATGGTGGATTTTAAGAGTAAACTAATGGAGCATAACGCGGTAAGAGGAATCTCCATAAGCGTCCCACTAGAACATCATGGGTGAGATATATCTTGAGAAAAAAGTAAGAATCGCATTATAAGTTGATACGAAGTTTGGTTTTTGTTTGATTTGTTGAACATGGATGGATCGTAGCTAGTTTTATTGATTCCTTTTTACTATTTTATGGCTGAAACCAAATTAACTAAAGTCCCACTAATCGAAAGCTGCAAGCAGAGTACATATATTGTTGGCCTTTTCTTTTATTATTTAGATTAGATGCCTATTTCATTAGTGGCATGAAAATCCTGCCAAAAATGCCCAATCACCTCATTCGTACATGACTCTCTGAAACGAATTCCATACACACGTATACATGGCCATACATGACTCGATCACATATAAAAATAAAGTAGATGATGTGGGTAAAGATTAAAAACTCATTTTTTTAAGAAAAGTTTATAAGGTGATTAGGAGTTTGGTTTTACTTGGCCATGTTTTAACTTGATGGGCAATGTTTACAAGTGTTTTCTCATCACATCAGCCCCAGAAAAAAGCGATAGTATTTTTTGTATTTTATCGTTCTTGATGTAACATTGAAGAATAACTTTTTCTGTATAGATAACACTGATGCCATTACCAAATTTACAACATTATTTCCAAGTATTGATTCTTGTTGGCAATATAATCCCAAAAGAGAGCATTAGAATTGTATTTGTTTTTATATTGCTTTCTCCTTTTAAAGAATAAGACATTTTAGAGACATTAGTTTTTTTTATCAAAATTTAGAGAGATGAGTTGAGTCCTAATTAGATATAAGATATATTTCCATATCTGTTCTCATTTTTTTCTTTATCTTTATAAGCATCATTAATTATAAACAAGCAAAACAGAGGAGGTGATGATTAATAAAGTTAGATGATATAGTGTTTTGTTACCAAATTTGTATAAAAAATACTGTCCCTAGAAAAATTGCACAAAAAACATTGTCCCTTGGTAAATTTGGTTTGCACCTCAAAAATTATTTTTGTGTCATACATTTTGTCTTATCAATATTTGCATCTTCACCCTTTTATATTTATGGACAAAATGAATATTATATTTAAAACTAGATCAGGGAGAAATTTGTATCATCAATTTATTCACGGTCAAACTGAATATAACAAAGACTCCATGTCAAGTTGTCAACCAATAAACATCTTATATACCTAGCATCATTCGAATCGCCAGCTTAATAGTTTCCGAAAATGACAATGACGATTGTGCGTAAATCTGTAACTGTGAGCTCGTTTTGTACAAAGAAAAAAAAAATCAAGTTTATTTAAGATTCAGGCTTGAATAAAAACAAGCCGGCTGAGGTTCAAATAATTACTATAAAACCCGCTCATATATATCAACGTTGAGTGTGATAGATTATTGTCCTTTTCTTTCAAACCCTTTATGGGTAGATGTCCGCATTTCCTCCCTTGAGAAGGAAGTTAGTGACATAATCTTCATCAACTTCATGTTGATGACTCTTTCTATATATGACATTACGGTGCAAGAATTTTCCATATGGTGTATTGCTTGGTCATATTCTCATATTGGAATTCCAACTTTATGCTTGTGTTTGTGTTTGGGTGTATTATTGAATAATTTTAGTTTTTTAGGCTAGTTGTTAAGTATTGTAAGTGTGTTTTAATTTCCTATGCAAGTGTGTTATTGTAACTTTCTTTAATATTTAATATATTTGATATTTTTTTTTAAAAAAAAAGAGTGTGATAGATTATACTCCCTCAGATCTAATTTGAACAAATTAAAATTAAACAAATAAAGTACACCTTCTTTTCAATCATCTGAATTGTAAACATGTACATCCTCAACATAACTACTTAATTATAATCATCAGTCTAACCATAAGAATGTTTTCCTAGTTTGAAAAAAACAATAGACATGCATGGGAGTTATTAATACTGAAGTCGGGGATAATAGGAGTTAATCATGAATTATTTTTTAAGTGCAAATGTCAGACGTTAATCTCATTTATAGGGAGGAATCTAGCTAGGATTGCATGGTAAGGCTAGGGGGACAAGAACATATAGAAAAATCATATATATTTCGTAAAAAAGTTATGAATGTGTTGGCCGCAATGGCCAACGTTGCCGCCAGACTCATCACTGCTTTATTTTTCACTTTTTGAATTTGTTAAACCGCTATTCTGCTCATATAATATAATTAATTTAACACTCTTAGTTAAATTATTAAAATAAGACGTATAGGAGTATTTTTGTTAAGAAAAATTAAGATTATTCTGAATTATTATAAATGCAAGGTTTGAATCTTCTTTTTCATAAAACAAATTGTTGTGAATTAATTATTATATGTACATGGGAAATTTATATAAAATAGATATGGATATATAGATCGCTGTAATCTTCTTTTGAGACATTACCGAAAGATCTGATGATAACGCAGGAAATTCATGAAATGGGGCCAAATCATTCTTGGAGATGTGGCAATTGAGGTGAAATTAATGATGCGCTTGCATGCATGGATCCCCTTCAGAAACTTGTGGAAATTAAAAAAAAAATATTTATAAGAAAATTTTGAAACAAGAGGAAATTAAACATGTTTCATGCACAGAATCACGTGCATATATATCTGCTGTTCAGGTGGCAAGCAATAATTTGTTCAAATTTTAATTATATTCTTGAAACCATCACGAATTCCACACTTTTTTTACCCTCCAAGTGTTCCAACAATAACCAATCACATAAGCCGTGAATTAATTTATCATAATGAACCAAAAATTATATGTTACTCCCTCCGATCCCTAATGTAAGAGCTAGCCGTAAAAAAAACGCTTCTTAAGAAAACATGTGAATGTTAGTTGGGTGTCTGGAGTTAATGCTTCTTTTCCAAAATTGCCCATATTTATTATGGTACTTTTAAGAGAGAGAAATAATACATAAGCATTAATAAATATGAAAGAGAGTTAGGGGTAAAGTAGGAAAAAATGCATTAAATGAGGAGAGAATATGGGGTGAGCTCTTACATTAGGGACCAAAACCATTCAAATTTTGGGCTCTTACATTAGGGACTGGAGGAAGTATATTTTTTAAGTTATATGCATTGTACATATGTCGAGTGAAAAATTGAGGAAATATCAATAATCTTCGCGCGAATATCCTACTACCTTTTTTCTTTTCCACAATATATTACTATTATTCTCAACCTGTGGATCGAATCATGGAATCCGTATAATTCAGATCATCATACTCAAACACATGTAAATAATTATTACACACAAGACAACCATTCACACTTCAATTGGATATATGCCTACGAAACTTATATTATATAATATTAGGATTGATTGTGATATTCAAAACCCAATGATATTATTTTCATTATTAATTAATGGCAAAAAACATTTTGTTTTCACTATTGTATTGGGGAATAAATCATTATTTGATGCTGCTTTATATCTCTCACTGTCAAATGTCAATGTTTTAAGTTGCCCCTATGTTTTGTTCAGAATCAGGACTTTCTTTAAGGGAACGTTCTCTGTTTTTTCCATCTATAATTCTTTTGTTTTCTGAATCGAAACTCGTAATTATAAGCATTGTCTAAAAGAAATTCAAACTAGCTTTAGAATGTCATTTTTCAATAGGAAAAAAGAAAAAGAAAAATGGACATTTAGAACCAAAGCAACCATCAATTTTATATTCGTTGCGGAGTCCAGCATATTCTCCATTGCAACTTTCTCTTCTGTGGGATCCTGAACTCATATGCTTCGCAACCATTACTTTCATTATTTTTTCCTCCCACCTTTTTATTAAAATATTTTGCATCTCATATTTAGAATAATTAAATAATATTCATATAAGCCATATAGTTTATTCGCAGTGTCTCCATATAAAAAGTTACGTAACCGCAACAAGAATAGAGATGCAAAATAATTCCAAAAGATCGAGAAGACCACTTTTTATTTATTTATTTTTTGCACAAGATACCGATCTATTTACTTATACCTATATATTTTCCATATTTGTAGCATGCATTTATTTGATCATTCAACTTAACCAAAAATACCATGCTCAAACACTCAATGTGTAGACAAAATTAAATTCTTAGACGACCCTTGTTTGTTATGTCCCCAAATCACAAATTAAACAAACACATAAAATATTATGTGAATATTATGTACACCCTCTTGTCCTAAATATAAGATCTAATTGACTTTTTCTAGAAAATCCTTAAAAAAACAAAATAAGTTAATTATAAATTGATTTACCTAATTTTTTCCCTTAAACTAGTTTATTTTACCTCTAAATTAAACTAATGGATAATCTAAAAATATATATCAAATATGTCATCATTTAATAACCTATTTCACAACCTTAATCTCTCAAAAAAAATCAATTAAGTCGTAGTATATAATAAGAGGCACCTTAAAACAATTAGTTATGAGATATTCAACTTTATATTCTATAAAATATAGTTGGAAGGACCACTTTTTATGTGATGAACTAGATTCATCTAATTAAAAACTAAATTTCTCCAACATTATACAACTATATATGATAATTAATTTGAAGTAGGTAACAAAGTGTCACTCTCCCATGGTAAATAATTTACAGATTTACAAATGAGAAACTCCTTCAATATATATAACAAGGTAACCATCAAACATGAATCTAACTTGGCAAATGGCTGGACAAAACCTCAACACGCGACCGGATTTGCAAATATATATGATGAGTGATCTTACATACTCCCTCCGGTCTCTAATATAAGAGCCCAATTTGAATGGTTTTGGTCCCTAATGTAAGAGTTCACCCCATATTCTCTCCTCATTTAATGCATTTTTTCCTTCATTACCTCTAACTCTCTTTCATATTTATTAATGCTTATGTATTTCTCTCTCTTAAAAGTACCATAATAAATATGGGCAATTTTGGAAAAGAAACATTAACTCCAGACATCCAACTAACATTCACATATTTTTTTAAGAAGCGTTTTTTTTTGCTGCTAACTCTTACATTAGAGATCGGAGGGAGTATATTCAAATCATAAGTAGACAAACAACATAGTATATACAATTACTTGTATGTGATGGAGTGCCCCTTGATATGGGATAACATTCCTGAGATGGCTAATGGATGGACGATAAATTGGAGGAGGAGAAAAAGGGCATAATATCGTGTGTCTCTTTTGCGAGGACAGGTATATTTTAATGACCAGCTTTCAGCAAGGGCTAGATCCTAGTTGGAGAGATGGGGCCCCACTTCACGTGCGACCGTACCATGTCATTCATGTCCTCCACGTGTCAGTTTCTGCATAATTACACGTGTCAGGATCCTCAATCAGACCCTCCCTTCCTGGAAGGTGTCCAGGTGAATAGAACCCTCCCTCCCTCGCGTTCCGACAAATTTCTCTTCCCCTCTTCCAGTTTTCTATCCTTTATCGTAGTGCACAATTTTTCTTTTTTCCTGAATTACCCTCTTACTTTTCCTTTTTCGCCCTCCTTTTGTCCTTTCTGCTTGCCCTTGATTATGAAGCACGGAAAAAGGGCAAAACTGGATATGACTCTGATTTAAGCACGTACTTGTAACTATGAATGGTTAAATGAACCTGGTTAAATGAATTAGAGGAATGGTTAAATGAACCTGGTTAAAATGTTAAATAGGTTGCGCGTGGTTTTAACTTTTAACCACACACACATATAATTGAAAATATTTTAATCAAATCTAAAGAATTTTGATATAATTTGACATATGCATTATCGGTAGTTGATTGAGCTGGTAAGTGAGTTACAATCCCTGTAAGGATAAGAATATATGTTTGGATCCTGCGAAGCGCTCTTATTGGGAGAGAGACAACTTTGTCTATGTGGACAACACTTATTCCCCTCGAGTCCAGATTAGTCGGTTGTCAATAGCCGTCGGATTATCGGCCGGTGATTAACAAAAAAACAAGACTCCACATGTCTTTTTCTTTTTCTTCAATAAATAAAAAAATCATTTCATTGTGTGTGGTATCAAATTAAAATGTTTTATATGTACTCCTCCTCTTCTAAATATAAGATTTTATTAACTTTTTAAGAAGTTAAGGAAGCAAATCAAATCACTAAATTATATGTGTTACTTATAATTAGATAAAAGATTGATTTATAAGTAAACTAAATTAGTTTTTAAAAAATTAACTATATGCAATTTAAAGTGACTGAGTTTGCATCCTTAATTTATCCAAAAAAATCAAAATGATCTTATAATGAGGACTATAAAGAGTATTTGATTATGCTTAGTGAGATCACAAGAAAGAGACTAATTAAGTTGGTTTCAAATGTAAGCTGGCACTATCAAATTTCAATTTCAAATACTTAAATAACTAGCCGTGAATTATTATAGTTTAACTTGACAATTTGATATGAAATTAAGTTGTGCTCATAATGATGATTCTAAAGTGGATTAATTGATTACTACAAAAAGCAATGGTTTTTTTAAAAGTATTTAATGGAGGGTGGAATGGTAACTCCAAAGGATGAAGGTGCATGGAATGAGATAGAGAGAGGGATATGGAGCCTTATCCATAATGGGGAACCAACCTTTTCTTTCAGAATTTATTTCTTCAAAAAACAATATAATTACAAATCACTAACATTTTTAAATGCCACCCGTCCTTTATAAAAAGCAAAGAGCTACCACCAGTTTTAGCTACCAAACCAAACCAAACCAGAAAAACACCCATCAAACATAGAGAAAGAAGAAACAAAGCTAAGCTAACTTCATCAAATCTCTAAACTCATTTCCTCAAATGGCTTCCAGCAAAACTTACTTCACAAGACCATCCCATCGTTTCCTTCCCAATGAACAAAACAGAAACTCTCCTCCCATAGCATCTGATTCCATCTTCGAATTCGACGAGTCCGAAATCTACTACAACAATAACAGCAACTCATCTTGGAACAACAACAACTCGCCAGAGTTTCCAAAAGGAAGAAAAAAAGCCTCACTTTCCGACGCCGGAGTTTGCGCCGGCGCAGGCGCGCCGTCGTCGCTGCCGGTGAATATTCCGGACTGGTCAAAGATTCTTGGGAATGAGTATAGGGAGAATCGGAGGAGAGACAGTTTTGACGGCGGCGACGGAGATTGCGGCTGCGCCGGCGGCCGGACTCCGCCGCATGAGTTTCTGGCGAGGACGAGGATGGCTTCGTTTTCGGTGCATGAAGGAGTAGGGAGGACTTTGAAAGGACGAGATCTTAGTAGGGTTAGAAATGCAATTTGGGCCAAAACTGGCTTCCAGGATTAATTAGTCCTCATTAATTTATTTCCCACCCCAGATGTTTTGTTTTGATTTTCTTGCGAATTTATTAAAGGGGTTTCTTAAAGTTTTGATTTTGAGATAGTTGTGTTGATTTTTTATTAGAAACCTGGGTTTGTAATGATGAGATTCTTCAATGAGGATATAGTGTAATAGTGGTGTTAATGATTGATTACTCCGTCTATAATATATAAGAGTTCTGCGGTCAAAAGTCAAAAGTAAAGTTCAGTTAGGTTTTGAAGTTAATGTTATTTTTTTAATATTATCCATATTTTTTGTGATACTATTGAGAGAGATTTTTTCTTTTTTTGATAGAATTAAGAGAGATAAATATATAAAACAGAAAGTGTATGGTGATTGGTGAGCTCTAGTGTGTAAGGAGGGAGTATTGATTTTTGAGTATGGTCGAGCCCATAAATGAGGTTGAGGAAGAAATGGAAAGTGTGAACTGTGGACTGTGTAATGGGTGGTTCAATGATTGGTGGGGTTTTTTAAGAAGTGGTTGAGTTTAGGTTTGGGACCAGAGCCCGTATAGTTCAATGAAAATGACTCCCATGAAATTTATAGTCATAACTAATTCGTCCCCTCCTCAAATTAGACAGTGTTGTGAATGGGATCCACTCCATTATTAAACCTGCTCTTGTTAATTTTCTGCTTTCTTCCATCTTCCTTTGAAAGGGTCAGATGAGATAGAATTCATTTGTGAATGTGTCACTCAAACAATGACCACTTATGAATTATGGATATGTTTTGGATTAAATTTGACAGTACAATTTATGGGCAAACATAAAGACAAAACAGAATGAGGTGAGGATAGATAAAATTAAAAGGTTGAAAAAACCAATTCAAATATAACTCCTTCAGTTTTGCTTAATATGGACCCTTGTATGATAGATAACTTCTATATATTTATTTAACTTCCATATACCGATGTCTAAGTTGGTGAGGAAAGAAGTCATATGTTGGCTATCATGCACCATTGATTTGGCATGAATTCATTATTTTTTTTATCGAGAGCATGAATTCATTATTTCATCTCAATGACAATGACCAGAGATTTCCTCCATAACGTGCATCATTTTTATGGATTATATTGCACAATGTCATACCGTTTTATCAAAATCCATATTTTAGGAGTTGTTCAATTCAATAACTTTGTTAATTATTCTCTCTAGTCTCACTATTTCTCTTTTTAGTGGACTCCATATGACTTCCTCTTGTTTATATTGGAAAAGCCCGATATTTGAATTGATCTGGTTTAAAATATAAGTACTCATGTTGCACTCTCTAGTCTCTAATCATTTAATGTGTTTTCCAATTTTCCCCTCAATTATCTTTCATATTCGTTATTGGTAATTAATATCTTTTTCTTTCAATCATAAATAAGAGTAATATTGAGGAAAAATTATAGTTTAGACATAGTATTTAATAAATAACTTTTATATCTTTTCTTAAAAAACATGTTTTGACGAATAAACTATTATAATTATAATATGGCCAAGAGAGAGTACTTAATGACCTTTAAACGTGTATAACATCACCTTAGATAATTTTCTGCTTGAATTCTCTTCATGAATTTGTTTAAAATTTTTCTTCTCTTCCCATTCCTTTTCCTCAATTCATCGTTGAATTATTCTCCAATATAATTACTATTATTGCCCAAACACGCTTTCACCATACCAAAGCTACTTTTGTTTAAGAATTAAGATTGACCATAGCTCCGGAAATCATTTCTATTTCACTGCAAAATGCAACCTTTCTCTTGAGAAAATACTGATACAGATGTAGCATGTATGGTGCTTGACATTTAGGGACAAACAACTTTAATAGTTGCAAGCAATACTGTCCACCAAGTTGTTGGGCCAAAATAAGGCCATCAATTTTAGTTGATATAAAGATCAGGACTATTTTGTCATCACATGATGCTTCCCTTCTTTCCTTTCTATTCTCTTTTCCCTTTCCCCCTTTTTATTAAACAAATACGAGTACTAAATTATTAAAAATTTCTGAGGAGTGATCTCTGTCAATTGGCATCACATCTATTTTAAACAACCCTTAGACGACAAAATCTGCAATGAAGAGTTGGGTTGGTGAGACCGGAGGAAGATGGTGTACACCTTTCAATACAAAGCACCTGAGGTTAAATAATGTTTTTCACCTTTACATCACCTTATAACATAACCATTGCCACTTAATTTTGTCTAATTAAATAAAAAATGAGTTAAAAATTTAGGAATAGGAATGCTAGCTTGAATTAATATACTCAATATGTGAACGAGGTAGCTGACAAGTTGGCCAAGAGCTAAGAAAACGTCCAAAGAAATTGTATGCTTATGATTCCCTGTGATTGTTTATTAGACTGCTTCTTTTCCTTCACTATATTCATTCAATGAAAAAGTTACACTCTCTTTGCTCCTTAGCCTCTTGCACTAATGATTTGATCATTTTATTTTTTTAGAAACTCAAGATGCAGATGTATAAAAAAAAAGAAATTCAAGATGCAAAATAAATCACTTTATTTGTCTACATGTATTTCCTCAAAAACAATGTATTCTACTTATAAACTAATCTACAATAAAATTACGTGCATTACATGTTATAATTTAGTGACTTAATTTATTTCTTTAACTTCAGAAAAAAAAGTAAAAGTGATTTTTTTATTCCCCTATCACAGAATATAAACTAATATAGTGTAAATCGCTATATTCAAGAAAACGGTTAAAAGTTGTTGAAAGTAATCAATATGTTTAGAACATATTTTTTCTTATCTTTATACCTATTTATGAAGATGAGTGAGATGGTGATTGAACGAGAAAAAATGAGAGTGTGTGCGTGTATGGTATTGCCAAGAAAGGCAAAACAGGAAAATAACATTAAATGGTGAGACAAAATGCAACATTGGTTTATATGATTGGACAACTCTAATCACCACATTATATTATATTTTGGGAGGAAGTATTATTTAGGAAGAGGGACAACTATAAAATACTCCTATATAATCAAGCAAACTGTTTGGATAAAATTCTAGTAAAATTAATTCATACAGGCTATCTTTTATTTTCCCGAAAAAATGAACAAAGTTTTATACAGTAATCAATAATAGGCTAAAAAATCCCTCTCTCACTAAACCAGTGAACTGGAAGCCATATTCTATATTGGGCTCATTGAGGCCCATATCTTCAAACCCGAAAGTGATGGATCCGGATCCGTATTCAATTCGGATCCTTTCTTCATCCACCTACTGGTCAGACACAATCGAAAATTCAATTCAGAAACAAACACAACAACACCTTCCAACATTTCAATTTCATTTCATTTCAATTTCAATTTCAATTTCATTTATTTCATTTCAATTTCAATCATCAATCACACAATTCCAAACCCTAATTTCAATTTCCACCTCCACATTCCAAAAAAATCCCCAAAATGCCCTCAGATTCCGATTCCGATGCCACAAACGGCGTCGTTCTCGAGTCCGTCAACGATCAGACCGATCAATTCGCAATAAACGAACAGTTTCGGCGAGTTTCGGTTTCAGAACAATCGATTCCTGAAGATCGCGACGGCGACGACGAGATTGACGGCTTGTCTAGCCCTAGTAGTAGTGGATATGCCGGTGAAAGAGGAAGTAGTAGTGCGACAAGTGGCTCCTTGATTGGTGATACCGTTGAACGTGATGATGATGATGATGAAATTGAGGAGATTCGTAATGATGTTGTTGTTGATGAAGGTAATGATTCTCGAAGTGCCTCGTGGATTCCTCCGAAACGCAATGAAGATGAGGTATGTGTCGTCAATATATTATATACATACATATATTTATTTGTAATTGACTGGAGATGTTGGCTGCATGTTGTTAGTAAGAGAAATTAACGAAATGTTCCTGATTTGGAATTTATTATGTTGATTAATACCCCCTTTGTTCCTAATATGAGAGCGTGAAATCAAGCATTTGATCATAATATATATCCTGTATATTATTATATCTTATGCTATCTTATAAGGCAAATAAACTAGTTTAGAGATAACATTTATGAAATCAGTTTCAAATTGGCTAGTTTAGCTTTCCAAAAAATCAATCATCTCATATATTTAGAGTAAAGGGCGTATATGATGAGCTAGAAGAAGCACAACAGTTTTATATTCAATGTAGTTGTTCTTAGATAGTTAGCATGATGCAATGGATATCTGTCTTCTACCATATTTGAACGAATGAAATTATGCTTCTGATTAGTAGGTGCTATAATGCATCCATTGCCAATTGTCGGCGTGACCTCGTATTGATTATGACTTTCGTAGAGTTGGTTTCATGAAGTTGGCATTAGTAAATGGATAGAGAGACTTGTTTTTAGTTAGACAATGTGCTAAGCATGTGAGCGTTTATGGCTTTAGATACTCATCGTGACTTTATGAATTGAGAGTGCTGAATTATAAATTGCAAACCAGAGATATGTCAGAATTGTGTGTATAATTCTCTTAAACACTTATGTTATGATGTCCATGAGTTTACTCTCTTTCTTACTGAAGTATTGTGATTGCGAGATGGGGTCGATAGTGTGAAAAGTGATCAAGCCTTATGTATGGTCAACCATTAAAAGTAATTCGGCTGCACTATAATGCTTACTTTTGTTATAGACTGGTGCAAACAATTATCATCCAGCGCATTCCTAGGACAATTTTAATGAGAATTTCTGTTATATCATATTCTGTTTGATCGATGAATATTGATGAATAAAGTGCAGGATGATGCTTCCATATCTTGGAGGAAAAGGAAGAAGCATTTTTTTATTTTGAGCAATTCTGGCAAACCAATATATTCAAGGTAGTGTTTGAAGACTCCTCTCATTAGCTTCTTTCTATTCTTGTCCATATCTCTGCTTGGTTTGTTCCTTAAGCATTAGGCTCCAGTCTCTTATATCATGTGCCACATATTTTTGTTTTTTGTCCAGATATGGGGATGAACACAAACTTGCTGGATTTTCAGCTACTTTGCAGGCAATAATTTCCTTCGTTGAGGATGGGTATGTGGATGCTCCTATTAAAGCTGTATTTTAATCAAATAGCTTCCCAATAACTAACTGATAATCTGGTTCGGTTTGTGTATTATTGAATTTTGACTTTTTGTTTATAGGGGTGACCGGGTCAAATTGTTGAGAGCTGGGAAGCATCAGGTCTGGGCACTTGTTTAGAATTTAGTGTTTTTAAATGTGCAGCAAGTTCTTAGATATGGTTTCTTTCAAGCTTGAAGCATAGTGCTGAAAGTATCGTGTCTTATATTTTATTTTGAGGTTGCTGTACTCTGTCTACATTGCATCATGGGAAATCTTAGTTGGAAATTTCATTACAGGTGGTTTTCCTGGTGAAAGGACCAATTTATTTAGTTTGCATCAGTTGCACAGAAGAACCTTATGAATCATTAAAAGGGCAATTGGAGCTTATTTATGATCAGGTAAAGTTATTATCATAACACTGATACTGATATTGATTTGATGTGCTTCTTGGCCATGCCTTCATTTTCTGCTTCTGTTGCATCTAAAGTTGCTACTAGACTATTTCATTTAGATGGGCAAGTTTTGTTCTGATGGATATATGATACAGCCCTGCCATTGATTTGCAGATGCTAGTTATCTTAACAAAGTCAGTGAACAGATGCTTTGAGAAGAATCCAAAGTTTGACATGACACCGTTGCTAGGAGGAACAGATGTTGTCTTCTCTTCTCTTATACATTCTTTTGGCTGGTTTGTTTCTCTGCTACATACTTCCCCACTTACGAAAAAAATCATGCATATCAGTGATCTGCTTTTTTCATTGTCATAATGGTCGTTTGTGTGAAATTTTCTCAAACTTCCCCTTATATTTTTCTAGTTATGAGACTTAAATTGTGTTATTTGCACGTTCATTTCAGGAACCCAGCTACCTTTCTTCATGCCTATACTTGTCTGCCTCTTGCATATGCTACAAGGCAAGCTGCTGGTGCTGTCTTGCAAGATGTTGCTGATTCAGGTGTTTTGTTTGCCATACTAATGAGCAGGCACAAGGTTGGCTCTTTGCTTAATTTCACTTTAATAATATCCTGACACTCAATAACATATAGAAGGTCGAATGTAGGTAGTCAGTCTTGTCGGTGCCCAGAAAGCTTCTCTTCATCCTGATGATATGCTGCTACTTGCCAACTTTGTAATGTCCTCAGAATCTTTTAGGCAAGTAGAACTGGCAAGTCTCTATTTACAGACTGCATCTCACAGTGGTTCAATGATGCCATGCTATTACATTTGTTGATATTTTCTTTCGCTTGTATATATTTTGAATTAATAAATTGTTTGGAGCCTGGACTTGAATTTTCATAAGTTTTTCTGCTTTTATCACTTGTATTCATTCTTATTTATTTTTGTTGGGCTTTCGGCAGGACATCAGAATCATTTTCTCCAGTTTGCTTGCCAAGATATAATCCTTTTGCATTTTTGTATGCCTATATCCATTATTTTGATGTGAGTGATTTGGCTACCATTAGACAATTTGCCCTTCTACTGTATGTTTTAAAACTAGGTCAGCACTTGATTGACAGAATTCATGCATTTTTGTTGCAGGCTGATACATACTTGATGTTGCTAACCACTAGTTCAGATGCCTTTTATCACCTCAAGGATTGTAGGTAAAAATGGTGGTTAATAACTTTGCATTTATAACCCTTGTGGAGACTTTTCATTGGGCAAAAGTAGACTAATTTTTTTATTAAATCGACACAAGTTTCCCCATAAACCAGAAAAGCAAAATGTGAAGAATTGAGAGATTTAGCATGTTAACATATTAACATATATGCAGCTATGGACTCGCATGGCTTAGAAATTTTATTGCAAATTTACAGGATTCGTATCGAAACAGTTCTTTTGAAATCAAATGTCCTTAGTGAAGTTCAGAGATCCTTGATAGATGGTGGTATGCACATTGAAGATCTTCTTGTTGACCCTTTAGCCCGTACTGAATCATCTTCTCATCTGGGACAGCACAAGCCTCCAACAGATTCTGTTGAAAGGTTGAAGGAACCTTATCTTGGTGTTGGTGGTCCTGCTGGGTTGTGGCATTTCATATATCGGAGTATATATCTAGATCAATATGTATCTTCAGAGTTTCCATCTCCAATTAACACTCCTCGGCAGCAGAAAAGGTAATAAACTTAAGAGGCCTTGTTCACGCCTTATGCATTTCCTTTGTAGTTTTCTCACATTTTCTTATTTAAATTTCTTTCTTTCGTGTGCCATAACTACCTTTAATTGCTGCAGACTGTACAGAGCTTACCAGAAACTTTTTGCATCTATGCACGACAAAGGAGTTGGGCCACACAAAACTCAATTCAGAAGAGACGAAAACTATGGTAACATTTATTGGAGTTTATCAATATCACTTGTTAGTTTAGGATATGCATCTATATAAGTCATTTTTACACCCTGCTTCATGTTGTGCTTGTCCTTAAGTTGTGATGGTTATCTTAGAAACGGTATATCAATACTGGGCAATTTGATCTCATTTAGTATTTTTCTGTTGTACAACTGGTTACAATTCTTAGATAAGGATAACATTGCCAGTGCATGTAGCCAGGGGATCATAAAGTTTTGTTATGTTTTCATGCTCTATTGAGCATCCAAAAGGTTTTGCTGACTCATTTTCTTGTTGCAGTTCTTCTATGTTGGGTGACTCAGGATTTTGAACTTTATGCAGCCTTTGATCCCCTTGCAGACAAGGTATAATTTCTGCTTTAATTTTTTGAAATCTGTTATCATTGAAATGCATTGAAAACCAACTAATATTTCACATGAACAATAGTGTTTCTAGTCCACAAGAATTTATGATTGTTTTCATTTTCAAGATTACTACATTCCATTGATTAACATACCATTTTATACAAGGTTGTTTGATGTTAAGAGAAATATCAAATTTTGTGGCACTTGTTGGGTGTACTCTCTAACTATGGGAACATTAATGAGCATGTGCAGGCCTCCGCAATTAAGGCTTGCAACCGGGTTTGTCAATGGGTGAAAGACGTGGAGAACGAGATATTTTTGCTAGGTTCTAGCCCCTTCTCTTGGTGATTGGCCATTCAATATCCAATATGTAAAAGTGTATCATAATTTTTATTTTTAATGAATTTTCTGCAAATTTCATACCAACTTCAATTTCATTCTGTTTAGTTTCACAGTGCAATAAACCTATGATGTCAAAAGGATTCTAAAAGCAGTTAGTCAATTTGCGAATGATTCTCGTTGTAATGATTTGTTGTAAGACAGTCAAGTGAATTCATTATGTGGATCACCCCATGTTTAATTTTTGGATAACGCCGAATAGTTGGATGCCTTTGTACTGTTTACTTTTGTTTGTGAGACCATATTTGAATCAATTTCTTAATGGCTTTTCAGAAGCCCAGTTCCATCGATTTTTTAAGTGCATATATTTAAATAATAGTGCGACATTGATGTTGAAAATTGGAAATTAATTATGAAGTTGAGCTAGATTAGTGACTTTTTAGTTTAAGGGTGTATTTGGTACGAGGGATTTGGAGGGGAGGGGAAATTTTTGTGATTTGGAGGGGAGGGGAAATTTTTGTAAGATGAATTTTTAAATATTGAAGAAGTGGGGTTATAATATTTTAAGAAAGATAAAATGTAAAATATAAGAGTTATAGATATTAATTTAGAATTTTCAACCTCACTTCTCAAATTGTTGTGAATTAATGTCACAAAAATTTTCCCTCTACCTATTTTCCCTTCCCTCCCCTCCCCTCATACCAAACAGATCCTAGTATTATGAGGTTATTAATGAGTTATTTTTATTTCTAAATATGAAAGCTCAAAAATAAAAGGTAGTGGCCAAAAAAGAGTTGGATCATAGGGAAAGAAAAACAAAAGGCAAAAGGAGGTGTACGATGTAGAATCTGATTTCGTGTGGTCGGGTGTGAAAGAATTGGAAGTTGGTGATGTAGTCTGAAGCAGAAGAAAGAACATAGTTCCATACTGTGGTGTCTACTACGATCAATTCTCCAGCGTCAGCAAGAGCAAAAGCATCGTGCAACCAAACATGCAAATATTTCAGACTCTAAATTATTTCATACTTTTGGTGGTACTGTTATTATGGCATGTAGGTTTCAGTCAACTATACATCATCATTTCTTTTAAGAAGTTCTAGAAGTATTTTTAGTCAAGTTGTAGTATTTATTCCATTAAAATACGATAACTATGTTACTCTCCAATTAATGTAGTGGTTGAATTTTTCACTTTCGTGTTTAAGAGATTTATAATTTAAAAGACATTTTCAAAGGCCTATTTTTCTTCAATTTCTTTCTGTTTTTTTTGGTAAGGGTTCAATTTCTTATTTCATACATAAGGGTTTGCTTTCCAAATTTAGTTCGTTGATTTTGCTCGGTTGGCACCTTCTATTCACCGTGAATTTGTTTTGTTGGCATCGTTAAACAAAGTACAAGTACTTGTAAAGTTGTAAAATAGAAATGAACGTTTACCAAATTTAAAATTGACAGGGAATACGGCTCTATAAGTACCTGCAAAATTATTTTAATTGAAGAAAAAGTATTTTGATAATGACAAAATTATATAAAGCCCACAAAACATAGAGACGTCAAAAAGGGTGAAAAGCAAAACAAAAGTATTCTTAATCCCAAGCTACACCCTGAACAAAAAAAAAAATCTTAAGCTGCATACAACAAAAACAAAAATACCCAAATAGGAAACATTTCAACTGCACCGCCGCCAAAACAGATACATAAATTTCATAATCCTATCGATCTCATCAATTTTAGTCCTACTCCTAAATATAATACTCAATCCGGTCCTATTTATAAGTCGTCAAGACGCCAACCGCCCATATTGTACAAACCAAGGAATCACAATTAGTAGCGGTTAAATCATTAAATTGGTTTTGTTTTATTTTTCATTTCCATCTTTGCACTTCCTCACAACCATTAAATGAGTCATAATGAGGCAAATAAAAGTAAATGCAGATATCTCTTTTTTCAATGACAGAGGCATATTTGGAAAACTTTAATTAATGAGTTAGTTAGTGGTAGTTGGCGACTTATATTAAGGACCAAAATTAAGTGGTGGTTGGCGACTTATAAATAGAACCGGAGGGAGTATCTACTATTTCAAATAAATACTCCCTCCGGTCCCTAATGTAAGAGCTAGCCGTAAAAAAAACGCTTCTTAAGAAAACATGTGAATGTTAGTTGGATGTCTGGAGTTAATGTTTCTTTTCCAAAATTGCCCATATTTATTATGGTACTTTTAAGAGAGAGAAATATATAAACATAAATAAATATGAAAGAGAGTTAGGGGTAAAGTAGGAAAAAATACATTAATGAGGAGAGAATGTGAGGTGAGCTCTTACATTAGGGATCAAAACCATTCAAATTTTGGGCTCTTACATTAGGACCGGAGGGAGTAATATGTTGTGTTTTTGCTAAAACAATTTTATCATCTTCCCTTATTTCATCTCATATCTTTTACTTCGATTATTGTTAGAAAATAATAATAGAGATGATTTAGAAAAAAGTTGATAAAAAGTATAATTAGGTTGTACATTTTTAGAAAAACCTATGAGTAAAATGAATTTTAGAAATTATTTTCGTGAATATTTTTCTTTGAACTAGTTTATCTGACTTCTAAAATAACATATAATTTAATATACAAGAAATAAGTTATGCTTAAATGTCCCATGTAGTTTTCTTAATTTTTTTTAAAGAAAGAGTAAAGTGAAACCTTTAATACATTTTTTTTGCCAAGAGAAATCTATAATACATAGTAATACACAGGAAATAACATGATTGTCATATTCATTCATGATGGTTTTAGAATGCATGTGTCGTTTCAAATGTGTGTATGTGTAAACTCCTTAAAATACCTGCCTTTATCTAGAGAATTTTGAAAGAGAATTTTTATTATGGATTAAATAAAAAAACATAAATCTATAACCATAATGGAGTAGCGTATAGTAACGTAAGCATCCAAATCCAAGATTTTTCATAGATGAAGTGGGGGGAGAAAATCTTGCAGAGCATTAATGTGTATGTGATGATTCAAAAGGTGGGGTAGTAGTAGTGGTATTTTTTATTTTTGGGCGTTAAGGGAAAACATGATGGTCCATGTAATGTAGGGAAATAGAAAATGAATGAATAATAATGATAGAGATAATGATAAGGTGGAGTATATATATATAGTGAGTAGTATTGTATTGTGATTTGTGAGTGAATTGTGATGGAGAGGCACTTTGATTGACAATGTTTGGTTTGGTGATCAATGATCATAGACATGGACGTGGTTTTTGTGGATTTGGTGGATGGTGGATTGATTCATTTTGTCAAAGAAGCACACTCATACTGTCATACAAACTCATTTTGTGGGTGGCATTCTCGTTATTTTGATGAGTCAAACTTCACCGTTTTCGGAGTTTTAAAAAGTTTGTTCCCCACTTAACTCCACCCTTCCTCTTCATCATCAATGCCTTTCTCCTTTTTTTTCCCCATAATACCCCCACACCTTCCACATCGTTATACTACTCCGGAGGGAGTAATTTAAATTCGAGAACGAGCATTTTTTTATAAAATCATACTACCTCCAGTCCTAAATATAAGACCTAGATGACTTTTTTTTAGAGATTAAAGTTGCGAAATAAGTTATTAAATTATGATATATTTGATATATTTTTAGATTATCCATTAGTTTATAGATAAAATATACTAGTTTAAGGGAAAAATTAGGTAAATCATCAATTTGTAATTAACTTATTTTGCTTTTTTAGGATTTTCCAAAAAAGTCAATTAGGTCTTATATTTAGGACAGGAGGGAGTATCATATTTTTGTTAATAATTACTCCCTCCGCTCGGTAATAGGTGTATAGAGTAAGAGTTTAGCCGTAAAAAACACTTCTTAAGAGAAAATGTGAAAGTTAATTGAATGTGTGGAGTTAATGTTTTTTCCCGAAACTGCTCATATTTATTATGATACTTTTAAGATAGAGAATTATATAGACATTAATAAATATGAAAGAGAGTTATGAGTAAATTAGGAAAAATTGTATTAAATTATGAGAGAATGTGGGAGAAACTTTTATATTTTAAACTTAAAAATTTCAAATTTTGGGCTCTTATATTACGGATTGGAGGGAGTATTATTTTTCTACATCACTTAATATGTACAGTGTTGATTCATTCATACTACCTCCGGTCCTAAATATAAGACCAAATTGACTTTTTTTGGAGAGGTTAAGGTTGCGAAATAGGCTATTAAAACATGACATATTTGATATATTTTTATATTATATATTAGTTTATAGGTAAAATAAACTAATCTAAAAGAAAAAATTAGGTAAATCAATTTATAATTATTTTGCTTTTTTATAGGATTTTCTAAAAAAGTCAATTAGGTCTTATATTTAGGACCGGAGGGAGTATTAAATAAGTTTGTAATTTTGTAATTTAGCTTCTTATAGCCTTAATCTTCTTATTAGTTAATCTCTGCACTTTTAAAAAGCTCAATTAGTTTTTCAAATAATGAATGTTAACATGCATAAAGACATAATAGTTCAAAGGGTTAAGTGTATTCTAACCAATAAAGTATTGACCGAGGAACATCTAACATAATTAATTTTTAAAAGGTCATCATTATACTCGATAAAATTTTAAAGTGGAGCATTTTGGCTAACAACTTTAAAAAACACTTAACAACATCTGTTTGTACTTATGTGACGTGTTCCATAGAGAATTTTGTGTGCATGTGGCAACATAAACACATAAGTCATTAAGCGCTTCTAATGTTGTTAACTAAAACGTTCAATTTTAAAGTTTATTGGGCCATAAGAATCTTTTAAAACATGATTGAAGCATATGATTTTAAGTCTGAACTAACACTTTATTAGTTGAAATACGTCAACCTTAATTCAAACACTGGTGCTTATTTCAACTATCATTTTGAAGTCCCAAACAACTATATAATACTATGTCAGGAAACAATTTTGTTCCTAGTTGGATACGTAATGTGCTTGTTAATTACAAGTAACTCTATATAAACTGTAAACGATTATTAAGTTTCACCGAGTCAAATTTAATAAATCGAGGTGTTATTGTTATACACCGTTATACCTTAATGGGCTTGGGCCTTAACAGAGGCCCAATAAAGAGATAGACGCCTTTAGGGCGTCGAAGATAACGTCACTAGCAACAGTAGAAGTCTAAAAGCAAGGAAGACGCCCTATGGGCGTCAAGAACAATATCACCAACGGCAATAAAGCAGAATGACTTGGTCGCCCACCTTTTTCGGAGCAGTCGCCCACCTTTTTCGGAGCACGTGCAACGTCTCTTATCCATAACGGCCGCCTATGATTTCGCAACCACCAGGACTGAGCTTCAACTATAAGAAGGCCACGAACTCATTCAGAAGGATACAATCAATTCTCTGCGATCTCTCTCTCTCTCTCTCTTTCTTTGTATTCTTCTCTCTGATTATCATCATACTCTGAATTAAGTCTTTGTGATCAAGGCATTTACGCCCATATTTGTAACCACCGTTGCCGGTGACCCCTTTCATTGTATTCAATCATATTATTAATAAAGTGCTTCGATTATTCATTCATATTCAATAGTTCCCCTATATTGTGCATCAACATTTTGGCGTCGACCGTGGGGACTCCGGCAACATTATTTCTAAAAGCTTCACGTTCTCTGAGCGAGCCGATTGAACTTTAAGATGGAACAGCAACCAAAGCCTGTTCCCAAGCCAACTAGCTCTTCCACTGACCTCCAAAAAGTCCTAGAAGCCTTGACCTCTCAGTTTGAACAAATGAAACGTCTCGAACAATCCGCAGGAATTCAATCTGAGAGGATGAAACGTTTGGAGGAAGAAAACAATGAATTGAAACTGCACTTAGCAGGTTTAGAGTCCAGGAAAAACAAAAGAAGGCAGAGCGGACCTGAAAGGGAGATTCGCCAAGTGCCAAACCCAAATGACCATGAGCGCAATCCTAATGGTGAAAAAGGTAATAAAGGTAAGAATACTGACAATAATGATATTCCTAATGATGAAACAGGTAGAGATGACGAAGAGGGATATGACGATTCTCAGTCTTATGATAGTCGAGAACAAGGTGAGCAGTCCGCTCAGAAGTCACAGGCAAGGATCCCTCAAAATCATCCACAAGGAGGACAAAAGAGGGAAGACGAAATTCTCTCTTTTGCCCTTCGAATGGAGAAGGAGGTCGCTGAGATAAAGAAAAAGATGTACTCGATTCCAGGTGTTCAAAAGCCACTTGATGCAGCCCGTTTAGGGAGTTATTCAGAGTCGCCCTTCATAGACGACATCGCGTTTGCTGATCTGCCTGAAAGATTTGCTTTTCCTACTATGCCAAAGTATGATGGCAAGTCGGATCCAGACCAACACTTGGCCCAATACAGGCAGATTATGCTAGCAGCAATCCTCCCAGCCGACAAACGACATGCTGCTATGTGTCGTGGATTTGGTATAAGTTTGATTGGCCCAGCCCTGATGTGGTGGACTAATCTCCCCCAAGGTAAAATAACTTCATTTAGTCATTTAACTGACATTTTTGTTGAACAATTTGCAAGCAGCAGAGTCATGGTTAAAACGTCAGACGACTTGTATCGAATTGTCATGAGGCCGGACGAGTCATACAGAGACCTTCTGAAAAGGTTTACGGCAGAAATGGTAAGTATTCCAAATTGTGATCCTAACATTGATGTGCAGGCGTTTAAGAGAGCATTACCACCCACTTGCGGCCTCTATCAAGAATTGGTTTTGAAACGGGTGACAACTTGGCCAGAAGTCCAATCATATGTGTGGTCCCATATTAATCTTCAAGAGGACGACGCCAGTAGAAATCATGCCCTTAAAATGAATCAGGGACTGGCGACAACCAGTCTCCCCGCTAATTCAGTGATTGCCACAAATGCGGAAAAGACAGCTAATCAACAACAAAATAATTTGGGATCCACAGACCGCCGTTCCAAACGGCAACGAGGTAGAAATTTTCGTTTTCACCCTTATACTAACAATAATGAGCAGGGCGACAAACAGAAGAGGGACCCACCCCCTCCTAGATATGAAGAGTTCAACATGTCCATTGGACCAGCTGAAATGGTAAGTGCATTTGAAAAGATGGATAGGGTGAAATGGCCTAAACCTATGACGACGCCTGTCAATGAGAGAGACACCACTAGATACTGTGACTACCACAAAGACGTCGGCCATCGAACTGAGGATTGTTGGAGGTTCAGAAAAGAAGTAGCCTTCCAACTTAAGCATGGTAACTTACAACATCTCCTTAAGAGTAATACTACTAACAATGCAGGTAGAGATCAAAGGCAGAACGCCCCAGCTCAACCCCCGCAGGCCGTCAGAACGATTAACACAATCATTGGGGGTCGGCAATAAGTGGGATGTCTTACTCCGCTGCAAAGCGACATGCGAGGTCTTTGCCAAAAGAATTGGAATGGGTTAATGGTAATGTGAGTAATAATCAGGTGGTTGAAGGTCCAATAACCTTCAATGACGCTGATATTCAGAACGTCCAGATGCACGACGACGCCCTGGTAATATCTTTGCTAATAGCTAATTGTTTGACTAAAAGAATATTGGTAGATGCAGGTAGTTCCGTGAATATTATTTATTTGCAAACTGTTAAAGAATTACAATTAGAATCCCAAATAATTAAGGCTCCAACTGTCTTGGTATTTGGAAATGGCACGCCAGATAGGACAATTGGAGAAATATCTTTGATGACTTTTGCTGCTGGAATTAATGCTTTAGTCAAGTTTCAGGTAATGGACTGCCCGACCACTTACAATGCTTTGTTAGGACGTCCTTGGATTCATCAGATGAAGGCAGTCCCTTCGACGTTACATCAGTCAATTAAGTTCTCTACACCTTGGGGTGTGAGAGAGATCAAAGGCGACCAGAGGATGGCAAGAGAATGTTACCAAGCAGCATTGAAAGGCTTGGAACAATCTCCTCCATCGGCATAGCAACTACAGTCGTTCATTCCTATGGACAGGGCGACAAAGGAGGAAGACGATAACTTAGAAAAAATAATTTTAGATTCTGAAAACCCTGAAAAGTTTTTGTCCATAGGAATGGACCTAGTTCCTGAGGTAAGAAGAGAACTAATTTCTTTTCTAACAAGTAACTTAGATTGTTTTGCTTGGTCCTATGATGATATGACAGGTATAAGCCCAGACGTCATTGAACATCAATTGAACGTCGACCCTACATTCAAGCCGGTCAGACAGAAAAGGCGGAAATTTGCACCAGAGAGGAATAGAATTGTTAATGAGGAAGTCCAGAAATTATTGAAAATTGGGTCTATTCGAGAAGTGAAATACCCTGATTGGTTAGCTAACGTTGTAGTCGTCCCAAAGAAAAATGGTAAGCATAGAGTGTGCATCGATTTCACAGACTTGAACAAAGCCTGCCCAAAGGATTCCTTTCCTTTGCCACACATTGACAGCCTAGTAGACGCAACATCGGGACATGAACTATTAAGTTTTATGGACGCTTTTTCTGGATACAATCAAATATTGATGCATCCAAACGACCAGGAGAAGACTTCTTTTATCACAGATCGTGGAACTTATTGTTACAAGGTAATGCCTTTTGGTTTGAAAAACGCTGGTGCAACATACCAAAGGTTAGTCAATTGCATGTTCGCCGCCCAACTTGGGAAGACGATGGAAGTTTACATAGACGACATGCTAGTCAAATCTTTGAAAACGGAAGACCATATTAACCATTTGCAGCAGACGTTCGATCTTCTGAAGAAGTATAACATGAAACTCAACCCTGAAAAATGCTCTTTTGGGGTGAAGTCTGGTAAGTTTTTAGGATATTTGGTGTCAAAGAGAGGGATAGAAGCAAACCCATCACAAATCAAAGCCGTGTTGGACATCCCATCACCCAAATGTGTGAAGGACGTCCAGCGTTTGACGGGTAAGATAGCTGCTTTAACCAGATTTATATCTAAATCTTCTGAAAGGTGCCAACCATTCTTTGATATATTGAAAAAGAATAAGGAGTTTGTATGGAACGACGCCTCTGAAAAGGCGCTTCAGGATTTGAAAGAATATCTCACGAGCCCCCCTTTGCTTTCTAAGCCAAGTCCAGGCGAAACCTTGTATCTATACTTGTCTGTCGCCTCTAATGCTGTGAGTTCAGTTCTTGTTAGGGAAGAAGATAGGCGACAGAGCCCAGTATATTATGTTAGCAGAGCCTTGTTAGATACGGAGACGCGATATTCAATGATGGAAAAACTTGCTTTGGCTTTAGTAACGTCTTCTAAGAAGTTGAGGCCGTATTTTCAGTGCCACCCAATCGTGGTCGTCTCAACCTATCCTTTACGGAACGTCCTCCATAAGCCTGATTTATCTGGGAGATTGGTGAAATGGGCGATTGAGCTGAGTGAATTTGATATCTCTTATGCCCCAAGAACAGCTATCAAATCACAAATCCTAGCTGATTTTTTGGCGGAATTTAGTCCCAACCTTCAGGTAACAGCTAACAATGAGTCTTTTTCTATTAAGAAACAGGTGAACTTGTCGCCATGGATCCTCCATGTAGACGGGTCTTCCAATGTAAAAGGAAGTGGACTGGGTATCGCGCTTGAAACCCCCGATGGTGAACAAATTGTCTAAGCAATTAGATGTGGTTTTAAGGCAACGAACAATGAAGCTGAGTATGAAGCCCTGATAGCTGGACTTAAGTTAGCATCAGAATTGGGTGCAAAAGTTTTGGAAGTGAAGAGTGATTCACAGTTAGTTTCGAAACAAATCAATGGTTCTTATCAGGCAAAAGACCAAAGAATGAAGAAATATCTGGATGTAGTGTCTGATTTGACCACGCGGTTTGACGCTATGAAGATTACCCAAATAGGTAGGGAAGACAACCGGAAGGCAGACGCCCTTGCCAATATCGGCTCGTTTATAGAAGTTGTGGAGACAAAACAAATCCCACTGTTTTATCTGAAAACACCGGCAATTGAGGTAAATAATCGAATTGTGTTAAATAACAGTTTGACATGGGATTGGCGATCCCCTTTGCTTTCATATCTGTTGCAGGGTAAATTACCTTCAGATAAAAATGAAGCGCGACGAATAGTTGTTAGAGCTGCCAGATTCACCACCATAGGCGATGATCTTTATAGACGTACATTCACTGGTGGACCTTTGCTGAAATGTGTCTCTCCGTCTGAGGCAAATTATGTGTTAAGAGAAATTCATGAAGGTGAATGTGGAGACCATAGTGGAAGTCGATCATTGATAAGAAAGGTGACTAGAGCAGGTTATTTTTGGCCGACTATGCAGAAAGATGCAGTAAGTTTGGTGACTAAATGTGAACGCTGCCAAAAATTTTGCACCTTGGCAAGACAACCCCCTGAACAATTGCATGTGATAGTACCTTCGTGGCCTTTCCTTAAGTGGGGAATGGATATTGTAGGCAAGTTTACTCCAGCACCTGGACGACTAGTTTTCTTGTTGGTCGCCACAGATTACTTCACAAAATGGGTAGAGGCCGTCGCATTGAGTCAGGTACAAGAACCCCAGGTAATTGATTTTGTTTGGAAAAATATAGTATGTAGATTTGGTCTGCCCCAGGAAATTGTATGTGATAATGGATCTCAATTTATAGGAAGAAAATTTTGTGATAAGTGACATATTAAACTTAAGTTCTCCACCCCTAGAAATCCACAATCGAACGGGCAGGCTGAAGCTAGTAACAAAACCATAGTGACGTCTTTAAAAAAGAGGCTAGATAAAGCTAAAGGTAGGTGGGCTGAAGAACTGTCCGCCGTCTTGTGGGCGTACCGAACGACGTCTAGGACGTCGACTGGTGAAACGCCTTTCTCTCTAGTTTATGGATCTGAAGCGATGATACCAGTAGAGGTAGGAATGCCATCTTTAAGAAGACAGTGGACTAGAGAAGAATCTAATAATGAACACTTAGCCCAAGATTTAGATTTGTTAGATGAACGTAGGGAACAAGCTCTTATTAGAGTCGCCGCCTATCAGCAAAGGGCGACAAAATTTTGGAACAAAGGTGTTAAGGAGCGCCATTTCCAAGTAGGAGATTGGGTTCTTCGAAAAATCTTTCCTAACACACCTGAGCATAAAGATGGAAAGTTAAATGCTTCATATGAAGGCCCCTACAAAGTGGTAGAAATCACTGGTCCTGGAGCTTATAAGTTGGTTGACGTCCATGGTAAAGACGTCCCAAGGAGTTGGAACGCCATCCATCTAAAGAGGTATTATTTCTAAGTTGTTTGATTATTTGATTTAAAGAACGATGATACTGACATGATTATTTGAGAAAGAATGCAAATGATGAGAAACGCCTGTAGGCGACGAGCCCAGCTAAAAGACCTAGTGTCTGACGATTAGTTCAGCTGTGGACGTGATAATCTGATGCAATTTAACACTATCTTTTGAGATGTTTTGTTGTGAGATGTCATTTCCCAGATAATGTGATGAATTGACACCAAAAGAAGTTGATGATAAGATGATGCCGAAATGGCGTGACGACATAACGCCCTGAGAGGCTGATAATAAGTTGATTTGAAAAAGGTATATATTACCCGAGTTATATTGAGTGATTTTTATTCGATTAATTGATAGTCGACGTTTAGACTGATGATTGATAATTCCTTGGCAGGGTCACCAACGTTTGATTAAGGTACGAGTGACTATGTTGTGAATTGATATTTGATAAATATAATTTCAGAGATTCCTTTATTAATGGATGGATTCTTTTTATCTTGTTAGGATGTCACCCACACCCGTTGGAAGTGTGGGTGTTTAACGAAGAAAATAAATGAAGAGATGCAAAGAGTATTGAATATGAAGATGAAAGACAAGGTTTGCATTAAAGAAACAGTACAATGAGTACGATGTATTGAATACAATTTATAATAGTGAAAATAAAATTTTTTACAAGTAAAAGATTTAGGCGTCGCCGCCGCCTTGCCCTTGGCTGGTCTGATTGTCGTCGCCACCACCATGCTCTTTGCCAGCCTGGCCGCCGTCATTAAGGTCGCCCTTGCCCTGGTTGACAGCCTGAGCCCTCATATCATTGATCGTCTGATCATCCTCTTGAGATGGATTAGAGTCAGGTTCATCTTCAGGAAAGAGCTGGTAATAATCGTCGATGACGTCGTCGGGCTTCCAGTTGACGTGCTCGCCACTCTTGTATTCCTTCATGAGTTCCATTCGAGCGCGAGCATCGACTTCTAAGATATGAGTCTCATAATTTTCAGACATCTGACTCATATCCTCCTCCAACTGATGATAGGCGACTTCCCACTTTTTATTGGCCGACTTGAGAGCCTCGATCTCTTTGTCTTTAGCCGACGACTCAGCTCTGGCCTGGTTGACGTAATCCTTAAGATTTTCAACGTCTTTGAAGTGCTCAGCCTTTAATTTTTCTATGGTGGCTTTGAGCTCTTCTTGTTTGGCGTCAGAGTGTTTCATTATTTCTTCAGCCCTCCTTCTATCTTCATGGGCTTGCTTTTTAAAGGCCAAGGCCGACTTTAAATCGGCCATCAATTGCTCTCTATCGGCTAGAGCGGCGTCCCTCTGAGCGACGAGAGTCGCCTTATCATCATCGTTCTCCTCAACATAATGGAGGAGGACTTGTAGGGACTGAAAAGAAACAGAACAAAAATAGTTAGAGACATCCAGTGTTAAAAAGACAGAACAAGTTATTAAATAATTAAGTGAGAATACCTTCATTTGGTGGCGGACGGCCTTCTTGAAAGCCTCTTTCCTCCCAAGAGACTCTAAGACGACTTTGTCGTACTCGAACTCTAGCTTATTTAATTCCGAGTAGACGTCATCTCACCCTTCCTTATTTCTGACAGAAGAGTTGGGAGGAAAAGATAAGGCGACCTCGCCAGAGTCCTCTTTATCGCCCTTAACTTTGGCGGATTTTGTAGACTTAGAGGCCCTTGATTTCTTGGCGGCAGGCTCTTTGGCGGGCGCTTCTGCCGGCCTTTTACCCTGAGCGGCGACTTCCTTGTTTGCAAGAGAAACAAGTTTTTTATTTTTGGATTGAGGAGAGGGAGCTGGAACATTTTCAGGATTTGGGGGGGGGGACGCCAAACGGATCATGTCCTTCCTTCCTTGCCTCGGCGTCATACTCCCCCCTCTTGGCCTTGAGTTTCTCCAGCCGCTGTGCCCTGGCTCTGAGGAGAGCTTCTTTATTTATCTTTTGCTCAGAAGCCTTGGGGATCACTTTCTTTCCTGAATGACATAAAGGAAAAAGAGTAAGAGATGAAAATACTCGAATTAAGTAAATAGAACATAGACGTAAGGTTACTTACTTTCCATCATGGCTTTAAAATTCCGCTGATCTGCCGGAATCTGGAGGATTTTCTTGATTTTCTTTTTGGTGTCGCTATTGGGGCGCGGGGAGATCCTCAACTCGTATGCACCTGTAAAATGATTAAGATATTATAAATCAGATGACAAATGCAATGAAAAAGAATATTGAATGAGACGACGACTTACTTAAACGACGCCACATTGGGGTTACATAGTCCTCCTGGGCGACGGATTGGAAGGGCACCATTACAAAACGTACGTCCCATTGACGATCATTGGGTAGTGACCCAGACGTCCAAGTTGGTAGCCCTTCCTTGGCTTAGATGAAAGAGTAGACGCCCGTCCTAATTTCTTGAAGCTTATAGGAGCCGAATAGATCGAACATATCTAAGTCGACTCCTATTTCATGAAACATTAACTCAGCCATGGCAATGAGACGCCAGGCATGAGGAGAAAGTTGAGAAGGGGAGATTTCATAAAAAACACAGAGATCTAAAGCTATGTTTGGAAGAGGAAAGGGATTGACATAGCGAAAACTTTCAAAACTTAAAGAAATTGTGTCGCTAGACCAAGAATCAAGAGCCTCCCCGACTTCAGGTAACCTAAAGGGCACTCTTGGGTCAAAGTAGTAGAGTGATGGCATCTTCGAAATTTCTAAGACCCTAAGATGAGTTTCTTTGACATCGTTTAGGATGTTGGCCCTAGATGTTGGTAAGCCCCCAGTTTTGCAAGCATACGGGGCATTATTGATTTGGGGATTATATTTCCTCCCAGAACTAGTGGAGGGTGATGAACCAACATCGACCCATTCTTGGTATCGACTATCATAGACCTTTAAGTATTTACCAGACAAAGAAGATTTTCTACTACGTAAGGTTTTCTTCCCATCGGAGGGATCTACAAAAGGAACAATATCTAGGCGATTATCATCACAGATTTCTGTTTCTAAGTCTATTACATTATCCGGGTTCCTAGAAGATGAAGAGGCGCTAGAATGGGAATTTTCAGAAATATAAACTTGATCGGAAGCAGTTTTTTCAGAATCAGAGGGCGATGACATTACTACGAATTTACTCATGTTAATAGTAAAAAGATAAGATTTTTGTAAGAAGATACCTTCGCAGAAAGTAGGATGGCGTGTTGATGTAAGCTAATGAACAAAGTTTTGATTTTTCTAAGTATTGGAGGAATAGAGAAGAGGAACGTCTGCGAAGTGAAGTGGGAAAATGAACAGTCGAAATCGAGTATATGCAAACCGTCAGACGTCGTTAAGTTACGGTGTTAATTTAGTAAAACCATCTAGGTCATTGATTTGAGAGGGAAAAAATAAGCGAAGATCTGGGCCGTTGGACGTGGGATAACCGCTACTTCCCAATACTTTCTGACGTCAGCATTGAGAAGTGGGGGGACTAATGTTATACACCGTTATACCTTAATGGGCTTGGGCCTTAACAGAGGCCCAATAAAGAGATAGACGCCTTTAGGGCGTCGAAGATAACGTCACTAGCAACAGTAGAAGTCTAAAAGCAAGGAAGACGCCCTATGGGCGTCAAGAACAATATCACCAACGGCAATAAAGCAGAATGACTTGGTCGCCCACCTTTTTCGGAGCAGTCGCCCACCTTTTTCGGAGCACGTGCAACGTCTCTTATCCATAACGGCCGCCTATGATTTCGCAACCACCAGGACTGAGCTTCAACTATAAGAAGGCCACGAACTCATTCAGAAGGATACAATCAATTCTCTGCGATCTCTCTCTCTCTCTCTCTCTTTCTTTGTATTCTTCTCTCTGATTATCATCATACTCTGAATTAAGTCTTTGTGATCAAGGCATTTACGCCCATATTTGTAACCACCGTTGCCGGTGACCCCTTTCATTGTATTCAATCATATTATTAATAAAGTGTTTCGATTATTCATTCATATTCAATAGTTCCCCTATATTGTGCATCAACAGTTATCATGTCAAAAGCATAAAGTTTATGATTAATTTAAGTCAATAAAAACAAAATTACTCCTCTTATTCTCTGAAATTGCATTATTACAAATTTACAATAGACACTTCCTTTTGAAAATCATCTCAAATTTATTACTTTTTAGATGCAACTAACTATATATTTCTAGCAAATGAATGGCATGCGAGTTCTTTTATACATTCGGAAATGACATGACGGTAGTGTCGATGATTTTATGTGTATGTGTGTGAAAAAATAAATATATATTTGCAAAATTATTAGTTATTCTTTAATATATATTCACTCTGAAACACCCCAAATGGTGATACTCATTATCATGAAATTAGACATACGCTGTTAAATTGACTAGTCTATTTTCGTTCTTTTTTACACTAGGATTATTAACAAATGTAAATTAAAATGCAATATTTTTTAGATCAGAGGAGTAGTTAATTGTGGGTTGGGATCTCAAACATTTATTGTATTAATATTAATAATATATGTATGTGAAAGACTCCTAAAGGCTAGAATTTTGTGTATGAACGCCACCACCCCATTCGTAATTTCAGGCGGAAGAAGAAATGATAATTAAAATGCATCCACTTTTACTATCTGCTAACTAATGCCTGTCACGTGACCTGCTTTAGCCTTCTATTTCGTGTGACGCCCTCTACTCCCTTTTATTTGTTTACAAAGGAACTAAAGTGGAGAAATGGAAAGTAGAGGTAAATTAAGTAATGATAAAAAATAAAGTTTGTGGGGCTCATAAAAAGTGGGAGATAGAGAGAGAAAACTTATGGGCCCCGGGATATATATATATTACAAAAATATCCTTAACTTTCTAAACTTTCCAATTCATTGTCATTTTTTCATTCTACCAAATAGGCCATAAATCAAATTCAAAATCAGTAGGCATCTTTTTTTTTTGAGTTTTTAATCCGGCGTCCTGGGCCAGCCCTAATGTCATCGGGAACTCAACGAGCTCGGACTAATCCAGATCCGCACTGGGGCCTCCACTTAAGGGTAAAGTGCTGGCCAAGGGGCAGGCTGCATTCCCAGAGCTCGAACTCGAGACCTCTGGTTAAGCGATGAAGTGAGGTAACCACTACACCAACCACGCTTGGTTAAAATCAGTAGGCATCTTTAAAACACGTTTAACAAACATTTTAACTATAAAGTTCACCTACCTCTCTGCCGATTTGTTGAAGATTAAAAAAAGCCAACCATTTTCATTTAAACATAATTATTGAGAGCTAAATTTCAATTCTCATGAAGACTATTACTTTTGCACGTTCTTGATAAGTTTAAGTGTCTCTAAAAATAATTTCTCAAGCAAATTTTGCCATTATTCACAACTCATACATTTTTATCACTAATAAGGCACACCTAAAGTGAAATAAGAGAGAGTTGCATTCACATAAACATACAATTAACATCAAACAAATCTTAAATGACTTGTCAATCATGCTTATCACTTGGTAAAAGTTTTAGTTATATTTGTCATTGCCATGTAATGTTATACTCGTTTGATATATCAATCGTAAATTTATTAAAATCTAAATGCATTTTTCTAAAAACTATAATTCAAATGTAACGATTTTTACACTATCATTTAACATTCTGTGAGTTACTAAATCTAAATAATTTATTTTTAAAAGAAAATTACAATAATTTATGTGGACATTAATAAGATATAAACTAGAAGAGGATAGGAAAAAACAGAGGATATGGACCCAACTATTTGTCCTCTTAACATTTTTTTATAGAAGGGGCTTTCTTAATATTGTTTTAAACGATGACTTATTTGGCCTCCACCATCTAATCTTAAAAACTAGCTAGAACTATTTTGCTATAAAAATAAACAAAATTGAAAGAAAGGTTCGAAAGATATTTATTATTCACGTAAATAATGGCACGCCTTTATTAATGCTCATCTGCTCAACGTTATCAAGAACTCTTCATAACCTATTAAATACAACTCTTTATCGCATTTGAAATTTTAGTCTATGTCCATCGGATTACAAATCACGTAGTACAAAATATTAAAATGAGAATTAACTTGCTAGTTGCCACTTAGTGGTCTTTTTCCGCGTTTTTTTTGGCCAATGCATTTGCCGCGTATTATAGTTAAATTGTTAGTTAATTTTATAGCCCGCCACCTAAGAAATTAATTACCGCAAACCTTAATGTAGCAAGTGATATACAGTACGATTCTCAATATTTATATAAATTATAAATGGTCATTTAGTTACGCGCAATATAAAAAAGAGGGTCGAAGACTAAATAAATAATTTTTGTGATGCAAAGATTAAAGTTTCGGTAAGAATGGGGAAGTAATGTGATATTTATTGCAGAGGTCACTTAAATGGCCTATGGGACAGATAGTCGTAGTTGCACATGTACATCTCATTAGTTTAGAGAATGATAGGTTTCTGGTATTAATGCACACATAAGTAGACTTCACCTGTTTCCTTTCTTTATTATTTTTATTTTCCTTAGAAATAAATTAGTAGTAGTATGAGAACAAATCTGCGTAGGTTACAAGGAGTTCTCAAATTCCGACTCTTGATGATAGAACAATGGTATAATAAAATAATTTCAAATTGTTTAAGATTGAAAACTTAATTCCATAGTTATTATATTGTTTTTTTTGTATGAATTAAGTAATTGCGTTGATACAAAGGAAAATAAATATAATTATACTTTTTTATTTCATAAACATAATTATACTTCAAACAAAGGAGGTGATGAAAATAAGAGTAAAAGAATACAGAATAAATTTTCTACATGGAAAAATTTTAAACAAATAAAGGCAATTGATTAAAAGGGTAATAAATTGATTATAGAACTTAAAATGTCTTTGATAAAATAGTTTTATATAATAAAATACAAAGTTTCGGTTTTTGAATTTGTGCTCACACTAATGGAAAACATGCATGTTTAAAAAAAATTTATTCTCTAATATTAAATTAAAACTACTTGAGCTTTATCAAAAAGTCTTGTAACCCAATTATATGATATATTCCTTTTGTTTCGGAGTTTGCATGGTCAATACCATTTGTAGCCTCAAGCAAGTTAGTGTTTGCTCCTTTGATTGATAAATATTTGAACTTAACTCCTCCATATACATATATAAAAGGTATTATGAATGAGTTTGAGGTGTTAGATCTCATTTGAAAGACCTTTTATATATTTGATAATATTTGTTTGGCCACTTTTGTTAAATTTAGCTTATGTCTTTCTTTCTCAGGAGAAGCTTCTCTTTTCCATATACACCAGCTTTTCAACCACAAGTAAAAGAGTCTTAGCTTAATTAAACTTCCTTAATTGAATTTCCCAAATACATTCTCCACAATTGATATACATGCATGCATCTAATGATGTGATTTCAAATATGATGGTGGTGAGTTAATAGTATTTCCTTTTTTGCTTATGGGAAATGAATGAATGGGGCATCTTTATTTTAACCCATAAAAAATCAAATAACATAACTCACCTTCCTTATAAAAACAAAGTGTGCATATTTTGGGGGAAAAAGTAAAATAAAAATATATGGTAATCACTTTGTTACCATATAAACTTAACTTCCACAAAGGAAAAACAAACTATAACCCCCCTTTGATAAATACATGGTCTAGTTAACTTTTTTGGAAGATAATATATTAATTGAGGTATTTATAAAATGATTTTTTAATTTTTTAATATCAATTTATTTAACGCATAAGCTAACATTTTGTCAAAATAAAATATATAACCTAATATTTAATATAATATACTCCCCCTGGTCCCTAATATAGGAGCCCAAAATTTAATTGGTTTTGGTTCTTAATTTAAGAACTCATCTCACATTTTCTTCTCATTTAATGTGTCTTTTTCTTACTTCACCCTTAATTCTCTTTTATTTTATTAATGCTTATGTATTTTTCTCTCTCTTAAAAGTATCATAATAAGTATAGACAATATTGGAAAAAAAACATTAACTCATCTCCAAACACTCAACTAAAATTCACATATTTTCTTTTTTTGTTTCCCAAAGGTGCGTGTTAAGTGAGACTAATTTCTCGCCGTTCTGAAGTCCCATATAGAGGATAGACAACTTAGCCTTTGAATTTGCATCATTCACAAGGGTTAGTGATCGAACCCAACCACTTGTTTAAGGGATGAAAGTACAATTACCACTCGCGTCAATCCGCCAGGTTACATTCACATGTTTTCTTAAGAAGTTTTTCTTGGCTGACTTTTATACATTGTTTGTAGTATATAAAACGTGTTATAATTGAATTATTTCATTTTATTTTCATAAAAAGATTAGTAAGATTTGATCAAAAAAAAATAAAAAGATTAGTAAGCATAGCATATATGAGAAAAAGAAAGTAAGAAAAGCAAAGAAAATCTAAGAAAAGATCACATCCATGCAACAGCCTAACGTTAAGTTGACTCCTAGCAACAAAGCAATAAATAACATCCCAATAAAAAACACCACTCTCCAAAAATAAAAAAACAAAAAAATAAAATAAATAAAAACCCCACTAAAACAAAAAAAATTCATTCACTACTCCCTTCTTCTTCTTCTTCCTCCTCCCCCTCTCTTTCTCTCTCCTCTGCACATTTTCACTCTCTCTCTTCCTCTCTCCCTCATTTCTCCACCAATATCCCCCAAACCACTCTGATCCTCTAAAATCCCAAACCCCACCAAGAAAGTCTCATCCTTTTTCTCTCCGGTGGCCGGAATCACCGGTGGGTCGGATCCGGCGACTTTTTCCGGCGACCATTTTTTGCCCATAAAAAAACTGGACTTTGTTGTTTGAGGGAGTGAAAGAGATTACTAGGAGGAAGTAATAATGTACAAGAACCAGCTTCAAGAGCTGGCACAAAGAAGCTGCTTCAACCTTCCTTCCTACACGTGCATTAGGGAAGGTCCTGATCACGCGCCGAGGTTTAAGGCCACCGTCAACTTTAACGGCGAGATCTTTGAGAGCCCTCACTATTGCTCCACTCTCCGTCAAGCTGAACACTCTGCTGCTGAAGTTGCTCTCAATTCTCTCGCCACTCGTGGCCCCTCTAACTCCTTAGCTGCTAGGATTTTGGTCAGCCTCTTTTCTTTTTCCTTTCAAGTTTTTTTTTTTTTGCTTTAGGGTTTTGATTTATGTTTTACTTTTGATAAAAAAATTTGTTTTTTTTTGTTTTGGTTGTTTTTTTTTTGGTTTTTTGGTGGATATTTAGTGGAGAAATGTGTGATGCTATGTGGTATTGTGAAGGGGTTTAGTTATGTACTTATGTGTGATATGTGTTTTTTCTTTTGTGTTGCCGACGGCTGAGGCTGGTGTGTTTGGTTGAGGTGGTGAAATGACAGAAATGCCCCTGGTGTTTTGGTACAGGTGGTGGGATATTCTGACTTGTGTTGGTACTTTTGTATTGCTATGTTAAGTTTTGGAGTTTGAGTTTCTGTGGAAGTTTTTTGAAGTGATTTTTGTTTCATTTTGCTTGGTGTTCTGTGAATAGGCATTAGTGGTGGTCTTATGGTCTCTTTTTAGTGTTTTTCAATGGTTTGATTCTGTTTTGATTGGCTTGGAGGAACTAAGTGTTGTCTTTGCAAAGTAGTTATTAGCAATAGCTTGAGTGCTTTAGATGGATGTTGTCCTGATTTCTGCTTCTAAGAGCCCATGTAAAATCCTTCCTTATTGTATTGGTCCTGATAGATATCTTCAGTTTTGTGGTTTGTGGTTTGTGGTTTGTGTTTTGTGTGTAAAGCTGTGTTTCATTTCTAAGAATCTGAGTTTGATGTTCGACTATTGACAAAGGGGCAGCCCAGTTCCGGTCCCCACATTGTGAGGGTGTTGTGGAAGGCAATATGCTATGCAGCCTTACCCCTGAATGCTTTTTGTGGTTGATTCTTTTATTACGGGAATAGCAATGAGTTGTTGGAATGTTAAGCAAAATCTATAGCTTCTTACACTTTGGGTTACTTTGTCTCGTCATTTGGGCATTATGTTAATGGATCACTAATTTACCCACTATTTAGTATTTCTCGAGGGAAGACGTGGCTGATAATCTCAGTGCATTGCTGAAATTATGCACTTAATCTAAGGCATTGTTTCTATCCCATGCCAATCTTAAAATGAAATCAGTAATCAAGAGAGTTTAAGATCTCTTTTTTCTTTTTGAAAGTGATTAAGCTTTCTACTCCCATGTTCTATAGCTCTAAAGTGGTTTGCCCATTGTATATTTCCAGTCCTAGAGCACATGGTTTTGTGCACATAGTTTTGTCTCGTCAATTTACGGTTGAGTGAAAGGGGGAAACTGATAGTAACTGTTACGTGGACTAATTAGGACTATCGGTTTTTCTTTACCTTTTTTGGTGCAATACACGCCAGCTTTTGGATTTTTCCTTCCTTTTATAGAGTGGCTAACGCCACCGCTTCCGTTCACAGTAACTTGTTTTTCTCTGGATTTCATGCTAACTTTCTTAAGAGTTTCTTTTCTGAATTGGAAAACGCCATGTGCTTAATGGTCTTGTGCAATTATGTGACCGACAACGGTGTTATAGCAGTAGCTTTGTTATCTTTTTTTTGGTTACCCAAGGGTATCCCCATCAGCGTGTCAAGGGTAGCTTTGTTATCTTTTTATTATAAATAATATTTTGCCTGTGGACAACTCAAATTTTGTAGCTTTATCATGAATTTTCTGATGATATTTGATTTTTTCAGGATGAGACAGGGGTCTACAAGAACCTACTACAGGAAATTGCACAAAGGGTCGGGGCTCCTTTGCCACAGTACCAAACATACAGATCAGGCTTAGGACATCTGCCTGTTTTTACTGGGAACGTGGAATTGGCAGGTATCTTATTCACTGGTGAACCTGCCAAGAATAAGAAACAAGCAGAGAAAAATGCAGCTATGGCAGCTTGGTCGTTACTAAAACAATGTAAGCCATCAGCTAAACTTCATATGAGTAGATAATTGCTGTCAACTTGTCATTGAAAACCATGAAAACTTTATAAATGTGTTTTCTGCATATAATCTTTTGCAATGAAAATTTTTCAAATACAACTGTGAGATTGCCCGGCCATGGACCTGTTTTCCTTATTATTCTAATTTTCTTAAGGCACGCCTCAAATGTACCCTTTTTGAAATGTCATCTGCTGAAGCTGAAGTGGTGCAATCATCATCTATTCTAAGTCAAGTTTTTTGTGTACTTTCATCGTATATTGTTGAAAAAGACCATTCTCTAACTTACAGACCAAGCCCAAATTTTCCTGGGTGCACTGTTAATTTTTACTCAGGAAACGTTATATTACCATGCCACCTAATTCTGACCAGTTTTGATAACAATCAAGCCAGCTTATTTTTTCTCTCTAGGGCATGTCAGCCGGAATGTCTCATGTAAACAATTTAATTTTAATTGACATGTTCTCCTTCTTGCCAGTGGCAAAAGAAACTGCAAGCTCTTCGTCTGAACATGAGAACAATGACGAATTAGAACAAATCACAATAGCAAGGGCATTACTGAACTACCGCCTTAAGGAGAAGATTGCAATGTCAAATTCTAATGCTCCGATTCCATTTCCGAGAAAGTTGCACATTCAAAATCCCAGGTCAAGTAGCCCACAACCTCCACCTGTCACAACATCGAAGATCCTTCCTTTAATCTGCCAAAGGGTGTCACCTCGAAGCAGACATCTCCAGGGGGCAGCAGCCAGTGACAATTTCACACATACTTCTTTACCAGAAAACCGAGGACCCCGTCCCATGAAATTCCCTGCGGCAGGAGCAGCTCCATATGTCCCCATTCGACAAATGAGATCACCTTGCCGTGGCATTGCACCTCCAGTGACTATAAGGACCGCAGTTCCTGTGTTCTCTGCACCGCCACTTCCACCATCAGCCGGAATGTCCCATCAGATGATTGGTGGGGCCCCTGTACAAGTTGCCCCTCCAGTCAATATTAGACAAGCTATTCCAGTTTTTGCTGCTCCACCAGCTCGGAAAGATGAACTTGTTCTACCAGCTCGTAAAGATGAACCTGCACCACCAGTTCAAAAAGATGAGCCTGCGCCACCAGTTCGGAAAGATGAACCTGCTCCGATCACAAAAGAAGACCCCATTACTGTAAGTGCCCGTAGCCCTTTAGATGAAGCACCTGCTAAGCCTAAGGAAACAGATGAAATTTTTGCTAAACCTCAAGAGAAAGACACCACCAAGACTGAGAACATCACACCAGAATCTCAGACAGTTCAGAGTTTGGAGCAGCTTAAAATTTGAATGTAGTGGAGTAGGCCTGTATTCATGGAATGTCATCATGGTTTTGTGCTGGTCTTCTTTTTTTATATTTACAGGAGTGGTCTTATATCATCCTTTTTTTCTTCTGCCTTATTTTGTCCTTTTAAATGCAACAGTTGCCGCAGGCTAAATTAGCATTAGTAGTTATATATCTTTTGAAATTCAAGAGCACCAGAGTAGTTTGTCCTGCAATTTTTCCATGCTTTTATTTGTTATTGCATGCTTTTCAAGTGTGAGCAGTGTTCCTCCACTCTTGCATATGCATGTCTTTTTATGAACGTGGTATCACATTCCTTTGAGAGTGAGAATATTTGACAATAGGTGGACATAATATGGTCCTGTGTATAGATGCGTTGGAAGCCTCGTGGAAGCTTGCAAGGATGGAAATTTAAGCTTTTCCACGCCTAAGATTTTTTGGTTTTATGGACCTTCACTTTTAGCTTTAATACGTAGTGGATGAGTCTGACTCTTGAGTAGAATCGGATTCTTCAAGGATGTTGCAAGCTTCTCCGACATATTGTGCTTTGAAGGTGATATGCATAACATCATTCACACGAAGATTCGCCATTTTGCAGTTTCTACTTGGGGCCATGTCATCTAGGAAACAATGTCATCTAGGAAACAATCTAATTAGGCCAAGTAGTGACCCCAAAACAAAAGAACAAGTGTTCTTTAAAAAAACACCTATATGGGTTGGTACTAACAGCCTGAGGTTAAGGTTAAATGTAGAATTGAAGTCGTTACCTTAAACTCTCATTCCACTATGTTCCAAAGACATTGATGTGTAACAGTACTAATAACAATATACAATTTTGCTTTTTTGCTTAAAATCTATATTTACATAGACTGGAAAATGGTTCAGAAAATTGATGGATTCACTCGTAACAGAAATTGATATTGGCACTTGCCTTTTCTGTTTTGTTTTTTAGTTGAAAAGTTTACTACTAGCAGCTTGAGGATAGATGGATGATAAAAAATGTGACCTTCGACTTGAAGGTAGTTTTCAGGCCAATAGGTGACAAAAGGATTTGGCATTGTTATGTCTGTCTTTGATCCATTCTTCCTTCTTGTGGAAAATGCCAAGAGAAAAGTAAGAATCAGATTTTTGTTTTTTCGTATTCAAATGTCTCCTTTTACCACCAAGCGCTACCAAGCGCTTAGATCAAATGATAAGGGTTGTTCTACCTTAATCAATGGTCTTAAGTTCGAACCCTGAGTATGCACCCGCGATAATCACTTGGAGGTAGCGAAGTTCCCCCCATTGTGGCCTACATTCATGTGAAACGGATTAGTCGGTTGCTGATAGCTCCGGATACCAATGGATGAATCCAAAAAAAAAATTTCCTCTTCTCTTCAACTTAATGTTTTAAGTAGATTTATGGGAAGCAGGAGAGGACAAAAATAGCAGATTGAGATAAAATCTGTACTGTGCATAGTCAAAATGAAATACACACGGGTTCTGCATTCTTGTTATGTTACCATCAATCATTTTCTAAATAAAAAAAAATCAAGAACCATACAATGTTGAAAATGGTGGGTAAGTTTGAAATACAGTCCAAAAAGTAGTTCAAAAGTGAAGTCAAATTAAAACCAGATGAAACACCTGTGGTTCTACCTGTTAAGTCATTATCATCTTTGTCACTGATTTACAAGACCTCCCTCTAATTTCTTTTTTTAATTAAAAAATCACAATGATACTAAAAACACCAATGCATCATTCTCAAATAGAGGACAAGCTTCCAAAAATAAACAAGAACTGTCCCATATCACACTACTGATAACCTGTAACCTTAACAGTGTCGGGGTCTTAAATTGAACTTCAAAAGGACTCACTCACTTAAGAGGAGGTAGGTGATTCTCCTTCAATGCCTTTCTTTGATACTATTGTGTATAATGAATTCCAAGCTGACCATGAATTCTTGTGTAATTATGAAATGAGTCCTCTTTTCTATAAACACACTCATCAGAAACTACGAGGATGTGTCATTATTGAGGCCAGAGATGCCCCAAAGCGTATAACTGCTTATTCTCCTTCATTTATTGCCTGCACCCTTGTTTTGTCTTCACTCCTAGTCCTTCTTCTTCAATCAATTCCCTCTTCTCATCACCAAATTTTACACTGTAATCATCACCATTTTACTTTCTTACAAGGACCAATTCCAAAAGACCACTATCAATCATATATATAAGCAGTTTTTCAATGCCAATCTATGGTCCACTAGTTAAATGTACAAGAGAAATTGTGTTGACTTAGCTTGTATGAACATACTTATGAATTAATATTGATATTGATTCTAAACAAACACGTCATCCCATAAAGTCATGTCCAAAAGCTAGCTAACGTGAGATTATTAGTGGGCATGGAACTAACTCAAGCTTGGTTGGTACTACTTTGCAATTTAATTACATAACCAATGTTGATCTAATGCAAATGAGCCGCGCAAAGCTCAGCAACCTCGTTATTAAGTTGAGGAAATCATGAAATATGTGTTATGTTATGATTGGCATGTGATGGCAATGATAATGATATCCTTAAAAGGTGAGAATCTTTTTTTTTATCAGCAAGGTGAGAATCATAATCTCTAAGTGATTTAGCTTTCATTAAGAGAGAGATTTAAGGTTAGTTTAAGTGACTTGCACGACAAAATTCTTCTTCAGCATATTGAAGCAGCTTTAATTTGATGAAAAAGATGTTGCAGAAGCACTAAGGGGAGAGATTTTTCAGTTGTTTGCTTCCATGTTGACTCAAAATTTTATTTAATTTTTATAAAAAATATATATAGGAAAATCCCACTGAGACAAGAAAGACAGACGTGGTTAAAACAAAACGAGGACATTGATAGTAGTAAACTAAAAGACAGATCCCACGTAGCAAGTGAGGACAAATAAAATAGATAAGCTTTTATCTCTTTCACATGTGCGTTAATTTAGTACTGTAAAATATTATACATAAATAAAGAAATAAAGAAATGATGAATGTGATCTGTTGATGTAAAAATTCACATGATAGAGATGTACTAGTGATTTTTTTTATGTTGTGGAGAAGGGGTGATTAATTAATTAGGGGGGGTCTTAATATTTGGCGCATTAGAAGAAAGAACTGCAATGAAATGACATGACAAGAAAAGAAATTAAGAGAGAATAGTGGTGGGTGGGTCCCACTGGGAGGAAGGAGTAATTAGAGAGAGATTAGAGGTTAGCGTCAGGTAGTTAAACTGCATTCAATGTGTTGCTTGTCCTGGAGTGGTGCTCATCAATTTGTTTTGGCCCATTCTGCTCATCTCTCTATGTCTATTTTTTTACTTGTCCATAACACTTAATTAATCAAACCTACAAATCACCGAAACAGATTTTTTTAATAGTACGACTTTTTCGATGTGGTTCTTAGATTTTACTCTATTCAATACTCAAGCATTTCGTTTGCTTGTGTTTTCCTAAAGAAAATAATGTTGTCAATGACCATGTGCTGGAGTTCGCCTGCCATAATGTCACATAAAGCTAGATCCGATTGGTTAAAAGTAGCCTACAATACAATCAAAATTTTCTTTGCGTTTAAATCTATTTGATAACAAAATTTTGATAGCGGGTATAAATAAGCATTTTGTTTCAATATAAGGAAAAGGAATTCTGTAAATGCTTTTTTAATCTGAAGACTTAATTGAATATTTTGTGAAAATATTTAATAATTTCTAGCAATATTTTACATGGTTCACATAATTAGAGTCTATTGTTCACTAAAGGTTAGTAAATATGTGAATATTTGTTCATCCAATTAGACTTTAGCTAGAAAAGATGGTTTTATTCGATCTTAGGACACGGGGAGAAGATAAGAATGGTGAGAGTAAAGTGTATGTGGCTCTAATTTACGATTAGATCCCTAACTTGACCATAAATTTTGAGTTCAAAACATGAGAATGTAGCATCAGGGTTCATGAGCAGGACAAGAAACATCAATGGTTTATATCATGTCTCGATTCAAATTAATTTGAGCCTGTTGTTGACAAGAGATTACCACCATGGGATATCCAAGTAGAAATAAAAAAATTGTATGTGTTATTGATTGAAGAGATCAATGATGAATGTAATTGGCAGTGGTAAAAGTGAAATGGATTGAGATCAAAAGTGAGGTGGTGGTGGGTGGGACCTCCGAGAGCAAAGTTTTGCTTCAGCAACACCCTTAACCACCAAGATCTATATATATGGGGGATGAAAGGTACAGAGGCACCACGCGAGCAGAGGACTGCTTCATCTCAAATCATGTCAAACATTCAAGTCTCCCCAACAAGCAAAGCCGAAGCCCTATGTGGGCCCTCCACTTCCACCACCCCCGCCACGTCATCACCCGGCCCACCCACTTTACATGGGCCCCAACCTCCCATTTCCACTTCCTTCACTATCTCTTTATTTTTATTTTTTTCTTTTAACAAATATATATTCCTTTCATGAGGAAAAAGCAGTGGCTTAGCCTCATTTTTATTTTTAAAGGTGATGGGAACCCAGCACCCATTGAGGCGGCATGAGAAGAAGAATTATAAAATAGGGAAAGGAAAAGGAAGGAAGAAATAATAGAATGAGGGAGACAAGGGGGACAAAGTGGAGGAATGTTAATCCCATCATTCTAAAGTTTTATAAAGCTAAATATTCTTCATTTGACTTTCTTATTCCTCATCATCCCCTCTTCATTGTACTACCCTTTCTTCCACTTATCCTCTTTTTTTTTTTTCTATTTATATATTTTACCTCCACCACCACCACCTACAACAAAAAGTGTCTCCACCACATTCACATGTCTCCTATCCTCTTTGTTCATCTTCATCCATGAGTTGACCCCTCAATCATGCATTTCATATAATCACACACAATATTATACATATTCTCTTGTTAATTGTTATCTAAGCTTTTATTCACTTTAATTAGTTTTGCTAGTAACTTGTAAGAAGGAATATATACATGAATATATTAAAAGTTAAGGCCTACTCATTGTTGCGGCTACACATTATTCAAAAGCGGTTTATCAATCACGACTTGGATACACGAAGAAGTATGTTTGCTTAATTTTGTATCGCCTTTACATGAATGTATTTGTGAGTTTTTGTTTCGAATAAATACTATTTCATAGACCAAATCATTTGAAAAGCAGTCACATATGCAATTTTTATTTTTTAGTAACATAATAAAACCTAAGCCAGGCCATTTCTAGTTTTTTATCAATAGCATTCCCTTTTTTAAAATAAAAGGTTTGTGTGTGTGTGTAGGGCCATGACACTGGCAAACATTATTTTCATCTGCGAGGTGTTTCGATATTATACTATGATTTTGGAATATCTTAGCATGGATTCAGGTATAGGGGTTAGTCAAGGCTGTTCGCTACGGCGTCATGTATGTAGTCTTTTGTTTTGGTAAACTATTACGTCATGTCTTTGACGTATAACATAGAAACATGGTTTGTAGCACAATCTGCACTATAGATCATCATATCACCTTAACAAGTTTATAGATATTGATCCAAGCAAATATTAAACAACAACAATAATAAAGATATCTAGATATCATATTGATATAACCTGCATGCATTGATGGAAAACAGGAAATAAAATGCAGTAGTTGCCATGTCTCCCACGAAGAGCCTTTAATTTGGTGGTGTGATTGAGAATAATTTGAGACATGAATGGGTTACGTTAGTTGTGTGGAAGTATCATGCATGTCGACAAAGCATGAAACCCTTTTTTTTGCTTCCTCTTCATTCTGTCCATTTATTTTTCCTTTATCTTCCAATTCCCTAATTCATTTTATTTCATCATTCTCAACCCAAATATTGATACCTTCAAGCTTTTTCCCATTACAAGGGCACACACTTACCTAACAAGCTTCAACGCACTATACTTGCACCGATCTTTATCTCTGGCCGAAATCTTTATTTGTGAAAGCAAAGAAAAGGAACTATCCTTAGTGGCACAAGTTTTTTTATTGTGTTGGATCTGATAAAATTATATAAAAATATGGAAAAGTCAAAACTTGATGTTTCTGTGTCATTCGTCAACTTTTAAACCATATCTCTTGGCATCAAAATTTGTTGCCTTCTCTTTAAATGCAAGCTTTTTTTTTTAATTGCTGTTCATTCTATATTTCTATTACATCTTCAATCAAAGCTGTCCAAATCCCATTTTATATACCACCATCTACATTAAAGTTAACTGGCAAAAAAAATTCCACATTAAGTTAAAACTCTTCTCCTTTTTTTCATTTTTTTTTTACAATAAATAAGTTGATTAAACAAATGTTCTCCTTCCTGCAAAAAGATGGGATTTGGACAGAGATGCTCATTATTTGTGTACGGTCAGTCTTTTTCTTTAGACCACTGCACCCGCTCGATTGACAGCTCTCATTCCTGCAAACACCATAAAGTGAACACAAACATTAAAGCTCAACAACATCAACGAACCATATCACGCCACGACGATTCTCTCAGTGCCGTATCGTGTATCTACCCGTACCGTATCATTCGCGTAATCTATCTATCGAAAACCAAAGAAAAAAGTAAAAATATACTATTACATCACATCTTACCAAATATAAAAGACTCACTCAACTTCTTTTTTTTAAGTATTAAAGAAACAAAATATGTTAATTGACTATGGAGTATTTGACGTATTTATAGATTACATATTAGTTTATATATTTTTTTTAACTGAAATATTAGTTTATATATCAAGTGAACTAGTTTAAGGGAAAAATTAAATATATCATATAATAAGTTAGTTATTTTACCTTTTAACATTTTTCTAAAAGGTAAATTAAATCATATATTTATAATTGATACATTAGTATACATTATACCCAATAAATCATTGAGCCCAAAAAGATAGATTTCGGCATCCAGTGCTGATTGCTATGCAATAATAATATTAAAAAGTTGGATTTGTTTTGCTCAGTTTTACTTACACTATTATGATGCTTTATTTATACCATTAAAAAAACAGTAGCACTATATATTAGTTTAAGATATATCTGTTGTATGAAGTGAGATTTCATATTCATGGGTAGCAAGTGAGACTACTTTTTGCGCATGCCTAAAAGAACAAGGAACATGGAACTGCCACGTCATTAGTTTTTTTAAATAAATAATTTCATTATTTCAATTGTTTTTCTTAGTGGCAGGGTCAAAATATATGGTGAATATTGAAAATTTCAGAATAGATCACCGACCAGAAGTCACTGTGCGCCGACGTTGTGGTCCGCGCCGGAAGGATCACCAATGCTAAGATTTAATTTTAATTTTTTAAATGAAAGAAAAATTGAAGAATGGGAGTGCATCTTGGTCGGAAAATAATGTAATTAATTAATTTTTTTTAGAGAGAGAATAATGTGGAACAAAGTTGGGATTATGTTGTCATGCTTTTGGATTCTGAATTTGTCCTTACTCTTTACATAAAAAATCTTCACACTGCCATTCTCCACTCAGCTTTTGACTTTTAGTAAAAATCTTAAAATTTGCTGGTGCTTCTAGAAGTCCTGTTTGGTTTTGGTCACACATTATTGATGATTAAACATTTTTTCCAAATAAGAAATAATATTATTAACTTTATCTCAAAATTCAAGTGTGATTTTATAATATTGCCAATGCCAATACTAACTTCTCTAAACACAAATATTATATTAATTATTTTGCTCTTTCCCATTACTTTTACTTAATATTTGCATAGATAGAAAAAAATATGTTTAATGCTTTTATGAAATTAACAAGGCAACAAACACCTTATAAAAATATGACCAAATAAACTTGTTAGTTGGTGTCTTATAATATAGGCTAGAGGGAGTAATGCTTGTAGTTTTTTTTTATAAAAAACCCCTATATAGTTTAAACTATATATATTTAAAAGGTCAAAATAACTACTAATACTTAAACTCAAATCCCTCATATCCATTTTGTCAAGATTTTCGAGCGAAGTCTTCTTTTTTCAAACTTTCAACCACATTTGGTCAATTGTCTTATTTTTTAAAATACCATAACTTAAATATAAATCCATATATACAAAACATATAGGATTCATATAATTTGTGACTGAAAATTTTTTTCTAATGAATATATTAAACTCGATATATAAGTATAATTGTTATATATTTACTGCATTTTTATCTTAATTAATATAATAAATAGTTACTTCACATGTAATAAATATAAATAATGTACAAAAATGATTTCAGCACCGCAACGTATGGTACTTATGGAATCCGGTGACGATGGCTGACAAATGATTTGGATATTTAATTCCGTCGTATTCTGTGGAAGTTTCATCTTCCTCAACAAATTTGGATCACTTCCCACTTATGGAAATTTCATTTAATTTTCTCCCCCCTTCCTGTTTTGATCAATTTTAGAATTTTCTATGCCCGACAATATTCTCTTCCCATCCCAAGCAATATTACAGTAATCATCTATAATTTTTTTGACCATGCAGTAATCGTCTATTTCAAATATCAAACTTTATAACAATAGAACTTGCATCAGGGTTATTTTGGTTTATCCTGTACCAAACCAAAATATAACATTTGATATGTAAAATATTTTTGATACAAACTAATATGGAAGTTCATTTGATGGATATCTAATGCTGAGATGTTTGAATAATGTTTTTTAAAAAATAAACATTAATCCTATAAAAAGTTAATTGGAAGAAAATATGTGTGTGGAAATTAATTAAATAAATTAAAATTACACCACTAAATTATTTTTTTTGTTGGGCTTACACCACTAAATTATTAACATATGTCACACGCAATAAGTTGATAAATATGATTGTTTATAAGTAGAATAAATTAGTTTTAAGAAAAAATATATTGTATGTATTTGTAAACATTTTAAAATAATTAACTTCTTCAAAAATGTCAAACTAATCTTTTGATTATATGATTAGGATTGGAGTATAAGATTATATAATTTGAATTGGAGTGAGTACGAGAGTACCTGATTGGTATTCCTGAAATTGAAAAAAAACAAACAAAAAGTCTTAATCTGTTTAGTCAAATGGAGACAAGCAGGTCAAAACGTGACAATCGGTATGAATTTATCATGTTCGTCTCCGTAATTTTTTGTCTTGTCCTCTATTTTATTTTTATGAGTTTTAAATAAATTTTCTACGAAGATTAACGTAATTAGGCAACATTTTCTTGACAAGAATTGAGAAAATGGAATTGGATTGGAGATTCAAAATGTGATTTACATTAAGGGTGAGCAAATCAAACTGAAAACCGAAAACCGAGCCGAACCGAATTGAATTCGGTTATTTCGGTTCGGTTAATTCAGTTTTCGGTTCTTATTCGGTTTTGTAGTTCGGTTATTTCGGTGTTCGGTTTTCGGTTCGGTTGTTTTTAAAAATAATTCGGTTAACCGAATAACCGAATTAATAAAAAAAATAATAATAAAATATTATTTTTTCATATTTTTCTTTAGATAAGTAAAAATTTAGAGTTTAAATCTATAGATTTTGTATTCCTTCTTTTAAATTAAAAATGATATGTAATATATCAATATAAAATGTGGAGTTTTATATGTTGAAAATGAACAAAAAAATTGAATTTAATATAAAATAAAGAAATTTCGGTTTTTCGGTTAAAACCGAAACCGAACCGAAATATTTCGGTTATTTCGGTTCGGTTCTTAACACTAATCGGTTTTGGTTCGGTTTTGAGAATAACCATAATTCGATTTTCGGTTATTTCGGTTTTCACTGAAAACCGAACCGAAAAACCAAATGCTCTGCCCTAATTTACATATATATCTTGGGATTCGTAAACTTTTTCTCTTCATCTCATACTTTTCTTGGGTCCCACAAACTTTACATTCATCATTTGTCTCTACTTTTCATTTTTTATCACTTACATTCATTTCCAATTCAATATTCATCATCTCAATTCTATCCATTCAATCCATCTCAATTCTATCCATTCGAAGTGACCCTTAAAATCCAATTGTTCTCAAGTCCCAACCACTTAATTCTTTATTAATAAAAATAAAGCTGTGATAGGAAAAAACTCATATTGTTAGAATATAGTTGTTGCAGTCAAGAACCTTGTTGTCTTTATCATTCACTCTTCATAATTTGTGGGTTAACATATACAATCTTGTTGACAATAAACCAACTAAAATAGATTTTAAAGATTCTTGATGAGCAGATTTCACATAATAAAAAAAAACAAATACCAACCCAAAATTTCCATTGTTGACTACACAATGAAGAATGAACAATATGATTTTGATGCCAAAATAAGTTTTGGTTTGCCATTGCCATCAATAAGCAACAGTCTAATGGAAGATAAAGCTAATTATAGCCAACTCATTGATTAATAAGTGCACCAACTTTTCTTTTCTTTTCAACATTGTGAAACTTAATGTATTTTTAAGAAAACAATAGAAATTTAGCAATATTATTATCATATTTAAATTGTCCTTGGCTCATTAATCAACAAGGTACCAATTTTTCCCCTTTAAAAGTGTATATTCATGTCAAGAGCGTGAATTGGATAGACTCATCATATAAAAAACGAGTATAATTCTTTAATCAATAAATACACAAGTTTTTCCTTAAAACGCGTGTGAAACCTAATGTACATCCACGATAATAACCTGTATTGAACAGACACATTATACTAAAAACTACTCCAACACTTTAATCAATAAATACACTAGCCTTTTCCTTTAAAAGCGTGTAAAACCTAATGTATATTCACCCTAACAGCTTGTATTGAACAGATTCATTGTATTTGAAAATGGCCTTAACTCATTTGTCAATAAGTGCACAAACTTTTTCCCTCGAAATGCATGTGAAACTTAATTTATCTTCACGCTAGCAACACAAGACAAATGAACTCATCATTTCAAAAACAGTTCTAACTCATTAATCAATAAACCGACCAACTTTTTTGGCTTGCACCGATAGAAAACTTGATTTGTATTCACGCTAGCAACGTGGCTCATTAATCAACAAGGGTACCGATTTTTTCCTTTAAATGTGTATATTCACGTCAAGAGCATGAATTGGATAGACTCATCATATTACAAATGACTCTAGCTCTTTAATCAATAAATACACAAGCTTTTCCTTAAAACTCGTGCGAAACCTATTGTACATCCACTACAACAGCCTGTATTGAACAAACTCATTATACTAAAAACGACTCTAATACTTAAATCAATAAATACACAAGCTTTTCTTTTAAAAGCGTGTAAAACCTAATGTATCTTCACGCTAACAACTTGTATTGAACAAGTTCATTGTATTGAAAACGGCCTTGACTCATTATTTGTCAATAAGTGCACAAATTTTCCGCTTAAAATGTATGTGAAACTTAATTTATATTCACGCTAGCAACACAAGACAAATGAACTCATCATTTCAAAAACAGTTCTAACTCATTAATCAATAAACCCACCAACCTTTTTTGCTTGCACTAATATACGAAACCTAATTTGTATTCACGGCAGCAACGTGAGCTGAACGAACTCTTCATTTCGAAAACAGTTCTAACTCATTATTCAATAAAATTACCAGCTTTTTATTGCTTGAACTTATAGAAAACCTAATTATATAATGTCAAACAACATGAATTGAACAGAATCATCATATAAAAACCGACTTTGACTAGTTAATCAACAAGAGCAATAATTTTTTTCTTTTAAATACTTGTCAAACTTAATTTAGATTTGTGCTAATAACATGAAAGATGAAAGAATATCATAATAATGACGCTTATATGATTTTTTACCCAACCTAGACTTTGTGGAATAAAATCAATGATATCTAAAATGCAGGTAATCGATATATATAGGGAAGCAAGATAAAGATGCAAACTGATGAAAAGAGTGAAAAAAATATGATTCAATGTATTAATATGACAGACGAATCCACCGTGGGCACTCACGTATGACCATATGTTAATTCACTTAGGGCCCGTTTGGTTCAAAAACATTGCACACATGCAATGGTAATCTTGATTACATTACCATATGTGGCCTGTTTGGTTGGATTTGGTAATGGTAATGTTGATTACAATTGTAATCAACATTGCACATTTTTTGGTAATGTTCTTTCATAGGGGTCCCCCTATGAATCTTCATTGCACACATGTAATATTATGTGATATGTCAATTTTATCCTCGTCAATTTAACAAAAAGACAACATTTGCCCTCATCCAACAAATTAAGCGAAACTTATTTTCCAGATCAATATTTCATCCTTCTTGCAATTGAATTGGGTAACAAAAATCAATCTTCATCAAAACATATCAAATCAAACAATCAACCAAAACTTCATCAAAACAAATAAACCAAAACTTATTTTCCAGATCGATATTTATTCTTTCTTGCAATTGAATTGGGTAACAAAAATCAATCTTCATCAAAACGAAATTAGAATCAATCAGAGACAGAAATTTAATGAAAATAATCATCTATAAGCAAATGTTTGACATCTCTTCAATGTCTTCTTAATCAAATATAAAAGTAGGGTTTGGTTTCAATTTGAAGCAACTCAAAGGAAGGGTAGCGACGAATTCTCCGTAGACTTGGTAAGAAATTCAACATTTTCTTCTCGATGTTTTAATTATAGTTGTATTTCTTCTTTGTTCTCTTCTCTTCCTATATACAACAAAACTTGAATTGGGATTTTTGTTATAAACACGAATTGGGATTTTTGTGCGAAACATGAATTGGAATTGTTTTCTCTTCCCACTGTGTATTAATGTTTATGTCATTTGGGATTTTTGGATCTATTTCTTATGTGAGTTTCAATTTTATTTATTTTGTCAAATTTGGTATATAATAGTATAAGGCAATTTTCATTCTATAAAAAAACTATACGGCAATTTGAATTATTTTGCATGCCTTATCAATTCGTTTTTGAGAATATTGTTGCATATATTTCGGCATATAATACATATGGGTGTTCTGTGTATTTGTAAAACAAGAAATTAATTCATTATTTTGTTTGTATAATGGTATAATTGAAAGACCTCATCGTGATGATATAAATATATGCAGATATATTTTTGGCAATGGTAGCCTCTTTAGAAAGATGAAGGCTAAGGGCCTTAGGGAAATGGTAGATCAGATGAGATTTTATTTTAACAAATGGGGGTAAAGGGTAAATTGGACTTTGTGTTATATTATAATTTTAAATAAAATACTGATTGCATCTTCCCATTGAAGACGAACCAAACACAACCCTTGTAATTAATATTGCATTGCATTACCATTACATTGCATTGCACATCATTACATCGTATATTGGGTTTGAATCAAACGGGCCCTTAACAAACCCAATTAGTACCTAACAGATCTAATTGAAATTCACGGATGACTACTGCTCACTAAATCATTGTGCATAATAGATAACTACCATCGATTTTAAACCTCTTTAAGAAAACTTTTTTACAAGCATGCAGTCATAATTAGTTATCCCAAAAACAATGACACAATTAAGCTAAGATGATGAATTATAATTGGAGCATACCAATATTCATACATGCATGACTGAGGTAAATGAAAAGAACAGGCAATCCTTGGATCATAAATACAATAATATTATTATTAGCACACAAAATAAAAATGATTGATTATTTTATAAATATAATATATAATTGTAGCAAATATTTTGGCAGAACAGAGCTTCGGTGACTTGACCGAGAGAAAGATGACAGCAGAGCCTGAGGCGCAGCACTGTGCCTGTGTCCCTATCATGTCATTTCAAACCAACAACAGGGACACCCACGTAATTGTCTGCCCACCATTGATAACTTATTTTATTGATTTCACAAATATTAATTATAATAATATCGAATTGAGTTTTTTTTTTTGGAAAGTAAGAAATGCACATCGGTAACTTCATTTGAACACATGTTAAACGTATTTAGACTACGTACGTAAGTTTACAAATAAGACATTGGCCAAAAAAAAAAAAGTTTACAAATATGACAACTTAAGTTCAACAAAAGCTAAATATAGATGCTGTAATGTGATTAATCTTATATATCTTAAATTAAAATTAAAGTCTATATTAAATAACTTTATTTAAACCTCAATATTTTTTGAAAAATCTCATGACATGCATGGATACAAAGAAGGTGAGCTATATATTTTCTCTAAGTATAATAATTAATTAATAAGTAAACATTTTTTACTAGCTTTATATTTTTTTCAAACTTTTATCAGCAAGATATATATTTTCTCTCACAATTAGATTAGCCAAGTTGGCTGAGGTTGTTCCAACTTAACCACGAATCTTAAGTTCGAGACCTCAGAATGCAACATCTTATGGGTCGGGGCGCCAACCTTAATAGTTTCTATCATGTCTCTACTCAGATTAGTCTGGAACTGTTGATGTGCCTAAAAGAGAAGAATAAATAAAAAGAAAAGATGATCTAATCTCCAATCTTCTTACCACACCAATTTCTTTTTTTTTGGTAATGTTCTCACCACACCAATTGAACACACTTAGATAATCCAATGCCCAATCTAGTACATCTAGTAAGATGGTCTACTGTCCAACATTCTCGCCACTTCAACATACTCATATTTAATTTAATTAAATACTAATTCATTTTGAAGGTGTATAATACAAATACAAATACAAATAAAAATAAAAATATAGTAAGTGGTTAGTTTTTGGGTATGTGTGCCTCTCTTCATCACCCTTAGCTTCTTCCCACTTTATGCCTCCCACTGTTTTTTTTCCCTCTCCTTCCTGCCAATGCCATCCATCACTTTCATATTCCTTACTTCTTCATATGTATAATAACCCTTTTTTCCCTCTTCCTTCTTCTTCTTCTTCTTTGTCTCTTCTCTAACTTCCCCTCATGCCACCTTCATATTCATATTCATATTCATATTCATATTCCTTCCTTCTTCTTCAAGCTCTCTCTCCCTCTCTCTCTCTCTTTCCTTTTCCCATATTTCCTGCAAGAATCTTCTCCCTAACGTAACAAACCTCACCCCTTCAACGTTTCCTTCTTCAACTTCACTTCTTTATACACACCCTTTTCTCCATTCTTCTTCACATTAATCCTAACCTTCCTTCTTAGCTTCCATCTCACTTTCTCTCCTAAACTAGCCGTCCCAGTTTGTTTATTTTCAAAGCCTTTGAGCATTTCATTCTTCAACTTGGTTTCTTTCTTGTTTCTCAGCTCATTTGTCAACAACACCACCAATCAATAACAAAGGTTACATTACATTACTTGTATGAATTCACCAACTTTCTGTCTGAGTCATACTGATAATTCTATTAAAAAATCCTTTTTTTTCTCTTCTTTCTTAAAGAAACAAGCTTCTCAATTGATTTGTCAATAACACCATCAATCAATAACAAAGGTTGCATTACTTGTATAAATTTTCATAACTTTCTGTCTGAGTTATACTGATAGTTCTATGAAAAAAATCTTCTTTTTCCTTTTCTTTCTTAAAGGAAACAAGTTTCTGAACTGATTTGTCAATAACACCATCAATCAATAACAAAGGTTGCATTACTTGTATAAATTTTCAAGCTTTTGTCTGAGTGATACTGATAATTCTATAAAAAAATCCTTTTTTTAGTGTTCTAGCTTTATAGTACTACAATTTCAGTACTATATTGATATTGAGATTGTTTGTTTATGAAGATGGCTATGGCTGTGGCTCATCATAGAGAAAGTAGTAGTGGAAGTATCAATAGGCATCTCGATTCATCAGGCAAGTATGTGAGATACACAGCTGAGCAGGTTGAAGCTCTTGAAAGAGTTTATGCTGAGTGCCCAAAGCCTAGCTCTTTGAGAAGGCAACAATTGATTAGAGAGTGTCCTATTCTTTCCAACATTGAGCCTAAGCAGATCAAAGTTTGGTTTCAAAATAGAAGGTAAGGGAATATCACAAGAAGAAACATTTTAATTTCAATTTGTGTAAAAAACTAGTCTTTGAATTATTCAAAGTTTGGCTTTTTGGCTATTCAGATGTAGAGAGAAGCAGAGAAAAGAGGCTGGAAGGCTCCAGACTGTGAACAGGAAACTGACAGCTATGAATAAGTTGTTGATGGAGGAAAATGATAGGTTGCAGAAGCAGGTTTCTCAACTAGTGTGTGAAAATGGGTTCATGAAGCAGCAACTGAATAGTGTAAGCACTTTGATTAGCACATAATAGATTTCCTGCAAAGATTGATGTTTTTTTTTATTGTTTGGATGTCTTATGACTGATGATGATTATGCAATAGTAGTTCTTGTTGGGATGGTATTTGATTTGGTTGATTGAATTATTGTCTGCATATTTGTTGTGTTTCAGGCATCAGCAGCAACTACTGATGCAAGTTGTGAATCAGTGGTCACTACTCCACAAAACCCTCTAAGAGATGCCAATAACCCTGCTGGGTAATTTCATGGCTTTCTTACATTTGCTAGTTTTTACTAAGCTCTTGTTCTTGTATAGATATTTATGATCTTTATATGAACTTTGCAGACTCCTGTCAATTGCAGAGGAGACCTTGGCAGAGTTCCTTTCAAAGGCTACTGGAACTGCTGTCGATTGGGTCCAGATGCCTGGGATGAAGGTTTGTTATTTGCCCTTGTTAGAATGTTATTTGTATGTAAGTTGCTATAAGGGATTGTTCATTTGTAAGGAATTTCATGTTGATGTTTATTGTCAGCCTGGTCCGGATTCTGTTGGGATCTTTGCCATTTCACAAAGTGGCGTTGGGGTGGCGGCTCGAGCGTGTGGTCTTGTTAGCTTGGAACCTACTAAGGTATGTCACTTATTCATAGCAGGGGATAAAATTTTGTTTGATGGATATGCAGTTTTAGGTCAGTTAAACTTATTAAACTCATTGAATTTCGATTCACTATATCCCAAAAATATTGGTAGATTGTGGAGATCTTAAAAGATCGTACATGTTGGTTCCGGGACTGCCGAAGTCTTGAATTATTCACAATGCTCCCTGCTGGCAATGGTGGGACTATTGAACTCATTTACACACAGGTCTGGTTTTGATTGAGGATTTATAGATGTCTGCTTGTTGGAGCTATCCCATTTATCTACAATAGCTAAATTAAGTTCCATGCAGACATATGCTCCAACTACATTGGCTCCTGGACGGGATTTCTGGACTCTAAGATACACTACAAATTTGGAGAATGGAAGTCTTGTGGTGAGTTTATTTTTTGTTCCACTTTTCAATCTTTCTGTTTAGATGTTTTTGATTAATCAATTTAGTATTTTATAACGGAAAAATGTATCTTTTCATTTCGTATTTCAATCTGTTGAAATAATTTCCCTGATACACACTTCTCGGTTGCTTGAATCCACATCTGAAGGTTTGTGAGAGGTCACTGTCTGGCTCAGGTGCTGGCCCTAATGCAGCGGCCGCAACTCAGTTTGTGAGAGCTGAAATGCTCCCAAGTGGGTACCTGATTCGACCATGTGAAGGTGGAGGATCGATAATCCATATTGTAGACCACTTAAATCTCGAGGTTTGAATTATTCTGAATTTATGTACATAACTTTTATCTTTTAAGATGATGGTTTGAAATGCGTGGCGTTTTTATTTTAGGCATGGAGTGTGCCAGAGGTTCTTAGACCCCTCTATGAATCATCAAAAGTGGTGGCTCAGAAAATGACAATTGCGGTAAGTAGCCCTTTTAATAAATACTGACAATGGCAATTGAGCAATATTCAATAATTGATTTCTTATACTATGGAGATCTGGTTTTTCATATATTTACATTTTTTTGTCGGAGACATTGTTCTCTACGCTTTGATGGTTCAGCATGCAATGTTCAGCTGGCGCTTTAAGCTTGTTGCTTTCCTAAACCCACCTTTTGTAATTCTCGATCTTGTTTCCCATGCCATGCTTATACTTAAATGAATTTTCTTGTAATTGATTGCTTTTTATTGTAGGCGCTACGATATATTAGGCAGATAGCTCAGGAAACTAGTGGTGAAGTCGTTTATGGTTTAGGTAGGCAGCCAGCTGTTTTGCGAACTTTCAGCCAAAGGCTGAGCAGGTAGGGTGGTCATAATTTTGCCTTTTTCAACTGCATTAACCATGCTGCTAGTGCTATCATCTATGAGAGGTCCTTGAATCTCACAGAGTTGTCTCGTCTGATCTATTTAACTTGCAGAGGCTTCAATGATGCTGTCAATGGATTTAATGATGATGGCTGGACCATAATGAATTGCGATGGTGCTGACGACGTGATTATTGCAGTGAACTCAATCAAGAATCTGAGTTCTACTTCTAATTCTGCTAGTTCCCTAACATTCCTTGGGGGAGTCATATGTGCTAAAGCTTCCATGTTGCTTCAGGTTGGTCCGAAGTGACAATGGCATGTGTCTCTTATCCTTTTGACCCCCTCAAAAAAAAGGCATGGGTCCATATGTTTTCTGTTATCCTTTTTCACTCAATTCTTAATAAAATGAATGAGAAGTATTTGTTTTATTTAGGCTTTGGTAGGTTATGCTTTACTTAAAACTGCTCTATGATTGGAGGTCTAGCAAATAATCCATGAAGGGAATTTTTCTGAAGACATATTTTTGAATACTGGGTTGTAGTGTCTAAATGTCTTTTTTTTATGGCTTTTCCAGAATGTCCCTCCGGCAGTTTTGGTTCGATTTCTGAGGGAGCATCGATCTGAGTGGGCTGATTTTAATATTGATGCCTATTCTGCGCTATCACTTAAAGCAGGCAACTTTGCCTATCCTGGCATGAGGTCAACTAGATTCACTGGAAGTCAAATTATCATGCCTCTTGGACATACAATTGAACATGAAGAGGTACTTTTGCATTCCCTTCCCAACTACAATTGGATGATGGAAGTTTATAAACATGTCATGGATTTGTTAGCTTAGTTTTTGTTGGTGTCTTTCAGAGGTATTTGTGATGTAAAACAAGTTTATAATGCTGATTTATGCTCAAGTTTAGCGTTGAGCAGATTTGGATTTATGAGGGAAGAGAAAAGAACTTGGAGGGGGAAATAGAAATAGAGTTTATGAGGGGATGGCAAAAATGACTAAACATATAACACTTCATTCATTCATTCATAAGCATACCAATACAATAAGCAAAAGGGTCCTATTTATAGACCAAGGCTAGGGGCACTTTGGTCTTACAAAGAAACATCTAGAATAGCCAAGACACTTAGACTTAGGAATTATCTAGAATGACAACTAAGACACACTTAAAGGAAACATCTAGTATAACCAAGACTCTTACACTTAGGAAATATCTCGATAATGACACTAAGACACTAACAACTTGAAAGACAACTAAACAATTTAATATCACATCATTTTCTCTTCTTATATTTCTTCCCATACATCTTATCAATTTGTCTGATATTGGGGAGCAGCAGGCACTATGTACCGCAGCAGTGCAGCCTGCAGTTGCCTATTTCTTTTTTTTCTCTAAGTTTAGTTGCTAAACTATTCATATTGAAATAATACTTTCATGCAATTGTGTTTGCAATCCAGATGCTTGAAGTTGTTCGTCTTGAAGGCCACTCTCTAGTTCCGGAGGATTCCTTTGCTTCAAGGGACATTCATCTCTTACAGGTTCTATCTCTAACTCTAGTTGAAATATTGGAAATTTCCTGTATGTTGCATGTGAGTGAAGCTTGGTAATGTCACTTTACGGAATGAGCTTCTCTTGAATGATGCATTGATATCAGTGCCTTAAAGCATTGACTGACTAAGCTGAAGCTAACATATGAATGTCCAAGGTTCTGATGGTAGTCATCTTTGGAATTTTACATGTGAATTCTTATCATATCCAGGAACTGAGCTGTATATTTTTTTTTTTGCTAATTTTGCAGATTTGTAGTGGGATTGATGAAAACGATGTTGGAGCATGTTCTGAGCTTGTATTTGCTGCAATCGATGAAATGTTCCCTGATGATGCACCATTGTTGCCATCCGGTTTCCGCATCATCCCATTGGATTCAAAATCAGTTGAGTGCTGTTTATTTGTCATATACTCTACCTGATTTTTTAATGCTTGCAAGATAGTTGTGCTATTTTTTCACATCATTTTGTTACATTATTACATAGTCTTGTGGATATGGTATTAGATTGCTGAATAAACTTGCTTTGTCAATATATCGATTCTTATGTTAAATGTTATTACATTTCAGGGTGATAAGAAGAATGCATCATCTGTAAATCGGACTCTGGACTTGACATCCGGTCTTGATGTGGGCCCAGCTTCTAATAATGCCGTGGAAGACGCGTCACCAAACCATAATTCCCGGTCGGTGTTGACTATTGCTTTCCAGTTTCCTTTCGCAAGCAGCTTGCAGGAAAATGTCGCAATTATGGCACGACAATATGTGCGCAGTGTGATTTCATCGGTGCAGAGGGTTGCCTTGGCTATATCTCCCTCTGGTATAAGCCCAACTGTGGGAGCAAAGCTTAGTCCTGGCTCTCCTGAAGCAACTACTCTAGCTCATTGGATATGCCACAGTTATAGGCAAGTCTTCATACTGTCATATAATGAACTTACCTAAAGCAAAAACTTAATGAAATTACTTGCTATCTTGTCTTTGGCAGCTTCAATTAAGTCCTGTCAATGATGCATCGCTTTGTTGTTTTCTTTGTTTTTAAATATCTCTTCGTTCCTCATCTCTCTCGTCCTTTCTTTCAACTTTACTTGCAGTTTTTTTTTGGGAGCGGATTTACTTAGGTCCGATTCTCTTGGCGATACGATGCTGAAACAATTATGGCAACATCCGGATTCCATTTTGTGTTGTTCACTGGCAGTATGTTTTTCCAAGTGTCATCTCCTTTTTTTGTTCATGATACACAACTATCATGTATTGTAATTATCAAATGTATTAGTTTGTGCACATTAAACCTTAAGTTTCTCAAAAGTTTGTGTTTTGCTTTGGCATTGCAGCCCATGCCTGTGTTCATCTTTGCGAACCAAGCGGGGCTAGACATGCTGGAAACAACTCTAGTAGCTCTACAAGATATCACATTGGATAAAGTATTCGATGACTCCGGACGCAAGGCATTGTTTACAGAATTCGCCAAGTTGATGCATGAGGTGATTTAAGGACTCAATACTTCTACTTCATTTGAAATATGCTTATTCTTATGTTACTGACATGTTTTAATCTTTTGATTGCTTGGAGTAGGGGTTTGCTTATCTGCCTGCTGGAATTTGCATGTCCATGATGGGACGACATGTTTCGTTTGAACAAGCTCTTGCATGGAAGGTTCTTGCTGAAGATGACAGTGTTCATTGCTTAGCGTTCTCTTTCATGAATTGGTCATTTGTATGAACTATGAAATATTTAGTGCCCGTCTTCATATTCATTTTGTGTAATTTATGTTTTGGTTCTTTTTTAGTTGCTTAAAAATGGTTCAAACTTGTTCCATTGTGAGGATGTTGTAGTCATGTATATACAAAATTCCTAAATCTCAGTTTTCAAAAGGGTTTTTTTCTCCATTCACTCAATGACTCAAGTCTATCATCATCATCATCAAAACCTTATCCCAACTATGTTTTAAAAAATTATATAAAACTTAAAGTTAAATTGTTTTTCTTTCATAAGATATTGATATGTCATTACTCTTATTTAGAATTTAATGATATAAATAAACATATAATTTCTGATAAAAAAATGAACAAATAAAATTTTACGCGCAAAATGAAGTAATATCATGGCAAAGGCGCAAAGGCTAGATCACACAAAGGAGATAACCTGTCCCAAAGCTATACTGGGTCATTTATATCTTAGTATTGATACCTAGTTTAGATATGGGCTATTTAAAATATAATATAGGCCTTAATAAGATTTGGGCTACTCAATTCAAATATAGGTCATTTTAGACTTAACCTTTTTTTATAGGATCACTAAAAAAAAATATCATATCGCGGCGTAAATATGAAATTAGAAGGTCTAAATATGATTAAATTTTTCCATTAAACATAGCGTTTAGTAGGAAATTATTTTCCATTCATGATAATATCATTTTTTAACTATTTTAGCATGGTCTTGTGAGAGTTTAAAATGGAAGTGTTTTTAAGTAAAAGAAATGTTTACATAGTATTATTAATACATATAACTAATGAGTTTGAAATAAAAGAAGGAAGAGGTTAATGAAGAGGAAATATTAGAAAACAAATTGAGAACAATTCTTTTAAATTTTGTCAAGTTGTCATAAGGCTTATTTGTGACGGTATCAAGTTTTGAAATGAAACGCTTCTCTTTTAAAGCACAATTTACAAATAAACGTGCCAAAATTAACAAAAAAGAATGAGCTTCTTTCAATGGCGTGCATATAACAGTTTCTCTTATAAATTACAGTTAAGGGCATGACATTGCATTTTCGCGCGCTTTACTCTCTTGCGCCATTATAAAACCATCTTAATTTAAAAACGCAATCGTCACCATAACACCTGCTTCCGAAGGAAACAAGACACCCTTCCTACTGGAGAAAGATACACACACATCAAAAACTCAGAAAGACCAGAATCTCTCTGACAAGGTACCCTGTCACGAACAAAAACACGATAATCACTATCCACACATTGTCGTGTAGGCGATCCGAATAATTCAGTAAATAACTAATCATCTCCAAACCCAGATGGAAAATCATAAAAAGAATGCCATGCAACTTCATCTTAAAAAAACAACATAGATAGATTGTTTACTTGAATAATCTAGATACATGACATCAATACATTCTCAAACCTTCATTTGAAAAAAAGATTACTTACAAAGAATAATTCAAGTCCACATATATAAAATAAAAGAAAAGAAAAGAAAAAAGATTTGTTGGGTTATAATAGCTTTTGGTGATTTGACCCAGAGAGGAAGATGACAGCAGGGCCTCCTTACATTACATGTCATTTCAAAACAAGAAATAGGGTCTACCACCCTAGCTAACACATACATATCCTCATATTTTCTTATATATATATATATACACACACACTCACACACATATATATACTTACTTTTTGATATGTGTGCCTGCGCCTCCTCTATTCTCTTCCTCTGTCTCTCACTTTATTCTTCCTCACTGTTTTTTTCTTTCACCTCTTCTCTCTCTCACACATCACTCTCTTTGTTTTTTTTTTCTCTGTAACAAAAAAAATGTCTTTTGATTTTCCTTCTCTGTAGGGTTTCACTCTCTTTAGCTTCTGCTTCAAGCTTGTATCTCCAAGTGTTGTTTGATTTTGTGTGTTCTTCTTATTTCCCTTTTGTTTTTTTTCACTGGAATCTTGTTTATAAGGTAAAGTCTCTTGCTTTGAAGTCTTGACCAAAGTAAAGTTTGGTTTTTTATCTTCTGGGGTTGTTTTTTGCTTCTTGGTTCTGCTTTGCAAGGATTTTTGAGGTATGTACTTTACTGTTTTAGTGTTTTATTAATTTATTTAGTCTCATTTTGTTTTATGCATTATCTGGTTTTGTCTGGAATGTTGTGAGTGACAATAAGTAGTGTTTGACTGTTTTTTGTTGTGGAAATGACAATTTTATGTTTGAAATGAATCTATTTGTTTGTTTAATAGATTGTTGCATAAAAAGTGGAGGACTTTCTGACTGGATTTGTGCAAATCAATAGCAGCCAATAACGTTGGTCAAAGGTGACAAAAAAAATCAAAAGATGATGACTTTTTTGTCTTGTGTTGTACGTCTTGTTGTGGTTACTCCCATTTGGCTTTACCTTCTTGTATTTAGAATCTTCTAGGCTACCAAATTTAATGTCTTTCATCCTTATCGGTTTTATGTGTTATATAGTATTGGTTTTTCTGTGTTATTTGGTACTCTCACTCCATGGAGCACATGTAGCTATAGAGTTTTTTTATGATCTTGATTGAGAGTTTGGTATTTTGAATAGATGACTACTGCTGCGGCTCCCAATAATGAAAACAGCAATGGGAGCATCAGCAAGCACATGGATTCGTCTGGCAAGTATGTGCGATACACGGCGGAGCAGGTTGAAGCGCTTGAAAAGGTTTACGCCGAATGCCCGAAGCCTAGCTCGTCGCGAAGGCAACAATTGATCAGAGAGTGTCCTAGTCTTGCCAACATTGAACCAAAGCAGATCAAGGTTTGGTTCCAAAATCGTAGGTAAGAGAACACATGTATGAAGTTTTTGGATTTCAATGAATATAAAGTAGACTGCAGTTTATCGGTTTTAAGCGCTTTGATAAGATGGTTTGGTAATTTGGAATGCAGGTGTAGAGAGAAGCAGCGAAAGGAATCGGGGCAGCTTCAGAATGTGAACAGAAAATTGTCTGCAATGAATAAGTTGTTGATGGAGGAAAATGATCGGTTGCAGAAGCAGGTTTCTCTACTAGTATGTGAGAATGGGTTTATGAGGCAGCAATTAAATTGTGTAAGCATGTCAATAGACTCAGATGATTGATTTACTGGCTCATTGATGTCATTATTATTATTATTATTAATTTATTGGATTTTTAATGACGGATGAGGTCATACTAGATTTTTACTGAATGAAACATGATTTGGTCTATGAATTTATTATTCACTTTATTGGTTTTTCGCAGGCTTCAGCTGCAGCAACTGCCGATGGAAGTTGTGATTCGGCGGCCGCCACACCTCAGCACCCATTAAGAGATACCAATAACCCCGCTGGGTAATTTCACAGTTAGAATTGATGGCTTTACTCCTGTTTTTATGAAATTTCTGATCTTTTGGGGGATATTTGCAGACTCATGTCAATTGCAGAGGAGACACTAGCAGAGTTCCTTTCTAAGGCTACGGGAACTTCTGTCGATTGGGTCCAGATGCCGGGGATGAAGGTTTCTTATCCCCCCTTAGTTTTTGAATATTTAGTAAATAAGTCTGTTAGCAAGAGTGTTCAAGTAGATTATTTTTGCCCTCCATCATAAGAATTTTCTCCTTGATATTAATTTTGTCAGCCTGGTCCGGAATCTGTTGGGATCTTTACCATTTCTCAAGGATGCAATGGAGTGGCGGCTCGAGCATGTGGACTTGTTAGTTTAGAACCTACAAAGGTAAGTCCACTTTAGTAGTGGGAGGTAAATTTTGGTCTTCTCGATATGTTATGTTATTAAAGGTCTGAGAACTTCTTGAACTTGAATTCGTCTCATGGCTAACTTATTTTTTTGGTAGATTGCGGAGATCTTAAAGGATCGCCCATCTTGGTTTCGGGACTGCCGGAGGCAAGAAGTTTTTACCAAGTTCCCTGCTGGTGATGATGGAACAATTGAACTTGTGTACACACAGGTCAATACTCAGTACTTAACTGTGGTTTATAAAAGCCTCTGTAAATTCATTTGTTATATTTGAATTGAATATGAAATCTGTTGCAGACATATGCTCCAACTACGTTGGCTCCTGCCCGGGATTTCTGGACTCTAAGATACACTACAACTTTGGAAAATGGAAGTCTTGCGGTGAGATTTTGTTCCCGGCTTTCTTATGTTTGTACAGGGATGCTTGCAAATAATAATTACAACTGTATCTTAGAATTCTGTAATCCCATTTTAATAGTACTTTACCTGACTGACCCTTTGAATCTTGAATACACATCTGAAGGTTTGTGAGAGATCACTGTCTGGTTCAGGTGCTGGTCCTCACCCAGCAACTGTTGATCAGTTTGTTAGAGCTGAAATGCTCCCAAGTGGCTACCTGATTCGATCATGTGAAGGAGGATCAATCATCCATATTGTAGACCACTTAATTCTCAAGGTCTGTCTCATTCACAAGTATACACGTCATCTTTTTTTCAGATAATGCATTTAAGTGCATAATGATTTTTGTATAGGCATGGAATGTGCCAGAGGTGCTGAGATCACTCTATGAATCATCAAAAGTGGTTGCTCAGAAAATGACAATTGCGGTGAGTAGCCTTTTTAATCTGTAGAAACTAGTAATTCAGTCATTACTCAAGATGTCATCTGCTTACTGCTGTAGAGATACATGCTTCAAAGTTTTTTATTCAGAATTATTCTCTTTTTTGTTTTCGCAATTTTCAGCTAGCGCCCCATTTTTTGTCTTGTTGTAGCCTGTTATACTTGTCTATATTTGCGTCAAATGAAATCTTGCAATTTGTTGTTGTGATAGGCACTAAGCTATGTCAGGCAAATAGCCCAGGAAACAGGTGGTGAAATCGATTACGGTTTGGGTAAGCAGCCTGCCCTTCTGCGAGCTTTCAGCCAAAGGCTGAGCAGGTAGGCAAATGGGAAGTTATCTGTTTCATATTATATTGACAATGCAGAAAACTGCTTTGATAAGTTACCGAATCTAAGTTTTATCTGAACTGATCCACTATATTTGCAGAGGCTTCAATGACGCTGTCAATGGATTTATTGATGATGGCTGGTCCATAATGAACTGTGATGGTGCTGATGATGTGATTATTGCAGTCAACTCAAACAAGAATCTGCGTAATACTTCTAATCCTGAATGTTCCCAAGCATTCCCTGGGGGAGTTCTCTGTGCGAGAGCTTCAATGTTGCTCCAGGTGAGCATGAAACAAAATTGGCATGCTTGTTGTTTGTATCGGCCAACATAAGGGGGCTTATCTGTAGTTAGATTGTTTGTCTAATTTTTGGACTGAATTCTTAATGAAACGTAAGTTATGAAGAATGTGCTCTATGAAGGCATTGGTAGATTGTGTTTAGCATCATTGGTAAATGATAACTGCATTAGCAAAGAATCTTTGGTTAAAAATATTTTGTTGAAATTTTTATGAATACTGCTTTTTGTTTGCTGTTTAAGAGTAACTTAAAGTAATGTGTGCACGTTACAATCTTTCTGTGGTATTTGCAGAATGTCCCTCCAGGAGTCTTGGTTCGGTTTCTGAGGGAGCATCGCTCGGAGTGGGCTGATTTTAATGTTGATGCCTATTGTGCTGCATCACTTAGGCCAGGCTCCTTTGCCTATCCCGGCATTAAGTTAGCTAAATTCACTGGATCTCAAATTATTATGCCTCTTGGCCATACCATCGAACATGAAGAGGTACTGTAGCATTTTCCTAGTTACAAATGCTAGGAGTGGACATTTTAATCCATGGCAATGGAATTTAGTGTAGTTTGGGTCTTTCTATCTGAGTTGTTGTTCTTTTCAGAGCCAGCAGGAAATATGTTCTGCCATGCACTGCATTTTTCCAGTTGGCTTTTTTTTTGGCCATTGCAGATCACAGAAGTTTTAATATTCAATGGAATCCCTTGTGCTAATCGTGTTTACATTCCAGATGCTTGAAATTGTTCGTCTTGAAGGTCACTCCCTATCTCAGGAAGATGGTTTTGCTTCTAGGGACTTTCATCTCTTACAGGTGCTGTCTATGACTCTTGTTCTATTGGAAACTTCTTTTTCCTCAAACTCAAATTAAGTTTGATATATGTGATGTTATTATTGGAATAAGTTTCTGTTTTCTTGAACTATGCATCAGACAATACCGCATTAGTTTATTTACTGCCTGGGCCAAAGCTGGCATTCTATAGGTGTGAAGTTAACAAGAAAACCATCTTTGGAGTTTGACATATTGTTTCTACTAAGTATGATAGAGATCAGCCCTACCAATGTGACATGCATTGGGAGAGAGTGACAGAGTGAGAATGTGTATGAACCCCGCTTCTCTTTCCTTCCCCCATCTAGATAAAAACCATGCATTTACTTGTTCAGTGCCTAAGATCCGAATTCCTAGTTAGTGCATGTTTAAGCTCTGTATGGACTTCTGTTGTCTTCACAGGCTTTTGTGTCGCAGTAGGTTTTAACCCTTATGCCTTCTAATGATGGCGCCTTTTGATCGAGTGTTCACTTCATGCAGTGTTATAATTTAGTGTATGATTTGATTAAGGATTTATTATTGCCTTTGCTAGTTTTGCAGATATGTGGTGGGGTTGATGAAAATGCTGTTGGGGCATGTTCTGAGCTCATATTTGCTTCAATTGACGAATCATTTCCTGATGATGGTCCATTGGTGCCATCAGGGTTCCGCATCATCCCTTTGGATTCAAAACCAGTTAAGTTCTGCTGATTTGTGTTATGCATCTTTTTAATCCAAAAATATTTTAAGTAGTTCCATTTTTCTGTTTTATTCAAGATACAAGTGTTTGTGCAATTGGTACTTCCAGTTTCTTGTATATTAGATCACGTGTGCTTATATGGATATTATAATTAAGTGCTGTTTAAGCACGTTATTTGGCATTTAGGGAGGGTTTGTTGTTAAGGGTGTGAGGGTGTCAATATCTGGATCTGTGACAGTGTTGTGATGTTTCAGGGTGATAAGAAGGATGAAGCAACTGTAAATCGGACACAAGAATTAACATCTGGTCTTGAAGTGGGTCCGGCAAAAAATCATGCTGCAGGAGATACATCATCAAGCCATAATACTCGGTCGGTGTTGACTATTGCCTTTCAGTTTCCTTTTGAGAGCAGCTTGCAGGAGAGTGTTGCGATTATGGCACGACAGTATGTGCGCAGTGTGATTTCATCTGTGCAGAGGCTTGCCTTGGCTATATCTTCCGCTGACATTAGCTCTGTGGGGTCAAAACTCAGTTCTGGTTCACCTGAAGCAGCTACTCTAACTCAATGGATATGCCGGAGTTATAGGCAAGTCTACATTTAATTAGATAATTATATTTCCTGAAGTCTAAATTCTAATGACTAATGATGTATTGCACTATTCTTGAACAGTTTCTATGTGGGAGCAGAATTATTTAGATCAGATGCAGTTGGTGATTTTATGCTGCAAAAAATGTGGCACCATCCAGATGCCATTCTGTGTTGTTCAGTGAAGGTAAGTTAGTTTTTTATGGCTTTGTATATCCTCAAGTCTGTGATAAATTTTTGTATAGGGATCCACTAGTGTATAATGTATAATTTGAGAACATCAAAAGTAGTTGCTAAAAAATTTGTGTTTTTCTTTGCCATCGCAGGTCATGCCGGTGTTCATGTTTGCAAATCAGGCGGGGCTAGACATGCTGGAAACAACTCTAGTAGCTCTGCAAGATATCACATTGGATAAAATATTCGACGAGGCTGGACGAAAGACATTGCAATCAGAATTCGCCAAGCTGATGCAGGAGGTGATTTAAGTACCTAATAAATATTCTTAGTTGTATAGATAGATTTCATGATTATTGACATGTCATTTTGCCGTCTAGTAATTTCTGTAGTTTAATCTGCTTATGTTTTGAACAGGGTTTCACTCATCTGCCTGCTGGGGTGTGCATGTCCATGATGGGCCGGAATGTTTCATATGAACAAGCTTGTGCATGGAAAGTTCTTTCTGAAAATAATAGTGTTCATTGCTTGGCTTTTTCTTTCATGAATTGGTCATTTGAATGAATATTAAATGCCATGTTATGTTGTAATACACAGGGTTAGGTGCTTATGATTTGATTTGATTTTATTTATTTTTTTCCGGGGCAGAGCAGACTGAATTGATATGGATAAATTGTTTAATCTATGTAGGCCATGCTTTTTGTCTCTTAAAAGGTTAATGGGCGTGCTGTGACTAAATATTTGATTACTTACAATCGTTTTTACGTACCAATTTCATCTTTGGTTAAGTGTGCCTTCCCCTAATTTTGAGGAAATATACCTACCCTATCATCTTAATCTGAAATTCGGTTATTTCCTGTCATTTCTAATTAATTTGTTGTGGTATAGTATATTAAAACATTTGATACTGTCTTAAGAAAAGAGATCACAGAATGAGTAAGGCATTCTTACTTGATTAAGGGTTAAAAATACATGTTATTGACTAAGGGTCACCCAATACTAAATATTTTGTTAAGACAAAATCCATTTAACTTTTTCATATTGGGGGTTATAAATACACAATTTTCATATAAGATTTAAAAATACACATCAATTATGCTTATTTTTGGACCAAATGTGATACACCGTGTATATTATACCAAAAAAAAAAAATTTGTACTAGGTGACCTTTTTCGTAACATTAACGTGTATTTTCGACACTTAACTCTTGTAAGAACAATAACTAGGAATTCAGAATCTCAGCCTTAAGCACTAGAGTTCCCACATGAGATGACAATCCAATTATTGAATAAATGCAAGATTTAACAGTAATAATTGGGCATTGATAGAGACAATGAGATTCTTCTTGATAAATTATTGAGGTTGAAAAAAAAATAGTACCAGTCTCAAAAGTTCTTTTCATGCAATATGAGCTTATGGATCATATCACAATTAAGTTTTTTTTCATGGAGTGTGGATTGTCTTGATGTGGCAATGTCTCAACAACCCTTTGGTTGAGGTGATGAGTGGTCTCTTACTTTAAGAAAATACAAATTCAAATATGAGAAAGCACACTTACATGAGAAGTATAAACACTTATATGTTTAAGATAATGTCAGTATCTACAGTTGAACAAGGGCGTTGAAATTTTTGTAGCGGATATGAGTTAGTATCAGTTTTTTAAAAGAGCAACAAGAAAGCTGAAGCAATGGAAGAAGTGGGGGAATGACCAGTATTATTTGACCAAATGCTCTTGGTTTTGTAAAATGATTGTATGTAATCTTTTGTTCATTGACCCAAAACCTTTCTTTTTTCGACTGAACACCTTTTTGAGATAATGGTGTCTAGTCTATGTGGCCCATCCCACCTCCTAGGCCCCTAAAAAGTACCATTCCCTTAGCTTTCAAAATAAAGTCGCCAACTCCACAACACGTGCCTATCACTTTCTTCTTCTTCTTTTTTCTTCCGGTACTTTTTTCCACATGATAAAATATAAAAAATGGTAAAATGACAAATAAATACCTCCAAATGTCTAAAAGGATAAGTAAGGAACTCAAACTTACAAAAAGACGGGTAAGGAGCTCATATTTCTAAAAGAACAATTAAGGAACAAGACAATTGTTAATTGATATATTCCAGTTATTAATAGGTACGTTCCAATTGTTAATTGTTCTATTTGGAAATGTGAATTTCTTACTTGTCCTTTTGGAAGTTTGAGTTCCTTACTTGTACTTTTGGACATTCAGAGGTTTTTATTTGTCATTTTCCCTAAAAATTGTTTGGATGAATTTTATTGTATTTTAAAAAGAAAGAAGGCTTATGTATGTTCTAAGTATTTCATTTTAAAGAAAATAATGTGTTTCCCCTAACGTAGAATCAAAATGTACGTACATTATAGTATACCAACCTCTTTCATGAGTTAAAACTTAGAATATGACGAAGCTATCCTTACCAACATGCTTGACCAATAATAAACAGTTGATTTTTTATATTTATAATAAGATCGCACTCAATTGGTAACAAAGTACTCCATGTTTCTTTAGTAATGAAAAGGCATGCAATACGTGGCCAAAAATAAGGCATACAGTTCAAACATTAAAATAGAAAAACTATTGGAAGCCAATATTTCATCACAATAATACGGAAAGCATTTAATGACACTTTTGAGGATGAAGAAAGACTAAAGAAGGAACAATAAGAAGCACGTGATTATTACCCCAACCAAATGGAAAAAGATGGGAAACAAATCAATATGTACGTGGCCAGAAGATTGAAGTAGTCCTGTGAGAGGGGTAAGGAGTCATTTAATTGTGTGGTATGAATGGCTTATTCATTTATTTTTTTTAGACTTTCTGATTGAAGTCGGCAATAGATTTTTGTGACCCTAATTTGTCTCCTTTTTTTAGTATTGCTTGACTTCTTGTTGCCTTTCATTGTTTCAACATTTCGTTTTATCTCAACAAACTCTTCTGTATGTTGGCCAAAAAAAAAACAAACTCTTCTGTATATCTAATTCAACGCTTAACAAATTTTATGTCGGATTGGGTTCACTCCCAAATTTGGAGACACATCACCTATTTAGTACTAGATCGGGTCCTAAATATAGGATCTAATTGACTTTTTTTTTGGAGAGATTAAGGTTGCGAAATAGGTTATTAAATGATGACATATTTGATATATTTTTATATTATCCATTAGTTTATAGGTAAAATAAACTAGTTTAAGGGAAAAAATTAGGTAAATCAATTTATAATTAACTTATTTTGCTTTTTTAAGGATTTTCTAGAAAAGGTCAATTAGATCTTATATTTAGGATCGGAGGGAGTAGTACATACAAACCAATAATTTTGCGGACACATATAATTAAGAGAAATGTGTGAGTGGTTCATATAGAGAATCCTTTTCTTTTAGTAAAGTACTATTAACTTAACTTCGGATAAGTTTTCACTATATCTAATTCAGAGGAATATGTAAGTGATTCAAATACATCATTCATTTCAAGTACGGTCCTATTAACTTAAGTTAGGACAAGTTTTGTAGATGCCTTCTCGAATGATGCAACAATAATGAATCAAATTCTTTTTTTTTTGTTGAACAACACATTGTTTGGTGTCTAATGACAATCGACTAATCCAAATTTGAGAGGTTTAGGTGTTACCTACATAGTAAGAAGTGTTTCCTCACCCAGTGAGAAAGCTTCTCGGAATTCAAATATATTTGGTGAGCTCACTTAACTCATTGGTAACATGAGTTGAGCTCTCTTCATCTACGATGGGATATATAACATAAATTTGAATGAGAGAAACTTTATTGAGTTTAACTAGCTTAAATTTCTTAGCTGCTGCAAAATATAGTCTATTGCCCCTTGTATCAACAATTAAGAAAGTGCAAGTTATGAAAGAAGGGAGTCTACTTCTACTTGGGGACAGTGGACGATGGAATTATGGGGGGGTCCTCCTATGGAAGTTAAGCTGAGACAAAGATATGTTGTCACATAGTCACAAATATATGACTAGCATGCTTCTAACGTATGAGTCAAAGTCCATCTCCATCTTCAGTAACCCACACAGCAACCATCAAGGCCACTACTATCACAATCAATGATCAATGATCAATAATTCTTTAATGATGTTTTCAACCACAAACCCTCTCAACCAAACACCAACAGAAGCCACAATTCATTGACGAGAGAAATTCCAGCATTATTGCTGCCCCTCTATTCCCACCTATTTGGATAAATATGTTATTTGCCTAACCAAAACTTTCATCAGTAATGTGATTTGGTTTCTTTTTTATCCTACTTTTATAAAATTATTATTAACTAATTAAATTTAATGATATTTTTCGACTTGTATTAGAAAAAGACGCTGTCAATGGCAAGACGCCACCGCAGCATGAAAAAATTTCTTGTATATACTTCATCAAAGATTCAAACCCATGAATTATGAAATGCATTATGCCTTGTCATCGTAGTAATATCAAAAGCAAAGAGATGCTATATAATGCATCATGTAAACATAAGAGTCTATGAGTAAGTCAAATTATATAATCCCCTCATTTTATGTCAAGTATTTATCATTTTCTCTAAATTAATTTGTCATATCTAAAAAACTAATAAATTATTTTCATGATACAAAATTACAAATATTTTTTTTCAGAACTATCAAGTAATATATGTACACACATATTTTGATGGATCATATATACATAGATGTATATCTTGGTTAATTTTTTTATTTAACTTTCTCAACCTCCATCATGATATAGTCAACCAAACCTTATACATTATTCGAAAAATATTTGCATTCCTCCAAATTGAATTAGTTCATTGCTAGCGGCATAAACATTTATTTACTTTCGAAGAACCATGTCATCCGAACTCCATTCAACTATATATGGCAAAAAAAGCGCAACTGATGATTTATGTTAAATAGTGCAAAAAAAAATCATATTAACACCACAAATATCCTTCAAAACAAAATAAAACACGAAGTAGTTTAATATATATGAATCAATTGTCAACTAAAATAGTGTACCCTTACCAAGTGGGGATTAGAAGTGAGTTGATCCTTTTTTTTATCTGTCATCTAAAATTTAAAATCACCATAGTTGTTATATAATTGTTTCTTGCATAAAACCAATAGAATTCATACATGATAGTTTTCTCGTATATACCAATCATCTGTCCAATTATATAGGGTTGTCCATTACATCCTGTTCCCGGGAAATTGAGACCAGGAATTTCCCGTCCCGGACAAAGTCGGGGAAATTCCTGAGATGGAAAAAAAATCCTTGGAAACGGGATGAGATCCGTGATAGGCCCGGGAATCCTGTTCCCATTCCATTGTTGTAACTGATTTTTTACTAAAGAGTATATGATAGATCTAATGGACGAATTGTGAATTTATAATGAAACAATATTGATTTAAACTTTAGATTTATAATATTATATGAGAATGCGACTATTTTAGAGAGATGAATTAGATAATTAGTAGTTAGTTATGGTAAAAGTTAAATTTTTTGTTTTTGTAGTATAATAAAAATTGGGAATAAAAGAACCGAGGAAATCCCTCCGGAACGGAAGTGAGAATGTCAATTCGTGTACCCATTATTGGGTTTAGACACCCCTACATTTACATAATACTCCCTCCGTTCCTAAATATAAGATCACTTTAGAGAGGAGAGCTTGTTCCTAAATATAAGATCACTTTCTAATTTGACTCAAGTTTTCCCCAAATTACCCCTATACTCCCTTCACCCAAAAAATAGTGGTTTGAAGAAGGTAAGATGATATTCTTAAAACTTAGGTGAGGGGTATTTTGGAAATTTTATGTAATCCTAACTCATTGGATTGTCTTCCTTAATCTCTCCAAATTTGCTCAAATGTTCTTATATTTAGGAACTGAGGGAGTAGTTTCTTGTATAAAACCAACAGACCTGTTACATAATAGTTTCTTGTTTATATGAATCATCCGTGAACTAAAATTAAAATCAACAGAACTGTTAGATAATACTTTCTTGATATATGAATCATTCATCAACTAAACATCAGCTAGTCAGTGAGGGTTGTTCTACCTTAACCATGAGTGTCGAGCCTGAGAAAATTCCCATCCTAATTAATTGTTAAGGGCGCCGGCCGTAATAGTTCTTGCCACAGCCCAATTCAGATTAGTCTAAGAACGTTGATGTACCTAAAAGATGACCCGCCGAAAATCCATGATACAGAATAAAAAGAGATAAAAAAAAAGAATTTGTTGTATAAAAAAGGGTGAAGGGTTGATGAAGTGAAGTTCCAATTATAGTCATCATCTCCTACTCCTAAATCCTAATTTTGTAATTTGACAATTGTTTCCCAAAATCTTCTCTTTCTCTCTCTCTCTCTTCCTATTCTTCTCCGTCGATCTTCTTCTTCTTCTTCTTCACGTCGTCGATTCTTCAATTCTTCCCTCCTCTCCGTCCTCCGAATTAGGGTTTTCTCCTCCTTCATCTTCCTTCCTTCTCCAATTTCTTCTTTCCACCTTCTATCTACTTGACCTAAATTAGGGTTTATAGATCTCTCTGTAATCAATTGTCCTCCCTCTCTTCCTTCTTCTTCCGCAAACATGTTCTGGAAGCTCCCTTCTATGTCCACCACCTCTCCTGTAAGCTTTATTCTTCTTAATTCCACTTTTATTTTTGTATTTTATTGATTAATTACTGTTACGCGTTGCCTTTATAGTTATTTTGCAATTACCTCTTTGATTTTCTCTGCTTTTGCGTCAGATTGATTTTACAGTTATTTTACAATTAGTTACCTGTTTTCGCTGTAGTTTTTTTTTTGTAGTTTGTAATCTGTGGAGGTTGATAGGTGTGACTGTTCTTTTGTTTTGCTTGGCAATTATGCTTGGAAAATCTCGATTATAAGTTATGGTTGCGTTTTAGTGGTTTTCTGGAATTAGTTTTGAATTTAAGTATTATTAGTATTTGCTTATCAACTTATGTGCATTGAAGTGAATTGTAAATGATGAAACTACTGAATATTTTGCTGACGAGTTTTACAGACTCGGAGACAGTGGATAGTAATTTTATTTTGCATTTGAGACTGTTGTGTTACCTTTTATATCTATTGGCATGTACTCTTCCTTAGAGTCATATTTTTTAGGAGTATTTGAAAACTTAATGACTGGCAATCTAAATTTGAAAGGATGGTTTTCCTCATTGTTGCCTATGATGCTTTTCAGGTCGAGGCAATTTTGGATAAAGAAAATTTTACCTTAGAAGAGCTTCTCGATGAGGAGGAAATTATCCAAGAATGCAAGGCCTTAAACAGTCGTCTCATTAACTTGTAAGTTGTGAATTGAAATTAAATTTTGTTTCCCCTGCCAGAGACATTCTAGGTTCTCCTCGTGTTCCTCATTTCAATACAATGGAGTGTATATATAATTACGCGCGTGGAGAATCTGGATATGTGGTCATATAAATGAGTCAACAATTGTTTCTTTAATGTCTATGCTTTTCTTATTTCAGCCTGAGAGATAGAGATCAGGTGGAACAATTACTACGCTACATTATTGAAGAGCCACCAGAGGACGCTGAAAGCAGACAAGCCTTCAAGTATGCTGTTGCAACAGAAATTTTTTTGACGGTTTTATAGTTTTAACTTTTAGCAAAAATTTTGATGCGAATGAAGAACATGTGAAATTTTTGTTGCTTCAATATCATGTCTGCAATCTCAGCATCTGAATTTCTGGGTGTGATACAGGTTTCCATTCATTGCTTGTGAGGTTTTCACATGTGAAATTGATGTTATTCTGAAGACCTTGGTGGAGGAAGAAGAGGTGCTTGATCTTTTCAGTTCATGGCATAAAGCATTATATGTTTGATATCATACAATTGCATTTTTTTGGTATTGACTATTGATATCTGCCTTTCATCCTCATAATTTCAGTTGATGAACTTATTATTCTCCTTTTTGGAGCCTGATCGTTCTCATGGTTCCTTGCAAGCTGGGTATTTTAGCAAGGTATGTCGGATGATACTGAAAGTGCAGCCCATCGTGTTACACTGATGATGCTGAGAGTTCATCTTAGCACTTTATAGACATCTCTGAGTTTAAATTACTTGGCTGATGTTGCTTTCTATGCTCTTTTTTAGGTTGTTGTTTGCCTTATGATTCGGAAGACAGTGCCGCTAATGAATTATGTTCAAGTAAGTAATAGAAGTGCTTTTAAGTGTGGAATTCGATGTTTGAAATTGTTAGGTGATGAAAAAGAGCCTCATGGAAATGTTATTGCCCTTGTTATGAATATGAAAAGAAACAGTTCATGGATACATCAATTGCTCTCTATTATATTTCGCCTTGTGAATTCATTTTTCATTAATTCTTCAGCATTCTTCATACAGGCCCATCAGAATGTTTTTGGTCAACTGGTTGATTTGATAGGAATTACATCTATTATGGAGGTAATATTTATATTTACATTTCGAAATGGTTATGGCATTAGTGAGATATTGTTAATGTGTTAGGAATAACTTCTGACAAGCTCTCTTCACAGGTTTTGGTCCGCTTAGTGGGTGCGGATGAGCATGTGTATCCCAATTTTATAGATGTGATGCAATGGTTGGCTGAGAGCAACCTTCTAGAGATGATTGTTGATAAATTAACTCCTTCTGTAAGTAAAGTTCTCTGTTCATGAATACTTTTTACCAGTGTTCTATTATTTGCTGTATGGTTTGGACATTTTTAATATCAAGTGCCAGCAGCTGTGTGTTTCAGCAATTGTCGGTTTTTCCTTTTCTTTTATGAAAACATCACATGCGTTCTATTTGATTTCAGAGTCCTCCTGAAGTCCATGCAAATGCAGCTGAAACCTTGTGTACAATAACCCGAAATTCCTCATCTGCTTTGGCAGTTAAACTTTCAAGTCCAAGGTTTGTGTTGAGTGGTGGCATTTGTTTTTTTCGATTTTAATAGAAACCGTGAATTAGTTTTTAGCTTATTTTATTTTGCAGTTTTGTTGCAAGAATTATGGAACTTGCGTTGAAAGATTCACAGGCAAAGTCTAGCCTTGTTCACTCACTTTCAGTGTGCATTTGTTTGTTGAATCCTAAAAGATCTGCATTTCCACCTCCACTTATTTCTTCTTTCCGAAGTCAACAATTCTATGAGGTTTCAACTCCAGTTAACCCAGATACTATTGGTGCAATGCTCCCAAAACTTGGTAATTCATAATTTGTTTCTTATGTGCATCCCTTGTCTAATCAATAGTATAGTTGCTCATGTGTATTCAACCTTTTTTATGTTTTTTTGCAGGTGACTTACTCGTGGTTTTAAATGTGTCAACGGATGATAAGGTTCTGCCTACAACGTATGGAGAGTTGAAGCCTCCTCTTGGGAAGCATCGATTAAAGGTTAGCTCTCTAATTTCAATAATAGAATTGAGATGCATGACTGTTTTTGTCTGTACAAAGTTGCCGCTTGGCCTTTTGACTCGGTTCCTCATTCGAAAGATTACATTTTTTGTGTACTGAATTGAATTAGTTGAATTATTTTAATTCATTCTGAAGGATATCTTTTACGTGAGCTTAAAACATCCTTTGCTGACCAATATCTTTGTTTTAGATTGTCGAGTTTATGGCAGTGCTTCTGAGAACTGGTGGTGAAGTGGCCGAAAAGGAATTGATCAGCTCAGGAATGATCCGACGAGTCATTGATCTTTTCTTTGAGTAAGCAAATAGTAATTTGATGGAGATTTAGATATACAGTGTCACCCTGGTAGCTTTTGCTTAATATTGTTATGTTGGATGCTATGTTTTTCACATGACCAATTTGTCTTTGTTCAACTGATACAGGTATCCATATAACAACTCGTTGCACCATCATGTGGAAAGTATTGTATTAAATTGTTTGGAGAGCAAAAGTGATGTCATTGTTGATCACCTTCTTCGAGATTGTGATTTGATTGGAAAATTTCTTCAAGCTGATAGACATCCTATTCTTTCTGGTATTGATAATCAGGTAGGTGGATGCTTGAAACCTGTGGAATGGAAAATCATATATTGTTATTTACTTTTTGCAACTGAGTAGCTGTTGAGATGCATTCATAAACTCTACCATGCATGTGAGGATTTAGTCTAGAAATTCCTTTTACTTATTGATTGTCTTCATAGTTCAGATAGAGATACACTAGTAAATGAACCTTTTGTGCACGTTCATATGATAGCTCCTTATTGCAATTATATTGTACTTCTATTACTGCTGAAAATCTCTTCTAACTGTATCGTGTAGCCAACTGTACCTGCTGCTGGCAAACAAGCACCACGGGCAGGAAACATTGGACATATTACTCGAATTGCTAATAAACTTATTCAACTGGCACATAATCAAAGCCAAATACAAGCATATATTCAGGTTAGTACTGTATGATGTATCCTTTCGTAGAGGAATCTGAAAGTCTTAATTATGTCAATTTTTTTTTAAGAAAAAAGTTACTGTTTTGCTAGCGCACCATGGCAAAATAAAATATATGATCATTTGCTCATTCTTTGATAAGAGACCCCTGGAGACATAGTAGATGCAAGGCAGAATGAAGGTTGGTGGAAAGGGGTCCATGACGTGAGTTATGGGATAGGTGATGTGGCAAGCTAGAAGACTGGCTTTTGGCTGTTGAGTGTGGAGAGTAGTGCACAAGCAGCCACTAACACCTGGTTTACCCCATGTTTTATTGTATTTAAGTATTGTCTTGGCTATTAGTTTTAGGGAGGCTGAGGTTCTTACTTCTCTAGCGCTAGTAGTTTGCGCATTTAACAAGACTTTGAATTTAAACCCACCTTTATCATTCTTCTTGGACATCCTTGCTCTTGATGCAATTTAATGGGTTTAAATATATGCTGCAGATGATTTTATCAAACTGAAAAATTGGATCTATCTAATATTCTCCTATTTGAAAACCTTGAAGACAGAGAAATCGTTTAATACTGTTTACAAGCTATGAAGGGTAAACTGTAAATTTGTTTTTGGATATCTGCAGGAAAATAGCGATTGGAATCAATGGCAAACTACTGTTCTGCAGGAGCGTAATATGATAGAAAATGTTCACCGTTGGGCTTGTGGGTAAGCTCTGATTGCACTTATTTGTGTTTTAAAGGAAGCTAGTACTAATTACGACGATCAAGGGTTTTTTCTCTCTTGTCATGATGTCTATGCTTTTTTTTAAAAAATTGGAATCTAACAAGATAATTGGAAGTTTGTGAGATCATGTTCGTGAATGGGTAGAAGTGATCATATTGTAAGAGTTACTTTGATTAATAAAGGGTTGGGCGGGGTTGGTTTTCCTTTGACTTGCATTGAAGATTGAGGTGTGGATGTAAAATTATGGTTTGTAATTTCAATTATCTAATAAGATAATTGGAAGTTTGTAATTTTATGGTATCAAGAGGAAGTGCATAGTAACCATTAGTACATATTTTGTGATTAACATATGTAAAGAGAAGGCTCTGATGGCTATTATCAGTCGAACTTGTTTGGCTTTTAAATTTTTGAATGATTCTGATTATGTTCCCATTATTTTATCGTAAATCATTTCTCATTTTTTTGTTATATGCAGACGCCCAACTGCATTACATGATAGGATCAGGGATAGTGATGAAGATGACCGAGATTATGACGTTGCAGCTTTAGCAAATAATTTGAGCCACTCTTTTAAATATAATATTTATGGAACTGAGGAAAATGAAGAGGTGTGTAGTTCCTGGCTTCATGTCATACTTTCTGGGGATGCATGTGCATGCTTATGTTTTGGGCTCTTGTAAATATATACTTGAATATGGCCATTTTTCTAGATTCGCCTTGTGAGTATTTAGGCCAAACTCAATTATGGTCTAATTTCATGATCTGTTTGTTGCTTGTAGGACCAAGGAGGCCTTGATCGTGATACTGAGGTATTTATTAGTTTGTATAATTAGTTTTGATTTTTATTGGTAACTAAAGTAATTTTGATTAATTCTTTGTCTTGGGGGAACCGACCTGATATAGCTATTTATAGAATTGTCTTTACTGATGTGCGATAGAACAATGCTTCATTTATTATGCTTCTGAGTACTTGAGCATTATTTGGGTATTTGGTTTGTCTAGCACTAGCAATTGAATAGCAATAGATGCTCTTCTTTTCAGTGTCAATTGCCAATTTTATGAGGACAAAATATGTTAGTTGTCTTTTACTCTTGTTCATCAATTTAAAACTAATTTGATAATTACATGATGTAAAATGTAGGATGTCTACTTTGATGATGACTCGGCAGAAGTTGTGATATCATCTTTAAGACTCGGTGATGATCAGGGGAGGTGAGTCTGTTTTCGTTACACAACTATTGATCAGGGAACAAAAATAGTACATAACTATTCTAAGGTACAAAAATGATACCCAACTTTTACCATGTGGTCAAAAATGATATTTTCACTAATATGACAAAAATATTAGACAAGAAATGTCCAAAATGCCCTTATAATTAAATAAACTTTTACTAGGAGACGATTAATTTATAAGGACATTTTGGACTTTTCATGTCTAATATTATTGTCATATTAGTGAAAATATCATTTTTGACCACATGGTCAAAGTTGGGTATCATTTTTGTACCTTGAAATAGTTATGTACTATTTTTGTTCCTTGGGCAATAGTTATGTATCATATTTGGGCCTTCGCCCTTTTCGTTTTTCCATTTGACTGTCAATCAGTTTTGGAGGAATATTGTTATCCAGAAGGGTTTAACGTTTTATAAAAAAAAAAGGAAGAGTTTTACATTGATCCATGGCATAGAAGATTTGATGGATTTGGCTGTCAAGGTCTTGATACAACTCTTCTTCACCCGGGCTTGTAAACGGATATAAAATATAGGCAGACTTTCCTATGCATTTTCAATATGTTGGCTACAAAATCCATATGACAGATATTTGTATGGGAATGTTATGAATGAAAATTGTGAATAATCAGGTTATTTTTGTAGATTCTCCAGGTCTGTTACTTTGCAAGAGATTCTAATTTCACATGCCAATAAAGGATTTCGTTTCTCTCATAACACATCCAGACCTATTTATTCTTTTTGTTTTTCAAACTGCTTAATTGGTCTTGAAGGGTATTTTCATCCCTCACAAAATCCTCCATTCCTTCAGTTATTGCAAGAACAATATAATTAAATTTTCAAAGTTTTATGTCTTTTCAAAGTTTTTCTAGATAGATTGTTTCTTATATTTCCCATATTTAGTTGCCTTATTTTTTTTCATTATATTAAACTATTTACATGCAAATATAACAAAGCCTCATATCTTCAATGCAGCAGTCTTTTTACAAACTCCAACTGGTTTGCATTCCAAGATGACAGAATGGCTGATGCTTCTGGGGGCACATCATCTTCTGAGATGATGGAAGATGTTAACTTGGAGGGGGCCACAAATGGTGGTAATAACAGTAGTGACGATGAAGTGGTGATTGGAGAGGATGAAGGTTTGGCCGAAAACAAAAATAGTATCAATGGCACATCGATTTCAAGCAGTTTCTTCAGTGGTTTAACTGCCTTTGATTCCATGAATGGTGGCACCTTGAATGTGGAAGGTGAGAAGGCAAGTGTGTCAAATGATATGGGATTCTTCGGTTTCGAAGCGCCAAACAACGAGGAGTTGTTTGGAAATAGGGCACTACCTGAGTGGGTGGGATGGAGAGAACCATCAGATATACAAATGACGGGTTCAAGCACCAACCCCTTTTTGGACAATGACGAGCCTGAGCCTGAGCCTGAAGATAATTCTTCCAAGCCTCAATTAGGTAGCCCTGGTCCTACTTCAAATGGGGAGCCTGCTGTACCTCCAAGTGGGTCTCCAACTAGAGATCTCAACAATGGGAGTATCGACTCAAATCCGAAAATAGCACCAGTACCATCCCTATTTGAAGAGGATGTTGAATTCGTGGGGGTGGAATTGGAAGGTACCGAGAAGGCTATGGAACAGGCTCTAAAAGAAGGAATAGTTGGGGAAGCAGGACCTTTGAAAAAGAACTCATCTCCGAAGGCGCCGGAGAGGGAGAATTCCGAAGAAGATGAACTTGGAAGTATGAAGGAATTCAATGATGCAAATTACTGGAGGGTGGACCAGGTTGCTGTCCTGGAATGAGTCTGCCCAATGTTGAATTTTCTTAGTTCTCTGGGGTCTAGGCAGCTTTATTCATGTACAGTATATTTTTGTTTCCCTCTTGTTTTCTGTTTTCTGTTCTGTTACCTCATTAGATATCAAGGTTGTTTATGATTTCAAGTTTTGCCTCTTTCTCTAAGTGACTTATAGTGCTCCCTTCTCTATTCATCGAATTTTATGTAGTTCCTCCTATTTAATCAATTCCCATAATGATGCATCGACTTATATAATCTTTACAACCCAACCATTCAAATACTTTTTTTTTGCCCAGAATTCAAATACTTTTTAATCCCGTGCGTGCGTTTTAAATTACATTCATATGTGAATATAGTGATCATTTGAACGAATTATATTTTTCATCAACTTAACAGGCATTATTTGACGATAATTGTGGAATAGTAATTGAAATCGGATTCATTGTTGAGATTTATCAACAATGCGTTATGGCTAGTTTCATTATGACCATGTACAATTATTACTTTTTGTCTGATTGGATTTTTCAAATACCATGTACAATTAACAATTTAACTGGAAGTTGAATTTGATGATAATTGTGGAATAATAAATGAAATTTGATATATGTCAAGATGTATCCACAATGCGTTATGGCAAGTTTCATTAGTGATGATTCACAACTATGACCTTTTCGTCTGTTTGGATTTTCCTAGTAATTAAACTTGGCAAAACTAAATTTGAGGAATTTGACTTGTAAAAAATTGGTTTCACATTGTTACCAGAATATGACTTTAGAAGCCTAATTTGAAATGGTTGTTTGAATTACCAATTTGGAAATGAATGTAGTTTAACTGTACTCTGAGGTGATTTAGTTGTCATTTATAATTGGTTAGTATCAGAACTCTATTTGACGTTACAAAGTTCTATGTTGAGGAAAATAACTTTAATTAGATTATGATTTTTTTTAACCTGTCGATTGATGTGAGTGACAAGTACTCTCGTCTTTTAAATAAGTATATGAAAGTTTTTCTATCCTCAACTCTTATGAATAAAGCAAAGTTAGCCGTAATGCTCTTTATATGAGACGCCAGTGTGATTTTTTTGCCACGCGGGTGAGATTGTTTTGTCAAAGGTGTGATTTTTTGACACGCGGGTGAGATTGTTTTGTCAAAGGTGTGGTTTTTTGTTGTCAAAGTATGATTGTTAACAAATGCATGTGTAGAAATAGTCTTTCTTCTCACTTACAAGCATTACAATTTGTATGAGCAAGTAATTTCTTCAAAAAATATATGAATTTCTTTGTCAATATATATATAGCAATACTATGTCAATATCCTCATGTAAATTTTTTACTTTTGTGCATGACAGGACCACAACATAACATTAGGATTATCAATGTCCAGAACATATACTTGTCTAACACGAATTATTTCTTAAGAACTGTGAGGTTTCTGCATGTTGTGCTCTATTTTGTTGTGTTATGTTACAAAGGATATAAACCAGGAAAGCTGGTCTCTTGTCTATATTCTCTCATCAAGAAGACAATCAAAAACATTAAGTTATTACTATGTTATTACCAGGAATGCATTACTTTCTGTTTTACGTTAGCATACCGTTTGGTAATCTTATGTGTAATCATGATTCAGTTTATGTCTTCTGAGCTATTGTATCGTTTATCAATAGATTAATAGGGGTGAGAATTAATAGACAATAGCATGGTGTTACATTGTTAAGATGGTTTGATAAAGTAGAAGAATGATTAGGGATGTTCGAATATGGTTTCAGAATAAAACTACTTAATATGCCTAATTTTCAAAATAAAACGAATAATCATCAACCACAGAGCATATTAGATGTTTAACAACTATATTTTGGAGCTTGACTCATGGTCATTGGTTACTGGTAAGCATCCCTGATGGCTTTTTACTTGTTGGAGTATTGATGGTAGCTAGGAAATTTGATATTAGAACATGGAATTGCGTAGATTCCTAAAATAGTAGTTTCATAAAGTACTCCCTCACTTTCAAAATAATTTATTTTGTTGGAGAATTCTAAGAAAGTTAAATAAGGTAAGCAAAAATTTATTTTCCTAAATTTTTTCTCAAACTAGTTAATTTAACTATAAACTAACATATGATCTAATAATATACTCTACAAAATATGTTATGATATACTCCCTCCGTTCCTAAATATAAGATCACTTTGGGGAAGTGGATAAGTTCCTAAATATAAGATCACTTTCTATTTTGTCTCAATTTTGGTCCAAATTACCCCTATACTTTTTAGCTCCCTCACTTTTCTCTCAAATCCCTATTTGTCTTTTAAATTTAAGTGAGAGGTATTTTGGAAAGATCATGTAATCCTAATTCTTTGGAAAGTCTTCCTTAATCTCTTCAAATTAGCCAAAGTGATCTTATATTTAGGAACGGAGGGAGTACTTATTTATTTCCCTTTCTTAGGTTTTCAAAAAATGTCAACTAAATTAAATCATATATTTAGTAAATGAGGGAGTAGTTCTTCAAATCCATTATAATGTATTTGACTAACACAACTACGTTAATTTCCATTTGGATATGTTATCATTGTGAATTATAATTTGCATCGCACCTGTTAAATCTTTCTTTGCGCTATAATGTAAAGTACTACACTTTATTGACCCTTTATTTCTTGTATTGCCTGTTTCAAATGTTTTAACATTGCTAAGTAGTTGGTAATACTGCTTGATTGGATGGCTAACGTAGAGCTGCAAGGTTGAATTCCAACAGGAATTACTGTGCCCAGATTTGGTAACATCATCAGTATACCCTCCCGAAATTCATTTAATGTGGCCGATGTTTTGTTAAGGTGAAGCATTCATCACTATGATCCATATATAAAATATTTTTGTTATTCAAAATAATTAATCATGACACTAATAACAATGGCGCCAAATCAACATAAGGTCAAGGAATTATAAAGAACCGGTCATTGAACCGGATAATGTAATGTGTGAAGGGTAGGTATGGAGATTATTCTTAAACCCAGCCCTATCCAAGCCAGTTGTGCCACATGACAACACTAAAAGCATGGTAATAACAATGTTGAATCATACTCCCCCACTCTTTCACTTAGAAAATTTGAATTGATTTGTTCTTTTTTATAAGTTTCTAATTAAGTTTCTGTTACTCATGAATGCATTTTTTCTCATTTCAGGTTTTCACCCTTGATTAATTCCATCTATTACCTTCTATTTCATCATTTTTATCATTATATGTTACTTTTTCAATTTTATCTACCCATAAATGAGAGCCCTTTTGGGAAAAAGCATATATTTTTTTCCATATTTATAGTCTTTAACTATTTTTAACTATATTTTTAGAATATTGTGATTCATCAATTATCAGGATCTTATGTACTTGTTTTGATCCTAATTATGAGAAGATCTCTTTGACTTTTTTTGGAGAAATTAAAAATGCAAAACTAATCACTTTAATTTGGTTGTGGATATCTTTTTTTCTCAAAACTGATTTATTATGCGTATAAACTAACATATCTAATCATATGTGATATATGTTATAATTAAGTGATTTAATTTGATTTATTAACTACCTCAAGCAAGTCAGAGAAATCTTATATTTAAGACATGAGTATAAGGATAGGGCCAATACATCTTAAACAGTCCGTAAACTAGTTATCACATATGACATTAGCATCACTTACTATTCCTTATCAAACAAAATGATCAAAATTAAATTAGAAAGTGTCATCTTTCAGGCGCTTAAAAATATAAATAAAAAAGCAGAAAGAAAGCAAAAAAGGCATCTAGATTTTAAGAGAGAAATCATCGTAATTATGAGAAAACTACTAATAATTTCATGATAATACTCTTACGGTGCTTACTTTGCACGTTATTTTTCTTTTATTAGTTATAATGTTGGGTTGTCCGTCTCTATAGCAAAGTTCAAGTCACAAGTATTATCTACAATTACCTTTTCTAACTTTTCGAACTTAATAAGACAATCTTGATTATAACATTTATATTTGATTGCTGACATATTAGCATGCATATAATTTACAACTATATACTAATGATCTTATAGCAATTATCGATGAAAAATGGTGTTGATGTCTGTGAAAACTGACATTGATTTGTGAATAAGATGGTAGAACTAATGAAAAGGCCCGTTGAGAAGTTGGGTGAGATTGCAAAATGAAAGTTATGTGACAAAGAAAGACTATAAGCGAGATTTAGTCTTTGTTAAAGGTGTTGAATGTTTGAGAATATGGGTGCATGTTTGAATCTTCTCTTGTCCTTTTTATAGGCGAATCATGATTCATGACACCTTCCCATTTTGTTTTATGATCTCCATTTTCCAGCCACAAATGTAAAGAGCCACTTGCCATTTGGCCACTTGCCCACTTTCACATGATACTTTAGGTGATTAGTATCCTTGCTTTGGTGCTTAAATTGTGTGGTTTGCTTAAATTTTTATACTCTCCCGATCTTAAATATAAGATCTATTTGAAAAAGTGAGCTAAGTCTTAAATATTAGGCTCTTTTTAATTTGTCTTAACTTTCCCCAAATTATCCTATTGAAGCTCCTCATTAATAAACAAACAAAAAAGGGTGGAAATAAAAGTAAATTATGATGATGACAATATCATGCTATGTGATATAATTTAACAAATTGTCTTACTTGATCAAATTAAGTAATTAAGGAGTATTATATTTAGAAACATAGAGGGAGTATCAACGTGAGTAATTTTTTCCGACTTTCCTAAGTTGAGTTAAACCTTGCATGCATAACAAGTTACCATTATGGGGGTAAAAAACGGGTTTAATTACATCATAGACTTGAGTTTGGCGCCACTTAGATTCTATAATTTGAAGTAAATAATTTAAATATAGGAACTTAATTATGTTTGAGGTTAAACATGTTACGGACAAAGGTAATTGAAGTAGTATGATCAACCATTTATCATGTGCTTTTACCCCACTTCGATTAACAATTTAAGTTTACGAGTTAAATTTACACGCTTACAAGTGGAATTGTGTGATTCACAAGTCAAATTTGTGAAAGTTCAATAATTTATCAGGAGTTGTTGGCCAAAAAAATAATTTATCAGGAGTTACGTGTATTTTTAAATCTTTTGAAGTGAAACTTTGTGAGGTCCACCACACGCGTTAATGGTAGGAATATAGGGCCTAAAGACCTATTTTCACCATATCTTTGTCGCTTGCCTCGTGAACTCTCTCATTTTTCAACCATTTGGTGAGTTAGTGCCGTTGTATGCCCAATAAAAGCAGAGTTAGGGCAACTGTGTAAGTTCCAAAATGCCTTTCTTTTTTTTTTTGGCCAAGATCTGTAGAAATGTTTTATTTGTTGCAGTAGCTATAGTGACTTGCATAATGTGAATGACAGAAATTCACCAATAGCAGTTGGTTCTAGCTAATGCAAAAAAACATATATGAGAATGGTTCAGCGTGAGGTATGAGTTCGATTATGTGTGAATAAAATTTTCTACCATGATTATTTAAGTTTTATAATGTCAGAATATGATCTAGTACGATGCAAGGCAAATTAGAGCATACCAAAAGTTTTCAGGAGAATTTTAGTTATATTTCTTAATTCACATGTTAAACTTTACAAATAATGGGTAGAATAAGATTAGAGAAGTCTTTAATATAGGACATGTTTATGTGGATTTTTTTGTCCTAAATATGTGACTTATTTCTTATTTTGTCAATATTATTTTAATTTTTTCTTATTGATACTCCCTCAATAATGATGAAGAGAGAATATAGATGACTTGATGACAATATTATGGTGTTTTCAGAAAAATACAATATATTAATGTACCTAAGTGACACTATTAATCTAATCAAATTAATTAAATAAGTTTATAGACCAAGTATATTCTATGTCATTGTATGAAAAAATAAATAAGAAGACATTAAAATCCCACTCAAATCCAAACAAATATACACGATATTCCCAAGTGTAGAATAGTACTATTTGGGGGGAACCAATGGGTGCATGAAATGAGTGACACTAAAGATATAATGGGAAGATGCCTCACTATCTCTATGCAAAGAAAGGCAACTCCGCAGAATAGGGCTTTGGAACTCATAACATAGAATTCAACCCCTTGGAATTGCAACCTCTCTCCTCTTATTCTATACTTCCAATGCCTCCTCCTTTGACCATTTGACTCCCTTTTTGTTTTTCCCTTTTCTTTTCTCTTGGGAGTTTTCAACAATTAAGTCTTGATTTTACCACACTCCTATTTTGATAACCACTAAAATTCAATATTACACACATATATTTATATATACAATTTGTACAATGTAATTCCACCTCCATGGTGTTGCAAGCTGCAAAGAGGTTTAAAAAGCTGTTCCATGTTGAGTTATATTATTATATATGGGGAAAAAAAGCCTAAATAAAATATGAGATGAATGAGGTGTGGTGGCCCATGATATCACCTGAAGGAGAGTATATAAATACACACACACATGACACATACATACATACAGTGACACACACTTATAAATGTATGAATGCGTAAGCAATAAGCAAGAGGCAAAGCTGAACCAAATCCCAAAAAGAGCCATATTATCATTATCACTGCCCAAAAGGCACGCCCATCTAACCGGCGACACATTTGCTCGTGTGCACGTGAACTTGCCATTTATTTTTTATTGCCAAAACCTTCAACAGTTACTACTAGCTAGCTAGCTAGCCAGTACAGTACTACCACTATACATACTTGTAACAAGAGTGGTAATTTTGTAAAACACAATGCATGTTTATTTATGTCTTTGCCTATTAAAAAATGGTAGTAGTACATGTTGTTTGAATTGAAAAGGGATCTCAAGTGGGTTAGGCCCCACGCCCACGTGTGGTCATTGCTTAGGAGTGAACAAAGAACACTGATATTGAGGTGGTTTTGTTGGGATTGTGACCTTTTGAATAGCCATGCACCTGTCTGTCTCTCTATCCACACAGACCGAACCCATAATCCTCGTCAAACACAACTTTAACAATCCCTTCTTTCTCTCTTCTCTGCCTTCTCGGATCCCAATTCCCCCATATATTTCTCATCTATGAATCTCTACTAATAATAATAACAATAACAATATTACTAGTGGAGTTTCTATGTGTGATTCAATTATGGGTTAAAGATCACCATTGACTGTTTTGCATGAGGATCAAAGTAGTCCTGAAAGTATTTTTAGGCTCAAATCAGCCTCTAAAGTCATAAAATGAGCCCAAAATAACCCTTTTTGGATCATAATGACTCTAGAAGTATTGCCAGTGATCTGTCCGAAAAGGGCTATCTTAAACCCATTTTATATTTCAGGAGTTAATTTGAGCCTAGAAATACTTTTAAGGCTAAGGCTACCAGATAAAACTTTTGTGTTAATGGTGATATTTTTTAACCCTTTAATTATATTTTTAGTGGTCAGGTTAATGATGATGCTGAATCTGTGTGATGATAGGGATGGTACTATACTCATCACTTCAAACTGTGCTTTGACTTGTAAAAGTTGTCATCTTTCAATTTTTTCAGAGAAAACAACAATGACAGCGATTATGTTAATTTCTTTACTTTTGAATTATGTTAATTTCTTTACTTTTGAAACCAGCTATTTTTGTGAGGACAAAAGTCAAACTGTTCAATATAATGTTGCCATGTTGGGTTAGGTAGCTGGCTTTGATTTGTCATGTTTTACCATGTATAGAGACCCACTAGCTAGCTTGTTCCTAGTTTCAAATCTCCTAGTAGCCTAGTTTTACATCAGACAAATTCTTGCTTTTACGTTTCAGTTTCTACTCTCTCCTTCATTGTCCAACTCATAGACATAATATTATATAGCCTTCTCAATCCAGAGAAGACAATGTTTTTAATCATTCACATGTAAACCAAATACATGTATTTTTTTAATCATCCATGAACATTTGGGCATTTATTTTCCTTCCTACTCATGAGAAAACATGATGAGGTAGCTAATTTAATTTTTGAAAGCCACTTGTTCAGACCCTTTTCAATGAACTGAAAACGACCTGAGAGTTATTATTTAAAACACTTGTTGGAAATTAAGAAAAACCTTGATGAAGACATCTTATCTACCTTCATGTGTGAAGATACAATATCTCCCATCCCTTATTCATTTGATTCTCAGAAACAATAATCATTCCATGGGATTCTCATTTCTTGATTCACAAAATGTGATAGGTAGGACTCAACAACAATTTAAAATAAATGTGTCTCAATCTTACAACCCAAGTCAATATAATACAGGAACTGGTAGAGCTCAATGATAGGTAGACTTGGGTTAATATTACAACAAGCAGTTTAGAGGAATAGAGGCATCATTATTGACACAGTTTACACTTAAGAGATGCCATAGTAGACAATGGTTTTTAAACATATAATGATATAGAGAAAGCAAACATTCTCATACAACTTAGGACTAGGAGAGTCAAATCTCTCTGAATACTAGGCAAATATGCTCAGGAATCCTGTCTTGTTTGATGCATCCAGTCCATTATGGTCTCCATTTCGAGATCCTGTTATCCATGACCTGCAAAACCACATTTTTTTACATTTCAGTAACAAATAAGTCATTTATCCTATCATATAACCTTCATTTCAAGAATTTTTTCATACCGAAAAGGAAATCGACGAAAACCTATGAAATACTCGAAATTTTCTTTACAATTGGCTTAGTCTAGTTATTATTTTGGAGCCGGTACAATTGAAAATCCTACATTGGACTAGAAAAAAATATTAGACAATTTCACTTTACCTCCTAAGATCTTTGCTGCCTGAATCAGTCAGAATCGTCAATCTTTTTGCCGTTTTCATGAAGTCACTGCAAAAATAATCACAGAGAAACAGAATGGATGTAAATTCAGGGCTGAAATATTCATACAAGTTGCATGTTTACAAGTGAACTTTGAAAAGTAACGATTGATAAAATTAAGTACAACAGTAATTGGTACCTGAAGGGCTCTTCTCCAGTTCGTTTGACAGCACCAGAAGCATCGCGGTAGAGCACACGGCTCAACATCTCGGATCTTTCGAGTCCAAACATGTCGGCCAGTTTCTGGTACAGCTCTTCGTAGGAGCTGAGACAAGTGAGGTCTAGGGTGCGCCCTACATCTTCTGACTCCATGAAAACCTTGCAATGGCCTGTATCCAAGCCGAGTTGCCAAGAGAAATCATTTGCAGAAGATAATCCTGGCTGCGAAACCATGGATTGAGATCCACCCAAGAAGATCTTTGCCTTATCCTTACATTCATCTGGCGAATTCTTGCGCGAAAAGTTTTGAGACCACACGTCAGTATGACAGCTTTGAGAGATTTGTTGCTCAGTCAGAATTGGCTGTCCAAAGAGAAGAAACTGATGTCTCTTCACAACATTATCAGATTTCTCCAAACTCTTGTTAGAATTTCCCATGGTGAGCAAGCATGACAAGCTCTCATTTTTCTTGTCATGCTTCATCATCATCAAATTGCCATTAGAAATCCCAGGATGATGCACATCAAGCTGCTGGATGTTATTCGAAAGCAGCCCCAACTGCAACTTATCGTTAAGGTGGAGATCTGAAAGAGATATTCCGAATTGAGCATGCCTGGCTCCCTGTATGCCTGCAGGAGCATTATCGGAAAGACAACACAAGGGGCTGTTGGGCCCGAGGGGGTTGCCACCGGGAAACGACGGTATCGAAAAGTGACCATCAAAGGGGAAGTCCGGGTGTTGAGGAAGCCGCATCTTCTTCCGAGGGGGAGAGAACGGCATCAGAGGAATCACCGGCCTGTTCGACACCAATTCAACCAACCATGGACTAACCCTCTTCACATTCTGTAACAAATCCGGCTCATCCCATGTAACCTGTTGTAATAGCAGCCAAATTAAATAAACTTATGAGTACATTAGCCTTCACAAAAGAATTGTTTAAAGGGATAAAAACACATCTTAAGCACAATCAGATACCAATATTTCAAATAGGAACTACACAAGTCCACTAGCTTGATTGGCTGAATTAACCTATGAACTATGGCAAGTGAATTGTTTGAAAAATTTAATAGATTTACTGAACTTTAATGTTTCAGAGACTTAAAAGCTAGACTGAACATAAAAGAGCACCAGTGTCTACTATTTCACTCCTAGTATCATATCCATAAGCAGAAATGGGAACATTAATTGTCAGTAACATCCAACAACACTAAATCAGAGAAGAGAATAGGGAAAAACACAATATCAATTCCACAATGCTAATAACAACAATTAATCACCTGAAGAAGCCTCCAAGGAGAATTAGGCCAGCGGATAGGATCAACAACTTGAACAGAAGAAACAGTGCCCATAAACCAGCTAATCCTAGAAGAGTCCTCAGTCTCAAAGGCCATCTTAAACCTCATCCCAGAACACCACTGAGTCCTCATAGCAGCCTTAACAGACTCAGACTTGACACAAAACTCAGGAGTACTTGCTCTAGGATAATACACCACCTCAAATGCCTGCCCACTCGCACCCAATCTCACAGCCTCCATCACAGACTCAGGCCTCACTTTCCCCTTCCCACAATTACCACTCAAACCTCCACCATTACAATTAGCATTATTATGATTACTCCTCATAATCTGCTTACTCTCCTCTCTCAACAACACACTTAGAGCCCCATATGGCCCCACACTAGCACCAACACCAGAACTCCAACCTGAGATTCCATCAGATCCAACACCAATCCCACGCTTAGCCCTCCTAATCCCAACACAAAGATCACCACTTTCAGCTCTCAAGAACACAACAGAATCACCAGCAACAAGCTTCTTCTGATTCACAAAAGTACTCCACCCAGTGGTCAACAAGTGCCTCCTTGGTGTCCCCCTATAAATATGCCTAAACTTCCACACCTCACCATGCACATCCTTGGCAATCACGGTCTGAACCGGCGGTTCAGCCGAGTAATCAAGCCGAGGGAAAATAGTCTCAGCACAATACCTAGGAACACTAAACCCCCCACCATTGTTAGCATCAGATTGAGTCAAAGTCTTTGCAAAAGATGCAGGCTTTTCATGATTTTCACCCCCAAGGGAAACACTTTCATTGGATTCACCCTCATCTATGTCTTGACTCCTCAAAGGGATCAACTTTAGCTTGGAGAAGACCTCATCTGTGTCAGGGTCAGCTAGGAATCTGACAGCTGCCACGCGGCAGAGAATGAGAGGTGGGATTCTTAGGGAGGAAGTGAAATCTACAGAGGTGTGAGCATGCTCAGCATGGCCTTGAGGAAAGTAGAAGACTTTGGAGTTTATTGATGGCATCTGAACCATCCCTCCTGCACACGCGTGCCATAGTTGTGGATCCAAGCTTTTCTCACCTTCTTCCTTCATTTTCACTCACTCTTTAGTTTCCTTTCTTCTTCTCACTAATCAAACAGTATCAGAGAAAGAAGAAGAACAATAAGGGGTTGTTAAATATCTCTTTTTTTTTACTGTTTGATCAAAAGCTTGTTGTTCAGTGTTTAAAGTGAAGAGCTTTGAAGCAGAAAGTCTTTTTTTTTAGTAGAAAAAAGCAGAAAGTTTTTACTTTGAAGGAGAGAGATGGGATTTGTGAAGGGTATGAGGGGAAGAAGTAGAAGAGAAAAAGAAGGGACTTTTGTTCATGATGAAAGCAGATTCAGAATCAGAATAATAATAGTAGAAGGTGTCTTCTTTTTTTTGATGATAAAAGCTAAAAGGTTTGGCTTTTTCAGAATCTGTGAGTTCCCAGAAGAAGAAGAAGAAGAAGTGTGTGTGTGTGTGTGTGTGAGTGCTAGAAGAAGAAGAACAAGAGAAGAATCTCTCCCAAAGGAACAACAAGAAGCCTCATCATCTTCTACTTCTTCTTCACATAAAAAGACTTCACCTTTCTGGCTTTGTTTTGTTTTTGTTTTTGTTTTTGTTTTTGTTGTTGTTTTCTTCTTTATATTTTGTTCTCTTTCAGATCTCAAAAAAACACCACTTTTTATTTTCACTCTCTCTCTTTCTCTTTCTCTTTCTCTTTCTCTTTCCCACACACACATACACATCAACTCAACCCCCACTCGCAGGACCTAAGAAGAACACAGTAGTAGTAATAGGCTGTTTAATCTGGGATTAGTAATTAGTAATAATTAATAGGGTTAACTTTCATATTTAACTTTAAGTATGGGTAGATGGTCATATAAATCCCTAAAGTATTGTTTGGCCCGAGTGCCCTCTCTGAAAGTGTACACTAAAGATCATATTTGCGCCTGAAGTATATATAAAGGGTCATAATAAGAAAAGTCATATTTATCACTTTTTTTTATGACTAGTCATATTTATCACTGAAGTGTGTGGAAATGATTTTTTTTAACCATTAATATTTTAACTATAAAAAACAAATATGATTCTCATGCAGAGACTTAAGTGGCAAATATAAGCCAAAATAATAGTACTTAAGAGCATATATGATGCTTAATGTATACTTGGAGGGCAAATATGATCTTAACACATAATCAATAATACTCAACACCCGTGCAAGGGACTTAAGAAGAAAACAGAAGTAGACTATTATTAATACGCTGTTTAATTTGGGATTAGTAAGACTTAATCATGCTTAAAGAACTAAATTAAAATCAGGGGGAATATAATATCATGGATCATTAAGTGGCTCGTGACAAAGGTGGTAATAAAACATAGTGTCACGGTGTAACGTCAGGAAATTATGGAGACTATAATTTCAACTAGGAACATGGAAGCTGTGGCCCCAGCCAGCACACATGAGATACATCAACTGGCATCGGTTAGGAAATTATATATATATGTGTGTGTATTTATATTTTATACAGATATATAATGTTATGTAATGAGTGAACATAATAATTCGTTGTATAATCACATATTGCATGAGGTGGACCCAACCTAACCATGATGGGACCAAGGTAATAAGTAGAGGAAAGAAAAAATGGAACTTGGTTGTATGTGTATGTTTGGAGTGGTGTGGGATGCACGCGCTGTGGAAGAGAGTGGGAGAGGAGAGAGGAGAAGTGAGGGCCCGCGATTTTTTGGTCGGAAAAGGTGAGAGGTGAGGTTGAGTCAGTCTGGTGTCACACTTTTATCACAATAAAGGCAAAAATATTAAACAAAAGGCAAAATATGAGGAATCTTGGGCAAAGATCCGTTTTCTCAGTTAATTATTTATTATTATTAATAACCTGCATAAGCCCAAAAAAAAAATGAGTCCATACGTGAACCAACCTTTGAATTTCACTTTTAACATACGTGAACCAACCTTTGAATTTCACTTTTAACCCTGCTTCATTCTAAATGTAATGATTATTTTATTTTTTAGAGTTTAAGGAGTTTAAACGGTTGATTTAATTATAACATATCTTTTGTGGGTTATTACATTATTTAAATTAATATTTTTTAAGAAATAAAAAATTAGAGGTCAACATGCATGGTAATATATTGAGAAACGAAACAAGTATTCAAAGAAGTTTAGAAACTTTGCACCAATTATGGCACATATGGAACATACAAATCCCTTCCAAATGGGTACTAATGCCCCTTAGAACGTGTCGAGTTCCTAAAACAGATCCTTAAATGTCTAGATGAGTTAATAGTGATGTAATTGATATACTTTTGGTGTTAGTTGATACAAAATCAAGTATTTGAGTTCATTTTGAGGTCAAACCAGAAAATGGACTGAAAACAAGTTAATGTTGATGCATTTGATATACTTTGGTATTAATTGATACAAAATCATGTACTAAACTACCTTTGAGGCCAAATATTAAAAATAAGCTTTGAATGAGTTAATGGTGTTACTTGAAGCAAAATGATGTGTTTTACATATTTTTTTATATTAGTTAAGACAAAACAATGCACTTATGCTACTTTTGGGACAAAACTAGAAAAATTGGCTTAAACCAAGTTAATTGTTATGCTTTTGACATATTTTTTGTGTTAGTTAATACAAAATCATGTACTTATGCTATTTTTGAGGCTAAACGAAAAAAAAAATAAGTTTTAAACGAGCTATGGTGATTTTTGTAAATGATAAAACTTGTTGAATTATATATGAGTGTGCGGTGTGTACATGGTAAGAGGGAGGAGAAAGATCAACAATATAGGGTTTATAGATATATAGATTGTAGTGTTGATGAGTAATGAATAGCATAACTGATTTCACTAAATTATTTGGTCTGGTTCCACCATTTCTATAATTGGAAATAGGCGTGATTTCAAAGTATTTCCTACAAATCGAGAAAGGTACCTAATTGAGGGATTAGAATGGTATATTGGGATACAAAGAAAGCCATGACACATACATACAGGTAGCTAGATGTTTCGCCATATGACATACTCCCACTCCACTACAAGAGTCCTGCTTCTTTACACTATCCATCCACTGTATTTATTATAATCTCAGTCTCGTTCAACCCCACAAATTAACATGTCTAATTTTGATCAAAAAAAAAACAAATTAACATGTCTAATCAATGAAGGTTGAGTTTAGCAAACTGCACCAATCTCTCAACATATTGAATCAATGTTAGAATTTTGGTCAGAAGAGAGTAGTGTCCACATTTAGTATTCACCGATAACTTGAACATGAAAAGATATATATCACGTGTCTCTATAAAATAACAGGCTCACGTAAATAATTAAATTGAATATATTTACTTAATTAGGTAAAAATTGGATATATTCGTTTAATTTGATCAAATCGAATATATCAGTTAAACCAATTAATCAATATCACATTTTTCTAAATATTTTTATAATATTGCTCGTGCCTTCCGTGCTATATTCAATCTTATGTTTGATTATCATTGAGAGTACAACAAGGAGGATAATTTGAAAAAAAAAAAAGTAAATAGGCTATGCATCTTAGACCAAAATTAGCCTCATATTAGGTGAATATTATAATGGTGAGCATGCAGATGCAAGTTGATAGGACGCATGATACAGTGATTAGTAGAAAGAGTGGGAAGTGATTTGCGTGTATGAATTAAAGAAAGAAAGGGAGCCAAGAGAGCATGTGAAACAGTAAACGACACTGAAAGGAACAAAACCAAGAAAAGGATAAGCACTTAGCAGAGGCTACATACGACGACGTACCTACATTTGTATACCGGGAAATTTGCATTCTAGTCCCTGGGAAGGGAAATCAGCAAACCTGCAGTAACTGGGAGGGAATGTTGGTCACTTAACGTTTCAGTAGCAAGTCCTCAAGCCTGCGGTAGCAAGTAGGCACACCCGCGGTAGCAAGTCTCTGAATTTTATCTTGTGTATGTTTTGGGTTTTTATGCTTTCATAAGGGCAAAATGGTCATTGCACATAAGCAAATAATTGCAGGAAAGGCCCAAGGGACTTGATAATTATTTTGGAATGTGTAGGGACCTTCAAGTAATAATTTCCCTTCCCAGGAACTAGAATGCAAATTTCCCTTGTATACCTTAGCTTTCACTCTCCTAATAGTATTACGATTATCTTTATTATTATGATTGTGTTGTGCTCACGAGACGGCACACTTCTTTTACTCCCTTCACTGTTTTGGGTACGATCCAACGCTTTATATCCCTACTCTTCTTCCTTTTTTCTTTCAACCCTCCCAAACCTAATTCCTTCTCTTAACAACCCAATGTACCCCAACAACATTTTGTACAACAACCCCACTTAATTACATCTCATAATTAACCAAACATATCTTTACCTTCTATCCGGCCCTAACTATATGCACAACATTTGAATCATGCATTTATAATTAAAACGAGAGATTGTCCCAATAATTTAAAAGAATTACACCAAATTAAAGTATGTCTTGATGTGTTTGTATATATGTGTCAGAATATTATTTTACAATTGGAAAAACGAAAAACGTAATGTTATGTTATGGTGGCATATGGAGGGAAGCTGAGGGGTGTATTTGGTTGGTTGTGGCAGGCCATAATGAATTAATCAATATATATATATATATATATATATATATATATATATATATATATATATATATATATATATACTCCATCCGGTCCTAAATATAAGACCTAGATGACTTTTTTAGAAAATCCTAAAAATGCCAAAAATAAGTTAATTATAAATTGATTTACCTAATTTTTTCCCTTAAATTAGTTTATTTTACCCATAAACTAATGGAGTATTAAATATGTCATCATTTAATAACATATTTCGCAACCTTAATCTCTCCAAAAAAAAGTTATCTAGGTCCTATATTTAGGACCGGAGGTAGTATATATATATATATTGCCAGAATTCTATATGTATATAGATATTATTGTATGAAACTGTGAGTTGAAAGCATATTATTTTTTGGTTTATTTGAACAGGCAAGATGACAAAAGGGCAATGACCAAAAGGGAAAACACCAGCAAGTACGTTGCTAGATTTTATCTGCTAGCCTGCAACGCATAATAAATAAGGCAAATATAATAATATTAATGAACATTCATAATCAATCTTGACCTCCCAAATTAAATGAACCCCACTCTCCTCACCATTTTTACTATCCAAGTATAAATCCATAAAGCTGTCCACTTTTCTCCGCTAAAATATTATCTTACTCTAATACATATCAATCCGAATGAGCAATATATATTCTAAGTGCGTAGTAAATACTCCCTCCAGTCCTAAATATAAGATCTAATTGACTTTTTTTAAAAATCCTATAAAAAAGCAAAATAAGTTAATTATAAATTGATTTACCTAATGTTTTCCCTTAAACTAGTTTATTTTACCTATAAACTAATGTATAATCTAAAGATATATCAAATATGTCATGATTTAATAGCCTATTTCGCAACCTTAACCTCTCCAAAAAAGTCAATTAGGTCTTATATTTAGGACCGGAGGTAGTATATCATGCAAGAAGAAACTCAAATATATAAACATATAGATAAAGAAAAAATTGAAGAGGCTGCAACACAGGAAAGATAAAAGAAAGTAATAAGTATAGTAGATAGGTATGGCTCAACAGTGAAGACGGATGAAAAAACGCAAGATGCGCATGTTGCTCTTGGTGAAGGGACAGCGTCGGTATACCTGCTTGTAACGTCGACGTAGATAAGTATGTATTATATAATACATAAAATTATTAATGATAATATATATAGATATGGATATACAAGACCATAACAAGCTTATTACAACAACCATTTCACACAATCCAATAAGATATAGTGAAATTATTTTTAATGGGGTGAATAATGTGTGATTATCTAATTCTACCCTTATATTTAATCTATTATACAGTCACACTCTCATCTGCACATTTAACATGCAAAAACAAAAATAAATTTAAACCGTTCTTATCTTGAATTTATTATGTTAATGAATTCTTATAAAGTTAACTGGAAAAATTCTCATGTTACCTCTTATATAATAGACAACCTCTTATATAATAGACATGAATGAGCTATATATATAGATGGAAATGGTGAGGGGAAGAAGGAGAGTGTAGATAAAGGAGGACTGGTTGGAAGAGAATCGACAATGATACCGACACAGAAGGTGTAGACAATTAAGAGACGAAGATGAAAGGATCGGAGGAACAAACACACACGACCTTCCAATATCGTTTGTTTTCAAACGTTGCATCAACTCTTAATATTTTAGTCATCGCACGCCCACGCCCTGTGTCTGGTTGAATATGATGTAAAAGTGCTTTATTTTATTATAAGCATTATTTGGTAAAATATTGGATCACCAATGTCCTTATTTGGGTCCATCGGAATTTCCAAGCAGTACCCATCATTTTTGGTGTTTGATGACTCAGTCAAAATCCAATTCATCCATGCCATTTAAATTCCTAATTATATACTGCTGTCTAGCTATATCAAATATTATTTTAACTGTTATGTACTATGTGTAGAGCTGTTACCAATCATAAATAAAAGGAGTTTAAATTTGCTTGATGTTATTACAAGCATGGAATGAAATAGGGGTAACTGGCGTGAGAATGCTGTAATGGATATAGACACGTGGTTAAAAAAATACTACCTCTAGTCCTAAATATAAGACCTAATTAACTTTTTTTTTTGGAGAGGTTAAGATTGTGAAATAGACTATTAAATCATGACATATTTGATATATTTTTAGATTATACATTAGTTTATAGGTAAAATAAACTAATCTAAGAGAAAAAATTAGGTAAATCAATTTATAATTAACTTATTTTGCTTTTTTATAGGATTTTCTAAAAAAGTCAATTAGGTCTTATATTTAGGACCGGAGGAGGGAGTACAAGACTTTGATGACTTATTTTTCAAGAAAATTAAATGGCATAAAATTATTTGAAATGGTTATTATGACATTTTCAAAGAAAATCATTACTTGGTAGCCAACCCCAAGCAAAAATAAGCTGCAAGAAGCAAAACTAAGCTGCTAATAAATAAGCTAGTTTTTTAAGCGTGATAAAGTATACTTGGATGGCCATTAAAAAAAGTTAACATATTTGGATAATAAATGTAGAAAAACTAATTTCATAAGGTGTAAATATGAAGAAAGGAAGAAATTGTAAATTTGAAAAGAATATCTTTAACGATCTCTATTGTCATTTTAACCTAGTAATCATTTTGTCCATATATAAACCAACCCCAAGCATGCTATAATAATGCGCCCAAATGGCGGCAAAAGTTTCCAACTTCATTCCAAAGATGCAGTTAAACTTAAAACAATTGAAGACTGAAGTACATACTTGCAACTGTAAATAAATTAAATATCATGATTAAATTCATGAGAGAAGGTGACTGTGTTAGTGAGTGAATATGGGGGAAACTTATTGATGAATGGTGCAGGCGAGAGAGGGATGTTTGTTTGTTTGGAATCAAGTTTTCATGTGGAGAAGGTAGGAAGGACTATGAAGTAGCTAGGAAAGATTGGAATAGGGTGTAGGGTGGGAGTTGAATAAAAGAAAGGTCCCATAATGGGTCCACATCCTGCTGGCAAATGGATGGCCCCACCCTACATTTAATTTAATGAAATAACTTACCCCTTTTATTTAATCAGAAACATTAATGATCTCACCACTTAATAATGTTTCTCTATAATCTACTTGCTTTTTTTTGGCCAACTCTATAATCTACTTGCTTTTTTTTGGCCAAAGGATAATATCATTAATAAAAGACAGATTACATACGTTTAGTACCCAGCTAGAGTACATACAAGAAGAGACACTGTGTACCCTGCACTAACAGAGTACAACATGGCTCACCAAAATACATAAGCATAAATATACTAGCTGAAACCAAAATATAAAGACACCAAGCTAGACTCCAAATCCTAATGCCGATCCCTATCCATTGTGGGTAGACGGTGGGGGAGTAGGTCTTCCATCCTATCATGACCGAATGATAAAGCAATAGAAGGTGGTTGTCCAAAGACATGCTCTCCCGAGCCCACCGACTTTGATGCAAATGCTGCATACTAGCAGCTCCATTCTCACCTCCATGGAGGTGAAGAGACCTCTGAAGTTTGTGACCAAACTCCATTGGAATAAAGATCATGTAAGAATTTAGCCAACACCCAACACAAACAAAATTAACCCACAAGTAGAACAGGTAAAACCATAAATAACAAGACACACATAGAAACTTTAAAAACAAGACACATATCCTACTAACATCTACTAGGGGAAACCAGGACTCCACAAGCTCTATTTTAGGATCCCCCAAACCCAAATAGAGCGCTAGCTTAACTATCATGGCGGTTTGGTGGCTGTGGACCAGCCACCAGAACTCTGAAAAAGATCCCCACCGACCACCATCTTGGCCAGATTTGGGAGCACCAGCTCCACCCAAAGCTCTAGATCTGCAAACACCTCTGACTCATAGATCTGGGCTGCCTCTCCTTTGACCTTCAGCTCCACCACAGTACAACCATTTCCAGACTCCTTTCCTCCTTTTGAAGCCGCCGCTTTCCAAAACTCGTTACCCACAGCCGACCTCCGGTCGAAGATCCAACCCCGTCCACGTCCCTCACCGTCAAAGACCTCCCTTTGACCGCCGCCCCGCGAGCACCTAGCACCGAACGCCACCATCGCTACCTCCGAGAAGACACTGCTACGTGGAGGAGGAAGGGCTAGACTACAAGCGCACAAGGCGCTACTTACCACCCTCACAAGGAGGTACAAATAAGAGGAAAAGCTTTAGAGAGAAGGAGGACCCTCTCTCTCTAACTTTCCTCTAAAGAACCGCAGAGACTGTCGCAACTCTATAATCTACTTGCTACGACCTACATTTTTGTATCATTTTTATTTTTATTTAAGTGCTTATATCATCTTTTGTTAGTACACATTGTTTATATGCAAAAGCTAACAGTGCTGATATAGTAAGGTTACAAGAATTTATAGTATAACTTGGTAAAACAATGATTGAATTGAGAAATAATATCACATAAGTAACGATATCAAATTGATAAGAAATACATAAATTAACAAAGGGTTTTCCCATAGCATGAATGCCTCTCTACCGGGTGTTGAGCTATATAATGAATTCATATTTGGCCTGAGATGAACTAAAAGACAGATCACAAAATAATGTCATCCAAAAACGACGTCGCTTTCCTCCTGACAATAATCACACACTCCATAGCCCTTTCCTTCATAATTTTGTTCATTGATAGATAACACAACCAGCTGACAATGAGCTTTTCAAAGGAGAAGTCATTGTGTGTGTGTGTGTTTGTGTGTGTGTGAGAGAGATAGAGAGAGAGAGACAGCATGATAAGTGAAGGAGAAAAAAGGGGTTATGTTAGAGAGGAATCTGTGTCGTTATGGTATCTGCCTTTAAGTTGATTGTCAAGTTTTAGGCCCATCAGCCCCACTCCCCACATGCATCTTCTCCCCCATATCACTCATTCACTCCTAACAACATCCCCACTGTCATTCTCTATGTGGTTTTAAACACTATATATAAAATTACACATCTTTCCCATGCAAAAAAAAAAAAAAAGAAAAAAGAAATAGCTAAGGGGCCACTGGCATGATGATTAGAAAGGGTGAGGTATGACACTCCCCCGCGTTCTAGGTCCTGAGTTTAATCCTTAGCGGCTCTCGTTGGATAAACTCTGAATTAGTCAATACCAAAGGGTGCCAGATACTGGAGAGTCTAAATAAAAAAGAAAACGAAAAAAGTTGTGTTGAAGATGCCCCTTCTCTCACATGCATGAAGAACGCACCAATTCCTTAGAGATTTAGATAACTTGCACCAACCAGTCCAACTAATGAAACTATTTTTCTACCCGTCTCCTCCCTCTTTCAACTATTTTTCATCTATATACATACTGTCATTTTGGTCCGAAGTCATTTCAATAGCTGACTCTTAGCAATACTAATTAAGTTACACCTTGTTAGCTTTCTATTAATTTTGTGTGCTTTATTAATGTACTTCTCGTCCATTTTTTACCTTTTCATTTAACTTCCTCTATTTTGATTTTTCTCGCTTTGTCGACGTATCCTGGTTTCGTTAAGAAGAAGGCATACAATACAATCGGCAGCAACAACACTCCAAGTTTATTATGATCGTATGTTAGATATTATTTTACAAATTAATTACTATATATATTGTTATATCAGGATATTCTGAAAATAATTGTATAGGAGTATATCCTATAGGTTCGATTATACTAAGCTACCTCCGGTCCTAAATATAAGACCTAGATGACTTTTTTTTGGAGATGTTAAAGTTGCAAAATAGTCTATTAAATCATGACATATTTGATATATTTTTATATTATCTATTAGTTTATAAGTAAAATAAACTAGTTTAAGGGAAAAAATAAGGTAAATCAATTTTATAATTAACTTATTTTGCTTTTTTTATGATTTTTCAAAAATGTCAATTAGGTCTTATATTTAGGACCGGAGAGAGTAGTAGATATTTTAGATATTAGAATATCTCCACATATCCGACCCACACGTTTGATGCACTCTAGGTTTGGTTTAAGGTAATAATTTAGCCTAAGATCATTATTAGCCTTGATGAAATGTCTTTTAAAAATACGGACACTTTATAATTGCACATCCTAGTCTAAGTAGATATAGTGATAAGTCGTTCATAGTTCATTCATATATACTCCTTCATATAAAGGAATTTCCTATTTGAAAGAAAGTATTTCTAAAAGGCCATCACTGTAGTACCTATCTTTCAATCAAACAATATCTATCATTGGTTTATGATTCTGTCTTCAGATCAAATTACATGCGAGAAGTATTTATAATTTTAAGTCATCTGCTATTTACTCTAAATTTGGTAGAAATTCTATATACTTATATGATTTTATAATTAGGATTTATCCAACATGCAGATTCTCTTTATCACGCCAATCATTGATTTTTATTACTTATAAGATCGATTTTAATGTTTTAGGAGAATGTCGTTGATGAGGAGGGACTCACAATAGATAATGAGGCACTTTGGACGAACTTTTAAAATTTGTCAGCGTACCCTTAAAATCATGCAAGAAAATCTATAATGCCCATCATGCAAATACAAGACATTGTTGTATACTAGCCTGCAATTAGATATTTAGATGACAACAAGGTGCTCAAATCCTCACGGCTAGTTTTGTGTAAATTCGTTTGAGTAGACGAGTATATATATCTAGATGAAAATCTGCATTTCTGTTAATCAAATACTACACCAGAACAGGGAAAATATCAATTTTCCTTTTGCATAGGCAAAATGTCTTATTATGAATATGAACCTCCATTTAAAATTTTTTTATCCTAGTTAATCGAATTTTTTTTGGATGTAGAACCATATATTAGAAGCCACCTCACTATCTTTAAGTAATCGCCATTTATATAGATGCAAACATAAAATCATTTATTAATAATTCATTAAATTAGAATAATTCATAACAAATACATCCAAAAATTTGGAAGTGTAAAGCTATCTAGTTTTAATTATATCTTTATCATTAACCATCTTTTAATGTAACTTTCCATTTTTTGGGTAGAATCAAGGTCGCCCTCATGCACTTTACACATGAGATTAATCCATTTTTAAACTTATGTTAAATGCATTTATCAGTTTTGAACTTATATACTACTTATATTTTGACAAAAAAAAAAAACTTATATACTTCTTAATGTGGGGACCGGGGATGAGATTTCCCATCACTCCAAGCAAACGCCTCAAACCAAACATATTGTTAATTGTCATTTTTAATTTCATTCCATTTCCACTCAATGAGTCCTTCAATCCAACTCCATATCATAAGCTCCTTCCCATTTCTTAATATAAGGTGTTTGAATTTTTCGAAAAATAGCGAGAGAAGTAAAATAATTACATATACATTGATTTCTCTAAGCTTTTCTTCCAAATTAATTAGCTTCTTAAACTCAAAAACTAATGTATGAATATGCACATATATTATAATTAAGTTCATTATGTAGCATCCGTAATCTATAAATTAAAAACAATCAACTAAATCTTATAGTACGAAGGTATAAGGCAATATCTAATATACCAACTCAAGATCTTCTTGTTAGCAACGATTTCATGGAGTCATTCAATCAAAACAACAATGAACTGGGTCCCTTTATTCACAATCACAACTGAGAATAATTTGATTATTCCCCTGTTTGGGTTATCCAGCCAGCATTCTTTGGTCCTCCCATGAGTATAACTATTCAACTTTAATTTTTTAAAACCAAGATAAATAATCTAAAGATGAAAATGAGGATAGCACCATATTAATTTTTTTTGTGAGAAAATTAATCAGAACATTCTCACTAATAAAATTTTTGGTAGGGGACTTTTCCCCGACTTTCCCAAATCAAGTTGCTTGATTATTGAAAGATTATAACATTATGCATGTAATTTTTAAATCTTGACAGATACTGACCCATCAATGCACACACGTTCTTTAATCAGATTTCTACTTCACTGGGATGAAAACTTTAGTGCAGGGTTGTCCAAAGGAAAAAATATAATTTATTTTTAAAAAATGGCTAGATTTTTTACAGATAAAAGGAAAAAATATTATTCTTAGGTTTAAAAATTTAGGACCCTTCCCATGTTCGAAGGTAAATGTATGATTCTAGAGTTAGGAGACCAAATATATGCAAAAAAAGCATGCATTGTTTTGGAGGTTTTTTAATATGAATGGGAGTTCGAAGAAAAGAAAGAGAATAGGGGTCAACGATTAAAGATGATGCGATATGTCTCATTTAGATGAACAAATCCACATGCAAACGAGTGTTCTTGGGTTATATTGACTTACATTTAGCAAGAGTTAGCTAGTGATTGGTATTTTTTTTGGCCAATACGCTAGTGATTGGTATTGGAACCATACTTTACTAGAAGTATCGATTGGTATTGGAACCATACTTTAAGTATCGGTTGAACAATACTCTATTTATTTCTAAATATAAGACTTAATTAAATTTTTTGGTTAAAGTATGTTTTTGGTCCTTTAACTTTAGACAAAGTATGTTTTAGTCCATTAACTTTGAAAAGTGTGTTTTTAATCTCTTAGCTTTGGACAAAGTCATGTTTTAGTCCCTTAACTTTGAAAAGTTTGTTTCTAGTCATTTCAAATTATGCTAAAGTATATTTTCAGTCCCCTAACTTTGCACAAAGTCGTGGTTTAATCCCTTAACTTTGAAAAATGTGTTTTTAATCTTTTGAAGTTAACACCGTTAACTTATCTAACGGAAAATGTTCATTAGGTAAAATTAAAATGCTTATAAAACATTAGAGTTTCATTTATTTTCTTATTCATAATATTTTTCAGTCTAATAATAGTAAGTCAACATTTTAATATTTCTTGGCCAGCATCTTAAATTTATATTGTCAACATTTTTAGTTAGAGAAATTAATAATGTTAATTTGAAAGGACTATACACAATTTTCAAAGTTAAGAGACTAAAACATAAATTTGTCCAAAGTTAAAAGATTAAAAACACACTTTTCAAATTTAAGGGACTAAAACATGACTTTGTTCAAAGCTAAGTGACCAAAAACACACTTTTCAAAGTTACAAAGACTAAAACATGCTTTTGTCCAAAATAAAGGATAAAAAACATACTCTAGCCTAACTTTTTAAGAAAAAATTATGAAAGTTAAATAAATTATTTATAAATTGATTTTCTTGATTTTTTATCTCTACATTAGTTTATCTGATTTATAAGTAAGTTGTAATAAATTAGTTAGGAGAACCAAGGAAATATATGCTTTAATCTGCCTTCATTCCCTTCTTGCACTCTTCATCAGCCATGTAAGGACTATATATGGATAGAAACAACCTAGTTTCTTCATGGATAAGCCCACCACAAACTACTGCTATTACCTTTCATTCTACAAACTCTCATAAAAAGAATGAAGCTAATCAAACAATATCATTACAAGGGCAATAAGAAAACAATTAAACATGGAGGATCCTGTTTAAAGACTACTATGTTAACCCTGAAAATAGCCCCTAACATAACATTACACTAGCGGATTTCTGAAGGTTTTGAAGACAAAGGCAGCACAGAACCTTGATCAGCTTCACTGGTAGCTTTGTTTCTCATCTCCAAGACCTTTTTGTGACAGTTAGAGTGCAATGATGCCACAAAAGTTGGACTCGCAGCAGGCCGGTATTCAGGAAAGAGGCGGCCAGACCGGTATCGTACCCCACATGCATTGCATAAGGTTTTCGGTCCCATAGGTCCCTCCCTCCACTGGGGGGTCTTTGTAATGTGACAATGCAGGCATTTTCTTGGGATGATTGGCTCCTTCCATGATCTCTTCATACCAAAGAGATCCTTTTCTGTTCCCTTTTCTTTGAGACCACAAGATGCCTTCCAAGTGAGGGATTTTTCAGAAGTTGATTCAGCAGCAGCTGCTCTTCGAGGTTTTCGGAAAGCTTGTGGAGAAGAGATGAAAGGAACTGAGAGTAGAGGGCTGCAGCTTGAGAGAGGGCGGCGTTTGCTGCGAGCTCGCTTTTGGATGGCAGGCTGATCAAAGGCATTCTCTCCTGATGAAGAACTGCTGCTTTCAAAAACTGAGACTGGACTGTAGATTTGGAATTGAAGAAAATCCTTGCTGTTTGAAGTGACCTTTGGATTTGGAATGGTTTTCACAAACGTCACTTTAGTGGTCTCTGGCTCTTGTTCTATTGGGGAAAACTCGGCACGCTGCAATACCAAATAATTAAATACACAAGAAAACAAAAAGAAAAGGATCAGATGCAACATAAACAAGAAAGTAACTTATCTGGAAATTAATGGAGTGACGTATAACCCCCCACAAAACAATCACAAAAAATAGTGATGGGGCAAAGAGGAACTAAGCATACATATCCCCAGAGCTCAACACATGAGAAGAAAATTAGTGTTCTAAAATCAGACGGAGTACAGTCTCACTTCTAAATTAGTGTTCAAAAACCAGCTGAGGAAGACTAGTTGCACCAGCCTCATTACCAACATAAATAGTTTCTTGAAAATAGATTATTGCATAGACAGGAGGGTATTTGGGCAAGTGGAGCATTAAAAACTTTCTCATAACTTAATAATTTATTTGACATCTTGTCACTGTCCATAATGAGAAAAGACATCAGGGGCGCACTAAAAAGAAATTGTCTTGTTGCAACAATAGCTTGCTGCTTTTCATGCACTTGAGGTACACCGTGAAAACACAAGCAGAAACAGCTAGCTTGCAACAGAAAATTGCCTGATTATCCTGCCCATTTAGTAATGCAGGAGAACCAAATCCCTACCACTTGAGTCTCTCTAATGTTTTTCTCCTAAATAACACCAATATCGCTCTGCGAATATTTTCTTGTGCAGGCATGGTTTTGATGAACAGTTACCCCTACCTGCTACCTTGAGGTCATTTCAGCAAAGGGTTGGAGTAGTTGGATGTTATACTTATCCCACTAAAACTACCTGAAAGTTACCAAAATTTCTCTCAAACAGTCCTTATTCATCTCTGCTTGCGGTAAAATTCCTACACAGAATCAATCTAATCTTCTCAGAGAACCACAGTAAAGAAAAGAATGAATTCTAGTCAAATATTTTGACTAATTGACACGGATACTCAACTACAAGAACTAAACTATAAGTCATATCGCACTCTAACTGATGACTATATTAAAATCCAACTAACTCAAGTCAGCCATTCCCAGAAATTGAACAAATTCTTCAAATCGGTACATTCACCTTGTTTCAGTTTCAAACGATACATGTGTAAAAACTAAGCAACCAAACACAGGTGCACTGCATTCAAATAAAAGCAGGACTTCACCTGATCAAAACTGCAAGGAAAGGAACAACATGCCAGAAATTAACATTAGAGGTAGCGGATAAACTCACAGAAGTAGACATTCTCTCATGTTTTGGATTGCCTTTTCGAGTTTTATCGCACACGCCCAAAGGTGCCATGGAGAGGACATCATAACATGGCTCTTCAACATGATTAAATTGGGCATCCCAATCTTCTTCCACAGCTTCAGGTTCCACATCTTCGAGCGGGAAGTCAAAGAAGTTGATGACATCATCGAAATTTTCATCCGAAAGACCATTAAAATTCTTGTCAAAAAACCAAGAATCCTTCATGCTATTGATATCCTGCATCAAAATATCATCATTACACACACGGAAAAAAAGAAAATGAATGACAGATGCTGTTTCCTTATGCACATATTTAGCAGAAACTACTCAAGAAAGAACTACAAAAAATAATGCATCATTGTTTAGAAGTCCAACTATCTGACACACAATTATAAAAGTAGCAAAAAGACCAAGAGAAGGCTAGAGTAAAAATTTACCCAAAAATTCCAAACGTGAGTATTCTAGAAGCAGAAAGTTGCTAAATGATAAGAATTCCTAAAAACAAACTAGTCTTGTATCATATACCAATACCATTCAAAGAAAACATCAATTTAACAAGTCATATCATCAAGAAAGCAAAAACCACAATCTTCTCTCATTGTAACCAAGGAGAGCTCATAAAGCAAAATGCCTTTTCAATAGTATATGTACATATCATATCCCCAGTCCACCATTTAAATGCAGATAAAAATAAAACAAAATTATAAAAAAAACCATATCCAGATATTGTACCATTTTCAAATGTACCAGTCCTTATATGCTAGAAATTAAGGTCCAACATACATTATAACCTCTAATACACTCAAATTAAAGCTCAATGCAAGCAGATAATGTAAACCCCTTTTTCATAAACATAAAAAAATCCAAAAAATACATAAACTGCATGCAACTTAACACTTTGTGACACAAAATAACTAAAAAGAGCTAGAGATAAAGAAAAAACATAATGGGGATATTAAAGTTTGAAACTTTATTGCACCCCACATAAGAAAATGAAGGAAAATCATCAAATGAAGAAAAAAAACACAAAAAAAAGAACTTTGAGTATGAAACTCAAAAATGAAACCTTGAGAGACTAAAAGAGAGAAGAGAAAAGCATTGAGAAGTGTTGAGAGATAGTCAAAGTGAAGTCAGAAAAGCTTCTTACAGAGAGAAGAACACATTCATGGGATGGGAGACAAGAATGGTGATAGAGTGAAGATTTTTTTTTTTTAAGAAAAATGATTTTTTTTTTATTTTTGTTTTTTTTTTTTGAATTTGGTAAAATTTAATTAGGCATTTATTTTGTGTTGCTGAGATGGAGGGTACTTTTCTTTGGCAGAAGATCTTGACCGTTTATTTTTAATGGATGATGTCGATAATGTTTGTGTTTTTTTTTAGACCATGAGACAAAAGGTGAATATGATGTTTTTAAGCGGCATATTTTGGTCACATTCATTACTGAAATTTGATTTTTTTTTCTTTGCTTTGCAGTGAAAATTTCATTTATTGTGACAGATTGACAGTAAATAGAAAGCGCATGTCCTGCCTTTTTTTGCTAAATTAATTCTATAAATATGGTATTCATTTACAGAAAAAGTATTATAATGATCAAAAGACATTTTGCTTAATTAAGGAATGTAAATGAGCCACTTAATTATATTATATTTTTGGAAATTATTGGATTATATGTTAGTAAAGTCAAATAAACTAATTTAAAGAAAAATTTTAGGTAAATCATTTTATGAGTAATTTATTTTGTTTTCTTATAATCGTATTTTTCAAAAAAGTCAACTAGATTTTCTATTTAGAAATGAATCATAAATAATTGTTTGTCATTAGTTTTTAACCATAATAGAAGAAAAATTGCTTTCACTAAATGAAACTTATTTAGTGTGTATAGAATTTAAAACAATAAGTTGAATTGTTATATTTTAGGAATTACATAACCTTGAGAACAAAAAATACTGCACAATTTTATCAATTTACATAAACAAACAAAAAATAAATGGTTGTGAATTGTTTATTTGTTTCTTGTAAATTTATATTTTTATTAGTTTTTTCTCCAACATGTATTTTTATTTTTATTAGCTAGCTCTTTGAAAAGGTAACGAAGAAATAAGATGGTTGTTTCAAATGAGGCAGCAATGCGCAAGAGACATGGATCTATACACATTGTTTATAGTAAAAATTATTGAAGGAGAATAGTTAGATCTAGGAGCCAAAATAAATAATACTCATTTTTGAATGTTTGTGTCAAACACAAGCATGAATATATTGATTGAGGCATCACAGTCACCGACGGTGCCCACGGTATGGACGAGAATTATTGCTTTGGCAAGGCTCTGTTTGTTATATAAATATATTTGAATTTTGAAAACTTCCATAGCGTTTCAAAAAGCAAAATGGAAACGCTCATATGTTTTTTTATTGAAACACATGGTAATACTTCTTCAAGTAAATGTTTATAGAAGTGATTTTTACCCCAACACGTTAACAAACGTGTGACAAGTGTTATGGTGAAATGCTATTTTGATAGAAACTTCAAACTTGTTCAGATAATGTATTGAAACCAAAAAGATAAACTTGTTTCCCCCATTGAAACCACTTCTAATTCTAATTCAAGTCATTTTTCATCTAAAAGTGATTAAATATTACAAAAACATACTATGTTTTCTATCAAAAACATTTAAAAGAGAGAGTTTAGGCCAACTGACCAAACAAGTATAGTGATTTGTCACTCCTTTGACTCCCCATTTGTGCGTACCAAACGCATCCTAACAAAGTAACAATGCGTAGGGATGCAAATTAAGGGTGGGCCCATGTTGTTTGGTGATAGGCCAAGAGATAAGTGAGAAGTCCATTGCATGAAAGTTGGCCACTTGATTACCTCCCTCCATGTCCACTCTCAAATCATTGGCTTTTCTAAATGCATTATTAACAAATTTTGTTTCTGAATCAAATTAACATCTTTGACTTGTAGCTACTAAACATAGTCTATCCACTTGTAGAAACTGTGTTGATTGTTGAATTGCCTGTTTTTACTTAGATGGAATAATTTCTAAAACTATATACTTTCATGTAGTTTGTCATACTGAAAGAACAAACTATGAATTTCAACAAAGTCAGACAAAATTTGTATTTAGGATATTTCTATTTGGAATGTGAATTTGATGTATAGAATCTCTCAAGTCCCACAATTTCCTATTGAAGAGTAACCTTTTATATCTTAGCCTTCCAAATTCTCCTCCTCATATTTACAATAAGAAGGAACAAAAGGAGGAAGACCAAAGTGATTAGTGAAGGAAGGAACTTCCAGTTGGATATGCTTGCTATGGTTTCCCATCTTTCCTGTAACAACCAAGAGAAAAATCATGCACAACTATACAAAACAAGTAATATTGCACATAAGACTCTGAAGAGATTGTACCTCTATAAATTTCTGTGATGTATTTTTGTGTTGATTGGAGTAAAGCTTTCTTGCATATTCATATAGCTCTAAGTCAAGGTCATTAAGAAACCGTATCTGCTGAAGAACTGTATCTGAAACCTGAAGGCGTGCCTGGCAAAGGGCACATTACAAATGGCAAGTCAACACCCCAGAAGTAGGCCATAGAAAATTGCACCAAATTATAAACAGTATATATTTCCATGTACATGATGATAGAAATGCATATCATGGGGTCTATTAGATGTCTAAATCCTCTCATTCATGCAGACAGAATGGCACACCAAATAATGCCATGGCACCCCTCACACCTATAAATATACCTGAGTTGAAAATTTCACTGGGGATATTCCCTTCAAAGACTTGGTGCGTCGTTGAGTCTGAGACTTCCATAAACTAGAAATACAGTCTTTATAAGTTCCCGTGAGGTCTTCCATAGTCATCTAAAATAAAACAACAATCCATATAATTGTAGTTTAAGACAATTAACAGATAATATCTGACATCAAACACCATTAAAATTTATTCTATCCAAACAGGCTCACTTCTGATTTTGTAGCATCAGTGGGAGAAATATCACTAATTGTGCTGTCTAGGGTTCCATTCTGTATTGAAGCAAGAGGTGCAATAAGAAAGGTTTCCTGACTTAAACTTCATTGACTAGATCTCTGTGGAAAGATATGCTTCTTACCTGATGTTTATAGTTACCATGTTCAGAATTGGAAAGTGAATTGTGCCCTGCAATACAAATACATGATCAATGCAATCTCACCAAAAAGATACAACAAAGTATATAAGACTATAAATGTCAACACGGAAACATCGCACGAGTTTCAATGCAAAAGAAGATCCTTGAAAAACCCACCCATACATATCAAAGAGCATGTGGGATTAAAGGTGCTATAATCACAGCTCCAAATTCTGTGACATGTCACTTGACTGTCTGACAAACCAAACTAACCTGTTTTATGAACACTGATTATGCTAGCATTTGGTGCTCTCAGCTGCGATATCACTTGAGCACCAACAATATTTGCAAACATTGTGGCAGATTCTTTGTGCTCCTCAGTCAGACCAACGTATAACATATCATCTAACCTCTTCTACAAGAATTACAGACATATAACTCAAGAAGTGGTGAGTTATTTATATGATGCTGAAAGAAAATTTCACAACCCACTTAACTTATTCATTACCTTTGCAACTTGAAGCACATACTTGCCAAGAATCTTATACTTCTGTACACAGTGGCGCACTTCATGTGATTCTGCTACATTAGAATTATTTGTCAAACCTGCAACCTGTCAATTGAATTAGTCCACCAAAATAACAGAAATTAAAATATGGTTAAAAAAATGCTAACATAGATAAAGTTTTGGAAATTCCAGAATTTGAGTCATTGAAATATACTTGAGGGCTTAAATTCACATAATATAATGTATAACTAGACTCATGAACTCTCTATGCCTGTACTATAAGCTAAGTACTATGCTAGTTACCTAGTTGTATACAGGGTGCTAATTTATCCACTAAAACATTGGAAGAAGGTTTTCACAACCCATCCATTTCAAAGCCCAACAACAAAGTTGGCAATAATAAAGGGTTTTTCCACCAGTAAAATATCTGCCTACTGTTTTGGCAATGGTATATGAGAAGATGTTAGAATTCGAAATGATATATACAGTGAAAAAGAAACACATTCTAGTACCTGGAATGTGGCTCCATTATGTATAATATCCTCCACTACAGGATGATTGATGAATTCATGCAATGGCATTGCAAATTCTTCCATGTCATAGGAATTATTAATTTTATTGATAGCTCTATTTTGCCTCAGATCCCTCTGTCTCATAGAATGAACAAAAAATACCTCATTAAATGAAATTAAATAATGTATCCGATTCAAAGTTGATACATTAGCAAACAACATGGCAACAGCTATCAATAATCAGCACTTGACAGAAATAAGTGAAAGAGTCCTCCTCGATCAATGATCTCAATAAGAGTCATTTTCAGAAATGCATGTGTTGATAAGCTAATTCTCTTTCTAGTTACCAACACTGATCTACTATTGCGCATTGATAACATTCATTAACCCCTGAGTATAAAGTTCATACATTACAGTAAAACAATGTGCTTCTTAATCACATGATAATAAGTTGCATGTATAAGCCAGAAAAGATTATGTACCAATTGATAACATTCAGAAATAAAATGAAATGGTGAACATACCCTTTCAAACAGGTCTTTCCTCATCCATGGAACCAGATACTTCCAGGGCCAGACAACGAGTGTGCTTACTCCTTTAGACTTAGAGCGCAGGCGCTCAGATCTACGAGCTGCAGATGTCAAATTTGGAAACACCAAAAATCTAGCCGCAACCTCTATTGAGAATTCATAAGTACTAAAAACACGACTAAGAGGATCCCTAAGTATGGTGATCACAGAAGTTCTCTCCCTTGGAATTTTTGAAATGATGCTAAAGTCATCATGTGTAGCTAAAAGTCGGCAGTCAGGTTTGCTGCAAATTTATGAAAATAATAGCAATCAATTGATAATAAACAGATGACAGAGTCTATGATGGATTTTGTAGGCCATACATGGGCTCAACTACAGAAAATACTATGGATGAAAAAGCTATGGCATTCAACAGGCAAATATGCTATAAACAAATAGGAGTTTGTTCAGTTAGCATTCTATACAATGGAAGTTAAGTTCTATTAATAGAAAGCAATAGCCCATGAGATGAAAATATTCTAGTATGACAGAAACATCTATAAGTTTGAGTAATAAGGTTCTACAACAGGCAAAAGTAATCGCTATAACTTTTTATAAGCGCAATTTATTTTTAACAGTCATAGAAGCTTTTGGAAGCAATCACTAGGGTCTCAAAAGCTTTGAGAATTTTGCTGTCAAAAACTACTGCAGGAATAAAAATTGTCAGCATTTCTAGCATATGCAGAACTTGTCAAAAGCTGCTTATAGGAATAAAATTTGAAAAGAGACAATAATTTTCTTAAAAATAATTGTAATGTACTCTGATTTAAGATAGAAAGTTAGAATGAACCTTGGATCAAAGCGCATCTTATCATAAGAACGAGGGCATTCAAGAAAGCTAGGATACAGCTTCTTCAAGAAACTACAGACACAACACACCAACAAAAACATAGATCAAATAATTTGTCAAGAGGCATGTCTAATCATCCTCAGATACCAAACTGGAACTACATATGATTACCAATAATAATATGTGCGTCCTCCTGTTCTTGGAATGTGGAGAAAAAATAGCAAATCTCTTAGTGTGTGATTATCCTCTCTAACTTCCTTGTCAAGTGAAGAGTATGTCCAATTTCTCACAGCTTTCTCACAATCTCCAAAATCATTTTTTGTGAAAGAGCCATTCACTACAACAATATAAATCAATATCAAACAAAAAATAATATCATTAAAAAGAACAAAATCTAGTGACTAAACATACAAATGTGATACCTAGTACAAAAAGTGTCAGCAACACACAACATCTCAGACTAAGATCCATCCACAAATGTCCTACTCCTGTAAGAGCAAAAAAAAAACACCAAAAAAAAAACAACACATTGAGTAAATACATAAAAAAATAAATAAATGAAATGCATTACAAGGCAGGTAATGAGAAAAATTACTATTCAAAATCCTAAACAAACACATTTGTTCTCCAATTCAAGCCAATGTAACAATAAAACTAGATAAGAGCAAAACTCATCTACACACCAATGATCAAAGAAGCATCATATTATTCATTCAACATTTACATTCACAGTTGGGCCCACATGTATATGCCTTAGGAGCTTGTGCTCATAAGTTTTCTCAAAACAATGTTGGGACTTAAGACGACAGACCTCACAGTCAGTTTGGTGGGGCCCACTTAACAAAAGGGATGCTGAAAATCACAGTCCTGAAGTTTCTGCATGAAACAAGTGTAAAGTTTGAGACTTTTTCAGAAACAAAGATTGACCCTTTATTTTATAGGGCCTCCTTACTTGAAAGATGGTGGCTTTTTTTGATAACCATGTTGGTGGTGTGATGACTAGTGTTCGTTTTCCTTCTGGTTTCAGAGGAAGGAGAAGCTGAGGAAGATGGACAAATTGGGAAACATGAAAAGAGGAAGGGTATAATTGTAAATTTCCTGATTAAATCCATGTTATTAATATAAATAGAGTTTCGTGAATTGATACTCCAGTGTCTTCTTCTTATAGCAAAAAGTTGTTTTCCTCTCATTTTATTTTTCAATTTAAAACTTACAATCACAAACATTGATTACTTATTTAAAGGTGGTTTTTTACAAAATAAGTTAAAATCCGCGGTTGTTTTGAAGTCATATAAGGGATAGTTATAAAAGCCGGATTGGAAAATGGCTTCGGGTCATGGATCAACATGGTCGAACCACTCAAACCGATAGTTGGACCGACGGTCAAACAGACAACCGTTGAGCTGAAATGTGAAACTGTGAAACGGTCTTCTGGTCCGGTTCTTCCAACTTCACATTTGTTAATTGAATTTTCTGCATGCACAAGGGTGTGGGATCAAAACTTGTAGTAATTAAAGATTATGAATCACTCATACTAATCCGGCAGATTAAGATGCACATTTCTTACTATATAATACTTGTAGTAATTAAAGATTATGAATATTTTAACCTTAATCCCGCGCCAACCTGTGAACCATTTTTGTGTATGTATATGGCCTGATGTCTAAAAAGTGTACAGAGAAAAAAAAATGTCTTAAGATGAACCTTTTGCATTTATAGGTTCACTGCTATTATTTATTTTAATTACCCTTCATGATCAAATAAAGCAAAGTACATATCAATATGTTGGTTTTTTTGTAAATATTTTTATGATTATGATGCTTTGAACACATTTACAGGTCACATCATGTTTTTTTGACTGAGACATACCACATAATGTTGAAAAAACAAGAGTTACGACATATTTGTTGTAAATATGTTTTTTTCACCTTAAAAATGTTCAAAAACATACCATATAATGTTGAAAAAACAAGAGTTGTGACATATTTGTTGTAAATATGTTTTTTTCACCTTAAAAACAACATACCACAAATGTTGCATGGTTCATCAGACAAGGAAGGAAAAATAATAAGCGTTATGCACAATTCACAAAAGTGGCGTGGTGAAGTCATGACTTTGGTTAGTGAGGGAATAATTTTTGAGAAAATTATAATCAAGTCTCTTGTGAAAATGAATCACAATTAGTTCTAAATGGTCAACTAATTACAATGAAATCCTAAAGATGAGTGTGATGTTAAATGACTTGTCAATAATAACTTCATGAGTTCCTAATGATAACTAATTTTTTATAGTTCCCACGTGACTTCAATGTAATTTGATTATTGTTTGAGACCTAATTGTAATTAATTCTCTTTTGAGAGACCTCATTATGATTTTCCCCTAATTTTCTTTTATTTTAGAAAAGTATTCGAATCTGGCGTTTATATAAAATATAATTCACTCAACAACATTTGAATCGTTCTTTACAATACCCTCCATCCATAGTTTACATTTTGTTAAAATGGAAACTTTTTTATATAGAATTTTGTTTCATCAGTCGCTCGGAATAGTAATTATTTGAAAACATACAAAAGCAATAAAAGAGTTTTAGAAGCGCCCATGAGTAAAAATGTCCTAAAAAAAGAAATTAATAACTAAGTTGGGAAACAAGTCAAAATATCAGAGATAACAAAAAGATAGAAAAAACCTTCAAGAGAGAGGGAGTCTAGTTGGTTCAAAAAAATTATTTGTGCTCATGGAGCTTAAGATAAAAGCTTCCACCAAACAAGTATGGATATTATGAATAGCAATCCCCCCATCTAAACATCAATGAATGCTATAGCAATTCAGTCACCACAAGACTCAAATTGATTGAATGAATTAATGGTTTCTAGTAATTTATCAGCAGAAACAATAGCCTATTTATCCTTCAAAAAAACTAATTTGAAATTCCAATTGAGGAATTATATACATGTTGCAGCTCAAAAAAAAAAAATTCATGGCTTCAGATTGACAGATTTGGAGGCATCTAGATGGTTAAGGCGAACGGTTCCAAGAAGATACTCTGGGAGCTCCTCAGGCGTATTTCCCTGAGCAACATATATTGAGCATTAAGGTATGATAATGTGATCATGACATAGCAAAATAAAGAAGACCAAAATATATACAATAACATTATTATTACAAAAGTGTAAATTTGACCAACTTTTCACATGTAAGAAATCAATCAGAATCAGAACTTTGAACATTGGTGAGCTTGTATTGATAGTGTTACCTGTACTAAAAATGCCATCTCAATGATCAGACCGCTGAGGTAGCCATGGACAAGACTCACAACACCTCTTGCAACAGTTGAGGATCCAATATCAACTCCAAGCTGAAATGGTTGGCATGAATTCAAAACAAACATAGAATGTGAGTGATTCAAAGTCTAGTGCATATCCCCTTGGCTGTGTTTATAATGCTCTAAATAGTACATATTGCCATTTAATGATGAATCAACAGTTGTCGTTATCAACGCGTAATTACCTCCAAATAGTTATTTCCCCGGAAATAATTCATGTCCAAAGCTTGACCAATAAGGCATGCCTTCCTTCCCACACTCCGCTTTGCTATCCATGGACCCTGAAAGCAGGATCTTGTCAGGACTCTTAAACAAAGGGTGCTGCAATAAAAATCTCTTTAAACCTTAAGAACAAAATAAAGCACATTCCCATTGAACAAGATGTTTCCACTTCCAACAAAACCTAAAAGGAGACAGGGAAGTGATTAGTGGCGCCACAAGGGCATGATAGAGGTCTAGAGCGTTCTAACATGATTTGAGATTTAGGCTATATGGATTCATGAAATCGTAGAGCTTGATGCATCATCAATGACTTGTTGTGATTACATTGTCACAGGATGGAAAGAAGTGAGTGTGTCTACAAGCTTCTATATACATAAGAGCTATTTGGCTCCAAACGAGTAGTTTGTATAAGTGATGACGTTTGCTAACCTTGGGTATGAATGGTATAAGTTTGAATCTTGAATCTCTATAGGTGTCATCACCCTTGACAAAACTCTCTAGCAAAGGAGAATCTTCAAGAGGAGTACTCATCATATAGTACAGCGCAAGGTTATATGTTATAGAACCCGGAACCTGGTCAAAAAAATGAACCTGATTAGTCTCATAGAAGTAATATTATATTGAGACATAAAAAACAAACACAAAATCGTAACTAACCTGAATATTCACAATGAAGAAGAATTCGGGTCTGCCCTGTGCAGCATATTTCTGCAAGTAAAAGCGCGATTTAGTTAGTTTTCTTTTCAAGTTTTATAACCATAGGTTGCTAGGGCAGAGCACAACATTAACAACGTCAAAAATCAGAAAAACAAGCTCAAAGTCAACCTGCACAATACTCCCAGGACGACCAGCAAGATCATCCTCCCTTTTGTCTGATCTAAGCCAATCAGCACCAACCATTTGCATCAAGGTTCCCTTTGCTTTAACCTACACATTAGCATCACCAAAGCAAGATGGCAACTTTGCCACTTCAGCAATGCACCAAGTTCTTTATTGCCTAACCTTTCAATCAGCAATGAATTTTTGTCACATGTACCTTCAAACTGTCTTCCAGATAATTTTTTCCGCGAATCAAGAAGGTAGAAGGATCTGCTTCCGTGCAGCTGGAAAGTACAGTACATGTAGGATCTATTGGAAGTGTGGACCCATAGGAACATGGGATAGTTTCTTCCCTGATCGTCCCTTGCAAGTCCACATAACCCCTCTTTTGAACTGCAATGTATCATGTCTAGGCATTGTTAATCATATTATCATATAAAAAAACGGTGATATGCCAACAAAAGTAACTCTAATCACCTGCAAGTTCATGCAATTTTTTCACGAAACTAGCAGCTGTTGATAACTTAGGGTGACGACTGTCCTGAAATTCACAAATTCACAACATATATTAACTGTTGAGTGAACTACATGCATTATGAGGCATTAACTAACAATCAACAAATGCATATTGACAGAAATATGGAGATAAACATCAAGTTTGAAGATATAAATCACACCCAGGACATGATTTGATCATTTTTTCAGTGATTAAGAAAAACAAAATTGTTTTTTAATTGCCTTTTACCTGGAACTTCTTGTGACTACAATCTGGTATCCATTCATTTTCTGATTCATCACAATCTGATGGCTCTTGGACATCAAAAAATTCATCATCTGCGTCATTTAAACTAACAAGGCTTGCATGCTCTGATAGTGTTTGATCCATTTCCCCATCTGCGTCAGCAGGAGTTTTATCACTTACTGTCTGTGTTTGGATATTGACGTTGTTATCCTCTTCCTTCAGAGGAACCCCGCTTCTTCTTGACAGCTCTCCAGACGAACTATCAGAGGTAGAACAATTTCCTTGTCTAGCTATATATAACTCCCTCAGAGCTGCAAATGCAAGAGGAATACGTAACTAAAGCACCATCTTAATCCTCAAATTTTGCATATGGAGTATCCAGTTGTATATAATAAACAAAAGCAATGTCTAGTAAGAAGGAATTATGGATAAAAGTAGCAACCGGCAACTCTCCCAAGCATTTTGATAGTTATGGAACGGGCTGCTGAGGGTTTTAGATAAGACTTCCAGCTTTTCCAGTCAATAGCAAGCATATGCTTTACAACAGATTGCTTTCCTTTATTCACTGGTGATACAACATAACCTCCACCTGAAAGAGAATGTAGGCTGTCATTCCTAACTGCTCTATTTCAAAATAGTTCACACATGACATCTAGAGAAACTCCAAAGACAACAAAGGTTTAAGGGGGTAAATTCAGGCATCCTCAACTTTATATAATTCAACAAGATAATGCCAAAGGTGATTAAACCATAGAAAACTATGTAATAAACAGTGAACTTTCCCAGTGCAGAGAAAAGATGGTTGAAACTGAGCATGATAACAGAAATAATATACCATAGAAATATTAACTACTTTTTTGATCAAGCATACATTACTTTTAAGGCAAGCACGGACATAGCCTTTCTGGGGTGGACACTTCTTGTGAAACACAGAATGGTATAAGATAACTGTAACAGGAAAATAAAAAAAAAGTTACTTTCATTCAAATAATATATGTTCTCAAACATGACACATTCAATAAAAAATTTCCACCAATCAAAACTACCATAGGTTCCATCATCTTCCCTCCTCCAGTAACGTCGCACTAAAAGATCTCTCCGCTTCATTCCCCTATAAAGTATGCCATAAGAATAAAACTTCCACTAAGTACAAGACAAGAATATAGCCTGAAATCAAGTATAGGCACATATAATTAAAGCTTGGATGTTACCGAGGCAACCAATCACTATATAGCTGCTTGTGAATAATGTCTGTGTGACCATCCAAGTGCTCAACCACACTCCCCTTGCAGAAACAGAAATCCCATCTGCAGTTCAACAAAAAATGGTAATAGTGATGACCAAGGTTTGAAAAATTGTGCACTTCAGTTCCGAGTTTGCAGTTACTGATCAAGATTTATAGCACTCAGTATTGACCTTTTCAAACATAACAAAACTATGTTTAAATGATGGCATTTATCATTTGCACTCGACTGAATTCTGGCATGCAATAATATGTAGCCACAGTAGTTTCATAAACAGCCATCCATTTTGTAATATTTGGATATGGGCATGATTATTGACATGAAAGCTTGTTTCACCTTCATTCATTGTCCTCTTTAGCATTCATTCAATTCCTATAAATAGTATCTCCATAAAACAAAAAAAAAAGTGCAAAAGTTGGATTTTGGGGACACGCGATGTAAATGCTTCTTCACACCTAAGACTTGGAGTAAAAAATGGAAAAAATGTTACCCTAAGATCATATGCCCGTATATTAATTCAAATTAGCTTTCAAGTTACAAAGCATCCCATTAACATAACATTATATATCCTTATTAAAGAAGATGGAAGAATTGAGGGTTAAATGGAAAAGGGAAGAATAAAAATGTCTGCTGCAAGAATATCACATACACTCAACAGACTTACTCTGATCTTGAAGGACCAATTGACATAAGAGTCCGGAAAATGGCTTCGGAAGTCCCATCAACAACACCAACAGCCATTATTGCAGGGTGATCATCCCACTTCTAGAAATAAGATCATAATGAATAAATCATATAACTTCATGAAACGATTATTGAACAGAAAATTAACTGACCTTTCCATGGGAATCTCTATCTTTTGCTTCCTTAAATAGTCGCAAACCTGCATAGAATAACACCCGTGAATATGCAAGCATAATTTCAACAACTTCTATCAGCAAAAACTAAATGATAACTATTACCATTTTGACAACCAAAGATTGTCCAGGGCGAAGGAGCAATAACATCAGATGTCATGGGATTTGTAGAAGAAGAACGAGTCCAGTCTAAAGAGCTTGAGTGAGTTTTCCTACTAGAACCACTTAATCTGGAAGTATAGAAACACCAACAGCATTGAGGGTTATGCAACAAAAACAGCATCAAAAGTGAACAATAATAATCCAAAGTTTTCATTTCAGACACCTAGAAAATTTTTCATTGCAGTACATGTGTTTTCATATTGCATTAAAACCTCAGTTACTTTACCTAAATGACTGCCATCTCCTCTTAGAGCAAGCTACAGGAATATCACCAAGATCAGGAGCATGCTGCACACATTCAAAGCCAAAGTTTCTATTTTAACAAATAAGACTTCATTTTGAACCTAAAAGTTTGTGAGATCTATTACCTTTGAGGATGCTTCCTGAAAGGAGTGAATCCATTTTGCTGCCTCTTCAGGGCGGCCTGCTCCTAACTATAACATTCACATTATAGGATTAGCATTAAGATTTTGACAAAAATTGTTAGCCTAATGGGGATCTCACCTTTAATTGATCAGAGTGATTTGAAGTGTTGTAAAGAGTAAATAAGAAGAATACCTGCAGTTTGTTCAAAGAATTACTATTAATTATATGCCAGCGGTGCATATTGATTTGAGAAAAAAAATTGAGATGGATATCAACATTGAATCACAAAGATATAGCACTCATACTTTTCTGTTAATGCTTTCCCTCCCATTGTCTGTGACTCGTACGAAAGAATCTACGACAGCCCGTCTAAGAGGATCCTGACAATCATTTCAAAAAAAGGTTTCACTCCCTCAACCTTGATCAAGTAGAACAAAATCTTAATTATAACTCCTCAAATAAAAGGTCAATATCAAATTCAATAATTTACTCTTTCATTTTCCATGGACAATTAAGTACTTTTACAAAGTCAACATTTTCAGTTTATATTAAGATAATGACTCGGATAAGAAATACATGAACAGTAAGTGACTGGATTCACAAAGAGAATATCATGTCATTACTCTCAGGAATAAAACTCCCATTCAAACAGATGTCAAACTCTGCAAGATATTTGCTTTACTCGTTCATTGTCAGACATCAACTTAAGGGATAAAATAATAATATGAAAGCTCACAAAGCATGTCCAAGACTGTAGAGCTGAACATACAATTATCTTAATCTAATCATCAGGAATTATTGTAAACAGATGCATATACAGGCATGATTACACAGCCAGCATTGAATAAGACCCTATAAGACAAAAAAAAAAATCTTTAAAACCAATGAAACCATTAGGTAAAAATGATAACTTTAAAACCAATTCAATTCAATTCAATATATCTTGCATGCATTTCCAAAGAAACCAAAACAAAAATGATCCAATTGCGTTCTCTTCCAGTCAACTCATAACAAAAAATATAATTTAAGGAGTACCTATTTTCAAAACAAATGATAATATAGGCTTAACAAAGAAAAGTGTTTCATAAGAGGATGAAGAAAACCTCATTGGTTGAAGTGGGAATAGATTTGAAACTCTTAAGGAGGTGACCATCGAAGACAAAGTAACGTTTTCTGGAGAACTGTAATCCCAATCGATTAGAGCGAATAATATACAACCAACCTTCCATTCTTCCATCATTCTGAGAACTACTCATTCTTCCAACAAAAAAAAAAAAAAAAAACTCACACTCAGCCAAAAAAAACGAAAACCCACTTCTGAAAATCTCTTTTAAGAAATACCCAGAAGAGATTCAATCAGCTAATTGCGATCTGCCTTCAAAGATTGAATTTTTCTCACACTTTTTTCGCAAGTAAAAGACCAGTGATTAATATTACACACTAAGTGATGATGAAAATTGAAAAATGAGAAATTGATTGATTCTCTGATCCCAGTAATGGAATCAGAGAATTGAGAGTGAGGTAGATGAGGGAGGTGATTAGAATTTGGAGGTGAAATTTTTGGAAGAATCTCTTTTTTCTTTTTTATTTTGTGTGTGAAAAATGAACCTCTGAGCTGCGGCTTAATTAGTTGCAGAGAAATTCTTGCTTGACCATGTCATTTTTATTTACAAGAATGAAGCTTTGAGCCATGTCACTACTATATTCAAACTTTTGTCGAGTTTTTGTAGGGTGTCACTTTAAATTAAAAATTTTAATATGTGTCTACTTATAATTGATAAAGATCACAAATAACGTGGTATACAAGATACACGGTAGAATTTCTCTTGGTTGCATGAGACACATATTGCAGTAATTACTATATTGAAATTACATTTACTCTCAAGTCTCATACTCTTCACCAATTAGTTGCTCAACAACAACATTGATTTGATCTTTTAAATCATTACATACTCTAATTTTTTAAAACATTCCTATTGGATCACTTATCAGAATATGATTGGACCATATGGTTACCTAATTAATTTAAAAAAAAAACAATTCAAATACATTTCCATTTTCTGAATTACTTAGCTATTAATTCATTCGAAAAACAATTCAAATATAATCAGTTTCCATTTTAAAATTGTAGTAGAAGTATATAATTTTAACATATATAAAAAGGTTATGGTAAAAAAAACAAATATATGAAAGATAAAAGATAAATTTTATTAAGTTTTAATAAATAATAATAGTATTTTATGGTATCAGATTTATGTAGTATGTATACTAACAAAACACAAAATAATAATAATATTACATCATCGCGAATGGTTTATACTGGTTTATTTAAAAGTTAGTGTAGATTGATTTAATTTTTTTCCTGGTATAAGTTAATATGAATTGCTTAGTTTAGCTAAAAAATCCTATTTTTTGGGGAAACAAATGTTCAAAATTAATGAGGTAGATGATAAATATTATAAATGTGTATACTTTTCTCAAATATAAGTTGTGATATCCTTGTGACTTGTGAAACTTCCCATACCATTTTTTTATGAGTAAGAGGGAGATTTCTTGTTCTTGTTTGCATCATTGTTTCCAAGTTGCATCATAGTTTCCATTTATTTATTATTTTATTGGTATTATTATTTAATTAATATTGAAAGCTATATACTTCATGTTTTCGTTTTTATTTAATTTTTTAATTTTTTTGTTATTTTATATATATGGTCTCTTTTTTCATTATTGTTTAAACCAGTAAACATCAAATAAGCTTAAATTCACAACTATGCACTTTTTTTTATTTGAGAAATTGCTTTGGTTGAAACGGCACAACATTGCAATTGCAATAGCTGTATTGTTGACTATTATGTGAGAAGCTTTGTAATGTAAGCCACAATTATTGTTGATTATAAAATTTAATTAATAATTATCCACCTGTTCGTTTTTTTTGTGATGAGTATGAATATTGACCAAAATAATAGGAATATTTTAGAATTATGAGTTCTTTTTTGGGAAAATTAAATACAAGTCCCTGGTAAGGGACATAATACTGGAAAAGTCCCAAAAATTGAAAAAATTAAAGTAGAGTCTCTTGGGACCTCACTTTAATTATTTATGAATGTGTGGGCCCCACATTTAATAATATAAAAATTCACACATTATTAAAGGAGAGAAGAAGAGAGGAGAGAGAAAAAGTGGGTGGATTTTTTTATTATTAAATGTGGGGCCCACACATTCATAAATAATTAAAGTGAGGTCCCAAGGGACTTTACTTTAATTTTTTCAATTTTTAAGACTTTTTCAGTATTATGTCCCTTACGAGGGACTTGTATTTAAATTTCCCTTCTTTTTTATACATTTATCTTGACTTTTGAGACCGAAGTTTGTGCCAACAAAAAAAATCCTCAAAAGGTACTGCGCTGAAACCACACTGAACCAAAAAAAAATATTTAGTAAATTTAAAAATTAGGAGATGATTGATTAGAGAGTAGGCAAAGCCGCTAGTTGCTCAATCTACTCAACTTTAAATATTGATGATAATAGTCAAATTAGTCTCAATTCAATAAATTTTTTAACCCAAAGAATCATTATGTATGTTTAAAAGGTAGTGGTTCGAGTAACCAGTGATTTAAGATCAAATACATTTTTTAATAATTAATTTATTTAGTATTCAAAATATCAAAGAATTGGCCAATGCTTTGATTCTTTGAAAGAATACAATTAAACGCACACATAAATGGAATCATGCTAGTGTTAAACTTGAGTATGAAATCTCATGTACAAACAAGTTGGGCAGTTATGCCACTGAAATGACTCGGCGGAAAAGTGTTTTTATGTGGGGTTAACACAATTATTAATCTTTGTAGGTTAACCAAATTTTAGTTTTTGATCCTTATATATATATATTTTTTTGAACAATCAACATACATTAACACACAACACTATAGTATTAAGGGTTAAGGTGCATTTTTAGTACTCTAGAATATAGCAAAGTGCACTTAACATAATACACAATATTGTGGTCCATTTGTGGTAACCAAGAATTATTTTCGTGGCTTATTTAGTAACGACGTTAAATAAGTTAAGTTTGACCGTTATGTGTCAAATTTTGACCGTTAAATTGTGGGGTAAAGGAGCATTTTCAGTACTATAGAATATAGAAGGAGCACCAAACATAATATACAATATTTTGGTCCTTTTGTGATAACTAAGAATTATTTTCATTGCTTATCTAGTAATTCGTTAGTTAAAACTCACTTTTCTAATGTGACATAATGATGTGATATATGTAAATTGAAATGACAATTCAACGAACATTATTTTAAGTTTATAACTATGTAATCAGATAGAAGTAACTCTTCTTCTATTACATCATAAGGTCATTAATTTGGGTCAAGCCAATATGACCAATCCGTTTTAATTTGTGTCGAGCCAGTATGACCAACCCGTTCTAACTCAGTAAGGCCAACCTGTTTAGTTTATGATTCGTTGCTTACATTTTTTATATATGTAAAATACTAATGACTTATTAGTTTATACATTCATGATACTAGGATAGTCTATGGATCTTTATAACTTTGTAGTGTTTAATTATTTGACATTTTGAATAATATTGTGACTTAGTTGTTTATGGTGTTTAAATATTGTATATTATGCTTGATGCCCCTTCTATATTCTAGAGTACTGAAAATGCTCCTTTACCCCACAATTTAACGGTCAAAATTTGACACATAACGGTCAAACTTAACTTATTTAACGTCGTTACTAAATAAGCCACGAAAATAATTCTTGGTTACCACAAATGGACCACAATATTGTGTATTATGTTAAGTGCACTTTGCTATATTCTAGAGTACTAAAAATGCACCTTAACCCTAGTATTAAGCTAGTAAATATACTCCCTCCGGTCCTAAATATAAGACCTAATTGACTTTTTGAAAAATTCTAAAAAACAGCAAAATAAGTTAATTATAAATTGATTTACCTAATTTTTTCCTTTAAACTAGTTTATTTTACTTATAAACTAATGGATAATCTAAAAATATATCAAATATGTCATCATTTAATAGACTATTTTGTAACTTTAACTTCTCCAAAAAAAGTTATCTAGGTCCTATATTTAGGACCGGAGGTAGTAGTAAATAGGGTATGAAAGTACTTGAAGATGATTGGAAGGATGTGTGATGAGATGACATTTTCTTCCATGGACGACACCTTTAACTAATTTGAAGGTTGGCCAAATCATGGTAACTAGCGGCGGTCTGACAATATTAGTTAATTATAATTTAAGTCAGTGATTAAGTTGTTAAGAGTTGCATTGTTCTGAACAAAAAAGGAGTTGTATTTGCAATTTTACAGCATGGCAAAAAAAAAAAGCAATTTTGCAATACTTAATGTAGCGGGAAAGGGCACGTGGACGGCAGGACGGGGGCGTGACATATCAGAATAAATATAAATAGTAATAATAATAATAATGTGACTTTGCTCTTTTTACAGTTAATATTAATGCCCTACAAAAGCTGTCATTAACTGCCACAAAAACATTTATAGGAAAGCCTGCCTCTTTCGTATTTTTTTTTTATCATAGCCTCTTTCGTATTCATTCAATCACCCTGTAGCTGTATCCACATTCATCATTCTCCAAAATTAAAAGGGAAAAAAAGGCAACACTTACTTTTTTATCTAATTCTACTAGCAACTTATAAGTTGGTATACAACAGATCTACTTATTATTTTCAAGTTAAATTCCAGTTTATATAATCAGACTTTCAATATTGCATAGCTTAATTACTATTTCATATGTTCCTTGAGATAATATACAATTAATTTTTTAAGAGATTAATGACTCTAAATAAGTCACTCACTTATAATTATATTATTAGAATATACATTATCTTATAAGTAAAGTAAACTAGTTTATTGAAAATATTTAAGTAAATCAATTTATAAGTATTTGATTTGAATTTTTTTTTGGCCAACGATTTGAATTTTAGAGATTTCTTAAAAAATTACTTGTTTTTATATTTTTGATAACGGATTAATAATTTTAGGTGTGAGTATGGGGGTGATGTTTTTGAAATGTCACGCCCACCGCTTAAGAAGAAGCGTGTGTTCCACGACCACGTGATGATTTTTGAATAGTAACTATTACAAAAGCATGCATGCGCCAACTTGAACTGATTTTAAGGACCCATTGTTTTTTTTTTTGGTCGAGAAGGACCCATTGTTTTTCAAAACACCCATATAATCAATTCACGTTGCTTATGGAAATTAATTATGATCGACCGTCCACATTAATTACGACCATATATCAACTTTTTCCTCCCATCCTTTGAATTTGATCACTTCCCAATCAATAATCATTTAAATGTGTATGGTCAACCGTGACATCAAGATTAATTGTTTGCTTGCAATGACTCTTAATTTCAGACAAAAAATATACAAATTTAATGTCCATTGGATATAGCCTTCTTCTGGCAGTGGCAGGGCTAATAGCCTAATACTAGCATGTGCATGTGATTTTATTATACATTAGTATACTCCTTCCAGTATTCTTCATATAAAAGCCCAGCGGCAAAAAAACACTATTCTTAATGAAACATATAATTAAAAGTTAGTTTGTGGTTTGAAGTTAATTATTGTTTTCTAATCCCCCTCAAATTTATTATGATATACTCCCTCCGGTCCCTAATGTAAGAGTTAGCCGTCAAAAAAACACTTCTTAAGAAAATATGTGAATGTTAATTGGGTGTCTGGAGTTAATGCTTCTTTTCTAAAATTGCCCATATTTATTATGGTACTTTTAAGAGAGAGAAATACATAAGCATTAATAAATATGAAAGAGAGTTAGGGGTAAAGTAGGAAAAAATGCATTAAATGAGGAGAGAATATGAGGTGAGCTCTTACATTAGGGACCAAAAGCATTCAAATTTTGGGCTCTTACATTAGGGACCAGAGGGAGTATATTAGTAATATGAGAGAGAAATGTGTTCGTAGTAATTGATATGAATCCGAGTTAAAGGTAAAATAGGAAAAAACATTAAATAATGAGAATATATAAGAAAAAATTCTTATATTTTGGATAAAATCATTTAAATTTTGGATTTAGTCTTATATTAGAGACCCGAGCAAGCAGTATTATGATTTACGGAATTGGATGGACTCATGGACTTATTGAGTATGAGAAAAGTCAAAAAATGGTAATGAGGCCAGGTGGCAAGTGGTGGACTGCAGCCTATAAATTGAACTAGTCCATATACCAGTTCGCGATGTAGACGACATGTCGTTTTCTCACCACCTTCTTTTATTTATTTATTATTTTTGTACTGTGCACGCTAGTATTTCTTTATTATTTCTCTTGCCTAGAAAAATCACATCACTGATTTTTTATATATTTATATAAAATATAAAACGAAACTTACATAGTACTATAGTGATCTTGTTTAATATAAAAGAACAAAGATAAATCAATACATTTCAATGAAAATGGGCATACTTAGAGAGATGAACTTGGAGTTATTGTTTTAGTAAATGTTTTATGGTTTTGAGGGAAGATTCTATTTCACTTACTACATTAGAAATCAAATTAGTTCACATTTTAAATAAAGATTGATTTAATTTAATTAAATTAAGGATATTGATTATGTTAACTAATATTACATGTTTTTTCCCCAAACACAAGTATACTCTTCCTTTATTTACACCACATAGAAGTCATAATGAATAACTGTGAGCTCATAAGGGCTATGGTGGACCTCTAGACACTTAAATAGGTACTTACAGATCGCCTACCAACAAAGTCTTCACATCGATTCGAACCCACAACCACAAAGTTATGAGTCAAACTCCTCTACTAACTGGACCAACCTTTGTTGACTGACAATAATTATCCTATGATATATAGTTTACTAAAAAATATGAAATTTTATCATAGAGTACCCAATATTTGATTTATATAAAAAAAACTTAATTTCTGGGCAAAATTTAACTTGAGTATGAAAACTTTTACTTCTATCCTCAAGTTCGGATTAGTCGATTGTCAATAGGTGTCAGATTACCGAGCGGTGTTTAACAAAAAATAAGAACTTTTTGAAATAGAGCGGAATTTTTTTGGGAGTGTAGTTTTCCAATGACAAATTAGGTGAAAGAAAAGAAAAAACTTCCAAATTTGAATTTGAGGTCCAAAATATTCAAACACATTGCGTAAAATACCACATCATCTAGTGATTTCGTCACATCCCCATCTACACAAATTCATATCTCTTATACTTATCTTTTGGTAGGTCACCTTCAAACCACCACAACACATTTTTCCTTCATTAACACTAATTTCCCCTAATTCTTCTCATGATTTTCTCAACCACTTTCTTTCTTTTTCCGGTTGGATAAGACGCTGAAGTGTCTATATGGAATTCCGAAGAAGCCAACAAAACACTTATTTAAACAATTACGTACTTCTGACGAAACTTATGCATGCCCTTTATTATTAATTTCTATTATTATGAAGTTACCTATATAGTATATAGTATTTCTAACTCTAACTGTATGAGATTAAACGCATGAAATTATTATTAATAGCTAAGCCCTACGATGGCTTTTCTGCAGTATCTTATAGTTTTTGAATCATTCAAGTAATTGATGACTTTATAGATATTGGAAGGTATAGATGGAGCAGCAAAAACAGAACTCTAACTAATTATAATGAACGCAAGTACGCCACCTTCATTGCATACACTAGTCACTTGTACTTAAGTAACTCCTACCTTCATCACATATATATCACCGACATCAAGTTTTATTTAACTCTCAAAAAAAGAATTATACTTAAAGTCAGTTTTCAAATTGAGTCAGTTAAAAATATTTCAAATTAAGGATCTTCCTTATAGATATATAATATAAAAACATTTTCCAACAACACTTGCCTTAATTAATTAACTCCTAATTCATCAGTTGCCACCACCATTAAGTGCAACCTAAAGAAAACAATTATTTAACTTCACAAAAAAATTTCGTAGGTGAGTATGACGGAATGACACGCACATATCTGCTCTTGCGTACACAGAAGAAAGAATATGGTTGAACGTGAAAATAGTGACAAACACAAGTTGACGCATCTAATTATATTATTGCAATCTTGTCCACCCTTTTATCTAAGGCGTGTTTCTTAATATCAAAAGGCTGTGATGATAAGGTAAAATTGAACAGTAACTTTATATTGAAAAGATTTTCATATATACAATGTATATGGGACTTATTGTGGGGTATATCATATATGTGACCTATGAGGGAGTCGTGTGTCAGAGGCAGAATAATATGATGAGCATGGACTGCTAAAAGCAGAACTCAAACCAAAAGGTTTCATCCCAAACCATTTACATGTATATACAGCATCTACTTTTTCATTCAAGAGTCAGTACCAACTTAATCTTATGCTGCAAGTTTGCTCAGATATGTATGTTTGAATTAATATTAGAGCATCTTACTGCAAAAAAAAAAAACCAACCCCACATGCAGTTTCCCTGTCAATTAAATGAATCAACCACAAACACATTTGCAGCACCTGAAATGAAGTTTATTTGGGTTGGATTCATGAAGCACTGCTTGAGATTGGATCTCACTAACATGTCACAACATGAGTTTAGCTCAAAATATGCAAACGAATAATAGAAAATCGGACCAGTTGACAAATCGATTAAGACACTTATCAAAGGGTTCATTGTTCAAATTGGGCTTAATATGCAATTGATCATAATTTTAAATAAATATTTCAATATGAAAAAAGTAATAATTCACAAGCGTGCAGAACATTTATGTATAAGTCGTGTATAATTCAACAAATAGGGTTACGAATGCACAAATGCAATTTTTTGGCCCAAAATGCACAAATGCAATTAACTTCTGTTTTTTTTTTTTTTTGAAAACTTAGGACAAAATAGTTTGAGATTTAATAAAGTAAAGAAATTAAAGTCCAATCTAACAGACCTATTCAAAATTCATGACCAGCCTTGTGGAGATACTATGTCACATGTTCATTAATATCATCAACTGGCTGGGTTGAGTTTAGCACCATGGAAAAAGGTGCACTTGATATATTTACATGTCACTTTATTATTTGTTTGATCTATCTATTTCTTCAAACTTCAGTGGTTATACCGTGTACCTCAAGCTTTTCCACACGCAGGCCAAACAAAAAGCTGTATTTTTATCAAGACACCAAGCAGCAGGTTTTTGTGTCTACCCTTTTCATTAACCCAGAAGGGATTCAATTTCAATAGAGCTGGATTTTATCCATCATAATATGAACGCGGAAAAAAAAAGGCACCGGCTAACTTTTACAACAACAAAAAATTGATCTACACTAATTAAAGTGACCTTAAGATTGTGAAGGACTTTGGCATACAAGGTAAAATCTAAAATCAAACAAGGGCTCTGTTTTCCCTTAAACAAGAGAGTCCTTTCCCAATTTCTTAGCCTCAAGAATTTCCAACTGTCTTCATGTGTCAAAAGTGGTGAACTATCCTTCTCCTTAACCTGTGAAGAATCATCATAATATAGTCAAGTAAACTAATTAATCCCAAGCAAGAATAAAGAAATTAAAAATTCAACAGACAACTTACCTCGCCAGAAAGTGGGCAGGGCATCAGATTTGTCGGGAAGCAGCGTCGGCAATAAAGGGGAGGTGTGGAGTGCGGCCCAAGACACAGGAACCGACGCTGTAAAGGAAGCATAAAAGAGTGAAGATGAAGAGAAGGTTATGGGCAGAAACCATGAGGAGAAAGGCCGGTCCAGTGCGACCAGGGGTGAAAATCCTCTGAAGCATAAGGGGGAGCACCAAAATGATGTCGAGAGTGAGGGCTTGCATGGAGTTGAACCTGACATAGCGGCTGAAGGAAGGGTTTCTAACGATGCCCAAGTAAAGAGCGAAGAAGGCGACAAAGCTGGAGTAAGGGATGGACCTATAGAGGAGGACGAGCGGGAAGATGGGATCAAAGAGAAGGCCCAGATAAGGAAATTGAATGAAGAGGAAGCGGCCATAGTGTAGGGAGTTGAAGAATGGGAGGGTGTAAGAGACCACTGATATTAAACGATCGATGGCCGGGGTTGGAGTTAGGTCAGAATTGTAGGACATATGGGGGATAATAAGGTTGGATTTAAGTTTAGGTGGAGTCATTTTGGGTAGAGGGAGAAGGAAAGGGTGAGGGACAAAAGGTTTAGGTTTAAGTTGAGGCCTTGGGGTCACAAAGCTGCAGCGCAGAATTCCACTTCCAGCGGACGCCATCATGACCATCTTCTCCTCTCACTTCCTCACTCCTAATTAGATAGTTAATCCCAGCACATCATGACCTTTCCAAAACATGATAAATCATACTCAACACAAGACACAATAATCAACAATTAGACACTTGAGAAGAATTAAAGGATGCAGTGTCTATCAAACTTAGGTGAATGGCATCCAGTGGAAGCCAATTGGAGGTGCTATTGCAGCAATGACATAAAAAAACAATGTGCAACCAATGATAAGAATAATATTACCCCCTCTAATCCATAATATAAGGGACATAAATTTAAATGGTTTTGGCCCAAAATATAAGAGCTCACCTTATATTCTCTTTTCATTTTATGCATTTTTCCTACTTTATCCCTAGCCCTCTTTCATATTTATTAATGCTTACATATTTCTCTATCTTTATGGTATCCTAACGAATATGAACAATATTGGAAAGAAAAAATTAACTCCAGACACTCAACAAACTTTCACATGTTTTCTCAAGAAACGTGTTTTGGCGTCTCTGGACTCTTATATTACAAACCGGAGGCAGTACTTTTAAAAACAATAACAATGAAAATAGCAAGTGGTAGTAGTAACAACAGTAAGACATTGGGGTAAAGTGATGTAGACAATTTGACAGCCTAAAATGATAAAATCTCTACTTGCTAAATCACAAAATACTCGAGACTAATCCTAGCAGAAATTCAATCATAGCAGTACATTAGTATTAACTACAAAAAAAAATATCCAGAACTCTAGCTAACGCTACAGGCAACCAGAGGATGAGAATATAAATTGACATTGGGTGATACCATGATACATCTCTTTCCATGACAGCAAACTAAAAATGTCCTTCAAATTTGAAGATAAAAATATGTAACTTTGTTTTGGGAAGAATTTAGAAACTTGAAAATATGAGCAAGAATGTAAGCAGCACCACTTGCTGGAACGCATGAAAGATTTAATTTACTATTAATATGAGCAAGAGAGTGCTATGATATGGGAAATTAAAAGTAATAGTGATAATTGGAGCCAAATTAATTAATGAATATCCAAAACAAAACCTAACCTTCAGAATAGAAGCAAAATAGCAAAATAGCGCATGGCAGGAAATTAAACAGTTGAAACCATAAATATAAATATATATATTCATGCTCAGAGTTGGATAATGCTTCAACATTTGAGTCATCATATTATATTCCTTTAAAATAAAAGTTGGAGATAGGATTCAGCAAGAATATAACTAAGGCTATCAGAAGAAGAAGAAGAAGAAGAAGAATACCTATTAGCTATTACCGCCGATCAAGGCAGAGAAAGGTTAAGGGTGACGGCGAGAAACAACTCGAGGATGAGGATATACTTATACTTATACTATACACCTCCCGGGGTACCATCGTAATTTCAAACTAAATACCACTATATAATACTCCTACACTCCTACTCAACACACGGTTAGTGAGTTTAAGTAAACTCGTGGCGATAAAGTAATCTCAAATAGGTAGACTCGAATCCTAAACTTGTAAGAGTTTACATTTATCAAAAATCATTTATTTCTTTTATATAATTAAATAAGAATACAAATAATAATAATAAATTGACTTGAATTTATTTAAATAAAAATAGTAGATTTAAATATATCAATATCTATATTATATTTAATTGGTTTAACTAGGCTAAATTCCACTAAAAAAATGTGAATTGATTTTAATATACGAGATATTATAAAGGGTAAAAGTGTAAAAATGACAATATAATTTGGTTCAAGGTGCTCTTAATGTTGTGGAGTTTTTATTATTTGACTTTCTTCTTTACTCCTCTAGTCCTATTTCTATTTATAGGGCAGAGAAAAAAAGTATTTTTCGGTTATATATATATAAGTCACTTTATTATGAATGTACAAGTTCATCATTCATTTATTATATGTTAACTTTGTTTTCATATGGTATAATGGATATTAATATGATAAAATGGGAAATTCGCAGCATTATTTTACTAGGAAGTTAATAATATTTAAGGATTTTCTTTAGTTTGTGTGAAATATATATTAATATGCCCTATATAGGCAAGAGAGGAGTATTTTTGAACCTTTCAAGTAAATGAACGCACATTTAGAGAGTTTACAAATGTAAGTTTAAAATAGTGAAATATGCTAACGTAAAATAAACAACCTTGTTAAAGGAAAAAAAGGCAAGGTATTTTTTTTATCAAAAAAAAAAAAGACGCAAGGTATTGAAAATCGGACCAATTGACAAATCAATTAAGACCTGATATCCATTGTTGAAATTGGGCTCGACATGCATAATATTTCAATGAAGAATTTACAAGAGTGCAGAACATTCATGTATATACCGCACAGAATTCACAAGATAGGCTTGCTAAAGCACAAATAAAATTAACTTTTGTTTGCTTTAACTTAAGATAAAACAGTTTGAGGCTCAATAAGGTAAGGTAATTAAAATCCAATATAATAAACCCATTCAAAACTCTTTGAACAGCCTTGTGGAGGCTTCACATGTTCACTTGCATACCGTTAACTACAACACCATGTAAAAAAGTGCACTTGATAAATTTACATGTCTCTTTATTATTTGTTTGATCCATTTCTTTTAACTTCAGTGATTATACCCTGTACCTCAGGCTTTTCCACTCGCAGGCCAAACAAAAAGTTGTATATTTATAAAAGAAACAAAGTAGCAGCTTTTTTGTGTTTACCCCTTTTTTTTTTTGGCCGGAAATGATAATTTCATTAACTAATCAAATAGAATACATACTAAGCTCAAAACAGAGCACATAAAACTACAGACACATAGCACACGCATACTACTGCCAGCACTAAGCACACCACATCCAAAGGGCACATGACTGCCCCTGGACATAAACATACACACCAGCAAACCAGCTAACATCAAAATAACAGGATAATACAAACAATAATTAAACAGACTCAAGATACTAATGCCGATGTCTAACACTTGCAGGTAAAAGGTGAAGGTATTGAGACTCCATTCTATCATGATCAAATGATGATGACGCAATAGAAGGTGGTTGTCCATAGACATGCTCTCCCGAGCCCACCGACTTTGATGCAAATGCTGCATATAAGCAGCTCCATTCTCACCTTCAGGAAGGTGAGGAGTCAAATGAAATTTGTTACCAAACTCCATTGTCGTACCGATCATGTTAGAACACAGCCAATAACCAGCACTCCCAAAATCAACCCACACGAGCAGACAAATCCATAGACAACAGGACACATCCAAAAGAAATTGCAAAAACAAGACACATACCCTAATTCTAGGACCCACAGGGGGTGACCAGGACACTACCAGCTCTATCATCAGGCCCCCCACACCCGGATAGATCCCTAGCTGGACCATCATGGCGGCTCGGTGGCTGTGGACCAGCCACCAAGACTCAGGACACGAGCACCATGAAACCCCCCCTCAGCTAGATCTGAGACCATCACCAAACCCGGCAAATCTGGAGACACAGCCAGCTCCAACAGATCTGAAGAATAGTCCTTCACAGCCAAGATCTTCGCCTCCACCAGCTTCGCCGGAGTGTTCTTCACCGCCACGACGTGCCCCGCCACACCCTCCGCCGTCGCGATCTTCTCCGCCGCGACGTTCACCGCCACACCTTCCACCATCGGGTTCTTCACCGCAGCCACTTTCACCGACGGCGCAACCTGGTTCCAGATCTGAAGCCTTCGCCCCCATGGGTCAAAAACCCAACCTCTGCCTCGCCCAACGCCGGCGCCGGAAGGCCACCGTCCTCCCCCAGCCTGCGCACCCCCCACTACACTCGCCGCCATCAGCCGCGACCACCACACGCACTAAGGCGTGACACACACCCTCACAAATGGAGGTACTGAGGAAGGAAAAGTTTTAGAGAGAAGGGAGAACTTCTCTCTCTAACTTTGCTTAAACCTTTGCAAATTGTGTTTACCCTTTTTATTAACTTACTAGAATGAATTCAACATTAATAAAACTATATTTTCTGCATCATAAAATGAACGGGAAGAAAAAGAATAAGGTACTGACTTACTGTTACAACAACAAAAAATTGATTTACACTAATTAAAGTGACCTCAAGATTGAAAAGAAACTTGGTATACAAGGTAATCTAAAATCAAACAAGAGCTCTTTTTTCCCTTAAACAAGAGAGTCCTTTCCCAATTTCTTAGCCTCAAGGCTTTCCTTGTCTTCATGTGTCAAAAGTGGTGAACTATCCTTCTCCTTAACCTGTGAATAATCAATAATATAATCAGAAATAACTAGTAAATAAAATAAATTAATCCCAAGTAGGAATAAGCAAACTAAAAACTCAAGATACATATTATTTTACCTGAGAAGACAAGGAGAGATCAACCTGCTGTTTCTTTTTATTCTCCTGAGTGCAGAAATGAGAGTACAAGCCCATTCCCAAAATGGCAATCATTATTCCAATAATATTCCTCTCAGTGAAGGGGTCATGAAGCAATGTGTAACCAAATGCAAGAACAAGACAAGTCTTGAGGTGACCAAGTACTTGATATGTTACAGGAGATGTCTTGCCAATCACAAGAAATGTGCTAAAGTTCACAGAAACAGCTATCAAGCATGACAGAACAATGAATGCCTAAAAGGGGAGAATTTACTATACATTAGCATCAATCACATACACTATGGATCACATATGACACATAAGGAGGATCATAGTAATAGATAATTACCAAGACTATAGGAGTATATTTGTGGGAGAAGACATTTTGGTTGGTGAGGAACTGATCCACCAGAGGGCCAGAAACAAAAAGAACTGCTGCTTGGAATGGTGCAGAATGGTAGAGAAGTTGTGTTGAAGAGACATTAAGCTTCTTCTGTATTGTATTTGTCAGCTGAATCATTCACAAAGTTAAGATGCAACAAGACAAAAAACTCATCTGCTGTGTAAGTGAATTGAACATGAGTAGTCATACTTAATAACCACAATAGGATGGATAAGCCCTGTAAAGACTTGCCACTCCCTCCGGTTCTAAATATAAGAGCTAGAGGGGATTGCTTTAATAATAAATATTACAACTTAATCTACTTTATAATTCTTTTTCCAAACTCTTTTTATTGAACACACATTCAGAGAGTTTCCAATGCAAATGACTAAATGGAATGCTTTAGAGAAACCAACATGCATTTTTTTTTTCAAACAACTAATTTGAGTAATTTCTTTGATATTTATAAATTAGTTGTCTAGCTTTGTAGGTCCTATTTTTAAGGTCCATAGAGTAATATTATTTAATATTTCACATCAGTATGATATTCATTAAATCATTGCACAAGCACTTGCATTGTTTGCGTGGTGTGTGTGTAGGTATTTTTTGTAGGCATTGTAAAGGATACAATTTGACTGACACATGTGGTTAAGATGGCTAAAAGGGAAAGAATGCTGCCAACGAAATTGAGCTGGAGATCAGTGATAGAGGCAATTCCAACTCCAACTAGCAAGAGGAAGAGAGAGAACTTGATTCTCTGGCTGCAACAAGCAATACACAAGGTTTTTTGGTCATTGAGCAACATGAAAATCTCTGACTTTAATGTAAGAGGTAAAATTGAGGGTTCAACTTACCTAAACTGCTTCTTGAGGAAAAGAGTTTCAAGCAACACAGTAAATGGTATGATTGCAAGTTTGGTCATCTACAAAAAGTAACACTCCCAAATGGTTTAATCAAAATAAAAAAAAAAACTTGTTTTATGTGAGTGATCTGAGGAAATCAGTAGAGAAAAAGAACCTGATAGAATCCAACGGAATTGAATCCAAGGCTCAAGTTGAGGAAGCCAATGGAAACGCCATTTAGAATGCCAAAAAGGGTGACAGTCTTCATGTCAATGGATTTGGCCTCAAAGAAATTGAGACGTTGGGCAACATGAAGTGTACAAAATGTAACCAATAGGTGCCAGCTAGTTAGTGTTGTGGCTGCCCACAATCAAACAGGAAAAAACATAGATTAAGACCACCTAGTTGTACTCCTGAATTTTAAATAGCAGGCTACAACACACAACATAAACCACAAAATATGATTATGACTTGCATTCAATCTTGTATTGCCATGTATTTTTCTTCTCGTATATTACCTTTCTTGTTTTACAACAACAAAGCATTAGTTTACTATAGGATTGACCATTTGACCACATGGATCATACAATGCCATAGTGCTTTACCAAAGATAAAATCTTTGGATAGATTCATCTTTCTTTTATTATTTTCAAAAACAATATGTGAAGAAAGATAACAGGTTTCTAAGAAATGTATATTTAAACATTGAAAAATGTAGAAAATGAAGATACATAGTTGGTCCTGAAATTTGTGAGGAAAGTCACAGTTGATGAGTTGTCAAAAGTGATGCTCCCTTTGAATTTTGTATTAGGCAAGTTATTATTAAGAGAAGTATCTTGCAATGCAAGAAAAGAAATTTGATTATGTAACACACAGAAACATATTAAGGATGCTTACCACTAAAAATTAAAACCAATAATAAAATCCAAAACAGCATATGGTGATACCAAATGAGTATTACCAAATACCAAGTGAAACCAAGTAGTAGTTGATAAATACATTGATATGAACTTTGATGGAAGTGATTAAATGAAGATTACCAAAAGGGAAGCCTAGATTGCTCATCAAAGCTTTATTGCAAATGACTATTGAGACAGAGGAGGCCACAGAGAGAAAAAGTGCACCCGCCACACCCAATTGGAAGCTCGACATTGTTCCTGTTATCTATGCTCAAAATTCATACACAACAACTTTATAAATGAATACATTTATATAATTCAATAAGACATAACACAAAGTTGTGCACATACCTTTGGAGAACTTTTGAGAAAGATAGAAAAGGAGCAGAAAGAATGGTTGGAGATTGGAGAGAGTTGCAATGGGTTGTGTATGGGAACACAGATTTTGTGACCATTTTATTTTCATTGAGGTTTGGTTGGTTGGTGCCTACTGCAGTTTAGTTTGGAGGGGGAGCCTTGGGGTTTAAGTATACCTCAACCTCCACGCACACTTAACGGCCACTTGAAGCAATCCATATACATAAAACAGTCACTCAACATTAGTCACCCTTCTTGGAACCTCAATTTCCAATTTTGAACCAACTCAAAGCTAGCTAACATTCTGTTTTGGAATACTTCTCACATTTTTTTTAATATGATGATGTTGGTGTGTTAACGATCTTGTTGAATATATCTACGTAAAAATAGTTTGTGAGATGAATTTAATCGAATACGTAGTAAAGTTCTTGTGAAACACTAACATATAAGTTGATGAAAATATTTCATTGATTTGTATTTTTTTATAATTGAATTGTATGGTATAAATAACATATAACATCTCATAAACTTTAATCATGGGTCATTTAGACGTATGAAAGTAAAATGACCTTTTTCCCAGCTGAGCTGCTATAATCTTCATTTCGAAGAGTAGTAAAGTATTCATGTACAATTTATAAAGATTAATTGAAATCAAGAACAGTCTCGTCAAAAGGTTTAACTGCATAGATTGCACAATGTTGTTATAGTCTATCAACAATCAAATTTTTAGTCACAATATTAGCGAATAAAACCCTCTCAGTAACTCTAGGTTCACTTCAATATCCCTCAACTCATTTTCAGAGGATTTTATATCATTTGATCTATCTTCCTCATTGTATCCAATAGCCATTTTTTTGTACATGTCCAAATTATCACACATTGTGGGGCTATGTTTTTAAAATAAAATGTGGTAGTTCTATTGTTTATGAATCATAACGTCATGGGCTCATGGCTCCTTATACATCATTATAGGAGTATATGCCCAATTAACCTCTGTAGTATTCTTTCCATTTCTCAATATAACATTTATCAGCAAATTTGATTAGATTTAGAAAGTTAGTTTAGTTAGTTGAAAGCACATGATATCACCCAGACACACTAATAATATATCTTTATTCTTAACATTTCTCTCTTGCTTGTTTATTATTGAGTGGTAACAATAGAGATAATTTAAGAAAAATGTAAAGATGTATTACATTATTTAGGAACAAACACATCTCTCCAAATAGATGTTATATTTAAGAACAAATGGAGCAATTAAAAAGAAAATAAAGGGAAAGTGCACATTATTTTATAAATGGACAAAGCAGGAAACAACTGAATGGTTGAAATCAAAGAGTAAGGAGGGAATGTGGTTGAAGTGGAAATGATGTGTTAGTGATATGCTAGCTAATTACAATGACCAAACACGTGTTTGAATACTAAATTAAATTGAGTCGTGAGTGAGAAGCAGGAACCCAACACTTTATTTGTGTTCACTGTTCATGAGAAGCATCTCCCATCAAGACCTTTTCATTTCAGCATTCTTCCATTCACTTCAACCTCACTCCACATTCACGTTCCTACCCTCCAACAACACCCCCTCCCAAAAAAAAAAACAATCTTTTCCTCCAATTAATAGCATAATGTGAGATTATCTACATTATGTGTTATTTAGTATTATACTGTATTCGTGTTGTCTATATAACACCTAAAGTGTGATAACAACGATATTAAATAATGCTACTTGTGCGCAACGACGTGGGATATAATGCTTGTTTCACAAAATATCAGTAAAGGTGGGGATTACAAATATTTTATTCACCTTCACTTCTCCTTTCTTCTTCTGACCACTTTGATATGCAATATGAATTAATGAATAAGTCTAGAGAGTATTGATTCCTTGATTTTTATTTTTCAAACCTTTCTAAGCATTGCAACTTGTCCATGAAAATTAAATGTCTCATGACTTTGCGATTTAACTGTATTAAAGTAATAGAAATTCCAACAAATATTAAAGGCCTTAAGGGAAAGAAATTCAACGTCCCTAAAGCAATAATGTGGATTTAAATTGGAAGACTTAATCTTATTTAAGCCGAACAATATTAAATATAATGTACTAACATTAAACACCAAATAATTACACTTTTTTTGGGGTATTCTGAAAAGAGGCCATATGTAAGACGAGATATCCCTTGTTTCCTAGTCAACAAGGCATATATGACGAGACCACAAATAAAGCTTTGACATAGAAAAAAAAAAGTGAATGTCTACATGCTAGGCAAGGAAACAACGAATCCACCTAGAGGAAAACCGTGACATTAGCCCTTAATTCCTTCCAAAAACACTTTATCAGCATTGGTGAGGCGAGCCTGGAACAGAGCCCACTCTTTTCTACATCTTTCTATCACCTGAAAGAAGTTTCACACCCAAAAATTCAGAACATACTCCTTTACAAGGAAACAATACTGCTCAACTGGGAGACCAACCATTAAACTATAGGATTTTAATAATTAGAGTAATCACTAATATACACCCTTTTCATTGCAAAATCATTTAGTAACACTTTCCACGATTATGAATATAAGAGCATGGTAAAATTGTTCTACTTGAAATGCACTTACCGCATTCCCTTGATCATCAGCATTCCCCTGAAAATTATATAATACATGTCAAACAACATCATGACTCATTTAAATTTAAAGTAACATAATAAAAAAAATGAGTTTGTTGGTATTGTTAGAGAGAGGAGTAATATATGAATATATAACAACAGTTTAAAAAGTCTCATTTTCTTTATGGCCATTCTCTAACCTGAACGGCTGAACCATCAATCAAATATGATGACTGAGAAATTATAAAATATTAGTTAACAAATCTCTCTAATTAACTCTCTCATACCTGTTTCTAACTTACACTATATTTTTATTATTCTTACCTGATTTTCCTTATAATTTCTCAATCATCAAATTTGATAGATGACTAAGTTTAAGGAAAGGACAGAAAAGGACCACAAAGAAAAGGAGGCCTTCTAGATCTAACAAGTAGCCTAGGCGACCATTTAGCTTCGGATTATGTGAGTTCTACTTAGTTTTAATTTGTTAATCATAATTGTCTAAACAAATGACTAAGCATTCAACCTCGGCTATTCCTATAGATTAGCCTTGACTAACCTGCTTCTTGAGAGAAGGAACACCTTGATGAACAACCCATTGTGAATCAACTACACCGATTTTTACATGTGCTGGCTGCCAAAATGAAACATAAAGGTATTAGGTAAAAGTAAAAGAAAAACAAATTTATTTTTCCCAAGTTTAAATGATATTTCTAGTGCAGTAACAAATTTCAGGAGAAACAAAAGAAATAACCCGTATCCATATGGAGCTATCTTTTCAAAAGAAATAGGAAACACAATCCATTCACCTCTACACATCTTCTGAGAGCAAAATCCAATCCCCATCCATGTACTAAGTCATTCTACAAGCATATATGTTAGGAAATATGTCAAAGCTAATTAGGAAGCTTACTCGTATAGAGAAATTCTTGTATGAACCGATTGTACCACGTCATTTGTGGTTTGGCCAATAACAGCTAAACATTTATGGCCTTACGTGTAATTTTTAATTTAATCTGACGTGACATCATAAAAATATTAACTAACTAACAAAAATATATGTTTTTAATCTGTAAAATGAAAATCATTGAAAACATGTCATTTTAAATTTTTTAATGTGTTAGCTACATTTTTAAGGATGTTAAGTCAAATTGAATATTCCACATAAAACCTTACATGTTTAATTGTTATTGGTCAGACCACAAATTACGTGGTGCATTACATTGATGCAAAAGTTTCTCCTCATATAATGTATTCATTTAGTTTTGTTAAAAACAACTGAGAGATGTTATATGAAACTGAAAACAAAAACCTGAATCATATGCCACACACATCGCCATGCTTTGCGAGAAAAGACTGGAGCCATAATTTCCACAAAGCTGAAATAAATAACAACAGACATAAATAATGGAAAATAAAAATGAATGGAGAGGAGTGTTGCATATGAAGGAGGAAAGATATATTTACGCAGCACAAGGAGGCAAGTGTGGATCACTGCACCAGCCTGGTCTCTCCACAGTAAACCTATCAACCAATACATAGAAATGTCACATGTCATGAGAATGCACTAGAAAACATAATCAGATTGACCCTATGGCTATGGCTGGAATTAGAAAGGGAGGAAGAACAAAAATTACTTGTGAACTGATCTATCACCTCTCCTCTTTGTCATTTCCCATGTTGAGTCACTATTTTCAAGAGCAGGTTGAGATATCTCCAAGCCATTTCTTTTAACCAACTCTATATATCTGATTATAAAAATACATATAATCAACCAAAAATTGCATTCAAAGAGGAGATTCAAGAAGGATAGGATGCAAAATATATTCATACTCGTCTCCATTGAAGTGTTCTACTCCAAGATCTTCATCCCATATAAAAATATATTCATAAGCTGACACAATATCAGGATGCAAAAACCTCTTAGCATACCACCTGCAAACCATCAAGTTGGAAGCACAAAAATATTCATAAAAGATTTGAATTTCCAACAAAGAAGTGAAACATGGGAGGAAAAAGAATAGAAGGATATTAGTGACATACCATTTTGTTTGTTTCATTGCACTAATATGGATCACTTTCTTAGACCACTCAAATTCATCCCATTCATTAATCCGATTGTCATAATGAAAGAGCAAAATTTCAAAATCATCAGAAAACTACAAAATTAGAAGAGAGTCAGCACCAGCTGAAGGCCGGAAGGATTAATAAATAGATAGACAAATATTGAACAGTTCATTTTGATCACCTTTTTGATTGATGCATCAATGTTATATCTCTGGTCATAGCCAACAGTGAATGTTACTAAATACTTGGGCTTTTTGGGCAGATCCTATGAAAATCAAGGCCTTATGGTTAAGCTCATAATGTTGATGTCTAAGAAATAGATGCATGCAAAAATATTGCTTCAAGGTATATTGAAGTGTTAGTCAGTAGAGGCTCAGTAGAGGCCACCAAAAAGTTGTAGCATTATGAATGTCTTGAAGATATCATACCTCATTTGGTTCACCCCATAGCCTTCTCAAATAAAAATCAGACTCAGATGCAACGATTCCTGGAGGTAGTGATTCTGCCCCATGAGGATTTGTTGGAACATATATCTGGAAACAAGAAGTTTTATGTTAGATTCAATCATCTAAAATTGTATCAATGTAATTAAAAGAGAAGACTATAGCAGAGGACACAAGCTAAGGGCTTGCAAGTGCAATTAATGTTGATAGTAAAATATGGAATGACCTTGTATGTCAAATTTAAAAATACAAAGAATTACCTTAGGCAATCTCATTGATCCTAGGTATTCAAGACTCTCGGTTCCAGAAGATTGGTCTTTAACAGCTTTAGAACTGTTTATATCAGCTAAAAATTTCTCTATATCAGTTATTGGCACATCAAAAGAATCTCCTAAGTTTGAAGGTAAGAGAATCTGCAAAAAGAAAAGATAACAAAATAAAAAAGGGAGTATTACATGATAAGATGCTTGCAAGAGATCATGTGACAGAAATACCTTGGTGGTATTCAAGGATGGCATTGAAATACCAAGGAAAAACCCAAAGGAAATTCCCATAATTGCTATGATGAAACCCTTGATGTTATCATTTGTTATTTTAAGCGCACTGCAGAGGAAATAACAAGCTACAATGAATCATTCTGATTAAATGGACACTTATTTTTATTGTCAGAAAATCATTAGCATCTTATATCAACAAAACTATCACAATTATGAAAGACGACTGAAGTAAAATTAATCTGTACCTTCTATGCATTATTCTCCTCCAATAAGGATCTTTCACAATCAAATGAACAAAGATATCACCAGAAAAAAACTCATATCCTTAAGTAGACTCTGAATTACGTGTGTCATCCTTGAACCAGCATAACTGCCGTACAATGAATAACATGCAAGTCAAATAGTAGGCAGAATATGCTTTTGATCTTTCACCAACAAACAATCACGTATCTATCTGAAATCACACCAAAGTCAAGGCAGGCATGAATGCATGCTAAATCATATTAGCATCTCATAAAAGCTATGTTACCACCAGCGACGAGCTGGAAAATGTTGAAGTATATGTGCCATGTGTCTTTGTAGGATTGCATTGTCAAAGAGAATAAAACAGTACAAGAAAAGGATCACAATAAATATTTTCTATATATAAACGATCAGGGTTTTCTAAAAAAAGCACATAGTCTGAATTTCCAACATAAATCCAATCACCTCGCAGGCAAATTGTATCGAGATAACAGAGGGATCATCATATGACAGCAGAATAACAACAATATAAAGTCTTACATTTATTATATAATATGGATTGACATCACTTAAGATTATTATATTAGACAACATACGAAAATGAAAAGTTGTTCAAATGCATGTTAATGGATCAAGAGATATGATTGTAAAAGGTAGGAAAGGAGAAGCATACAGAATTTGATAGGAGAAAGGGATGAGGATGAAGAAGAATGAGAGAGGGAGTGATGATTTATGAAGAGAAACTGAAAAAACAGACATTCTTTATGGGGGATTATGATGGAATAGCTTTTTACATTTTCATGCATACTTATCTTGTTGTACATGTTGCTTTACCTTCATAACACAGCCTGTTGGCGTACGTGTGCCATGTAGATTCAGTTCAAAGAGACACGTGTAGTGAGTTTCATATAGTTGTATTATAAACCTATGACATCTTGCTTCCCACAAAACGACATGTTATTTAGGTGGGTGGGGGTAGCTAATACAAAACTACTCTCGTAAATACTAAATATAAGAATACTTTAACTTTAACTTTTTTTTTTGGCCAACATACTTTGACTTTAACTTAAGGAAGTAAATTAGTCCACTGAATCATAAAGTATTTCACATATAATTAGATTATATACTAGTTTATTAGTAAAATGAATTGATTATGACAAATAAGATCACTAAAAGCAATTTAAAGTGATTAATTTTGCATCTATAATTTTTTCAAAAAATTAAAGTGGTCTTATAATTAGTCCAGAAGAAGAAGAGAGTATAGAAAGTGTAACAATGTTAATCACTCTGAATGTAAAGATAAATCAATTTTATTATAAAATTTTTATCGAATAGATATTTGTTTGGAAGCTTTTGGATGTAATGGAGACCTATTAATTTTACAAACTTCTAAGCAAAACCGCTATATTGGAGAAAATATTGAGTGAAGATTCATCTTTATTTTTGCATGAACCATATATGTGTGACTTTTTGTGAACACCTTTGTAAGTTTAGGGTGATATTACTATAATTTTCATACTTTCTTGGTAACATTAACATTGGTGTTAAAATAATTTGTAGGTCAAAATCACTATCCAACAAATATTTCCAAGGAAAAATAATATTTCTTGGAACCAACTTTTTACTAGTAAAAAAGATTGATAAATACAAAAAATTAGGCTTATTGTGTATCCATCAAAATATTTTTAGTAGAATCAAATCTAAATTGTTTAGATGAAATTTAGATAGCTTATATGTATTTAACTAACTCTTCCTACTTATCTTATATTTGATGAGTAGGGAATTTCGCATTTATCCTCTTATTGTTTGAAGATATTTGTTTAAAAAAAGATGACTGTCTTTGTACGTGAAATAGATAGTCTCTTTGCATTTTTTTAATAATATTCATTTAGAAATTAAATTTAAAAAATTAATTAAGAGAAAAAAAAATTGTAGTTATGAATTGTCTTTCAATCAATGTCGGACATGCACCTTCTAAGTATTACTTCCTACCTTTAAAGATGTTGCTAACCCATTGCTTTTTTCAAAGGTAAAAATCAAAACACATTGTTTTTTTAGCAAGTGTGAACTACTACCAGCCTACCACACAAAACCTTCTCTTTTGGTAACCGGTCACGTTATGTGTTATTATGCTTCATTATTTATATATTTGAGAAACATAAAACATGATTAATCATGACATAAAAAAGAGTTAATAATCAATTAAAAAAACAATTATGCAATTATCAATTTGTTCATCAAATAGTAAATGCAATAAATGGTATCAGATTGACTAACAAATTAAATTATAAAAAGTATTATATTGGATAAGACTATCAATCCACTTCTAACACCGTTTATATCTTGACACTGGGAAAGATTGATGGTGTTAGCGAATTGACTATAACGTAAAAAATATTTTTATTAAAAAAACATGTCATTTAAATCTTTTTAATGTGTTTGTCACATTTTTTAGTATCAAGTCAAACTAAGTTTGATGTTCTACCTAAGCCAACTTTTTTAATTTAATAAGGAAGATGGAGAACGTCAATTTATTTCTAACACCGTCAATCTTACGCAGCGGCACAATCAGTGTTAGAAAGAAATTAACGTTCATTACCAATATGATATTTTTTATTGTTTATTCGTCAATTCGATACCATTTATTGTTTGTTGGTTAATTCTTTTTATCAGGTTTGTTGGTTAAATCTTTTGGTCGGTAAGTTTATTGGTTAAATTGATACTTGTACAATTGTTTGTTGTTTATTGACCAAAACGATTATTATGTGATATAAATAGTTATGTGAAATACTCCCTTCGGTCCTAAATATAAGATCTAGTTGACTTTTTTCGGAGATGTTAAAGTTACAAAATATGTTACTATTAAATTACATATTTGATATATTTTTAGATTAGTCATTAGTTTATAGGTTAAATAAACTAGTTTAAGTGAAAAATTTGGTAAATCAATTTATAATCGACTTATTTTACTTTTTTAGGATTTTACAAAAAAGTCAACTAGATCTTATATTTAGGACCGGAGGAAGTATAACTTTTAACTAAGTCTATGAAGATTATAATAAGACATATATATTATTTTAGGATGGATACAAGTTTGCTACAAATATTAGTAGTGTGTCAATATATGAAAATAAAATGTGCATCAATGATATCCTGCTTGATGGTGGAATTTAAATAAAAATCATTAAACAATTGAAAATATCAACAACATGAAAATTATTCAACATGTAGTATCTCTTAGAAAATTTACATATTTACAATTTACTATTAGTACTAACTCAAGTTATCAACTTTCACTTCAAATTAAAGTCATGAATGTATGTCTCTCTTATTAACATTTGTTAATTTGGTTGGTATTAAATGTCACAATTTTGTTGAAGAAAGTTTTTACAAGCTCCAAATTGCTAATGAATTTGAATAAACACGTGAATGTGAAATATATAATGGAGATTTTTTTGAGAAATACATTTTTGCATGATTTGTGATGATAATACAATCAAACCATATGAAGATATGCTCAAATATGTGTTTATAGACATCTAAGGGGAAATGTTATAGACATCTATTTTTCTACATAACCTCTCTAATGAATAATCTTTAGAAGTTGTTATTGTTGTAATTCAAAGGTCACAATGTAGGCATTTATAAGGACTGAATTTGTTATTTACTTTCTTGTAACTCAGTTAAAGTTGATGGTCTATAAATAAGATGCATTGTACTACATATTCTTCATCCAAAAATGAAAGTGATATTTCCCCATTATTTTCCTTATTTTTATAACACCTATATGTTTGTATCTATTTTAAAATATTTCTTAACTCATCATGTACTACTATTAAATTTTGTTATGATAAATAATTTGCATTAGAATTATTGAAATCAAAGTTCTCTTTTTTTCTTTTTTTCCCTCATATGTATACATCTCTATTTATTCTCGATTCTTAACTAACTTTTCGGACTAGTTTTTTTTAAAGATTATTTTCTTTTGTTGAAGAATTAGAGAGTTAAATTGAATGTTATCAAGTAAGCCAAAATTGCAATCAATTAGATTTTTGTCCAAATGAAGTTATTTAATTGAAATATTTGTTACATCACGGAGAATTCCAGAGAAAGCAAAGAGCCTTTAACTTTGCATATTATTACTCAATGAATGAAAATAGCCACTTTTGGCTTTTAAAAAATATCAAAATAAATTAATTACAATTCTGTTCCAAGAATGATATTTTTTTTTATTGGATTACCTTACGGATAATCAATGTAACTATACCCCTTGCTATCCACATGAATCCCCTCTAGTCTAAAAAAGACATAGCTTCATAGAAATAAAATCTTTCATCAAGGAGGAGGAGGAAGAACAAAGAATGAAACCAATCATGATAGCTAAAAATGATCTTAGAACTTGGTGCAACTTCTTGGTAGACCTGTATTATGATCCACAGAAACAATCTCAGTGACATTGTTACATCTTAGCACATCTTGACCCAACTTAGCACCAGCAGATTTCAATCCCTTTAGAGATACAGGTTGATTAAAGAGGTTCAAAGATGGCAACTTTGAAGCTGGAGGCAACTTCATTCCTGGAAGAAAATCTCTAAAGTCTTGACTCAACAATGGAACTTCAAAGTCAAGCTTATTATGCTTAACAACATTATCTTTTGCACTGATATGAGCTCCTGGTTCCATATGGTTGGTTGAGAAGCTAGCTTGGTTTGGAAAATTTGGATAGAGACTAACATATCCTCTAAGGTACATCATGTCTATGAGGAACTTCTTCCATGAAGCTTGCCAACCATTAGTTCTAGACTTTGGGATTTGAACTGGGTTTTCTTTTGCATTCTCAGTGAACCTCATGTTCATGTACACATAAAACTCTCTCCAATGCTTAGGGAAGAAAACTGCTCCCCAACTACAAGGTAGTTGGTGTAAGTAAGGAGTGTTTGGATGAATTGTTTTGAAGAACTCAGTGGCATTCCATTTAGGCCTTTCTTTGACAACTTCAACAAGTTTTGGAGTGTAAAGAGAGATTGAGGAAAGCTCAGGGAGGGAGACTTGTGGATCATAGTGGTAAGCTAAGAGTGCATATTTGATCCATAGGTAATAGTAAGGAGAGACTTCGATATCGTCTTCGAGAAGGAGACCAAAGTCATCATCAGAAGAAGGATACCAGCTCTCACTCACTGCTCTAATCAGCCCTCCTTGGATGATTCTTCTTCTCAAGGTTTTAGGTCCATGAGGCCAATCAAATAATTCACCGACAAGTTTTATAGTTGCTTCATCTACCTTACTGTCCATGTTGAATGTTATAGGAATTTCATCTCCAACATAGTATGCAGTTGACAGAGATTTCAGAAGCCTTGTTAATGACTGAACTCTATTTTGGGTAATAATGTTGACAGAAATCCGCATTCTGTTCCAATCTGTTCAGTTCAATTATGTTAGATAATAGTTTCAAGTAATAAAAGAGGTTAATATCATTGTTAAGCACTACAATTTGATTAAATCTTGGTCTTAGTCCTTGTAGTTTCATGTATTTATGAAAATATAGTACCTCCAAAACTATAAGGACTAACAATGATATTACCATGATAAAAGTTCATATGTGAAACGAAAAAAACTTGAAAGTTGAGGTCAATAAGTGAGAATTCTTACTTGGCAATGATGTTGAACGTAGATCAGCCATCCAGAGAACTTTAGAAATGGAGGCTTTTGGTAAAAGAACTAGAGTAGTAGCATTGGAACCAGCTTCTGAAGCCATCTTCAAAGCCTTCTTCACATTAGGGTCAATGTCTGATACAGTGATGACAACACTAGGATTATGAATATTAATCAAACCCTTCATGCTAGAATACACTGCTTGTATAACAGGAACCTCTGAGTTTGATGCACCAGAAATTGATCCTATTGCCAAGTCAAAAATCTTAAACCTTCTCTCTTTGCACACCAACTTAGGCCAATTTAAAGCAGATGCAGCATCTTCACAAGGGCAGAAATTGCTTCCTGACACAACAATGTAGGCCTTCTTACCAACTGTGGATCTAAACTTCTCAAGAAGTGGTGCAAGTGCTTTGACTTCATCAATTGAGTGAGCATAAAAGAGTGCATCAATTTTCTGAGGGTACATTGTAGCCCATTGGGTAACATAACCAGTGGAAAGTGCTTTCCACCATTGATCATCACGAACTTGAACGGTATCCTTGAAGATCACTGTGGTTTCTGAGACATAAGCTAGCCTGTGCTCACTATCACCCCAAGTTTCTTTGTCATTTGGGTCAACCGGAAGAACAAACGATCCCCCATTTTTATATTTCTGAAGTTGATAGCTATAGTGAAAAAAAAAAAATAAAGAGGGTTAGATTGTAAAATATAATTAATAAATACTACGTATTACTGTTTCAAAGTCATCCATAAGTGTGTCTACTGTAATTTGCACTACTTACTAGTGTTTGTTCACCTAAAATCAATAGTTGAATTTTTAATTGAGGTCTAACAGATCTATGGGGTAGTCAAAGTTGATGGTGTTTATTTGACTTTTATTCTCAGTGTGTAATAAATTGTCAAAGCCAAACTATTCTATATATATGGACCAATCAAGTATATATTTCATTCTTCATAAATTGGTAAGATATTTTTCATGGACATAAAGTATAATAATATCATTTGAATTTTCAATTAAAACTTAAGCCATAACATACCTGAGATGCAAATCTTCCCCGGTGGCAAAGGTAAAAGGTGTCTCAGTGAACAAAGTTTTGACATGCTCAGCAGATAAGAACCAAGAGCTAGATAAGAAATCCACCTGCACAATTTTATCAACAGTGATATTATAAGCAGGATCAGGCAAGTAAAGTCCAGCCTCCTTAGACCTGAATTTTCTGTAACTAGGGAATGTGAAATCCTTCTGCCTGAAAGGCAATATCCTTCCTATACTTCCCAAAACAGAATTCTTATACTTTTCTGTTCCTGCCACATGTGCCAATATCTGCAACATCTTCCTCCCTGGAATCATATCATCATCAACTATATAAACAAGATCAGCCTCAGTCTGAAGAGCCATTTGGAACCTTCCATAGTACTTGAAATCATAACTCGAGCTTATGAAGCTGATTCTTGAATCATTGTAGCTTTCCACAATCCTTTTCAATGACAACTCATTTGGGCTACCAAATGAGAGAACCCAAACATGGTGGAATGGGAGGGTTTGATGAAGAAGAGATTCAATCTGAGAACAAAGTGTTTTTCTCTTGAAATGATTAAGAATAACTGTGATTTTTGGTCTGTTTGGACCTTTCAAATCCCATTTGGATTTCATAACCATTAGCTCAGAAAGTGACTCAGAGCCAATGGTTTTGCTTTGAAACTCCAAAACCTCATTGTAAAGCTCTGTCTTCAACTTAATCATCAGCAAATCATTAGACTTCTTCTGCAAGAAATCTATCTTCTCATACTCACATACTTCAGATGGAGTCATAATGGGTTGTTGCACTTGAAAATCCTCTCTGATGAGAGAAGAAGCCTCTTGGTAACGACCAAATACATGAGGTGTGATCATCATGTTCTTCCATTGATTGGCAATTCTTGTAGCCCAAGTAAAGTCAGGCTTTGAACGTAAATCAATAGTGGGGCTCATATAGTAAAGCAAGAAAGTTGCATAAACTGCAAAGAAAAACTGAAGACATGTGAGAGCAGTCACAATCTTAGCTGAACCACTTCTTTGAGCCTTCACTTTGGACTTTCCTCCATTAACATAATCACTAAGCATGCCTTCCAATGAATCCCTACTACTTCTCGAGCTCAAATTCCTATCAAACCCCATTTTGGAAAAAACCTCAGGGGATTCAACGTCCTCCCACCTGAAAAAAAAGGCAAAGAAAACACATAATTAGTCATCTAGGCACTAAAGTCTCAGATCAAATATGCAAATATGTAAAACTAAGCAGAGAGAAAGATACCAAATATAATGTAACTAAAAATGGAGTTTTAAGTTTGAATTTTGAAGAGATGAGGGGCTTGATGGTTTCATATATAATAGTGTGGAAAGGTGGTGACATGGGAAGAAGAAGTACATATTGAGGAATGTAGAGAAAAAGGTCACATGGGTGTATCTTCGTTATTTCTGTTACATTTAATATCTCTCTTATAAGGGTGTCTTAATTAAGACATCATCTCAAAGCCGCTTTTATTGCCGCATAAAAAGGGTAGGCACATCATGTCTGAATGAAATTATTGGTAACGTTTTTAAGGATATTAAAAAGAAAAAGTGACACATATAAGAAGTACAATATTATTGCATGACAATTTTCATTTGTTCTTGAACACACATCATAATAGAATGCAGAAGATCCGAGCTAACTTAAGACAAAATAAGAATGAAGCAAGAATAGATTAAGAATGAAGGCACCAAAAAACACAAGGGAAATGACACGTGTTAGATGGAAGACATACATTATTAATGTGTATTAATGGTAGCTTGATGAGGAAGGCAGCGCGTTGAATGTGAGGAACAGAAGAGTTTCTTGTTGAGCAAAATAAGGAAGGAACTTTGCGCATAAAATCAGAGCTCTGATTTTAAAGCATAAGCTTGAGCTAGGGACAAAGAGAAATTGGAGTGTACATGAGAAAATTATGAAGATATATGTGTATTTATATATGTATTGTATTAGTATATTTTTATATATGTAAAGAGGTTTGACTTTGATGGAGATAAGATTACGTAAAAGAGAGTTGCGGAAAACTTAGTAATGGGTGATCGCCGAATTTAATTAGGCGAGTTAGACGCCGAGAAAAAAATATGATGATTTACAAATGAATATTGATGGCTTAGGCATAAAAAAAGGTACATTGCATAATGTGAACACAGTGCCACTCGTCCATTTTCATTTCTCTCCCTCGTGCCATATTTTTCTTTTTCTGGCGAGTTGCCATTGGAGTTTGTAGAAGAAAAATCAATCACTTATACATTGAGCAATGACCAATACATCTCTTAGCCATAAATATGGCACAATAGTTTAATATAAATTGAGCAACCAAACTGGATCTGACGATGGACTGGTCAAACCATCAACTACTTCACATATGACATACTGCATGTTTAACTATCGGTCTAGATAATCTGACCATATAGAACTATGACTAAAAGTCTTCTCTATCTCGCCTTCTGATTCGTCTTTTATAATATTGGAGTGGACTATAGAAAAAAAATAAAGAAAGAAAACTTTTCAAGCTCAGAATATGAATTTTTATTCTTATTAGTTGTGGCCAATTATTATTGTTATAGAGTAGCAGTTATTTTTTAAAAATAAATAAACCAAACGTGATTCATAATAAGAGTTTGTACACAACTTAGGCACAGTGAATTCCATCCACTTTGTTTTGTTTGAAGAGCAAAATGTTCTGGAGTGTAAAGATATAAATTTCCAGTTTAGAAAAACGACATAAATTTGGGTCACATTATTTCATTTTCATGTGGAATGCTCAATTTATGTGCATGTGAGGCAATCATGCAGTGTTATACTAATTGAAAGGAAAAATTGTAGTCAGTACTATGTAAGCCAATTTATTACAAAAAATTTTTTTTTTGACATTATTAAATTAATATGAAGTCTTAGAAAATCGAGGATAAGGAATTACAATTATTAAAAAAGCTCTTGACATTACCCACAGTCATTATCTATCTTTTTACAACCAAATGAGCCAAGTGGATTATCTCATTTTCGTTTTCACAATTGAAAATATTTTACCTCTTCGGGCCCCTTCCTAATGATTTAGTAAAAATGGAATTGATTATAATAAATTATCTTACAACAACCACTACGTACATGGTTCTCTCCGTTTGAAAGTGAACAGTAGTAAGGACTAATAAAATCTTTGGTTAAGTAACAGAAGAGGGAGGAATTCACGTTAATCATGTCTCCCCATATAATAATAATAATAATAGGAAATATAAATGGCGAATGCCAGGGATCACAAAATATGTGATCCTACGCTTCAACTAAACGGAATGTTAAGAAAAATTCCAGAATTAAACAGAAGGGTCAAATTAATTAAATCCTTTTGGAGAGTTTTGACTATTGCAGTAAAACTATAGGCTCCATCAGTCTATCTAACATGTAAACAAATTTTATGTTCATGGACTCATGGAGCTAGGTACCCTGCATCATATGAGCTCATCATCACGTGCAAAGGCCGCGTGATCACGTGAGATCCCCCTCCTTGAAGGCCAAAGACCTAATCCTGATTAAAAAGTCAAATCCCTTAAATATGTTTGTTTATCACAGTCAACGTGCCTTCCTCCTATTACTGACTTCAACATTGAGTTACTGTTCACTTTAATTTATTGCCTGTTCAAACTTTGACTCTCCTTTGAGTCTTTGACTCGCCTTGTTCACCTAGTGGAAGCCACACTGGCAAATCCAACTAAGTAAGTAGTTTATTGATTTGAAATGTAAGTAATTAAATTCTGTTTAAATATAGGTCTTAAAGAGTTACCTACCTCTCTGGCAAATTATACACTTTTTATCATGTTACTCCCAATCATTGTTTATTAGAGCCATTAAAGGCATAAATTAAACTTTATTAACTTTAACTTTTCAACGACTTTATAACTTTACTTTAATTTCATATATGCACTATACACATAAAATGAAATTTACACAATGGTATTCCAATAGTCCATCACACATATAAGACTTGGCTGATTTTTTTATAGGATCAGAGAAGCAAAATAAGTAGCTTAATATAGCATATATTATGTGTCATTTGATTATATATATTGTCCAAAAGATCAGAGTAGATTAATTTATAAAAAATGATAGATATGAACTCATTAAAATTATTGACTTAACTTTAATTTATGCTTTCTATTAATTACACGAGGGAGTATAGTACCGAAAATGTATTTTCTTATGTGTGTTTGTGATTGAGTTTTGATCGACGTTGTATTTTACTTTTTGTGTGTGTTTATGTTTGTGAGGAGGGAGAAGAATCTTCCCAGGAACAAGTCCAAGACCCATGAGAAACATGCGTATTCAACTGCATCACTTAGTATAACAATTTTACTCATCCATTTCAATTTTCAATTAAGAAGCAATCATCACAGTACACAAGATCCATTTTTGGTTAATATATTGACTTGCTAGCCCTTAGGCATAGCATGTGGAAACCAGTCATGGCTGTGTCTTGATCTTGAAGTACACAAACTGAAATCCTTAGCTTTTAGGAAAAGTAAAAAACGAAACTGATTGAAGAGAACAGGTAATTAGTTGGGGATTGAAGCAGCAGTTATTAAAGCAATTAAGACTAACATGAAGGAAGAAATTAAAACCATGAAGCTAAGAGTACAAAAAGAGGAGAGTTATGGCTAAAGTAGTCATCTACTAATCAACAGTAGTAGTTAAATGTTAAACGGATGTTCATATTATATATGCCATGCATGATGATTAATATAAATCATGGTCATGGATCTTCACTTGTCATCAACATCATCTTAGTCTCTCTATTTCCCAGCTGAGCTTAGAAGCCACTCCTTCATGTTTTGGGATGTATTCCTGTGTTTATATATAGTTCATCCCATTAGACACACATACATATATTTTATAAAGCCACTTGAAACTTGTTTATAATTAGTCTATGATTTAAATTATAAGTGGGAATTATTATGAAATAAAGTACCTCCATCTTTTTTATGAGCTCCTTTGGGGTTGGGGCAGAGACAATGATGTGACGAGCACTGGGGCTAATGAACCCTTCCTCTACTGCTTTGTCTATGAATGACAGCAACGAATTGTAGTACCCATCAACATTCAATAATCCCACCTTTCATAAAGAAAAAAAAACGAAAATTTAATTAATTAGAATAATTTTTCATAATTGTTTTATATGTGATCTTTGAAATAAAAATGGAAGAAAAAGGAAATTAAACTTACAGGTTTATCATGGATGCCTAGTTGAGCCCATGTTATGACCTCAAGAAGCTCCTCAAGTGTCCCATAGCCACCTTCAACAAGTTATACCATTTCATGTTATATTCTTCCTTGTAAACTAGACTTTCATCTTGTTGATATATAACAAAGACTGACTAGACATTCGTGTGCTATGAAATATTTCTTTACTTCTTGCATTTCATGGTTGTAATCATTTTGTTTTTAAGGGTTACATTCATGCTATGAAGTGTGTGTTTGTGTGTGTGAGATTTTTGTCGTTTAGATTTGAGCACAACATAGTTATTTGTCCCAAAGAAAATTTTTAAATATATAATTGATAGGGGAGCTTGCATCATCATTTTTTAAGGGATTGTTTTGAATAAATATTATATACTTAAAGTAATTTTTTTTAAAAAAAAAAACTCTCATGTGCTCCACCTGTATCTAAGGCTTTTCTATTTTTTTTACCTTTACTTTTCTATCATATCATACTACTAGACGTTCGATGAATAAACTAATTAATCTTTATCAGGATTTTACGAGAATGATTCCCTTATAGTTGGGTCTACTTTTAGTAAGGGGAAATCCAACTCAATCTGTCCACTTTGCAACATAGATTATCCACAGATAAATAAAAATTTGTGAAATAATAAAATCATAAAAGTGACTTTTATGTCAAGTCATTCTTATAAGTTGAAATACGGTTAAAAGTCACTCAGTGTAGTTTTTTGTTTTTTTAAAAAATGAAAAGTCACCAGTTTGGTTTGATTGTGGGAAGATATGTATTTTTGAAAATAGTTAGTTTGACATACACTTAAGTGATATATTTACAAACCAGTTATAGGATGTTCAAAATATGAACAAAGTCAAAATGAAAAAAAGAAAAAAAAAATACTTGGTTGTCCCAAAATATATGCTTCATAATTGATATCTTTTTTCCATCCAACAAACTAGTTTTTTTTTGTCTTCATTGACTTCTAAGATTTCCAAACACTATCCCAACCAAGCCCATTAGCAAAATTTAACAAACGATGAAAATTGATGATGAAACTGACTGTTTAATCTATGGGATTAACAGTTTAAGCCTATACTCCTTCATTTTGGGCCTTTGTAGGCCCCATGGGCTCAAAGCAATTGTTGGTTCAAGCATTTGTTAATGAAAAGAAACTGGTCATAAACCATTTTAGCAAAAAATTATAATTAAGACTTAAGACTAACCAGGTAAGGCAATGAAGGCATCAGAATGCTTAGCCATCTCAGCTTTCCTTTGATGCATGTCAGCCACTGCCTTCACTTCTCCCACCGTCTCTCCTGTTATCTGCATTTTCCAATCATCCACACCGTCCATCTTAATTATCATTCCTTATCACCATCACTATTATTACTCCTCTCTCACACTCAACTTCACACAAAGAATCTTGTCATGACACTAACAAACAACAACATAGTTACTTGCCCTCTATTACAATGATTTCCCTTATGAATCTTATGTCACCCATCAAGATTGACCCCACTTTGTCTCCAATTGTACTTGATACAACATCTAGTTTGTAGTGCAACTGCAAACTAGTCCTTAATGTATGTATGATTTATTTGACTAGTTCAACTTATCATAAAATATAAAACATATTTTTATTTCCGTCAATTTTCACTCAAACTACCTTTATTATATTCCCTCTGTAATAATCAAGTGAGAGGAAATTAAAGAAGATTATTAGGGTGTTTTAAGGAAAAACATCACATATTAAATAACTTAACTGATATAATTAATCTAACCAAATTAGATAAATATATACTACATTACATTTAAGAGATGTGGATTTTTGTAATAAATACAAACACTTTGAGACCAAGTTTTAAAACCAGAAATCCAAGCATGATGGAAACATAAGATAAATTCTCTCCCTCATTCTCTCCCTCTCCCTCTATGCTCTGTTGTGGTCATTTTCTTTTTGGTTGATAATGCTCATATTGAAATGCTTTCAAAGACCTTATCAACATTACCTCTCTGGGCATTAGTGTCTTGGGAATAACCCTGCACACAATGACATATCACCTATTAATTAGTTTACAACAATTGAAATGTAACAATGAGCTTACATCACTAAAGAAAATCAATATGGCTGATAAATAATTCCTCTCACCCTATTACATGGCGACCACCATTGTACACAGCTTGAGAAATCAGCCCCATCAAACCAATGCTTCCTCCTCCATACACCAAATTAATATTCCTTGACACCTTCATTTCAATCACCAAAATAGTTCATAGTTGCCAAGTTTTATTCTTTCAAGAAACACACACCACTATCTAAAAACACAATAACTGAAAGGCTATGACCTGGTGGAATCTAAATACCCCATCAATTGTTACATAGAGATGAGAAGAAGGAATTTAATAAAAAATCAAGACAATTACTATGACAAAAAGAAGGACAAACAAGAGAGACAAGTCAAAGCTAAGTATTACCAATTCCTTTCCTAGCTCAATAGCAGCATCCTTATAATTGGTCTTATTCCCTGGACTACTTCCACAGAACACACAAATTCTCTTAAACTTGTATTGTTGTTTCATCTCACTTTCTCTCTCCATCTCTTCCTCTCTCAGAAACTCACTAGTTAATGATATCTCCTGCCTGCTTCTGGCTGAGATATATATAGAGAGAGATATATAATAACGTGAGAATATAGGAAAAAGGAAAAAAAGACACAATGAAAACGGCAATTGTATGTGAGCCGTAACGACATAAGAGGGACGGTGCTGAGTCATCCACAAGTTGCATGAATAGACTACATCCACTCATGTGTGTGTTTCTTTTCTCTTTAACATGGTCCCCTGTCCCAGAAACAATATGGACACTCCGTGGTCCTATTTCCACATAATTGTGTTGTGTTCATATTTTTTCCTTCTTCAGTTCTTGTAAAAAAAAAAAAACTCATTCACTTGATTAAACAACATTTTTTAAAAAGCCATATTCAAGGCCGAATTTTTTACCACCTTTATATCCCATGTTGTCTGTTTGTGTAAGAAAATACTAGGAAATTAAAGTGAGATGTATACTCACTTTATATAATAAATGGGGAAAAAGATAAATAAAGATATCAATAATGTCGCTAAATTTCCAATAGGACAGTCAAGGTAATAAACACTAAATTAACAACTATTCTCATAAACAACATGCATATTTAACAACTGCATCATCCACAATTAACAAGTAGAGCGAAACAATTAACAACAATAACATTCTCATTAACGAAAAATAAAATCTCCATTCTCATTAACAACTAGAGCGTTGTTAATTTAGTGTTTGTGACCATGATTGTCCTTTTACATATTCGGATGACTTTATTTGTCTTTTTCCCTTACAGATAAATAATTTGGTCCTAAATATAAGATCACTTTTGAAATTTAATTTAAGGGTATATTTGGAATAGTAGATAATACTCCCTCCGGTCCTAAATATAGGACCTAGATAACTTTTTTTGGGGAGATTAAGGAAGACTTAGTTTTAGATGTCTTTCCAATAATACCCCTTCTTAATTAGTTTAGTTACTTAATAGTCATTTCTCCCCTACCAAAGGAGTTGTTAAGAAAAAGAAGGGTAATTTAGGAAAAAGGTGACCAAAAGTGTATCTAGGTCTTATATTTAGGACCAAAATGAAGTCTCTATCTAGGTCCTATATTTAGGACCGGAGGGAGTATTAATTAATTCAGCTAACTTCTTTACAATTTCTCCAAAAAAGTGAAAATTGTCTTATATTAGTACAGAAGGGATTACTAGGAAATAAAGTGAGTTAGTAGATGATAAACACTAATACCATTCTTTTCAAATTAAACTATTCCTCGCATGATTCGTAGTGATTACAGATGTTAATTAACTATGTGAGGTTGTCCGTAATCAAATTGTCACTACCATTTTGACAATATCCTTTCTCTATTGGAAACGTAATTAGTAGCACTAGTTGCATAATTTGTAGTCTGTATGTGCATGCAATGGACAAGTCAGTTTGAATTCGAACATAAGGATCCTCGTACTTAGCTATATGCTGCTCATTGAAAGTTTAGGAACCATGCAAGAGAATGAAAGCAATCAGTGTCCTGATGTGAGAACAAATTTGTTCTAGGCCCTCCCTTGAGAACAAATTTGTTCTAGAACAAATTTGTATTATCTGACATTTAATTTATCTAGAACAAATTAAATGTCAGATAATACAATTAATCAGCATGCATTCATTTAAGAAATTGAGGAACAAAAAGCCTCACTAAATAAGAAATTAATCGACATTTAATTTCCCGATTTTGAATTGAAGGACGGTTGCCCAACAATATGTGGTGCATTTTTTATGTCACTCATGTTTATAATCAGTTTCAGTGATAATCACAAAGATGAGCATCAAGCGCTTTTTGTTTAGATCTACTTTGGATGGTTCAGATTTAATATTTTTAAGATTATATTTTAAAACTAAAACTATAGATTTTGACAAAATATCAGTAATAATGGATTATCTTTATTTTAGACAATTAACGATCCACCTCAGGTTTAGGCCATAATAGTTTATACTCTGACTTTTGGACGTTGCTCACGTTTTTCCTCTCTCCTTTATTTATTTTCTGACAGAAAATGAACAAAGAGATCAATAAAAGATATTGTCTTTACTAACCTATAAGGCCGCCTAGCTAAGAAGAAAATTAGTGATTAGAACACATGATTGATGGTGCAATAATATAAAGAGAACAAAAGGGGTGAAGCCATGTACGAATATGGTGGAAATCAGAAATAGGCGCCATTACCAACCATTGTTATTACATGACACATAGTGTGGTGTAGAAACGAAAATGATTAAGGTCATGTGTTAAGCGAATAGAAACTCAACACGACTCAGATTAGGCATGGCCATATTTGGCAATGTAGTCATCTTTGCTTGAGGCTATCGTGGCTGCTTTGCTTCACTCTTTTATAGTTACATTCCAAAAATCGTTTGACCGAATTCATCAATCAGAAACAATTTATGAGGGTTCTACCTCATTTTCCTATCTTCATTATTTTCTTCATCACAATATAATAATATACCATTGAGCTAATTTTCCACCTTTTTACCTTCCGTTTTTTTTTTTGTTTTGTTTGTTATGATCATCATGGATGATGCTGAATGAATCACTGGCTGATACTGAATTTATTATTAAATTAAATACAAGATAATGTCTTGTGTATGTGACTTGTCGGGCAGTGTACAAACTTTGTCTAGACATTTGAAGATAACCAAGATGTGTGCTATATATAGAGTGATATAAGCAAGTGTGTGGGAGCAAAGCAGAAGAAAAGCAGGAGTCAAATCTAGTATGCTTAGCCATAGATTATGATTTTTGTTTGCCTAAATGTTGTGCGGTGGAGAGGAAGGAGGGGGAGAGGAGATATGCGAAATATATTGTCCTTCACATTTGATTGAGCTCTGCTTCTCCATGGTGGAAATCCTACTCATTTTTTCATCCACTCTTGTCTCTTACCTACTTTTCTTTTCTTTTACTCCATCATCCAATATATAGTATAAGATGTAGTTGTTTTTTTTTTTGAAATGTTGGAAAAACTAAATAAGTATTAATTAATAACAACATTTGTTATATATTAATATATGACATATTATTAGTGTTCAAGTAAAACACTTAGTTTGGAGAAAAGTTTTGATAAAATTTATCAGCAACCATCTAAACTTTTTTTTTTTATAATTTTTCAAAAAAAAGTCAAATATTTCTTATATTAAGGAATGATTTGACTTTTTTTTTATCTAAAACTTTTAGAACAGCTTATCGTATAAGGCTTCCATTATGTATGATTTGATGAGGAGAGTAGATGTATGTAATATTACTTCCAAGGTTCTAGATTGCTTAAAATATAACCACGTGACCTTGAAATACAAATTGTAGTAACTTTATCTGGAATTTTATGAAAGTTATATATATATATATATATATATATATATATATATATATATATATATATATATGGTTCATGTCTTATAATTATACCTTGATTGTTATTATTATCAAGTATACAAGTATATTTAGGAGTTCAAATTATGAGGTGGTAATAGATGAAAGTGATGTGTAGAATGAATGATGATTACTCAAGGGGTTAATGAAAAAGACTTGCTAATTAGGATACAGAGAATGTGGCGCAATGTTCATGAAGGAGAAGAAGGAATTAGTTACCACATGGGACCATGCATGTCTGTGAAATAGACTATTCACATGAAAGAGCTATTTCATCGATCACATTCAAAAGTCAGACATCAGAGTCTTCGATCGCCTATTCAATCTCAATACTAAACAGTGCACATGTGAATCAAATAATTGCCCTTAATTCTACTTCCGATCCACGCCTTTCATTTGATGAATATGATCATATCACCTGCTTCTTTTTTACTTTCATATCCTTCATCAAGAAACTCATACGTTTAACATATTTATAGAGGGTCGGATTCATTCACAACCTCACATTTGAGAAGGACTACTTGAGTTAAACTTTGATGTCACTAGCTTGGTGATAAAGCCTAGACCGCCATCTCATTTAATTCATGTGGTTTATTGAATTAGATAGATGATCCAGTAATAATCACTTAACAAATACATTAACTATTGTTACATTTGCCATATATATGTGTTTGTGCATGCACATATATATTATTCTCGTGTGTAAATGCATGCACATGGTGCATTCTGTTAAAAAAGTTAATATCAGTATAAATTAAATTACTTCGTAGTGTTTAAATGAAAAAGTCATATAGCACCATTTACATATCAAATACTCACTACACCCTAAGTATGAGATTAAATGAATTGATTTATCAGGACTAAACCAACGTCAAAATAAAATCCTTTTGACTACTGTTTATATATTAAAGGACCCTAACATTAATCATAGCTTGTCATTTGTCATTAGGTACCACCTAATAATTAAAGATTGATGATGAGAGGCTAAATTTGCTCGTTATCTGTTTTAACAACTACTACATGCCCGAAAGCTGTATGATGATGATGAAAATGTCTCAGCGGCAAATCCCAAAAGACACTGTGAATTGGGAGCAAGCATGTTTTTTTTTATCAAAGGAGCAAACATGTTGGCTAGGTTCAAGAAGAGATAAAAAAATGGAAGGTGGCCCCAACTTGGCTCAACGATATGGTTGCTTACAATGGGGTTTAAGGTCAAGGGTACGGATCAACCTCTTTATATAAAAGCAGAATGAAACTGTATAATATATATATTTCCTTCCCTACTACCTTTAAAAAGTGGGGACTAAAATTGATTTGACCCTTTTTTGGAGATTAAAAAAGTGCAATGAAATACTATTGTCATGAATGACTCGTATCAATGCATGACAGTAAAAGAAAAATGGCAAAGTGAGCGTTAAATTGGATACAATAATATACTCCCTCTGATCTTAAATATAAAATTATTTTGATTTTTTTGTGAAAGTTAATGAAGCAGATTAGAATTCTAAATTATCACATATGCTAGAAGTAATTAGATTATATCATAGGTTAGTTTATAACTAAATTAAATTTTTTTGAGGATAAAAGATAAATATAGATAATTTAAAATAATGAATTTTTATATCATTAATTTCTTTAAACAGTCAAATAATCTTATAATTTGGACCGAGAAAGTATTAAGATGCCTTCGATGGTGCTGGTACAGCGCGAGGCTTCATCACATCGTGATATTATGTAAAAGTATTTTAAAGCGAATGAGTAATAGTAATTAATATTTGGTTGGTAAGGGGGATTATTTAGATAAATGGGATAGAAAGTGATGAAGGGGAAATTAAAGGGTCAAATCTGAAAGTAGTTGGGGAGTTGAGTTCAATTTGCATATATTGCGTGGGGCACTGACATTGTTCCCATAGAACTGCAAATAATGATTATGTGCTCTTTTTGGTCATTTTGGAATGTGTTTTTGTAGAGTTTGGTGAGGATATGTGAGAAATAGGAGAAACTGAGTTGAGAGTGAATAAGCACTCCACATTTCCCCCTTTCATCATTCCTCCATCTTTTCCCTCTTCTATCAGCTGCATTATTATTCATCCATTTCCTATTATTTTTCCCAAATATTATATTAATACTAGCAAAGGTCAGTATATAATGTTCATTGATATTTCTGTTTAAGAGACTACATGACCAAGCGATTCTAGCCAATGAACTTGGTCACAAATATCCTAGTAGTCCAGTTCACTAACAATTATTTAACAACGCCTATAACTTCTGCGTTTAGTTCATTGCATTTTGATCTATGATATAATTAATATTTTTTATTTTTTTCAAAATAAAATAAGCTAGATTTTATCAAGCCAGCTACATTTCCACAATTTACCTTTGTCACATTAGTAAAGTTAACGGTTTTAACGCAAAATTAACAAAGCTGATACTCTATGTATTCCTACTGATACTCTCTCTATTCCTAAATAAGATCACTTATAAATTTCAATTTGTTTCTAAATATAAGATCACTTTTTAACTTTTTCTAATTTTTTCCCAAATTAACTATGTAAAATGATCGTATATTTAAAAACCGAGGGGTACCATTTAACCAAACTCTTGGGCGTCATCTCTTGGTCCTCATGAAAATGCATGGACCAACGTTTTGAATGGAACAAGACCGTACTTCCTTGCGCGATGCACAGGTACAAGAGTACGTTTACATGGAACTTTGGAAGTGGCAAAAAGATTGAATGATCGGACTAATTTTTAGCTACTTGCATAATGCATCAACAACATGGAATACAAAAATATAATCACATATTTAATTGCATAAAAACATTGATGTACACAATGTTTGTGGTTGTTCTTTTGACGGTGGTATGTAGGTTTTCTGGGACATAAATCTTCATCCCATCCATAACCTTAACCTGTGAGAGTGCAACGTATAATTAATCATGATGAGTGAAAACCAATTTAGTCAAATTAATGCCGTCATATGAAGTAAATATAGAAAACAAAGAAAAAGTATTAAAACTAGAAGTGAAAAATGATCAAACTATAATGACTTAGAGTGGATTTGATATTAATCCATATATTAAAACCATGTTAACAAATTTAACAATTTTATGCTCGAACGTCATACAAACAAATTTAACAATGTTAACGCCATGCAAAAAAGTTAACACTATATATTAAAACCCATATCGTTTTGATAAAAAAAATATATTAGACCCATGTCCAAGTCCTTATGAAAATAGTGGGAACAATAATGTTTTACAAGGAAAAATCACAAGAGGTAGGAAATTTCAACGGTCACAACCAAAACTCAATTAGCTCGTAATACGTAGCTAGTAATTGGTAATACTAACCCAAACTATTTCTTAGTATGTGTGCCTAACTTAATCCACTCGCTGTAGTTGGTAATAAAGAGAGTATTATTATCAACGCTATATTGCCAACACAATCCTACATATACAACAAAAGTAGTCATAGAATAATTAATGCTTAATATAATGCTTCCTATCTTAAATATAGGATCTAATTTGGGAGTTATTTTGGTCCTAGATAGATGTCTGATTCTAATTTCTGTACATGCACCTTCAGCAACAATTAATATATAAGAGATGAGAGTAAGGAGAGATATAATTAGAGTTTGGTTCTAGGAAAAAACACTTACTAGTAATTATAACAAACATTTTTAATGTCATCAACTTAATTAAATAGGTCTTATTAGAATGGCGAGTATGTAACTGCAATAATTGCTTAAACAATATAAAACTTTTACACTTGTGTGTTTTTCTCGTATTGTAGGCTCCATCAGAGAATGTCTAATGAAAGCAAATATATGGAGGAGGAGCAAAAATTTATGTAAACTGAGTATTATTTGACAAAATCAATAAATCGGCATTTATATAAAATAATTTAGATGAAATCGATCCACGAGAAGACAGGTTGTTCTACTCTACGTAGGTATGATATGAATGTAAGAGTCTGAGTACAATGTGTGCCAGCCACTACAGGTAATTGTTTAAATAAATAAATAAATAAGAGTGTTTGAGTTAACAACCTCCTCTTCTTTTAATTGTTTAATATTTACTTCCCTGCCCTACTGGTTAAGTAGTTCCCAAATTAAATCAGTAATCACTATGGTCAATGATAAAGTTCACATGCAAATTAGAAATTTGCCTCCTACTTTGTCTGAAATGAAGCTTGTCACCTCAATATCATCACTGACATTAAGTCTATAAACCAATACAGTTTCAAAAATTTATATATATAATAAAGTAAAAAGGAGAAGATCATAACTGATGAAAATTATTTTTGGTGTGATGAAGGTGAGGTACTACTACATTATAGTTGATGGAAAACTATTAAGTATAATTTACGAAACAGTTGAGAACAATTAGAATTTGGTGTTATGTTTAGGATTAAAATCAACTACTCAAATATTTCTTATATGTAGGATCAGAGGAAGACATCATTTAAATAGATGAAACTTATTAAAACCGTGTACTTTATGGGTTCTTCAATATTGAGAGTACCTAGTATCCAATATCTGTCTTCACTATTTTTAAACACTTGTACACAATTATTTGATTTTTTAAATATTGTCTAATTAATTTAAAATTATGCATGAACTGTATAACGAGACTGAGTCTAATAGAAATTAGCAAGCAATTGAAACATTCTTTATCATACACATATGTTCCATTAAGTTGTTTACAATTGTTTAAATTACAAGAAAATATTAATGTCATAAAAATAATTGAAAGATCCAAGATTCCGTCCAATATATGCATGCGCGCGCGCGCTCTTAGATAAGGGCAATATTGTCTGATTCTAATTATTCTCACATATTTCCATGTTTAATGTAATTTAACTAAACAAATGCATAACATTTCCTTGATGACAAACTAAATATATAGATTCATATAATTATTTTTACATTACATTCCTTGTAATTCGTTGAACCAAACGGGCACACTGTGTTCTCTTAAATTAATGAAAGATCAACTGTAAATTACTTTTATAAAGAAGTTGAAAGTTTAGGCAAAGATTTGTTTTCAAGTTTCTAAAGGTGAAAATGTATTGATGTATAACTTTTATGTTTGAGGCAATTCATAATCACTGACATTTTATGTTTGAGGCTAATTTCTCTTTATGAACGTATGGCCAAAAAAATAATTCTCTTGATGAACAAGTCTTGCTCATCATTAGTGTGTAGAAAAGGATTTTTGAATGAAGCCTGTTTAACAATTCATCTTGTGCCCAGGACTTCACATCTTCAACCCAAGTGACCTCTGTATTTTGTAGCATTTGCGTTGCTACCGATTGGACATTCTCAATATTTTTGAGATCTATTTCATGCTGATGCTTCAAACCTTCCATTCTTTTCGTACATTCAATATCTAAATTGAATGCTGATCCCCAGGTTTTCTGATCTCACCTTATCATTGGGAGAAATGGTTCATACAACAGCTAATTCTATTTTATATTTCTTCTCAAGATTGGCCTTCTTTACCTCATATGTTGCATCCAACTTCTTCTTTAATTTTCTTCTTGATGCTTAAGATGTAACTTCCTTAGCTTCTTTTGATACTTTTTTTGAATTTTTTTAATGCTTTTTAGGATATCTTTCTTAGCCAATTCAACCTCTAGTGCAACGCCCGTAGATGTATCATTATTGAAAGATAATTCAGCTGTAGAAGCTTTTGGAGAGCCAGTGACATTGTAAATTCCAGTTCGATGCAAAAATATACTTTTCAGACACTGCAACATTGAACAAATAACATTCACCTCATGCTCCCTACAATCAAAATTTAAATGATGTTTTGCAAGCATTAGGGAAAAGGTTAATCTTGTGCTTTACCAAAGCAGTTGCCGTCCAACACTGAGATTTGCCAGAAAAAAACTTATCAGATCATGTGAGCATCGCAGCAGCTAAACAAGAGCTAAGTGAAATTTTATTTGCAACACTAGCGTATACATAGAAGGCAACGTGAGAAGGTAAGAAATAAAAAGGCATTATATAAAGGAAAATGAAAGAAACCATACTGACCAGAGCAATTTGAAAACCCTCGAGTACAGGGAAGAGCACTACTCATACTCAAGATCAAATTCTTTTTTCCAAGATTCTCCCCCAAGATTCTCCCAAGATTGAAACCTAACCAATGGGGAGAATGCTTCAATCCACCTTACCTTCGCACTCCCCCGCTGCTGATTGGATTTTGACACATCATTGGATATTTGGGAATCTTGATAATGTTGTAGCTCAGTCTCTGGTTCTGGCATTTGAAATGCTACTGAATTTCTTCATAGCAATTTTCTCTTCCCTATTATTACTTGTTCAATATAGAGACACGTATTTTGATGTTGGCTGGAAACTTCTTTTGAATGTGTCTTCAACGTTGCTTCTCGATACTGATTCGCAGGGAGCCGATATTTTGAATATCGGGTGCTTTCTATTTGGAAGTATAATACGATTGTATGTCGTATGGGGAAATACCCACCCGGCGCGGATTCTGTCGCCTCCGCCGCTTCGGCTAGTTCGGCCGCCGGCTCTTACGCGGCCGCCAATAACTCTGCTACTGAAACTGTCGCCTCCTCGGACACCATAGTAGCTACGGCCAACGTCGTCATCGCCTCCGCCACCGAGTCTGCCGAGTCCGCCGCAAAATCCACAGCCTCCGTTGCCGCCGCCGCTACCGGCCCTCGCCCACCGCCGACTCCTCGACGCAGCGGCCATTAGATTTTTTGTTTGATCTTACATTGTTTTTTTTTTACTATTTTGCAAAAGCAAATTCACCTTACTCAAAGTATGATGGAGTAGAAAATGTCCATTTGACATTTCCATAGAGGCTCTATATTCAAATCATTTGTCTTCCAATTTTATTTTCCATGCTTATTTTACGGATTTAATGTTCAAGTTTCTATAGGTGAAAAAGTATTGATGTATAACTTTTTTTTTCTTATATATCCTTTTTATTTCAATTTCTATTCTCGGTATCTCTAGTTTAACTTTTTTTGGGAAAAAAAAAAAGACATTTATGGAGGCAGTGACGAAATCAGAGTGGATTATAGACACAAACTGTGCATTTACCAATCATTTCGTCCATATTCTACAACCCCATACATAAAAACAAGCCCATTATTTAAAAAAAAATAAATAAAAAACTGTTGTGCCATCCACTAATGTTTTTCTAAATCCTATTACCAACTAACCATTATGGAAAAAAAAAACATAACTGTGTTCTATAGTTCTTTTGAAGGTCTAACACCGATCAGTGAGCAGAGTAACTTTATTTTCTATGTGGCCCAATAATGACTCTTAGATCAGAGCAATTTCCTATTTTAACTAGCAATTTTATCATCAAGCTTTCTAAAATGCATGTCATCACACTCTTTAACCAAAAATCTCTTCATTTCCACTTTGAATTCCTCTGGCCATCTCATTTTCCATGACTTCTATCACTAATTACTAGCTGTTATACTTTTGTTCATCATGTTAAAACCAAAAACTGAGTGATACTATAAAAATAGGCAAAAAAAAAGGCCTTCAAAAACAATATACACTTGTCTTATTTTGTTACTCATCAACAGTGAAATCTGGTTCTTCAGGCTTCTGAAGAGAGCTTACAACTCCAGAAACTGTTTTAGAATGCATATTAACTCCTTTTCCATACACAACAAAAGCAGTTCTTGGTGTTTCAGGCTCAGCATGATCAACTTGGTTCAACTTAGCCCTCAGTTTCCTTTTCTTGTGCCTTCTCCAAGCAGCTTGAATGAAACAAGCAGCCCATGTTCTCCATTGGTGTGAATAAAACTTGAACTTGTGCCTCAGCTGTTTACTATGTAGTCTTCTGAATTGAGATGCTACAAACTTGAGGTCTTCTGACATTAGTGCAAATGCTTCTACTTCAGATATGGCTTTCACTGTTCTTGTGGAAGATGGAAGTATGGCACTTGGTCTAGGGTCTAATGCCCATGTTAGTATTTCCTCTCCACAGAAATCTCCCGGTCCAATCCGGCATGAGTTGAAAAACCCGGTTCTCCCTCCATTGGTGGTGTAGGAATCCAGATGGCCTCTTATTATGAAGAGCATCTCATTCACCGGATCGCCTTCACGAACAAGGTAAGTGCCCTCTGTGCATAATGCTGGCTTCAGCCTTTCACATATTGCATCTAGCATCCTCTCATCCATTTCATCAAACAATGGAACCTGTCAATTGATATACTACACATCAGTAACTTAGCATACCTGCAGTTTCATTCACAATTATCTTACATATCTTGATGATATGCTGAACATCATATGTTATAGTACTAAAATATTTGATGCAATAGTATGTGATATGAAGTCCAACATTGTCTAGAAGGCACTCAACAACGAATTATAACATAAATTGATATTAGAGCCATGTCACTGAGACTTACTCCTCGGACGAGGTCGAGGCAAAGGTGGCGCTTGATGTCTCTTCGAAGATCCACAGGAAGTCCTTTCAGAAGAGTTTCTTCATCAACTCCTCGGGTAGCCAACCATTTATATTGATCATATTTTCTTACAGCTTGTCTTAGTTCTGAAGGTAGCTGCCTGTGATGCATCCATTGTTCTGTATCAGTTCTTTTGACTCTCCACTCCTCTAAGCGGACGGTTGTTGATTGAAGGTACGTCTGAGAAAAGGCGAATTCTTTGTTAATTAGTATATTCTTGTGTATGCAACATAATTAAGTGTCAAGAGAAGCAAATAAAATGCACTTACCTGCATATTACCAATAAGCAAGGCAAAAAGAACCAATCCAAGGGTTGCAACTATGATGGCAAACATTATTTCTCCAACAAAAGTACTAGTGATAAGATTTTGTCCTAGAGAACTACACTCATCAATGAGCAGAGAATTAATGCTTTAATCAGTGAGCTATGTTAAAAGTTGAAACTGAGGTAGTTATGAAGACAGTGAGGGTGTTAAAGTTAGAAAGCTTACCTCAGATTTCTTAAACCCCACCAAAGGCAGAAGAAATACTTGTTAAAGAAAGGTGAGCTTGTGACTTGAGAAGTCACTGAATCACCATACATGCCAAAGGGATAAAAGTTGACATCAGGTGAGCACAATTTTGTAACATTACTAGCAATGTACCAGGCAACTCTACCAGCTTCATTGACCCGGCGGCAGTCAAAATATCCATATTGGCAAGTTGACTTTTCCTGGTCACACACTCTTCTCCAGCATGCTTCCTGTCGCTCAATTGATAGAAGGTACCAAATAGCACCTAAACCCTTTTCAAGATTAGCCCCAACAAAAAGATTTTAGAACTATTAGTAAGTTGAGTTAAAAAAACGTTTCCTTTCAATGTATGACTGAAATGGTTTACATGAATTGAGCCATTTGGTTTCAAGTTCCATACCATATAAGCAAATGAAGAGTGAACATCAAAATTTAGCGAAAACAATTTATACTATTGAACCAGCAGTTGTTTATGAATTACAGCAGGATTGTTGCATGCTGAAAATAACATTAATCATTGTAAATCCTATTTGATTTAGTTTAGTATATGTTTGTCTGAAAATGAACCACCTGATTCTATAAAACATTAATTGTGTTCTTTTTAAAATTGGATCTACATCTAACCTCTTCCTCTTATCTATATAAACAAGATTGAAATTTTCTTAGGAAAAAATTCTCCCTAGAATTTTATTGATCAAAAGAACTTTATACATTTTCATACCTATAAAGTTTTAGCAGTTTGAAAGATTTCATAAACATAAATTAGCAGTACTTGAGTTCAGGTCCTTCTGGCCTATAATTTTTTCACCAATTTCCCAATTTTCTTTTGCAAGCGAGAAGAATTCTTTTTTAAGAACATTTTCTTACATGGCTTGCCAACATATAGAGCATTAAGTTGTAAGCAGCACCAGCCCATGCTGTTTCAGTCACAACTCCTGTGGCCTTCACAATTTGTGATGAAAGTGGGAAAATAAGAAACAGCCTAGGAAGATACTGAAGTATGATGGTGAAACGAAGGACATTTTTTGTATTTGCCATGGTAGAACCCCTGAGGAAGGGAATGACAAGCCAAATTAACACCTGAAATAAAAAAAAATGAAACAGAAAAATTTGTCAGCATAAAGCATCACCTTCAAACTTAACATGAAAACAAAATGAGTGAGACTTTAATTACTTGTGGAAGAGGCAAGGCTGCAACAAAGTCTAACCAGAAACTCTTTCTAAAATACCGAAAAGCAATCTTAGAGGAATCAATAACAAGTTCTCCTCTCCCAAATAGTCGAGAGGAAGGTGCAACAAAAGCCGTACAAAACTTTATGAAAATCTGAAACATATAAAAGAAATCTGCAACTGTTCTGATGATTGTGAGGATAACTTCAGGTTTGAATCCAATCTCAATGCACACTTCATCTTGAACTGTTGGCAAGTAAAAGAAAAGAGGGTCTACAAACAAAGATATCAAACATGCCACCAAGAAAATCTTGTTCCATTTGTGAATGGCCTGTCCTCTTGGATCAAGTATCTTTCTTTTCACTCTTTCATAGTCCTCTGAGAATACTCTTGATAACACTTTTTCTTTCAAGAACTTTCCTGTAGTCTTTCCTGTTGTCTCCTTCTTCTGACCCATTTTGGTGCTGCTAGGCTCTTGTATCTGTACTCCATCAATGTTGTATTTCACCTTGATCCCACCGTTATCACCATGGTTGTTCGTCGGGAATTTCGCTTGTTCAAGATCATCTTGAAATCTAAAATGAGACCAAATTAGACTAGCAAAATGGTGCTTAAGAAGTTAGAAAATAAAAAAGATGGAGACACACCTTACAGATCTTGTTTTTCCAAAGCCCATGTTTTTCTTCCACAAGCGTTAACCTCTCTTAGATCAAAAAAATAAATCTGGAGAAACAAAGTAACACAGAATTTCAGGCCATAACAAAAGGACTGCTTAGAATTTATGTAAAATAGATGAATCAACTTGGAATCTTAGAGATGAAGCTATTTAGATTCTCAGCCATATTTGGTCCAAAAGTACAAGTCAAATGATTGAGACATGTCTCTTTCAAACAGCAGGCTAAGTTGGATATATTTAAGAACCACCTACATATGCACTATTGAGGATAAAACATGCCATCTTACAGAATGCAGCTAATGCAATCAAAACACAAAACCAAGTTCAAAAGTTTAAAAAATTTGATTCTTTTCTTGCAAACGAAGATCAGAAGCTGAAGCATACATACACACCATTTAGTGTAAGAAAGTGAGAGTAGCCAAAAAGCATAAAAAAGAAGATTCCAAGTTCCAAACAAAGTTTAACAAGCACTGCTGATCAAAAGCCAATGATGATCATATAAGATTTAGCATATTATTGAAAGATAAACGAGTTTCTAATCTATATCTTCATTCACTATCTTTCAACTTAAGATCTAAAGTTAATATAAGTTTAGTTGCTTACATGAATTCCAAAAGACAAGGGAGATGCATGAAGTGAAGCAAGACATATTCCAAAGCATTCCTCTATAAAAATCCAACTTCTTCTATTGTCACCTCAATAAACTCAATTCAGCCAAAGGTGGCAGAAATCTAAGAAAACATAGGTGTCACTTTTTGAATGAAAAAGCATTGAGATTTGGTGGGAACGTATGACAGAGAACGAAGACAATGAAGAAAGAAGAAATATTATGAGAAAGGAAAAAAACACAAGAGAGGAGCATGCTTCGAATATTTTAATGTGAATCATAAAAAAGAATAAAAAATGAATATTTTAATGTGTGAATGATCCGAGGAGGCGTTGACTACGTTAGATACGCTGCTACGGAATCTTGACACGTGTGATTTACACTCTGTTTCTCTGCTCTACAAGCAAAAGTGCAAAACCAAAAGCAAAAGCAAAAGCTAAGCATTCATATTCAATTCAAGATGACACTCACTTTCATATTTCTACAAATGTCATTTCTCACTAGTTTGTTTTTTTTTTGTACTTTCTTTCTAAATGTGACATCTACCTAAGAATTACAATTAGGAAAAATATTTTACAGGTGGTATTGTCATAAATTTGAATACCAAAAACTTGTAACCCAATGCAACATATACTCCGATAAAAAAAAATGCAATGACATATACTCGATAAGTCCTGTTTATGATAATTCTATGTGTTAGTCTCTGTCTTTTTTGTTCAAATAAATAATACTGACACACATGGAAAAAAGTTTGTAAATAATCTCTTTCTCATCAATGAAATTGAAAACTTTGTTTCAACTCTACCATTATAATTTCTTCTATATTATTTGTTTCATAATGCTCGTCTGTTTCTTAGTATATTTTTATTTTTCAGATTAAATTTTTATTAAATAGTAAGTATGTTATTTGAAATTATCACACATTATTGCATTTCACATATTAATTGACCATGCCATGCCGGAAAGTGTTATATATTATTTGTATAACAATTGTTAGATAATATTATTTATAATAAAAATAATATTTATTATCTAATTGTTGTGCAACATATACTCCGATAAAAAAAAATGCAATGACATATACTCGATAAGTCCTGTTTATGATAATTCTATGTGTTAGTCTCTGTCTTTTTTGTTCAAATAAATAATACTGACACACATGGAAAAAAGTTTGTAAATAATCTCTTTCTCATCAATGAAATTGAAAACTTTGTTTCAACTCTACCATTATAATTTCTTCTATATTATTTGTTTCATAATGCTCGTCTGTTTCTTAGTATATTTTTATTTTTCAGATTAAATTTTTATTAAATAGTAAGTATGTTATTTGAAATTATCACACATTATTGCATTTCACATATTAATTGACCATGCCATGCCGGAAAGTGTTATATATTATTTGTATAACAATTGTTAGATAATATTATTTATAATAAAAATAATATTTATTATCTAATTGTTGTGCTCGTGGCAAAATCCAAATTTTATAATTATAATTTTATAACTATATTTTCGTCGGTGCACAACTGTACTGTCGGCTTATTTGAATCTGCATTTTACCTTTTCACTTTTTTGCGCCAACCGACCTCTCCAATTTTTATTTAATTTTTTTTCTCTGCTTAAATATGGACAGAACATCTGGGTCCAACTATATTTAATTTACATGCACGAGATATTTGGCTGAAGCTAGGAATCTGTCAATCGGATTTTAACTTGTGGAACAGTACATTGGATGAATGGCTGAAGAGGAATATCAATAATATTTCCACCGGTATGCATGGAAACTGGAACATCATTTTTGTCATTACTTGCTGGCTTTTATGGAGGAGGAGGAACGAAAGAGTTCACCAAGGGGTAACTCTCACAGTAGCGGAAGCGGTGGCAGAGGTTCACGGTATAGCTCGCTGCATGCGTATGTCGGATCAGCTGAAGAGGAATCCTATCACTTATTAGTTATTACTGGTCTAATTCATTTGCTGCACGGGTTAGGGATGATGCAAGCAGGATTTATGAAGTGTGTGTGGATGGGGCTTTTTCCATGTCTGCAGGGTTATCTGGTTGTGGAGGAGTGCTGTTTGAGCAGGAGGGTGTTTTAAAGGAAGCCTTTACTTGTGGTATTAAGGCTAAAAGCTGAGTTATGGGGATGCTTATGTGGTTTGAGAAGAGCTTGGAATCTGGATATCAGAAATTGCAGGATATGGACGGATTCAATGGAGGTTTTGGATTTAATCAATTTAGATGATTTTGATCGCCATGAAAGTTGGGCTATAATACAAGAGATAAAGTTGATGCTAGTTAAAGACTGGAGGGTGCAGATCGTTTGGAGAAGCAGGGAAGAGAATATGTATGCTGATCTTTTTGCTAAGCAGCCTTTGTGTTTGGGACCAGGACCAGGCTTACATATTTGGACTCGCGAGGAAGCTGCTAATATGCTAGCATTAGCATTAGATGGAGTTACTTAACTCTCTTGCTATGTTTTCTTTTAGTTTTTGTTAATTTTCCGTTGTATCAAAAAAACACAACATCTGGGTCCAACTATATATCTAAGATTTACGGCCCATCTCAATGTTGGTTTTTACATATTTGTATGTAATTAAATGTATGATTATAAAATCAACCAGAAATTAGGATGATTAGGGAATATTATTTATGACTTAACACCCAAGATGGCTTCCTTATATGAGACATGGCTTAAAACATTATTTCATTTACTAATTACTACTTGTTTGTCATTTTCCCCTCACCCAAAACACGATTTTCCTTGGCTCTCTTTAAAGTAAACAAATTAAAATTGTTTAAAATTTGTGTTTCGCCCCTTCTAGTGCATCCAGCTCAGTGTCTAACAGATGCCAGACACATAAATTTATTTTCTTAAAAAAATATTATTACTATTGTAATGTTTCTTATGGAATAAAGAGAGATAAGGAGATGGTTTGGGTCAACACTCAACAACAACTGTATTAGGTGCTTGTGGGGTCGCCTCCCATTCTTATATTATGGAGAATAACAATTTGGCTTTTTTAACTGAATAATAATTAGACTTCACAGCATCAATTTAATCGAGGTCAATACTACAAACTTCAACCTCAGAGGTTCTATTGGCAAATATAAAAAAAAAACACAAAGTTAATTATAAATATTTAAACCTTTATATCCTACGACTTTCATCCTCTTTTATCCACTACTAAATAATTGTTCAAACTTCGAGGCTCTTTAATTGCAAACAATCATATATTAATTGACCCCCATTATATAATTATATATTTGTATGTTTTTGCTTCTTTCTACCTTTCTTGTACATTCATCCGGCAACAAGGACACCATTTTGTTAACATACATTTTTCATAATTTTAAATGATATCGATTGTTATATTAATGCTCAATAAAGTAAACATATGCAATACTTCACCTGTCGGAAAGAAAAAAGAAATCCTATGAAGATAATGATTTATAAGCAGCTATGATGCACACTATGCATGATACTCCTATCTACAAATATAATTGTTTAATGAATATAAGTTCAGGAAAATGATTAACTCTATATCGCCAGAAATATACACGAACGTCTAACTTGATTTATAACTATATAAAAATTATATAAATTTATGGCTTGCCAAATGACAACCAATGCATTATCCAAGAATTATATATTTGATAAGAAATACTGACAATTGGACAACATGCAGATTCTCATGGTGCAATTCAGTTGTTTTTATAAAAATATGAAAGTGATTTGAAACCAATAAGGGTTATAGTCTGACTCTGTTAGTGGAGACTTACGCAATTAATTGGTTCCAAACATCCAATAATGCTCAAATTTGACATAGTCAGTTAGTCATTAAATATACAAACGAAGAAGAAAATAATGAGGGTCCATTTGGAAGGGACAGAAACAAGAAGATCCATTGGTTTTGGTTACAACCACTTCAAATTATTGGAATCAGACTTGCTCTATGACCCTCATTGACGGTGCACCATTTCTCACCTCTCATGCTTTCTAATTATCCTCTTTTTTCTAAAAAATAATATCATCTCATCTATCCAACGTTCACAGCACAAGCATGCCTGTTACGTCCCATCAATTTTAGCTGAATACGTGATTGAAGTTTGAATTGAAGTCTACATTTAAATTATTTCAAGAGCAAAGTGACCAACATGATATTGCATCAAACTCATTTCTTTTCAAACCAGCCACAAATGTTTGTGTGGCTAATTCTCTGAGCAGTCAGTCACCTCTCCAACTAGCGAGCAACACATTTTTATTCCATAAGGAAGAATACCAAAAAAAATGTCTTTTCTAAGGATACCATCTGACATACAGTAATTTCTTCCAGGACTGATTGCTCAGAAACATGCAGATGATAACGTGTTATAGTACAGTCTTGACGAAAACCACATATCTTCATGAGCAATCCAGCTTAATATTGAGATTCAAAATGCAATACAATGGACCCACCTTACTTGATAATTTAGTAATCAATCAATCAATAAACTAATAAGTAAGATATAAGAAGTAAAAAGGGGTGACAGGCCTTGTGGGAGCATTAATGAGAGATCGGTTGTTATGTACCTTCTACAAGATATGGATTTTGAGATGAGAACCCATCAGTACAGACTGTACTCACTACTTCAGATTTTCATATAATAATGCCCCTCCTTGAGGAAAAGTACAAAAAATATAATGCCTCACTAGGGCCGTTTGTTTGGGAAAGAAAGTAATTTAAGTTTATAGAAATGAAAAGTTTTTAAATTCTATCATATTCATGTTCATGTGTTTGACTTTCCACGTATTTTGATTTTAACAACTTATGTTCGATTTTAGATAGTTACAATCGATTTTGACAGCTTACATTTGATTTCAGATAGTTACATTCAATTTTAGCTAATTACATTCGATCTTAATTGTTTGTCGCGTTTACTAAGTTACATTAAGACCCACCTTAATGTTTTCAACTTTTCGGATAATCAAGTCAAAGTACACATTCCTCCTTATTTCTCCTTCATTATGTTTGATTCATGTTTATGGTTATTTAGGCTATGAAGGCTTGTTTCATTAATTATTTGGTCACCTAATAAGTATAAATTGTTAATATAATTCGGATTTTGTACATCTAATAAAATGAGGTAGCCTAGATACTCACTTTTTATTAAAATAATGCAATTTTATCATTTTATTATATATTTTTTCTTTATTAATTTTTATTGTTTAGTTATTAAATGTAAGACTCAGTGTTGGATTTTCTGCCATAGAAAGAAGAAAAAAAAGTTTTTTTTATTTTGATTGTGGTTCTATCTACACATTTTATTAGATTATTTGTTTATTTTCATTAATTTAAATATATTTTATTATATTTTAAAATAATATACTGTGTCAATTGATTTTTAAATTTAAATATAACTTTTATTAAAAAATAATCATTAATGGCAATATGAACATTTACACATACCTCTAACAAATTTTTTTATTTCAATTCAATTCGTGTCATGTGTCAACCAAACAAGTCAACCTTCATTTTCTTACCTTTCCATTTCAACTATTTCCTTTCATTTCCTTTCTTGCAACCAAACCAAAGGAACCTAAGTTCATGACATGGTAAATACAATTTAAATCTCTTCCCCAACATGGTAAAACTTAAGTTCATGACATTGTAATTAAACCAAGTGGCAAGCCAAATAGCTAGAAAAAGTAGTTACTGAAATAGCCAAATGATAAAAATCATAAGTAGAAGAGTCCTTTGAGGCTTTGACAACCTGGTAAATACAATTTAAATCTCTTCCCCCACCCAAATATATCGGTGTCTCACACTGTTGGGCCGAGCAAACAAAAAAGAAAAGATAAAAATTTTCATATCATGTGGCCTGTATACTGACATTAGCAAGAATTCTCACCCTATTCTTGTGAAGGACAAGCAGCTTCTTTCAGACACGACCTCATGATCTTTGCAAGCTTTGCACAAGCATCTAAGCATAGCTGCATTCCCTGCATCCAGATCAGAAGAAATCAAGTGTCACCTTGCTGCACTACATATATATAACATCTTCACATCACATTTGCACCTCTCTAAAATGGAAGAGTACCTTCCTAAATTTCAGTTATATTTATCTGAGAAGCAACTTGAACAAGCAAAAATACAATGCACTCCTTTGAGTAGAAAATATAGATACATGTACTGGAATGCAATTTGCTGCAATCATAAAAAGGAGAAGGAAGTGTCCTAAATTTTTGGTAGAAGAAATTCCATTATTAGAAGAAAGTATAAAGTGAGAGATTGAGAAATATTTAGTCCAAGATAACCAGCAGAATCTCAAGAAATAGTGAATCCAATGAAGAGACCACATGCAAACCACTAAAGATGATTCCATCTTGTAAGAAATTCAAAGGCAAGGGAATTCCCTCTTTGAAGCAGTTTGCAAACTTCAAAAAACATATTATAATTATACCTCGTTAACCTTTGGGGTGGACCACTCTCCCGTAACATTGAGCTGGGTGATTTCATATCGAGAAGGCATGCAAGTTATCATCAAGCTTCCATCTTGACAGCTTTCCTCCTCCAAAATAGGATCAATAACAAGATTCTTGCCGAGACAAGACTGGGACCAAAGAACAAATCAATGTTATAATAACAAGAAGTTAATCAAGCATCTTGGAGAAACAAAGTCAGCTAGTAAGTTAAATTTGGCCTCATCCAAAGAAAAGTTGCATGTAATCCTATGTGCCAAAGAATCTGGTAACTCCAGAAATGTGGCAGGTTAAGGCAAACACAATTTTTTTAGAAGAAGAGGTATTTTTTAGGGTGGAAAAGAAGAAATGATAAATTTTTAGCAAGTTTGATGCTACCTCAAACTCTGAACAAAAAAGAGAAATAGATGACAAAGATGATGATATGAGCAAGATCCATACCACAGAAACTGAGGCGATAAGGTCATACATCATTATTCCAGCATCTGCTAGGGCAAGGCTAGCACATGATATGACAACTGGGAGATCACCTGACACAAGCTCAACAACATTACTACAGTCAGAAAGTAGAAAATTATGGGCCATTAACTTAAAAAACTTTACACAGATAAGTAAGCATATCATGAGACAGCGTTTCTAGAGCAAGTTACTTGCAACTACTAGGACATTATAAATAATGAACTCTGCTTCTAATAAGTTATCAAAGTCTATACAAGTCATTCAATCTAACAGAAACGTTTTCACATTTATGCAAGTCCAGAAAGATTGGTTAAGGCAATATATATAAATGGCTGACACCAAGGTAAACTAATGGATCATACAGAAACAACATTACAAAACAACAAAACTTACTGCCGCCAGATTCCAGTACCAATGCAAAAACATCCACGGTAGTCTTTGGAAAAGTTTCCAACATTATTGAACCTTCCAAAGCCTTATGAAGCAATGCAGTATATTCTTTGTTGTCCAAACCCTAGCTTGATATATTTGAATATTAATCACCACTTGAGAAAGAAAAGAGAAAGCCAGTAGAAGAACATGAATCTAAAATCATTTTATATACCTGGCCACGATTTGAAGTTGCAAATGTTGTGAAGCTTACGTTGCAATTTAGACGCCCAATGTCACTGTACATCATGGCCTTCTTACTCTCTCTTGGACCAAACCTGTATTAGAGGATGCAAAAAAATATATTTACAATAGCCGGAGAGCATAAGTAGCAGCCAAATGGTATGATTAAGTGCATCAAGAGATTCACTTACACAGATACAATGACCTTGGTGTTTCCAAACTCTGCATAAGCAGATCCTGAGGCAGCATTCACAGCACCTGTTCTGAAAACTGAGCCACCAAAAAAATTTCTCTTTAACAATAAACTTTAGTTCAACAAAAAGACCATTGGGACAAAGATATCAGATCAGCAAAGTGATTTTAAAGTAAAAGGAGAGAATCCAAGATACCTGCTGATAACATTCTATAAACTACTAATTAAACTACCCTACACCCAACAAAAAGTTGCATATAAAATCTACATTCAAACATACTGAGTGGTTACAAATTGAGAGGGATTTTAAGTAGAAACGTTTGAGCCAAAGATAAATGGAACTCGATCTGACAATGAAATATGCAAGCAATGCATTACTAATCTTTTAATTACAAACTCCTAATTAGTAATTATAAAATTTGATTTTCCTTCATTTCACTTCCTTAATTTGTCCAGAAAAAGAGTCAACTAGGTCTTATATTAAGAAACAGAGAGGGAGGGAGTATTATTATGATGGTACAAAATGCAAAAGCAATGAAACATTACAGTGAATGAAGCATAAAGCAAGAAGTTTGAGGACAACAGCATATATCATAATGAAGCATGAGAAGGCAATAAAGGAAAAAACATTAGAAGCAAAGATTAAGTAAAAGGCTTACAAGCAGGCCTGCACTGGTGGAAGGCACGGCCATCGGGGCGGACCCAATCTTCAGTAAAGATCGGAGCTTTGGGTTTCTGGGTGGTCGGAGACGGCGAGTAGGTCGCCGGAGTAGTGGCGGCTTTGCCCGCCATTCACAACACGCACACACAACCCAACACTAACAGTGACCAAATACTACAAACACAAAAATGAGTCAAGTGAATCACAAATCACTTCATCTTAATATATCTTACTCTAAATTATTATTACTTTTTTCTTAAAACTATATTAGTTTCTATATTCTTAAATATAAGAGTTATTAGTTAATTACGAGTTATTATTTAGATTGTATGTTGATTTCTAAGTTTTTTTATAGGGTTAAGGTGTATTTTTAGTACTCTAGAATATAGCAAAGTGCATCCAACATAATATACAATATTGTGGTCCATTTGTGATAACCAAGAATTATTTTCGTTGCTTATTTAGTAACGACTTTAAATAAGTCAAGTTTGACCGTTATGTGTCAAATTTTGATCGTTAAATTGTGATGTATAGGAGCATTTTTAGTACTCTAGAATATATAAGGAGCACCAAACATAATATATAATATTTTGGTCCATTTGTGGTAACCAATAATTATTTTTATTGCTTATCTAGTAATCCGTTAGCTAAAACTAACTTTTGTAAGATAAAATCTGATGTGACATAATGATTTAACATATTATGTATGTTGAAATGACAATTTAAGGAGCATTTATTTTAAGTTTATAACTATGTAATAAGATAGAAGTAACTTTTCTTCTATTACATCATGGAGCCATTAATTCAGGTCGAGTCAGTATGACCAACCTGTTTTAACTCAGTATGGCCAACCTGTTTAGTTTATAATTCTTTGCTTACTTTTTTTATACATGTAAAATACTAATGACTTTATCTGTTCATACATGCATGATACTAGGATAACAAACGTTTACTCCCGTGCGGTGCACGGATAGTTTAAAATTAGGAAGTTGTTTACTATTTGGATTTTTCAGCATAGATGCAGGTGATCAAAGATTGTGTGTTGTAATTGCAGTGTTGTTAAATCAATAAAGAAAACATGTTTATGTACAAATATGTTGAGAAAGAAAAACTGAAAATGAGATTGGTAAGAAGCTTGGGCATTGATTTTACTGGAAAGGAGACTTATGAAAGCTAATTAAAACAAAATTGCCAAAAGGACAAATGAGGAACCTAAACTTCCAAAAGGACCATGAAGGAACCAACACCTATCTGTCATTTTAAAATTTTGCGAAAAGACAAAATTGCCCCTATCCTAAAACACAAATTCCTACTCCACCCTAAACCCACTCTAATACCCACCCTCATCTAGCAATTTGTGTTTTAGGATGGGGGCAATTTTGTCTTTTCTCAAAAACTTAAAATGACAGATAGGTGTTAGTTCCTTTATGGTCATTTTGGAAGTTTAGGTTCCTCATTTATCCTTTTGGGTATTCGGAAGAACTTATTTGGGATTTTCCCTAATTAAAAGCTAACGAGGCATAATATCAAAGTAAAATCAATCATGACAATTAAATGTTATTTAGATACTCACTTTTGATAAAATCAATCATGACAAAATAAAATCAATCATGACAATCAATCATGACAAAATAAAATCAATCATGACAATTTTGCACATCTAATAAGATGAGGTAGCCTAGATACTCACTTTTATTAAAATAATGCAATTTTATCATTTTATTATATATTTTTTCTTTATTAATTTTTGTTGTTTAGTTATTAAATGTAGGACTATTTATCGGAAAAATATGACACTTTTAATTCGTTGGATTTTCTGCCATAGAAAGAAGAAAAAAAGTTTTTTTTTTATTTTGATTGTGGTTCTATCTACACATTTTATTAGATTATTTGTTTATTTTCATTAATTTAAATATATTTTAAAATAATATACTGTGTCAATTGATTTTTAAATTTAAATATAACTTTTATTAAAAGATAATCATTAATGGAAATATGAACATTTACACATACCTCTAACAAAATTTTTTATTTCAATTCAATTCGTGTCATGAGTCAACCAAACAAGTCAACCTTCATTTTATTACCTTTCCATTTCAACCATTTCCTTTCCTTTCCTTTCTTGCAACCAAAGAAACCTAAGTTCATGACATGTAATTAAACCAAGTGGCAAGCCAAATAGCTGGAAAAAGTAGTTACTGAAATAGCCAAATGATAAAAATCATAAGTAGAAGAATCCTTTGACAACCTGGTAAATACAATTTAAATCTCTTCCCCCACCCAAATATCTCTGTGTCTCACACTGTTGGGCCGAGCAAAAAAAAGATAAGATAAAAATTTTCATATCATGTGGCCTGTAGTACATTAGTAAGAATTCTCACCCTATTCTTGTGAAGGACAAGCAGCTTCTTTCAGACACGACCTCATGATCTTTGCAAGCTTTGCACAAGCATCTAAGCATAGCTGCATTCCCTGCATCCAGCTCAGAAGAAATCAAGTGTCACCTTGCTGCACTACATATATATAACATCTTCACATCACATTTGCACCTCTCTAAAATGGAAGAGTACCTTCCTAAATTTCAGTTATATTTATGTGAGAAGCAACTTAAACAAGCAAAATTACAATACACTCCTTAGAGTAGAAAATATAGATACATGTACTGGAATGCATTTTGCTGCAATCAGTAAAAAGGAGAAGGAAATGTCCTAATTTTTTGGTAAAATTCTACTATCAGAAGAAAGTATAGAGTGAGGGCATAAGAAATATTTAGTCCAAGATAACCACTAAGATAATGAATGTGACCTCAAAGCAGTGGAGGAGATTATTAGAGAAATATATTTTGAGACATCATCACATTCATTTCACAACTTGATAAATCAATGTTGGAGCAGTCTAAAAGAATTGCAAAGAACCCCAGGCAAAATAATTGAATTAAGTGACAGGTATTTTTACACATAAGAGAACAAAACACCTTAATGATTCAAATAAAATTTTTTATGCATGTTACTTATTTTGACAAAATCTTCTTCGACATGATGCAGGTGGGCGAAGAGAGAGACCATATAATTCTGGGATTCTTGCATTTAAAATGTTTTTTGTTGTTGTATTAATATGTTCAATTTTTTTATTTTCTCAATGGATTTTCAGTCTTCTTAGTGTGATTGTTGTAATACATTTAATACTTGTTGTAGTACATTTGTTGTAATACATTTTTTGATCACATTTTTTTTATCACACTGATTGTTGTAATAAAAGAGTTGTTATGATTTTTCAGTTTTCTTAATGTTTTCACCTGCTATGATCTAATACCTATCTTTCTAATCTAATATATTTACATAAATCTCCTGCATGAGCCACTTTGTGTTCACACATAAAACCTGATTAAAATGTGGTTTAAATTGTTATTACTATAGTTAAACTTTGTAAATCCGAAAATAATCCCTGCTGATCTTTCACCTTGTAAACCTTTTTACATTTATGTTTCCAACAATAATAAACCATTTATGTGTTCACACATAAAACCTGATTAAGATGAGTTCTTGATGTTTGGCTTTGTACCAAAAAACCTGAACATCTGCAGATTTATGAGAATGTGAAGAGAAAATTTTCAAAATGTCTGTTTTTGATAAAATATAGTTCCTGTAACTATGACGGGATAAAAAATGCAAAATGTTCTGAAAGTTAAAAGAGAATGGATTTTGAAATCTACACGGTAATATCTATATGTTCAATGATGAGATATTGCGATTTTTGCCTCAAGTTAATAATGTTGAGGGAATGGATTTTTAAATCTTCAAATTAGGATCAATATGCTGAAAAATGAAATTTTTGTTGATGTTTGCCCTGTTTAAAGAAACATATACTTCTGCAGTTGAAAGAGAATGTCATGAAAAAGACTCCAAAATATTTATAATCACCAATGACATGTCAAATTATCAATGCTGCAGGTTGGGCAAAACAATGCTGAGGACTAAGTTTCGCTTTTAGCCAGGATAAATGAATAATTAAATTGCCTGCAGAGTTTTTTGCTTAAAATGTTATATGTAGAGTTCAATGGCTGTGATAGATTCATTTTTTGTGCTTGTTACTACCAATTAAGATTTTGATGAGCCACGGAGTATATCTCATTTTAGAGCAACTTCTGCAGAAGAGAAACAACGACCAAAGGTTTCAAGCTGTGGTCGTTGTTTCCATTTATCGACTACCCAAGGTTCAACGCTTTGGTCGTTGTTAAATAGAAACAACGACCAATGTTTTCCAACCTTTGGTCGTTGTTTCTATTTAACAGCGCAGTTGGTCATTGTTTTGTTGATATTCAGTTTCAAGCTTTGAATAGAACTCTCAGTTAGAACGAGACCCCTTGACTGTAAGCACAATATTTCAGCCCCTTTATTATTCACTTTCATTTTATAATTTCTGTATTTAAATGGGCCTATCTTATATAAATATGTATGCTGAATGTCATTACTCACAGACATTGTTTTTGTAAAAAAATGGAAAATATATTATTCATTAGTTCCAATACTTTTAATTAGCTTTTATTTCAATACTTGGATGCATTTTTATTATAATTTGAATGCTTTAATTAAAGTGGAGAAGATAAACAACGACCAAGGTTTAAAGCGTTGGTCATCGTTAAATAGAAATAACGACCCAAGACGAACACTTTGGTCGTTGACGACTAAACTTATGCAAGATAATTACAGTTAACGACCATATGTTTCAAAAGTGTGGACGTCAAAATATTTGTGTTTTTTCTGATTTGTGACATTCTGTGGTTCCATTTGCATTTTACATATCGTTTACATATTGCTTCCTGCAAACCAAGAATACAAAACCAGAGAGCTATCTAGAACCAGAAATTCATCATACAAGAAGTAGAGAACATGCATATAATTCACAACCACAAATTTAGAATAGACGAGAATTATACTAATCTAATTTTCATACATAGAAAGGAAATAACCAGCGAGTTCATCGCGAATCGAGTCTATTTCCTCATCTTGGCTGAAAGGGTCATTTCTATCACCATATATGCTCCCTAGAAACTGCAACAACAATAAGCACAATGTTAAAATACAAACATATAATACATTACTGAATTTATAACAGTGAGGAAAGAACACATACATCACTGAATTTCCCTGGTCTGATATCTCGATGAATTATGTCAAACATGTATCTGATGACATAATAGCCAGTATTGCCTGGCTGTCTTGGGCACTATAAAATCAAATAACATAATTAATGCCACATTAATAGTCTCATATCAATGCAATTCCAACATAAACGAAATTAATATAAAAAGTGTGTACCTTAATGTTAATAGTCTGAATTGAACGGCATATCTTCTTAGTCTTTTGAGCCTCATGCCATCTCAAAATGCCCCTGATACGGATAAAAATGATAGCATTTAATCTATAGCATAGGGTATTGTCATAACGTCAAATGTGTTTAGAAGATATCAAACTAACTTCTCAAGGACTTTTTTCTGCTCTGTGCGAATACTTTTATTTAGAGAATCAAACCAAAATATAGTAAATTCTTCAGGACAAATGATGGCCAAAGCCCAATGACACCTGAAAAATCAAACAAGTGGATAAATAAAAATTAAACCAAAAACTAAACACTTCAGTTAAAATAAGAAATAAAGTTCAATGTCGTGCCAAAAAAATCAATTACCTATTGAGGATAGGCGCGAAATAGATAGTGCCACGATTTACTGACATCTGTAGTTCCACATAACTTTGCATCATCCAAATATACTCAGACATGTCCTCAAATGCCTCAATGGTGTCAGTGATAGCCAATAAAGAGGGACGTAAAAAGCGGCATAAGTTTTCCTTTATAGGGTTTGATTGACAAACCCAGTGGATGTTCCTATTAGACATAATGAAATGACAAACATAAGCTACATAACCAGCTATATTGAAAAAAAAAATAAGACAATTAATGATGCTTGACCTGATGGACAAATCAAGCCAGCAACTTTCAAGCTCGTCCAAGGTTAAGAACTCTTTCACATCTTCATTTCTAAGCCAAATAGCACTCTCTGTAACTGGATGGACAATTCTAGCATCCATTCGGACGCTACAACTTGACATAGTTTGCTGCATCGTCCACAACACATCAAGATTACGGTACTTCGTACCATCAAAAGTCTGCAAATAACGAACACGTCAATCATGCTTGTATATACATGAAAAATTCAATGGATAAAGACAAGTAATGAACAATTTTATAACCTTTTCAACTAGAGGACAGACTTCTTGAGGAGTATCGAGCACAAGGTTTTTAGGCCACACAATTAAGGCGCCAATTGCAGCAGAAATATTTTTTACCTCTGCATCACTAATGGGAATAGGTGTCATATGCTCCTCGTTCAACACAGAAATAACAGACACCTTCACTTGACCCTCTTGTATGGGCATCTCACGATGAATTTTGTCGTTTGGGTACCGATAAGCCTTTGCAACTGGATGCATGTGAGGCACATCAAGATGCAGATAACACTCTTGTTTGTTGGCAGCAGGTGTATAATTTGGCTCACCACCTGGAATTGTTCCGCCCTTCAATACATTTGAATTGAGTTGAATGAGTGAAAAAATTGAATGAGAAAACTAAATTGAAGAGTTAACAAATAAATTTGCCCATACCTTCTGCTGGGACAATTCTAGAGATGCTCGTAGAGCCTACAATTGAGATGTGAGGAGGTCATTTTGTGATTTGAATTCCGCATAAGCCTTAGCATAACCCCGTGCCTCAATCTCTTCAACTGACTCTCTTTTAGCGGGTTTTGATCGGCGTTTTTTCCCAAAAAACTTCTTTGCCCCAACTTTCCCAGGAACCCCCACAACTCTACCAGGATTGTCGAGTTTCCCTATTGCCGTTGCCAGAATGTCCATTCTGGGGTCCGACGATGTGAATGACCCGTGAGAGTCCATCTCTTCTAGTTCTTCCTGAAAAATGGTGAAAACATAATGTAAACTGCAATACACTTTTAATCCCTACATAAGGTTGCAAAATCAGTATATATATACTACTTACAATTCTTTTAGAAACTGCTTCAACCTTATCATTGACATATTTTCCATTTTTTTTCTTCCGACCCTCACACCATGGTATATGACGTTTCTTGGTGCGCAAAGGATTTGAAACAACATGAGGCTCAGATTCCATTGCTTCCTCCAACCTCGCTTGTTGCCTCTCCTCCTCCAACCAGCCGTATCCCCCACGAGACATAATATGATTCAATTCATTTTTAGCGCGGCGCGCTTGTTGTTCTTCTCTTTTTGCCTACAACAATAGAAAAAGTCAATGTAACTATTGCAATTTAAAAACAAAAAATATTAGGATATCTCCTATATGCTACTTGTGAATTGTATATATACCAGAAACTCATCGGTCTTTCGATAGGCAACAAACTTCTCCCAAGTTTCTGGATCAATATTAGAATATCTTTCACATGGATTCTGACCCATTCTCTCCCCCCCAAAGATGTAGTCCCGGCCCAACCTAAACTTAAAGTCTTTCCACAAATCTTGAACTCTGTGCAAGCAGTATTTCTTGAAATCCTCCGTGTCAGGTACATCCCATAATGACTGCAACAGAAACACAAACATTAGTTACCAATACATCTCACGAATATAGTGTAATTGGAATAATTATACATGCATACCAATATATCACTCCAACACTGATTCTTCTCCTTTTTCGGTACGTCTTTCCACTCATTGATCGATATATTTACTTTATTCCTTGTAAGTGTACCAAGGAAAGTTGAAAATTGGATTGCAGTTGGCCGTATAGGCCTATTGTTTTCGTCAAGGTCCAAATGCTTTTTTTCATGATGCTCAACTTGAGCAAGTTTTGTTGAACCTTTACGCCTTCTCCTCTTAGGGGGAGGAGGGGGCTCATGGTGCCCCTCCTCATCATAATCTGAGCTGCTTTCTGCCATTAACCTGTGAAAAAGAAACGATTAGACATATTAAATCATGACTCAAACCTGAGAATCGAGAAAAGCAATCATGTCATATAATGTTGGCCAAAACAACATATAGGTCCAAGCACACAAAAATTAAGTAGTGACCAATTTGAATTTGGCATAAATCCAAAATGCTATGATCCAAGAGGTACAAACAATAAATCAGAACAATGATTCAATGTTTAAATCATTTGTGGTGAGTTAATAAAATAATTCAAGAGGTACAAACAATAAATCAGAACAATGATTCAATGTTTAAGTCATTTGTGGTAAGTTAATAAAATAATTCAATGGAAATCACATGGAAACTTGTAAAAACAAATCCATCCACCAGAAATGGAGAGTGAACAATGACTTCTTGGAATATGATGTTTAAATCAGGATTTAAAGGTTCCAAACAAGTCAACTTCACAAATCACAGGCATCACAGAAAACATAGTGAAGAACACCAAATTGACTAAGTACATTGGGAATGGAGAGTGAACAATGACTTCTTAGAATATGGTTTGATTAAATCAAGTCGAATTCACACTATCAATTCACAAATTTTGATTGCAGACAAAGGAATTCAAAGACGAAGTAAACACATTTCTCAAACCAAGATGGAATGACAGCCTTTCTTAATCAATCCTTCCTTATGCTTAAATCACAGGTATTACACAAAACATAGTTAAGAACAACAAAGTCGGCCAAAGAAAAGGAAGGCCTAAACTCACCAAACTCCCCATTAAACTTATTACTAGAACTCATGCAACGTTCAGGTGTTAAAAGCAAAAATAAAAAACCCCAAAATGTTATCTCACATAATCCAAACTGATAATGCTCACAGAACAATGGCCAGATACAAGAAAAATCAAAACTTTGATTAAAAGCAAAACTATGACAAACCATGGAGGGAAAACAATAAGGAATGAACAATAAACCCTAACGCCTAAACTCACCAATCAATCTCCGCTGGAACAGAGGAAGACGGAGAGAAAATCAAAGCAAAATGAAAGAAGCCGGCGCCGCCGCTGTCTCCGCAGTCCTCCGACGCTGTCTAACACGAAATGGGGGTCGGGTTTTTTGAGGGGCAACAATATCAAATACTCTGCTCGTCGTCGTTGAGAGAGAGAGAGAGTGATAGTGGAGTAATAGGTAGTGAGCAAGAGTGTAGGGAAATGGGAGGGAAATTACTATTTAGCAACTGAAACTTTTAACGACCAAACGTTTACAAATTTTGCTCGTTAAAATAAGGTGGGACCGGTGTTTTCCTTGAGAAACAAGGAAGGAAAAGTTTCCTAATCCATTTCAAAATTAAAATATGCTGAATGGCCTCATTCAATTGAATTGAAACATAAGTTTTGTCACCATGTCAAAACAATCCAATTGTGAGATGTCCGTTGATATTTCATATTCAAGGTATTTTACAATATGCAAACGATAATAGTAATCATATTTTGTTTCCACCAGGATTTGCCCTTTTCATTTCAATATATCTGCTTTCCTTTGTTCCATGACCCATAAAAATAAACAATCCATGTCTTTCCTTTCCCCACCTCCCGAAATTTATTTATTAAAAATTATACAGATTCTTATTCCTTTATTTCGCGTTTTGATAAAAAGAAATTTCCTTTTCCCCTTATATCTTTCTCTTTCTCTCTCTTTTCCCCTTATGAAAGAAGCTGGCCCTTCCTTTCACTCCTTGACTGTCTGATAAATAAAAGCCTTGAATCTATGATTTGGATATGCCTTAGTGCTGTTTCATTCACAAATCCACCCCACCACTTCGTTGTTGACACCCAAATTTATTATTCCGTCATTTTTGAAATTCCACACATAAACTCAACACTAGTTTTAATAAATATCATCAATATTAGGCATGTTAATTAATATCCGTTGCACGCGAATCATATAGACATATTTGCAGGTTTGCAAGTTCATATATATAAGGAATTAAGTTTGATTTTCACAATTAATATTTTTGTATCAAAAGGGAAACATTTTTTTTAATGTTGCCTGACGCTCCAAGATGAAAGATGTCAATTTTTTTTGGCCAAAATGAAAGATATGTTATTTGATTTTCACAATTCAGATATGTTATTTTTTTTTTTGACCATATTCAGATATGTTATTTGCCAAAATGAAAGGTATGTTTTTTTGGCCAAAATGAAAGATATGTTATTTGATATTTTCACAATTAATATTTTTGATTTTCACAATTCAGATATGTTATTCGCCAAGGACTGCTTAGGGGCATGATGTTCTCGGCGTCTCTAAATGTAGAGCCATGGGAAGAGTTCGTAATATCAAGAGCAAGCAGGCATGCCAAAAGTGAGTTTCTCAACCATTAAAACACTCTGCACAAGATGATCCTCATCTTCACAGAAACTATACAACTATCAACTCAAGGCAGAATTGGATCGGCACCGTAACACAGCGCTGGAGGATCCAATCTGCAAAACAAAGTTAAATGATGTTATAAATCTTTAGAAGCTAAAATCTCATCAAACCTATAACTAATTCAAAGAAATCCTCAGCCACAGCTGATAAAACAAATTGTTTCATGTTTCATCTTGATTGTGGCTATGAAAACGTACTAGTTAGAGCACAATTGTTTTAGTGCCCTGTATTGATCGAATGTTATTGCATTGTCTGGTTTTACTTTGAGCTTAAAGTTGTAACAAATACATCTTATATCAATATACAAGATTTTTTAAAAAAAATTTTGGGTCACAATCGGCACTCGTTGGCCACAGCGAATATCTTCTGCGGTGGGAAATCTCTTTCATGTGTTGTTCGTATTTTGGGTTATCATGATTATTAGACGATTTATAAATTTGGTTCAATATCGTTCAGGTCTTGATAATGTTCTATGTATTGGCTAATTGATGCAATCCTCTTGATCCATTCGCTGTTGCGCGGATAAAATGCATTACGGATCAGAGGGAGTACTTTTTATGAGTTACTTTATACTCCCTCTGTTCCTAAATATATTGAGAGAATATTTTTTCAAATCAAATATAAAAGATAATAGTATAATCATTGATTTTTCAAATCAAATTATATTTTTTCTTCTATATATCCTATAAAATGATTTTTTAAAACAAAAAATCCGGAGGACCGAAAATAATCAAGTAGTAATATTTAATTATATTCGTTCAAAAAAGTAATATTTAACTATAAAGTTATGGTTATTTAATACTAGTATTTAATAATCAAAACTTTCAGATTTGTCTGTAACCAAAAAAGTAGGCAGCCACGAGATGAAATTACTTTTCCCAGCCATAGCTTTCAGATGATATATAGGGGCAGAATGGGGAGGAAAATAAGAGACATTGAGAGAGCTATGTGAGGGAGAATTGGGGTGGGAAAAACGCATTGCTGATATGCTAATCATTGCGAAAGTAGTGATGGTGGGAGAGTTACGTTGGGGGTGCCTGAGACAACGTTGAGGGAGGATTTGAGTGGGAAAAAGACATGAAAATCAATGCTTTAGCCTGCATTGGATATCAGCAATGCTTAGGAAACAATGGATAAAAAAACACACATGTTAAGGGAGAAGGAAGATAAAGTAACAATGAAAAATTACATTTAAAAATTAAAAATTAAAAATAAAAATAAAAGTTTAGAGACATATAACCTTTATACCAATTATTTGTAGTGGTTTGATACTAAGATGTTACCAATTTTTAGTAGTTTGATACTAATATTTGATATCTTGATATCAAACCTAACAAATAATTGGTATAAAACTCAATTAGTTAATAAATATTTATGTTTTCTTCTTGTTCTTCTAAACACTTATTTTTTAAGGCCTTTTTATAAACTTTACTCCCACTTATGCATATATTGTAGTTACACGTCCTATTATTAAAATAAAATTATACACAATAGTAAAATGAATAAGATATAAAATTGTATTATTTCAATTATGGGATGATATCCTTTCATTATGATATATCATATTGTGATTTTTTATTTCATTAGAATATGAAGAACTTTGTTTTTACTCTCTTATGTGTATTTGATTTGAACTTATTTTTCAAGTTGAAATAAAAATCACTTACATGTCAATTTATACTCTATACACTCACGATGAATTAGTTGAAATCACACGATATTACCAATGGATTTATTATTGAGGAACATTAATTGGATTGTTTGGGGAAAGAAGTTGGAACAATTCAAAAGAAGTCTTATATTTAGGACCATATCCAACTCCTCAAATATGTCTTCTATTTAGTATCGATTGGAGTAACATTTATTATATTGTTAAAATATTTACTTTTAATATTGTGTTTTCCTCCTTAACGTAAGATCTAACTCTAAGTGATTTTTTTAATAAAATCCTAAGAACAGGGTATATATAAGTTCATCTTCCTAAATTTTTCTCCAAAGTCCAAACTACTAGTATGTTTAAGAACATTCTAACAAAAGTTATTTTAGTGTCTGTATTAACTTCTTCCACTAGAAGTCACTTGCATTTCGATTCATCTCAATGGCTGCACAACACAAAGAGTCACCTGGTAATAACCCTGGTAACACACAATGGCTACATTCTGAGTTTTGTGAACCCCACAGGTTGGAAGATCTATATTATGATGGATTTCTTTTTGTTCCTTATTTTGAGATTAATTGACCGTAAGCTGTCAATTCGACCAATGCTTGTTAAGATATAATCAGTAACATAACTGCACGATAATTCCTTAAAACAAAATTAGAATATTTTGGTCTTCACTGAGAATCAGTGTCTAATAAATTATCTACATACTCTGTCCCAAAAAAGGTAAAAAGTTTGCTAGAATAACTATGTAATGTGTTGGAGTGGTGATAGTTTGAGGAAGCAAGTGAAGCACTTACTGATTAAGAGCATTTGTTCAACGATAGCTAATAGTAGTATATGGTACTGTAGTATGGAACTTAAATTTTGTGTAAGATATTTCCTCATATTTCTTCTAGACAATGATACGATTTTGATATTATTAGGAGCAAAGGTAGTTGGAGAAGGTGAGAATGAGGAGGAAAGAACAGAGAAGAGAAACAGAGAATAAAGAGGGAAAAGGATATGCAAATCTGATCTCTACAGTGTCATTTATGCCTGTCACCCCTTTTTACTTCTTATATTTTACTTATTAATTTATTAATTGATTGATTGCTAAATTATCATGTAATGTGGGTCCAGTGTATTGCATTTTGGATGTCAATATTAAGCTAGATTTTTTTTACCTTCCATATTAAGCTGGATTGCTCATGAAGACGTGTGGTTATCATCGAGACTAAAACACGTTGTGCAGGTGTACAACACTTTAATTCAATGATGCATGACCCTTTTGTTCATTCTTTGACATATTATGCTTAAGGTTACATATAACTGGGAAGTGTCACTAGGGTAATGTTTATATATGATTAAGTCCATGATCAATGATAATGTAGAGCTACAAATTACCATTGATTGTCTCATAGCTTCGCTTATAAGGCATTTCAAGCTTAGTGGAAGATGATATGCTAGTATTTGAGATAATGTCAAGGTGCATACATATGGTGGCAAAAAAAAAAAAATTCAAGGTGCATACATATGGACTGAAATTTTTATACTAATAATTTTTATACTAATAGTTAGAAGATTTTTCATTAAATAAATAAGTGTCACTAAGCTTGGTCTTCTCCCTCCTCCTCAGCCACCACCTTCTCCTCTTCCACCTTCTCCTCCTCCTCAGCCACCACCTTCTCCTCCTCCTCAGCCACATTCTCCTCCTCCACCTCAGCTTGTTGGTCTTCTCTGCATGGCGACTCCACCACCTCAGCTTGTTGGTCTTCTCTGCATGGCGACTCCTTTGGTCGTGGCATGTTAAAAAAGTTTTTAATGACTTAAGTTTCTGAAACTTTGGTCGTTGCAATATATACTATTATCTTTTATATTTGATTTGAAAAAATATATACTTTAAGGGAGAAGGAAGATAAAGTAACAATTAAAAATTAAAAATAAAAATAAAAGTTTAGAGACATATAACCTTTATACCAATTATTTGTAGTGGTTTGATACTAAGATGTTACCAATTTTTAGTAGTTTGATACTAATATTTGATATCTTGATATCAAACCTTACAAATAATTGGTATAAAACTCAATTAGTTAATAAATATTTATGTTGTCTTCTTGTTTTTCTAAACACTTATTTTTTAAGGCTTTTTTATAAACTTTACTCCCACTCATGCATATATTGTAGTTACACGTCCTATTATTAAAATAAAATTATACACAATAGTAAAATGAATAAGATATAAAATTGTATTATTTCAATTATGGGATGATATCCTTTCATTATGATATATCATATTGTGATTTTTTATTTCATTAGAATATGAAGAACTTTGTTTTTACTCTCTTATGTGTATTTTATTTGAACTTATTTTTCAAGTTGAAATAAAAATCACTTACATGTCAATCTATACTCTATACACTCACGATGACACTTGTAATTTTGGAAAAAAATATTAAGTCAATTTTCTGTGGCCAACAAATTCACAACGTGTCAAAGGAGCACTATAAATCTCATTCAACAATTTCTTGATTTATTTATTAACATTCATAAAATCAGATTATTCAATACTTTGTGACTTATACCATAAAATACCATTAATTTTGCTCAATTTATACTCCTACAATTGAATTATAAAGAGAAACAAGAAAAATGCCTGAAAAGTTGTCATATTTTGAAGGTCATAAGAAAGTATTGATGCAGGGACATCAGATTGCACTACTCCCTCAAAATAAGTTAATTATAAATTGATTCACCTAATTTCTAGGTGGTCGGAGACGGCGAGTAGGTCGCCGGAGTAGTGGCGGCTTTGCCCGCCATTCACAACACACACAGAACCCAACAACACTAAAATGAGTCAAGTGAATAACAAATCACTTCATCTTAATATATTTTACTCAAAATTATTACTATTACTTTTTTTTCTTAAAACTATATTAGTTTCTATATTATTAAATATAAGAGTTATTATTACTCGAAAAAAATATAAGAGTTATTATTTAATTATGAGTATTTTTAAAAGATTAACAGAGCATAACTGTCCACTTAATGGTCCGAACATATTTTATGTATAATTGGATTATATGTTAATTTCTATGTTAAATAAAGCAGATTAGAGACAAAAATTTAGACAAATTAATTTATAAGTAAGTCAAATTATTTAATTTTTATTAAGGCTTAAAAGGTTAATTGAGTTGTATACATGTATATTAACAGAGAAAGCGGTAGGTTTAATTGTAGTTTTTTAATCAAAATTTTGTAATATATTTAAAACCAATAGTAAGATTAAAGTAAATATAGGGAACAAAAACATTAATATACTCCATTTGAAACTCAAAATTTACTTGTGGGGGAATAAACTGATTGTAAAAGAAAAGGATTATTTTGGACAGTTAAATATTTGCATGTTTGTGTCATGTTTAATCGTATGGATAATTAAAGTCAACATGGTATTTATAAATTCTTTTTTTATAAAAGGGCAAAATGATATCAATTAGCAAAAAGATTATAAGGTTCTAATTATGTCTATAAAAGGAGTGATATTTATAAATTCATCTATGAAAAAATATATATAATCTCAAATTTTTCAATTTTTTTTTACATTCTACTAAAGCAATGGACAATGGTTAAAAATAAAAAATTATAAAAGGTTACATATATAGAAATTTGTTTTGTAATGAATGTTCAAGTGTGTATGAAGCCGTAGCAGAGATCAAAGGCATTATTAGATGTATGCATAGGGCGAAATCTGTCTTGCCCAATTTAAGGATGTAGGTTAATTTTTGTTTGTATTTTCCTTCTTTTTATCAAAAAAAAAAAAAGAAATTTGTTTTGTAATTTTTAGTGCTGTCTATGTTCCTGCTAGTGTTAATACTTGTAATGACTATGAAGGTGGTTTTTACTTTTTTTTTAATGTCTGATGACCTTTCTTCTTAGCACACCACTGAAATGCATCATAAAGCTTTGAGCACTACATTTAATTGTCTGGTTGGAGATGTGATATATCCAATCCTCCCACCACCTCAATCCCATTCCTTCTTCCAATACAACAAATATATGATTACAAGCTCCGATGACCAAAATAAAACAACATTAAGTGAGCTTGTATGAGCATCTAGTCCAATTCCTCTCCAAATAAAGCAGAATCAGAATCTCCTATGCTCTTTATGTACAAGACAATAAGTCCATGAAAATATTCATGTTCCTCCCTAACATCTATCTATGTGCTTTCCTTCTTTTAAAAAGAGTGGGAAAAAATTGAGATGAACAACTTATTAAAAGTCAAAACCAAGTGGCTTTCTGTATATGAATGTGTGAGCTTTCAAGGAGAATTATTGTTTGTCAGGCAAAATGATTCGAACCGAGGCTCGGTTAGGTCCACGGTTTCATCATCTGATCCATGCCAACCCTCTTTTTTAGAAGTCAAGAGGATCAACCTCTCCATAAACTCAGATGAAACTACTTCTACTTCACTTTTGTTGCCAGCAATCAGATTCTGATTAACACCTAACTGCAACGAACCTTGATCTGAAGATTCACTAGATGGACCTTGCACTTGTTTTTCTGCATCCTGTGCATCTCATATGTTAATTTATCAATCTATATAACTAAATCATGAAACAAGCTGAGAAGAAGTAATAGAAATGAAGATAAAGACTTGGTTGGTGAAAATGAGTTTGACCTGAAAAAGGCTCATTGGAATGTTTATTCTTCTCCTACATTTATCAGGTGATATTGTTGAAAGAATTTGAACAACCTCACTCATGGTTGGCCTAGCATCAGGATCCAACACCAAACACTCCTTTGCTAAATATGCCATTATCTGCACCTCTTCTTCAGGGAAGTTCCCATGTAAATGTGGATCAGCTAACTCGGTTCTTACTCGCTTACTATCTTGCAAGCGTGGCGTAGCCTACAACAGAAGGAATGTAGAACACAGGATGATTGGTAAAATCAAGTTTAAAGTGTCCAATAAAGTTCAAGCTAGTAACACTTGTAGAATAGGCAAAGAGTATGGAAAATGAAACATTCAATATCAATTTTGTAAGTATGAGAATGCACAATTTACCCATATGACCAGGCTTTCTTGTTTGCCTGTGGATTTATGGATAGGTTGCCGACCAGTTATGAGCTCAAGAAGAACTACACCAAAACTAAAGACATCAGACTTAGGAGAGGCTCTTCCAAATATTGCATACTCAGGTGCAAAATAGCCAAACGTCCCTTGCATTCTTGCTGGAGAATTTGAACAGCTTGGGGGTTCATCACCACTCAAGTTTTTAGCCATACCAAGATCAGTTATCTGCAAGTTGATATGGTCAAACGATAGTAAAAGGAGGCCTTTTTTGAATAGCAACATAAATAACACCTATGGCTGACTTATTTGACTTCATATTTCTCAAGACAAATTGACTTAGCAAGATTTCCATAAGAAACTTGATATGAAAAGAAATGGATTTTTTTTAAAAGGACACTCGGTATAAATTCCCATATCTAACCATCATCACAAACTAGGAAAGCACCTCATGTGATAAGACATGTCATTCAAACTAATAAATAGTAAAAAGTTCTATCGATTTCATATTTTATACTAATATTAATTGATTTGATGATTATCTTAGGTTCATACTTTTGCCTGCCAATTGTCATCCAGAAGAATATTGGTTGACTTGACATCTCTGTGCAGAATTTTTGGAGCAGCTGCCTCATGGAGATATTCCAAGCCTCTTGCAGTTCCTATTGCAATTGTAACCCGAGTAGCCCAATCCATAATTTCTCCAGAAACTCCATCTAAGCAATCCCTCAAACTACCATTGGCCATGTATTCAAATACTAGAAGTCTTTCAACATGTTTCCCTTTTAGTTCCAAACAGTATCCAAGTAAAGGCACAAGATGGCAATGATGGAGTCTAGATAGTAGTTCAATCTGCAAAAAGTTATACATTGCTAATTTGCTATCAATTCATCATTTATCTTAGAATTGCAACATAGTGAGATCATCCAAAGGCAAAAAGTACTACCAATATAAAAATATTAGTTTGAACTAACCTCTGTCAAAAATAGAGAGTCAGAATCAGGCCCTCCTTGAGATTTTAATCGCTTAATTGCCACATTACTACCATCTTTGAGCTGACCACGATATACATAGCTACTTCCTCCTAGTCCAACCAGATTAGAAGCTGAAAAGTTTTCAGTTGAATTTTCCAATTCAGCAAAAGAAAATTGAATAATTTTTCCTTGAAAAGTCTCAGCCCTGCTCCCAAACAAGAAAGAGGCCTTCTTAAAGCATCCTACATGAACAGACATAAAATGGTCATAAAGAATAAAATGAAAATGGCATGCTAAAAGAGGAACTTAGTGTTATACTTAAAACAAATCTGCAACTAACCTGTGATATTATTGATGGATGAATTTATGGCAATTTTTGTTTCTAGCACTGATGAAGTCCTGTTACTGATTAAGTTAGTTGTACTATTGCAACTTGTTTCCTTATCTGATGAGGATATTTGAGGTTGAAATGGACACCGGTCCTTCCAGCAGACATAACATGTGAACGAGGCAAACAATGCAATAGTTGTACATACAACGCATACCGACAGGATGATGATTACAATCTTGCTAGATATGTGCTTCTTTGAACCTTGTGACATGGTGAGAGATCCTACACAGCGTTGAAAAACATAAACTTAATTTCTAAAAGAGATGTACAATTTACTTTCACTTTCTCAGAATAGAAGATGGTAGACTATCATCCCTTGGACTAATATAATGAAAGTAAGGAGAGGATCTAAAAGATTCAGGCCATATATGTGACGTTTTCTGGTAAGAATGAACATGTTGTTAAGAAGGCAATGAACTAAACTTCCATGATAAGATATTTAACCAGAAAAGCTAATCTTATGTATCAAAATACTTACCAATAAAACCAACTTAGTAATTAACAGTTAGAAAAACTATTTCACAAAGAATAAGTGATAGAGAGAGAGAGAGTAACCCCAGGTGCAGTTGCAGGCAGTGAAGCAATTAGGACTATGGCCATCTTCTGCCACTTGAGGAAATCCATTGGGATCACATATGCATGTCCATATAGATTCACCATCTTTAGCATCTACAGTGAATTTTAAGAAGTTACTGGACAGAATTCATGCCCTGATCATAGTATCCTTTAATTACATATAATGGAATGACACATGTTGCATTCCTGAAGAAAGCATTGTTACTGGTGCATACCTGATTGACAACTACAGGACGAAGAACAGTTGGCAATAGAGTCCTTCTTTCCTTGGAAAGAACATGTACATTCCCACTTGCTAGGGCCAGAAGCATCAGATTGTTGATCTGTCAGGAACAGTTGTGAGAAAAAAATATTTGTGGCTCATTCAAATCTTACACTTAATTGAGGAGAAACTTATGTATAAAATGTGACACTAACCACAAAGTGAGTGTGGAACTAAGATCAAGCAAATTACAAAAGAGAGAACAACTTCAAGCTGAAGCTTCATTTATTCAAATCCATCTACTGAAGCAGCTTATGATATTGCTATTCAGTTGTCATGGTGAATCTAATTCACCGGTGAAGAGATCCAAATTGAACATGACAAAGTGACTTCTACTGGTGAACCTTCATGAAAGAGTATTTACCATTAAAATTCTGAGTTAGATCAAAATCAGTGAAAAACATAGAGTTTTAAGTTAAAATGACAGCAAGCAGCTATTCAAAAACAGACAACAACCCTACCAAACAAAAAAGAAAACAAGAAAAACAGCTTTCACTTTTACTTGTTCTTTGCTGCAGAGAGAGGGTGAAAAGTTCTATTCTCTGACAAGAATTTAACAGACCCATCAATGCACACAAGAGAAAGAAATCAGGAAAGAATAAATTCATAGTTGGCCAACAAACACTGGAATCAACTTTAACTCTCCTTGATAGGGAAGATATATGTATGCAGGGAGTACATAGACTCAATAGTAAATACTATGATTTTCAACCAAACAAAAATAAAAGTAAGTTCAATTAGTAGGTATCTCCGGTGAGGAATAGCTGGCTCATGAAAATTTCCAACCAAACTTCATAAATGTTCTATTGAATGAAAACCCTGATCTTTTTTTATTATTATTTTGCTATACATAGATGACCATACTGTTACTTTTGTGTATGACAATGAATATAGTTAATGAGCAACTTTGAATGTCACCACAGTTTGAACTCTAAACTCCTTTTCCTAATGAAAACTATACATTTTTGTCCAAAAGTAAGAAAAGCTCTTTGACAGAACCTGCATGAACAAGATAAGGAGGATGAAACAGCAAAGCAACCAACTTTTTTGCAAACAAAGACTAATAAAGTGGAGTTCAGTGAACTGGAATTGTTCTGATAAAAGTGATTTGACTAAAAGGGAACTTAGCCTCACCAAGACAACTGAATTATATGTGCCAGCATTAAATATCATGATCAACCAAGACAGGTGAAGTGATGAAAATCCAAGGCCAAGACTAGGCTGATAAATGAAAGAGCTAGGTGGATAAGAAACAATAGGCTTATGAAATGACGTGCAAGGACTAATATACAAGACTTTCAAAAGAATTGTCTACTACCTTGCCGACAAGGACCCGTTTCCTAACTGAAAAGGACCATTAATCCTCTATTGTTAAGCTAAAACCAGCTTTTAGAGAGGTTATTACCTTAAAAAGAATGATTGGTTTGGATAATAACAAAATGAAAATAAATATTTTTAGAATATATAGTGTATGTAACGGATGTACTATGTGACTTTACTTCCAAGTCCCGAAGACATAGCTATGATTGAATGTTAGTCAATAAGGTAACCTACAAGGTTGTTGAAGAAGGCTCAAGTGTAGTATTTACAAATCATTCACGTTTATCTTATTAGTCTATGCTGCTGCTGTATGATATAAGAGCCCAAAACTCAAATGGTTTTATCTAAAATATAAGAGTTTATCTTACATTCTCTCTTATTTAATGTTTTTTCTACTTTGCCCCTAACTCTTTTTCATATATATCAATGTTTATACTTTATACTTTTCTCTCTTAATAGTATTATAATAAATATAGAAAATATTAAAAAAAGAATTAATTGTAGACACTTAACTAACTTTTACATGTTTTTTTTAAAAAATGTGTTTTGGCGTTGGACTCTTATATTATAGGGGAGACTACTTATTAGATCAGAGGTGTTGGGGCAAAAACAAAAATTAGATGCGAGGTTGTTTTTCTTCTCTTTTTTGAAAAAGTGAGATGTGCATATTCATGGATAAAGGTGACACAACAAGTATTTAAATTAAAGCAGCTGAGTTATTGCTTTATGCTTACCAGGTATAGCAAAACTATTTTGAAATCTATTCATCGAAATTATAAGATTAAAATATATACATGTAATAATAGTAAAGCTGATAGAAGAATCAACACGCATCAATGTAAATCGGTGGGCCTTACTTTGCTTTCAAATTAATAGTGGTTGGAACATGATTATTCACTTGTTTTATAAATAAAAATAAATAAATAAAATATAAAATGGACATAAGAGTAAAAGTAATACATTTTTTATCACATTTCCGTTAAATTATTTTATCTCTCAACTTTCCTTTCAAACAATTCATTTTTGGTTATATTTTTTCCACAGACATTTTCCCATTTCTTATTTTAAAGAAAAAGAAGAACATGCACTCGTTGTATAATGAACTGCAGAGGAGAGTGTATGAGAAAAAAGATGTCTCCGAATTTTCTGAAATTATAAATACACTCAAATAGTACTAACAAAACAACACAAGTGTAGTTATCCTCAAGTTTAAATTAACTGCCGATGAGGCCCCACACTCCGTGGTGTCAGGAGGTGATTAAGACTAATGTGTAGGCCCAGGCTTGATGATTAGAGACAGAGATAATCAAAACAGTTGACTTTGGAAATCTTCAGAGAGAATTCACACACACACACACACACACACTAACAAATCAAAAGTGAAAAAAATGCAGTCATATCATATATATAATTCTAGAAATATATTTACCTGCAAAAGAGAAAAGCTGCATGCAAGTAAAGTAGGAAAGCAATGAGAACTAGGTAGAGAAGAAGATGATTGCTAGACCATGAAGCAACAAGTATGATGCCATTATTTCAGAAGTATGAAAAACAAGAATAATCACAGAGAGAGATACAGAGTAGTTAAATAGAAATTAATGGAAGAAGAAGAAGGCACTCACTTCTAAATATAGAGTGAAGAAGCGGTCCCTACTACTAGGCTATAGGCTACTACCACTGATCACAGGTGGCCTCATGACGAGGCATTTGTCTTCTTCTTTCTCACTTCTCTCACTCTAATGAAATTTACGTATAAACAATGCAGCTAGCTTATTATGATATGATGTGATGCCTTCAAAAAAATTATTCCTGATATCCTATCCTTATTGCCAATGTTGTGCCACTTATTGTAATAAAAAAAATGTTGTGCCATTTATAATGGCTATCCGTCCGGGTGTTACAAATCTGGATTTGAGGCTGGTTAGATATAAATATATGTTGAACTAAATGCACCAATGAAAAGAGTTATTATTAATCCAAAAGAATATAGTGATCGGAGACCAAATAGAATCATTAACAAAATTATTTAACAAAACCATGAATAATTTATCAAAAAAAAAAACATGCTTCTTTTTTATCATAAATTTTAGGAAAGACCATATGCCACAATCCATGGGTAGGGCCTCTAGTAACTCGTGATTTGCTTCGCTGGTCCACGATTTGATACATGGTTTTTTACCTAGTATACTGAGGTCATTGATCCACATAATCATCCTTGCTTTATAAAATAAAATTAATGTGTAGTCGCATTATTTTTTCCTAAATACTATTGAATATGCCTTCAAATTTTAAACCTAAATTTGATGTTGTCAGAAAAGAAGACTAAATTTGATAAGTTGCTTGTCTTTGCTATTAATAATTGTACGATTTAATTACGATTATGAGTTTAAATAATAGGAATATTGGATGCAATTAGAACTCCAAGAATGGAAATAATCTCAACCTTTCATTTAACTTGGTCATCAGTCAACAGAAACTGGCCAAATTTTGGAAGTTACCTGAAATGATGTATAATTATCCCACAAAAGCAAAAGAATAGTCTTGATTCTTGAATGAAATTCTAAAACAAAAACAAAACTCATTGCTAGAATTTATTAAATTTTTCAGGCGCCTATCCAAAATTTAAAATTACACCTACCACGAACCAAAGTCCACAAAAAGGAAGAGTCCTACGGAATCTCCACAGTTGTAAACTCTACCCTCTTCTTTAAATGAAAACACTTTGGATATAATCCAATCCAATAGGAACTTTGGTCACAATTTTATGCGTTTATTGAAGAAACAAATAGCAAACATTTAAACAACTTAAATATTGTCCATCCACTCTCATCCTCAGATCATTGTCCAGTAACCACCCCATATTTACACTTACAGTTATATACTGCCAAAATTATGAATTTTATCCCCCTGGGACTTCCTACTTCCTTTTATACCCACCATGACAAATTCACAAGGAACGAAGAAATTAAAAATAGAAACTTGAAGTTCTTCTTGGAAGGTGTTTAGGCTGAGTAGACTTTTCCAAATGCTGTTTCTCATTGTCACTGTCTTCGCTGCCGTTGAGGAAATGATTTGGCAGGGCGGAGAACACGACGTGGCTGTGGTGCTGGAGCCCCAAAAACCATGGTTTGAGAACGAGTCACCATGTCAACCATGGATGGTGTCTGATATGTTTGAACAAGACTAGTGCTGTCTATAGAATCACCACGTGTAGTTGCCCTTTGCCATGAATGGGAGCTCAATCCTGATAGCACATAAGCCCTCCCAGACTGCTCATACACATGTCGATCAGCCATCCTCTCTTGCATCTCTGTTAGCTCCGCGGAAAGAGCAACAACTAAACGATCGCCTGCTTGGGCAGATACGGTTTCCGCCAATGCCTTGTGACAGCTCTCCAGGATTGAAACAGCAGTGGTTAAATCGCCACGTTCGGCTGCAACTCTTGCCTCAGCCATTGCCTCTGCAGCGTGAAGCCTGTTTCGCTGCCTGTCTACTTCAATTGACACTTCTAGTTCTCCAGCTACCTCAGGTCTCTGGATTTTCACTTTGCTAGTTTCCTCCAAAGCTACCATCTCTTTTGTAAGTGGATCTCTATAAACACCTCTGACGATCAACAATGACATCTCATCACAAGACTTGTCAATGGGAACATTGACTGTCACCAAAAAGTCTCTTTCTTCTTCTGCATACAAATCTCCTACGCTGATAGTAGCCATCCTTGCATCACCCATTATACTGGTTTGGTAACTCCCTGCTTTTACTGAGCCCAGTTTCAGAGCTGGGTGTACACACTCAACTTTCACCTGTAATTCCTGCACCACCACACTCAAGAGTCCTCCAATACACTGCGCAAATGCATCTTGAATTACGTCCTCAGCTTCAATGAAAGAAAATGTGCCACCAGACGTCTCAGAGATTGAGTGCATTGAAGTGGCATCATGATCAGCACCAAAACCAAATGCGTGCACTGGTATCTGCCCGCCAGCACCATTAGTTCGACTAATGGAGTTTGGGAGCAGTGATGGATGGGTTGTTCCAACATTGGGCCTGCTGGTGATTGTGTATGTGTCCTGACCATCAGACAGTAATATAATGCTGCAAACTGGGTTCTTAAATTGGCGATCTGCAAATACCTTGACACCTTTCCTTAGGCCATCAGCAATGTTTGTCCCACCACTTGAAATTAAAGAATTAACAGCCTGTAATGCCTGCTGTCGTCCACTTTCAGTCATCCGATGAAGTGGAAAGATACGGCGGGCTGTGGAGGAGAAGGCAATAATAGATAGACGATCTGATGGACCCAGATTCTGTATGACAAAACCCATAGCTCGTTTAAGAAGTGCAAGCTTAGTACCAGACATGCTACCACTTACGTCAAGGACAGTGACAAGATCGATTGGAGCACGAGAAGCTTGGGCTGAAGGTGATGAATCAGCGTTGTTACTGACACTATTTTGTATTCTCCCTGAATGAGGAGCTTTGAGATGGATTAATACAGCAAATTCATCATGTGAGGCTAACTTTGGAACAGCTGAAACCTCAGGATACGTTGTAATCTCCATGGAATCTAATAAATTGTGATCAGCCTCAATTTCATTGTGAGTGATTGAAATTTGTTGATCCAAATCCTCATCATCATTGAATATTGCTGGTTCAGTAACATTATAGATTGATGTAACTTGCCTAGTTGAATCCAATTGGTAGGAAGGAAGCCGCTGTATGATTGTTGTCCACGAATTATCTCTGGGAATTTGGTTTATACGAGGCATTCCATGGTTAACATTACAAGCAGGACTTTCAAAAGGAACTTCTTTCCACTTTGCTCTGCAGACAGGGCAAATTTGGTTACCATGTTTTACATTAGATGTGATACAGTGAAAATGGAAGGAGTGAGAGCATTCTGCAGTAAAAATGGCATGGCCTTGCCCTGCTTTCATTGTGGTCAAGCATATTGCACATGTCCCCTACAGGTAACATAGAACATCACCATGTTAGAGAAAGAAGGCCATAGGGCATGGGGGCTTAAATGGAATCTAGAAATGTTGGGGTAAACAAGAAATATAAATATATATAAAGTATAAACAATCATACAAACTATAGACCTATGATGTCGTTATATCAAGAAATAATATTATAAACTTAGTACAGAATGGACAAACTCCATGCCCTCAAACCAAGAGGGTGAAAACACATCTCATTACTACAACAATAAAGTTTTATCCCATTAGGCGGGGTCCGCTATATTGATCGTACAAAGTGATTGTGCATTTGGAATAGCATCATTTCCCAGTACTGGTAAATCATAGAAAAAAACACTGGAACCCTAAATGAAATACTGGCTTGCAGAATTGGTTCATTTCCATTGAAATAGCATCCATGGTTGATACGATACCATTCCCATATCATGCCTGAAATTATATAACTGTACATAAAGTGGTTGGGTAGGGACTTAGATTCCATCAATTAAAGTTAAAGGTTTGAATTGCCCCCAAATAAGCCAAATAATCCTTGAATAGGACTCAATAATATCAAGTATCATATGATTATTGTCAAGAGAAAATGACAACTTCTGATTAAGGAGTCATGAAATGAACCACTTATAAAATATGTTTTGAAGGCATCACAGATAAAATACACTGTGGAATTAAATACTCTGACAAGAGAGAGGGCATTAATAACTTATTGGGCTCAAAAGCTTAAATTTCTTAATGCCTCAGCTGTCTCATTGCTCTATGATTTCAAACCAAATAACCACATGCTATTTCCCGTTAGTAAATTAATTGATAAATGTTAATATACAAGAAAATCCGCATCCTTCCCAAAGTAATTATTAAATAGTATTTCGGACAGCATAAAGGTATATCACGCTGGAATATAAACTTTAAACCAGAGATTTGACAGTAGCCTAAATGCTCAATCAATGGCAACACCTGATTCCATGTTCTAATCCCCCTCCTCCAAAAGTAAGTGAGAAGTTGGACTATATTCTTTTTGTTAATGAGAATAATAGTAAAAATAGGAAATGAGTAAAGTTGCCTCATATGCCTTTATGTACGGTGATATCATTAATTTAAATATTGAAATTCTCAACTAATTGCTCCATCAGTGGACTAAATGAAAAGGGTGAGAAACAAGTTCTTTAAATTAACGAATCCCAGCAACACCTCAATAAAGCACTCGTATAAATGCAAAGGATGCAAAGGTCACTATTAGACTATAGTCACACTGAACCCTTCTGTCCCGATGCAGGTCCACTAATAAGATCAGTGCATGAAAAGATGAAATAGAATGCAACCTATCTTTAGCCCCGGTACCTATCTAAGGCGCATATTATAATCACCTAAGCTAGACGATTACCACTGCCAAACAAATTTACAACTCAACATTCAAAGATAACAGGTCAACGCTATTTTGGTCAAACACAGTGAGGAAATCAAGGGAAGTTTAATAGTACAACAACAAGCAAGAAACATATAAAAAAAGTAGTAGAACAGATTGCAACTCCAACATTGAAGCTTTCCAGAATTTTAGAAGAAAAAAAGAAATACATCCAAAGGGGAGATCAGATCAACTATTGTTCATTTTCTCTAAAATTTCTTTTCTATCACACCCTCGGTTCCTAAATATAAAGGTTAGTTAAAGTTTTTTTTTTAAATCCTAAGAAAGTCAAATAGGTTACTTAAAAAGTGATTTTCCTAATTTTTTTCTTTAAAATCATTTATTTGATTTTAAGCTAATATATGATCTAATAATATACAAAATATGCTATTATTTAGTGGTTCATTTCGCTTCATTATTTTATCCAAAGAAAAAGTCAACTAGAGCAATATTTTTCATCCGGGGAAATTTCAAAACCAATGGTAAAACCAGGAATATGATTTCTGTAGGCAAAGGAGAATAATGGTTTAGGCAAACAAAGCTTATCCTTTTCATAGTTGAGAATCGCTTTCTCAATAGTCAAAAACATGTCACATTATTATTATATACATGCCCACTAAGTAAACTACCCCAAAGCCAAAGCCAAAGCGAAAGCAAAAAATTAACCACTGATTAGACCTGATATTGATGTTCATTTAAAATTATCATTAACATTAATTAATTCCAATGATTAGCTACTCATTTATACTTAATCACGCTTAGCTACCAATTTATACTCAATTTCTAAATATAAAACCAAGCTAACTTATTTTAAAAATCCTAATAAAATTATTAATATATTTATTTACCTTAATAATTTCCCTATATTAATTAATTCGACTTTATATAATCTAACACAATAAACAAAATACATATGGTAGCATAAATAATAATTTCGCTTATTTAAATAAAAATAAAAAATTACAGCAAACAAAAAAACAACAGTAAACAAAAAAAAGCGATAAACAATTAATTAATGAATTTCTTTAAATTTATGAAAAAAAAAGCAAAATCGGAAAATGCTAACCTGAGGAGATTTGGATCCAGATTTAGTAAGCCGAAGAGCAGACGAAGAAGAAGAAGAAGAAGAAGAAGCCGTCGGAGTAGTTTCCCGGCGACCGGAGCAATCGCCGGTGGGAGAAAAATCCGACGGCGAACGCAAAGGGAGGAATCTGGCCGTAGAGTTAATCGACGGCGAGGAATCGTCGAAATCTCTAGGAACATGAACGCACATGTTCAATCCAAGAGATTGCTTCAGTTTTCTCCATTTACTTCCCATATTTGTGAAAACAGCTCGATAATCAAGTACTGTTTATGGAGTGAATCTCAAGATTGTGATACTGAGAGTGAAAATGTGTGAAGGATTGTGATAATAGGAGGCATGGTGAAGAAGAGGAGAGAGAAAGCTTGAGAGATTGCATGAAGTGAAAATTTTACAGAGATGAAGGAAGAAGAAGAAGAGGGAAAGCGAAGTACTTATATTATAAATTATTATTAATATTAATATTTAATAGGTTTAATATAACTTTACTCTATGAACTAACTTTTGCTCAATTTTGGTTTCTCTCACTAAACTATGGTTTTGGTCCTCAAACTTGTCAATTTTAGTATTAGTCCTTGAACTTTAAAATTGATCATGAACTGATCAATTTTAGCGCTGTGTAGTGGCAACTTTTAGTTAATTTTGATTTTGATCCTGAGTTTAAGGGGTCGTTTGGTTCGCTGGAACTAAGGGTACGGAAGTGGAAGTGGAAGTGGAAATCATCATTTGGTGTCTTTGGTGTGGTGGAAAGTGGCTTCCACTTCCACTTCCACTTCCATCAAAAACCCCAAAATGGGTTCCACCCCAAAACCTATGGAAGTGGTCCACTTAAGAGTTTTTTCAGAAACTCAGGAATCAATACCAAAATTAACTGAAAGTTTAAGGACTAAATATATTGTCTTTAAGGATTAAAATTGACTGAAAGTTCGAGAATTAATATCACTCATTCCAAAGTTATGGATCAAAATCAAAAATTGAGTGAAACTTCATAATTAAAAGTTGTATTAAAATATTATAATTGATTTATTAGGTTTATTGTTTTAATTTTTGTCATAATTTAGGTACAGAAATGCCCATGGGGTTGAGGGTTATTATCAGGAAAACCAGGGGTGGTGGAGTGGATAGGGAAAGGGGAAGGACTAAGTTTTATGGTCAATTATGTTTTACGTTTTCTTTTTATGCATTTTATATTTTTTGCTTGTAGGTGCAATAATCATGAATGACCCACTCCATTTTGTATGGTTGGCTCCCTTGTCTCCGTGCGTTTGTACGATATTGCCCATCTACCAAAATTTATTAGACTTGATGATAAAAATATAAGATCAATTTTAGTTTTTTTTTAAGTTTAGAAAGTAAATTAAACAGTTAAATTATGCTCCCTCCTTTCATAAATATAAGACCACTTTGGGAAAGTGGATAAGTTCCTAAATATAAGATCAACTATTTTATCTCAAGTTTTACCCAAACTACCCTTATAATCCCTCTTTTCATTGAAAACTCCTCCTCCTTTTAAAGTAATGTAAATGAGGGGATTTTGGGAAGATCATGTAATTTTATTGTCTTCCTTAATCTCCTCAAATTAACCAAAGTGATCTTATATTTAGGAACGGAGGGAGTAATACATGACACGCTTAATTAATTTCATGTTAGCTTATAAGTAGAATAAAATGATTTTATGGAGAAGTGATTAGTTTTTCATCTTTAAGTTCTCAAAAAAAAACTTTTTTTAACTGAAAATTGATCTTAAAATCAAGTTGGAAAGAATATTAAATTCAATTAGTAATGTACTTAGTTGGCCAATGCACCTTGTTGGTCTCATTGCATTCTTCCTTATGTTGGTCTCCATCTAAATAGAATGTGGTAATCGAGGTATTATATTCTCATCAAATTTTCTAACAAAATATATAATATCCTTGCCAATTTTTTAATTTTCTCTCTGGCAATAACTCTTTATTTCGGAAATTTAATTTGTTAGGCGTTTATATTCAAAGATGGATTAATAAGCGTATAATCGAATACCATTCATTGTTCCTGATCAAAAAAAAAAAAAGAATACCATTCATTGTCTTTAACTACCATTTTTTTTAGTTTTGGTCAATTTCACCTCTTTTCAAATCATTATTTTGGAAGCTTTTTTTACCAAGCCTTGGCTTCTGCTAACAATTTAAATGAGACACTTGATCACATCTATTGCTTTTTGTAAATGTTTTGTTTGCCTCTCTCTAGCAAACTCAATCTTTTTTGGAAAGAAAAATACATCTTTGCATGATTTTATGGAAAATTGGAATATAATTTTGTGTTGAAGGAAAAATGGTTAAAAACAGTTATTTTAGCCAACTAACAATTACGCATTTTAAGATAAAAGAAAAAAAGACATCATTTGCATGAACAAGTTGAGCATTAACATCTAAATTATCGCTTGCAATTAACATATATAGTGTTATCTCTAATGATATCGATAAATATTATCCTGAAATTTATTTTCAGATGTATTTTTCTTTCTTAGCTGTATCCTCTTTTTCAATCTTCTTTATTTATACAGTACTTAGTAATTTGTTTTCTTTCAATCTTCTACCTTTGAGGTTGCCTTAAGTTTTTTTTTAAATATAGAAAAATAATAAAGTTTGAACTGACATTTGAATATTCAAGGATATCATTTATTTAACATGAAAAAACTTTCACGCAATACTATTGTGTACGTAAACACAATTATCAAATCATTTTAACGGAGTATTAAATTTTAGGAAAAAAATTAATAGAGTGTCAAATTGAAGAGCATTTCAATGATGTGTGAGAATATTTAGATATTGAAGTTCAAAAAGATATATTTAGATATATGTGGCAAACGTTGATAACTTCAAAGTCTTCAATTATAATTTATGATCTGTTGTAATTATATAAAATCATAAAATTAAAACCATCGGACGTGTAGTTAAGCATTTTTTTTATTGAAAACGTGTAGTTAAGCATTTGAATACCATGTATACGTAGTTGTATAATTTGGATAATTTATTCATTTTTGATTTAGTCATATGACAAGAACAGGATTGGATATAGGCTCACTCATAAATCCAAGCTCTATTGTTGACGCAGACCAAAAATCTTTTTTCCTATGTGGTTTTATTTAAAAGGATATGTCGGATACATGGTAAGAAAATATCATTACTATCAACCAAAATTGTTTTTTAGAAAATGATTTTCTTAATTAGCGGCCATAAATGGGTTTTGACTATGTGAAAAATGACACAGATATTTTTTAAGATGAAAATAAAAGGAGATGATACATGAAAGCTGGGTTGCATCAAATAGAATGGGACCAAACACCACTACGGAGATCAATTGACAAGTCATTTTCTTCATCCAAACTTATATACTGCGTGCTTCTCTATGCATAGCCCTGTCCTATATTAATCTTTTAAGCTATCATCTTAATCAAGTGCTGTATGTACTATTAGTCTTAGATAGAAATCACATGTTACATTCGGCCAATATAATTAAAGGTATTTTAATTACCTGGCAAAAAAAATAAAGATATTTTGGGGGGAAATATAAATTTGACAGACAAAAATGAATTAAGAGAACAAATTTATTGTCAAAATAATTAAATTCGATTATACCAGAAGCCTAATTAATCTAGCGGTATGGTAGTATTTCCATGTTAGGTGGAGCCCAAGTTGCAGCACTTATAATTTCAAAATGTTAATACTTACCCTTTAGTAAGGAAAAAATTTGGCTATGTATATACAGACCTCCAAAATCTGTGCCTAATATCAAAATGAGGTCTCTATATGTAAATTAATATAATTATCCGTTTTCAGTTTCTGTGTCATTTTTCGCAGTTAGAAAACATGTTGTTACAAAAATATTAATCCATTTTTTTCTTGCATGATTACTTGTTTGATTACTCTCTTAACAAAAAAAATCATGCAATTCTTTTTGGAGGCAATGTATGTGCGTGTGTGTCTCTTGTACTACTAATTTTTAATTTTTATTATTCGAACAATAGATCGATCAAAGCGCTTGATTACACAGTATGAGAAAGATTCTACTCTTTTGATTGTCTGTAAGTGGACACGACATCATGTTATCTAAATATAATTATATCTTTGTCAATGGATAGTTGATTGAACTGATAATTGGACTTCAACTCCTATAAAGATGAAAACTTGTGTTCAAATCCGAGAAGCACTCTTGTTGGGAGATATGACAACTTTGTCTATACTGGCAACACTTCTACCCCTCAAGTCTAAATTGGTCAGTTGTCAATATTCGTCAAATTATATCAGACAATGTTTAATATAAAAAAATATAATTATATCCCTGTCATCATACATACATATTCATATATAAATGTATCTAAATTATAATTATATACACTTTCAATGTCGATCTCACGTATATACACATTCATAGTTATACACCTTTTTTAAAAAAACAATAATGAGATATATGGCCATTTTTAAAGATGAGGCGGTTGAAAAGAAATTTAAGTCTTACATATTAACTTCTCTGTAGTAAAAAAATTCATAGAAGTAATGATGACAATGATAATGATAATAATAATAATATGAGGTTAGAAGTGAGATTCAACATATAATTCACGTTTCATATATCAAGGAGCTTATACATACTATTAAATCACTAAGCGAATGGTCTATTATATTTAGTATTTTGATTTAATATTTAAAATAATATTATTATAGTTAATTAATTCTATTATATAACATTTTAAATATTATTTATTTTCAACTAATATTATTCAATAAATAACATAGTATTATTTAATAAAATATTTCAAAATAAATTGTTTAATGAATTTTTATCTATATATGTTACTTTATTTATTACTATTTTTTAGCAAATTGCTTATATATTAATTCATTTAAAAATATCTTTAACTAAAAGAAAATAACTATTAAATTAGGGATGGAATTTCATCATATGAAAATATACCAACAAAATTTTTGTCAGTAATCCGTCACTATTTATTGAAGGAATTTTTCTTAAAAATATTACTAACTAAAACTTTTTTCATCCTTAATTTCATGTTTTTTAGTGTTGTATGTTTCAATAAAAAAATAGTGTGGTATGTTAATTGCAAAAGCTGTGTGAATATGTAAATTTTATAGTAGATTCATATAGGAGACCTTATTTTGACGGAATCCATCGTACACACACATGTATACTTACAAATGTTCGATTATTTGTATTTACGTAAATTTAGAGGCGTTTAGTCAACAAGGAGTGTTGTAATTAAAAGGCCCATGATTTAATCGAGGGGTTTATTTTCCCTAGCTAGAGATAAAATATGAACAAAGTATTGATTTATTTGCCTTTTCTTGTTGACTTGCCCTATAAAGTGTGTCAAATTTAGGGTTTTGCGAAGGAAAAAGTTATTAAAAGGCACATGAAGATGATTATCGGGATTCTGTATCAAAAACGATATGTTGTGGTGTATATCCCTATGTGACACACACACATAGAGAGAGAGAGAGTCGTCTTCTTGATGCTCTCTTGCTTTGCTTCTCTAAATAATGGAGATAGATAGATAGATAAGATCAACTCCGTCTTTTAGAAGGGACCCTCCATGATGCAAGGGAGTGGAAGTATGAATAACACAAGAAAAGTTAAAATATAGAAGAAAATAAAATAGCAGTCAACAAAGGTAATTATATATCTTACTTTCTTTTCCTTAGTTAGGCGAACACTGATTAATCTTTAAGACGTACATTTTATAAGCTAGTTTTATTACATCGGACATTAAAAAATCCCAACAATGTCTTCCTACTTTTTACATCAGACATGATAAAAAAGTGGATCACATGCATGTAAATATTAAAAATGTCATAATTTAAATAAGACGATATAAAATGATCTCGTTTAAAATTGAAGATTAATTTTTTTTTTAGGATGCAGTTGTCTTCAATAAAAAACATAATTGTGCCATACATATATATATATATATATATATATATATATATATATATATATATATATATATATATATTTTCTCGTCATTCTTCATAATTGATGTCTATGGATTTTTTTTGGAACACATATTTATATATGGATTTAATGTATGAAATTTGAGAGATTAGATTGCAACATTCTTTCAAGTCTCTTAAATATAAGACCTCTTTTGACTTTTTTATGAATGTTAAGGAGACAAATTAGATCACTAAATTAGAACACATGTTAATTAAATTATAGGTTAGTTCATAAGTATAATAAATTGATTTTGAAGAAAAAATAACTAAAAACAATTTAAAGTGAAGAATTTTCTATCCTTAATTTATCTAAAAAGTCAAAGGAAATTTATAATTAGCGTCCAAAGAGTATTCAACTATTTAAACATGTTTTCATAGGCCTGTATGGACTAAATTTTTAACATTAAATTCAATTTGAAAACCTTAAGGTTAACTTATTCCTTCATGAAAATAATAGAGTTGTGCCGTGAGTCTCACATTATATACCTTAGAGTTGTCTAATGCTCCCTTGGGTCCTAATAATAAGGTCACAAGTTGAAAAAATTATTCATTTTAAAACATCGATAGTTATCTTTTTTCCTTAAAACTAATTTATCTTACTCATAAACTATCTTATAAGATAATTATTTGTAATATATGTTAAAATTAAGGTTTTTAAATTTTGTCTTCCTTAATATCTACAATACAATCAAAATGATCTAATATTTTAAACATGAGGTAGCTAGTAACTCATAACAAGGAACTACTCCTCGGGTCTTAGTTATAAGATCATTTTAAAATTTTTGGAGAAATTAATGATGCAACAGTAATCAATTTAAATTGTCTATAGTCATCTTCTATCTCCAAAACTCATTCATTCTACTTATAAATTAACTTATATAATATAATTACATGTGACATATGTTATGATTTAATGGTCTAATTTATTTCCTTGACTTCTATAAAAAAAATCGCAGTTGTAGATGCTATATTTAGAATTGGAGGGGGTACTTTTTATAGCGTATTTCTCATAATAAAATACTGTATAACTAGTATAATAATGCTTATATACAGAGTAGAGAGTTTTCCCTAATAAGAGAAGGTTACTAATGCAGGGTTTGAATCAGCTCATGGCTTTATAAAGCCGCTCTCATTGTAAGGCTCACGATATATATACTACTCTCTACTAAATAGTTTAAATGCTATAATATCATAACCTAGCTCGGCATAAAATATTATACTCTTACTCTATGCTCCAAATCGATCTATTCCAACCGGTGAGAAAATCTGGGAATACAATAGTGTTAAAATGTAAATTTATAGTGGCAAGAGTTGTAGATAAGAAATTAATGGTGAGATGATCGGATGTGTAAAAGATGTAAATCTAAAAAGCAAGAGCACATTTCAAATTTGTCGGAATAGAGAAGTGGGCAAAAAATTGATGGTGGGTTGGAGATGTTTGGGAGTGGTGGGTGTCAAGTTGAATGGAAAGGCATATAAAAGAGGAAATTTTTTATGGTAAGCAATAAAGATCAAAAACTTCAAAAGGCATGAGCATCATAGTGTGCGCTCAACCACTATAGAATGACTTGTCACCATTTAATGTGCGTTTGGTAAGCACATGACATAAATGTAATACTCCCTCCGGTCCCTAATATAAGAGCTAGCCGTAAAAAAAACGCTTCTTAAGAAAACATGTGAATGTTAGTTGGGTGTCTAGAGTTAATGCTTCTTTTCCAAAATTGCCCATATTTATTATGGTACTTTTAAGAGAGAGAAAGACATAAGCATTAATAATATGAAAGAGAGTTAGGGGTAAAGTAGGAAAAAATGCATTAAATGAGGAGAGAATATGGGGTGAGCTCTTACATTAGGGACCAAAACCATTCAAATTTTGGGCTCTTACATTAGGGACTGGAGGGAGTACTACTAAATAATTTCAGAGAATGGAAATATAGTATATTATATACTCTCTTTCTCTTTATTTTTACCAAAAATAATATTATTGTATAAAAATAAAATTAATGATGAGCAGATATACGAATACGATACACACACCTCTAATTTGTTCTTGAAATACAGCTAGCACGTATCTGTATTCTCTTGATCGACAAATTTCAATTGTGATAATATCGTTTAGTGGCTAATTAACGTTCTATTGATAAAAGCGCGATAATTAAAATTTATACTGTAAAATTTAAATATGACTCTAATTGATAAGTACATATATAAATACATCCATTGAATTATCTACAGAATCAGTCACGGAATTGTCTGAACGTAGACCACTGTTAAATCATAATTAGTCGCATAATACTTTATTTAGTTATGGAATTTTATCTTTACTCACGAGATTTTGTGATTATTTTACCGTTCTTATAGTGAATGGAAAGAAAATAAATCCAATTAGTGGATATTGTTGCCTAAAAGTCTACAATCTACATCAACTAAAATTCTCACGAATTCTCTGTATGTTGCTGAGAAGTGCATGTCATACGCCTGGATAAAAAGGCGATATTTTACTGAAATGATATAGACACATTCAATAGAAAGCTAAGTGAGTGAACATTATTTAACATAGATTCTCACCGAAGGTAGAAAATAAAATCAACTTACAAACAAGATGATGTGGCCATGTGTTTGAATCTTCTCACGTAGAAGGAGGAGTTAAACGAAAACGACTGAGTGAAGGACAAGATCCAATCAGATTTACTTGGATATTGATTAATTATGTTTCGCTCTCATTCGACCGATCTCTCTTATTATATATAATAAAAAACAAAAATTTCATCGTCAGTCTTAGCTTACGTGAAAAGGATGTGTTAAGGCGATTCCAAAAGCAAAATAAACAAACCTCAAAACAAAAGCAAAAATAAAAAAGAATGTAAATGAGGGCATGCCATGTATAATTATACGCAAAGTTATACATGGCTAGCTCTCACCTAGCCGATGCAACCATAGTTGTTTCAATTTCTAGTAGTAGATGGGAGGAGTTCCTGCAGAAAAACTGATGAGTTGTTTGCTAACACCAGTGATGCGGATACAACTCTAAGCTAAGGCAGCAAGAGAGAAATGGAAATCTCGATGAATAATGATTTTTATATAAAATTTCAATTATAGAAACCCTTAGTAGCGAATTATATATCATTGACAAAAAATGATGTCCCATTTTTAAAAATTATATTTATAAAAACAATAATATCCGACATAATTAAAAGAAATTGAAACTTTCAAAGAACACTATATATGCACATAAAACACACATATCATTTTTGGATGATAATGAAGAATTTCCATAAATGCTAAGGTTGAAGAATATAGGAGGCTTAATATTTCATTCTTGGCATTGAGGAATGTGAATCAATTTCAAACTTAAAGATAAGTAGAAGAAGTTAGACATACCTAGATCATTTATATCTCATCTGAACAATCTAGATTTTATTTTGGATATATAGAATGTGTATTGATTCAAATATTTTTAATAAAATTAGATCTAGACGCACTAGCCTAGCTAACTGATCTACTCATTTTTTTATGAATACGATAGATAACTGGTTCAATATTTACCATGATGTAGAGTTAGATTTATCACCTCCAAGCTGTATTATTGAGCACCCAAATGATTTCAAAAATCAAGTGGTTCATCATATAATAATAGCTAGAGAATTATGAATAAAATAATGTCTCTGATCAACATTTCAAAAATTGGTAAGGACTTTAAAAAAAAGAAGAAGAAAGAAACATATTAAGAAAGAAAAAAGAAACACACACATATATGATTTGGAGAGGGAGCAAAAGAATGAGAAGAAAAGTTCTATATGGTTTCCTAGCCTCAGAACCAACTAAACAACAGATAAAATTATCAAGGTGATGTTATTTTAGAATATCACAAAAAATATGAACATTATTAAATAAACATGCCATGTTAATTTTGGCGTATATGTTGACCTCAGCACTCAAGATCACATGCTGTGTTTTGACTTTGTCAAACTACTTTCTTAATTTTAATTATCTGTACATGAAATTGACTCCCACCCAATCATCGATCACAATTTTTATGTAGAAAACCAGAATATCTTTCAATTTTTGCGAGCATACACGTGAGTTTACTCAATTTAGGAGTTTCCTTCTAGAAGTTTTAGGTTATTGTTGCTACAAAGAGATGTGCGGTAGAGTCTACTCAAAGAAGCTTGAAATTTTTGGAAAGGTTTAATTAATTTTCTATCAGAACTAGTTGATATTCTTATATTATCCGGTTAATAATGTAAGTATTTTTAACTTATTTAGTATATAAAAAATAGATAAAGTCATTATTTATATCTATTGGTTAATTTCACAAAAATAATCATCTTCAAATTATCTAGCATAATGCTTAATCAATAGTTATACATTTATACTCTCGAAAAAGAGTTATAAATTTAGTATTAAAAAGTTATTAATTCAGGAGATAAGACAAATTAAAATTTTATATTTAAGATGAATCATATCTCTAGTAATTTTTGTATTTAGTAAAAACTAAATATACTTTTGAAGTCATTGCAAAAGAAAGGACTGAACGTCGCCAGTCCAAAAGATCATGATACATTATGAACAAATCAAGCACTTAACTTGGAGCTATATATAAGATATGATTTATGACATCATCAGTTGCTTGTGTGATATTCAATTTCGCGATCCATTGTCCTTATAAGAAATCATGATACATATTATGCTTTACAGCTGTAAAATTTTAGTTATTATATCACACGTTATGAATTTATGAATAGATTACGTGACAATAGTGCTGTAAAAAATTAATAACAATATAATCTATTATGAAATCAGGAGATTATATTACGTCACTAAACATGATTAATTTAATTATCAAACTCAACACACTGAAAAAAAATGGAATTGAGTAGTACAACACATGGATCGCATTTGAATGTTCAATTCAACGATTTGTTTTACATGGTGTAACGATTACGACAAATTACAAACTTATTCAAATTCTCGCTGAATAATAAATTGACATAATGTGTATTTTTCTTCCCAAAACAACAAAATGGAATATGAAAATGCAATGAACAAGCTAGTGGGTTTGGTTTGAATTCCAAATTTGTTTGTTTTAGAATCAAGGCATCAATTGGTCAACTTGATGAAGGAAATCGTGTGATTCATCTTATCCACCATACCAAAATTAGGCAGATCAGTTGCCCCCCCCCCCCCCCCCCCCCACCTAGTGCTGCCGGTCAAGGCTTAAATAGCATATTAGTATTTGGTTAATTATACACTTAATGTTAAAACAATTTGATGAACCTGCATGAATGCTTAATATAAATTCGAAATTCATCATATGTTTTTTTAACTGAGGAAACTCATCATATGTGAAACAGGCACACAGACATTGACTATTTGAATAGACCATCGGGGTGTGTGTGTGTGTGTGTTACGTATAATTCATCGGTGTCTTTATGAACGCATATGGCATTTAATTTTGAATTACTATGGATCAATGCTTAGAGATAAAGAGGATTTTTATTTGGTCTGCTATAGACAAAGAGGATGGAGATATGTTAATAGACTTTTCTTAAGTTTCAACATTAACATTCATTTTGATTAAAAAAGATTAACATTCTCACATCCTTGACGATTAATCAAGCATACTCTGAAAACAATTCTAGCAAGATATTTACATAGATTAAATTTCAACAACTGTCTCTATGGGAAGATCATGGTCAAATTGTAGCGACTCAAATCAAGCACGGGGCAATTTCTTCCCCATGAAAGATTGATAAATTCAAATTTGAATTTATTTGAATTTATCAAAAGATTTCTTTTAAAAATTTTATTTGAAAACATCTATGGTGATCTTTTTTATGAAACTAGAGTGACCCAGTAGTACCTTAATTTTTCACTTCAAAAAAAGGAATACCTTAATTTTTCTATCAAAATAATCTTTTTGATTTCTGTTGCCGGTCTAATTATTGTCTGCTCTTTTTGTTGAGAGCAATAAAATAAGTGGGCTAGAACCTGCCGAAAATAAGTAAATTGGCTTTAATCATGCAGTCACTAATAGGCAATAGCTTCATCAAAAGAACGTAACATAAACAGAAGAGTGAATGGGCTTTCATCGACCCATTATGTAACACCTAATCTTTTTACTACTATACTATATCATTTTAATTGATATTCTAATATTTTTCTTATTGTAGAAAGCCTAAAATACCAATAATTTAAAACTTTTCTTTTCAAAATGTTTTACAAATCATTACTATCACTATTACCACGCTCTAATCAAAATATTAGTTATCTCGATGATAAATCCCTAAATTTTGATGTCATTCTATTTCTAATTTTAAACATTTACAAATAATAATACAATTACTATGCAAGCTCATGCTCGCTTTAATTTGCCTATTTGAACCAAAGATATTTCTCTTAACTATGTGCAGTCACTAACATGTCCACGAACGGTCAACCTCTTGTTATCCCTCATGTGCACTCCAAAAATAGCCCACCTTATATCCTCCATCTCACCAGCTCCATGAGCCTCTGAAAAACAGCAGTTAAACCAGTTTACTTCATATACATGCATATAATAATAATAATAAACATAAATATACCATTTTTCACGAAAATGATAACGATAATCCCTCCAGCCAATGCTGGGGCCTCAACTATCTACCACTAATAACGAGATACCCGCTAAATAGTGGAGACACCTTTACCTGCAGGATTTAACATAAGCTCTGGTATAGGGGGAGCTACCCACCTATACCTTGGAGTACTCCACTCAATAATTCTTCAAACATTCATCAACAATTCTCAATATTCCTCATTGTTCCTCAATAATGCTCAAATATTGCTCAATATTCCTCAAAGGATTAAACATCATCATGATCATAAAATAAATAATTTTCATGAAAATCTACGAACTTTTATCATAATATATATGAAGTAAACTGCTACCTTTTACTTTAACTGTTCCTGAGCTTTCTCTTTGCCTTCTTGTTGCTGCCAACTAGCACTTCCACTTGATTCTCCTGATCCCACATAATTAACATTACTAATTACTCCTTTGTATCTATATATATATATATATTTGACGTCTCTCTCTCATATCCCAAACTGAATACTACCCAACTCCTTATTTATATTCACTATCCTAGGAATCTATTTAAATTCTATTAACTTAGCTATTTGCATATTCATAGATTATTTGATAAATTTAGAGATTCTTTAAGAAACACAATACTATTAAACAAGCATCACAAATAAGCACCCAACACAAACATCATTTCCCTTATCCAATATGGGATTCCAATATTAAGTAGTTATCTAACTCTATTAACATCTTAAATTGTCACCATTTGAAACATTCCAATTTCAACCAATCATTCAGCCTGAACAAAGTATTAAATTACTAAACAAAAGTGAAATAAGCACCACCTAGTAAAAGAAATAGTTTTCTTCTATAATCTATCTTTTCTTAACTGAAGCCTTTTAGTTCTCAACTTAAAGCACTTTCCTCAAATCTGTCCAGCCTTCTTAAGAAAAGGGTACAACAATCATAAAACTTTTCAAACTTAATTTCTCAAAGCATGTTTCATATTTATTCACTTAATAATAACATTTTCAATGTTCTCAATAGTACCAATTCTCATTTCACTCATATAAGACCTAATTTCTTCAATCACAACCATCTAAATTCATATTTGATAACTTCACCTAATTAAATTCATCTTTCAAAAAGTCACAGTCATCTTAATCATTCACCACTCATTTTCTCATTAAGACTTCTTACTCACACACATCATCCCTAAAAGGGTAAATAATAACTACCTCTTCCCTACATTTCCAAACTATTACATTAAGCTACAGTGGGCATTTCTCTAATTAATCCATATCTTTGTAAATCATCATTCAATTCTACAACTTAGCCCTTACATTCACAACCTCAAATAAAACTACTTGGAGGGTTCTATTAAACATCTTAGCAACTTTTTAATATCTCCATAAAGCTCCCAAACATGAAAATCTAATTTCAAATATGATTAGTGACTAAACTAAAAACCAAATTAAACCTCAGCAATACAATAGCCAATTCTCCAATCATCATGAACCATATAATCACTCTTTGAACATCAACTATCTTCAACCAATATTCCTCTTTCTCCCTTTCCACAAACACATTCCAAGACAGTGCAGAAAGTAAATTAACTAAATTAACCTCTCCCTTTCAATCATCTTTTAACCATAATCACATAAATACTCAACAAAACAAAACAATCCTAACCAGAGTAATTTTAGACTTCCCAATAATTTCAAGGGTCTCCAAAAATCATAGAAATTTATTCATAAACTCCTTTTCCTCTTCTCCAAATACTTTTTGAACATGTTTTCAGCCACCTAAATATGAGACTAACGTGTATGGCACAACAGACGCTCAACAAACACCCACCATTAATCACTTTAGAACTTGAAATGAAGTCCATACTAAGTCCTAAAGTTGCTCTACATTTTGCTGTCATATAATATTTTTATTGAATACAATCCTTTTAAGCATAATATTTAGTAAACACCACTCTCAAAATCAAAACAACTTAGTTTTCCAACCTAATGTTTTTCCCACAGCCAAGCTTCCCACGTCTGACTCCAAGGGAAAATATAAACATATATATATCTCTATATAAAAACATTTATAATCAGCTTGAAAGTTCCAATTAATTTGAAGTTCTAAATATAAATTGTCGGCTATTGAAAAACACTTGAAGGAAAGCACATCAGTAGGTCTTAATATGTGAAAGTATTTGCATAAGATTAGTGAATATACTTAGCATGCTATAACACTTGGGATTCATGACAAACTTTAGTGAGACTATCAAATAAGCTTAATACACCCACAAAGAAAAGAACAACAAAGTTTCTACTCATCATCATAAATCCTCAAACTAATTTATACTCTACTTAGTACTAAACTAAACAGATCAGGCATCCCACAAATGCAAGAACAGACTATACCATCAAATAATCAAAGCACCTAAACATACATCTTTTAGGACTAACTCTATTAAACTCCTCTTATGCTTAGAATCAAAATAATAAGAGTAATAGTACAGATTTTCGAATTACACAAAACCCTCCCCAAAAATCTCACTTGAATCGGCCAAAGTGGGAAGGAAATAGGGAAATAAACTCACCTAAGGCTAACCCAATCTTCATGTGCGTTCTTGCTGTCCCTACGCACCGTAGGTCACCGTCGATCGCTAAAACAGAGGGAAAAATTAAGGAACCGTATTAGGGAGGGAGATTTGAGTGACAAGGATGATGAATGATGGGTTTAAACTCACCAAGACCCAAACACAACTTTGGTCCTCTATGAGAATCGTTTTAATTAAAGAAAAGAAGGTGAAAACCAAGTGGGGAAAGCTTACCAAGGTTTCACCGTCGCTGGCCATACAGAATTCGAAGAGGAGAGGAGGAGGAAGACGCGAGAGAAAGAGAGAGAGAGAGAGTGAAACTGAAATTTGGAGAGTGGTGAAGATGATGGAGCAGTGAAGAAATTGAGAGTGAAAGAAGAGTGATGATTTGATTTATTAGAGAGTTGATAATGAAAAGTGAAAGGAGTGAAGTGAGGATAAGAGTCGGTGAAGATGATAATGATGAGCAGAGAGGAGTTTATGTGAATTGTATTAGTGGGTGAGGTTAATTGGGAAAAATAAACATAAATTAAAAAGAGAAGATAATTATGAAATGAATGGATGGAATTGAATGCATATTGGGTTTGGTGGGGATAAATTTGGAGAAGAAATTTTGAGTCCCAATATAATTTTTTTAGATATGTTTTATTTCCCAAATTTATTTCTAAAATTTCCTAAATACTAGACAATACCCCGTGATTCTAAATATTGCCGTATTTATTCTTTTAGAAATTTTGGGATGTTACACATTATAATTCTCACAATTTCACCATACAATGTCATTATATCAAAAAACATTTAAAATAATTCAACACAGAATTATTAGATTTATTTGTATTTTTTCTTAAGTTCATAAAATGATATTTTCTATTGTAGGAGAGAGCCAAAAGTACTTTTGCTCGTTGGCCAAGATCATTTTAGCTTGGCTTATTGTAAGATTGTTTTCAATGAGTTTAGTTGAAAGATTTGATGAAGCTAATTATTATCATGTTAAGTTGTTAATTTGAATTGGATTGCTTGCTTTCATTGCATTTGACGTTTTTGGATATATAAATTTTATTTACATATGTATTGGGGTTGTTTCTGTAATTTTTGAATCGCACAGATATTAATATATTATGTTACTACGCTTAGTTGACTAAATAATCTTTAAATGTGAACATATATTGTGTCACTTTTTAAAGAAAACGGCACATTATAGGTTTATTTAATGTAACATTTTTGCGTTTAGTCAAACACATGCCACAAGAAGTGTACAAATGAAAATGGAAAATGGCTCGCAATCATGACGCAGACTATTGTGGCATTTTGAAAACACAACATTAATGCCACAATATCCTTTTTCTCTAGTTGTGAATGACTGTTAGTTACAAATTTTGATGAGTGGGAAAGTTGTAGATTTGATTTCAGTTGCTTATCTAATTATTACTTTCAACGTGTTTCACACAAAATAGGGAATAGTAACTGAATCATAAAATTTAATTAAACTGAATTGACCATTTTTTTACTCCACACTTTATTAAAGGTAAAAAAATTATCACTTATTAAATTATATGATTTAATCTTTTTAACATTGACCCTTCATTGTTTGCCAAAGATACAAAGTGAGGAAAAAAATTAATGAAGCAGTTAATGTCTCATATTAGAGACCAAAATCTCTTCTAGTTGGTGCCTTATTATTACTAGCAGATGGAGTAGTAAGACACGTTCTTGAAAGAAGATCATTTATTATGACATACAGTATCGTTTTGTTTTTAACTGAAGTAGTACGTCCCATTTTCAAACTTTGATGACTTGAAAATGATTCATTTCAAGTTTCATCCGCTTTTCAGCTTCGTTGTATTTGGTTCCACTTGAGCGGTTCTCATTTACCACTTTAAAGAAGTATTGGCACGCAGAGTTCAAGTTGAGTGGATAACTGTTAGTCTGTTACTATCCCTTTATCGTGCTTCGTGCCTATAACAGCGATTGATTAGTTCGTGCGGTGAAGAATAATCAATGACTGCCAATTTAAAGTTCTTCAAGTCCTAGGTGTATGGGACGACCGATTCATTATTAGCTGGGCCTGGTGAAGGGGAGAGAGATATACCCAAACGAAACAAATACTCCCTCCGGTCTCTAATATAAGAATTAGCCGCCAAAAAAACGCTTCTTAAGAAAATATGTAAATGTTAGTTGTATGTCTAGAGTTAATGCTTCTTTTCCAAAATTACCCATATTTATTATGACACATTTAAGAGAGAGAAATACATAAACATTAATAAATACGAAAGAGAGTTAGGGGTAAAGTAGGAAAAAATGCATTAACTGAAGAGAGAATGTGGGGTGAGCTCTTACATTAGGGACCAAAACCATTCAAATTTTGGGCTCTTACATTAGAGACCGGAGGGAGTATATAAATACGTTAACTTGAGGTCATGTGAGATGCAAGAACCGCATATAATATTATATCGATGAGTTAATGTCTTTTGCAACATAACTCATCAATCATCTCGAACTACAAATAACTTCAGAACCAACAAAAATATCATGATGGACAGTTATGTCCGTCAAATGCAAAATAAATGCTCAAAAGGGCAAGATGTCACTCTACAATTTTATAAGTGATGCGTGTCAAGGGGAGAGGAACACACACTTCCTTCTTTCCCTCCAATTCGCTCAATTTCCCTTTTTATAACCATTAATTATATCAACATTCGAATGGTCTAGAATCTAGATTTAGCATTTTATTGATTTGTGATCAAAATGCTAAATTATACAAAGAAAAATAATCAATTATGTGCCAGTTGATGAATTTCGATATGAAAATAACTTAATATTAGTATTATAGGAATTAAAGAACGTAACATACAAATGGAGTAAAATCTGGACCATTAAATTATTAATTTAATGATTATAAAGAGGGAAAATGAGAGAAGATGTGGGAAAAATGAGAGATTTCTCTCTCGTGTTCACACGATAGTTAGAGGGAATAAGCTAAGTTTTCGCTGGTTTAAAAAAATAATGAATTAAACATGGAATCTATCTTAAAATAAATTGTTGCTGTAAATTTAGTACATAATCTTGCTCTATAACCATTGAGTTGTTGGTTTTTACTGACTCAGTGATCCATTATTATATTCTTGATTGATGGATTCACTGTATTTATTTACAGTGTTTTTTGGGATTTGGAAATCTATTGAAAAGAAATAAGTTTTTCCCTTGGTGATTCTAGCTATACCGTGAATAAGATAAGGTAGAAGAAGAGTGAGATGGGAGAATGTAGAAAGTAAGGTTCTCCACATGTTTCCTGAATATTCTCTTCTCATTTAATTTACTTCTTTCTTATTGCATTCAATTATATATCCTTCACTCCATTCACGTTCACTACAAAAAGCTTTTGGCAATTAAATTAAGGGAAAATTAAATACAAGTCCCTGATAAGGGACATAATACTGGAAAAGTCCTAAAAATTGAAAAAATTAAAGTATAATCCCTTGGGACCTCACTTTAATTATTTATGAATGTGTGGACTCCACATTTAATAATAAAAAAATCCTCACATTATTAAAGGAGAGAAGAAGAAAGGAGAGAGAAAAGGTGGGTGAATTTTTTTATTATTAAATGTGGGCCCACACATTCATAAATAATTAAAGTGAGGTCTCAAGGGACTCTACTTTAATTTTTTCAATTTTTGAGACTTTTTCAGTATTATGTCCCTTGCTAGGTATTTGTATTCAATTTTCCCTTAAACTAACTCATTCTAGCTAGCTAGTTCCTACGTACACAACTCTAATTTATTGCTTTTACATATTATTACAATTACGTGCACCAAATCGTTGATTTACATAGCATGTAACAAAATATTTACTTTAACAAGCATTATTGCATCTCTTTGAAAGAAAGACGATACACCGAAAAAATTTAAGTACGTAGTTATAGTTGGACTTAGTGTATTAAATTGGACATAAAACCATATGTTAATTGTACCTTAGCAATTAATTATTAGATTTAAAGAATCCAATACTTGATGAGGACCCTCTTTTCAAATGAGATTATTTGGAGCGTGTGACAATTCATTCCTCTAAAGAGTGGATGAGTCATTGATGGGTCCATACTACTGCACTTTATTAGTTGTTTCACTTGATATCCTCGCCTCTGTGGTAATAATCTATATTCTATAATTACCCTTCCTAGTTCTGTTTAAAGACCAGAGAAGAATGTTTCATTTATAAGACATCTATCACAATAAATTTTACAAGTAAATAATGTATAATTTTATCCTTCCTCTATTAGTTGTTAATTTTTTATGCGGTGTAGTGTATAATTTTGTCTTTCAAATTTCAATACATTATTAATGAAGTTTAAGACTTAGCTTTCTTTGGTATACATGAAATATGTTGCCTTATATAGTTATATGAATAAGATGAGAGGATTAGAGTAGATCTTGTCATCGTAATATATATGTCTAACGTACCCTATAATCGTCAGTTAAAAAAATTCATGCGTACTAAGATTGGTGTCTCACATTTAATGGACCTTACAAATCATACTATACTACTTTTTTTACAAAATTTATATCACCATTAAGTATGAAATTAATGAGGTTCTATGTTGAACGACACGTAAGTATCCATGCAATAACACGAAGGCCAGACAGGCCATGATTCAAACTCTCATTGCCACTTGCTCTTCCACTACGTGTCACCATCCCCTCCCTCCAAGTAACATGGAAATCTAACGGCAGGCACTTCATTATTAATTATCTTCATGCACCACTCTACTCTCTTCACATAACTAACGTTGAATTCCTCTATATAAACAAACACCATATTGTTGAACAAAACCTCACCTAAAATCCCCTCACTTCCTTTTCCTCTTCCATTAAAAATATCCCAAAACAAGAGTTTAAACATAAACATGCACCACTCTCTTAATAACCAAACCCATCACATGATGAATCATCACTAGACACATATAATCCAATCAACCCATCATCATTCTCATAAGTCCCTTTTCATATTTTTTTTGTTCCTTTGAAAAATAAGCAATGTCAATGCACGGTGGAGATCCCATGAAGTGGGGTGAGGCTGCTGAGCGAATGAGGGGGAGCCACGTGGAGGAAGTGAGGGACATGGTGAGGGAATATAGGAGGGAGGTAGTGGTGGTGGGAGGGGAGTCATTGACGGTGGCTCAGGTGGCGGCGGTGGCGGAGGGAAAGGTAATGGTGGTGGAGTTGGATGAGGGGAAGAGGCGGCGCGTGGAGGAGAGTAGCTCGTGGGTGATAGAGAGCTTGAATAAAGGGATGGATAGTTATGGGGTCACGACGGGGTTTGGTGCAACTTCTCACCGGAGAACCGCCAGAGGGGTGGCGCTACAGGCTGAGCTCATAAGGTCATCATTTTCATTATCATAATCTAATACATTATTCACTTTCATTATTTTACTACTTTTGAGATACTTGCTACTTTAATTTTGAGATACTTGTTCTCTTACTTTTTTTATAAATACATGTTCTCTTTGTCTATCATTGTGTTAACTTCTATGTGTAACCGAGTGTTTGTTACTCATAGTTCGTTGTCCTCGTCTTAATTTTGATGCTTGAATAAACATACACACACGCATGTATATTTCCATGCGTTAACGTAACACACACACACACACGAATATATATATAGTATTAGGTAAAGAAATACTCCCTCCGGTCCTAAATATAAGACCTAATTGACTTTTTTGAAAAATCCTTAAAAAAGGCCAAATAAGTTAATTATAAATTGATTTACCTAATTTTTTTCCCTTAAACTAGTTTATTTTACTTATAAACTAATGGATGATCTAAAAATATATCAAATATGTCATGATTTAATAGACTATTTTGCAACCTTAACCTCTCCAAAAAAAAGTTATCTAGATCCTATATTTAAGACCGGAGATAGTATAATATATATCGTAGTTTTTGTTACTTATGGTACTCTTCATCTTGATTCGAGGTTTGGGATTTGGATGCATTTAGTTTTAAACCTTTTGGTCTTTCAAGTAAGAAATCTTTTTTGCAAAACTAATGAGGGTAAAAATGAGAAGTGAGAACAAAGATAAAAATGTCAGTCATCATGACCCATGAGCACCAACATTGTAGTAAGCCGCCATTCTTCATTACTATTGTTGATCGCAATAATAAAAAAACAAACTTTGTTAAGCTTGATATAAGAATTTGCATAATAAAAGGGATGGGTGAGTCAAAACTATTTATGAAGTTTTGTAATAAATAAACTAAAATTAACATAATAACAATATAATGAATGATTAATAAATGCATGTTTGATGTAGTTATACATTTCTTGAAAATATGTTTAGTAATGTTTTCTATATTTATAGATAAGAGCCTAAAGTTTGAATGTGTTTATCCATTTTTATGTAAACTTGTTTAGAGTTGTCATAACATTTAGTAACTTTTTCCCATTTTACTCATAGTCGATTTTTATTAACATTCCCTTTCAATTTCATTCATATCATCCTCACTTTTAGAATTAATTTTTTACATATTTTTATGTTTAACTACTCTCCCTAACATGCGTGAGAATATTTTTGAGAGCCCGTTTGGTTGTGATGTGAAAGAAAGTTAAGAATTAGAAATGAAAAGGGTAAGAGATGGAAAATAGAGGTAATGATGAGAGTGTAAAGTTTGTGCGCCCCAGGATAAGTGTGAGATAGAGAGAGGAAACTTGTAGGCCCGAGATAAATGTAAATGACCATATTACCCCTTATTAACTTTTCAATTATTTTCATCACACTTTCCTTTTCTTCATATAACCAAACATGCCCTTAACTATATATGATATATAGGAATACATAGAATACTACTTTATTTGGGCTTTGCTTTGTCCCCTAGGGCCCTACCCTCAAAAGGCTTCAAAAATTTAGCGCTCCCTCCTCTTGATAATATAATTTTGGTTTGATGTTGAATTTGGTCATAAATATATAATTAGTTTAATGTTTATGAAATTGGTTGTAAATATATGATTTCCAAACAGTTTATCTCTACTATTTGACATTAATCATGGTTTTTAGCAATCCCTTAAGATCATAAATGTCAAGTAAGTTTGCATCACAAAGAGCTTTTTGTTTTTTATATAAATATGAATTTCATTAATTTTTCAATCTACAGTCAAGTATATATTTTATTGAGTATAATTTAAGTGGAGTTTTCATTGAGAAAGTAGTCCTAATAAAAGAAACTAAATTTCGGACATCTAACATTTGACATGAAATACTTAGATTTTAAATTTTAAATTGATCACCGATAATTTTTTTTTGAAGAAATTCTTAGGTAGATCCAATTTGTCATAATATTTGTGGTCTCACCTCACCAATAATAAATTAACACTTTAGATATCTTATGGAATATTTAATCTGAACGAACACTCTATAAACTTAACGTGCAAATAAAAAATTAAATATCATATTTCTATGTTTCTATATAGCAAGTTGAAAACAAATATTTTATGTGCAAGCTAACCTTTCTAGATTGTCCATTAGAAATTTCACCTCGTACATAAATGCGTTTGCTTGTACCACAAGTCACCAATTCACTTAAGAAACTTCCCAATTTTGTAGCGATAAACTTATTAATTTTCTTAAGACAAACATGAGATATAAGATTAGGATTAGCTCTAAAGTGAAGAATTATGAAAAACATGAAAATTAAACATGATAAATCCATTGCTCTATCCTTGTGCTGAGAAAGAATGTGATGCTTAATCTTACACTCTCAACTCTATACTTTCACCAATGAAAGATGTGAATCATAACAAATAAATGGCTGTTGCATGCAGATTCTTGAACGCTGGAATATTTGGCAACAAAACAGAATCTTTGAGCCACACATTACCAGCAAGTGCAACAAGAGCAGCAATGCTGGTCAGAATAAACACACTCCTTCAAGGATACTCAGGAATCAGATTCACCATTCTTGAAGCCATAGCTAAATTCCTAAACCACAACATCACTCCTTGCTTTCCCTTGCGTGGTTCCATTTCTGCCTCTGGTGACTTGGTTCCCTTTTCATATCTTGCTGGACTTTTGACTGGAAGGCCTTATTCCAAAGCAGTGGGGCCCACCGGAGAGACTATGTCTCCCTTGGAAGCATTCAAGCTTGCTAATATCCATGCGGGATTCTTTGAGTTGCAACCAAAAGAGGGTCTTGCACTTGTTAATGGAACTGGAGTTGGTGCTGGTTTAGCTTCCATGGTTCTTTTTGATGCTAATGTTTTGGCAGTTTTGTCTGAGGTTATGTCTGCCATTTTTGCTGAAGTCATGCATGGGAAGCCGGAGTTTACTGATCATTTGACGCATAGGTTGTTTTTTTTTTATTATTGCAAGAGACAATAATACTCATCTCTTTTTATAAAAGTTCAGATGGCAAAATAAAAAATATTAAGAAAGTAGTTAAGATAGATAAATGCGTTTGAAGTGATTTTCTTTTCATAAGTTTGCCTTTATTTATGATGGGGTGTATAAGAGAGAGATGTAAAGTAACACAAGAATCAGATAAATATTCTGAGATTCTTATACAGGCTCTTAAAATAAGGGGTAAAACCATTTAAATTTTTTATTAGGAGGGAGTATAAAAAACTATATTTAGGTTGACATGTTACAGACACTAATTGGACTAACATTTGAACTATTTAACACTTAGGTTGAAACATCATCCTGGACAGATTGAAGCAGCTGCAATAATGGAACATATTTTGGATGGGAGTGCTTATGTGAAAGCAGCGCAAAAATTGCATGAGATTGATCCTTTTATTAAGCCTAAGCAAGATAGGTATGCTCTTAGGACTTCACCCCAATGGTTGGGTCCTCAGATTGAGGTTATAAGGTCATCAACAAAATGTATTGAGAGGGAGATCAACTCTGTGAATGATAACCCTTTGATTGATGTGATGAGGAATAGAGTTGTTCATGGTGGAAATTTTCAGGGTACCCCAGTTGGTGTTTCCATGGATAACACAAGATTAGCTTTGGCTGCTATTGGAAAGCTTATTTTTGCTCAAATGTCTGAACTTGTCAATGATTTTTACAGTAATGGTTTGCCTTCAAATCTTTCTGGAGGGAAATGTCCAAGCTTGGATTATGGATTTAAGGGTGCTGAGATAGCCATGGCTTCATATTGTTCTGAGCTTCAGTATTTGGGAAACCCAGTTACTAATCATGTCCAAAGTGCAGAACAACACAATCAAGATGTGAACTCATTGGGATTAATCTCTGCAAGGAAAACAGCTGAAGCAGTTGATATTTTGAAGCTGATGATTTCAACCTACTTGGTTGCTCTATGCCAAGCCATAGATTTGAGGCATTTGGAGGAAAACTTGAAGTACACGGTAAAGAACACAGTGAGCCAAGTGGCCAAGAAGATCTTGACTGTGGGGACTAATGGAGAGCTTCGTCCATCAAGATTTTGTGAGAAAGATTTGCTCAAAGTTGTTGATAGGGAACATGTTTTTGGATATATTGATGACCCTTGTAATATAAGTTATCCTCTGATAGAAAAGCTAAGGCGTGTTCTTGTGGAGCATGCATTGATCAAGAGTAATGATGGTTTGGAGAGTGGATATGCTTCTATTTTCCTTAAGATCCATGCTTTTGAAGAGGAACTGAAGAAAGTGTTGCCCAATGAGGTTGAATCTGCAAGAAATGCTTTTGAGAAGGGCATTTCAGTGATTCCAAACAAGATTAAAGATTGCAGGTCCTATCCAATTTACAGGTTTGTGAGGGAGGAGTTGGGTACACAGTTCTTAACTGGAGAGAAAAGTAGGTCACCAGGAGAAGATTTTGACAAGGTTTTCACTGCAATTAATGAACGAAAGTTGATTGATCCAATGTTTGAATGCTTAAAGGACTGGGATGGTGCACGTCTTCCAGTATGTTCAGAAGAGAACTTAATGAGTGAACTCTGAATTATTAAGAACTATTAACTAGTTTTATGATGTTTGTTTATTCAATGGTAGGCAATATGGTACTATTAGGGCTTATTCCCTGCAGGTAATTGACAAATCATGTGTGTTTTTATCAAGTAATTATGTTTAGCAAATAAAATTTCAATCATCAAGCATTGTTTTAACTAAAAAAGGAACTATTCCGATTATTTTCAAGTGTCTCAGTCCAAATTTATACTCCCTCCGTTCCTAAATATAAGATCGCTTTGATTAGTTTGGGGAGATTAAGGAAGACAATAAAATTACATGATCTTCCCAAAATCCCCTCAATTACTTAAGTTTAAAAGGAGGAGGGGTTTCAATGAAAAGAGGGAGTATAAGGGTAGTTTGGGCAAAACTTGAGATAAAATAGGAAGTAATCTTATATTTAGGAACTTATCCACTTCCCCAAAGTGATCTTATATTTAGGAACGGAGGGAGTACTATAATTTTTTACTAGTTTTCCTACAAACATCTTGGCCAACCCAGTTCTAGTCCTCACTCGGTGAGGGTGTTGGGGAATGGAATATACTAGGCAACTTAACCTATGTTTTTTGCACAGTGACTAATTCGAACCCACGTCCTCATACTCACACAGCAAGCGAGCTTACCGTTAAGCTAAACTGACCCTTCCAATTTTCCGACAAACATACATCGTTGAATTCATTATACTCCCTCCGTTCCTAAATATAAGACCTAGATAACTTTTTTTTGGAAAGATTAAGGTTGCGAAATAGGTTATTAAATGATGACATATTTGATATCTTTTTAGATTATCCATTAGCTTATAGGTAAAATAAACTAGTTTAAGAGAAAAATTAGGTAAATCAATTTATAATTAACTTATATTTTGCTTTTTTTAGGATTTTTCAAAAAAGTCATATAGATCCTATATTTAAGAACATATTTAGGAAGGGAGGGAGTAGTATTTAATCAACAATCCTACAATATACTATGATTTCTGACGCCTCAAGGTGAGGACTTTTCACAAAAGGAGGGGCAATTTTTCCTCAAGAAATAAAAAAGAATAACTTGCTGACCCTCAACCGTTCGGCAAGCACTTTTGTGAGTTTGTTTGGTTCAAACGGAATGGAATTCTCTTCCAAGACCATGGAATCCAAATTCAATTTACTTCTTCATATATTTTGGTAATTTGAAAATCCATATACATATTATATCACAAATAAAAAAACACATCAAACGAATCTTTAAGCTGCCTGCTTCCATTTCGTTGGCCAAAAAAAAAAAAGCTGCCTGCTTCCATTTCTTCAAAATACTTTCGATATACAAAACAGACCCTGATATTAACCTACTTCGACCAAGCTCCAGATCATGCTCGAAAGACTAACTTTTGGTTTATCTAGGGCCAATGAAATTAATTACATATATGTACATTTTTAATACAAAACAGTCAAATACAATAATGCGTTTAACAAATGCCAAGTGTTATATAATGGCCTACAAGAACATCACCAGCCACCCTGAATTAGAGGCCTCCGGAACAAAAGAAACCGAAGGAAAACTTACAGTTGGCTAAATGCCGTGTTAGGACAAAAAAAAGCTCTTTCTGATTAGTTAGTCTTCATCATCTGACAAACAGACTACTTCGGCTGGCATAGCTTGACGGACAGAGTCATCCTGCACGCTCTGAGTGACACCAAACCCAGATTGTTGCAACGGTGTCACGCTTGGTGGGCGTAACATGGTGTTTGGAAGATTACCATCCATAGCTGGCTCCCTGGATGATGAGGCCAACTGCATTCTATAATGAGGATCACATATGATATTCGAAAATGTTGGTAAAGGAGGAATAGGCAATGATGGCATTGCAAGAGTGTTATTAGGAGTTTGCTGACTTGGCAAGGATGGCATTGCAAGAGTGTTATAAAGAATTTGCTGACTTGGCAAGGATGGCATTGCAAGAGTGTTATTAGGAGTTTGCTGACTTGGCAAGGATGGCATTGCAAGAGTGTTGTTAGGAGTTTGCTGACTTGGCAAGGATGGCATTGCAAGAGTGTTATGAGGAGTTTGCTGACTTGGCAAGGATGACATTGCAAGAGTGTTACTAGGAGTTTGCTGACTTGGCAAGGATGGCATTGCAAGAGTGTAATTAGGAGTTGGCTGACTTGGCAAGGATGGCATTGCAAGAGTGTTGTTAGGAGTTTGCTGACTTGGCAAGGATGGCATTGCAAGAGTGTTATTAGAAGTTTGCTGACTAGGCAAGACTCGTGCAGGGGTAGAATGACAAGGATTAGGCAAAGCAGTTGAGGGTCTGAGGTGGGGTGGAGTGGAACGGAACCCACTACCAGCCTGATGATTTGCCAATGGAGAAACGGAGGTGACACGAGGTGCCAATGGATGTGGGTAAGAAGCTCTTGGAAGTGGTGCCATGGCTTGTGAGCTTGTTATATTGTGTATAGGTGGTGGAACCACCGCCATGGGCGAAGAGCTAGCCATAGCAGGCCTAGGTGTCATCAAAACCTGTGTGTTCGCTTGATGCGAGAAAGTCAGCATACTGGATACGGGATGTGGCACCATGGTCTGAGAGCTAGAAGCAGTGGCAAAATGCGGCATGGTAGATGTTGGAGGCCCACGGGGTGGACTTGCAACAACGGGAGGCCTCATATCTCTTTGTTGTCTTGAATACCAAAGTAATTGCTGCGTGAAACTTGAACCTGATGGCAAAATAATGATTAAGACAAACCTTAGCAAAAATCAGTATAACAAGCATCTATTGTGATCTGTATCCTCGTGTAATTAGTATAAATTATGAATATAGTCTGAAAGCATACACATTAACGGAGAAATGGCATTGGTAAAGACAGTAAAAAGAAATGACAGAAAATATGGTATTGAGGATAATCCTAAAAACTAAATAATATTTATTTAATTGAATTTATTTTGGATTTCACTATCGACCTCTAAGTTATCATGTTGTCAATGATCTTATCAGGAGTTGCCTCTTGGGTTCAGATGTCAAGTCTCTCTTCGTCCCCCCCCAAAAAAAAAAACACTAAATATAGAGTCGTTGCTCTTCATGCAGGAGCGCATGCATTCAAACTCCAAATAAGACCATGATTGAGCATTCAAACTCCAAATAAGACCATGATTGATGTGGTCACTAAATCCATCTTAGCCCTAAGGCACCATATATAAAATGAGATAAAATAAATTCAACATTTCCTAATATGTACCTTGATGCATTCCTGGTACTCCAGATGCTCTCGAATCCATGCATTTATACCTAAAAGCCTCAGCCCACAACTGATTCATCCGAACCAAGTTGTGACTTATGTCCAGATAATTCTTCTTCAGTTGAAATTCATTCTCACTCTCTTGTAACTTGAGATCATACTTCCTACGAACTTCCTCAAGTTCTCTCTCACAATCAGACTTCAACTGCAATTTCTGCTCAAATAAAATAAGAAATTATAATGAAGGAAGTGAAGTTATAAATAAAAAAATAACGTAAGCCATGCACAGCCAAAGAAAAAACAATTTAGGGGCAACAGAAACTAACCATATCTTCATAGTTTTTCTTGGTTTGCTCTGATTCTCTGCTTAATCTGTCCAATTCATTCTTCAATGGATCGTTATCCAAGAGTGACTGCCTTGTGTTCATCGATTGGGTAGACGTTTGTCTAAGATGATTATTGATCTCTGAAGGAGTGGACAAATTTCTTGTTTCTGATTCTGTTCTGATTGCACCGACAGGTGTATGTGAATCAAGTTCAGAATTTGAGGCAGGATGAAGAACATTCTGATTTGTAACCCCCATTGGTGCAGAGGGAACATGGCAAGACAGAGAATTTTCATTGTTTGACCGAGGTTCAATTTCAGTTGCCAAAGATGGATCACAGGTGGAATTAGGGGTCTCCGCAGGTGGTAATTGCTGCATCTGCTGTAGAAGCTCCCCGGACTCATGATTTGATACATTAGCTTGCGCAGAAGATATTTGCTGCAGTTGCTCCAGCGGTTCCATTACTGGGTCAGGATTTAATTGACCGGCTGATAAAGCATCAACAGGAGTAGACAATGCCTCAACTTGCTCCGCGGAGATCTGCATTTCCCCACCTGTATCCTGGTTGGAAGCAAGCACCTCTGCAGATGGTAATTGTTGCACCTGCTCTAGAGGCTCCGGGATTGACTCGGAATTAGATTGATCAGCCGGAATAACACCATCTGGCTCCCTGACTGACTCAAGATTCGATCGATTGGCTGGAATAACATCAACTGGACTAGTTACCTGTATAACTGGTACAGAAAAGTCCGGTATTTCTTCCACTGTTGCATCATTATCAACCGGTCTGGGGGATGGTAGTATGGAAGCATGTGAATCTTGTAGTGCCTGGTAGGCAAGAGATGAAAACAAAGGCTATGTCAGATGTATCAATATTTTAAAAGATATCCAAGCTCCAAGACAATTGTGAATCTCATAAGCCATCCATTGAGGAAGATAAACCGGTAAATACTAGAACACTATACTTGTCCAGACAAAGTAACAACTCAACTTCCTAAGAGCTTAAATGACAATTGAGAAATACTGTACTAAATTTTATGAATACTAACCATTGACTTGTACCCATCAACATAAACAAGAAGACCCAAAAACATTCTTCATATACATGCAGATTCCAGAATATCATTCATGATGTCCAAGACTTGATGGAACCCACATTATTACACCTTTAACATTTATTTCTTACAAATGCTGAATTCAATAGCTGAAAATGCTATTCTAGTTTATTTAAGCATGCGAGAATTCACAACATACTACTATGATCACAGTACAGGACTCTGCACTCCATTTACAAAGATCAGAATTCAGAGTACAAATAAAGACTGCATTTGAGGAAAACATGCTAATAATGTTGTCACCTGGGACAAAGTGTTATCGTTCATGGTTCTCAACGTTTGTTCCTGCTCCTCAAATGCAGCATTTTGATCCAACAATGCCACATCTGTTTGGTGCTCTCTGGCATTAAAACATCCAGACATTCCACGACTAATTTCAGGCACTTCAATTGGAACCTGTCCATCTTGTGTGAATAGTGAGACTCCATCAGAAGTTCTCTGGTCTGGTAAGATGGGATTTTCACATTGTGTTGATGATAACTCTTTATCCGAAATATTCAACGAACTTCCATTTGAAATTAGTTTCCTACATGGAGGATCCACAGTTATTATATCCTTCTCAGAACCATCAGGCACATTTTTTTCCCGACAACTATCATTTGAAACATCATGTCCTTCCCGTTCATTCACCCTGCATGTGGCCCCATTGACATTATGTTCATTGGAATGGGAATGCACAGAAATCATTTTCACTTGACTATCACGTGTATTTTGAGCTCTATCAAGGCCCTCATAAACACTAGAAGCTTCAACTGGAGGAGTTTGCCCATCAACTGGATTACTACATTGTACAGCCACAGGGGACACTATTTCAGGATTTCTAGATGATCCAACCTCAGTCCTTGTCATGGCTTCAACTACTCTATCAGTATTTGTACTCTTACTAACAAGATTGGATTCAAGGCAACTATTCATTGGATCATTGTCTGGCTCAGCTAGCTCACTAGTCTTCAAGTAACCTATCCCTTTCCCATGGTCTTTTGAATGAAGCCTGTTTAACAATTCATCTTGTGCCCAGGACTTCACATCTTCAACCCAAGTGGCCTCTGTATTTTGTAACATTTGCCTTGCTACCGATTGGACATTCTCAAGATCTTTGAGATCTATTTCATGCTGATGCTTCAAACATTCGATTCTTTCCCTATGTTCAATATCTAAATTCTTAAGCTTTTCTGATCTCACCGTATCATTGGGAGAAATGGTTCGTACAACAGCTAATTCTATTTCATATTTCTTCTCAAGATTGGCCTTCGTTTCCTCATATGTTGCATCCAACTTCTTCTTTTCTTCTTGATGCTTAAGATGTAACTTCCTCAGCTTCTTTTGAAACTTTTTTTGAATTTTTTTAATGCTTTTTACGATATCTTTCTTAGCCAATTCAACCTCTAGTGCCAATCCCGTAGATGTATCATTATTGAAAGATAATTCAGCTGTAGAAGCTTTTGGAGAGCCAGTGACATTGTAAATTCCAGTTCGAAGCAAAAATATACTTTTCAGACACTGCAACATTGAACAGATAACATTCACCTCATGCTTCCTACAATCAAAATTTAAATGCTGTTTTGCAAGCATTAGGGAAGCTTCATGGTTAATCTTGTGCTTTACCAAAGCAGCTGCTGTCCAACACTGAGAATTGCAATGAAGATGAAAAAACTTATCAGATCATGTGAGCACATCACGTAAACAAGAGATAAGTGAAATTTTGTATGCCAACAGTAATGTATAAATAGAAGGCAACGTGAGAAGGTAAGAAATAAAAAGGAATTAAATAAAGGAAAATGGAAGAGCGCATACTGACCAGAGCAATTTGAAAAGCCTCCAGTACTGACTTAGGAAGAGCACTACTCATAGGGTGATTGTTCATAACATACTCAAGAAATTCATCGGCCATCCTCTTGACATTATCCTACATCAAAGAAATTTGGGTAAATATATGCCACCGGATTAAAACTGGAGGAGACTTCAGATACATTTTTGATGTACACAATTTTCAGATATGACCCCCCATCAGAATCCCCAGGTTGAATTAAATTTTAGACGCATAAAAGGCCACCACCCTGCATTAGTTCTAACATAGTATAGGTTTCATGATCATGAGCCTTAAATTAATATCAACAAGCTCAAGCCAACGCTCATATAACATGTCAATTCACTCTCCCTTCAGAAGATCATATCAGTATACTTTTCTTATAAGACCAAACAAGAGCAAAATAGGGGAACTTTAATTATCATTTGCCAAATGCTTCAATGTCTTGAATTCGTCAAGCATAAACACTTGAGTACATCCATGAAGCATAAAAAATGGCAATGTCCCACTTTTAACTAACTGCAACTGTAATCTAGGAATGGATCATGTATTCTGTATTTAAGTCACAAAATTCGTTCACTAAAGAGAAAATATTGGATCCAGGGTTGAACTCTTTATCTTCGTTCATTAATTTTCTGAGGTGCAAATTCCCAATATCATTGCCCATGTATTTAGGTCACAAGATAAAATTAATATTTCCCTATAACTCATTACTTGTCATTATAACAAAGAAAGCCAAACACTGAACAATAAATCTGCAATGTAATATTATTCATAGGAAGGGAAAAGCTCGACAGCAACAAAAAAATCAAGTCCTCGAAAGACCTTATAACCATATCTTGTTCAACAACCTGATTGTTACCACATTTTTGGTATTAAATTGTCTTAGTCAAATGGCCAAAAAATGAGTACCTTCATGAAACACTTTTTTTTAAGAAAAAGTGTGTTTCATCAGTACAAAAACAATATTTGGAAAATAGATTGCATTTCTGCTGCTAAGGAAACAAAGGGAAAAATTATTAGAAATAAAGAAATAGGAATCATACTGGGACATGAAGGATTTCACAAAGCTTAGGCGTCTCTGACTTTAGAGAAAGATGTACACTCTTCTGCTCATCATGCAATGTCCTTGCTCTCAGAAATTCAACACCGTTGCCTTGAGGTCTTTCTGAAATTTGAATTCAAACAGCGCAAGAATAATTTATATACAGAGGATAACTAAAGTAGGAAGTTGCATAAGAAATGAAATCTGAAACAATACCCATTGATTCTAAAGGATTTCCTGCCAAAGTATGAGATGTATAAAAAATTATTATAAGAAACCGCAAAGCATGCAAGAATTTTTACAATCTCTCGACTCAGTTGAACTACAAAGTTGAAAGCAAAGTGAACTTATTAACAACAGTAATGACTAACCTTCCTTGTTTCCAGCAGCTAATACCTCGCCATCATTTTTTTTATAAGGCAGATCAGCATTCTTTATCAGTTTTGCATGCTTTTTCACTACCTCTTCATTCTCAAGGTGAGGCCTATTTCCTGAACCATCAAAAAGGTAAGCCCTTTTTCTGCTCCTTTGAGATGAACCAGATAAGTATTTCCATGGAGGATTTTTTCCCTCGAAGACTTTTGTCCAGAACACGTGGCATGGCTCTGAATCCAACGACTTAAATTTCCACTCACCAAGCAAAGAAAAATTTGGGTGGTATCTTAATCCATTTTGCTTGACTTTCAATAAAAATGAGCAGTCCATAGCATCATTATCCTCACCATTTTGCTTAAGTACAGCTGAGAATTCATGCAGAGCTTGTTTCAAAGATGATTGTCCAGATATGGAATTCAGACTTAAGATATCAGTTTTAGCATCATGAAAAGCTTGTAGGTCATCAAATAAACACGATGCACCCCACATCAACAGTGTGTGAATAGTATTCCAACTGATATCTAACTTGCTATCAAGTGGTCTATCCTGCTTAGCAAGGACAAGGGCCCTTTCTTCAACAGTGAAAGATGAATATAATCGAAATATTTTAATCTGATCCAACTTTGAATCAAGTGTTAATTTCTGAAGGGATCTTATATCATTCAATGGGTTCCAATCACTATCAAATATAATAATGGTATCAATGGATGACAATTTAATGTTCGGATGGCAAGCATTTGCCTCTAGTAAAAATACAAATCTCCCATGGTCCTTGTTGTTGAACATTTTCAGAGCACCTTGCTTCTTGGAATACAAAACACCTTTTTCGATTCTTTCATAAGAATCTGGACCAAATCTTTGACGGACTAAGTCATCCAAAATATCTCCAATTGAAACCTTCCCAGAGCCACCTAAAAGCTGCAATAAAAATTCAAATGTAGCTAACAAATTTATACACTGCCTCAACCATGAAGGCAAAAGAAAGATGCATTGACAATTGTACTGATGCACCCGATCACACACAAACACAAGTATAAATGGGAAAAAACCAAGAGAGAGCAACTGAAACAAAACAGATGATATGACATCTCCAGGTTTTAGTTCATGGACAACTAAAGTTTGATCAAATAGCAATTCTCTTCAAATTTGAGAGGTGAGATTGGACTGTTATTACATAACCATTTTCAAGCAAAAATAGATATCAATTTAATAACTCCAATTCTGATCAATAGCCTCATAAAACGGGTCCAGATTCAAGAACAGATGTGCTAAAAATAAAGACAGAACAGATAAAAAACATAGATAAAATAAACCATTGAATCTTTGGCCAACACAAGATGCAAGTTGTAAAATTGTAAAAATATTCATCATGCCAAGTTTATCAACACAAGATGCAAGTTGTAAAATTGCAAGATATTCCAATCATGCCAAGTTTATTCTAGTCTGAACATGGTTTACTTAATTACTTAACATACTGGGAAATCATAATCAGATCACGTAGAATATTTACACCAGAATTGAAGTAACAGAACCCCTTATATTGTTTGACAAAAATAGGAAGCCTTTTTAGATTTTTCATTTAATATATCTCAGGATATTAAATGTGTATATTATATCCTAAACATAATTTTATATTATGTCAATCATAGAAGTATAAATATGAGATATAATGATTATAAATGATTTAGATGAGATTAAATTTGATTCAAGGTTTAGCTTATGGTTAGCCAGTATAAAGGCTTTTTTGTACTCTCTTTTATTTAAGTATTAATATTAATAATAACATTCAGAAGCCCTTATTTCCCCTCTACTTCAACCCTTCAGATTCCCACAAGCTTAAATGAACCGAGTATGAGGCCATAAAAATACATAAAATATACAATAAACAAGCTATGTACCTGAAAAAGAATAAGCACCCTCAGACCTCGTTTCTTCAATTCCATGAGCATAGAATCAAGAAGTTGCAACTTCCCACTTGCTTTTATTCCAACATTCAGGATCTCAGCTGGTGGAATATCTTTGATAAGTAATGTTTGCAGGGATCCATCCACGAGGTAGGGGTGATTACAACACTGTCGTGAGATACCACAGCCAAAAAATGAAAACATGAAAACTTTTTTAACAGTCAAATAGCTACTAGCAGTTGCATATAGTCAATTGATTTTCTGACAAAAAGAAAATAAGAGTTACCTATGTGTAAACAATAACTCCTCTGGTCCCAATTATAGGGCGGAGAATGTTTTATTTGGTCTTAATTATAAGTCATGTCATTAAGTTTTACGCATTAGTGTACATGTTTGCCCTTCATTTATAATGTGTTGATTTTTTTGTGTTGTAGTGGATACTAAATAGGGATGAATTCAGAAAGTTGTTGAATTTCAAGGTGAAATTAATGAGGTTTAAGGTTTTGCTTAGAAAAGAGCAACAATCAAGTGAATGAGAAGATTCCAAACCTAACTTTTTGAAGTTGCATATATATATATATATATATATATATATATATATATATAAATGCTAAATCAGAACTTGTTTAAAATATATCAGATGGGCCATCAGTAATGAATCGATACTAATTCCCACAGTTTTGTGTAATTTGAGATATATTAATGAGTGGACTTAAGGTTCAATGAGAGGGAGGGCGCATGACGGTGATAGAAGGCTTCTTTCTTTTTCATCTTTACTTGCTTCCAGAGTGTTTTGTAGTTGGTAAACTTTTTTGGAACATGTGTGTACCTTTCCTTGTTGTGTGAGCTTATTACTGCTGTAATCCATCACTTGGCTATTGGTTCCCTAACTTAGAAACCATGTTTCCTGGCTAACAAACATGGTTTCCAACTAATATCAAAGACAACTACTACAATTTATTTTTTTTACTTCTCAAAGATGGATTGATCATGCACCCGGGTTATCAATCTGTATGCAAGACCTCAAATCTTAAACTCATTTCACCAAAAAAATCTCAAAACTAAAGACTAGGAAGGGAATATTATCAATTGATTATAAATATCTACGACTAATGAACATAAAGTATGCTTCAGACTTGTCTTCAGGGATTGAAGCATAAGATGTCAAAATATTAAGCAAAACTTAAACACCTTTGATATACTTACAATCAAGCAAGTTATGCAACTAAAACAGATTTCAACCATACCTTCCGGGTAGTGATAAGAACATCACGAAGGGCCCCATCAACATGAGATTTCGATTGTGATCGTAATGTTGAAGAGTTTGAAAGTAAAGCAGCACAATACTGCTCAAGTTGCACATTGGATATATTCACGGGAACCCAATACTCAGCAAACCTAAAGGAGTCTGATTTGCATCTATATGCAACAAAACTTGATAGCTTATCCTTTAATTGACCAATATCACTAGAATTGGAGTCATCATCATCTCCATTGTATCCCTCATGATTAAGAAAAGCCAGGATGTCATGATATTGTGCAACATCATCCTGCAAAACCCAATGTGTAAATATTTGATAATAAAATGATTTGGGTTGATTAAGAGAACTGTGACCTAAGCATGGAAAAAACAAACCTTTAGTTGACTATTGAGAAGAAGAATCCACAAATCTGTCTTTAAGACTTTCATTTGCTTCAAATAGGATGACATCTCTAAGCACTGACACTCATCAACTATGATTGCTTCAAATTCTATGCCTTCTAAAACTTCTATATCCTTCAGAACAACATCAAGTAACTTAATAATCAAGTTAAATTTAATATTTAACAGCTTCCATCATCTTATGAAAAATTAAATAACATGACAAATGAGACAGGAAAAAGGGTCCAAATGGATGGCAACTCATCTATAATTAACTCAATTCCATCACCCCATGATAAACAAAAAACTCAATAGTGCCAATATCAGATTCTTGAACACACACCTCAATGATGACCTCTGGAAGTACTATAAGCACTTGGAAAAGCAGACAGCCACCTTCCCCATAAAATTCTAGTTTCCTAATACTTCCACGAACCTCTCTGTTTCCAGTGTAAATAATAACATTAAGAGATGGAGCCCAACAAGAAAACTCATCCTCCCATAAATGGAGAGCAGCAGAAGTAGAGATAATGAGAAAAGGTCGACAAGTATTAGAGTCCACAGATAAGATAAATGCGACCATTTTCACCATTCTGTCCTGCAAAATTCATTATAATTGACATAAATTTTATGTGAATACTAACAGCATAATTCCCAAACCACAATCTCAAATGTCTTCCCAATTGATAACCTATATTTTGAATATATAACTTATAAAAATTATATTATATCCATTCAATCACAAAAAGGAAAAGATGATATATATTAAAGCTCACATGGTCATCAAATACGACAGCATTCTGACCCTTATGCCAATGCTCTCGTAACTTGTTAAATGCATCCAAATTGTTGATACCGAATCCAGGTGGAAGTCCACCAGGTAATTTGCTGAAAGAACTAATGTGGTCTCGTTTCTGCAGATAAGTGAAAATACACCAAGAAGACCAGTCAGGAGTGAGAAGATATTAAAATAACCAGCACAAGAGATCGGATATTTTTTTCTTAAAATGAAAATTGGCTAAAACAAATTTTAAATATAAGGATAGATTTTATTTTGAAGAGCTAATATTAACTACATAACTTTAAAAGTTAAAAAATCTCTTTTGGAGGATATATTCTGGAGAACTTGTGAAAAAGCTGAAAAAAATAGCTCCTGGCTAAACCTAGGTTTTCTCTCCCAAATCTAAGTTTTCAGACAAAAAGTTTCTGAAAAAGTTGTGTGTTTGTCTGACTTAAATGATTTGACAGAAAAAAGTTATTCTGAAAAAGCTGAGAGTGTTTGTCTACCCTGATTTTGAAACCTAAATTTGGGACTCAAAATCTAGGTTTGAGATTTCACCCAAACAGGCACTAACTGGGATAGGAAAGTAAAATTCTAAAAAAATATATAAAATGAGAAATTTACACAAAAAGTCCTAGACAAGAATAGAGTACTAATACTGAAATTGAGTAATCACCAATAGGTACACTTGAAGAACTTGCAGAACGAATATGCAAGCTGTAAATTTATTGAGTTTTACTCACATATACAAGATAAGTTGTACAAATTCTTTAGGGAGACCCAGGGAAACTTGTCGGTAATAGTTCAATTTCAGGAGACTGAAAGTAATTAATTTCCTCAACTGACACTTCTAAGAATTTTCCCAAATAAAATCATTCAAAATCTAATATCATTTTTTGTTAAAAATCTACCAATTCGGAAAGAATAGTGACAACAATATAGAATCAGGTAAAGATGTTAATGGTCCTGATCTAATGGGCTCTGATGGTTAAATAAGTAATCCACATTCACCAATTTAATTAGTTTTCAAAAAAACCATTCACATATCTTCCCCATTAGGTAAGGAATAGAAAGTCTAACTTCACATGATCACAACCACCTTATCTACATTAGATGATAAAACCCCCTTCGCTCTCTGATGATGATGTTCATAATCTTTAATTAGCCTCCGACCTTCAAGTGAACGAAGAAATGAAGCATTGTCCAGCTCCCATGTTGCATGTTCATAACCAAGGCCATGCCATTTGACAAGCCATTCATGGTGACAGTCAGAATTACCAACAGCTTGGCCACTCCTGGAATCACCATCCTGTTGGGCAAAGTTTATGGCTCTCTTCTGAAGTAAGCGATAGGGAAAGCTCCATTCTGGCTTCCACTTCATAGCCTGAAGCAATTAAACTCTCAGCAATAAACAAGATAACCGTACAGTTTATTTTACTGATTTATCTAATAGGAACAGCAAAATAAGAACTATGAAATTCAAAACCTGATCCCCCTGATTAAATTTCTCAAGCAGAGATGGAGGAGCTTCAAGAAGTAACTGACTTTTTGTCACCCAACGGTTGTGAACATGAGCAAGGCCTTTATACTTCACGAGAAAATGTTCCTCAGTTGTCCATCCTAGAATGAAAACCACAGAACATACAATTGATGTTAGACAACATACTATGAAGCACAAACAATTAGCATTCGATGGCAACAAACAGAAAAGCTCTAATATATTAAAAAATAATGGAAAAAAACACAAGGAATTAAAGAATAGTTCAAACTGAAATTTGTCATTGTACAGTACCATTAGCGTGAAAAACCTCCACTTCTCGGGCATCCCAAATTGATTCTATTCCCTCAGACACAGAATATACACCCAACTCTATCTTCTTCTTCAAACAGAGGTGACAATGCCAAACTCCAAGGGGAGCATCTACCAGAGGAGGTTCAAGACAAGAAAAATGGTAGCATCCATTGCATTCTTTTCCATCGCAGAATCTGTTTTTTTTTTTCAAAGCAGAATTTGTTAAATTAAGTGACATACTATGAAGATATAGACTATGATGGAGTGCCATTCACTTGTCAAAGTGATGAAGAATGGAAAATATACAACAGATGAATGCAGCAATTTTTGTAAGAATGTGAACAAGACATCATTATACCAATGCTCAGGAAACCATAAAAATAATACATTAAATCGCTGCATCAATGCCACTGTAGTTAGGTAAATTGCGTAAGGGAATAAAAATAAAATGTTCAACTAACAAGAATTGGCAGACTTTGACCCAATGGCATCTAATTATTCAGGAGTAAAATGTAAGATAGATATTTCACCACAATCATATCACATCACAATTTTCCTAATCCACGCAATCATTTAGAAGCTCTTCTTTTAGATCATCACTTAACTAAGCTTTGCAGACATAATTCGACAATCAATAATAATCACATCTAAGCCATTGAGCAAGCACAACCAAGCCTTAAATCAATAGACACCAGATGCCTGAGAGCTAATTACAATGATTTCAGAAGAAAATAAAGTCACTCTAAGATACATATCACAATAATTATGAGCACTCAAAAAAACAAAAAATAAAAGTAAAAAAGAAAAATGTTACTCACACAAGCCGCCCACCACCTTTGCAAATAAGACATATCTTTTCCTCATCTACTTGAATATCTGTAGAGACATCATTCGAAGGTGAGTAGTCAACTCCTTTCCCAGAAGTTTCTGCAGCAAAGGTGGCTTCAGTTTCACCTCTATCCTAATGCAAATAACAAAGTAATAAAATTAATAACAGACCCATTTATAAAAATAAAAACTATAGATGAGTGAGTGCAATACTGCGTAATAATGGATTTAGTTGAGATTTCATTTAGATTCCTTAATCATTAGGATTTATTTGAATTTATATAGATTTAGACAGGATTTGATATTTAATTATACTATTATATTAGAATATCTAGAGAATCATTTGCATATATATTCAGATGAGAGTAATGCCTATAAATGAGAAGCAACTGTACGCCTACTTTTACATAGATTTCCAACAAGTGCTGCAGTATTCAGATACCTCTTTGCTTTTGTTATCTCTCGTCTCCTCCCTTTTTCTTAACTAAATCCCATAACCCAAAATGTCATGAAAACTATAGATGAACCCCAGACAGAAAATAACCTCCTCTCAGAGTTCAACTACACGAATGCATAATGATATTGTGCTATATCAAAGACTGACCCTTCAGCTTAGTCATTAACCAAGAGATCTTGACAAATGACTTCCTTAATTCTTAATCTTTCTATTCTTCACTTCACAGGCCTAAATACTATCTACTCCTCCTCGTTATTGGTGCCTCCAAATACCTTCTTTGCAAATGAATAGACCATCATAAATAATTTTCTACCATTTTTTCACAATAGATCCTCAACATCTTATGATTATTGCACATCTTATTTTTCCTTGTAAGACCAAAGATCCATCTTAACACCTCCCTTTACTAACCCCGTTATATGTTATGTTCACAGCAGGTGGCAAAATAAGTCAATGAAACTTCTCTTTATGTGATCAAAACAATCCCAAAGAAATGTTGATATTTACGATATCTGCTTCCATGCTGACAGAATTCAAGACTATAGGACATTTGGAAATACCAATCCTTATCTAAACCATTGTAATGTGAGCCATTCTTAGGAATTGTGGCTGTAATCTCCAAGACCCTTATTACATGGTAACAAATAATAATGTCATGTGTGTGGTCAATTAAAAATCACAAGTGTCTACAACTAAGCTTGGTTAGTTGTTAAAACAGAGGAGTAACAGGATTAGCATAAGACTCCAACTGTAAAGATTTCTGAACTGCTGAATAATATTCAAATATTCTTAATTCTTCTTTAGTCTCTTTCGTTTTGGCCTGTACCAATGCCTCTATTAAAATGTGTGGTCTTTTTCCCATTAATACATTTCAACCCAAAACGACTCATGCAAGGGGGGCCACTGAAATATCTGATCCTATCAAGAGCAGTTCTCTTACTTTGTAATTTTAGCTGGCATTTCCTTTTGTTTGATTTCTATTAATTCTCAATAAAATTAAGTAATCTTTTATAAGTGAAATATTTAACAATCAAATAATTATATATGTAGGATGTTGAGATCTTGTACTCAACATCCTATTCAGAGATTTGTTTCTTAATTTTTTCTAATAAATCAGATACATTATGATCTCAGCCCAAAAGCCACCATCGAGAATGCAACCAAAACCAGTGAAGAGGAAAAAAATTCTTTAGACAAAATAACTATATACATGTATGATGAAAAATCCAGCTAACCTCAGCAGAATTAAGTGGCTCCTCAGCATCATCAGATGGCAGCCTTACGTCATTGGCAACTTGCTCATCAATTTTTTCCTCAACAGTGATGCCACCTTTTTGGATTAAATTATTTTTACTATTTGTCTCCTCAGGACAATCTGCAAATTGAACAATTGAAACAAATAAGCAAGTAATGTTAGCAACAGCAATAACCAGCACAACAATCACAATAATATGTTGGTAAGAAACATTTCTAATTATTTACATACCCACGAGAAAACAAAAAAATAGAGCCACAAGGGTATATTTATGCAAGACACAACCACATAATTATTGGTACCTTCAAAAACTTTCTTTTTACAAAGTGCAAAAACAACGTTTTTCACACCATACCCTTTCTGACCATTTGCATGAACAGGCAATAAATATTGTGGAGAAAAGAACAACAAAGTTGAAAGAAGAAGAATGAAATATTTTGTAAAAAGAAATAAAAATAATAATAACATTTTTCAACAGTCTACCTGTCTTTGGTTTTGTCTTTATCAAACCCAGGAAAGAACGAGCATCCAGTCTCCTCCTCTTTACTTGAGAAGTTTCCCCATCATGCTCTTTGGTTTCAGTTTTTTCAGCTTCATATGTTATTTTTTTTACACTCTTGTGTTTCTTCTTCTTCTTCTTTGAAACTGTAGAATTGACACTCCTAGAACTTGGAGATATATCAGATTGATTTCTTTTAGATCTCCTCAAAGGACTTGGCGTACTCTGTTTCTCAACCCTTTCAGATGTCCTTCTGACAAGAGGACTCGATGTGCTATTTCCAAGTCGTTCAGACTTTCGAGTACTTGAAGGACTGGGAGTCATACTATTTGATGATGTTGCCCTCATAGACCTTCTTGCACCAGTTGCATCTTTCGTAGAAGAGCCTGAGTTGATTGGATTTGTCTCACCGACACGCCTTCCGTTATTATTTTCATTAGCCTTGGCCTTACTACCGGAACTTGTGGAATTCGCCATATATTTGACTGTTCATTGAAAGCATCGGATAGATAATTTAGATTTAGATTAACATAATAAAATCAATGTGCAAATGTCAATGACACATTTAGAAACTATACACAATGGTGCTATAAAAGATTGACAATAAAACTAAATGAACAGTTGAAAACCACTCTCTCGACAAGATCCGTTGAGGCACTAACATACTGTTACAGTGTCACACAAAAGTTCCATTGTCATCCTGATCTATATACCGGTACCATACAGGTGAGGAGTGAGAAGCCTAGACTTAAGCTAATATCCTCCAAGAAATAAAAATTTTTCCACTTTGTTCAAATACTCAACATGACATGTCCAACTAAAATAAACCTGCATAGAGTAAATCAATATGTATACTACTTATACTAATCTGAACACTCTCCCTAACCATACTAAATACAATCCTCAATTCAGACATCAATAACATACCTAAGAGGCAGACAGCATTTCCTATAGTCCAATATACCAAAGTTTAAAAAGATTTGTCATCCCACAGTAAATCTATCATTTCTTCAATACAAATCAAGAATGCTGCATGACTCAGTTTAAAGATTTGTCAAACCACAGTAAATCTACCATTTCTTCAATACAAATCGAGAATGCTTTATGACTCAATCACAATAGCATTTACAGCTAACTCCAACAGAAAAAAATTTAACCAAAAAAAAAAAATCCACCCTAAACAAACTTAAATAAGGGTCAACCCAGTTCTAGCCCTCACTTGGTAAGGATGTTGGGGAAGGGAATACAGTAGACAGTCTAACCTCTAACCTCTTTTTTTTCGCAAAGTGACTAATTAAAACCCCCGACATCAAACCCCACGGCAAGCAAAGTTACTATTGAGTCAAGTCTACCCTTCAACCTAAAACAAGCTTCTTGAGAAAAAAATCAAAACTTTAACACCTAGGGCTAATCAACTTCAAAAAATTATCACATACTAATTACAATGATCCAAGTTATATTCAATCTAACCAGCTTACTCTAGATTTAAAGAACCTTTTTTTCTTTCAAAAATAAAGAAATCCAACTAACATAAAGATTACACAAATTGCTAAAGATCTCATTACAACTCAAAAAAACACAATGCAAGAAAAATCAAGCAATTTCAAGACAATGCACAACAAGAAATGAACGCAAACATACAAAACCCTAATTCACGTAATGTTACGTTAAAATAATACTAACCTGCATGCAAAATTCGAAGAATGAACAATTGTTTTTCACTCGTTCCACAAATTAAAACAATTTGTTCTCTTAGGGCAAAGAAATTAGGGTAATCACTGGTAGGCTTGATTTAAAAAAGAAAGTGTACGGTAATCGTAGAAGAAATCGAGGGAAATGCGATTTACTGAGCAAATAGTGAAAGCGAAGAAATTAAAAATGAGAAATTTTAAAGTTGGGTAATTAGTATTACATTACATTACATTACAGTGAAATAGTAATGAGAATTGAGAACATGCAAGAAATGGGTTTTGTACTTTTGTTAACTGTTGGGAAATACTCCTATTAAATTTATTTATTTATTATTTATTTATTATTTGTTTATCATTTATTTAAGACAGGTGATCTTTTATTTTTGTTATCTAAACGAGTAGAGACTCCCGTGCTCTGCACGGGAAGCCGATACTTCATCCGATTTTTTTAACTTTACATACTAAATGATGTAATATTTACATTAACTAATTAAATATTTTATTTAACATTCAAAATACTTTACCTTCCTTTCACCATAACCAATCCAATCTACATTTTGGAAAAAACTCATAGACCAAAGATATAAACCCACTCAGATTGGGCCTATACAACTATCCAGGTTCATGTGTTTGGACTTGCCATGCATTCCAATCTTTTTAATTCCCTCATGCTTCTTATATTTTTACATGATATGTTACATGTGATTTCTGAAACTTACTCTACTCCGTAAAAAAAAAAAACCAAAACACTTTGGCAAACGTAAATCTTTACTTCAATCACCTTACACACAAGGAAATTACAATTATTCCATACAACCAATTTTATAACACTCTTACGTAGTCATTATACTTACACACTTCAATATTAAAAAAAACTAAATAACATAAATTCAAAAATCTACAGACATATCAAATAAATTTCCTTTCAGTTCTTGGATGACCTCTATGGATGGATCAATATCCAGGGAGGTAGCGTCGTAGTAAGAGGAAACAATGGCTGAACCTAAAAAAGGTCATACAAAAAAAACCTGATTTTATGAATTCATAATAAAGGACAATTGCAACATGCAAACGTCATTCAAATAACAAACCTGAAAATGTATGTGCTTCCATGACAACATATCGAACATATATGAAGGGTGGATGATCTAGGTCAACTACTTTGTTTAGCTTTGTGAACACTTCTTCAATCCAAGTTCCTCTTAATATGCATAGAATATTTTTATCAATCCTTTACACGAAAATGTAGCAATTAAATTCCTTTTAATCCAACAAATACATTCAATCTTAAACGGGTAAATAGTAAGTACCATCCACAATTTGGATCCCATGACCCTAAGTGAACTTCAATCTGTTTCTCCCAAATACTGTTTAATTTAATCTTATTGATTGGAGAAACTTTGATCAAAAAACCTACAATATCTGGAAAAAATAGGGGAAACAGAATACAATCAATAATATCTTTTTAGGCTGTATAATTTAAGACAAATAAACACGTACCAAAAAACCCGGTTGGACATTTTTTTCCAAGTTCAATCTGAAAAGGTATTTTTGGTGTGAATGGAAATGTAGCAGGAAAACCACCTGTGACTTTTACATTACAAGAAGAATGAAGAACTATATGGTAAAGATTATCAAGGCCTTCACCACCAGTTTCAACCACAGGGGCATGTATCTCAAAAGTTAATCCTTCTTTCAAATGATGCATGAAAATATCTCGTGCATCCTCGGACATAAGCTTCATTATCATTTTTGTACCCTGTATATGAATTTGTCTTACTGAGGTTATGGTTTAAAAGCTATTAATACAAATTACAAAAAAAGGTACAATAATTCAAAAAATAACCTCTTCATCATACACTACAGCATCAATTGAAATAAGCTCCTTCATTGGGGACCGCCTTGGCCCGATTATCCAGACAAACTCACGGTTAAATATTCTCTCTATTTTCACTACTATGACAGTATTGGATGATATTGGACTAAGGGCAGAAAGGGGTACTGGCTCCATTTTCCGTATGGGGAATCAGAGAGGAATGGAATGACAAAAACTTTAGGAAAGGAGAAAACCAATAATAGTGAGATAAAATTTGTCTGCTTTGCTTTATCAATGGTGGAGACCATTTATATAGAAGAACGTGGGTAAGTATATTTTTTGAGGTAATTACAGAGTACGGGGTTAATAATTCATTACTTTTCAATGTCAAATTACATTTAAAGTGGTAGAAGTGTTTGTTGGAATTGGACAATAATTTTGTGGGTAAATAATATTTGCTCACGAAATTATTAATGAGGGAGTGAATGAAAGATTAAATCATTTGACCGTTTTGTCCAATTTTAATTAATGATAAACAGTTATAGTTCATTACATATATCTGCTAACTATATGAATGCAATAGTTATCGATTCATCACATTCGTTACCACGGTTGGCGGGTATGTATATGTACATACATCTATAAATTAAATTAAGGTATATCAAAAAAATAAATTAAATTAAGGAACAAAAAAAAAATTGACGGTGGGGAAGGTGATTTGCTGATGAAATGAAATGTGCTGGCATATGATACTTCATACAGAGGGGGGGCCGGATTTGAGACACACACTTTTTGTTTTGGAATGCATGTGCAAGCAAATCAAACGTTGTTTTTCAACGCATCGCACGGAAGATTCTCTGAAGACATAATGGTCCTGCCCTTTAGTTTTTTCCTGGGTCCATTGAACTTGTGAGTGGGATCCAATGAATAAATGCAAAAGAGCTATTCAACCTTGTTTTGATATAATATCTTATTCAGTCATCATCTACCTTCGCCCTTTTGGGCAACTAAAACATTTCCCTTCAATCACTGCAGGTCCTTTGGAAAACTATAAATGAATGATAGTATCAACAACAAATTTCAATGATTTATGTTTTAAAACAAATCTTAAACTTCCACATAAGTTTTACCTTGATTAAATATGTATGATTAAAGAGCTAAAAATCAGCAACGAAAAGAATGGGGGATATAAATCGCGAATAGAAAGATGATTGACTAATATTATTGTCCTTGATCACCTGGATACTCAAGTTTGGACGAAGGGAGAAGGACAAAATGTTATGAAAGCTTGGAAGAAGAAGATATATGTGGCCAATTATTCATTTAATTGAGACGTGTAGACTCGGAGTGTGCATTGAAGCCTCTGATATAAAGTGAGAGTACATGTACTAAGTTAGGCGAAGCAGAAGCATATTGGCATGGAGTCCATTTTCACATACTGTGCACCATATATATATTGATTATTTCTTTATATAAGCACATGTTTGTTGTTTGAAAGCAATTCTGTGGGCAGCTAGAATACATTGACTATATGATACAGAAGTTTGGAGGAAGAGGACAGTAGGGAAATTCACAAGATCGATGTTAGATTTTGTGGTGGCTTTGATTTTGAAGTTCTTCCATCGATTATAATAAGAAGTTAAATTATGAGTGTATAATATTTTTTGCAAATGCGCTTTCTTATAATAAGAACTGAGTAGAATCATTAAGTATTCTTTTTAAGTTGATGCTTGGAACATAATAAGGAATGCAGTCATGAGTTATTCAGAATTTTTACACATGTAATTCTTACTTATAAAAAAACAATTAGATATGTGAAAAAGTGAAGTTATTCCAACTTTTCGTAAGATAGTAAACAAAATTGTATTTCAGGGTAAATAAATAATTATAAGTATTTTAAAGTGATTAAGTTTACGTCATATTTTGTCTAAAAATATGAAAATAGTTTAGATAGTATACAGTATAATCTAAAACAAATAATTAAAAACAGTACTGATATTATTCATAACTATAACAAATGAGGATAGACTTTTGGAAATTTATATTATATGAAAAGTATAATATATGGATAAGACATTGAGACTTAGGAATTGACGTAAGGAGTAAGGTAATAGTAAAAGTCTTCTTTGAATAAAGAAATAGTTTTTATGACTATAAGTATAGCACCCTACATTGAGGTAGAATACTAGATATCTTGAGGTTACATATAGAAGAGTTTTCGTAATAGGTTAAAGCTACATATACAGGGGTTGTTGTGAAGAGAGTCTAATAGAATAGAGAAGGCTAGATATAATTAATGATGGAATTGAAGACAATCAAAGATTTGAGCAATTATTGTGTAAATTCTCTCATCACTTACTCCAGTTATTCTTTAATGTTTGAACTTAATATTCTTATGTTAATCAAATATAAAGAGGTAAATTAGTCATTATCAATTATTTTAATGATTTCATTCTTGAAAATTATGTTTCTAATTTCGTTGGGGGAGGGACATCATACATGGTTTCCTTTTATCTTCTTATGTTAATCAAATATAAAGAGGTAAATTAATCATTACCAATTATTTTAATGATTTCATTATTGAAAATTATGTTTCTAATTTCTTTGGGGGAGGGAGATCATACATGGTTTTCTTTTGTTTACAATACGGCTCTACGTTGATTTGTTTTGCTCTACAATAATGTTCAATGAATTTGAGAATCTTATGATATCTGTATCATTGTGCATCATGTTTATTGTGAATTTTACAAATATTTACTCACCCTTCGTAAGATCAATCTCTTGTATTGTTTATTTTTGTCATTCTTAGCTTTATACACTTTACCGTAAGGTATTTGTTTGAAGGATAGCGATGAAGACAGGCTTTTAATCTTACCATTATAGTCATTGATTTAACTTAATGGTAACAAATTTAGATAAATTATTTTGTCTTTATTTTCGATTTTAAAACAGCAACCAGTGGATAACGTAACAAAATTTCCCACATGATATTTTTCTATATTATATATATATATATATACATATATATATATATATATATATATATATATATATACACATATGATTGCATACAATTATAAAACTACTTACTTAAAAATATATACTTCGTTGTGTTTACCATTTTCTTTATTTATGATTACATTATTTAATGGTGTTCTTTGTCTAATAATAACAGACAATGAAGATAGCAAAAAGTTGGGGATTTCAAAGAACAAAGAAGGGGAAAAAAATACCAAAGTTAACAATTCTAGTTGACACTTGTGATATCAAGATATCCTTTGGGTCTATGAAATGGAAAGAAAGGGACACATTGAATGAAGTTTTGACAAAGTTTTGCGACAAACTTGTTACAAAGGAGACCAAGAGGTCATTCAAATCTGGCGTATCGATCTCTGTGATATTTGTTTCTGGAAATATCAAAGGGGAAGCGGAGGTATTGCTTATTTGAATGACTTTAGCAACTCATATAATACAGTATTACCTAAATAAATTGATGTATGGGTACTTAATTTTGTGCGCACGTTCGAGGAGACGGTTTTAGTTTTTTTAAAGGTTAGTGAACCGATTTATCCTAAGAAGATCACGAGGTGTATCTTATGGTTATGCCTAAATCTGATCTGCCTCTATATGTATTCTGTGTTAAATAATAAGGTAAGCATGTACGTTATAGACTGGTTATGGTATTCTCAAGCTTGAAGTTGTTTTATAAAGAGAATTTTTGTTACTAATTTATGCCATTTTTTTGAAATAATTTGTCATCTATGTTGATATTTTAATATGAAATATAGACAGGCTGAATTCATAATAAAAATAGGCCCGGGGGAAAACATAATGATAAGAAGACGGTGTCGAAATAGTTTTAACGATAATGTAATTGAACCAAATTATAACTTGGTTATCCTAATTTTTTATTAAATTCATCAAAACCTTTGGAACTTGCAAAGTAACAAATATGTGCCATTAAAAAATAAATTGTATGAAACTTGTTTCGTCCAATGCAGGCCAAACATTGAACTATATTAATCATACATTTTATTTGGATATCAATAACATATTATGTATTACAAATAGTAGAATTAATAATGGTGGCTTATTTTAATAATTTTTTACCGCTAGATATGTAATGAATATGTACCTACTCTTCAGAGAATGGATGAACTTCAAATTTGCAATACAATTATGGCTACAACATTTAATGAATGCATCCTGTCCTTAGTAGATGTGTAGGTGGAACAGCAATACTATGGTTAACTTAGGCTAGGGTGTAAGAGCATACATACAAATGCTAGCTTATATCCATGACAAGACTATACAAACTTTATCTTGAAAAAAATATATTGTATCCTTCAAATTTTCAGGCAGTAATATATAAATATGTCCAAAAACTTTTTCATTTGGAACTTATTTTATTTTGTAAAATCAGAAATTTATTGAATTAAAACGGATATATAATATTTGGTTTTACTGCCTTAAATGTTACAAAATTAATGTGAGCATTAAAAGCAGACATCAATCTTCAACATCTAAAATTTTTAATGATATTTAGGAAAATTGTTCATTTTATTTTTTCCATAGTATGCTAACCTCCAAAATCTGAAAAAACAAACACTTATTGGGCAATGTTTAAATTCTTTATATTATATTAAAAATTTGTGGACAAAAATTTCGTAACATGTATTGGCTAATATAGTATTATGGTTAAGTGGACCAAAAAGTTTAGTATAGTAAGACAAGATTTGAGAGTTTCGATAGGGTTTCCAAAATAATTTTTAATTATTTTTTATATAAGGCAATAATTATATATTTCACTGCTTTGATAATATCATATTACATATGCACAAAATCAGAATAAATATCAACTACTAACTAATTTTTTTTGAATATGATAAAACTGAAAAATTCCAATTTTATTTACTCATTAATTTTTTAATTTATAGGAATGGATTATAGTTTTTACAAATAATATAGTTTCTCCTGATTTACGCTTCTAAATTTATTTAATTAAATGAAACGCAGTATAATTAAACAAATCTCATAAAATTTGAAAACAGGAATATTAAAACATTGGAATCGAATTAATACATTTACTATGACATTTGCAAACTCGATAACACTTCTGTAAATACAACATTTGTAGTTTTGGGTCCTCTTTCCAAGGAACTTGAATTTAAAACAATCTTAAGACCATCTATACTACGAACTCGTGATAGGGCAACGTACAATTGACCATGTGTAAAAACAGGCCTTGTTAAACATAGTCCAACTTTTCTCAAAGATTGTCCCTGACTTTTATTGATAGTCATAGCAAAAGATAGTTGAATAGGAAATTGTCTGCGCTGCATTTTAAAAGGTAATGTTGATTGAGAAGGATTCATATCCATTCTATGCAAAAGTACTTTCTCATTTGGGTTGGAACCATTTATCGTTACAGCTTCGATGACCATCTTTCCTAATTTTGTAATCACAAGTCTAGTTCCATTACATAGTCCCAAGGATTGGTCAATATTTCGTAATAGCATTATAGGAACCCCTACCTTTAATCTAAGTTTGTGAGGTGGAACCCCGGAACCTCCAATGGAATTTAGAAATTCTGTCCCATACAAATCATTTTGAGAGCTATCGTCGGTTGAAGCTTTGCAAATAGAATCACAGCTCAAGTATTCAAATGTTTCTCCGGGCAGTAAACCACAGATGTAATCATTTATAGCGTTGACCATCTCAATAGTTGGAGCAAGTATAGCACGATCATTATAGTATGAATTCAAGTTAACTAAGGAGAATAAATTGTCGTAAGTCCATCTAACAATTGTAGCGATTGGATCACTTGATGGACAAAGTATCATTTCAGGTGGTAGATCAATCTCTCCAATACCATCCATTAATGAGCCAATTGAACCATCACCAATCTTTAACGACCACCTTGAGAAGTTTACTATTTTTTCATTTGTTATAGGATCATTGGAGGCACTCAATCTCATGTTCTTGGTGAGAATGTATAATTGGCAATATTTCCAAAGGGGTGAAGAATTAATACAAGAATCTACTATAGATTCTCGTGATTCCTTTGGAAGGACTGGCAAAATTTGACGAAAATCTCCTCCAAATACTATTTTTTTCCCCCAAAGAGATTATTATTTTGCATAACATCTTGTAAACTTCTATGTAAAGCTTCAACACAAAATCTTTGTACCATTGGCGCCTCATCCCATATAATTAAAGTTGTTGCTTTGATAAGTTCAGCAAGGGGTGAATTTTGCCAAATAGAACAAACAGAATGCTCAGTAACATGAATTGGTATTGCAAATCTTGAATGGGCAGTTCTACCTCCTGGAAGAAGAGTAGCTGCAATACCACTCGAAGCAACAGTTAAAACAATAAGACCTTTTGCTCTTAGCGTAGAGGCTAAAGCATTCCACAAAAAAGTTTTCCCAGTGCCACCAGATCCATAAATAAAGAAGAATCCATTCCCATCTTCTTCTAAACTATTCATTATATCTTTATATGCTCTCATTTGATTCACATTTAACATACGAATGAACGTCTCAGACTGTCTTCTAAGAAGATCTTTATCGTACGCCAATTCTTGAGCAATCAAGTGGTTTGTCATATCATACTCCCAAACATTTATAGGATTTGGTAAATCGGGATAATCAGCTAACCTCTTACCATTATTCATTAGTAAACCATTGATTGCACGTATCGCCAAATCAAATTTCTGGTCATTTGACACATGAATACCTGCAATAGTCATACAATATTATTAGATGACTTATTCAATTATTTGATAATAAAAGGCTTATAGTAAAATTTTAAAAATGTAACCTGAAATACTGGAGTCTGATCTTGGCAGATACAACATATCATCTGAGAGAATCTCCTTTGTTCTTTCCCACACGAATTTAGGTCTATGAATAGAACCTGATAGAAGCATGGAGACAAATAGCTGTCTAAGAGAAGAAGGCATGGCCCATGTACCTGCTTCTTTAAGTGTATTGACAAATTCGGTATCATCATCTAATAAACCCATTGCAAAACATGCTTCTTTAAATGTAGCATATACTACACCAGCCACAGTCTTTAACTCATTGAATGAGGTAGGCCCTCGAATATGAGTTAAAAGCATACGAAGATAGTATAATTCACCGGCAGAAATGGATATGTGAGGTAACCGGCCTACGGAATAGCCTTTCTTTCTCTTTGTCCATATTCTTTTAGCTTTATTGTACACATAAAATTTTGGAATTTCAGAATAAAGAAGCTTGTGAGCATCTGAATCTGACCGATTCAATTTCATCCAAGATAAAAATTGGGACTCACAAACTCTAGGTTTCTCTAAAAGCATAGAAACATCATCAGTGTCCTTGTAAACAATATATTGTTGATCAGGAAGATGGAAACTTAGTCGTTCCACTGAAGGATGTCGAAAATGAATAGGAAACCCAAAGATACGCCAAGAAGCTTCACAGGCTGAAACATATCTGCAATTTAGATACTGGTCGACTTCACTTACAAGAGAATTCGCGTCTTTCGGGTTGTTTGATGTAGTTAAATTAAGGATAACACGATCATGACCCTTGCTTATATATTTAAACAAATACTTTATAGCAGTTGACTGATTGCATTTCTCAATATTTATGTGGGCGTTGAAGCGTTTAAGTAAAATTGGATTATATGGTACAACATACCGATTATCAATCTCAATTTCTTTCACAATGGTAGTTCTGCCATCATCTCTACGTCTATACGTTGGATAACCGTCTTGATCCACAGTTGTCACATTCACAAATCTCTTTGGAAAATATTTTGAACATTTTTTTTCTACCATACAAGACGCATTGGGTTTTAAATGTCCACATGGACCATGAATCATGCAATTGGTAACTATTTCGAAAAGATCAGGATCTATATCTCTATTTGGAATTTCGGCACAGATAATTTGGTCAATTACCTCTGGGCTCAAATCGGTTTTTAACCCATCCAAGAAGAGCAAAATATGAGCATGAGGAAGACCTCTTTTTTGAAATTCAATTGTACTAATATCTGCAAAGGAAAAAGCCAAGAAAAAAACGTGAATGGCCATTAAACCTAATACTACTGAAACACTTATAATTGAAGTAAATCGAGTGTTTATTGATAATAAAATAATAAATTACCTGCACGAATTTTTCCAAAAATAACCCCCTGTTTAAGCAATTTCATTAAGGTACAGAATTTCAAGTAGAAAATTCTTGTCAAAATGTGGGGGCAATTATGGGGGTCCAAATCATATTTTCTACAAACTCTAGTAACCTCAGGCCATTTTGGATTGCAAGTGAAAGTAATAAATAATTGGGGGTACCCAATTGCTCGGCAAATTGCCATAGCATCTTGATAATTTCCCATCATATATCTAGGACCACCAGTGAATGAAGATGGCAACACAATTCGTTTACCAGTGGAAGACCCATGTGTTTCTCCATTAAGAACAGCGTCAGAAAGACCTGTATAAAGATCAGCTCTTAATTTCTTTTGATGAGTTTGAACCCATAACAATCGTTGCGATTCCATCATTGTAAAACTGTCGACAATAAATTGTTGTAAAAGTTTGCCAGCACGCAAGATGAGAGACACTTCATCTCCTCTAAACATTAACCTGTAGCTTATGAACTCACGAATACTAACTCTTTTTTTAACTTTTGTCTTCTCCAACGTTGATAGATTATGTAATATATCATCTCTGTAACCATCTTCACCATAAATGAACAGTAATGGATATTGTAAAGGAATATAAGCTGGATGTAACTCATTAATACGCTGAATACGACCACCTGTTGTTTGTAAGACAATATCCCTAAAAGAGACCTCCATCTCAGAAATTCCAACAACCAAAGCCGCAACTTCGGAAGTTGAGGGTAAATTATAAACCCTTCCATCATGATCTCTGGTGCCCATTAAAATTAATTTTAGGTCTTTTTTATTATTGGAATGTAAAGTCTCAGAAGCATGTCTGAACTGCTGGACGTAAGGATTACACTTGTTCAACACCTCCCTAATTAGGCCAATAATAGCTGGCAACATATTTTCAGCTCCTCCATATTTGCTGTTGAAAAAATTCGAAATTCAGTATTTATAGTTTATTGTAAGTTTAATTCACATATATGAATGAAATAATTGTTTTGAATTTTAAATGGGAAAAAACGTTCATGTAGTTAAGAAAGAGTACCTTACGGCAGAAATACGATTGTTAAACTCGTTACTGGTATCATGAACATATAATTGAGAATACACAGGACGTTGACCTTCTGGAGGTATGAGATCACCAATACTATGATAATTTACACCAGATAAGATATATGTGTAAGGTCCTTGTCCATTATTTATAGAATGATTAATCCGTCCACCCATTGAAGTGAAAGAGAACATATTATTATATTGACGTATATGGTCGTGAAAATTCCTATAATATGGATTCATCTTATCGGTGAAAATAGACTTTATTGACACTGGAGGGTCCTTCAGTTTGGGCAAAGTAACCTTTCCTCGCAAACAGCAGATTGAAAAATTTCTTCCAATGCTGTGAATTTGTGATTTGTTGATCCTCTCGTTGAACCATAATAGCCCGTGGCAAAAATCACATTCATACTCCATGTCACCTTCATCTGAGATAGGAAGGTGTTAGTTGGTTAAGTTAATAAAGTTATATCATTATGAAAACAATTTACCTATATACGTGAAGTCTTGTGAAGAAGCGTTAGACCGGATAGCAGTTCCTGCAGTAAATTTTTTTTTTTGTAGTCATGTTTGTAATATGAAATATTTTTGCAAGATAATTAAATTGAACCTTCAGTTTGAGTATTTAAATAATCTTCATCATTAAAATCAGGCGTCATTATGTAGTCCACATCTAGTTCGATGGATTTGTAATGGTCCAATTGTGATTGTAAAGTTTGCTCCATTCCTTGAAAGGACAAAAATGTAATAGAATGAACAATTAAATAGTTAAATTTTGCAAATGAAAGTGGAATAAACTAAAAGTAACCTGAAAAAGTATCTCCTGAATTATTGAATGGAATAGTAGGTATGTTAGAATTTAATTCATCTAATCCACGGAGTCGAGCACTTTTACGTTTTCGCCCTGCACGATTTATAAGAAAGGAATACACATTCACAAATGTCTAAAGAAGATATACACGTGGACATGCATATGGACAAATATCATAGCATAGTTAATGGTAAAAAGAGCCTGCGGATATTAGAGGTGACAAACCTTTTCCTCTACATGCATTCAGAGGCGATATGTTCATCGCGATGAACTCGTTAATTTCGAACCCACTGAATGGGAAGCCCATATAAATATGAAGTACTATCTAGACTAATATATAGGTTCACACTATAAATACATATCCACACACACACACAGAGGCGTACACACACACATATAATTTTCAATAAATAAATATATCTAATATAGAAATATCTGAAATAGTTTGTAATCATTTACTTCTACCAATAAATTCAACATATTTAATAGCAAAGTTAATACTCCAACCATATGAATGTCTATAAAAAGAGACACTTGTAAACATAATAAAGAGGCATTGGTCAATGATAAAATTGTGACATTTAGTACAACAATGACGAAACCGACGGTGTAGAGACCTCTTCCGCTACATTTTTATTTAATGAAACCAACTAATTTCACCCTTAAATTTGCCTACCATAAATATATAGTTGTCAATCCTTTGTTAGGTAAAAGATACTCCCTCCGGTCGCTAATGTAAGAGCTAGCCGTCAAAAAAACGGTTCTTATGAAAACATGTGAATGTTAGTTGGGTGTCTGGAATTAATGCTTCTTTTCCAAAATTGCTCATATTTATTATGGTACTTTTAAGAGAGAGAAATATATAAGCATTAACAAATATGAAAGAGAGTAAGGGGTAAAGTAAGAAAAAATGCATTAAATGAGGAGAGAATATGGGGTGATCTCTTACATTAGTGACCAAAATCATTCAAATTTTGGGCTCTTACATTAGGGATCGGAGGGAGTAATAATAAGGTAAATTTAGTTATGTTATTCATCCTATATATATCTTACTCCATGTAACTGCATTATAATTTCTTAACTCATCCAAGAATTCGGTCAATTTATAGGAGCTTGTATTGAGTGTGTTAGAAGAAGGAAAAATAAAACCGCACATGACCTTTTTATTTAGGCATTGACTTTTTTCTTTATGCCGTCGGGAAAAAATGTGTTAAAATGTTTATATTAGAACATGACGCCGAAAGAAATTATTCCGTTTATTCAAAAAAAAAGTTAAAAAAATAAAATTAATGTGTGTATTCAAGTCACAATATAATGACAATGCTTTATATTTCTCGGTCCTTTATTATAAAGTCGAAGACGTAAAATCACACATATTAAAGAAATTGTTCAGAAATATATATGTTTGAATTTACTTTATTTCCTCAATTTTGGTATTACTTATGATTGAGTATTTGTGAGAGAGAAATGTATTGCTAGTGTTATAAATATGTGTAATAAACAGAATATGAATTGATAAAATGATGGTGGATGAAATAGGAAAAATAAATAATACTTTTACAAATTAGTCAGACTTTTATAATTTTAAAAGATATTGCACGAGAGTGGTCAATCTGAAATTCCAAATGCCAAGTACACAAGTAAATAAGGAAACAGGGGCCCACAGTATAATTCAATTAAATTTTAAAAATAAAATACTATTGCTAGTCAAAGGGAAATTAAAGTTTTCCAACCGTCCTATTAACACACATGAACTGCAATTTTGACATATCTGTATGTCTGTATGTGGCTATATATATATATATGTATATATATATATATATATATATATATATATATATATATATATATATATATATATATATATATATATATATGCAATTTTGGCATATATGTATGTCTTTGTGTGTGTCTATATATATATATATATATAGAAAAAAAACAACACACACTATAGAAAAGTAATAAAAAAAATTTAGAAAATAAAGAAAGGAAAACTTTAGTTCTCCATCCATAAATATAAGAGGTAATGTTTACTTCATTTTGATTATTATTTAGTCACATTAGTTAAGCACATAATATTACCAAAACATCGAAACCACATTTTTTTATTCAGACTCTCCATCAACATTTATTAAAAGGTTGGTGAACATTTGTTTAGCTGGGTAACAATTTGTTTAGCTGGGTAACAATTTTCTCAAATTACTGCTTTATTATTCACCAAAGACGTTCATTATTCTTAATGAGAAATATGTGGTTTACAGATTTTAACAAATACTACATTCAAACATTGAAACGTCTTAAGTTTCAAACTTTCAACTTGCATATCGAAGAGGAGACTGAAGTTATTAATGGATTCCTAGATCACTTAAAATTAAATAATATACCACATATTCTAACATTGATAACAACTTACTATAAATTAGTAAGAAAAACTCGAGCAAAATTAGAAAACCACTTTTTATTCCATACAACATAACCTAAAATTTGTAGACAATAAAGAAAGTTACAAATATAGGAAATCAAATAAAGGTTAAACCAAAAACATAATAGTACATTGTACTGTAGGAGTAAAAGGAAATATTGCCACATATTCCTTTCACCATTTATTACAATCACACTCACACATAGATCAAACACACATATATCAATTTAAAATACACAATATCAATTACAGAACAACAAAATAAAAGACATTTACTACTTATTAAAAATACTTAATCACGAATACAGTGCATCCCCTTCAAACATTGCCTCATCATTTTTTCTCGCGTTTCACATTCTTCATAGACTTCACTGAATTTTTTTCATTCTCCTTATTATCTTTTTGGCCAAATCCCCCACGTTTTCTTCCTTTAGGCTGCGGTGTATTTTTTATATCAACCAATTTGACCAATGGTTCCTCATCTACAGTCAAATCTGTAACGAATGTCTCAGCTTCAGTCTCAGCTGCCACATTTATATCTCCAATTTCCTTTACAAAAACGGCAATTATCAATGGTTTCCAAATAATCAAAGACAAGTAAACTAATAACATTATACTTGTGACTAATATTAAATAAAGAAGGACTTACATTGGTTTCATCTTCATCTGCATTTTCCTCACACTCAATATACTGAGAAATACTAACACCAGAAGATGGGCGACCTTGATTATAACTATTTAATTTCAACTTCAGCAACATTGTTTTACCCACTGGTTTTTCCACTTCCTTAGGGAAACAATTCCTTTTTTTCCTCTGGTCAAATATCAAACACATTTACGCCATCCGTCAGTACAAATGGCCACATATTTCATTGTCAATATAAAACATTCAATATATTTTTATGGATTCACCAAATTCAATTACACAAGAAACAATAACATCATTGAAAATGCAATCATCATCTTAATATAGAGAAAAATAATTTACCAAGAAATATAAGGACAATTTAAACTATACATAAAATTACACTGGACTTTACCTCTTCAGGCATTTCAATATCCAATTGTATTGCAGTTTTACCCAATAACTGCACAGCCAACGAATTCCAAAAGGTAACAAAGCCAGTTCCAGACGTATCCTCAACCATATAAGTTAATCGCAACCTAAATAAATATATAATCAACCAATAAACATTAAACTAAAACGAAAAGGTAGAAGCCTTGGTTAAATCAAATTCAAAATTAAAGTTTACTTTGGCTCAAGTCTAAATGGCTTCTTTTTGCAGCCAGGACAAAATAGTTCAGAAGTAGAATCTCCATCAGTAAGAGGTTTTGGCATTGAACTACACTTGGAACAACCTTGGTAAAACCACCCATGAATTGTCTCAAATTTAATGAGCTGACATTTAACCACAAAATCATTCCCCTGAAGGTAAATCATTTATGAAAATGACTTAAGTGTATATTTCTCAAATAATATGAAATCCACTTATATGGTTATATAGTGATAATTGTCAACGAATAAATAACTTACAACAACTTGTTCTAACATTTTATCGAGACTAACAACTGGCTGAGCACGTAAAGACTGAGAATTGTTGAGTCTATTCCTCTGTGAGACTTGAGATGCCATGACCATAGGAATACTGCAATTCTCGAGCTTATGGCAACTACAAAAATTGCAGAATTTAAAAAAATTTATGTAATAAACAACAAATGAATGACGCAATACATATACTAAAATACCTGCTCATCATATCTTTAACCTCTGCAATTTGCAAGTTGAAATAGACCTTAGTAGCAGCAAAGGACGATGAAATTTGACGGTCATCTAAAAAAACATTGGTAATCCAATAAAAACATGTAAATAACATATAGAAGTAACTTAAATTTAAAACATATTTCCATTGACATACCAGTATCAGTCCAAGATAATCGTCCTAAATTGATTACAACCACAAGTGGGAATGCAGTGTTGTTCTTATACAAAAGATATGTATCAATAGCACAGTCATCAAACAATACACACTCAATTTCATGGTCCCTGCATATAAAATAATATGCATTAAAATCACATTTTACCGAATTAGTTTTAAAACTATCTAGACTTACTCAGCATCACATAAATTCATGCGAAGAACATTCTTGGTTTGACCTCCGAACTCAAAACGTTCCAATTCAGTGATTGATTTCACTAGGCCTACGCTATCTGCAATGGACGGCTAACAAATTGTAAAAGACCAAATGCAATAGCAGTATTACAAACATAGACATATGATTCAACTTAAAAAGTTACCAATCAAATGCTCAACTTCCTCAGATATTGGCATAGAGAGTATCTTAGAAATAGGCCAGAAATCCCATGAATAGTTGGGGACAGGAGCCTCAATTGGAGCGTAAAACGTCCTAGATGTAAAAGTGATTCTAAATGGATGACTCGTTGCTCTATACTTGTACCCATTCTCAGACACCTTAAAGGTTTCAAATTCAAACACATCACCTTCATGAATAGCGTGATCATATTGTTCGTGCAGCTGTTTAGAAGTGACATCCGCTTGAATTCGAGTTCCCTTGCAAATGGAAAATAGTATATAAGAGTAATAGAATTTGTATTTGTAGTACTATAATAAAGGAAAGAAGTTATATAATAAAACATCAATGTTTTTAAAAATAAGTCTACAAATATTAATTAAAAGAAACCTCCATATCCACGAGCAACAATGATATGTAAAAAAGGTCGGTCGGCGATTCTTTATGGTACACATTCCACTTGCGTTGAACTCTTACTATAATAGACCAAATGTCACTCTTGCAGTCAATGTTGTTTAGCAGGGTGTAATATTCCATGGTTTCCAAATTTCTGAAGAAGAGCGAAGAGTTAAACAATATGTGTAACTATAAATCTGTTTAGGATTTGTAGATATCGTATAAACATTTGGTAGCCTATTTAAACGAATTAAACCCACCTAAACCTACTGTATGCAATAAATGTAAAACGTAAAAGGTAGGAAACCCTTGGTGAAGACTTTTGGAGAGTACATAGTCGTTAGGAGTAAATTAGAAGTGGGCTTAACTGATAATGAGTAAACGTGGAAAATGTCTGGGTTGGTGACTAATTATCTGAAGAACGGTATATGTAACTTTAGTTAATTTCTGTCGGTAATAGTTTCAAACATACTCTGTTGGAGAATGCAGTGAAATTGTAATTAGAATTTCATTATAGAGTTGTAAGTTTTTTTAAGGCAAAAGTGTCACCTCTAAATGTATGAAAGATTGAACCGGGAGTTGTGACAAATATAAATGAAGGCACAAAAATGAAATAGGACAAGCTTTCATATATTTCCTACTGTTTAAACTAAATTAGCACAACCAACGTAAAGAGAAATGCAATAGTTTGAAGTTGAGGAGATGTGAAACTATTATGCCTAAATTCAGGGTAGTAACTGCATTTTATTGATTATGAAGACAAGAAGTTCTTTCTATCTTCTATAAAATGAAATAGGAGAAGCTATCATATATTTCCTGCTGTTTAAACTAAATTAGCACAACCGACGTGAAGAGAAACGTAATAGTTTGAAGCTGAGGAGATGTGTAACTATTATGCCTAAATTCAGGGTAGTAACTGCATTTTGTTGATTATCCAGGCAAGAATTTCTTTCTATTTTGTATGACAGTAATTAAGTGTAGGTTAAACTGGGTAGGGTGGGTGAGTAGGCATATGATACACTAAAGGAGTGTTTCATTTACCTTCACAGCATTAGGCAGTTGGTGGTAAATCAATTACGCCTTTTGTTCAATGTGAACCTACACAAATAAGGGCAAATAATAATTTTATTCAAGATGAGTCAACGCTAGTCAAAGTAAGTAGTGAAGGAAATAAGTAGTGGTGATTTATTATTCAATCCATAAGATTTCATTTGCAATATTTGGTAACAACCAATTGGTGCACCGAAATTTATTAGGCTGGATAACGTTTGACAACATGGTATTAAACTATATAGCTTAAAAATCTTTCCAAAATTTCGAGGTGCTGCTTCAGTCTAAATTTAACTATACAGAGTGAATGATGTGATATGGGCGTTACACCATTTGGACATAGCATTCAATTGCATAGGATAAGGACATAACTTTCAACCAAATTAACTTAGTTATTCAATGTCTTCCTATCCAATCCTATGTAAATATGATACAAAGTAGGCAGCGGCGATTTATTAGGTTGAAAAACAATTCACAACACGGCATTTACCTATATATCTTGAACAGGTTCCCAAAGTATCAAGGTTCTGCTTCAGTGTAACTTTAACTATACGGGGTGAATGATTTGGTATGACCTCTACACCGACTGAACATAACTTTAAATCGCATAGGATAAGGCGATAACTTTCAACCAAATTAACCCATTTATTCAATGCGTACCTATCCAATCCTATGTAAATAGGATACAAAGTAGGCAGCGGTGATTTATTATCCAATTCATAAAAACCCATCCCCAACAGTTACTACGGAACATATCATATACCAACATTTATTACCGTACCATACATCTAACTGCGCATGATTCTAACGTATGCACGCTCAAAGTTGGCCTTCAAATCTACTGTATATCAGGGTGTCTAACTTGATATGCCCTTTACACCATGTGAACATGACATTCAATTGCATGGGATAAGGTCATAACTTTCAACCAAATTAACCCATTTATTCAATGTGTCCCTATCCAATCCTATGTAAATACAATACAAAGTAGGCAGTGACCATTTATTAGGTTGGAAAATGTTTTATGACGGGACATTCACCTATATATGTTGAACAGGTTTCCAAAGTATCAAGGTCCTGCTTCAATCTATCTTTAACTATACAGGATGAATGAATTGATATGAACTTTAAACCAACCCAACATAACATTAATTCGCACAGAATAAGGTAATAACTTTCAACCAAATTAACTCATTTATTCAATGTGTACCTATCCAATTCTATATAAATAGGATAGAAAGTAGGCAGCGGCGATTTATATCCTAATTCATAAATACCCCTTACCAATATTTACTATCAAACATATCATATACCAATATTTATTACCCTACCTTACATCTAACTGCACATGATTCTTCTAACTGCTGCATACTCAAAGTTACCCACCATATCAAACTACCTCTACCTATGTATTATAGCACCAAATTGACTCTACAATTTCTATCTAAAACTGTACCACCTATATTGATTGCAACTAACAAAGACTTACAAAACACATTTAAAGCAAAAGGAAACCATAAATTTCAACCACCTAAACCATACAAATACAACCCTTTAAATCAGACGCAAATGTTTTTTATCTAATAAAGCTAAAGTCCAATAATTTTCTAATGCACACATTTGTATACATAAATTTATATATATATATATATATATATATATATATATATATATGTGTGTGTGTGTGTGTGTGTGTGTATGTATTTAAAACAAACTACACTTAACCAAGGTCAGGGGATTATTGACAGAGTAGGAACCTGTTTTCTGTAGTGCATACGCGATGTAAAAAACTTTTCCACATGACATTCAACTTTATGTCTGGAACACTTTTAAAATTGCATAGTCATGCTTCAATCTACCCTCATCTATACATGGTGTATGATTTGATATGACAGTTATGCATAGCCGACATAACATTCAATTGCATAACATGCCCTCACTGCTAATAATTATAGTAACTCCTTTACTTAATGTGCCTACACAAGTCTAGATAAATAGAAGGCAGCAAAAGGTGGCGATATATATGTATGTGTGTATGTATTTAAAACAAACTACACTTAACCAAGGTCAGGGGATTATTGACAGAGTAGGAACCTGTTTTCTGTAGTGCATACGCGATGTAAAAAACTTTTCCACATGACATTCAACTTTATGTCTGGAACACTTTTAAAATTGCATAGCCATGCTTCAATCTACCCTCATCTATACATGGTGTATGATTTGATATGACAGTTATGCATAGCCGACATAACATTCAATTGCATAACATGCCCTCACTGCTAATAATTATAGTAACTCCTTTACTTAATGTGCCTACACAAGTCTAGATAAATAGAAGGCAGCAAAAGGTGGCGATGCTTTAGCAGTCTATCCATAAAATCCCACTTCTAAAATATACCAACAAATAACTCATAAACAAAAAATAATTACCAGACATTAAAACTAACAGAGGCATCTGAAGATCACGAAACCGGACCACCAAGAACAAAACACAAAAAACCAAACGACTTACCAGAGTTCTTGGCAAAATCAGTGAAGGAAGAACCAATGTCGGACTAAAGATATCGACACCGGATTGGAAATTATTACTCCTGGGCAAAATCTATCAAACTCGTCATATTCCCAAGCATGAAATTTAGGCCTATCCACCTCATTACTGTCAACTCTTACTCAATACTCAAATCCTCAAATCAGAATTCAAATATTCCCATAAACACCAAAATTAAAGCTTAGACATCCTGTTAATTGATTATTTAACCCAAATTCCATAACCCCAAATCAACCTCTCATATGGAATAGCACAAAATGAATGAAAATAAATGAGAACAGATACCGGCCACTCACTAAAGTTTGAATATGGTCCTAAATATATGTTTCTAACACGTCGTTGCCAGAAATCCCACCGCACAATAGTGTTGTGGGGGTGGCCGAACTGAAAACGAAAAGGAAAGGACAAAAAAATAGCGAAAAATTACTTAGAAAGCAAATTATCAAGAATGCAAAAAAGAAATGGAGAAACCCACCTCCTCTGGCCGTCGGTCGGGACATTGGCCACAGGAAACGAAGAAAGCCGATCTGGAGAAGTGAGGAGCAGTGAGGAAGCAATAAGACAGTGAGACATCCACAAGATCAAACCATTTTTTTGGAAACTTGGAAGAAGAAGGACAAGGCGTGTGACGGTGGAGTACTAGTGGAAAGAAGACGTGAAGATTTAGGAGGGGGGCGGCAGACTTAGTTGAGGCAAGAAGGAGAAAAAGAAGGTGAAAAAGAATAAAACTTTTTTTTTTTTTTGGAAAATTAAGAAATGCTTAATTTTATATGTCTTGCTAATAATACCAATCCTTAATTAGTTTAGTTATTTTTCTGGGTAGATTAAGAAATGCTTAATTTTAGATGTTTCTACAATATTTCCAATCATTAATTAAGAAGAATAGTAATTTATGAAAAATAACAAAAATTACATGTAAGTTTTATATTTAGAACCAAAATGAAGTCTTTATATCTAGATCGTATATCTATGACCGGAGGGAGTAATAGAAAGGTATACTAGTAAAATTCAACAGCCGATCATTTCCATCTACAATTACTTTTCCATCTACAATTACTCTTCCCGTCTCGGTTAAATATATGAAAATTGAGCGTCAAAATTCATACCATTTCACACATCATTAATTTTTTTCCCTCGAAATTCTATTTATCTTTTTGGGGATGACCGATTGCTAGGCATATTTTTAATTTGTTTTTTTTTTAAGAAAAACTTACACATTAACTCAAACTTTTTTCTGCAAATTAATTTACAAAAACAATACAAATAAACATGAATAAACATCTATTACATCATCTTATATAATTAAGAATCATAGTAATAAACTGTTAAACATAATAGAGAAAACTGATATAAAGTTCAACATAATATGACATTACATAATTAGGGAGAAGTTGTTACAAAGTCCACTTCTTACACATCATAAAAGCCACAATAAAAAAAAACAAACATAACAAAGAAAAAACATTCCAATATGAAACTGATGGAAGTTGCACTCTGGATAAAACTTTCATTTAATTGACCAGCATTCTAACTTTCAGTTGCTGAATCTTTGGACTCGAGGGATCCACTTCCACACATGAAGCATCTGAAAAGGACTGCACCATAGGAATACCTGTAACAAAGGAATAAATTAAATATTTGAAATACAAGGTGACAAACTGGTAACTATTATTGACAAAAAATACCAGATTCCATAATCCCATATGACACAACATAGCGCAAATGAATAAACGGGTATATATCATCCAAAGAAGCTTTCCTAATAATGTTCTCCACCATATCTAACCAACCACCACGCAAGATACATATAACTATTTTTCCAAACCTGCTTTAAACAAAAAAACAGTCAGCCAAAAAAATAATAATAGGACTACATTAAACCAGTGCTAAAAATACATTTAATGCTTTTAGGAAAAAATAATGCCAATTAAACATTAGGAAAGTTAAATGAAACTCAAGTATGCTTACCCGCCAAGTCTATTTCTTTTACAAGACAGGAGGATGCGCAGTTCTTTATCCCAAAAACCATTATTTTTAACTTTTGAAATAGGAGACACATGTTGTAGGAAGCCAACAACATCTGGAAAAAATAATCAATCAAATAACAAACTTAACATATGATAAGTACAGTGACAAAATAAAACCAACCAAATAAACAATCTTCAGGCATCTGAGAGGCACTAAGTTGAGTAGGGGTCCATATGTCATAGGGAAATGACGGAAACATGCCAACACAATCCCTCAGATTTGTTTCCTTCACAAATTTCATGTGATATTGCATTTGGACTCCGAGACCACCGTAGTCAACTTTAGGTGTAATTATTTCAAGTGAAAGACCGGGAAGAAGCATCCACATAAACCTCTCCATGATATCCTGACTATCAAGTCGCAATATCATCTTTGATGCCTAATTAAGGAAGAAGTTAGCATTGCTGTGGTCAATCATAAAGCAAGTATAAAATTTAGAACAATAACCTGTTCATCATATACTACTACATCAACTGAAGACAATGTTTTGACGGAAGGCAAGTTGTCTCCTAGTATTTCAACATGTTCTACAGAATAAACCCGGTCGATCTTCACGGCTACTGAAAATGGTGGGGAAGCAGGGTGAACCATAGAGAGAAACAACATATCAGATGAGGCCATCTAAATAGAACAAATAGATACAATGTCAAAATGTAAATAGATGTGGCAGTATAAATAGAATGCAAGTGGATTGGCAATCACGTGAGTTGGCTTACATAAATGGTATTGGCGCAAGGAAGGGAATTGTTTACTATTATGGAGTAAACATACAGTAGTAGTGGAAATAACTTTATACTGTAAACATAGTGTACAATTGAAAGGTGTGCATTACATTAATTATGTGTGGTCATCCTGTCGTGGCTTATGAATAGGAACTGGCTAGCTAAAAAAACAATACAAAATAAATGGCTGCAGAAACAATTTCTACATCTACTGCAAGCCGACTTAAAGATCAGCTGGCGTTTCTTAACTCAGCTTGAAAGTTGAGATTTATATGATATATTGATGTAGGAAAAACAGCGAGATAGGATAGGCTGATAGGGTAAAAAGTTGACGTGATGAAGTTTGGTGTCGTTGTCGGCAAAAGAGGCAAAAAAGAAAAAAGAAATAGAAGGTTGTATAGTGGATTAATGAGAATTTCATGTTTTTTACCTTCAAAATGTTATTTTTAACAAATGTGTCACCTATAACCAATTATCGGGTTCGATCCTTGGCGTTAGGTACGGAGAAGCAATAAATCTCTCAGACCAGCTGTCTCACCCTTTGAGGTGCATTCAAATCAGATGAGATTAGTCTCTCACTTGTCGAGTGAGGGGATACATTGATCATGGATAAAAAAAAGATATATTGTTGTGAAACTCACCTATTCATACTTTGATTTTAACGTTTCTACAACACTATCTAATCAAAACGTGTCACGAGTCAATTAAATTTTCATTTGTTGAAAATTCAATAGAAACTCACGTATTTACATTGTGAATTCACTGTGTTTTTACGTTTCTACCTTACAAACAATTATATTAACTTGCTACTGAATTTATTTTAATTGATCAAATTCAATGAATTTAAATATGGATTTCATAGAAATTTTTATATCGAGGTTGATATAGTATGAATATTCATATATTTAAATCTACTATAAACATTTAAAATATATTCAAGTCAAATTATTATTATTATTATTATTATTATTATTTGTATTTTTTATTTAATCATACAAAAGAAACACATGTTTATTAATAAAGTTAAACACTTACAAGCTTACGATTCAAGTCTATGATCCAAGTTTACCTTCTCTCCACAAGTTTACTTAAACTCACAAGTTTGACAATTTTGATCTCATCTAATGGGTAGTACTAACCCTTCACTAATTTATACCCTTATCAATATTCCTTGAAAATGATATTTTTGCTTAACTTATTTTAAAGTTGTGCATTTTAGATATAATTTAATATGGGAAAATTAAATACAAGTCCCTGGTAAGGGACATAATACTGGAAAAGTCACAAAAATTGAAAAATTAAAGTAGAGTCCCTTGGGACCTCACTTTAATTATTTATGAATGTGTGGGCCCCACATTTAATAATAAAAAAAATCCACCCACCTTTTCTCTCCCCTCTCTTCTTCTCTCCTTTAATAATGTGTGGATTTTTTATTATTAAATGTGCACATTCATAAATAATTAAAGTGAGGTCCCAAGGGACTTTACTTTAATTTTTTCAATTTTTAGGACATTTCCAGTATTATGTCCCTTATCAGGGACTTGTATTTAATTTTCCCATTTTATATCAGGTTAAAGGTTGAGAGTTACTCCATAAAGGTCAACAAAAAAGATGGAGAGTTATGGTCCAAGAGGGTGAGGTCTGTATGGCCTTTATGGGGAAGCCAACTCTTTAATGATTCCCTATTTCTAGAAATTTGTGAACATAAAGAAGGATATTTATATACTCCTCTAGTCCTATTCATATTCATATTCATACTTACAAAAAATCACTACTTGTAAAACTATCATTGCTTACTGGTGGAGTTATAAATAACAACAAAATATAATTTCATGACTTACAAAAAACACTTAGTTGTGCAAGCTTTGACAAAAAAACTATAGGCAAGTCCATTTCATATGGGCTGGTCCAAAAAAAGTTTTTTGAAAAACAAGGGTAAACAATTTATAAAAGAAAGTGACTTTGATTGGATCCAGTTACAAAACAAAAGGTTAGATTTGGTCAATTTTGTTTTTTAGCGGATATATTCACCAACCTGTTATTTTTTTTGAATGGAAGGAATTTGTATTGATCAAAACATATACAAATTTGTCAGTGTGACAAGCTTACATGCGGAACAAATGGAAAGAAACAAAACCTGGCCTTTCACTAAGTAAGACATTTCCTAAGAAAGGCAGAAAAGGTGTTAAGGGAGTGCAACACTATAGCTCTAATTTGGGCTAGTATGCCATCAACTGTAAATGTATCATCTGAAAAAATGCTCAGGTTTCTAACTTTCCAGAGTTGCCAACACGTAATAAGAACTCCAGTCTTCCAAGAGGTCGACCAGTTATCACCTAAAAGGATGGATCTGATCCAAGGAATTATCGGTGTATGGACAAAAGAGGCATACAAGGTGGGAGGGAGGAGGTGTCTCCAGATGGCTGCGGCGGTCAGGCATCTTTTGAAGACATGATCAAGATCCTCGTCAGCCTGAGTACAAATAGAGCATGTCTGGTCAGCTGTCAAGTGACGCCTGTGTCTCTCCTTATTAGTAAGGAGTCTCTCTTTAAGAAGTAGCCATGCAAAGGAACGGATTCGTTGTGCCATGGGGAGTTTCCATATTAAGCTCCAAATTTTGTCAGAGTTGTTCCAATGTAATGATTCCCAAGACCGATATGTGGATTTCACTGTGAAGGCACCATTCTCAGTAAGGTCCCAATGTACTTTCATAGAAACAGGGGAAAGGGGAATGCGCATGGCAGCTATAGCATCAAGAATGGGTGAAGGAAGTAGGTCTCTAAACGAGTTCCATTTCCAGTTGCCATTGCAGTCAAGATAATCTCTTACCGTCTTGCTCATGTCGCCCTCAGAAATAGGAGAGAAAGCTAAATTCTTGAGGGGGCCTTGCTCCCCCACCCAATAATCTTCCCAAAATAAAGTATTGGAACCATCACCAGGGTTCTGTTTGACGTGAAAGCTAGTTTCCTGCCAAAGGCCCTTAATGTTTCTCCAAAAAGGGGAAGTTGATTTCAATGGGCGTGTGTCCCCACCCAATCCATATTTCCCTCTCAAAATGCGAACCCAAAAGGCGTCTTGCTGTGAATGCAGCTGGAATATAAGTTTAGCAATGAAAGCTTTATTCTGGGTTTCCAAGTTCAAAAGCCCGCAGCCGCCATATTTCAATGGTTGACACATGTCTTTCCATTTGATCAAGTTAATACCTTGTGAGCCATCCGGTTTGCCCCAAATAAAGTTTCGAATTATCTTCTCAATTTCTTTGCAGCATGAGATCGGTAGGAGAATGGTCTGCATAGTGTAGAAAGGAATGGTGGTGAGTACGGATTTGGCTAATGTGATCCGTCCTGCCAGGGATAGAGAGTTTCTTTTCCAACCAGCAAGCTTGCCCTTGATTCTTTCGAGGATGTATTTGTAGGTGTTAGAAGAGGGGCGAGATGAGAGGAGAGGAACTCCCAAGTAGTGGCCTAAAGAATCGGTCTGCTGGAATCCAAGGAGAGTACTTAATGCAGATGTCCCCACTGTGGGAGTATTTTTAGAGAAGAGGACAACGATCTTGCTCTGATTAACTTTCTGCCCAGAGGCCTTGCTAAAGGTAGTCAGAATTTGCTTAATAACCTGTACCTGCTATGAATTTGCCTGACTAAAAACAATGAGATCATCAGCAAAAAATAAATGAGATAAAGGAACACCTCGCCGGCCCATTTTAATTGGCTTCCAATCCCCCTTACTGACGGCCTCTGTTATCATATGAGAAAGTCTTTCCATGCACAAGACAAAAATATAGGGTGATAAAGGATCACCTTGCCTAATTCCCCGTTGGGGCTTGAAAGTGGAAGAAGGCTTACCATTCCAAAACACTTGCATGGAGGAAGAAGTGAGGCATTGCATAATTAAATTAATCATAGGTTGTGGCAACCCAATGTCAAGCAGTGTATCTTCAATGAATTCCCATCTCAGTCTATCAAAAGCTTTTTCAAGGTCTATTTTGATGGCCATCCAACCACCCTTGCCGCGTTTGTGTTTCATGGAGTGAACAGCCTCCTGAGCAATAATGATGTTATCAAGAATACTACGCCCCTGGATGAAACTTGTTTGGTGATGGCTGACTAACGAGGGAAGAGCTTCTTTTAACCTGTTGGCTAGAACTTTGGTAACGGTCTTATATGCGACTGAGCAGAGGCTTATGGGTCTGAATTCAGTGATTCGGATTGGCCGGTCAATTTTGGGGATGGGAGCAATCAGCGTTTGGTTGAGGGAGGGATCAAGACGCTCGCCCCTCCAGAGGCCCTGGGCAAGGCTAATAAGGGAACTCCCAACAATACTCCACTGAGATTGGTAAAAGGCAGCATGGAGACCATCGGGGCCTGGAGCTTTAAAGGCCTTCATTTCAAATAGAGCTGATTTAACCTCATCGGCGGAAATGTCTCTAGCGAGGCCAACAAGGGTGGCTTGATTAAGGGTGGGGAAGGCACCCCGAATGGCTAGATGAGGAGCAACAGGTTCAGAGGAAGAAAATAATTCTTCAAAATACCTTGTAGCATGGCACTGGAGGTCAGCTTCGTCGTTAAGCCAAGTGCCATCATCATTCTGGAGTTGGGAGATACGATTCCTGCTCTTCCTGATTAAAGCTTTAGTTTGGTAGTAGGAGGTATTCCTGTCACCCAGACAAACCCAATCGGAGGACGATTTTTGAATCCAAAGAAGTTCCTCCTGAAAGCAAGTTTCCTCAAGGTCCTCTTGCAAAGAGCGCTCCAGGTTAAGGAGAAAAGGAGAGAACGGTTGAGTGTCCAGTTTTTTCTGAGTACCCTGGAGGCGGCGAAGAAGCTGACGTTTCTTCCTGCCAATGTGACCAAAAATATCTTTGTTCCAGGAATCAGCAGCCTGGGAGAAGGCTGAGATGTTAGCAGATATAGGGGCAGTCTGGTTCCAATGAGCCTTAACAAGAGCTTCAAAAGAAGGGTGCGTAAGCCAGCTAGCCAGAAACCTGAAATGCTGTGTGGAACTATTGCTGCCAGCCAAGTGACTGAGAACTGTGTGGATTGGGCTATGGTCAGACTTAGCTCGTGGCAAAGTAGAAACCAGGCAGTGGGGGAAGGTGGCGAGCCAAGACTGATTACAAAGAGCCCTGTCTAGGCGGGCTAGGGAGGTACCACGACGCCAGGTAAATCGGGGCCCATTAGAGCCCAGGTCAATAAGGCCCAAGTGATCAATGAAAGATGTAAAGGAGCGGCAACCCATATTTCTGTGATTGGAACAACCAAAACGCTCAGAGCTATTAGTAGTAGCATTGAAGTCACCCGATAACAGCCAGGGGGTAGTAGGATCAGGAGCAAACGGCTGTAGGTCTTGCCAGAGGAAACGGCGGTAGGTAGGATGGGGAAAACCATAGACCACCGTGAGGATGAAAGGAGGGGCATTGATGGAGTTGAGCCTAACCTCAGAGTGAATGAACTGGGAATGGTTGGCAATAACAGTGACCTGGACCGGGTCTCGCCATAAGAGCCAAATACCCCCTGAAAAACCATTAGCCTCCACTCTATGAGAGTTATGGAAGCCAAGACGCTGAATTACTCTGTCAGCACTAGTACCTGAAACTCTTGGTTCTAACAAAGCAACAATAATTGGCTTGTAAGTAGCAACATAAGATTTAAATATAGAGGGAAACTTCTTATCAGAAGCACCCTGGCAGTTCCACGTAAAGACAGACATAAATCATAAAGAAGGGGAAGAGGAATCAAAATTAACTCCCTCTAATAATTGATCGATATCTTCCCTCGTCATCTCCGAAGTCCTATCCCGAGCCAGATTCCTGATGGACTTGATTGAAGTATGATGGGAGGAGGCATTGGGCCTCGCATCAACATTAAGGATTTGGGACCCCTTTTCTTGAGGGAGTCCCAAAGGGGGAAAATGCTCCAAGCCGAGGGGAGGACATGAGGGGGTAGGTGGGGGCCTATGAGGAAGCCTGGGGTCCTCAATTCTGATGGCGGTGTGGCGGGAACTGAAAAGTGAAGTGGCATGGATGGTGGAATGGTGGGGCTGGGCGGCAGACGTGCTTGGCTCAACCTGTGCTTTTCCTTTAGGTCGCGGAGCATGGTCAGCATGAAATGGGGTTTTGGGCGCTTTGTTCTTCCTTTTCTCAGCAGCATTATCACAAGGAAGGATAGGTTGGTCAGGCTCAGGGCTCGGAATCCGATCCTCAATAGCCGCCTCCGTATCCTGCAAGACAGAGAAGCGAGAGGAGGTGGCAAGGATATCTTTTTTGCCTTCCTCCCTCCGACCAAGTCTATCAGGAATCCGTCGGCGCTGTGGAACTTGCATCCATTCACCAAATTCAAGAGCTCCCCTGTTATCCAAAGCAGACCCTTCCGATGGGCAAGCAGCGCCGGTCAGAGGACAAGCATCCGATAAATGCCCATACCTACCGCAATTAAAGCAAATTGAAGGTAAGCCTTCATATTCCACATATAATGTCTGGCCATCAACTTGGATTTTTGAGGTGAGTGGTTTTGTCAGGTCCAGGACCGTGGCAAACCTAGCAAATCAGGCTCGTTCCCCAGAATCAGTATTGAAGTCAACTTTTAGGATCTCACCAAAAACACTGCTAACAATGGAGCGGATCACCTTCTTATGGTAATAGCGAATAGGGAGTCTTGGAAGTCTAATCCACGCAACAATCTCACTAATCTTATGGTCTTGAGGGTTGAAAGATGGAGTCCATGGTTGAACCGAGAGATAATGCCCAAAAATGATCCATGGACCCCCATAGAGAGCATTGTGAAAGTCCAAATCATCTTTGAATTTGACAAGGAAGCAGTCATCATGAAGATCAGTAAGTTAGAATCTGCCCTTGGGCTTCCACATGGAGAGGATCCTGGAGCGAAGAGCACCGTACCCAATAGATCGACCCAGAAGTTTGACAACCACTGCAAGCCCCATACGTTTGTTGAGAGCATCCAAAATGTGAGGGGCAAAATCAACAGTAGGAATGTTGCCATTCAAACCAATTACATCGTCATCCTGGTTAAGAACTAAATCATCAGCATCATCCTCCAAGGGACCAAGGCCAGACCGGAGCTTGTCCTTGAAGGAGGGTTGGCCACACGGTTGTTCACCGCTGGGTTCAGTGGTAGGAGCAATGGGGTTGAGGGGAGGAGGGAGCTGGGTTTCAGGGACGAACTCAAAGCCATGGAGGGAATCTTGGGCGACGTGCTCAGCTTGGGTGGCTTGGGATGGCGGTGGGTCGGCTTGAGGTGGCGGCGGGTTGTGGTTGTTCAGAGGTTTTTGGTGAGCTTGAGGGAGATCTGAGGGAGAGTGGGGCTTGGTGGGAGGGGGGACGGTGAGAGGGTTGTCGGTGGGGTGAGATGGGTGAGGAGGGGAGGGGTTCAGTAAACTGACAGAGGAGGTGGAGGGCGGCGGAGTCATGGTGGAGGGCGGCGGAGTCAAGGCGGGCTCAGCTGATAGTGGGAAGGGAAGGGGGAAGGCTTTCACACCGGGAAGGGACGGTGGGGGCCTCACCGGCGAGAGCCGCTGGTGGCACGGCGGAGCGGCACGGCGGAGCGGCACGGCGGCTGTGGTGTGAGGAGGGGCACTAAGCTCGAGGTGGGGATGGGGTGGGTTTGCACAGTATCCTCTCTCTTTCTTCTTTCATTCTCGAAGTCACTTTTCTCATTTCATGCCTTTTTTCACCAACCTGTTATTGAGTATGTAATGGATCGTGTTAATGTTATCTCTAGTTCATATGGCCCTTATGTGGGCCCGTATCTCTAACCAACATAGCCCAAATTTAATTAATTTACCATAATGTTTTTAAAAAATTTTAAATCTTAATCTTTTTTCTTCTTTTATCAAATTGATGATGACAAAAGGATTGTATTCTAAAATATAACTTAAATAGTAACTACAGGTAAAAATCAAGAATAAATGTGCCTTCAAATACTTTAATCACCAAAATTTTTCAATTTATTGCTTGATTCTGAACATTCGTTTTTTCTTTGTAAAGCTTTTTTTCCTGCTCTTCAACTGTTAATTTTGTCGCCTTGATATGCAAATATGCATCCAAATAAAAGTCTAATTTAAAATTTTTTTATCGATAGAACTAGGTTTAGCAGGAAGAGTAAAGTTCCCTTACATTACCGGCCCGTACGCCATGCTAAGCGAATCTCTTGGCATGGCATGCTAATCCCCCAAAATTATACTGTTTTGGGGATTTGAGGAACATTCTTTTTTTTAACAATTCTTTTGAATTCAATTAATATTTTAGTGTTTCAAAATTAAATTTTATTGAATTCAATTTTATAAAATATTTGTTTAGTAGTTTACAATTGTGGTGGAAATGATCTAGACATGTGTAACACCCCAAATTTCTATGAGAATAAATAAGACAATATTTGAAATCTTGGGGTATTATTTAGTATTTAGGAAATTTTAGAAATAAATTTAGGAACTAAAACATATCTGAATAAATTATGTTGGGACTCAAAAAATTACCTATATTCTCTGAGGGTTCTTATCCTAACCCAATTAAACCCCACCCATTCATTTTATCTTCTCCTTGAATCCCTCTCCTCCATTCATTTACTTATTCATTTGTTATTAAATACCCATTTAATCCATCATCATCATCACAACTCATCACTATCACTCTCTCATTCCCGCCACTGCCACCCTCCCCCACCATCATCTTCAACACTTATTCTCTCCATCACTCTTGACTCTCCCTTCTCTCTTTCCATTCGACTCCCTCTTTCTTCGAGCTTCTTCATTTTCTTCTCCTCCTTGTGGCCGATTTGAGTTAGTTGGGGAGGGAATCAACTCAGATTATTAGTTTCCCCAAACCCATACTTCATCCTCACAATCTCCTTTCTTCTCTCCTAGCTACAAATGGCATCCTACAGTGACTAAGGATGGCAAGGACACACACTCGGAAGTTGGGTTAGCCTTAGGTGAGTTTCTTTTCCTCTTTTCTTCTCACTTCCGTCAATTCAAGCGAGGTTTTGGGGAAGGGCTCTGTTTAATTCGAAATTATACACTGTTACTCTAATTAACTTGGATTTCAAGCATAAGAGAAGTGTAATAGAGTTAGTTCTTGATGATGCATGTTTGGGATGCTTTTCAAAGCTTCGGTTTTGCTATTTCTTTGGCTACCCTGTTATCCTAATTCCTATACTTATTAATTCAGTAGAAAACGGCTTATTGGCTTAAGAAAAAAGAAGACGGCTTCTCTCTGCTTTCCCTGTTCATTTAAGCCGATGTACGGTGTCTCCTTTTTTTTCCTTCAACTGATTACAGCTGTCTCTCCCATCTCCCCTCATCTCCATCTGAGGTAGGTTTTATCTCTTCTTCATTCAAATTTCAATCCTCTTTCCCTTCTTCACTGACGCCTTCTCTCTCTCTCTCTCATTTGATATGCAATCCATCTCTTCCACATCATCAGAGAAACGGGCGATCAATTTTGCAATCAAGCTCCATTGCATGCATTCCGATTGAAGATTTGGGGAGAAATTTTTGCGAATAGGAGGGGGCAATTTCCGATTTGATATATGTATGTCTTCACAGTCTAACTTTATCAACTTATATCAATATTTTCCGAATCCGTGGGTGCCATCTTTCTTTAATTCTAAAATGTTATTTGGGAAATGGGTTTTTGGTAGTAATGGTGTTTGGGCAGTGGGGATTTTTTTAATTGAATTGTGGGGTTTGATAATTATTTTGTGTTGAATGGCAGCGAAGATGAGCATCGTTCTAAAGATTCAGAAACTGAGCAGCGAAGAAGGAGCAAAATAAATGAAAGGTAAGCTAAATTAGTGAGCTTTGCTTTGTCAATGCCTTTTTTTGTGTTCATAATTTAATAGTCACTGATTTTGACTTGTACATTTGTTAAGATAGGCTTTTTGGTTTGTGTATTAGTAATTATCTTTTTGGTTTTGTTTCATTTTTTCTTTTGGGGTTATTAGCTGCTGCTTGTGGTTGTGAGTGCAAACGTATATTACAACTTGATCCCTATTTGATTAATTGATACATTTTTTCAATAGAACATCAGTGGATAACACAACCTCTTGAAATACAATTCTCTTAGCATTTGCCAAAGGAGGCAACATGGACACTGCACACCATGTGTTTGATGAAATTCCTGAACATGATGTTGTTTCCTAGCCTATCATGATGGTGGCTTATAACCCGATGAGTATTTTTATAATGCAATTCATCTTTTTTTGGATGTGGCTTCAACCTGAATTTTGGCCATTCAGCTTTTTTGTAATGCAAAGGGGAATTGACGGCTGCTTATAGATTTCTACACAAAGAAAAGGACATGGAGCAAGGTTTCCCACGCTTACCATAGGTAATAAATTCATTATTTACAAATTGGTATATTATAGACTTCAAATCTGGTGTGTTATTTTGTCCTCTTGGTGATTGTTAACTTCTCATCATTATCCCAATATGAATGGTCCTTTCTATTTTACTCTATCTGGACTTGCATATTCACTCATCATTCTGTTCATTTTGTAAAGCAGCGTTTGAATTTCAAGGAAGAGAAAAACACTGCATGTGATCTCTGTGAACTTGTGCGTAAAATGGTAAGGCTTCCAAATAGTATTTTTCAAATGGCAGCAATAATATTAATTGAGATATATTATACATAGCTCAGGCCTCAGTTTCAAAAGCTTGCTTTGGCATTCTTATGGTCATTATTACTAAGTGAGTGAATTTTTATTTCTATTTTTGCAGGGGGCTCAAGTACTATCGCCTCTTTCATATTCTATCTCTCAATTTGGCATACTCTCAGACATATAGCTTCAGATATTTTAAGGAACCATTGGGATCTGTTAGCGTCGTCGTTTATGATCGAACTGTAAGTGCAATATTTTATAATAGTTTATTAATTTTAGTTGATGTGAATATTATTTTCCATTTGTGACTCTGTTATTGTTTGTTTGGTTCAGGGTTCTAGGACTTTGGTTTCTTTAGAAGATAATGCATCTATTTTGGCGCATGGTGGTGGCCTGATTGAAGGAATGTGTTATAGAGCTACTAAATTTGTGGTTAGGCGTCGTGGAAAGGGTACGGTTTTCATGGCCAATACCATATTCTTTTCTTTAAGACAACTGTGGTTGAGAGGGCTTGGGAACTTTTGCCAGCACATGCATTCAACTTAATGCTGTATCTGAATTTGCTAATGGATATCCACTGGATCTTGGGCTGGTAGGTTATATCTGCAGGGCTGTTTAATCTTATTTTGCTTTGATTTGTTGCATTCATATGTATGTATAACATGTTTTGTGGTCTTCAAAATATTGTGTAGATGTTTGTGGTTCACTGGTTACTATGTATGAGGGTGGCGTTGAAGATGTTGATGGTGTGTATGGAAGAACCTTGTGCATTAAATTGCAAGACAAAACTCTACATGAGTTCTGGTATGTGCATTGTTTTATGGCTTTTCATGTTTTTCCTGCCGTTTATAGTGATAATTATTTCAATGGGATTAGTGTGGTTCCTTATTGCATTTTTTGAAGGAGATGGACTATGGTTGATTTCTATGCTTTTTCAGGGGAAATGAGCTTGTGTCATGTTACTTGCATGGTCAAGTTGCTGCTGAAACAATGAGGGCTGCTGAGTGTTTAACTGAGCCTGAAAGGATGTTTGTTATTATACAATATGCTCGGCCTTCCCTTTCTCAAGTTGGAGGTAGCCTTGTGTTGTTCATTTATTTGCCTTTTTATTTTCCCCTGCCTCAACAGTGGTTGTGTTATGTGTATGTTGGTTAGGCAACCCTGTTTTGTCCTCTTTTTGTGATGCTACTCGGGTGTTATTTGATCCCATGTACCCTGAGGTCCTCCGGCAGAGATCAGAGATGCTTGGGGAAGATTTTGGTTTAGGGTCGCGCCTGGATTCACCAGAATCTATTGCTTGATGAGAGAGTTGATGTTAAGGCTCCTTGAGAAGGGTGTGGACTTGCTGAGATGCTTTTGTGCTTGGTTGATGCTTATGAACTTTGCTTTTATTATGGCCTTGTAATGTTGTTATTTTTGCTTCTTATTTGCTGTAGTGCTGTCAATTCTCCCTTTGTTTTGGTGTTTTTTGTTTAGACCGTGTTCTTTTTTGTTTATCCTAGACTGCTATCTATGTTTCAGGCCTAATTTTTAGAGTTGTTGTGTGATATGTGCTGCAAGTCCTATCAATCACTCCTAAATTGTCCTTTGAAGGCTAATGATTTCATTTAGTCGTCAAAATTTGAATTTTAAACTAGTCTTTTGCTTTTGTTGTTATATTTTTGGTGATTCATAACAATTATCGAGAGTTGTAACCCTTTTTTGGTCCAGCAGAACAAAGATGCTCTTTCCACTCTTTTTTTAATACATATTTCAGTTTAAAATTATTATTCAGGTCCACTTTATCAATTTTATATTATCCTATTATCTTACTGTTCTAATTCCACATATTTGATGCTAAAAATGTTGAAAAAGTTTACTGATTTGTTCTTTTGTTATGTTTTAGACAACTAACAAATCTGAAATAGCTATTTTATTCTTTCCAATGGTTTAAGGGAGCGGCATTTATCATAACATGTGAACTTGTAAAATTACAAACAATGCATGGCTGGATGTATAAGGGATGTCCAAAATGTGCATCTAAACCTACAGTTGAAGATTCAGTGGTTGTGTGGTGGCTGCAAGAAGAAGCTTGACTATATTGAACCCAAGTATGTGAAGTGATTGATGTTCTTTGGCTGATATGCTGATGTATTGTATGATTTTAATTGTGGCTTTCCTGTGGTATTATTTCAGAATGAAGGTTCATTATATTATTAGAGATGATAGTGGATCATCTTCTATTGTGTTTTGGGATAGACTTGCAAGTCAGCTCTTTGGAAAATCTGCCACAGAAATGAAATTAAAGCTGGATGAGGCAAGACATTTAATCCAAGTCATTTGTGCATTTAAATATAGTGTAACTGTCATTCTAATTATTGAATTATTAATTTGATGCAGGAGGATAGGAGTTATGATTTCCCTGATGAATTAGATGATGTTGTTGGGAAGAGGATTGTTTTAACCCTGAAACTCAATGAATATAACAAAAAAACCCTAATTCTAGCATAAGTGTTGTCAGTTTTAGTATATGTCAAAATTTGATTGACAAGTTTGATGCTATTGAGGATTAGGTATACCAGCCTATATTTCATTGAAAGAATTTAAGTTTTTTTACTCATATTCAGTTGTGTTAATTAATTTCTAGATTCTGATTTCTATGGTTTAAAATGTAGGTTAAACCTATTGTTGACTTAAGTGATCAGGTATTGTGTTTTAGTTTCTTTGGTTGAATATGTCATATTCATTAAAATATTCAGCTCATTCTTATTATTCATGTTCATGTTTGATTGGCAGCCTGACTCTGATTTGGTTGCTGAGTGTTCTGGTGGAACTTATAGGGGAGTTGGAGTCAAGCGCACTACTCCTTCATTCATGGGATCTAATTCTGATGCTGCATGTATTGTGGAAAGTAATGTCATTAACTTGGAATCTGGAAAGGAAAATGAGGACATTGAGGCTGCAGCAACATCATTTGAATCTGAAATAGTAGGTGAAATAGCTAAGGGTAAAGGAAAAAAGCACCTTCTGAAGGATGATTCTGAACCTTTAAAGGAAATTCAGAATATCAATAGCCCTGTCCAGAAACTCTTGAAGAGTATTAAGCAAGAGAAAATCTGATTTTCTAACTGAAGTGTTTGTGATGGTTTAGGTTGTTTCTGTGCTTCGCATGGTTATGTCTAAGTCTGTAAAATAGGTTATTTCTATATGTTATGTTGTGGTTTTATGTAAGTTTAAGACTATCCTTTTGATATAATGTGTAATGGAGGACAAACCATTGGTAGGAAGTTCTTTGGTTTGTCTTGTATTACCTATGTATGGAAGTATAAGTTTATGTTATTAGGTTTGAAATATGAAGCATATTAATATGTTAGGGTGACTATGTTTTATGATGATGTAAAATATTAATGAAGCATATATATTTTTAGTAATTTGTAGTTGTTATTATTATTTTTGTATTTATTTCATTAATTTGTTTTGATTAAAATCCATATCAATCACTATAATTAATATTTCACTTTTAATTGGTTACTTGTACAAAGCAAATGGAAACAATGGCGGATATTACCTTCAAGTTTTATGGTAAAGTTACTAATTTCCAGGGAAAAAAATTGTGTGTTATTGATTTACTAAAATAGTAAATTTTAAGTGAAATTAGTGGTAACCATATCAAATTAATTAAATATGAATGTATAAATTGAAGTCATGTTAACATAAAATATGAATGACATTCATAAATATGAATGTATTAAATTGAAGTCATGTGATGTCCTTTATTTAGGTTCATTATACTGTAATTATGCTAATTTACTCTATAATTTATCAATTGTGTAGTGTTTTGGTTTAGATATAACTTGAATGATTACACTGATATAGGTGAAGGAAAAAATTAACAATGTTAACCTTTTATACTTAATTTCCTTATCATATATTTTTTATATATTTTTTGATCATTGTCTCAAACTTATAAATATAGCAAAATTATATGTTTTGGTTGTTTTCATATATTTTTCTATTAATGTTTTTATGATGCCCACAAAATTATAACTATGACTTATATGAAGTACTCCCTCCGGTCCTAAATATAGGACCTAGATAGAGAATTTATTTTGGATCTAAATATAAGACCTAGATAGATTTTTGGTCACTTTTTTTCCTAAATTACTCTTCTTCTTCCTAACACCTCCTTAATAACAAATAAACACAATAAAAAGTTAAAAATTGAAACTTTTGCACCTCATTATATCACATGTGCATCAATTCACTTTTTTCATATCCCAATAATTTTAAGTAATCTTATTATTTTTCCTAAATTACCCCTATTATTATTTCCTCAAATATTATTAATTTCATAACACATACTCCCTCCGGTCATAAATATAGGACATAGATAGAGACTTCATTTTGATCAGATCAGATGAATTTTCAAGGAACATGGGAACAACATCCACAACTGCTGAGCTGGCCTACAAAGTTTAAATCAGAACCTCAGATGAGACATTGATAGATATCAGCTCTCTAACAAACATGATTCTAGCTATAATGAAAATTATATTATAATCTACATAATTTGATGTCCAACATATAACCGCATATTTAGATTTATTGACCGCATAAATGTTGTGTTTATCTTGAAATTGGGCTGCATCAGTTGTGAAAGCTAATTCAGTTCTCACTTTAGTACCTCATATCCCCAAAACCCCATCTGTCTACCAAAACTCATCATTAATCCTTGTAGAATCTGTTTCCCTTTGCTCAAAATTCACAACATTTATCTAACTCCAAATTATCCAACATCACATATGCCATTTGATATTAATCAAACATTGTCTCTTCTATCTATCACATAGCCCTTGTCCTCGGACATAATGTTTCACAACCCTCATTGTATCTCAACAGTTCATATTTTGCAATCATACTGTATTTTTTTATTTGTTGGTACAAGGAGCAGTAGAGACTATGTTAAATGTAAACTAAGTTAAATGAAAAATGATCAATCAGCAAAATAGCAATAAAAAAACCTCAACTGATCAAATAAGACCACCACCACCAGCAGCAAACACAACATTTATGCACTCAATAAATTCATAATACGATGAAGCAGGGGACAAGTTACATGATATCACACCACTTGACATGTTACAAGAAAAGAGAAAGTGCATTGATCATCCACAATCTAAGCTAAGAAATTCATTGTTCAGGACAACATAACCCTTTGAAACTGACAGGGAACAATTAGTGTCTTTCCTCTATCCAAAAAATGATTGAATTAACTTTGGCTTCTCCTAGAACAGGGGAGCTTTTCCAGCTAAGTTTCATCTATGAAATCAATGTCTAAGACATACACCAAAAGTTACAACTGGTGGCAACAATGAAGCTCTAAATCAATTAACGATCTGCTATACACACACATTTTTTTGTAGGTAACACATAGCAGAAACAATATAATTGCTGGAGTATATTGAACTTAACAAAATTGTTAAAAGACTTTGAAGTGTAAAAATTCGTTTTAGTATTCTTGCTGGCGCGTATTGTATTTGTATACTGATAAGTATTGACGCATCCAATGATATGATCGATTAATCAAACAACCAGTCGAATATAAGCTGATAATTAAAACAATAAAAATAAAATCGGATACTAAAACTTGAAAGGAATGAAAAATGTAGCACACGCATAATTATAGTATTCCAAGTCCGATTTGTGTTCTTCTTGAATAAAAATGGAATCAATAATCCTAACCTGATAAAAGATACTCAATGAAGGTGAATTTCACAGTGATAGAGATGCAAGAAGATCTGTATAATTTGTTTCTATTGGAAGAAGGAAGGAAGCGATTTCAGAAATCAATCTCTCAATCGTTGAAGTTGAAATCGAACTCGTTGAAGTGGAAATCGAACTCGTTGAAGAAGGAAGAAGTTGATGTCTCGCGATGGATGAAAATGAAGCAAGTTGATCTCTCGCGATGGATGAAAATGAAGCTCGAGGGAAATTTTGAGAGAGGAAGGGCAATGAAGTAATTAAACTAATTCATGAGGGGTATTATTGGAAAGAAATCTAAAATTAAGCCTTCCTTAATCTCCCCAAAAAAAGCTATCTAGGTCCTATATTTAGGACCGGAGGGAGTATTACTTGACTAACACTGATCAATATTTATATGTATTAAATGTTGATAATTCTTTTCACTTTGAATATAAGTTTATTTTGTGAATATGATTAAGTTTCTTAATATTTATTTACTTCCTAATTTATATTAAAATTTTCTTTTAAAAAACCTTATACTAAATATTTGGTTTTGAATTCCCTATGCCTTTTATACTTAAATAGTTTATACATTATTAGGAAGAAAATACCCGGTTTTATTCTCCCAAAATGAATCTAAATTATGTTATATTTATGTACATAGATTCTTTTTGGGAAGAAAAGATTAAAAAGTTAATCACAAATATTCATTATTATAATCCAATAATATTTCTGGAAAGTGTTTACAGTATTGAATTTCTGAACTTCTGGAAAGTGTTTACAGTACTGAATTTCTGAACAATTTGACATTTTCTGGTATTCCTCCACATAAGTTGACACTAAAAATTGGTACTCCAATAATGTTATTGTGCAACATTGATCAAGGATCTGGTTTGTGCAATGGAACTCGACTTCGTGTCACTCATCTTTCGCAGACAGTGATTGGAGCTGTTACACTCAATGACACTAAACCAAATCAAAAGGTTTTGCTCCATCGAGTTAACATGAATCCTTCAGAAACACGTTGGCCTTTTCAAATGCAACGGCGTCAATTTCCAGTAATTGTTTCATTTGCTATGACTATCAATAAAAGTCAAGGTCAATCATTGAAACAAGTTGGCCTCTATCTGCCTAAGCCAGTGTTTACTCATGGGCAACTATATGTTGCTCTATCTCGAGTTAAGAGTGTTGATGGTCTCAAGATCTTAATTCCCACTACTGATCAAACCCGGTCAACAACAACACTCAATATTGTGTATCCTGAAATATTTAGAAATGTTTATAGCTGACTTTGTTGTTGGGCTTCTTTGTAAATTAATTGATGTATAAAACTTGAATGTAGACTTAAATACTAATATTGACTCAATCCTTTTGTTTATATTGTTTATTTATTTTAGTTTCCCACCTTTATTTTTGTTGCCACCGCTTTTATAATTTTTCTATGTTTGCTTGAATCTAACTCCCCCGGGCAGCGCCCGGGGAAATGCAATCTAGTTGGTTAGGTAGTGGTAAGGAAGTGTTTATTGATTTTTCAGATTTCAGCATGAGTTTTTATAACTCTGATTCTGATTTTTATTCCTGAAATTGTTGAAGATGTGAGCTAATAGTGGAGTATTGATATCCATGTGTTGATGAGTAGAAATTTTGATTATTTTCTTGTGTGTGGTTCTTTGGTTTTATTCTTGAAATGCGTGGCTGTCACCCAAGAGGGGGGGTGAATTGGGTGAGGGAATAAAAACTTTATTTCTTTTCGAAAGACTGCTTGTGCTTGGTGATGATGTTACTGAGTAATGGTATGCACAAGTCAGTATGTTATGTGATGCAAAAATAGAATGTTTAAATGTAAGTTTATGCACACATAAATTTATCCTGGTTCGGTCACCCAGACCTACATCCAGTCCCCAGGCTCCACCTGAGATTTTCAATCCACTATTCTTGTTTAAACCAGGCACAAGAGAAGCCTTTACACTTTAGGTTTTACGAGCACGGGTTCACCTAACAACCCACAGGTTTTACAACGGGTTCACCTGCAAACCTTACAAATGCAAGTTTTACGGGCTAACTTGCAACCTATGGAGATTTAGAAAACTTCTAAATGCTCCCCCTTACAAAATGTAAGATTACAATTATGTTCACTCTATGAACTGATTGTGCTAAACACTTAAGCTCGAATGACTCTCTCTAAGAGTAGATGATGTTACTCACTTAAGCACAAAAGACTCACTCTCTAAGAATATTACATATCTAAGTCCGAGAGTAGAAGATGAGAGGAATGTAGAATAGTGTTTCAGACAATAAGCTCTGTTCTCTCTCTCTTTTTCAAGCCCCCCCTTCAGAAATGAAGAACATCCCTTTTATACCAGTCTCTGAATATCTAGCCGTTGGAGAGGCAATAAGATCGTTTGATTATAGACGTTGGGGCCTTGTTTACGTTGTCCTCATTAATGCACAGCAGGGTTGACTTTGCTTTGTCTGAAAAGGTGCTCTGACCATGCTGTTCTGTCAACACTGTTCTGACAATACTATTCTGACAAAAGTCGTTCTGACATCTGAACACTTTGTACGGTCCGACTCTTGCTTGCTGTCAGAGAGGACTTCGTTCCTCAAGCATAAGTCCAGGATGTTAAGAGACTTACTATCGGAAGCTCTCTTGCTATCTGAAGCTCGTGGACTCTAACATTTTGCTTGCTATCACATAGAGGAACTTTGTCTTCCAAGCACTTGTCCATGAATGATAAGAGTGCTTCGCTATTGGATCCTCTCTTGCTATCAGAAGCTCTCTTATGGACTCTGACTCTTGTGGGCAGTATGAGCTTTGACACCTTGAGTGAATCTTCAGATTATGTTCTCATACTCCTCATGCTTGGTAGGTAACAATGTTGTTTGAATATGTCTGTTATCCTCTTGTTACCGTTGGAAGGAACATCTTCTTAAATGCTTCAGCAGGGTTGACTTGCTTTATCTCTGAAAAGTAGTCCTGACACCTCTGCTCTGTTAAAAGCATTCTGACACTGCATCTCTTTGAACGTTCAGACATTCTGATTGCTTGCGGAAGCAACTTCTCATCCGGAAGCAACCTTACTGAGTGTGCTGCACTTGAACGTTAGTTTAGCAATATAATCATATAGTCTCATGCAGTGGGTGATCCTAAGTCTAAGGTGTATCCGGAAGCACTTCTACATCCGGAAGTAAATTCACTTGATGAGGGATTTAGTTCACCATGACTTGCTCTCGCTTAGTCTATTTCATTCCACCACTCAGCGCTAGTCACTGAGCTATCGGAAGCACTTTTACTTGACGTGGTGAATTCACTGACGCTTAGGGTGAAATCTATTCTATCAGTCTGCGCCAGTCAAGATCTAACAGGAAGCAACTTCACTTGATGTTGCATTTCCGCTGACGCTCGGGGTTATATCTAGTCTATCAACCTGCGCCAGTCTAAATCTAATAGGAAGTGCTTTCACTCGGCGAAGTAGACTTACTGACGCTTGGGGTAATAACTATTCTATTGCTCTGCGCCAGTCTAAGTCTAACAGGAAGCGCTTTCACTTGGGGAAGTAGACTCACTGACGCTTGGGGTAATATCTATTCTGTCGCTCTGCGCCAGTCTAATTCTAACAGGAAGCGCTTTCACTTGGGGAAGTAGACTCACTGTCGCTTGGAGTAATATCTATTCTATCGCTCTGCGCCAGTCTAAGTTTAACATGAAGCAACTTCACTTCCGGTTGAATCATAGCTTAGTCTTAGGTTTTGTATAGCTAATGCTCATGGACTGAGTTAATTCCCTAGTGAGTTACTCGCTGCCGCTGGGGGATAAATCATTCATCCGCGTGCGCGAGTCCTAGTCTATCCGGAAGTGATTCCGCATCCGGTTGTGACTTAACTTAGGATTCTAACCATGTCATCTAATCCTTCCTAAGTGTTGATTATGTTCTCTTAAGTACTAGACCATATCACACCTTAGTCACCATCAAAACTTAAGATTCTAACATTCTCCCCCTTTTTGATGATGACAAACCCATAGATGACTAGAGAACATAATTAAACTTAGATCACTCCCAGAGCTATATTTCTTTCCCCAGTTCTCTTTCCAGATATAGACATCTTATCTTATCTCTCAGCTCTAGACATCTTATATCTCATCTCTCTCCCCCTTTTGGCTTCATCAAAATTCAACAAGTGCAAGCTAGCCTTATGGATGGGGATACTTCTATCGTTCTCCTAGGAATGAGCTTTCTACCTAATATTTTCTCCCTATGTATTTGTTCTAGATTATTCAATACAACGTACGAGAATTAACAAGGAACAACAATAATGATTCATTATCCTAAATGATTGTATTCCCCCTAAACATTATGTAGGATAGCTAAACAGTGTGAGACAAAAAGAAAATATTGATTCAGTATTCTAAGTGAGTTTACTCTCCCTAACCATTATGCAAGATAACAGAACATGTTTTGCAAGGATTAAGACTAGATCAAAACATACAAAAACAGTTCTCTTTTTGAAGGTGAAAATTCTTTTCAAATATAGAAGACATCAAAAGTAATTTTGACCCTCTCGAAATGATTATCATGATATCAAAATAATTTTGGTGCGTTTAAAATGATGATTATGATATCAAATGAAAATTTGTGATTTTAAATTCGTGATACCAAATGAACTGAAACCAAATCAAATGAATTTTGTGAGTTCAAAATGCCAAAAGTAATTTCCAAACAAATTGCATCACAGCATCTCAAGAGTTTATTATCGATGACAGCATGTAACTCTCTACTTTCAAGGGATCATTATCAAGTAATGTCCATCTACTTCTCTTTCTATATTAAGATTAATCATCACAAGATCAAGAAAAGAAGCATATAAGAGAGGTATGTTATCAATTACTTTCCAGCGTGTCATATAAATGATACAGATGTGTGAGCTGTGATGATTGGCTAAGACAGTGAATGATTTTGAAGTCAATGCAGATTGAAAAAAAATATCCTAAATTGACACCCTTACCAATGCCATGTATGCATCATATATAAGAGATGGTAAGGTGTAAATGTTACCACAGATGGGGAATCCTCATACTCTATTAGACTCATGAATCTGAATCATGCGCAGATGAGCATGCTTCCTGACATCTTCAAGAGGTGTGCTATCTCAAGTGGAAACCCCTAGCGCAAGTGCTTTGATGATTCGCTTCGGCAAGCTGAGCTACAACCACAAGCAGACATGACTGGGCAGTCACTCTACTCTTCCCATGGTTCAATAGTTGGCCTGCTATCGAAGACGCTGATTGTTGCGAAAGCAACCTTGCTCAGACTTGATGATTGGTCCTGCATGTGCTTGAGGAAGCAAGCACTTCCTGATGGTCAGTGAAAGAACTTAAGATTTAACATTGGAGACCATACTCAGGACATTCAAGTCAATCTGTGTTAATCAGCACAAGTTAATAATTTTAAGAAATCATGCTTGCTAATTTGGTTTTAAGAAAATATGAGCAATGATTATGTGAGAACTAATTTTGAAATTGTCTACACGTTCACATAGTTTCACTATCAAGACATGAACTCCATTTATACTCTCATAGATAAATATCAATGTGATAGTATAGCGAGTATCAAACAGGTGGCATATTTTCAGAGTTTCGTAAGCAAGTATAGTTCAATAAATATGCCTCAAGGATGTTCATGTTAGATCATGAAGACATGTGAATTATTAACACAATGAAATTTTGAGAAATCTTCGTCCTCACAAAATAGTTTGATTTCAAGACTAAATCCGGTTTACAAAAACAACCAAATTTCAGCATGTGATTACGAGAATAATTTCCAAATTTTAGCTCAAGTTCTTCTAGATATGGTCAGTGTGATCTCATTGTTCTTAGGATATCAACAAGCTCGAAATTAATACAGATTATAGCATGCTTGTGATACTATGCCATGTTTTACAGATCTAGCAGAGTTTAATTCAAGGCATTTCCTAAGATTTCTAATGCATGTCAGACAAGAGAGAGACTATCCATTAAATTTCACAACAGAATATGTAAGGGATAGAAATGCTCATGTGTATTGGCGAGAGTTTCTCAGGTTTAGTATAGCCATTCCACACATCTTGATAAGAGGCATTTTCGTTGCCATTCTCTCTTGGTCATTCTCATTGTTCAAGCTTCAATAATCTGTGTCAACATTCTTAAACCACAAACTTGAATCGAGATCATTAGTAGATTGAGAACTTAAGATGTAATTAAGAGGGATGTATTGTTCTCGAACCCATAGCTGCTTATGCATTGAAAAACTTGATGCAAGAGATACCATATGAAATGGAAAATCAGAAATAACTTTTGAATGCTATCATGAGGAATGGTTGTCATGTAAGTTTAAAGAGGATCGGAATCTGTTTTGAAAGTTTGCATTTCAAAAAAGGATCTTTCAAAAATCAAGGTGAATGTATAAACTATTTTCTTTTATGAGAGGCGCCCAAAAAAAAATTGCTAAGCATATATGAGTAAAACGATTTAGACACCATATGAAAAACTCTGAAGAAGGTTTTTAGTTTGTGTCAAAATTCTGAAACTAGTTCTGAATCTTCTTAACAATGTCAGAAATCTTGGAACACAATGATTCAGCATGCACAAATTTAGTAGGTTTTGAAGAAGGTTCAGTTTCAAAGTGTCAGACTTCTTGAATCTGTAAAATCAGTATGCATTATATCAGAAAATGAATTTGATATGATAGGATCATTTTTACAGAACATAAGGTCATCACAGATAAGGGAAATCATATCAATTTCAGAGAAATAAAATCTGTTAAGCTCATCATGCATTTACTACCCAAAAGATTATTCAAGTAAAGAGGAGGGTAAGAATGATATCACCATAGCTCCATTCGCATCAAGCAGTAGCTCGCTTGATTTTGGTTGACAATGCAAGGATTCTATTTTCAGAGCAGCACCAAAATCTATGCGTGACGAATGCTTATCAAGACTTGACTAATTGTTCAGATGAGGTACAGTCCTGAGTCTTGTTGAGGCTAATAGGATGAATTGGAGCTGGTGCAGAGGGATGAATTCACTTGGTGATCACTACTACTCGCATCTCTCGCCTCTTGAACCCATACTTCTTACACAGCTCTTCACTCAGATTAGGTGCTGGCGCAGAGAGAGACACAGGTTCAGCAGAGGGTATCTCCGCAGGTAGATCACTCAGTGCTATCTCAAGCTTGCCTCTGTGCCAGCAGACTGTTGGGGGCACATGAATCAGATGGCTTCCCCAAGGGCGAGCCTTCCTGCTTGGGCAATCCGCTTCATTTCAATTTCCCTTCTGAGGGCAGCAGTGACATCCTGGTCAAGTCCGAGGGGTGGCTATCTTAGCCTATCTCTCTCTGATTTTGCTCATGTTCCTTGTTCATTTTAGCCCATAACTCATCTTCACCCTTGTCTTGCTGAACCTCCGGATTGCCTTTCCTACAAAATATCAGATAGTTCCTTCCTTTTGTATCCAAGTCTGGATCTGAAGGTCAGTTTGTAGGCTATATGTAATTCACATGCACTTAGAGATTACTTGCTATGTGTATGGCATGGTGAATCTATCATGACTATATGCACAAGGATATACAAGGTTTTTTATCAAGATAGTCATGGATCTCATGTAGATTATGAACATTACTTATTTCTTTAAGCTTTCTTCAATGATGAATATAATGTTCACATCTTAGGATGCTTAATGTAAAATCTCAATAAGTCCATCTAATATTAGCATAGGAGATTTTACTATCAAATGCTTCGTTGCTAAGTGATCCCTTGCTTACCCAAGGAGATCTTCTATACTTATCCTTGGTTCGAAGCACTTTCTTCTGAGAGGTAGGATTCAAGAGCCTTTTCAATGATGATCGAGGAATCCACTCTCTCTTGTTCTTCTCAGGATAGTTGAATGGAACTTTGTGATAGCTCATCCTTGAGACAGAACCATTGTCCCTTGTGGTGGCCGACAGCTTCTTATGATTGTACCAGTGGGTTTCAGCAGTTGCATCACCACGAGTTCTCTTCTTTGGGATGAGAGGAACTCTTGATCTATCCTGCACAAGTAAGGCACTAGGAGGATGTTTTGGTACCCATTTGTACTTGGGTCCTACATGGTTAGCACTGGACCTTACTTGTCCTTTAGGAATCCATACAAACTTATTTCTCACATTTGTATTTCTTCTAAGACTGCATGTGTGAGAAATATGTCCTAATCTACCACAATAATGACAGATAATGGAATGATAATCAAAATGAGATTTTCTATCATTATCATGATTAGTTTCTTTTAGAAAAGCTTTTTGTTCCTTTGAAATCTCAGTTTCTTTTGAAGGCTTTTCTTTTTCCTTCAACACGTGTTTACAATCAAAACATTTTTCAAGACATGTTGAAGTTTTCTCTGCCGATCGTGGGCTAACTATCGGAACAACTAGTTCTTTAAGAGAAACCTTGGAAACTTTGGACGTAGAAGAAGAAATTAGTTTTTCAGGTTTCCTATCCTTTTCTTTTAAGCCTAGAAGTTCTTTTGCAAGTTTACAATATTCGGTATATAACTCATTGTATGCATCTTGCAATTCAGAGAGTTCAAGTTCAGATTCAGATACCTCACTTTCTGAATCTTCTAGGCAGAAATGGATACTCTCTTTACTGAAGCCTGCTTCCTCAATATCGGCTTCCAGAAGCTCATCAGTAGATGATCCACAAAGAGCACGAGTTGAGCTTGGGACAGCTGTGCTTTCAAGAGATGGGTTAGAAGCATATATCACATCAAGAGTATTCCAAATATCTTTAGCACTAGAGCAATGTTTGATTTTCTGGAAATCCTTTTCAGTTAAGCCTTTGTATAAAATTTGCATTGCTCTAATGTTTAAGGAAAACAAATTTTTCTCCTTTTCAGTCCAGTTTCCTCTTGGTTTGAAATCAAAATCATTTTCAAAAATATCCCACATTTTCAAACTAGTGGATTTTATAAAACTTTCCATTCTTGCTTTCCACCAACAAAAATCAATATTTTCTAACACTGGTGGAATGGTATGATCAAGGCCTTTGGAAAACATTTTAACCCAAATCAGCCAAGGTCTTTACACTTGAGATCGTTGGATCCTTTAAACAAGTGACCTGCTCTGATACCAAATGAAATGCGTGGCTGTCACCCAAGAGGGGGGGTGAATTGGGTGAGGGAATAAAAACTTTATTTCTTTTCGAAAGACTGCTTGTGCTTGGTGATGATGTTACTGAGTAATGGTATGCACAAGTCAGTATGTTATGTGATGCAAAAATAGAATGTTTAAATGTAAGTTTATGCACACATAAATTTATCCTGGTTCGGTCACCCAGACCTACATCCAGTCCCCAGGCTCCACCTGAGATTTTCAATCCACTATTCTTGTTTAAACCAGGCACAAGAGAAGCCTTTACACTTTAGGTTTTACGAGCACGGGTTCACCTAACAACCCACAGGTTTTACAACGGGTTCACCTGCAAACCTTACAAATGCAAGTTTTACGGGCTAACTTGCAACCTATGGAGATTTAGAAAACTTCTAAATGCTCCCCCTTACAAAATGTAAGATTACAATTATGTTCACTCTATGAACTGATTGTGCTAAACACTTAAGCTCGAATGACTCTCTCTAAGAGTAGATGATGTTACTCACTTAAGCACAAAAGACTCACTCTCTAAGAATATTACATATCTAAGTCCGAGAGTAGAAGATGAGAGGAATGTAGAATAGTGTTTCAGACAATAAGCTCTGTTCTCTCTCTCTTTTTCAAGCCCCCCCTTCAGAAATGAAGAACATCCCTTTTATACCAGTCTCTGAATATCTAGCCGTTGGAGAGGCAATAAGATCGTTTGATTATAGACGTTGGGGCCTTGTTTACGTTGTCCTCATTAATGCACAGCAGGGTTGACTTTGCTTTGTCTGAAAAGGTGCTCTGACCATGCTGTTCTGTCAACACTGTTCTGACAATACTATTCTGACAAAAGTCGTTCTGACATCTGAACACTTTGTACGGTCCGACTCTTGCTTGCTGTCAGAGAGGACTTCGTTCCTCAAGCATAAGTCCAGGATGTTAAGAGACTTACTATCGGAAGCTCTCTTGCTATCTGAAGCTCGTGGACTCTAACATTTTGCTTGCTATCACATAGAGGAACTTTGTCTTCCAAGCACTTGTCCATGAATGATAAGAGTGCTTCGCTATTGGATCCTCTCTTGCTATCAGAAGCTCTCTTATGGACTCTGACTCTTGTGGGCAGTATGAGCTTTGACACCTTGAGTGAATCTTCAGATTATGTTCTCATACTCCTCATGCTTGGTAGGTAACAATGTTGTTTGAATATGTCTGTTATCCTCTTGTTACCGTTGGAAGGAACATCTTCTTAAATGCTTCAGCAGGGTTGACTTGCTTTATCTCTGAAAAGTAGTCCTGACACCTCTGCTCTGTTAAAAGCATTCTGACACTGCATCTCTTTGAACGTTCAGACATTCTGATTGCTTGCGGAAGCAACTTCTCATCCGGAAGCAACCTTACTGAGTGTGCTGCACTTGAACGTTAGTTTAGCAATATAATCATATAGTCTCATGCAGTGGGTGATCCTAAGTCTAAGGTGTATCCGGAAGCACTTCTACATCCGGAAGTAAATTCACTTGATGAGGGATTTAGTTCACCATGACTTGCTCTCGCTTAGTCTATTTCATTCCACCACTCAGCGCTAGTCACTGAGCTATCGGAAGCACTTTTACTTGACGTGGTGAATTCACTGACGCTTAGGGTGAAATCTATTCTATCAGTCTGCGCCAGTCAAGATCTAACAGGAAGCAACTTCACTTGATGTTGCATTTCCGCTGACGCTCGGGGTTATATCTAGTCTATCAACCTGCGCCAGTCTAAATCTAATAGGAAGTGCTTTCACTCGGCGAAGTAGACTTACTGACGCTTGGGGTAATAACTATTCTATTGCTCTGCGCCAGTCTAAGTCTAACAGGAAGCGCTTTCACTTGGGGAAGTAGACTCACTGACGCTTGGGGTAATATCTATTCTGTCGCTCTGCGCCAGTCTAATTCTAACAGGAAGCGCTTTCACTTGGGGAAGTAGACTCACTGTCGCTTGGAGTAATATCTATTCTATCGCTCTGCGCCAGTCTAAGTTTAACATGAAGCAACTTCACTTCCGGTTGAATCATAGCTTAGTCTTAGGTTTTGTATAGCTAATGCTCATGGACTGAGTTAATTCCCTAGTGAGTTACTCGCTGCCGCTGGGGGATAAATCATTCATCCGCGTGCGCGAGTCCTAGTCTATCCGGAAGTGATTCCGCATCCGGTTGTGACTTAACTTAGGATTCTAACCATGTCATCTAATCCTTCCTAAGTGTTGATTATGTTCTCTTAAGTACTAGACCATATCACACCTTAGTCACCATCAAAACTTAAGATTCTAACAATTCTTTGTATTTGACTCTGAAGTGATATAATCACTAGGACTTGAGCCTAGGAATGTTTTAGAAGCTCCAGATTAATGAGCTAAAGTTTTGGAACTATACTTGGGTAAACTTGTGGAATAAGGTGATCAAAAGTTGTTTGAATTTATATTTAGAGATAGGCCCATGATTCTTGTCTAATTTAAACATTGAAGGGAATATTTTGTCTTACATGATTGTGCAGTTCAGATTTTGATGAAGATTAAAGTGATTTTTGTTTCCTTTGCTACATGGCCTAAAGGATTTGAAAAGAGAATGATTTAAACTGTAATCAAGGTATATGTGGATGATTTAACCAATGAATGTAAATTTCAGATTTTATGGCTCATAGTTTTATTAAGTCTGAACTGTCATGGAGTGTTGGAGGTGTTTTAGAAAACAATGAAAGAATGTGAAATCCTTGGGCATACACTTGATATTAATTGAGTGAATTAGATTATATATTCTATTTTGACAATATCTTGTAAGTTCATTATTTAAAATTCTACTACTAAAACACATGAAGAATATTGCATAAAAATATATTATGTATTATTGTTGTTTTATTGTATTGACTATTTGTTGAGGAATTTCACTAATATTGTAAATAGATTTCTCGGATAGTACCACCATTCCATTGTTTTTAAGATAATGACATGAAGTTTGGTAAATGTTCTCTCAAGGAATAGAAGTTAGAAGTTCCAGATTTTGTTAAATTGTAAATGACAATTGTGTTTGCAAGAAAGTAGTAGGGATTTATTTATTATGCAGTCTAACTGCATAGTTTTTCTTGTTTTATTTTGGGGCAATTGTGTTTTGACCAAATGGAAATGTAATGTTAGAAGATATTGTAGTGGTGATTAAAATACACCAAATAAAAGGTCATAAATTTGTTATGGAATATATGTTTATAATTCCTTAGAAATCCTGTGAGTTAATTTTTTTAGAAGATGTGTAAATAGGGAAGAAAACATAAGATTGTATAAGTTAAAAAGATAGTTTAGTTTTCTTATTAATTAATAGCTATGGTGTTTAATATAATTTATAAAGAATGTGTTGGATTTGTGTAAATGGAAGGACAATTGTGAAACTGAAGCTGGAAATTTGGATTGATGTTCTTCTTTGTTAGGACTAAGAGGTGTTGCTTTTGTTTTGTTAGACTTTTCAATGACACGACATTGTGTTGCAAAATGGTTGATGTTTAGAATGACTTATTGTAAAATGGTATGTTTATTTGCTTGATTAGAATAAATTAAGAAGGGGAGTGGGTAGTGTAAACCCAATAAGAACGAGAGAGAGATGTCGAACTACGATAAAAGGGAAATGATATTAATTTATCATTTGGTTATATATTATTATAGGAGTGGATGCAGTAGGCTTTCGTGGCATCGAGGAAGAAAGGTTGAGAAATCGCGTAGAATTGCTAAAGGGCGACAGGTAATCACACTTAACCTTGCTATAACATTGAGGGTGACGTTAGCTGGGATTTTCAAAATCCCTTTTCACCCTCCATATACATATTGTCTTTGAAAACTTATTTTTATACAAAACAGGATATCGGGTGCCTTTCAAACACGATTATTTTTGTACAAAAGGAATTTGAAACATTATATATATTATCCTGGCTGGTGTTGTTCTGGTTATGAGGTGAGAGAGTTTGATAGTATTCTGTTAGGAATGTTGATAGCAAGGTTGAGGAAAGATGTTGCATAGTTGGAATTGAGATATTGAAGAGAATGGTAAGAGTGCATGTTATTGATGTTGAAATTGAGATACTAAAGGTAATTGAGATTGATGAGATATTAACAAGAATATGTGAGCATTGCATGACACTGAATTTTTGTGTATCATCGCGCGATGATAACTGTCGATAGGCCAATCAACAGTTATTTGTACTGAGAATCCTTTTCAGATTGATTGAATCGGGGATCATAGGTCTATTGAGAGAAGTGACCTACGGTTGTTTGGCATTGAAGAGCTCAACCGCCCCTACGGTTGTTTGGCATTGAAGAGTCCAACCGTTCCCGTTCTGTAATGGAAACAGAATTGGGGTTCCCTCTCTGGAGATTGCCAGAGAGGGAAATTGTCCCCTCATTATGGAGAAGGACACAGTGTCAAATCATATAGTGAAGAATAGATGCTTGAATGCACCGTGGTGGCACAATGCATCTTTAGGTGAGTGTGAGGGCTGTTGTGGTAGTATTATTTGATTGGAGTATGGAAAGATGAAATTTAGTTAGTGTGGAATTGACTGAGGGATGTTGAGTGATACATGGGAAGTAGAGATGATGAATTTGAGTTGATTGTGACGTGACAGAAGGATTTAAGTGATGGATGAAAGGAAATGAGAAATATATATATGTATTATTGATTTTAAAACTGTGGTACCCTTTAGACGCCCTTACTACCGCACATCTCACTGTTATAGTGAGTTAAGCGGTGATTACTGGGACAAATTGTCTCATCCCACTATTACTGACATTTTTGCAGGTATTCATGCACAGGCGCAAGCATCAGGAAAGGGAATTAGGTAGTAGAGAGTTGGTATAGTTTATTTAGATTTGTATATTGCCAATTTATAGGTCTGCATTCGCTTCCGCATGTATATATATCTATTTATTTTTAATATCAATTAGTTTTGTTTATTAACCATGTTAGGCAAATCCTTTCTAACATGGTTAGCAATAAATTATCCATGATAGCAGTTGTGTTGTATTAGTTTATTCTTTTCTATCATGGATAATATTTAATCATTAGGAAATTCCTTTTCTAACTATGATAGGACATTGATATTATGGAAATCCTTTTTTCTATCATAGTTAGTAAAGAAGTTATTATATCTAAAATGGATATTATTGGTTAATTAAGTAATTAGTAACAGAATGTAACAACATGGTACTTATAAATAGGTTTGACTTGTGTAGTTTTTTAGTCTAAATCTCGCTCGTAGCCTATAATAGGCCTTTTTCAAGGCTTGAGATTGGTTTTTCACGGACTAAGTCTGGCCAATTATGATAAACAAAAATTTAGACACGTATAATTTTATTTCAGACCAAGTGTATAAACATAATGTTCTTGATGTGTGTGTGTGTGTGTTTTAATATATAAGAGGAATAGACTAACGTGTTAGTCTCATTAAGTTTCTTGAAGATGCATAAACCTTATTTAAATAGGTTTTAAGAAGCCCAAAGGCGCTTAGTTCAGCTGGTAAGAAAGGGGAAGGTAAGACATCGCGTCGGTTCCCAGAAGGGGGCCAGACACTCGAAAGCTCTAAGCAAAAAAAATAGGCTTTAAGAAGAGATTGAGATTGGAGTTGTTACCTGTTAATTAATTTACGATATTTTGTTGGATTAATTGATTTAGAATATTACACTGTAGTGTGGGACAATTTAGTAACAATATTGTATTTAGAAAAATAGCAGTGCTTGGGAAAACCCTTTCTTATAATTTTTTTTTTTGCCAGAAAAACCCTTTCTTATACTACATGATCAAAAAATGGCAATGGGCCTAAAGGCTACACAAGAAACTACCTAAACGATATCGCAAATATATTGTAATGTATATGCGCGCGTACACACAAACGCACAACACTGCTGAATAAAACAGTTAAAAAATACAGTAAGCTTTGTGTCTCAATCATGAACATATAATTTATTCTCAAGTAGAAATTTCATTTTCGGCCGGCCTTTGTAATCTTTTATAAGCATTATTTGACCAGAGATCTTGACAAACTATGAATAAACCTTCAGTTAAATGCTCATCTTCATTGTTTGAGCTTTATAACTAAACTAAATACTTCAACTGATCCGGCCTACCTTTCATGTTATTAGAGAAATTCACTTACTTGTCTTCCTCTCTACTCATTCTTCTCATAATCACCAAAAAATCAAATCTCAACAACATGATTAATCATATCTGGTTCATTATTGCCTTACTATGCATTACTATTCGTTTAAGTTCTAGCATGCAATTCTACGACTATACAAATTGTACCACAGATCCTGACACCTACCAAGGTTCAAGGTACACATGTGAAACCAACCAAGATCTTCCATGCCAAACATACATAGTATTCAGATCAAACCAACGTTTTCACAACATTTCAGAGATCTCAAAGCTCTTCCAAAAGAACCCAGATAAATTGCTTCAAGAAAACAATCACCTCAATATCAATTCCACTTCTCAGTTCCTTGAAGCAGGCAAAGAGGTTCTTATTCCCATCACATGTTCCTGCTCTGGTGGTTTCTCTCAAGTCAATCTTACATATGTTGTCCCAGAAAACACAACATTTCCTGATGTTGCTTGTGGAGTTTTTGAGGGGCTGCTCAAATCCTCCACTCTCAAAGAGAACAACCTTAATATGACCATATCTGGTTCTGAGCTTAATGTTCCTCTAAGATGTGCATGTCCTGACAATAATTATTCCACTAGTATTGGAAAGAAGGTGAAGTACCTTGTGACATACCCCATTTTACAAAGAGATTCAGATAGTGCTATAAGTGATAAATTTGGAATTTCAGAAGATGATTTCAGGATAGCCAATAGATTGCAACTATATGCAACTTTGTATGCACAAACAACTGTTTTGATCCCATTAGTAGATTATCCAATCAAAATTACTAACACTCCATTGTCATCTCCACCTCCACCTTATGGTATTCTTCCAATACTTCCAGTTGGAAAGACAGAGAAAAACCCAACAACTTTGTACATTGCAAGTTCTATCATAGGCTTTTTGCTGCTAATCATGGCAATAATTGTGTGTGTCTTGTATAGTAAGGCCTTAAGGAAATGGAAGAGTGAAAGTGTTCTACCCTTCACTACTCCTTCGACGTCAGTTGTCATGTCACCCATGAGAGGCTCCTCGACGACATCATGTCTTTCGCCGGATGTTCTCGCCGGAATAAAGTATTGTTTGGTCAATTATAGCATAGAAGAGCTCAAAATGGCAACAAAAGATTTCAGTGAAGAGACCAAGAAAAGTGGTTCTGTCTATAAGGGGTTAATCACTGATGTTGAGGTGATGATCAAGAGGATGAGGTTCAAAGACATGCGCCGGGTAATTGATTTACATTCTAAGATCAACCACATTAATATTGTCAACTTACTTGGTGTTTGTTATGATGAGAGTGATTTGTCATCATGGTCATACTTAGTTTTTGAATGGCCAAAAAATGGCTGCTTATGGGACTATTTATCAGATAGATCCAAGTTCCTATGTTGGAAAAAGAGGACACAAATAGCTTTTGATATTGCCACAGTTCTTCATTACTTACACTGTTGTGCTTTTCCTTCTTATGTTCATTTGAATGTTAGTACTAGAAATATATTTATCACAGAAGACTTTAGGGGTAAACTAGCTGATATTGCTGCACCAGGGGATATTTCTAGGGGCAAAGTTTATGAGAAAGTTGACATTTTTGCATTTGGAGTTGTGTTACTTGAACTGATATCTGCAAGAGAGAATTTTGATGGGAAATTAGTGAAAGACTCTATTGGGTTTTTGGGAGGAGGAGGGGGAGATAATGAAGGGGGTTGTTTTGAAGGGTTGAGGAGTTTCATGGATCCTAATTTGAAGGAGGATTATCATCTTGCAGAGGCTTTGTGTTTGGCTGTTTTAGCAAAGGCTTGTGTGGCTGATGATCCATTGCATAGACCAACCATGGATGATATCATGAAAGTCATAGCAAAAATGGTTTCTCCACAACAACCAGAGAAATAATAATCTTACTTTGAACATTTAATAAGGTATTAAACATCAATTGCCTGTAATATTTGTACTTGGGAGAAATTTCCTTTTCTTTGATATGACAATCATGAAAGTCTCTAATGTTGATATCCTTGCATTAAAGAGAACATGATAAGAACTATGAAAAGAATAATAGTTAGAGTTGAATCCTTGTTAAGGAGTACTTGAGAAGTTAAAGAAAATTATGAGGTTTGATAAGTGTAGAGAAACTTCTATTTATACTTGAAAATCGTTTACTACCTGCCATGTCGTAATTATAAGAGTTACACTTTGGTCCTGAACATAAGGTATACTTCTCAAATTTATAATTATTTCCTTATCAATGGAACTGCTCATTTCAAAGCACATTATTAACAGGGAAATTGTAAGAAGCCAGCGCAAATTTGTTGCAATAACCAGCATATATTTTTTTATAGTTAATAATCATCTAACTCTTGTTCATATTAAAAATCCAATCTTTGAATTATTTACTTCCATTATCTAACTCTGAAGTTGTTTTCGTTGTTGTATCAACTAACTTTAGTAACGATGTAATAAGAACTAATTTATATATATGTAGCAACAAAATAATGATTCAGCTCTATGTTTGTAGTAATTTGGAGGATAATAAAAAGCAGGTTCTGTTTACACTAATGATTGAAAGGGTGGCATCATAAAAAAAATCATTAATTAATTATTACGATTTATTTAAAAAGTTGTCCTTATCACACATCACATAGAAAGAGCCTGTTACCAAACAGCTGGTGGTTCCTTTTTAATTAATTTATACCATGATGTGTGTGTTACTTGTTCCCATAATGCCTGCCTTTATTTGAAGCATTCAAGCTAAATCCTGAAAATGTTCCAAATGTGACATGGCGAGGTGTACATGAGCCAACGAATAACTCCAATTAATTCAGCCTATTGGCTTAATGCCTTAATTATATTAGTAAATTAATTAATCACATATATTATATAGGTTCACTGAAGCAAGACATCTTCATTTAATTAGTAAGGCATCGCTGTGTAGAGATACACATGGAGCCAACAAGTTGATGTCTTAGAATATTGAACATATATTAGAGTGTTACACGCACACAATCCTCTCCTCACTTGTTAGCAACATATACATCCTTATATAAAACATCTCATTCATGCTTAATTAATCCTTGAGTTTTATTTGGCGGTTAGATTCCTTAAAATCAATGAAGGAAATAATACTAAAGGTCTTGTAAATTAGTGGTATGACATCTTCCATTTAGAATGGATTTGAGGTTTGACCCCGCTTATAAACTTAAGGCGTTAGTGTTTGTCTCTTTAATTCAAAAACAATTAAAGAAATAATATAATGTCTAGTTAATTGAGATAAGATGAACATATGTGTAACTTAAAGCATATATATTTTTATTGTGTAATATATAGAGATATTTAAGTATATAAAACTTCTCTAAAGTTGTAACCTTTTATTTATTACACTATACAGGTATAAGATTGTATTCGAATCGGTGCGTTGTAGATCAATCTTGTTATATCTTTGGTTGGTAGAGTTGAACCAATCGGTTGTTTGTTGGCTGCAGTGGTCTGGCATTAATCTCTGAGTCCTGCAAAATGTGAATAAAGTTTCTGAGTTTATCTAACGATTAAGATTGAAATAGAAGCTAAGCTTATAGTATTTATCATTCAAATAAACTACTTAATTAACTATATAATATATATTACTTGATATTTTTAAAAATGTTATATGTATAATTAGACTATATATAAGTTTGTAAATCACATAAATTGGTTAGAAAATTATAATAAAAGTGATAAAATGAAAAAAAAACATCCTTATATTTTGACTAAAAACCAATTTAATTTATCAGCCTATTAATTTGGCGTTCTCCCTTTTCTTTTGAGAAACTTATAAAAGGTAATGTATTTGAGTAACTTACGTCATCAACAGCATCTCGAAGCATTTGGACTTGATTTTTGGATACACTTCTCACCTGTGAGGCAATTAATTCCGAAAAGTTAACAAAGTAATTTAAACCATTGAAAAGTAAAAAAAGAAACTTTACATATGGCAAATTTACTGTATAGTCAAAGGCGTTAGCGAGCACAACTAGAATAATCGATGGTTAAATGAGCGAATCTCTTAAAAAATTTCTACTGATAATTCCTTTGAAAAGTATTATTTTTTCAAAAGATAAGAACAAGTAGAACATCAAAGCTGATAAGCTTGAAAAGGTTAAAAACACAAAATATAATCAAACAATGAAACAAATCTTCTAAATACAATAACTAAAATAAGAAGGAATTTTTTAAGAAAAATATGATGCAAAGTTCGCATCTCTTTCTGATTACAAAGGCAACTTAAACTAGTTGCCTAGGGATCGGACTATCCTTTATTGAACCTTGTCTCTGATACCATATAGAAAAAATAGAAACGACTAAATAATTCAACAAGTTTGTATCCCTTTACAAGAAATTAAAGAATATTTACGTTATAAAAATTTTTTTATAACAACACGTTATAAAATTTTTCTAGCTAGCTCTTTTATTTATTAATGATTAAAAAGCATAATACATGTCACTATCATCATTAGGAAGAAAATAATGTAGTGAATGATACCTCAGAAAAGATGGTCCAAATAACGCCTTCATCACAGGAAGGGGTGGTGAGAGAACCCATGTATCTGTAATACCTCAAGCTTGTTGGTTTAATCAGCCATGGATCAACTATTCCTGCGTTTTCTTCTTTTTTATGCGTATCAGATATGACCTTCAACTCATCCATTAACTATACATGAGTCACCACGTTGTTCAAATTAATTAGTCATTTATGCATGAAGGGAATAAATTCATAGAGAGATACTATGTAAGTTAAAAAAATAGCGAATTAACTATCGAATCAAGCGATAGAATTCTTTCGATGAAAAAAACTTCTTAGCTACAGAGAAATTATGCAACTAATTTTTTGCTAACGGCTTAATTTAAAGTGGATTGTGTAGTTCATTCTATAACTGATTTAATGTTTTTTTATTTATATATTCTTTATTTTATATATATATTATCTTACTTTTGACAAGAAAATATCTGGCAATAAACCAAACTTGTATAGTATCGCAACAACGGCTATTTCTCCTTTTGCCGTCTCGTGCACCATGTGTAACTCTAGATCAAACCTGTAATTTAATTGATATATATATTATATCATATCAACGCACATTTGCTTGGGAAATTATATTATAGAATTATAGAAAAGTATTATTCCTATCATATAGATGATGAACACATATACTTAACGTAAGTGTATATACCTTTGGCCATCGATGGTGTGCTCTGAGTAAGAATGCCAGTGGCATTGTTTAAGAACATACTGAGTTTTGTTAATTTGGAGATAGCCTGCGCCTCCCTCCCATTCCAACTGAATTCACCAAAATATAAAGAAGAACCACAAACCATGAGATGGATACCACACACACATATTGCCAACGATACTACTCCCTCTGGTCCTAAATATAGGACCTAGATAACTTTTTTTGGGGAGATTAAGGAAGGCTTAATTTTAGATGTCTTTCCAATAATACCCCTCCTTAATTAGTTTAGTTACTTAGTAGCTCTTTCTCCCCTATCAAAGGAGTAGTTAAGAAGAAGAGGGTAATTTAGGAAAAAAGGTGACAAATTAAAAATGTACGTAGGTCTTATATTTAGGACCAAAATAAAGTCTCTATCTAGGTCCTATATTTAGGACCGGAGGGAGTATTATCAATATATCTATAGTATATATACAAACACAAAGGCCCTATTTAGTTTAACTAACGATAGGTAAAACTTAATACTAGTACATTTCATTCTCCAACACTCTTACAAAGTGGGGACTTGAACTTAATTGAGCTTTATAGATGGATAAAGAAGGGAGGGGGGAGATCACATCACACATTCACACGGTTGGAGGACATTTGATAAATTCTTGCTAAGGTCCACCACAACATGTATAATAACTATTGATACACACACACACACCGGAGTTTCCAAACAATATTATTATTTAATTAGTTTCACTTTCAAAAAGACGAACGGAATGACCAAAGAAAGAAGTTTTATTTTTTAATATTGACTCGTAGGATTAAAAAATAAACTATATACTCATGCTAAACAGGTGTTCTCTTTTTTATCTTTTTTTAGAAAGACTAATAAATTCAGACTGTATCTGTACTTGAATAGTAAGAAGAAAAGAAGAATTGATGAGATAATTAAATTATAAGTTGAACATAATGAATTAATTACCTGGATATCATGACCTCTATTCCTAAGAGTAGCATTGGCAGGGTGATACTTCATTTGCAGGTCTCCAAAAAGGGACACTTCTTGGACCCTGTTACTCATTATAGCAATGGGTGATTGCATTCTTCCAGTCTTGCAAGTACTCCACTCTGGCTTGATATCTCCCCATCGAGATGGTCCATTGCCTTCAGCTTCATTGTAGCTAAACTCACTTTCATCCTCTGACAATATTTAAATCCACAAATAAGAAAATTTATATACTATATTTTAATCAAGAAAATATTTATGTTTATATGTAGACTTATTTATATGTTAGAAATTGAGTTCTTACCAACTTCTGAACATGTAGCTGGGGAAGAAAGTAAACAAAGTAGAGCGAATAATAACAAACTGTAAATCAAGAGTCGTGTGGTAGCAATTTTCTCCATTGATCTAAAGCTTGGTATGGTTTGAGAAAGGAGTGTATAGTTATACGTTTATGAGGACATAAACGCATCTATATATAGAGGAATGGTTTGAACATAGCTTCACTGTGTTAACTTTTCTGCATACATGCATGTCATCCCGTTGAAATCGTGACAATGCTAATTCTACGTACCCTTCTGCTCTTTATTAATAATGAAAGCTGGTGAGACTTTCATTTTTTTTCTTTTTAAATAAGAGATATTAGTTTATAAATTTTCCCTCAGTTTATATTGATTGTGTGGATTCGCGCTTTTAGAAGTTTTTTATTAGATATATTGTCGAAGATGACAATTTATGGATATCACATTTTTTAGTGGTGGGAGTTTGGATCAACCGAGGTCTGTTTAAGTCCGACTTCTTAAAACACATCAAATCATGAAAATCATCAAGCCCATACCTTAAGTTCGTGGGTCCGGCTTTAAGTCTAAAAAAGTGGTAAACTCAATATATATTCACTTGATGCAAAGTGAATATATATTGGCAGTCTAACATCTTATTTATGCAAAGTGTCTGATTCAAACATACGACCTCATACCTCATGTCAAGCGAGCTTACCGTTAAATCTATTTAACTTAAAATATTATTTTTCCCTGACTTTTTTAAAGAATTGAAGTTAAAGTAAAAAATTCCTAATTTAAACAGTGAATAATATCAAAATTGAATTACAATAAAATAAATTTAAAACAACAACGTGAAAAGTCAAACATTTTAAATCTTTACCCGACACTCAGTTTTCGGACATATACGGATTCGACATGTGTTATCTGAGATCTATTTTTTCAAAAATAATGAATTTGACTGATTTTCTTAATAATTGTATATTAAGATCTATCTCGTTTACTATTAACGGAACGAAGCGGAACATAAAGTTAAATCAACGGACCTAATTAATCTGCTTGGTTAGAAAAGAAGATTCCCACGATGGTTCTGTTTTTTTAGCAATCATCTATGTTACTGAATATGTACGATCTCCAAGGAAAAATAGTCATTTTCGTTTTTATTTGCAATGACGAACTTATCTTGAAATAGGAGGAGAATATTTTAGCCAATTATAAAATATGTTTTCATAGGCCTTTCGATCGTTTACAATTTTATGATTCATTTTCTTGCCGTGTTAGGCAAGTAGACATTATAGTATAATTAAACTAGCTAGACTTAGATATGCGCCTATATATTCATTTACTGATGGTTGAAATAGAAGTACCGCTGCTGATAAAAAAATTAGAAGTATCACACAATTAACTTTCTTCTTCTCAATAAGTATATAATTTCTAATTTAATATTATAAAAAAAGTAGTATAACCCCGGAAACGGGAATGAGACGGGAATCCAGGGGCCTTTCCCGAAGCCCGTCTTGTTCCCGAAGAATTCCCGCTCCCGCCCCTCCGGGAATTCCCCTACTTTGTCTGAGACGGGAAATTCCCTTTCCCGTTTGCCCAGGAACGGGACAGGAACCCCGGGAACGGGATGTGATGGACAGCCCTATATAGAGTTAATTATCTTTAATTTCCAAAAACATAAAAGGTAATTGGCATGTAAAGTGTTGGTGCCGCGTATGCCGTATGCATATGTATCACGAGCTCGATAGTTTTACAGACAACTAAATATTTGTTGACATCATTGTAGAATTATCATACATGATATATATTAACAAAAGTATAAATGTATGCATGTATAAAAGTATAGACCTGCGAGTCATTATTTTTGAAAAAAAGTGGTGTATTTTAGCCAAATTATAAAAAGGGTGGTGTAAATTAAACTTAATAGTGTTCAACTCATCCCTTTAAACGTGTCCACCTGTTATGTCATATTTCGAAGGAAATACTAAAAGGAAATCACGGTTCAAGCAACATGACATTGCATGCATAAGAACTTTTTGAATATTGATTTCCTTCTTAAAAATATTTCTCTGATTAGTACGTTGTTTCAAATTAGTGGTCAACGGTTTTGACATTTTGTTTCCATTATCATAGCAAACTAATGCTTATTACTAAAGTAATTAGATGATTAATTAACAGAACTATTCACTTCTAGAAATCAAATTAAGTTTTCTTAGAAGGACGTACGGTATTCGAACCCAACCCAAACTCTATTTTGACATTTCAGTAAAAAGAATGAGACGGTCAAAAGAATGGTAAAGCGTCACCTAAAATGTTTCATGTGTTGAAAAAATTAAACCGTGTATTAGGTGAACAAATTTATTGTTTACAATAGTCATTTCTGAAGCAATTGTTTTGGTCAATAATGGAAACTACTTAGTACATATAGAGTATTTAATACTCATTTAATCAGTTGTTGGGTGTATAATTAAAATTTAAGTGTATCTCCTCGTATTTTCTCTCCCTCTATTAATATACTTTAAATACTAATTTAAAATGGGAAAAATTAAAAAGTTCACCATAAAAAAGGCTAATTGAAGACATATTTAATAATGAATTAGTTATATCATTTATTGGTTATTGGTTGTAACAAATAAATTGAAGTTACTTATAGTAGACTTGCTTAATTTCCTAAATGCTTTACGTGAACACGATGATTAATTCACACACCCTTTCGGCCCGTTTGGTTCAATAGCACAATTCCTTAGTAATGCAATGAACTTTGTTGTAATAGGGTGCAATGCAATAATGATTATCATCAATGTGTTTGGTTGGTTATTTACAAATTGTGGGGACAATATCTTTTATTTTTTCATAATAATTATTAAAGGTCCATAATGACCATAATTAAAGAAATGAACTATATCCCAATTGTCTCCAACCCATTCTCCACCAAACAAGGGAGAGAGGGAGGGAGAGGGGAAGAGAGAGGGAGGGAGGGAGAAAGATAGAGAGAGAAGGAGAGAGGGAGAGAGAAAGAGAGAGGGAAGGAGAGAGAGAAGAAAAAAGAGAGATAGGGAGAGAGAAAGAGAGAGGGGAGAAAGAGAAAGATAGAGAGAGGGAGGGGGAGAGAGAGAAAAAGAGGGGGGAGAAGGAGAGAAAGAGACAAAAGAGAAATATTAAGGGCAAGTAAGTGTCTTTTCACATTGTTTATTAAGGGCAAAATGGACATTTGATTATAGATGATAGAGTGCAATGAAGATTCATAGGGAGACCCTATGAAAACACATTACCAAAAAATATGCAATCTTTATTACAATTGCAATCTTTTTTACCATCATTAAATCCAACCAAACATGACAAATGTGGTAATGCAATAAAGATTACCATTGCATTTGCATGTATGCAATGTAAACGAACCAAACAGGCCCATCTTTCTTATATCTTAATGTCATATTGTTAAAATCAAACCAACTCCAAAGAAAATGTTACTCATTTTTTCTAAATATATGAAATTTTTATTTTTTTTGATTATATTTAATATATTATTAATTAAGATATAACTATCTTTTTTTTATTTCCTCCCCACTCGTGAATATTTTTGAGTATCATTAGGGGTACTCTGCACAAAAATTGCATAAAAGTTAAAAATATATTTTATATTAAGAATAAATATAAAAAACTCTCTCTCCTGGTTTCAATTAAGCACTGATGTTCAGATCAAAAAGATTAAGGACCGGTCTGAGTAATAATTTAGAAAGGTTAGATTTTTAATACATCCAAAACCTGTATGTATATATGTTGAGCAATTCAAAACCAATAATAAACATCGGCAGGTCCAAATAAGAGGCTTTCTCCTAACATGACGAGTTTTTTTACTTGTAAAATTTTGAAAGGATATTGCCTGAGGAATACCGACGTTTTCAGATAAAAAAAAATTAAGAACCGAACTGAGTAATTTAGAAAGGTTAGATGATTGATATATACATCCAAAGCCTATATGTGCATGTATGTGGAATAATTCAAAACCAATAATAGACATCACCAGGTCTAAATAAGAGGTTTTCTCCAAATATGACGAGTTTTTTTATTCTTGCATTGTGAGATTTTTAAAGAATGATTGACATTGCTTGAGGAATCTAGAATCCCTTATTTTGAAGGAAAGAAGACAAACGAGTTTTACACCTAATTACTTAACTTGTCTAGTATTTAGTTTATATTACGTGCTGACGATCATGGGACTATTATGTATTACTATGTGCTGATGCCCCCTTCTTTATGTTCCCCTGTACCTCTAATATGTGGCTACTGGCTAGCTAAAAGTGTGTTTGGTTGTGTGAAAGAAAGTAAAGAATTAGAAATGGAAAGGGTAAGAGATGGAAAGTAGGGGTAATGATGAGAGAGTAAAGTTTATGGGGTCCACGATAAGTGTGAGATGAAGAGAAAAAACTTGTGGGCCTCAGGATATATGTAAATGACCATATTAACCTTAACTTTTCAAATTATTTACACCTCACTTTCATTGATTTCATGCAACCAAACAGACCCTAAAGGTCTTTTTTCTTAATTCATAATAAAACCGCGCGTTTTGCGTGATGGGAGGGAAGTGCATAATTAAAATAATACTCACTTATTTTCTGTTCTAATTATAAAACAACCATTTTAGTGATTTGTTTTAGAATTTAAGGCACAAAATTAATTACTTTAAAATATTTTTAAATATTTTTACAAAATCAATTTATTTTAATTATAAACTAATCTATAATCCAATTATATGTGATATACTCCATTTAGTCTTAAATATAAGACCTATTTAATTTTTTTTATAGAAGTTGTGGAAGCAAATTAGAAGACTAAATTATAATTCCTCCGGTCCTAAATATAATACTTATTTGGGGTTATGAATTTAATCCTAAATATAAGATATGTTTTTAATTTTTACCTGTTATCCCCCTAATTATCCTTATAAATGCTCCCTAATAATAGATAAATAAGAGAGGAAGTGTGGGGTAAAACTAAGGTAGATGATTTGAGTGTATTGGTAAAATCATATTATTTGAACTAACTTAATTAACATTCTTTTTTTTATTTCACTTAATTAACATTCTTAATCTAATCAAATTAGGGATAATATGTTGGATTATAAGTAGAAAAATTAATTGAATGCAATTTAAAGTGATTAATTTTGCATTCTTAATTTCTCAAAAAGGTTCAAGGGGTCGTATAATTAGGACAAAATTTTTAGTGTTGTAGTTTGCTTCCCCGGCTTTCAGAAAAAAGAGTAAAAATATCTTATGTCTAGAACTAGAAGTAGTAAGCAATAAAATACATAAAAATAGAGATAGTTCTGTAATTTGAAATATTTTGTTTAGAGTTAAGGTACAAATAAATAAAAATAGACACAGTACACTAATTCAAAAAAATTGTCCCCTTTATGTTTAGAAACTTTATTTAGCTTATTAATGTTTTAAAATTAAATCAACCTAAATATATTTTTAAAAAATAAAATCCACAAGCACAAACTTATTGACAAAACTATCTTCTGTTGTGAAGACCACCAGGACGTTATGAAGACCACCAGGACGCGAAGTGTATGCACCTAATTGATACAGAGTATTTTACTGAAATCTCGAAATTCCCCTTCAATTTTTTCATCAATAATGACTACCCAATCTATAATAAGACTCATCAATACTTTCATAATTCTCAAAATCAATACTTTCATAATAGAATTATTGATCTGAATTTGAAATGGGCAACGGTACGATCCATTTCATGGTAGCTTAGTGCGTGAGATTCTTCTTCCTAGTAATAATTATATATATTGTGGCCGAAATAATTGATCTTAATATATATTCTTTATAATTGACAATCATGAAATATTAAGTTTTACTATACACTTGGAGGGTGATTATTGATCCTAAATTAATTGCCACCATCTTCAAGTGGAAATAAGAGATATGACTTTTATTTTTTACCATTTGTGTCCTTCATCTATCATGCAAAATAGGAGTAATCGATTTGGAGTAAGGAAAAAAGAGATATGCATTGACAATGGACATGTATTAAATGATTTTTTAAGTCTCTATTCTTTTTATAAAAAAAAAAAACATTTCAGGCTCTGTTGTGAGTTATGACTTGTGATCCACCAGGAATTCCAGAATGTGCTGATATGGCCTATAGTACATATTGCTGTATCCAGATTGGGCAAAAACCAATTCTAATGGCCTAGTACACTGATAAGTGTATAATTAATTATATACGTACAGATTTTGGAACATATTAATTAAATTTATAAAAAAATTTCATCTAGTTAATTTAGTTTTTGTATCTTTCTTTTTATATTTGACTGTTACAATGAAAAGTATTTTTTCAAGAAAATCTACTTAAATATTTTCTACAACAAAATTTAAAAAAGAAGGAAAGAGACAAAGGTGAATTATTTAAAATAAAATAATGGATGAGGAGCGCAAATTTTAATATTGTAAAAAACAATTGTTGTGCTCGTCTCAAATTTACATCGAGATTGCTATTTTTATTATCTATCTACGTATTATCATCAAATAACACTTACTTTAATTCATTTCACTTAATTTATTATCTACATGAATTAGTAAAAGCACAACTTTTATCTCTTTTAAGTCCCAAATACTATTGCTGATAAAAAAAAAAGTCCCAAATACTATTCCGACCAAAAAAAAGTCCCAAATACTATGAAGTTATTATACCATATCTTACAATCGATTTCAGGACCAAATTTTTACTTCCAGAAAAACAATGAGTATTACTCTTTATGGACAATAAAATTAACACCATAAGTTGCCAGCGAAAAAGTAAAGGATTAGAGAAAATCCCTTTTGTAAACAAAATAAACAGGCCCATTAAGACTAATGATCAGAAGTTTAGAACAGAGCAAAGAAGTAAAAAAAAAAAAAAGCTCCTATGTTATATTCATCACCTCTTTTTCTTTCCTTGCCAACGACCAATTTGATCTCTTACATTCATAAAACAACACAAACTTACCCATACTAATGATCAGAAGTTTAGAACAGAGCAAAGAAGTAAAAAAAAAAAAAAGCTCCTATGTTATATTCATCACCTCTTTTTCTTTCCTTGCCAACGACCAATTTGATCTCTTACATTCATAAAACAACACAAACTTACCCATAAAAAGAGAAAAAGGAAAAAAGAATATCTACAGCTTATCTCTCTATGCTGCGCTAATAAACGATCCTAATCAACTATTCTTTCATACCAACTAACTTCTAGATAATTGCCAAGCTGAATTTGGAGTTTTCTTATTAATGGCCTTGCCAATATTAATTGATTATTCCCACAACACATCATTACACATCATATATATATATATATATATCCCAAATTGCTTGATCATTGCATGGTGACTCCGTGGGAAATTAACTCTCTAAGCCTCTGTTTATAAATAGCTCAATCTCTTTGTTGGCTATCTTCATCACCTTTAATTAAGCCTATCACTCAAAAGCTTTCAATAGAGATCCTCCAGGTAATAATCTATCATGTACTGAAAATTGATCTTATGATCAGTTTTTTTTCCAATTAATGAACAGATGTTCAGCTTACTATTTACTTGTTTCTTCAAATTTTCCAATTTATTTATGTGTGTGTAGAATAGTAGCTGGCAAAAATGCAAGGACTGAAGTTGGCAAGGCTTCTTCTGATTCTATTCATGATAGTGGGAATATACTGGGCTGATGGACGAAGAACGGTAACACCAAATATGGAGGGAATAAAGGATGTGATGATGAAGCAAGATGAAGAAGATGGCAAGCCTAGTAATAATGGTGGCGGCGGCGATAGTTCCTTAAATAACCATCATTACATTCCCAGGCAGGACTTTAATGGTAATAATGGAGGAGAACAAGGTGGAGCAAATTGATGATATCAAATTTATACATATAATTATCTCCATAAGTCTATATCATTATGTATATATAGACTGTATAAAATGTATGGTTGTGTTTGTAACATATGGTTGTACGGTGTGGTTCAGCTTATTGAAATCGATTGCAGTATGTATAATTGATTCTGGATTCAATGGTGAAAATGTGCACAATATGTTTGCACTTTTTTTTTTATTATTAGCAAATTTTAGGAAATGAGTTTAACTCACGCACGATTCAAGGATAGTTCTCCTAACACATGATTTACAAGGGTCTATCTTTCTGAGCTTTAAAACATAACAAAATGTTAATCAAACATTGAATTAATTTAAGATGAAATCGTTGATTAATGGGACCACCTTTAATTTCCATTGCTTTTGTGAGTAACTTGTAAAAAAAAAGAGCTTTTGTGAAAGGTGGTCCCATTAAGCAATGATTTCATCTTAAATTAATTCAATCTTTGATTGCTTCTACTAAGATTTTGTGAAAGGTGAAGTTTAATACTCCCTCTGATCCTAAATATAAGACCTAATTGACTTTTTTAGAAAATTCTATAAAAAAGCAAAATAAGTTAATTATAAATTGATTTACTTAATTTTTTTCCCCTTAGATTAGTTTATCTTACCAATAAACTAATGTATAATCTAAAAATATATGACTTAACGCGGATTTTGTGCGCTTCCGTAAGCATACGGGTCGTCAAGTGTAATACAGAAAAAGTGTCGTTCTGCAGAGATTATAGTTTAAACAAAGTGATTAGCACTAATTGCATGCCCAATTACCTTAAGTAAAAACATATTGAGAGTTGTTGTTCAATTAAGAAAAGAGTTCGGAATATAAGTGTAAAAAAGTTGGAGTTCAAACACGATTTAACTATGATAATTAAGGCCTAGGGTTGCTAATCCCCTATTTACTTCATGAACCAAGGTTTCCCTCTTTTCTTTAAGTGATTAAATGAAAATATGTGCAAGTCTAGGGTTCAAAATTATTTGAAAAAACTTTCCCAAGTCAAGATCAAATTTATGCTAGCATTTATTGCACAATCTCTTGTCACAGTAAATGCTAGCTCTTTTCCTTAACCACCCTAATTAAGACGATGTTAGGTCAATAACTATATCTCTATGTTATCAACAAACATTTCATTTAAAACCATAAACTTCAAGTCTAACATGTTCTTATCCAAGTTCTAAAACAAAATACATTTTCCCAAGTCATATTTCATTTAACTAATTAAGTGGTGATCAAACACTTAAAACAAATAGAGAGTAAGATAAAAACTACACATATACTTCATTAATTACTTAAGGGTTAAACCAACTTTTGGTCCCTATAGTTTGGTATGATTTGGGTTTTAGTCCCTGAAGTTTAAGAGTGGAGGTTTTAGTCCTTGTAGTTTACACCAATTTTGGTATTAGTCCCTATACTTTGAAAGAAGAGGTTTTGGTCCTTAAAGTTTCATTTTACTCAAGCAAATGGTCCCTATAATTTGATAAGAATAATTTTTTTAAAATAAAGAAAATCATCCTCCTCAACTTTCCCAAAATACCCCCTCCCCTTCTCCACCACCAAACGTCTACCCAAATACTAACATCGTTCAAGAAAAGCCAAGCAAGCACAACCTCCCCTCATGAAAAATCTCAAAATGCATCATCGTCATTATTATCAATATGGTAATGGCGTACAACAAGCAGGACATTCAAAATTAAAATCCTCTTCTTCAAGCCTAAAAATACAATCTTCCCCATCATGTCATATAGGGACAAATATCTTCTCAGAGATTGCTTCCTGGCAACCGCCACCGCCTCCCTGTTAAGAGCTCCGGCATCAAGGCCGGCGACCACAATGTTCAACAAATCATCATTACCTCTCACATTGATAACAGCAGTTTCTAGATCAAGGCTGGTTTGGCCGCATGAGTTGACAACACGGTTGAGGCGGAGCTTGAGGGAGTCGCCTGTACGGTGCCCATGGCGGCGCCGACCAGTGCTCCGGACAAGTAGCCGGCGCCGGTGTAGTACTGGAAATTTTCTCCCCAGGAACGATGGGTTCTGGCACTGATTATTATCATTGTGATGGTAATGATTATGCATTTTGGGATTTTTCAGTAGGGGAGTGTTTTGTAGTGTGTGCTTGCTTGCTTTTCTTGAACGGTGCTAGTATTTGGGTAAAGGTGTGGTGATGGAGAAGGGGAGGGGGTATTTTGGGAAAGTTGAGGAGGATGATTTTCTTTATTTTAAAAAAATTATTCTTATCAAATTATAGGGACCATTTGCTTGAGTAAAATGAAACTTTAAGGACCAAAACCTCTTCTTTCAAAGTATAGGGACTAAAACCAAAATTGGTGTAAACTACAAGGACTAAAACCTCCACTCTTAAACTTCAGGGACTAAAACCCAAATCACATCAAACTATAGGGACCAAAAGTTGGTTTAACCCATTACTTAAAGAAAGAGAGTAGACAGTTCAATCCATAAATAAGTTCATAACAACCCTAGATTAGGGTTTTAGTTACACATAAATATAAATAAAACAAACCCTAAAACTATGAAGGAGTTCATTGAAAAGATATGAAGAAGAGGGAAGAAGATATACAACCACAAATGAAGAAAGCTCAAATCTCTCTAAGCTTCCCACTTGAATCCCAAGTTTTCCCAATGATCTTCAAGCTCTTCAAGACTCCAAAATGTGCCCTAGAGGTGTGCCAAGTCGTGTTTTTCAATCTCCACTCTAAGTGCCCTAAGTTTCAGCTTTTATACCATGTAAAATTCAGTCAAAACGCGTAGCTGAATGCAGTCTTTTCCAGGGGCGCGCCCAGAGCGCGCCCATGGGCGCCGTTTTGGGCACCGATCACGTTTCTTCAATTCTCATGCTTCTTTTTGCTCCCTTATTCATCCTCTTGATTTTTTCTTCCTCCTATACTTGAGCACCTCTTCCTACACAAGATAGAAAGAGAGTTGATGAGCTTTTACACTCAAAACAAACAACAATTTAACTCCAAATTTCACAAAAGTATGATTTCCATGAATTGTTCATTTCACCTCAAATTGTGTATATTTTTATCTATGTATCCTCAAAAATCATGTACAATCCAAGATAAATGTGAAGTGAAATATGTGAAATTGTGGAGTTTATCAATATATCAAGTATGTCATGATTTAATAGCCTATTTCATAACCTTAACCTCTATAAAAAGTCAATTAGATCTTATATTTAGGACCAAAGGTAGTACTTTTTTCAGTTAATATATTCTGGAAAATTATAATACAAAATAAGCCACTATTGTCATAATTATTCTTTTCTTTAAATCAATTTATTTTACTTGCAAATTGATCTTTACTTTTTTAGGTTAAAAACTAATCTATAATTTAGTTACATGGAACCTACGTTACAATTTAGTAGTATTAACATTTATCATAATTAGTACATTTTTCAATCATAGAAGATTAAGTCAACATTTTTCAATTTAAGTCAACTAATCATAGAAGATTAACATTTTTCATAATTAATACATTTTTCATAAAAGATTAATACATTTGATATATTTTTAAATCATCCATTGGTTTATGAAAGGGAAAAATTAGCTTGTTTTGTTTTTTTAGGATTTTCCAAAAAAATAAAAAATAAACTAAGTCTTAAATGTAAGACAATTAGTCTTATATGTAGGAGTGGAGGGAGTAGTAGTGCGGCTGGAGAAACAAAACACTCGTCGGCCGTTACAATGCCGTGGCGTAGGCGTTACCAAAACGATTGTGACATATACAATCCATATGTTACATTATTTGGGTTAATTAGTCCAGGGGGTGAGCGATTGTTTTTATAGCATTTACATGTGCTTTAAAAAGCGCATGTAACATGCTCTCATACATGCGCTTTATAAAAAAATGTGCGCTTTAAAGCGCATGTAACAGGCCCTGATACATGCGCTTTAATAAAACGTGCGCTTTAAAGCGCATGTAACAGGCCCTGATACATGCGCTTTAAAAAAACGTGCGCTTCATAACGCATGTAACAGACCCTGATATATGCGCTTGTCTAAAACGCATGTAAAGGGAATCCTATACATGTGCTTAGTGACTATTATTCTAAGTTTTTTCCTTAAACTAATAGTACTCCCTTATTTACTGTTCTAATTATAAAACAACCTTTTTAGTAACTTTTTTAAAAATTTTAAGGTACAAAATTAATTACTTTAAAATATTTTTAATTATTTTTACAAAATTAATTCATTCTAATTATGAACTAATCTATAATCCAATTTTATGTCATATACTCCATGAGTTATATCTCTATCATCAACTGTTGTTGTTTTAATTTCTTTCTCAAAGTTGTTATAACAAAATTTAGAAAGGTAAGGGCTATATTATACTACTCCCTCCGTTCCTAAATATAAGATCACTTTAGGGAAGTGGATAAGTTCCTAAATATAAGATCACTTCCTATTTTATCTCAAGTTTTGTCCAAACTACCCTTATACTCTCTCTCTCTTTCCATTGAAAACCCCTCCCCCTTTAAAAGTTAAGTAATTGAGGGGATTTTGGGAAGATCATGAAACTTTATTGTCTTCCTTAATCTCTCCAAATTAACCAAAGTGATCTTATATTTAGGAACGGAGTGAGTATTATCTAATATTTTTATTTTCAAGTGGCGGAGAGATTTTTTTATATATGATAAAATAGTGCTATTGTTACATTACTTATTCAAAACAACTCAAATTATTGATAACTATATCTTCATTTTGTTCGAATTCATTCTGGAATTCAAATAATTTACTTTAAATGCGTCACATTTTTCTCAAATAAATTAAACAATTATATTTTACGTGTATGGTAATTAGTAATGATACAGATATATCATCAATCAATATTCCCGAAAAATCTTCAACTCATCATCACTAGAGCACAAGTGTGCGCATTGGTTAGTAGTGGTTCAAATATCTGTGGTAAGTGCAGAACAACTGTGTTAGTAATTGATGACACAAGTATTCATTAAACATACAACAGATCCCCAAAACATTATGAGGATAACTTTTTTCTTTAGGTTTATCTATCTATTTACTGAGGGGATTCAAAATTACTCTTCTCTAATTGTGTTCCCATCAAATCAATTTGTGCCGAAGTTTTGAAAATGCACACACCACACACACACCCATTTTGCTTTTGAAAGCAACCCGTATGTGGAACAAATAGCTGGTGGAATTTCCCTATTTTCATTCCACTTGCAAATTACAATTATTAGGATTAATTTAAACATAAAGTCATCGCTAGCAACTTCATATATATCAGAGATATATTATAAACTCATTAATATTCAATATTGGCACTCAGTACCATTCCTTACGTGGAGATAGACACAAATGTCTGATCTAGAAGCCTTTGCTATGTGTAAGGCTCTTGTAATGCTTTAGTTTATGTTCTATATAAATTTTTGTTATATGCAATATGATTCTATTAATAAATGTGAGTATGTATGTCATCTTTACATAATGCATAATTATACGTAAGGATGCACAGGTGGGCTTGAGTTGACTTGAGTTGTATATTGAATGAAGTTTAACAAGTACTCTGTACTAGTAATATGTAATAAAGTAAAAAAGTTAATTATTAATGTAAACTTAAGCTTGAGTTAAAATGTGGTATTACTATATAATAAACATATGGTTTTTTCGCTGTTTAACTAACTTGTTTTCTTCCATTTTTAGGGCGTTACTGCTCTCTTTTGTCCAATTCCCCCTCAAATTCAGTCCTAAAAAACGATTCCACCTCAATATGATTACTAAGAGGTATTAATTTGACCCAATACTGGATCTTTGAAGTCGGTAATTTCAATTCACTTAAAAAACTATGGAAAAGTGATCACATTGAGCAACAATTTCATCATAAATTAAATAGTCTCGCTAAATATACAATTTGTGTGAACCGGTTCTTTTGATTAAGCACAAATTTTCAGTAGGGAGGGTAAATCAAATATGGACCCTAATCTGGATGGATTAGATTCATGAACAAAGAATTGGGCTTTACCGACACTTATATTTGTGTGATAGCAAGTGCCAGCGTGTCTATATCCCTCCTTTACATGTGTAATTAAACGCTGAGATCATACGCAGGGTTCTTTTATAGTAATGATTTAACTATGTTTAAAATGATTATTCATAGTAAAATTTAATTTTCAAAAATACTATAGTCAATATCTTATCGGTATTTTATATTCTATACACATCAAACTAGTCTTTTCTGAAAAAAATAAAAAATCAAATATTGTTGATCATACAAATTAGATCTTAATAAGGTCCAAACCTAATAGCTATCCCTACTAAATTTTACACTTAGTAGGAAAATTGATTCTGTGATTATATATACCATTTCTCTTCCAAATTAAAAATAAAACTGAAATCCTTTTTCTGTGATTATTTATACTCCCTCCAGTCCTAAATATAGGACCTAGATGACTTTTTTGAAAAATCCTAAAAAAAAAGCAAAAATTAAGTTAATTATAAATTGATTTACCTAATTTTTTCTCTTAGACTAGTTTATTTTACCTATAAGCTAATGGATAATCTAAAAAGATATCAAATATGTCATGATTTAATAACCTATTTCGCAACCTTAATCTTTCCAAAAAAAAAGTTATCTAGGTCTTATATTTAGGACCGGAGGTAGTAATATATAAGAGGGTTAGTAAACTCTTACTGGAGACAACACATAAGATAACTAGGTTTATTTACACACACACGTTGGAATACCTTTTAGGAAGTGTACATGACTCTTTCCCTTGACAAAAAAAAAAATTGAACGTAACTTTTTTATCCTCTCACGCTAAACTCGCCATAAAGTGCCACATCCATTTTAAGCAGAGAAAACAATTGCACTACAGTATGGTAAACCAAAAGGACTATATACTACTATTGCTATATCTTTTGTAGCGTAAAAGCCCTTGGTATTCGGTTTCTTTAAAAATCGACTAGTCTAGAGTCGCTCCCAGAACTAAGCGAACTTCCTAGGGATCAAACTCAGACACCTTTAAAAAATGGCGGGGAAGACAACTTACCAAACCCTCTTCAAACTATCCGAGCAACACCTCTTAGCACTATTATACCTTTTCCACAACATGTGGACATATTTATCATGTTCCTGTAACTTGAATATAGCTATATAATATGAGTAGGGCTGATGCTATCAAAATTTTGATAAAAATATCCGCAAGTGTACGGATCGTATTTTAGTAAAGTGGTAGTTCAAGGTCGATCCCACAGAGACTCAGACAATTAATAACTAGGCATTAGATCTCCTATTTTCATTCAAGTTGAGTAAACAAAAGAAAATTGATTTTAATTACCTAATATCTAAGAAAATAAAATAAAACAAATATTTACACAGATGAAATTCACGAGTCAAAAGAACAACCTAGAGCCACTAATCCCTTATCTGCTTCTTAGATTTTATTCCCCACTAAATTAATTATGAATTAATTCAACTAGCTAATCTAGAGTACTAGTGTCTATAAATGCCTTCCGGTCCACTTACATCCTTGCCTAGCTTAATTACACAATGTCTTGCACTAATTTACTAGGCTAATTTATCTCGGTACCGCTCTAATGTGACTATGTAGGGCTTCTAGGTATATTCCTATCCTAGTCGCAAATCAGATTAAAATCCAATCCTACACTATTTAATCCCATGGTCTATTTAAAATTCTCTCTTCCGAGTCCAATTCTAAATTCCCTAAACATGTCTAATGGTGATCAAGCACTAAACAAGTTAATCACTAAAAGCAAGATTAAATAAACTAAATTAAATTAACCATGACTAAATAGTGGGAAATAAAATACTAAGTTACAAACAAGTTCATATTACTCTAGGTTGTAAAGAAATTAACCACACATATTGTCTATCAAAGTCATCACAAAAATCAATTCAAAATCTAAATTCAAACCCATAGCAATTGATCAAGAAATAAGGAGACAAAAACTTGCAACTACAGTGAACAGCAGGCCCCCTCCTTCCTTTATCAATGCAATCAACGTTGATGATGATGATGCCTAAGAATAAACGAACCTGCAGCAACTTCCTTCTATACGTGCGTGTGTATCTATCTTCCAAAGAACCAAAACTCAAGAGCTGCCGCCACTTGCTTTTCTTTTCTTCTTTCTCGTGAATTCTCTCTAGGCTTTAGGAAATTGGAAGAATTATGACCAGCCTCCTCTCTCCTCAATTGCATGTGTATATTTATAATAAAATAGCCCAACACCATATTGCCTTTGTCTTGCATGTTAAGTTTCTTTTCTTTCCTTTTCTTGTATGATGAATACACATATATCAAATCAACCTCTTTCTCTTTATTTCCTTTTTCATTAAATCTGCATTCATGAAGAGAAAGAAATAGGAAATAATCACAATGACTCAATCACATAATCTCATTAATAGGAAACTTCTCATCAAAATATTTCTTTTAATATATTAAGTTTCCTATTTCAATTAAATTTCATATTTTCCAAAAGAATCACTCATATACTCTCAAATTACTTTCTTTCCAATTCACATCAAAATCACTTAATTACTTAATTCATGACTCCCCAAATACAACAAATTATTTCCTAAAAACCACTAAATTTTGGGAGTCATCACACCCCCACACTTGCATTAAATCTTGTCCTCAAGATTTCAAATTGTTAACACCTTAGCACAAAAATGAAATCAAGTTTTTATCATCACAAAGTTGAAATCAATTCAAACTCTCAACAATTAAATCCTCTTAGAAATCTCTCTCACCATCCCCAAATGCAAGTAATCAGGCAATCAATTTGATAGAGATAAATCACAAAAACATGTCCCTCACCGGTCAAGTGTTTACACTCTACTCTCAAAGTATATAGGGGTTGTGTTTCACTCAATTCCATCTATGTAATCCAGCTACCATAGGCTTGTTTATCATCTCGATATCCACTCTTATATCTCAATGCACACACAAATCAAAAGGACTTTTAAGGGTTGTAATGAAAAAGGTAGGATAATGAAATGAAAGTGAGATGGAGGTATATTTGAAAAGTGCTAAACCATTTCAATTATAGTAAGGAATGAAGGAATTTCATAACTTAACAAGCACATAGGGGTTGACTCTTTTGAACTCCACAATTCTTCAATTCTTTCGATTTTCATCTTCTTCTTTCTTTTTTTTCTTTTCTTTCTTCTTTTTTTTCTTTCACACTTTGTGTGATTTTTTTTCTTTTCCTTTTTCACCTTCACTTTTTTTATTTTTTTTTTCTTTTCTCCTTTCTTCAACACTTATATTTCCCCTTTTTCTTTTCTAATGCCTTCACTCCTTTCCATATGAATATAGTATAACACTTTTCAAAACGTAAATGGAAGAAATAGATAAGAGATGAAAAATTGCATCAAAAGAATTCAAAGGCTAAAATATGCAATCTTTCTTTTTTAAAGAGAAACAGGCTCAAAGGGGTTAAGCAATGGAAATAATGTAAAAGGATGGCTGTTTGGCTAAACTGGCTATGAAACGAAGGCCTTAATCATTTTTGTGCATGCAAGAGATTTGAGCGTCAAAAGAGATTCAAGACAAGTTCTAGAGGGAAAATTACAATAGATGTACTCACTCATGAAAGAATAAAATTAAGGCTCAAATTCCTCACATGGCTTTTTGACATACTAGAGTAATTTATCTAAAGCAAATAACTTGTCTTTTCACTTACATTCAAAGAAGATGAGATCAAAGTCTAATCAAATCCAATTGTTTCAAGTCCAAATCAATCCCAAAATTGGCAAAAAGATTTTTTTTTCTCAAGAAAATTTGACAAAATGAAAGCTTGAGAACAATCTTTAGAGAACAATGATACCCTCATACCCCCACACTTAAATGTCACATTGTCCCCAATGTGAACATGTAACACAAGTAGTGGAATTACAAAAATATCTATAACAAGCGTAAACTTTCACATCAACCAAGCATAGTACTCAAGAGGCACACCATCAAATCTAACCCTCACACACATATCAACCAGTATAAAGACTCATCACCAAAACAATTCTTAGTCAAATAAAATCAAGAAAAAGTTAGAAGAATACTCCCCTTCCTCTTCTCGATTTCCACCTTTAGCTCCTAGTCCATCAAGATCAAGTTGAAGCATCCTTTGGGGTCAAAAGAAGAAAAAAAAATCCTACAAACTCAAAAACAAAACATCAAATACCAAAACCTTGGGTTGCCTCCCAAGAAGCGCTAAGTTTAAAGTCTTCAGCCAGACTTTCCAAACAAATCCTTAGTCGTAAGTATCAAAAACCATAATCACCCCATCTTCATTCCTTTTCAAACAGTATAAATAATCAATCAAACTAATTACTTGTGCCTTTTCAATCATAGACAATTTTAAAGAACAAGCAATCACTGATTTCAAAGGAATTAAAATATGTTCATACAAACAATTAGATATATGTCTTTCTAAGAATAATGAGCATCCAATAAAATCAATTTGACTCTCATCAGTAAAAGTCACAACAGTAATAGGAGAATAATCCAAAGTAGTTATAGGAACACTCACATCAACATGTATATCAGAATCACAAGCATTTGAATTTACACTTTGAAGATCAATTAGACACCCATAAGTTTCTCCTAAATCAGTTTCAGGCTCTAAGACAACCTCTAAATCTTCTTTAACTTCATGGTCATCCCTATCCTCAACTTCCTCATATTCAATCTCATTAGATAACAAAAGGGAACTATGATTAAAGGAGGAATTTTGTTTTAATTCTTCAAGGTCTCTGCACATTTGACTCATCTGTGCTACAAGATTTTGTGCTCTTGATTCAAACTTAGTCTCAATTGAGTCTAACATTTTGAAACAATTCTCTTGCCATTTCAAACTATCCTCTTGCCATTTCAAACTATCCTCTAGCATTATCAAACACATATCGGCTAATCTTTCTAATCTGTCAAATCTTTCTTCTCTACGAGAGATTTCACCATCCTCAAAATTGTTTTCTTGAACATGTGAATAAGATATGAAGGGTGAATCTATTGCATGTGAATAAGGATCTAAATGTGGGTTCCAACACTCATCTTGCTCAAAATTCCAACTACGCCTAGACAAATTATCAACATAAGTTTGTTGCCAAAGCAAAAATGGACAATTCTCAGGTACATGATCACTTCCACAACAATAACAACGATAACACTTATAATTAGCCTCTGAATAGTCCATCTTTCTCTTTTCTCCAAAAGAAAAAAAAACTCAAGCTAAAACTACTAAAGAATTTCTAATTCTAATTACTAATTGCCTTGAGTCCCCGGCAACGGCGCCAAAAACTTGATGCTACCAAAATTTTGATAAAAATATCCGCAAGTGTACGGATCGTATTTTAGTAAAGTGGTAGTTCAAGGTCGATCCCACAGAGACTCAGACAATTAATAACTAGGCATTAGATCTCCTATTTTCATTCAAGTTGAGTAAACAAAAGAAAATTGATTTTAATTACCTAATATCTAAGAAAATAAAATAAAACAAATATTTACACAGATGAAATTCACGAGTCAAAAGAACAACCTAGAGCCACTAATCCCTTATCTGCTTCTTAGATTTTATTCCCCACTAAATTAATTATGAATTAATTCAACTAGCTAATCTAGAGTACTAGTGTCTATAAATGCCTTCCGGTCCACTTACATCCTTGCCTAGCTTAATTACACAATGTCTTGCACTAATTTACTAGGCTAATTTATCTCGGTACCGCTCTAATGTGACTATGTAGGGCTTCTAGGTATATTCCTATCCTAGTCGCAAATCAGATTAAAATCCAATCCTACACTATTTAATCCCATGGTCTATTTAAAATTCTCTCTTCCGAGTCCAATTCTAAATTCCCTAAACATGTCTAATGGTGATCAAGCACTAAACAAGTTAATCACTAAAAGCAAGATTAAATAAACTAAATTAAATTAACCATGACTAAATAGTGGGAAATAAAATACTAAGTTACAAACAAGTTCATAGTACTCTAGGTTGTAAAGAAATTAACCACACATATTGTCTATCAAAGTCATCACAAAAATCAATTCAAAATCTAAATTCAAACCCATAGCAATTGATCAAGAAATAAGGAGACAAAAACTTGCAACTACAGTGAACAGCAGGCCCCCTCCTTCCTTTATCAATGCAATCAACGTTGATGATGATGATGCCTAAGAATAAACGAACCTGCAGCAACTTCCTTCTATACGTGCGTGTGTATCTATCTTCCAAAGAACCAAAACTCAAGAGCTGCCGCCACTTGCTTTTCTTTTCTTCTTTCTCGTGAATTCTCTCTAGGCTTTAGGAAATTGGAAGAATTATGACCAGCCTCCTCTCTCCTCAATTGCATGTGTATATTTATAATAAAATAGCCCAACACCATATTGCCTTTGTCTTGCATGTTAAGTTTCTTTTCTTTCCTTTTCTTGTATGATGAATACACATATATCAAATCAACCTCTTTCTCTTTATTTCCTTTTTCATTAAATCTGCATTCATGAAGAGAAAGAAATAGGAAATAATCACAATGACTCAATCACATAATCTCATTAATAGGAAACTTCTCATCAAAATATTTCTTTTAATATATTAAGTTTCCTATTTCAATTAAATTTCATATTTTCCAAAAGAATCACTCATATACTCTCAAATTACTTTCTTTCCAATTCACATCAAAATCACTTAATTACTTAATTCATGACTCCCCAAATACAACAAATTATTTCCTAAAAACCACTAAATTTTGGGAGTCATCAAGGGCCCCACTTATAAAAAAAATATGAATAAAGAGAGAAGAATATTTAATGTCTTAAAAACACTTTTTCATGGAATAAATATTAATGAACCGGGCTTCAACAATTTTATGAACCTCAAACAGAAAAAAGAATCTTACAATGGTATTTTGACTGTTTTCTATGACAAGATTTAAATTCAAGACTCTATTCAATAGGAATCATCCATGACTCTGTTTCTCCACATTTATATTTCTGTGGGTGAAAACTTTCCTTTAATTTGATTATTGATGAAGAAATGAGATTAACTCTTTTAACAATTTTGAAGATTTGATTGGAACATAATTATAACAGAATATTTCACAAAAAAAATGAAAACATTATTTGTCTTTCACCGGTCTTGACCTCAAACAAACAGTTTTCTAGTGACACATAAATAGAGTAGCCACTTTGGGCTATATAAAGGCATAGGTCTAATAATGAAGCTAGCTTTGTTGATTATCTATTTTAATGGTTGAAACTTGAAAGAGTAGCATTCTTAATTATACCTTCGTTAGAATTTTACGACGCGCGCACTTGGTAACGTAACCCACTTGGGCACAAATATTGTTAGATTGTGCTAATAGCTGTGAGTTGCTAGAAATTTAGCAGATTTCACATAATTTTCACTTATTAGTGTTCATAAGAATTGCTTTATAATATCTTAAATCAAGATAATAACTTGTGAAAACTGTGTCAATTCATCTATACCTTTTATTTCATAAAACTAAATTTCCCTCGAGCTCTCAGCTTTGTAGGAAAAAAGAGCAAGAAGGAAGATCGAAGCTAAAGGAGAGGTGAAAATGAACATTAGGCAGAGTAAAAATTGTCAAAACAGTGCTCCTATTTTCTAGTGTAGCTCGTTATGGCGAGCATGCTTTCATACAACTTCGCGTTCTCAGTTGCAAACGCAAAAATTTGGAGATACATGCTAGAGTGGCCGAAAACTTCGAAGGGCGGCTTGGAGAATAATAGAAGTGATTGAAGTTTTCCAGATTTCTTGGTAGTTTTTCTAGCTCTCGTTCTTGTCATTTCTCTTTCCTTCGTATTGCGTAATTTCTGGATCCGGACATGTTACTATTTGATATTGAATCTTGCAATTCATTTTAATATGTGTAGCTAAACTCATCTTCTATTCTCGGTCTGTTTTGAAATAAATATATACTTAAACTTTTCTCTCTTTTCCTAATTAAAGATTTTTTATGTTGTCGATTTCATACGTGCCTAATGTTTCCAAGTGGATGACTAACATTTATTTTGTTTTTTGCTTAATTAGTGGCTGAGAGAGCATAGTTATCTAGGTAAAGAATTAGGTTAAATTCAAGTCTATATTGCAATATTACTTTGGAATTGGTAGTGTGTTAGTGAGAAAAAGATATTCACTAACCAAACTTTGTCGAATTGAAGTGATTTATTTTTAAAGACTAATGGACAATATAGTATGTTGTAGGACATTATAAATATTAATGTCAATTTAAGGTTTAAATAGGCCTAAGTAGAGCTATTTGAATGCACATGACTTCAAACAACATACTCCCTCCGGTCCCTAATGTAAGAGTTAGCCGTCAAAAAAACGCTTCGTAAGAAAACATGTGAATATTAGTTGGGTGTCTGGAGTTAATGCTTCTTTTCCAAAATTGCTCATATTTATTATGGAACTTTTAAGAGAGAGAAATATATAAGCATAAATAAATATGAAAGATAGTTAGGGGTAAAGTAGGAAAAATGCATTAAATGGGGAGAGAATATGGGGTGAGCTCTTACATTAGGGACCAAAACCATTTAAATTTTGGGCTCTCACATTAGGGACCGGAGGGAGTAATATGTATTAGTTATCATTAGGTAAGGAACAATTAATTATTATGAAATACGACAACTGGAAAAAACTTAGACTTGTCTCATTGTATTGAACTTCCTCAAAGTGCTTTATTTTGCAAATTTCCATTTTTAATTAATGATGAACACCAAATGTTTATTTGGATTAATTATAATGAATTTAATGAACTCACTTATCAACTAGTCTTTGTAGAACAAAAACACATATTTCAACTTATATTATTAAATTTAGCCTGTACAATTATGGCATCATTTATGGCGAACATAAAAAAAATATACTTAATACGACAAAAACTGTATTATTGAACATTTTCTCAAGTCGCAGTTCATACAAAAACTGTATTTGTAACTTGTATAAGGGGACATAGAAATATAACAACACCTTCATAAGACTTATTAAACATGAAATTCGCCACAACGAGCAAGTCTGTCGGATTTTTCTCTACGTATAATTGTGATAATAAATCCAAAATCCAGAAAAATGGAAAATTACTCGGAATTTGACATGATCGTTTTATGATATCTTTGAATTATAACAAACAAATGGGCATAGCACTTATGTTTCCTTATTTGGCTTGTCAACCCCACCATTATTATACAATTCGAAAGTTGACTTGTCGATATTACATTGCCTTCAATTTCTCTATATAAGCTCATTGAGCCCCTTCTACCTTCTCACCAATACAAGATTCTGTAATATAGCCTCGCTACATACTCAGTATTTGGTATGTTATTATACACATGTGTGTGAGTTGTATCTACTCACTTTTATCCCATCATTGTTTGTTCTCAGTTTAGTTGGTCAGTCGAATTGAATAATCCATGCAATACTAATTGATAACAGTCCAAAGCAGTATTATTAAGTTCTATATTATTATGTGAGTATGCATGCATATTATACTCTTGTTGGTAATTAGTTAACATGAATATATTCTTGAATATCTCAGGAATCTAGAGGATGAGGTTTGTGATAATTGCAGTGCTAATATTGTGGGCGATGGGATGCTTTTGTGAGGCTAAAGATGTAGAGAGGATGAAGGAGAAAGATGCAAAGGGTGTGATGGTTGATAATGATCATCATCATATCCCTATCAAAGAAAAGGGTAGTATACTTGTCGATAATAATGATCATCATCGTATCCCCATCAAAGAAAAGGGAATACTTGTTGATAATAATGATCATCATCGTATCCCTATCAAAGAAAAGGGAATACTTGTTGATAATAATGATCATCATCGTATCCCTATCAAAGATTATAGTCCACCTCGCAAGACCAACATGTATCGTTCATCAGCTCATGTACAAGGCAATCCTTAAATTAGTGCATCACATGCTCATGAATCCTCTACGTATTTATTATAAAATTCTTGTGTAAGAGATTTAAAAGACAAGCGGGACAAGCCAAAAAGAACATGCACTTGTCTCACTTCTCCTTTTAGAACTCCACAATAATTTTATAATGTAAAATTAGAAGGCTTTCCCTCAAATTATAAGGGTTTTATATAGCGCAGCGTTTATTTTATATATAGTACAGTCAAGTTGATTTGCTCTTTCCTTGTGCAATATATTTTATAAACCTCACATGTGTATGTGTGTTATTTGATGTAGCTTGTGGGCTTCGATTCAAAGCCATGAATAAACCCTATAAAGGGCTGTAGCATACTGCTGGCATGGTAATGCAAATATATGTTTAATTTGTTGATTAATAAAGAAGATATTTTGTGGTTGTGGATAAATTTTGCTTCGACATTTCTTATCATTATTTTGTCTCAAATATCCGTTCCTTGCGCTTGCATGCATTCTCAAAATTCTTAGTGTAATTTAATGATTTTTCGGAACCTAATCGTAATTAATTATCTTCTTGCGACATAATTAATTGTAACTCTCCCTATAATATTTCACCCTATATCACTATGCATGCTGGCATATTTACTTTGGTTCTCGATATGTGTTCCATATAGGATTGAATTTATGATCCTACATATATATATTATATACAACTCAAAGGAAAAATATATATTTTCCCCCTTTCTTTCAATATTTTCATTATAAATCCAAGCAAATCAGCTCTTATAAAAAAACCAAGCAAATCAAGATTGAGCTATATATGGTGTTAGAGAATATGGGGGCTAAAATTAAAAGAGATACATAGTATTACAAAATTCACATATGTTATGGAGGGTTGAGTATAACGATCCATCATTCACTTTCACGGTGTATAATGTCATCATCATCAAAGTCTTATCCCAACTAAAGGGGTCGGCAACATGGATCACACGACGCCATTGTGATTGATCAATAGTCATACTTTGAGATAAATCATTCATCAAATGATTTCGTTGAATAACTTCGTTAATAGTTCTTTTCGATCTCCTTCTCTTTCTTTTATATGTCTCTTCCCATGAGAGTGCTTATTTACATTACAGTGTATAATATAAATAAGCAAATAACTGAATATAGAAAAAGAGAGTTATGACAGTTGGTGATTTTTTTGAGGGCCGAACTTCCTGCAATAGGTTATCGTTTCTATTTATGGTTGACTTGACCATTATTTATGAATAATTGCTATATAAAACGAAGCAAATTAATCACATATAGCTTGTCGGCCGCTTTCCCTCCCAATGTTTAATTTTTCGGAGGAAATATACTCTCTCTAGTCCTAATTATAAGACAATTTCACCTAATTTAGAGAGATTAAGAAAAGTAGTTAGGTTAGGTAATTTTATGTGTCTTTTCCAATAATACGTCCCTTTTTCAAAATTAGAAACGAGTGAGAGTGTAGAGGATTCGATTTCTTGGTAAGAAAAGTATGCACATGGGTATTTTAGTAAAAATTGATAAATATATGAGACAAAGTGGATAAGAGTCTTATAATTAGAGACAAATTGAATTTCAAAAGTGGTCTTATATTTAAAACATACGAAATATATATGTATGTATATGTACATTCCAAACAACATACATAATTATACAAAGCCCATCAACAAAAAGCCTCAAAACAAAACATATAGAAATACGAGGGAAGGAAGTTCTAAAATAAATTACAAAGCGTAAGAATAGTCATTGGTAAGACGGTGAGTATTGCAATGACGGTCAATAATTTATTACTGTCCGCAGTAATTATGAAACTAAAGTTAATTAGATTAAATTTGCTAGAAAAGGAATGGCAAGCCAAGTAAAATACTTATTCTCTCTTGTGTAATACGATAACTGATAAACTCCATAATTTCACACTTTCCATCTCAATTTCCCTTGAATATACATGATTTTTGGTGGTAAATAGGTGAGAAAGACATAGGTACACATAGGAAAGAGAGAGAAATGAAAGATAGATATTTTGGTGAAATTTGGAGTTATATGTGTGTGAAAGTGATTTTTGAATCTTATCAACCCTCTCTCTTTTGTAGGAAGAGGTGAACAAGTGAAAAACGCTAAGGAAAGCATGGAGCTACCAAGAAATAGGACAAGCTAAAGAATGAAGCAAGGGACAAAAAAATGGAAAAAGGAAAATCTATCCCAGTTATTCGTTGAGCTTTCGCTGCCCAACTAAGGCACAACGAATGAGATTTCTTCTCAGCCTCTTATCTGTTTGTTGGGCATTCGTCGTGCAACGAACACGCGACGAATTAAAACTAAAACTCTGCGTTTCAGACTCGCAAAACACGAAATTTCTGAGGTATAAAAGTGGGAGCTCGACAGAAAAGCCTCATTCTTCACTTCTTGGGCATATTGGGAGGTAGGGTTTGGCATTTGGAGGAGTGGGTGTCAATGGATTGAAGGCTAGGAGAGATTTTGGCTTCAAATCTTAGTTTTTCTTCTCCATTTTCCTTTCCCTCTCTCTTGTTCTATGATTGTGCTATCATATATGTATATATTCTTTTGGATTTCATGAACATGTGGAGTTAAAGCTTTGATTCTAGAATTCTTTGAAACCCTTGTATGGATTAAATCTTAATTCCTCCTCTTATTTTGTGATTAATGTTATATATGTGTTTATTTTACTTTTTACCTAATGCTTCTAAGTGCTTGATCACCATTTAGATGTTGTGTTCACTTGATTGATGCTTGAGAGGGCTAGGTTGAGTGTAGAACTTGGGTAAAATAGTGTGAGAATTTGAAGTTTGCATGACAAATGAATGGTTTTGTTGATAAGATAGACATATACTTATTGACCTCACATAGCCACATAAGGGTTGAAACTTAGAAATTGGGTTTTATTGATTGTGACAAGAGATTGCATGATTAATAAAATTAAACACTTGTTCTTGACTCGACGGAGCGTTTACAAGTATTATAGAACCCTAGGCTAGCAAATATATAGTTGTTAAAAACAATTGTGAGAGAAGGCTCTTTAAGTTTATGAAGTACAAGAGGGAAAATAATCTTAGGACCCATTTTATCCTTGAGTTGAAGAATCACTTGTTTATAGTTTTTCTTATTTGTTTTTATAGTTACCCTTCACATCTTAACATTTGAATCACTCAAATTAAGCGAGAGTGCGATAATTATTACTTGACCGGGTTTTGGAACCAAATCCTCGTGGGAATGATACTTTTCTTATCACTTTATTACTTGACGTGACCCGTGCACTTGCCTTGCGAACAATAACATATTTGACTCTAAGAATACTTGAGTTTGGAATGCATGCAAGTGTGATCAGTGCAGAAAAAAATGTATGTGTGAAAAGGGATAGACAAGTAAGCAAAGTGTTGGAGGAGTTTCTTCAAAAACATGTTAAATAGAAGCAAAAAGCTAGAATGACCAATGAAAGTGGAATTTCCTTATTTGTTAGTTCACACAAATGAAATTATGTTGATGGCTGTCTACCAACTTCACAATTTTAACAGTTTGAGTAATAATTGCAATGGATATTGCGCTTAAAATTTTCATCCTTTTGACAAGGCCCATTTTCTTAACATGTTAATTATTCTAAGTTGTACTTATTACTTCTGTCGCGCATATCAATATTATTAACAATATTGAGTATTGATATACTTAATATATGTGTAAAAAAATAATTAATTTATTAACATCTTACAGTCTAAACATGATTATAAGCACTTGTACCATATTAGCATTGGCTTGTATCAAACTATAATACATTCACTTGATCATCATGATATCAAACGCTAGTATAGTGAAACGCTAGAATGGTGAAAGCATTTTAGTATCCGATATGACCATATCTCCATATAACTTTGTCACACCCACAAACATCAACATATTTTATGTTATTATTCACGGTGACATGTTTCTACATGAAGGACACCTAATTGCGTCGATGTAGTGATGTTTTGGGTTTTGTCTTTTAACAAAATTTAGAACTATAAAATTAAAAAATAAATTAAAATCATGAACCCATAAAACATGTTTAGTCAATAAGCAAAATGTTGAGAATTCATACGAAAGAAAGTTAACAAATAAAAAATTGTCCCTACACATTGTAAGAGAAAAAAGATAAATAAATAACACAACACATACATACGTACATAGATTTATTCTCTAGAACCCTCAAAAATTGAAATACATAAGAGGAAGAGGATGTGTAGAAAATTACACCCACTAAAAAATCTCTTTATTAACTCATCTTGTAATCCCAATCACCAAGAACAAGGATTTAGTTATTGCCCTTTCATCAACTTGTGGGTTCATAATTCTTGACCCAATCAATGTCCATATCTTTGAATTAATTCCCAAATCTTGCACTGATATTTTATCAAAACATTAAACAAACCACATGAAATTAATTTAAATTTAGCATCTCTATCATAAAAAATTGGGAGTTATGTTGGACAATATTGCATCTCTATCATCTTAATTAATTTAAATTTAGCATATAAAATATACAAATCCAAGGATTTGTCACTACACATGACAAAGTTGAATTAACTTCCCAATTAATCAACTATCACTTATATTAAGAATTTTCATAATAAAGATATAAGGTAAATATTGATTCAATCACACAGCTAAACAATGAGTCTATTATTTTTATGTTTTTACCCTAAAATATAATCTTGTCAACTTGCCTTATCAATATCATGTTAACTATCTATTATTTGAACATATCCAATGAATTTATATATGAATTTTATAGAAAATTCTTTATTGAGTCTAATAAGGATCGGAAGACCTATTGACATATTAATATCAACAATTCATATCTAAAATATATTTAAGTGAAAATATTGTTATTTTAATTTTGTATTTCTTGTTTAATTATGTATTTTAATTAAACACATATTTATTAGTAATAGTAGATTCTTTCTATATTACAATTTGAATTGAATTGACTATCCAAGTTTATATTAACATCACGAGTTTACTTAAATTCACGAGAGTTTGATAACCTTACCAAAATCATATATGATTTTATGATATCTTTGAATATCACAACAAATTAAATTAATGGGAAACGCACTAAGCTTTGCCTCATTTGATGTGAACCCCACCATTATATATATAATTCGGAAGTTGGCCTGTCGAAAATTCCGTATACTCCCTTCAAACTCTCTTTGCTCTATATAAGCTTCTTCAGCCTCATCTTCCCTCTCAATATACAATATCATATCATAGCATCAGGGTTCAGTATTTGGTACGTACGCGTGCACACTTACACTTGTATGCGCGACTGTATGATCAATATGCATATATACCTCTTTCGTTCTTATAGTTTGGTTGTTCGGTTGAATAATCCATGCATTAAATATTGATTTCTGAGAGAAACGAAATTAAATAATTGAGCTTATATTATGTGCATGCATATATTCCCTAGTATTTAATTTTGTTGGTGATCATTTGTTCAGATCAAGATCTACCAGGCATGAGGTTGGATATAGTTGCAGTAATGCTAGTGTTGATGGTGTTGGGAAGCTCATGTGTGGTCAAAAATAATGGAGAAAAGTCGTTGGTGAAGGATGAAGTGAAGCAAGATCATCATCACGTGCTACTCGGTGACCCTAGTGATCATCACCGCCGTGACGACCCAGCTCTCAACAAGGACCAACGTCCACCTTATTACATACAAGGCAATGCTTAATTAATAGTGCAAATAATCAATAATTTGCTAAATCTTTTGAGGGTTCTTTATTATAATTTTTTTGTAGGGTTAAAAGATATTTAAAACTCTACAATAATTTTATAATCAAGAATCTTAAAAGGTTTTCTCTCCAAGAAAATTATCTATAAACTTTTATAGATGAAAGTCTAGTGTGTGATTGAGTATGTGTGTGAGAGAGAAGGGGGGTGTGCGTTAGCTTGAGGGTGCTTTGATTTAAGCTTGCACGTATAAAACCTGTAAAGAAGAACTAAACGTGTAGCAATGATGCACCTACTGATCTGTTTGCAGGTCATATGTATCTCTGTGTTAGTGTGTATTATACATGCGATTGTTGGACGTTGAAAAAATTAAATAAAGAAAAAATATAGTGGATACGGTTTACAAAGTCTGTCCTTGACGTGTCGCATGCTCGTTTCCATTTTAAGCTTAATTTTGTTGATTGATCATGGTGAACGTGAACATTAAGTGAAATAGTTTCAGAATATATACTACTCCCTCCGGTTCTAAGTCGCCAACCGCAACTAAATTTTGGTCCTTAATATAAGTCGCCAACTAACACTAACTAACTCATTAATTAAAATTTTCCAAATATGCCCCTGTCATTGAAAAAAGAGATCTCTGCATTTACTTTTGTCTGTCTCATTATGAATCATTTAATAGTTGTGAGGAGGGGTAAAGATGGAAATGAAAAATAAAACAAGACAAATTTAATGATGTAACCACCACTAACCGCCATTTCTTAATTTGTACAATATGGACGGTTGGAGACTTATAAATAGGACCAGAGGGAGTACCTCATTTCCTTATTATGAGCGCTCATTAGTAACTGAATATCCAAAAGGACAAGTAAGGAACTCAAACTTCCAAAGTGACAAGTAAGAAACTCCGAATTCTAAAAAACAGTTAAGGAACTAAACAATTATTAATTGCTATGTTCCAAATGTTAATAGCAAATAACAAGTAAAGGATTAAAAAAAGCCCATTTGTAAACAAATTAAACAAGCCCATTAAGACTAATGATCAAATGTTCAGAACAGTGCAAACAAGTAAAAAAAGCCTCTATATTTTATTCATCGCCACTTTTTCTTTCCTTGCCTACGACCAATTTGATCTCTTATATTCATAAAGCAACAAAAAATTTACCCATAAAAAGAGAGAAAGGAAAAAGATTATCTGCACCTTATCTCTCTATGCTGCGCTAATAAACGATCCTAATCAACTATTCTTGCATACCAACTGACCTCTAGATGATTGCCAAGCTGAATTTGGAGTTTCTTATTATTAATGGCCCTGCCAATATTAATTGATTATTCCCACAACACCATCATTACACATCGGGAATATAAACACATACATACTCCCTCCGGTCCTATTTATAAGTCGCTAACCGCCTAAATTGTACATACCAAGGAATGGAGGTTAATGGAAGTTGCATCATTAAATTAGTTTTATTTTTTTTGTCTTTTCCATTTTTGCTCATTCCATCTTTATCATTATGACCCACTACTTTTTCTCTCTTCATTAATCATTCTATCTATAAAAGTGCATTTTTCATCTTCTCTCTCTTCTCATCTTCCAATGTGCATTTTCCAATGTAAGGGTATATTAGGAAAATTTTAATAAATGAGTTAGTTAGTGGTAGTTGGTGACTTATATTAAGGACCAAAATTTAGAGGCGGTTGGCGACTTATAAATAGGACCGGAGGGAGTACACATCAAAATATCCCACCACAAATTGTTTGATTATTGCAGGGTGACTCCGTGGAAATTAACTCTCTAAGCCTCTGTTTATAAATAGCTCAATCTCTTTGTTGGCTATCTTCATCACCTTTAATTAAGCCTATCACTCAAAAGCTTTCAATAGAGATCCTCCAGGTAATATCAATCTACTATCATGTACTGAAAATTGATTTTATGATCAGTTTTTTTTCCAATTAATGAACAGATGTTCAGCTTACTATTTACTTGTTTCTTCAAATTTTCCAATTTATATATATCTGTGCGTAGAATAATAGCTGGCAAAAATGCAAGGACTGAAGTTGGCAAGGCTTCTTCTGATTCTATTCATGATAGAGGGAATATACTTGGCTGATGGACGGAGAACGGTAACACCAAATATGGGGGGAATAAAGGCCGTGATGATGAACTTTTAATATGCAAAATTTTATCATGTACAACTAAAACAACTGAGTTTAATGGTAAACACTATGAACTTTTAATATGCAAAAATTTTAAAATATTAGAATTTTATCATGTACTCCCTCCGGTCCCTAATGTAAGAGCCCGAAATTTGAATGGTTTTGATCCCTAATGTAAGAGCTCACCCCACATTCTCTCCTCATTTAATGTATTTTTTCCTACTTTACTCCTAACTCTCTTCCATATTTATTAATGTTTATGTATTTCTCTCAAATAAAAGTACCATAATAAATATGGACAATTTTGGAAAAGAAACATTAACTCCAGACATCCAACTAACATTCACATGTTTTCTTAATAAGCGTATTTTTGGCGGCTAACTCTTATATTAGGGAGCGGGGAGTACTTTCTTCCTCCCAATTATTATACTCCCCACTTTTCCTTTCACCTCACCTTCCAATCCAAACCCTCTTCTCTTCTTTCCTTTTCTCATATCTCAACTCCTTCTTCACTTCAGGTCCTTTCTTTCATGACATGTACAAAAGTCTTTAACTTTGGTTTGTTTATGAACTTGGGTTTTTTCTTATTAGTTTATTGTTGTGTTTGTTTTTTGTTTAGACTTTAGAGAGTGACAAGTTATGGCAGGAGGCGGTGGAGGAGCTCCAGCACCAAAAGCAGATGAGCCACAGCCACACCCACCAAAGGATCAGCTTCCAAATATCTCTTATTGCATTACTAGTCCTCCTCCATGGCGTGAGCTTCTTTATTTCACTTTAAAGATACAAAGTTTACTTACAGTTCTTGGTTCTTCTTAATCTATAAGCTATACTTAAGTTGCATGTTTTTTTGGTAATAAAGCTGTATGCTTGGATAAGTTTTTTTTTGGGTGATAAAGTTGTATGCTTGGATAAGTTTTTTTTTTGGTGATAAAGGTGTATGCTTGGATATTTTTTTTTGTGTGCCTTATAGTTTGAAGTGGCTTTCCATGTAAGTTCTTTGCATTGAATAATTGTTGGTACTCTATTTGCATAAAGCTAAAGTTATTCTTTAATGACTAATCATCTACAACTGAATTCTCTTTAATGCTAGTCCTTTAAAATTATCAATGATAACTAAATTTTTCAAGAGTTGCATTGCCAACTTAAAGAGTTGATAACTTAATATTGACAATAGTTGAGTTGTCAATGGGCTTATTGAATAATCCCTTCATTCCAAAGTAGTACTATAAGTTAATATTGTACAAATCTCTATATTCAAGAAAGAAACGGTTGAAAACAATCAATATGTCTAGAATATATTTCTCAATTTAACCCTTACACAATTTTATCCTTACAAATAATTATAATTATAAATTATAAATAAAATTTAAATACAATAGTCTTCAATTATTTCACTAATAAACTTAATGCCACCACCGGCGTTAAATATAAGACGTAGTTGACTTTTTTGGGAGAGGTTAAAGTTGCGAAATAGGCTATTAAATCATGACACAGTTGATATGTTTTTAAATTATCCATTAGTTTATAGGTAACATAAACTAGTTGAAGGGGAAAAATTAGATAAATCAATTTATGATTAACTTGTTTTGTTTTTTTAGGATTTTCCAAAAAAAAATCAACTAGGTCTTATATGTAAGACAATTAGACTTATATTTAGGACAGGAGGGAGTAATAATGCGGCGGACAAACAAAACACTTGCCGACCTTTCAACATGGCGTGGTGAAAGCTTCTCGAGAGTGGACATGAGTGTGACATAGACAACCAATATTTTACATTATTTGGGATAGTCCAGGGGGTGGGCCATTGCTTTTATAGGATTTGCAATTGCTTTTCATGCGACATTAGCTATGTGTCCAGGTTGGCTACCCAACGCATTTAGGGACACTAGGTGTGACCAACCCCATTCTAAGGCTATTATCATAGGTGGTTTGGGAAGAACGATTTATGTCTGGAACAATGGCTGGATACGGGGAACAGGTTCAGAACAATGTTGAGGTTGATGAGAATGATGATGATGTTGTTGAAGTGGTGGTAAAGAGAGAGGATGATAAAGAAAATAGTGGGGAGAAGTGGAAAGGGAAGCGGTTAATGAATTTTCACATTGGGGAGAGTTCCAAATGTGAAAGTTCTGTTGCGAAGGATGAAGATGTTGGGAGTGGGGAAGGGGGCTGAAGCTGTCAAGGTGAATGTTTCTTTCTTTCTGTTTTCTTTTTTGGTGGTTTGCTAATTCATTCATGTGACCATGATATCAAACCTAACATGTTGAATGCGTTTTAGTATCAAACGTAACTATAGCTAGTGTTTTTTATGAAAAAAAAAGTGTCTATTTCCCTCTAACATGTTGAATGCATTTTAGTATCAAACGTAACCATAGCTAGCGTTTTTTATAAAAAAAAAGTGTCTGTTAACCTTTAAGCTTAAACTTGTTGATTAATTAATCATCGTAAACATAATCAAGTATGAAGAGGGACATAATTAATAATTTGAAGTTAAAATAGTAAAAATGCATTGAATGTCCAAATCACTCTTAATGAGCTCTTATAAAAAAATAATGCAATTCCAAATTTAGGTTTTTATATAGGGACAGAAAGTAATATATAATTCTATAGAGATTCACTACCTTATTTAAAACTCACATGTCACAAGTTAATTAATTTGTTATGTATTTATTTCGTAGCACTACTAGAAATGTTTGTATGTTAAAAAAAAGATGAGTTGGGGGAGAGTTAAAAAAATATAAATCATTTATATACTAATTGAACGATCTAGATTTAATTTTAAACTCTGCATCAATTAAAAGTTTTTTTCTAAAAATCATTAGTGGGCATGGACATGGTGCATGATCATTGTTGATCAATATACACGAAATCGAAATCGAAATCGCAACCTCAGTCTATATAAGAGAGAACAGACCTTTATCTCGAGTGTGAATTTATGTGAATTTATGAAGGATTGATTCTTGAATAATTTTTTGTTCGCTTTATTTATGGTATTTTTGGACAAATATTTATGATTGATTTTACGGGTTATTACTTATTAGCATGTTTGGATTGGTGTTTGGGCCTCCAAATGCTTAGCCCATCTGAAAAAGCTGTGCCCCTCCAATTTAACCACTTTAAATGTGGCAAATTAATTTCGCAACGAACACATATATCCATGTTTTTTTTTATAATACATACATCCATGTTTTGTTTCAATTAACATGTTTTTTTATAATACATACATCCATGTTTTGTTTCAATTAACATGTGGTAAATAAACCAGATAATTTTACTCCGGATACTATCATGGGTTTTCTACGTATCCGTAATTACTATGTATAAATCAAACAAACTTAGTTTTATTTCAAATAATTTTCATATCAATTAGTAAGAAGTGGCCATTTCTTTCAAATTTGAAATAAATCATAGTTTTTGTATATAAAAAAGAATAAGACATGATTTTTGATAAAAATAATTAAACATGATTTTTGTATTCAAACTCCGAGATAGTCGTTGGATAGACTCCATATTAATTACTCATAATCATAATTAGTCTGTCACTTACTTAAAAATAGTCTATACCAATTTGGATTGAATCACTTCATAGTTCATAATTATGTAGTTATACCTAGCTAATCCTCTTATCACTCAATGTTGAGGTAAAAAATCACTCAATGTTGGATTTATCATACATATTGTACTCTCGACAGCTCACTCGTGTAGAGTAACATAAATCACCTTTTTTGTATAAAGTCTAATTATTATCAAAATGACCTGAAAACCCTATTAAAATCTTTATTAATATAACTAAGAGCCGTTCCGCGCTCACTGGGGCGTACAGGGATAATATTTAGAAACTAACATTCTAAAAAATTATAAATTATAAACATATAAACATAGGGCCCCTCGATAAAGGAAAAAAAGGAAAGAAAGATCAAAAACAAAGAAAGAAAGTCTGTTTTACTTTCCTCCTTTCCAACTGAAAGAAAACATCTTCAATCAAAAGATTGCTTAGATTCCATCTCTCTAAGGGTTATCTTTTCTCTTTAAACAAGCTTTTGAAATGTAGTCCCTGGAATCCTTATTATTAGACACTAATAAATAAATGGCTTTTGCACCTTTTTATAAGGCAACTGGCAGTTTTCGTGAGTATATTTTTTTTTTAAGTTTACCATGGTAGAAGGAGAGGTATTAATTAATATGGTGTTGCAGTTAATTATAATTGATGAGGGTAATGCTTTTAAGTTTTAACTAATTTTATTAGTGTGAGAGAATCTATAGCCATTGCCTTGTATCAACAAGATCTAAGGATCGGAGGAGTTGAAGATGAGTTTTCATAAGAGAGAACTTCAAATTCAATCAATTAATGGTTGCAATGAAATAGGCCTAATTAAATAGAACAAACATTAACACACGAGGGCCGAAGTGGTAAAATTGCAATGACAGCCATCTGCATGATTTTTCTGGATCCATTGAAATGCGGACAGTCAATTTTCCGTCAGCCATGATTATAAAATTAAAGGAAATCATTGTATCAAAAGAAAATTAAAGGAAATCAGATGAAAATTGGGTCAAATTTAAAGGAGCAGACAAACAAAGTAAATTATTCATCTTCCCTTAATATTTTTTTTGACCATAAGTCTTCCCTTAATATGATGTGTAGGCATATTCGACTCAAATTCATGGGCCAGCTTTACATGACATGCACATTAAGGAAAAGCTAAGGATCCAATCACATCTTTTATCTTTAATTTAATATGGGCCTATCTATCTATAAAACTTCATTAAAAAAAACACTACTAATATTTATTAGTGCGTTCTCTAGCTAAGACTTGAAAAGGAATACCTAGCTTATTATAATACGATATGAATGCATTAACCATATGAATGGATAGACACATACGTATAGTGCAAAAAAGCTTCATATTAATGCTGAATGTTGGTACCACCAACGGTTAATCTTCATGTCATTCAGCATTTTATAATGTTGTTCCAAAAGATTGTTTCAAAAGAAGAAACAAGTGTTAGCCAACAAAGTCATTCATAACATGGCCTCCAAAGTGGCGGTTAAGCTGGTTGTGATGGTGTATTGCTTCAACGTCGCCGTGTTTGAGACCGAGTGTTAGGGACACGGGTGTGACTCCTCCAACATCCACGTCTGCCCTTCTGTAAGGAACAAAGCCCATTAATGTTCCCTCCATGTGACATTCAAGATTGGATCTCTTCTCTTGGTTCCATTGTTGATGTGCGTTTGATTCCTCCATATGACTTTCCTCTTCTTCATCCATATGACTTTCCATACACTGCAATTGATCACCTCTTGACTTGTCATGGTCACCTTCCATGGCACAAGTTCCCTCGATTTTACCAGAGTTCTGGATGTTTATATCGCTTGTCATAATACCTCCTTTCATTTCAAGCATGTGTATTTCCTCTACCATTGGCTTCCATACACGAACTCGGGCATTTATAAACCAGTTTGATACCTACATTATATTCCAACACCAAACTTTTCATGAACATTAAATATATAACATTGTAATGCTAATTTTATGAAATATTTAAAACTTGGTTATAGTAGAGGCTGGCTAGAGCAAAGGGATCGCAACTTCAAATATAATGTTTGTTTGAACCACTAATTATACATTCATTTCCACTCTCTTCATCAACCATTTTCGCTCCCTCACCTAAAGAATATTCACTTGCTAAAAATTCAAAAAATTTAGATCTCCACAACACCTTCGGTTGCTTGAACCACTAATTAGCCTCCTCACGTGAGTCATACTTAATAATATACATGAAATTAAGTACATGCACAGATATTGAACATGTTAAGAAACTTTGAATCAAGTGACATTCAAGTCCTCCTTAAATGGGAGATGTTCTGATGAGATCACACCACAAGTGTGAGTATGTGGTGGATGTGCAATTTCTCTTTTCAGAAAAGGTAAACACATTGAACATAAAACCTTGAAAAATTATCAATTATTGTTTCCAACTGTATTCAACTAAGCGCTTTAAGATTCGTCCCACAAAATGACCCACTAAAAACCACAATGGGAACACATCATCCATCTTATATGCCAATTTATGTATCCAATAATTTAATCAGTTTGATGAGAAAAAAATATCCTAAGAACATAATGATGATGCAATGGAGGAGCAGAGCCCACCTGGTTTCGAGATAGTCCTGTTCGAGCAGCTAGCATGTGCTTATCTGCATCTGTGGGGTACCTAAAACAAATTGAAGGAAAAAGGAAAGCACAGTATATTCAATCACCTTTCTAATTTGAAGCCAATCTTCGACACATATATACAATGACATAATAGAGTAGAGTACATACGGGTGAAGAAAATGATCAAACAACCAAGCTCTAAGAACTGACACAGCGCGTTCTGGCAAGCCTTTTTGCTGTGGCCTCCATGAATTCTGTTGGTGTTCAACATAGCCACTGGTACTACTCGCAGCGATGAATTTGTTCTTCTGAAAGCTTTCGTCCAAGAATTTCAGCCGTGCTATATTGCTGCTGTCATGTTTACCACTAGTGGAAGAAGAAGTGCCACCGCTAGTATTTGCTGATAATTCTTCTCCCAAAATTTCTCTTATACGCTTAACTTGATCAGAGATTGCATTTTCTAGGCTTCTGAATTGTCTTGACACAGATTTGAGAGCCTTGGAAATGTATGGAGTGGCAGAACCAAGGCCTGCCACTGACTCAAATGATGGGATAATCATCTGCATTTGCTGCTGATGTTGCTTGTGTTTCCTGATTACCTATCACATAACCGAGACCAGTATATAATATTGATGCAAGTCCAATCAAGTTGGCTTAAGTCATTTTGACAGAAAGACAAAGCTAACATATACTCACTCCGGTCCTAATTATAAGTCGCCTTTGACTTTTTTGGAAAATCCTGAAAAAGCAAAATAAGTCAATCATAAATTGATTTAACTAATTTTTTCTCTTAGACTAGTTTGTTTAACCTATAAACTAATGATTAATATAAAAATTTATCAAATATATCATAATTTAATAACATATTTTGTAACCTTAACATCTCCAAAAAAAGTCAAGCGTGACTTATATTTAGGACCGGAGGGAGTATATAAAATTGACACATTAATGAAATGAGTGTCTCAAGAGGCAATTTTCTAGGTGCATTCATCATTCGCGCGCTATAAGAAATATGACTCAACTCAAGTGTACAACCAATCTTCTGATTGATGATATATAATTGAGGAAATAAATTAATTCAAAGTCTCCAAATGGTCCTACTTAAATTCAATCAAATATAAAAACGTGCTCCTACAAAAATTGATAGTCACATTTAGCTTGCATAACTCTCAAAGTTTCAAAATTTCCTTACCTCCAAAAATTGTTCGCAACATGTCACTTATGTGCTACATTATCAACGGAGTTGGATACACAAAGACCAATGATTGCAAGCATCGCATTATTAAAACACGTCGTTTATAATTAACACTACATACTCGGATATTTTTTATAAATGAGGTTTGACAAGTTCATACATTACATCATAAGGTTTGACCAGAGAAATAACTTTACGTACAATAAAATACCATAGAGTAACATCATCACGTAAATACATTAGATTAGAGTAATTAGAAAACCAACCTCCTCTTGCATGTAAAGGAATTTAGCCATTCTTTGTTGATAATCTAGCCGAGAAGAAGGGCGAGATAGACACTTGTTACCACCATCACCATCACTAATTTCATATCTTACATTATTTACAACTTCAGCCCCTTGCCTAATTTTTTCATTGCTTTGACTTTGACCAACACCACATATTCCATCTAACAACTCTTGTGCCGGCTTTAGATAACTTGAATTCTTCAAAATGGTAGCATACCCGGTAAAAGGCCCAAGAGGCCCCACATTCCTATACTCCACATTTTGAATATGTTTGTTTCGGCCTCCCACATTGGAACATGGATTTGAAACACATCTCAAATTCACAGACTGAGCATTTGAAGGGAGTGACAAAGATAATCCCTGATTATTGGATTCATTCACCCGATTTTCATCACTATCAACCGGTGGATTAGCGGAGGAATTAGGATTCCCATGGTTTGGAAGGAAAAAGAATTGGTTTCCATTTCCCACCCAAATTCCATGGTCAACTTGTTGTGTTAGTGAAGCCATATTTGAGCCTTCTTGCATAATTCCATGGCCTTCCCGTGACAACGTCGTTTGGGCAGCGAGTTCATTAGTAATTCCCAAGCCAAACATGGAATTATGATTATTAGGATTTCCTTCATTAGGCACCCAATCACAAACTTGATGTGTCACATTATTTCTCCAATACCCAATGTTACGTACTTGGCATTGTTCCTCCAGAGAAGAATACTGAGGCATTGTATTCACCAGCCTAGTGGATTCAACAAGAGGATTAGGAACCGTAGAGAAATTGGCTCTCTCATATGTTGGTTCATAAAGCATATTAGCATTCCTCACACATCTAACTTGAACAAGATCTGAACTAGTCCCTGGAGAAGTTAAGTGTGCATCAAGATTGTTTGGGAAATCTTCTAAGTTATGGATTCTTAACCTGTCACGCCGAACTTGTTGTGCCACATGGGATTCAGGCCTCCTGTTGCTCATCAATAATTACAACGTATCTCAGTAACATAAAGTCCTCTCCCTCTCTCTCTCTATATATGAACAAAGATTGGCTGCAACATAAATGAAGAAACCAAGATAAGCTCCAAGAAAGTGAGAAAAGAAAAGTGAACTAGGCTGAAAAATCATAGCAACTTGATTTAATTTATTTTGTGGCTCGAAAGACACAGCTCCAAGCTAAGATGGGTTGCTACACATAATCCTAAAGGAACAAAAAAAGATGACACTATTTCACTAGCAAACACAGCTACCCTATCTTTTTCCACCGGACTGTTCACTCACACATTTTCTGTTGCCATATGCTTTCCAGTGGCGTGAAACACGAATAGACTAAGTCACCATTTAAGTGAAAACTACAGTTTCCTCAACGTACGGATATCACAAGGTCCAGTAAACTAAGCTCACACCAAAACAAAACCCTAGCTTAGCTTTACTACCCTCCAACTAACAGATCTAAACGTTGGTTCTAAAGTAAAAAAGTTGTCAGAAACTCAACAATCCATAAGCTTCTTTAGCAGCAAACTTGATGAGAAAACAAATATGAAGACAATCTGAAGCGATAAATTTACTACTATTACTACGTAGCACAAAATATATGTAAAAAGCACAGCAAATAAAAAACGAATAAATGATATGTCAGAATCAAAAGTTGTTTAAGGACATACAAGAGGTTTTTTATGCAATTTGGAGAAGTAACAATTAACCACGCCAAACTAAAGTAAATTAACGGGAGTGATAAAAGAAAAGCAAGAAGCTCAGAGACAAACAAACAAGGAGTATATATATAAGGGTAGTTTATCAGTTACCTGAGAAGATGACTAAATTTGAGAAGCAGGTGAAAATGCAGATGATAATGGAAGTGCAAATGGTGGTTGTGAAGTATGGAAGTAATGGGAGAGTGTTATGGGCGAAGGAAGAGGAACAATGATTGGGGAAGGCGGTAAGTTAAAAATACTACTGTACTAGTATATATCCACTACGGCTTAACGTCATTAAACCCTGCTTTTACGACATTGTTAGGAATAATAATAATAATAATCCATCTGCCTTTATTACAAGGACACCTAACACTAAAACACCAACGGATAACTCTTCCATAAAAAATAATATTTGGGTAAAATTTTGTTGTAAAATTTAAGTTATCTGATAGACAATTCTAAAAAAACAAAATGAATCACTTATAAATTAATTTACCTTATTTTTTTCTTTAAACTAGTTTACTTGACCTATAAATTTAAAGAAAATCTAAAATAATATCAAATATATCAAAATTAATTAATCTATTTTATTTCATTAATCTCTCCAAATAATAGTTGACTATAGGTCTTATATTGGAATACTAACTTCTTCTACTATACATTTGCAATCAATTCTAACCTGGTACACATGAATAAAAGAAAACCTTTTTTTGGACTGAATAAAAGAAAACTTTAAATCTCATTTTCTGCATTAAAATTCAAGATAACTTTTTAATTTTACCACAATTTAATATTCATGACTACAACCAATCATAATATAAAGAAATGATTAATAAAATCGTAAATTCATATAAGAAATTTATTGTGGAGACTAGTAAAAGGAACATATGAAACACTCTCTTTAATTTCTACCTGAACCTTAAATATAACAAGTATCAATGATCACATTCTACCATTAGCCTTGTTAAATAAGTTTTATAAGGGCATGAGCAAAAATAATATTTACTTGCTATTGGAAAACGAATACTTTGAATCATACAAAATCAGTGAATAAATGACAGAGTCCGTTAGGAAAGATAAAATTACGTCGATGAAAAGGAATTAGCAAACAATTATATTTGTAAATACTAGTAAATCTGTTACACTGCTTTCTTTTAGTGTTCATTACACCTAGAGGAAGTTGTGATGTAAAAAGTCGCCGTTAATAAACAGGTGAGGAACAGAAACCACAAGCAAGACTAACTACCTCGTGACTCGTGAATCTTCAAAATCCAAAATTGTGTCTTTGCTGTGTGGACCTGAGCACCTTCCTTTACATGCTTTCCCCCTTTCTCTCCCTAATTTATTCAGTTTTTGGCTAAGATCTGCACAACAAATATAAGGGCACGTGTGCTCAAGAAGGGAAACATCCTCCCTTTTTTACATTGTTTACCATTTCTTGTAGACTGAACATTATATTATATTCTGATGAAAAAACATTATATTATATACTAGCTTTTAGCCATTTACTATCCATAACACTATAATAGGAACGAAGGCAGCTACTGTTGGAGCTATCCTTATCATGACTAAGTTCATGGCATGCCAGGACAATTTTCAATCTCATAAAACGGTTGGAATATATATCATTCAAAAACAAATGGTAATGGTAAAATATATAAACAAAACGAAGAATTACCCAACACTTCCACCAAAGAAAATTCTCCTTACCATAAGAGCCCTATAGGCAGGCATATATGCGCTCAGTTACCGACTGTAAAAGCGCTCATGAGGCATTGTAAAATCAGCGATATGTTTGAGATGAAATAGAACCTAGCTAGCTACAAAGTTAGGGACCATTCAATGATGATATTCCATTCTGCCAACTGACACTGTAAAATTGAAAGAATTAAATTTGGACGGTTGAGATTGAAGGGAATAATAGAAAGAAGATAGAAAAAATTAAAAATATTGTACGGAGGCCAGAGATTACAAGATTAAAGAAGTTATGAGGCAGGAATTTAGCAAAGGCACGAATAATTATAGTGGCGACAATCTTATGGATAAGGATTTGATCTCCTGGGTAAATGGAGTGAGTGAATGGGGAAATGAATAATATATAATAATATAATAATGAATGTGTTGGATGTTGGAACATATGATTAAAAGATTATTTGTTCATTATTTGTTTTTATTATTGTTGTTATTGTTTTTCAGATTTTTTTGTTTGAATAAGTTAAATCAGTTATATTCATATACTCCAATTTTATCTATTTTTTAGTTTTTAGATACTTTATTTTTATTTATTAATTTAATCTAATCCTAACTTCATAGGCTATATATTGATTTGTCGGGTGTAATAAAAAAATATATTGATTTGTCGGTTATTAATAAAATTTAAATTATTTTATTTGGTTGGCCAAAAAAAAATTATTTTATCTGACCTCATTCTTGTTTTTTGTCCTCTCATATCTAGCCCGTTTGGAAGCAAGAATTGGGAGAAGGAAATGGAAAGTTTTAGTTATATGATAATTTATATATCTGGAGTCTACAAGTTTTCTATCTCCATCTCACACTTTTATTAGGCCCCATAAATATTACTTTAATTATTTCCTCTACTTTCCATATTCAACTCTTTGCTTTCTATTTCTCCACATTTCTTTCTTACAACTATATAGGTCATCACAATTTGCTATATTTTCCAACATAAACCCAAACAAAAGCAGAAGTCTTGTGAGTTGAAGATTTTCATTTTTCAGTGAGGTTAAGCAAAAGATAATATTCCCGGCTTTAGATCCCTCTATGACGTAATCGGTACTTACTAGGGGAAATTATGCCCACACTTGTCTTGCAAGCACGCATAGTTCAGCTTTAGTGGGTATTAATCAATTAGCACTTTTTTCAGATAATGAGATGTCATGAGTCATTCATTTCTTTTTTTAAAAAAAAAATGCAGTGAAGGTATTGATTTTTTTTTATCAGAAGGTATTGATTTCGAGTTTCATAAAGAAGACATTGACGTCATGTTAATTATGAGTGAAGTTAACATGGGTGCAGAGATATAGTTTAGGCAAAAAATGCAGTGATGATAAGACTTATCATATGGGCAGATGTGAATAAAGCTGAAGTTTTGGTACTTATTTTCATTTGTTTTTCTTGGGGGTCAAAAAGGCAGAGAAAGATGAGCAAAACACACAGAGAGACATAACGAGGACCAACACAAAAGACCAGAGATGAAATTCGAGGAACTTCGGTTTCAATAGTAACATTTATGCGTACCTCAAGGTGGTGCATACTGGTGGTGAGGACTCCAATTTTCTGAATTCTGGCCCCAGAGAGACTGACCCCATTTGTTTTTGCACGGCTCCTCTTCACTGCTTTTGTTGGTTAAAAAAAAATTAATAATATGTGTAGTAGCTCTAGGTTCTCTTTTATGATATCCCTCACTCCTCTTGTTGTGTAATTCATAGAACAGATTGAGGGTTAAATAAAATTATTCATTTTTTATAATTTTTTATATCTTTATCGAATATTATGTTAAATTTATTTGATGGCAATAGAATATTAAATAGAGATGAAATAAAGAAGTAATCAAGATTTGAAGGTACACTTAATAATGCAAGGTGTTTTATAGGCCTACATAAAATATACTAAAAATGACTCTCTCTTTTTTTAAAAAAAAATAGATTGATCGGTGAATTAGCATCTATGATCTATCTATGATCTTATGCTGAATCCCAATTACATTAAATCTATAACCTTAATTTAAATCATGATTGACCCATCATCCTGATATTACTTTTCTAGTGATTCTTTCTAGCATTAAAAGGAATCTCATCCTAAGTAGAAGGTTCCCCCCTTTTTTAACAGGAATTTTTTTTCTTTGAAGAGGAGCAGGAATTGCCCTCACTGAGCTTTTGTTAGTGGTTTATTCAATTGTATATTCGGATGGTAAATACTATATAGATAAAAAAAGGCATTAGCTAGGTGCTACGTGCACTTAAGACAAGAATTTTACGTAAAATTATTTAATAAGCTAAAGGAGGAGCTCATGAAAAGAATTCTAGTAGGTGTAGCATTACCTTAATTTTAGTAATTAGTAGACGTCAGTGGATAGGAGAAGAAGGAAGTGGAGAAAAAATAGGAATTAAAGAGTGGGAGGTGATCTGATTTCATCGCGTCACACACAGAAACCCTACAAGATGGCAGAGTGACAGACGCTCTCTTCAGTGGACGTCACTGTCTAAACTTTAACTTTGCCTTCTTCGTGTTGGTTTTAGGGTTATAAACTTTAAAAGCCCTTTTCTTGTGTCACTATCTTTCCTCTCTAATCAATCGTCATTGCTTAACTCACTCTCTTGATTCTTCACACATACTTTCATCATCACGTTCAATTGTTCATGCTGCTTCCCTCCATAATAAACCAACCACAACACCATTCCACCAACTCTGCCTAATTTGTATTCAAGTTTGTGTGTTTAAGGCTCTTCAATGTTCTTCATGTTTGTGGTTCTTTAATTTGATTTCCTTCATCATGAACGATCGTAATGGTTAGATCAACAAATAGAAGTCTTATTTTGCCATCTTTGTTGTTCTAGTATTATCATATTGGTGAAAGTAAGGGTAAATATTTGAAAAATCATATAAAATTAAAAATTCAACCATTTTATATCCATAAAATATCAAATGATCATTAATTTTATGCAAAATTGAACTATGAAATCAAATACACAAAATTTGACCTCAAAATTGAACTCTGATTAGAAGTGCATAGAAGAGAATCCAACTCCCATTGATTTCCTTCGGGATCGATCTTCGTGGTAAGATCAACAAATAAAAAGTCTTTTGGGGTTATTTTGCCTGTTGTTATAGTATTATCTTATTGGTATAAAATCAACAAATAAAAAGTCTTGTGATAATGAATATTGTAGATAGAAATTATAAAATTAATATTTTTGAATTTCAATATCTCATGTAGGAGATTTGAACTTATTAGTTGGGTAATTCTATTCATTAGTCACTAACGATATTAAATTATTGACAACAACAGATTACCTATCAAGAATATTGAGGTTTAAAAACATTTTTCTGTAATTCTCTTGCATCATAGTCATAAAAGTGTCATACAATAAAATAAATTAAAGGCTTTTTAATTTTCTAGTGAATAATTGACCACTAATCAAATTAAAAGATAATGAAATTTCGCTGTATCAGAAATATTAAAATAATTATTGGTATCTTTTATATATAACATTTATATCTGCAATTTATTTAATATTTCGTGAATTATGAATTATATTTTATTGTAATTATTTTATATACTTGATATTTGATTTCTTAAAAAATGTGATGGGTATATGGGAAGAACTTTTCCTATCAGAAAAAAAAAGTATCTTGTTGAGCTGAAAAATTGATAATATGCAGAGCAAATTTACACCTAAACCGTGTAAAAAAAATAAATTCATTGAGTTATCCCTCATTAATATTGTCTTAACAATATTTACCATTTTAGAAAATGGATTGGAGTCGCTTTGATTTGAAAGCTGCCAGCTCATCTAAGAAATGACGGATCTAATTGAACAGAAGGCAGGAGCCACACCCACATGATGTTTGGCATCTCAAATCATCATGTAGCTTAGTAATATTTTCTTCAAAGGAAACAGACTTTAATTCAAATGTTTAAACATAAGTTGGTGAGGAAACTGTGTCCTCAATTCGTCTCCTTACTTATAAGTACACAGTTAACAAAAAAAGCAAAGTGGTGGGTGCTCATACGTATTAGAGCTTTAATTGATAGCCCATCAAATAGATAAGACTAGAGTGGGGATGTGTGTCTGGTTTTGGGGTATATATTACATATTCTGCAGGTTTAAGATATTGAGAATCAGAACATAATTTAAGCACTTTTTAGTAGTTTTTGCCATATAGTTAGAAGAAAAAAATAGCACGAATGATTTATCTCAGACACGTAAAAGGGTTCTGTGAGTGTGTGGGACATCTCACCAAGAAAGTAGAATGAATGATTTCTCAGTCACATTTGACCATTCATTTGCTGGATGACATGAAAGGGTCTCTAAATTGAAACAAGTGGGTCCTAGGGTTTTTGGCTGGGAGAGAGCCATCATGTGGAACATGTTCTGTTCTCTTTCCAGCCACAAAACGACAAGGAAGCTTCAACTCATTATTAATTACCAATTGCAGCCACAAATTAAAAGATATATGAGATGAAGATCATATCCATTAAACATGAAGCTTTTCTTCTTGCTGGCCAAAAAAATGAAGCTTTTCTTCTTTAACAAACGAGGGTTTCAAAGAGAATAATAAAAGAATTTGTTTTTTGTGTTTCCTAAAGAGAAAGATTAAAATTCCATGTGTTCTTACTCTAACGCTTCTTCTTGCGCCATCAAATCACCAACACCTTCAAAAATTTGCCACAACTAGTGCACCCCCACTTTCAGTAGTTATGCTTCCCGGTTTTCATGCTTTTGTCCCTAGCTCCTTTTGCTTTTTAGGGTATTAGTCCTATGACTCTATGAGTGTACGTACAACTATAACACTCAAATTAGTGTTTTTATTCAAATTAGTATTCATGAAACACCGCAATGAATACCAGCCACATTACCACTATCAATGGAATTTTAGTAATATTCTGGCTTGGCTCACATAATTTAGGACGAGACTAAGATACTTTTGCTACATTAATCTCGGACACTAGCGAATAAGGGAGTCTATTGAAGTGATAAGACTAGTTTATTTTTAGATCAAAATGGACGGGATGGAACAAATGCGTAAAACTTTACAGGGTGCTTAAATTCTTTATGTCAAAATGAGAAACTTTATGAAATATTCGGCTCTCTCTGTTTTGGGTGGATCAAATTCAATCAAATATGGTTTTCATCCGGAAGTTAGCTTTGCACTATTATGAATAGTTGAGAAACCATATAGCACCGAGACATGTGAATGCATTTGTTTTTCTTAATTTATTTTTCATTAAATCCATTGTTGCATGGTATAGTTTGCTGAAGGTTAATTTCGTGTTTGGGTTGTGTGATTGTTGCTAGTCGCAACGAAACATTTTTCATTTGTCATGTAATGATTAAACTCTCGCTTCAGTGAGCCCAAATTATTTCAAAAGCCCAAATTGTTTTTCTTATTAAGTTAAAAGCCCGAATGTTGATAGGGGCAATCGCTCGGTCTCGTCTAACAACAACCCAAATAAAAGGTCCCTCCTAGCTTATCCATGAGCATAACTTGATAACTACGATCAAATTCTTTAACGTTTTTTTTTCTTTTTTTATCAAATCTTAACGTTTTTTTTTTCTGAGTGAACACTTTCTTTAGCTTTTTTTATTTTCTGAGACAGTAAATACTGCTCAATAATTTGTTACCTATTAACAACTTATTAATCTAGACTCGTGGAGTTAAATTGCAACATACCCAAATATGCAATGATGCTTTCTAAAAACTAACTTTCTCATTTTAATTGTGGGCAAACTGATTTACTAGTTTAACCAACTAATTGTGAGTTAATTCTTTATATATCTTCTATTTGTAAATTATTTTGGTAATATTCTAATAGATCATATAGTTTAACTTACTGATGCCCTATCTTACTTAATTACTACTGAGGAGAATTAATGGAGGTGATATTGAAATTAATACACACAAATTATAGATAGGTCTTAAACGTAGAATCAAAATTATCTCTCCAAATAAGTCTTATAATTTAGGTGCAAGTGATCATGTTAAAATTCGATGCAAATACAAAGAGGGAAATGGTACTTGACATCTTGCTTTTTTTTTTTTGGGACTAAAAGGAAAAGAAACATTTGATTGACTCATCGTTTGATACGTTTGACCCATTGTCAACCATAGACCAAGTGACATATACTTCCCCAAGCTCCGTATTCAACCCCAAGGCATCCCACACAGCCTTTGAACCATTCACTATGTTATTTCCACACGGCGGCGTTCCGGCGTGCTCGGAGTCACACCCGTTGACTGAGTCACACTCATCCACCACCTTCGCCGTCGTGCTCCTCCCATTACTCGCCGTGTTCTTAATCATCATCCCACATCGTGACCCATTGTTGTACCACCCCGTGGATAGCGCCACCACTCGCTCCATATTGCTGTGGAACTTAACATCACATTCCGATGCAGCTCCGCCGTCACCACCTTCACTGAAGTCGTTGAGGTTGAGGATGGCTTGTGTGGAGGACAAGACTGGTGGAGAGCAATGGTATTGAATATAGGATTTACCACCCGTACAGTTTAAAATTCCGGAAGATTGGCAAATATCGCTGCCACCTTTCAACATAATGAGTCCCACATAAAATTAAAAGATAAATTAGTTCAACCTTATGTGATTCATTTATAAGGTTGGCAAATACTCTATGTATATATATGTACTGTTGAGATGAATCTAAAAAATTAATTCAACCTAATGTGATATATACACAATTAATTCGTATTTTAATATATAGTCAAACCACCGGTTTCTTATAAAAAATACCAATGAGTAGTTGGTTGAGCTGGTAAATGAGTTAAAGCCCCATAAAAATGAGAACGCGTGTTCGAATCCTCGAAAACGCTCTCATTGGGAGGGGCCATCGAGTCCAAATTAGTCAGTTACTAATAGGCGCTGGATTACTGGGCAGAAAAAATAATAGTATATAAAAAATAATATATAGTCAAACCAACATGTGCATGTGTGTTTATATATATACGCATGATGAATTCATATTTCAACATTACCATTGTCACAGATGTGGATACCGATGTCAGGATCATCGTCACACTTGCCGTTGATGCAAGTGAGTTGGCCTGCGCAGTAGTCGCCGGTGGTGCAGCTTCCACCGCAGTTGGAGATAGCATGTGTGAGGAAAGGTAGATTGGAGAGAATGAAAAGGAGAAAGAGAGCTAAGAAGTGAAAGTATAAATTTAAAGTAGCCATGTGAATCATATTTAATTATTTGTGAATAGTATGAGGCCTTTGTGGGAGTGTTATATATAATGTTTTTGATGTTGATGGGTGCCGTGGAGGATGGTGTTGGTGTGAATGCATGCTCCACTCAATGTGAAATCTCTCTGCCTTCAATATCACGGCATGGACCACATACCAGGGGACTATCTTTTTTTTATCAAAAGAAGGAAAGGGGGCTATAAATCTACACAAAACCACAAAAATGATTTCCCAAGCTTTTTACCTGGTTGGTAAAAAAGGAAAGACTAAAGGCGTAAAAATATAATGCTCGTGAGATTAAATGCTCATGAGATTATATCTAGAGTGTAGGTGACAACATATGATTTTTTTATTACAAAAGTAACCACAACGTTTGAATATTGGAGCCAAAATCATGATGCTGTTGATTTCACTTGTAACTGACCATTAAATTGACTAAAAATGTTTGCATGTCTCCTTAATTAATGATGTTCAAATGGTAGTGGAAGGAAATATAAAAATTTCACATAATATTAAAAATAATATTAAGTTATTACTTTAAAAAATTAAAAAACAATAGGTAAAACAAGAATTAAAAATCTAAACATACGCTAAAAGTCCGCAGATTTAGCTTCATTGTCTTCGTCTGCAAATTCCTTGCCTTCTTTCTCTATTCCTTCCTCATGTTCTCACAATTCCCTGTCTTCTTTCTCTCTTCCTCCGCCATGCTGAGAAATTACAAGGAATGCGGCTGACAAAGACGATGATGTTGAATATGCATATTTTAAGTGTTTAAGTTCTTTGATTTTTGTTTTTACCTATTGTTTTTTATTTTTTTAAAAAAATAATAAACAATATTGTTTGTGATATTATGTAATTTTTTTTCCGTAGTTTCATATTTCTTTCCACTACCGGCTGTGACATTAATAAGGACACATCACCTTTTATATAAGCAATTTCATTCAAAATAATGGTTTTTAAGTGAGACAAATTATAGCAGTCGGCCACTATCCATTAAGAAAAGAGATCAACAAGGTCAGAGATTCGCATATTCAGATTGGGACTTAGAACACAAATAAACCCCGTGGAAGTCAATCAAATGCGCAGACTTTCTGGTGAGCAAAGCTCAAGAGAGCTAGGAAGATCGAGTTGGTCATCCTCAATGAACCCCACCCTGGCTTCCTACAAGACGATCTTAATGGAAGCGTGAATGAGATGGCTTACAGGCTTAAGAAACAAGTAATAATCAAGTTTAGCTTGGCCATCTAATTTATTTTTTTAAAAAATATTATGGTGCCATACTCTCTTGATACAAAACTATGGTGTTAAAATTGTACAGTCACCCAATAAATGAATATGAAGTACCCTAGAATAATATTCCATTGACTTTGACTTGAAGAAAGGCTACATCAACCCATAGTCAAATAGAATTAAAGAGGATTTAATAACGAATAGAATTAATAACAAGAGTCTTATGATTTTTTGATCTAATTCATAGGTGCATTATAAAGATCGTCATCATCAAGTTGACATACAATGACTTTATTCCACACAAGAAAAAATGCATAACAGAGCAAAACAAAGCCAGCCACTTAAGATTTACCATCGTGTTTGAATAATAATCATCTTGCTTTTATACATTCCTTCCTCGGGTTCTAAATATAAATCCTAGTTATTCACCTAATTTAATTAGATTAAGGATATTATTAGTTAATTTAATTAAAATAGATTTGATATTTCCAATATATCATAACCATCTACGTTAATCCGTACAGCTTCCCTATTTTATTTCTTTATTATTGTGAAGCATTAATAAGGATAATTTGGAGAAAAATTGGTAAAAATTAAAAATAAGTCTTATATTTATAACTAAATTTATCTCCACAAATAAGCCTTATATTTAAGACAATGGAGTATTAATTATTTATTATTTTTATTATGAGTACATAGTTCATGCCATAGACCAAGTGACTTGTTCTTCACCAGAATTAATCCCCAATGCATCCCACACAGCCTGAGACCCATCCACGATGTTATTCCGGCATGGTGGCTGTCCGGCGTGCTCCGAGTCACACCCGTTGACCGAGTCACACTCGTCCACCACCTTCGCAGTCGTGCTCCTCCCATTACTCGCCGTGATCTTTATCATCTTCCCACACCGTGACCCATTATCATACCACCCCGTTGATAGCGCAACCACTTGCTCTGAGTTGTCGTGGTAGCTCCCATCACATTCTGATGGACCACCGCCATCCCCACCTTCACTAAAGTCATTGACGGTGAGAATGGCTTGTGTTGAGGACGAGATTGGTGGGGAACATTGATATTGAGGGTATGATTCACCATCGCAGGTTAAGGTCCCAAATGGTTGGCAATCATCTCCATATGTGAGGAGAGGAAGATTTGTGAGATTGAAAATGAGAGAGAAGGCTAATAAGTAGTAGAAGGATAGAGCGGCCATGTTAGATTTGTATGTATTTTATGAGTTGTATGAGTCTTGTGTGAGAAAAAAGCCCGTGTTAGAGCGTCTTTATATAGAGTTTTTGATGGTGTGGATTATTAGGGTGTTAGTGAAACCTCCAAGAAAATTCTTTACCTTTAAGATCACGCAATTATATATGTTGCCAATAAAAAATTTGACCATGTAACCACGCACGCGATACGTTAAGACTATATAAACCACACATACATATCATTGTATACTTTTATGGTCTTATTGATCTTTTTTTTTTTTTTTGCCAGAAATGGTCTTATTGATCTTAAATATGAGATAATATAGAGATAAAGGTTGATTTGGCCCAAATTAGGTACATCTAGATATATAAGTTTATCGTTAATTTATCATTTGACCATCACAATGATCATGACGGCATTTTTGCGAGTTAAGAGAAGGATCCGTCGAAAATCGCCCTTTCTATCTTTACAACTATGTTGGTGATACACATAGCCTTTATCTTTAATGGGAACATTTCAAGCTTGGGCCGATTGAGTAGGACGGGAGGGGAGGGAAATGGAGAGGGGTCTCTCCATTTTCCCACTGTACCACTTCCATCTACTTCCCATAAAGAAATTATTGTTGGAGTCATATTTTTTTGTGTGACTTTAACATTAAATTCTATATAAAATTAGTGATATTATATAATTTTATCCACAAAAATGGTTCTAATTTCAATTTTATATGCTTTTTTAAAGATTCATTACTCAAAATTCTTTATTTATTTAAAAAATCATATGAAATTGAAAACATAATCATTTTTTATCATCAAAATGTCACTAATTTGATGTACAATTTAGTGGTAAAGTCAAACAAAAAATGTAACCAAAAAAGAATTTTTGAGGGAAGTGGGGGAAAATAGATGAAAGGGAAGTAGAAAGACTTTTCTCTCGAAAGAAATTGGGTCAAAGAAAAAAATTTGAACTGAAATCTTGAAAAATTACAAAAGAGTATTATAAGATTTTAATTAACAGTTTTCACTCTTTTATCTTGCATTTTATATCTCTTAATATATATAAAACTCTTTTTGGACAAATTAAAATATCATAGCTCCTCTCATTTGATTTTTAAAATTTAATTTAACTCACAAAAATTGCCCCTCCAAATCTCTTGCAACTCAGCGAGGGATGGTCTAGGAGAGGACCCCACACAAATCAATTTTGAATGATGATATAGATTTAATTTGATGTTTACAATATTTATTATTAAAACAAAAGTTCACTTATAAAAAATATTAATTTATTATAAATTGCCAGATTTCAACATATTTAATGCTGAGGCCTTTAATTTGCCGGTCATCCTTAACAATGACTTATGAAGCAGGAAGCGGCATTAACAGGTTCATAATTATAAATATAATGCATGACTCAAGGAAAACTATGTTGAATGATGTATAATAAGTTGATAATCGTATCATAGATTAAATATCATAAAAAATATAATTGAGTTGAAGGAAAAGAAAAGAAAAACTGACCTATAAGCTCTCATTAAAAATAAAAATTCCAAATCCAATGTGTGTGATATTGAATGTTCTTGTACTCTGAAAAAATGATAATTTCATATATAATTGCATGCATGCATGCGATAAAAAATTTGATATCATTTTTTTACCGTTATCCTTCATAAACCTTTCTGTTAAAATATCGATCCTTTCATTCACCATAATATTAGTATACATTTGACAATTAAAATACGTCCTTAACCTTAACTATGAGTATTTAGATCGATCTAAATGAATGCTTTTACATCCCATGATGAGAGTTTAAAAGGTGGGAAAGCAGAAATTAAAGATCTATTAAGTTGTTGCAAGCTAGAGAGACAAGTCAAACAAGATGGTATACAAGGTTTATATGAATCTAAATTGAACAATTCTTTCAAAATACCATATATGAAACTAAATTGAACAATTCATTTAAAATCGAATATGGCAAGCATATGGCTTAGAAAATAAGAGTGACGTCCAATATTCATCAATAAACAATAAGGAGGCACCATTATGCATGCATTTGTTTTTATTATTTTTGTTTTCAGAAATTTTCTTATTTTACTTTCATTAAATATATACTCATTAATAATGTTGTTTTATTTTCCTATTTGACTAGCTTATTTTAGTTTTCTACTTTGAGTTAAAAGTAATCACGTTTACTTCAAGTCTAAAAAACATTCATAATTTCTATGGTATTAATGGTGTCAATCATTACATTTAGGAAAAAAACAAAATTAGTTGTTTGTTTATTCCCTTATTGTATATAGTTTACCCTTACAAAGTTACAAATATGCTCAATACATACATTTTCATGGTCATCCACCTAATTAAACCTTCTTGATCTAATTATTATTTGAACGGTTTGAATTTTATTTTATTTGACACACTTTTATTGATATAGAAGTTAAAATGGAATGTCTATCCTTATTCATCTTTCGTATAATAAGGAGCACTCACTACAACAAAATTACAAAATAACCTGAATCCATTGAATCATCTCCTTGTACTATTAATCATCATTTTTATTAATTGATTTCGAATTGCTACGCATGTGTTCATGCAAAAGACCAAGTGACATGTTCTTCGCCAACACCAGAATTAAGCCCCAAGGCATCCCACACCGCTTGAGACCCATCCACGACATTATTTGGGCACGGTGGGTGCCACGCATGCTCCCTGTCACACCCATTGGCCGAGTCACACTCGCCCACCACCTTTGCCGTCATGCTCTTCCCATTACTAGCTGTGATCTTTATCATCTTCTCACACATTGACCCATTGCTGAACCAGCCCGTTGATAAAGCCACCACCCGCTCTGATCTGCTGTGGTACCTATTGTCACATTTTGATGGACCGCCGGCGTCTTCTCCTTCTCTGAAGTCGTTGACTGTAAGGATGGCTTGTGTGGAGGATGAGATTGTTGGAGAGCAATCGAGGATTGGACTTGCCCTGACAAGTTAAATTTCCAAAAGGTTGGCAGACACCTCCACTATCGCCATGTGTGATGAAAGGAAGGGATGTGAGATTGAAGAGAAGAAAAAAAGCTAGGAACAGTACTACAAAAATAGTAATGTAAACCACCATATTTAGATCACTTATATAACATGTGGTTTAAAAAACTTATTTAAACTACTTTTTTAATATATGTGGTTTAAAAAATGTGATTAGTGACAGTTATTTAAATATGAAGAAATAGGTATAAACCACTTATTTAAGTATCATTGGCAGTTGGTAGTTTTGTCTGTAAAAAGTAATCGCGTCATCTTTCTATGTTCACTTCACAATCAACCAAGCAAGCAATTGAAGAAGACAATTGATTTGTAAGTTTACTTCTATAAAAACAATAACCTTTTATTATCAATTTGAAATGCTTCTGTGAAGGAATGATGCACATATTAATGTTGCGTGATAGCTGATGTTTTATATGTAGATATGTTTGATACCAAATTCTGATCCCTTTATTCTTTGTGTCCTTGTTGAACGGTATTTAAATTCCACTCTTGTAAATGAATCTGTTTGGATGTCTGTGTTTTTTGTCATATGCCTGTGCAGTGATCATTGCCTAGTTATTTTTGGCTGGCTTAAATTGTGAATCTAGATTGTTATGTTGTTTAATTTGATTAGTCCCCAAGACAAATCATGGTCAGCATGTCATTATTTCCATTTGTTCATTAATAATCTATCTCTTACTGGATCATTTATGGCCAACTAGGCAGCCATATTGAAAGGACACAACTTGTTTTATAGGTTAGGTTTGAATTCTAGTAAAAATATCTATTCACGTGGGGTTTCCATGCATGGGTTGGGTGCTAAAAGATTGCAATTTCAGTTCTTATTTGTCTTAGTTGTGAATAATTTTGTTTTGCATGTTGTCACACCTAGCTTATTTTTACTAGTTTCTTAAAATATTAAATACAATTTAATTGAAAATAATAATTTTTGTTATAAAATAAATATTAAGAAATTTAAAATATGTAATAGGTAACTGAAAATCAGTCCAAATTAAAACTTTTTCATGAAATTGGATTTTTGATATAATTCTTTCTAAAATAAGTTGAGAATAAACTTTTTAAAATAAAATGAAGTTTTCTTAAAATACATAAGATGATCTATATTAGTTTTATAAAATAACAAGGTTAAAAAAACATATTTCTAGCTATTATTTCCAAAACTAAAAATTTATCTTTTTCTTTAAAGTTCTACCGTTTATCCCAGAAAATATTATTCCTAAAATACTTAGTTTTACACATATATAAGTCAAGATATGAATTCAAAATAATTATCAAGTACATAAAGTATCCAAGGTTTATCTTCTACATAATTTATATACATTACATGTCAAAATATAATTATACAATTTCCTTTAAAAAAATTACATAAATAAAAATCCAATTAGGACCAGACATTCCTGCATTCTTCCTTTCCTCTCATAACTCCAAAATTCCCTATCTATTGTGTACCTGAAACTAAACCAAATTTACCGCAGTTTATTTCATACACTCTAATTCATGCATTTACTTCATCTAGAAGCTGATTCATTTAATCCTACTTCAGATAATGATAGTGACGCTACCTGTTGGTGATTACTACCTGTTAGTAAAACACTCATACAGGGCCCCTACCTTAACAATATATTTGTTACAGGTAGAATATTCAATACAAGTGCCTATTGCACCACCTCACTACTTATAGTAATATATTCACCTTTCGTAGTAGGCATACCTGACAGGATTTTCTAGGAAAAATAAATAAACAATAACAATATGGTATAGGGGGAGCGACCCTCCTTATACCTGGAGTACTCCACATAAATTTAAAATGCTGAAAATAAACTCTATCAATATCTGAAGCAGTAATATATTAGTGATGACAGAAAATAAATATGTAATCCTGATGTGCATGAAATAAACCGCTACCTGTTTGCGAGTAATTCACAGTTTCTCCTTATCCTTACTTGAAATTTGTCTCCAGGCACCCTCCTTACTAGATTCTCCTATTTTCATTCCATATAATTAAGAATGTAAACAACTATCCTTGTATATGTTATCTAACGTCGCTCTCGATCCTAATAAATATAATACTACCCACCCTTATGATATATCATTCCTATTTTTCTTTCTTTTCTATTTTAACATATACAAATCACAACAAATTTAATTGAACCAATAACCACTTTGTAAGAACCTTAATTATAATAGCACAATTAGCCAAACATCAATTGGTATCTACTGTCTAAATAGAAAAACTCCAATTCCAAAGCGATCCATGCCACATCATCAATTAAAATCAGCCAACAACAAATTCATACAATCAGACATTGCAATTGACGTTTTTATAAACACCAAATCACATTCAAATCAATTGAACCTCAAAAACACTTCAAATCTCAACTCAAACATATTTATCAATCAATGCAAGCATAAAATCATACCAAGGAACAAATTGGAACACTCATTTCAATTAAACTACAAACCTAACTTAACAATTAAATTCATCCCTATACTTATACCAATCAGTAACTAAAGCAGAGAAACATTGCATGCCAATTAAATCAGTTTGGCCAAAAATAACAATAAGAGTCCAATTATTAACATGCCAGCATAAGCATAAGCAACTTTACTTTGCATATCAAAATTGAGATGGCATCACACACCAAATTGATAATCAAACATGTAAACAAGATTTGCATTATTATTAGATATTGTTACCACCAAGACTCTTACAAACCCAAATAGAAACAAACAAAATAGAAAATTACAGTATCACTAGAAACCACGATATCAACCTAAATGAAACTAATTACTCACTGAACCAAGCAAGACACCATTTAATCATTATGGAAAACATCCAGTACCATATAAAATACAAATCAAGGCACTATTTAATATTTATAGAAGACATCCAGCACCATATATAAAGATGATTTCAATTATTACAACAACAATTCACCCAAGGAAGAAGCCGAAAATATCAAGGAATTATATAAGCCTAAATTGAAGATTCCATACAAAACAATATTATGCCACAAAACTCCAAATCAAGTACCAAAGAGTAAGATTAATCTTCAAAACTCCAAATCAAGTACCAAAGAGTAAGATTAATCTTCCCTAAAACTTAATTCCAAAACCCATTCATTTTCCCCAAACTCCTCACTCGTTCATGAATATTTAGAGTATAGAGGTTCAGAAATTCTTACCAAATCTTAAGGCTGAAATTGATGAGTTTGATTATGAAGTTCTAGCCTAGAATCACTAGAGAACGAAACTACATGAGCTGGACAAAGTAAGACCGAATTCCCTTCAATCTTGTGCAAAACAGGGGCTGCTTCGACTTAGGATTCTGCAGAAATGGGAGCTGGTCGAATGAAGAAAGAGTTGAGGAATTAGATGAAGATTAACGATGAAGGATGATGGAGTTAAGTTGGTGATTTTGAGAGCAAGAGGAGTTCTCTGTTTTTATTTTGTTGTTTAAGAATGAAGGAGGCGGCAGTTTTCTTTGGCAGAGAAGTGATTCAAATGAAAGGAGGTAGGGTTATGTGTGCACATATAGAGAGAATTTCAATTCTGCCCCTAACAATCCTATATATAACAATTCTACCCCTTTCTTTTAATTAATCTCTCTTCTTATTTATTTAATTAATAAACTTAGTTTGTGTGAAAACAAAAATAGCCTATTGATTATTTCATTTATATAATAACATATTTATAATACAAATGTCTCCTAAAAGTTAACAAATGTCTCCTACAAGTTTACCTAATAATAAACCCTAATAATAACAAACATCTTCCTACTCTAAATATTTCCTAATACTATATTTCACAATTATGACTAAAATATTCAAGTAGTCTACTAATATAAAATAGAAAATATTAACATTATTTCATAATTTCTAACAGTTTGTCAAAAATTCTCTTTTATTCCATTTTATAAAACTCAAACTTATAATTTATATTTTTCATTCCTATTTAATTTAATTATATTGGATATTAAAAATTTTGGGGTGTTACATTTCTCTCCCCCTTAAATAATTTCGTCCTCGAAATTATGTGAAACTTACTTGCCTCTAACTCTTAATAACACTTCATATCCTTCCAATGATCCTAACGTTATAACTATATTGATACTCCTAAGTCCTAACACTATGAGAATAACTATAATTTCTAACCTGAATAACCTTGATCACTTGAAATCATCATCTCAAAACCTTAGTATAAATTCTTGTGCAAAGGGTCATATCTATAACTCTTAAGCAGTAAGATAACTAAATTTATAGATTTAATAATGCAGTTTCTAAGACTACTATTAATTGTTTCATATCTACTAAAGTCAAGGTCAATTCTCTATTCCATAAAATCACCATATGATAATCTAGCCAATCAGGCTATATTTCATTATTTGAATTATTCTTATGAGAGCCTATATCATGTAATCCTCCAAATTATGTGTCACTATTTAATCAAAAGGCACAAACTTCTAAATATTAGTATTTTTTTTCTTGACAAAACATGGTCTATAATCCACCTATTAGGAACTCTTCCAAATTCATACCACATACCTAGAGACTTATATCAATAAACAAAATCAATTTTGTTTTAGTAATAATTCTAAAGCTTATACCTTAACAACAATCAAAATAAACCTCTAACAACCTCACAAGTTGATTTTTCCATTAAAATTATATCCACATAGCTGATCTAAGAATATGCTCTTGCATTGCATGCAACTTTTACCAAAATAATAATTTAACATTCAGTTGAACAATCCTTTTAAGCATCTTCATTAACCTTGAAATAACCAGTGTACAATTAAAATGCTATTTTTATGGCAGCCACTAATTATATCATTTAAGAAAATTGAACATATTCTATAATAACTTATTAATTCTCTCATTGATTTCTATAAAGCTAAAAATCTCCTTCATAACTAAAATCCAAACTTTTACTCCAATTCTTTATCTAAAACTCAAACTTTGCTTCCAATAATTACCTCAACAAGTAGTCTAGCAACTAAATACCTAAAGTCAAATATGTTCCATTAACAGCCTTCACTAATAAATCTTATATCTCCATCAAAATGAAATACTATCCGTATATGCCTTCAAAAATCCAAGTTCATACTAATTCCATAATGTATGAAAATTATTTCAAACTCCTCTACTAATACCAAAATCAGCTAACCAACAATTACCAACAAGTAAAAATATCCACTAAGCCTTTAAGATCTTTATAAAAATTCCTAACATATTTGACTTCTAGTAAATTTAGGATTCAAAAGTGGTATATATAGAAATCAGTGTTAAACCTTCAATCATTTATGAAACTTAATCATTAATTATCTCAAATACCCCACACTCATAGCCATAGTCTTCCACTTCCTTATGTTTAAATAACCATCACACCACTATCAAAACCCTACAAATAAATTTGACCTTACTAATTGTTGTGTCATCGCTCACTTCAAAAGTTTAGTCCCAACATTCAATCATTTGACTCTTACAACATTCTAACAGTCACAAACCATTAATTCTCAACAATACTTTATAAGTAAAATGTCACATCATAACACTACCCTCTCAAATACATTCCTTAGAAAACTCAAATGACTATTATTCAAATCATGTTTATCCTTGTGTCTCACGTCTAACTTACTTGAAAATTTACACAATTTAAAGTCTCTCAACTCAAATATACTTTCTAGAGTCACAAAAATCCATAGAACATTTTATACCTCCCAATTAAGAACCAATAGGAAAATATTCTCTTTCTTTCTCTCACTTTAATTTCTCTTCCAATTTTCTGCATTAAGCTATATTTTCTAATATTACCCCTATACCTATATTCCAACAAAACTTTCTTTCAACTTCTCCTAACATTTATAAGTATGTACAGCATCTTCACAAATCAAAACTTGAACCTACTCTTATATTACATAAACATCAAATATATTCCAATGCCAAATCCATTTTCCTATTAACACAAGAAATAGTCCACAGTAAATTCATTTCTACTTCCGATGTAGTTGGTAAATATTCATCCCATTAAACCTTAACAATATAAACATCGAAACCTCGCCATTAAGTTGACCTTAAATTAAACAATGTAGCACAAACTAAGATTTAAATCATTTAAGATTCCAACGTCATAAACTTCATTCACAATCTAACATATTTAATTCAAATGTATTTTTCTCAAATAATTTTAATATCCTAAAATCAAATCATAACCCAAATCTTACATCAGAAAATTATCCTATAAAAATTCCTTAATAACTTGATTCACTTCAAATCTTAATTGTCTAAAATTTATAGAAATACTATCTAAATCACAAATATTTTTAAACCATCCTAATAATTCCAAAACAATGATCCAAATTTCCATTCACATATTTTTATATCATAACTTTTTCATTTTTTTTACCCTTACCAACACCCAAATCAAAGCTTAATTATAATATTTCAAACACACACACAAACCTAAAACTCTTTCAATATTTAAAATTTTAAGAGTATCAATACGAATTGATTTTTTTTTTTACCCCAACATTTAGCCTATCAATAATGAGGCTTAATTTCAAACTCCAACATTTCACTTTTATCTAAATGAAACTGTAAAACTTGATAATTTCAATTCCAACATAATTCCTTTTAGGACAATTATAGGCCACACAAAATTAAAACTGTAACTCAGCTATAAACCTATAAATTTAAATATTACACATATTAAATAATCTCTCACTCCAATAAAATAAATTTCCTTTATATTTAAAATTTCCAAATTCTTAATTAAAATCTATCACCCTCACCTTTTTGACCCCAATTTCATAATAACAACTACAATAACATTTCTCAATTATCTGTAAATCAGTCCAAATATGTAATAGTGAACCGCCTAAATGTAGAGAGACGATTTTTTTATCTTCGGTTTTGTGACATTCTGTTACTAATTCCCTAATTAAACTAAGATGTCTATTTTAATTCAACAATCTCTTCACTAACTATGATAGAAAAGAATATCATATCCACAATATCTCTATCATAGTTAGAAAAAGAACTTTCTAATCATTTTATACATTATCCATGATAGAAAAGAATTGCCTAATAAAATATGAATGCTATCATGGATAATTAAAAGCTAACCATGTTAGAAAAGATTTGCCTAACATGGTTAATAAACAAAACTAATAGATATCAAACAATAAATAAATATATATATACATGCAGAAGGGAATGCAGACCTATAAATTTGGCAATATACATATCTAAAGAATCAATACAACCTCCACTACCTAATTCCCTTTCTTGATGCTTGCGCCTGTGCATGAATACCTGCAAAAATGTCACTAATCGTGGGATGAGACAATTTGTCCCAGTATTCACCGCTTAACTCACTATAACAGTGAGATGTGCGGTAGTGAGGGCGTCTAAAGGGTACCATAGTTTGAAATCAAATATAAATATATATACACCAAGTCTTCTTCCTCATATGCCACTCAAATCCCTCAGTCATTTTCAAATCAACTAAACTTTATCATCTTTATCTCCAATTCAACCATCCTACTACCACAACTCTCACACTCACCTACAGATGCAATGTGTCATCATGGAGGCATATCCAAGCATCTAATCTTCACTATATGATTTGACACCGTGCCCCTCTCCATAATGAGAGGGCAAATTTCCCTCCCTGACAATCTCCAGAGAGAGAACCCCAATTCTGTTTCAATTGCAGAATGGGAACGGTTGGGCTCTCCAATGTCAAACAACAGTAGGTCACTTTCTCTCAATAAGTCGACCTATGATCCCCGGTCTAATCAATCCGAAAAGGATCATCAGTATAAATAACTGTCGATTGGCCAATCGACAGTTATCATCGCGCGATGGTACATATATATCAGTGTCATGCAAACTCTCCCAATATCCATATCCATCAATTTCAATCTCATCATCAATATCATGCACTATTATCATTCCCTTCACTATCTCAATCTCAACTATTCAACTTATTCCCTCAACCTAACTATCAACATCTCTCACATAATACCATCTGAACCTCTCACATCATATCAAAACAAACACCAGCCAGGATAATATGTATAATGTTTCAAATTCCTTTTATACGAAAATAATCGTGTTTGAAAGGCACCCGATAGCCTGTTTTGTATAAAAATACTTTTTTAAAGATAATATATATATAGAGGGTGAGAAGGGATTTTAAAAAAATTCACACTAACATCATCCTCAATGTTATAGTAAGGTTAAGTGTGATTACCTGTCGCCCTTAGCATTCTGATGTTCTTCCTTACCATTTCTTATAAATTTCCCTCAAGCGCCATCACAAATATTTACTCCTAAAATAATATAACACAAAATGTTATATTAATACCATCTCCAACTTATAATAATTTACGTCGCTCTCAGTCTTATGAAGTTACTACCCAATTTTCCCTTTTTCATATGCATCATTTTAAAGAAAATTATGTTGCTTCACAAATTGATGCAATAGCATTCACTAATCATGTATATATATATATATATTAAGTTATCCAAGTCCTAAAACCAATAACTACATTCAAATCAATGAACTAAAAGTCAAGGGAACAACAAATATATATTTTAATCAAACACCCCATGATTTAATTCAATCCATATAATCCAAACTCATTTCAAATCACACCAACAATTTTAGAAGCAACTTGCAACCAATCTCACCACTTCCATTTCCTAAAGCAAATTCAAAGCTGCGCTTTTTACATTTGTCTTAATATCCAAATACCAAATTTTAGCATAGTAATAAAATGGTTAGTATAACAACAAGAATTTGTTCAAACCAATAACTTGTTATATCTGAAAATCTCTTACTTTGTTTGTCAAATAAATCTCATTGAATCTGTTTATTTGGTCACATATTCATCATCATCAATTTATATTTTCACTCAATCAGTCTCATTCTCAATATAGAGAAATAAGAGACCTTGCACATATAAATTTTAATTATGAGAATTTCCAAATCAATTCTGCACACCACAACAATTTGTTATACACTTTCCCATTTCCATTACAAAACCTAATGAAATTCTTAATGAAAACTACAAGCTTTACATGTATATTCATAATACCATAAGAATAAAATGTCAGCCGTAATCGAACCAAATTCCAAAACCAAACAGAACTCAACATGCAACAACATTTATACCGAACCAAGCCATGGTATCCATCAAACAAAGCAGTGGAAAAAATTTATGAAAAATCAGCTTTGAAAACCCACACGTAATTCACCACAATACAATCAGCACCATCATTTATTTTTATCTTCCTAATCATCAATTACATTACAAATAAGAACAAAATAGAATAAAATGAAACTTAGCATTTAATCCTATATTAAGCATGCATAACCATAGGCTACTTCCATACTCATCTCATCAGCACCATAAGAGAAAACTGAGGAACATGAAACTGAATCACACAAAGGAACCAGAAATTCAGAGTATAGCTAAGAACTGAACATACATGCATTAAGACTATTTTAGCTATATCTCTTTATTAATCATACATACAAAAACCAATTTCAACAAGAATCATCATTTTTCTTCTTAAATCATTCAACCATCACAAAAATAGGAAGCAAAGAAATCAACACAAGTTCACATCATTATGAACTTCAACATGAAAACCCAATTTACCATTTTAAATAAAATTATACACTAGTTAATTTGAAGATTAAAGCTTCTGAACCCAAGAACACAACTGATTCAAAAAGCTCTCAAGATTGAGGGTTTGTAAAATCTATACCCATCTCAAAGTAACACCATATCCATTTACAACATCAATAATTTAAAAATTGAAATTTCATTTTAGTTCATTATTTATCCCCCAAAAGCCCAGAAAGCAATCAGACTTTCCTCTCAAACTCACATCAAGAATTTGATCGAAGTACATTTTTCATTATTCATGAGCAATAAATCTGAATTACCCCTTACATCAATAACTACCATCACAACTAGAGAAACTTGATTCAACCAATCACTTTCATTTGCAGAAATCACAAACTTTCAATGGAATGTAATACACAGCAAGTACCTAATTCTAACATGTCATATTAACACTTTCTCAAATCAGCAGACATGTGAGTACATTAAACAGAAGACAATTCCACTAAATAGAATATCATAAACCACATATATACTCTCCTCACATTGCTGAACTAAGGAAATAAAATCGTGATCCACCCAATCCTAAAACATAAATTGGTATCTCACTCAAATAGCTCTCAAATCGGATATAAATGAAAGAACAAAGGGATTGAAGCTCACTTAAGGGGTCTCCGATTGTTTCTGCCGTTTGCCGTCGTCGGACACCGCCGGGCTCGACGGAGATGAAGAAGCCGACAGTGAGGAGTGAAGAACGATGAGAGCAGAGAGGAAACAGTGAGATAAACGAAGGTGGAAGCAGAAGTAACTTGAAAGCCAAGAGAAATAACTAAGCTCGCCTCTCACTGGCCACCGTTCGCCGCAGTGGACGTCGGAAATAGCCTTCGTCGTCGTTCACCGTGGCTGGCCGGAAAGCAGAAGAAAGGCAAAGGGAAAAGGAGAAGAAGAAGGTTCGTGGATGAACCTGCGGCAGTCGATGCCGCCGTGTGGTCGCCGGAAAGCTCGCCATCTGAAGGGAGAGGGCTGGAGATCAAAGATGAAGAGGGAGGAGGTGTCGGGTGTAGCTAGGGTTGCTCAAGAATGAATAATGAGGTGTTTGAGGGTATATATATATAATTTAGGGAAAATTACAATTAACTACCATATTGTTTATTCTTAATTATATTTCTAGCCCAAACGTTTGTATATATTACTATATCTCTTTCTTTTCATTCTAATATGATCTAAATTCTAATTTATTTTTCATGGAAGTTTTCTATTCACAATTAATTCTTTTAATTATATTTATTCAAATTCCAAACTAACAAAGATTTAATATTTATAAATTGCTCAAAGTAGCCCAAAATTTTTCCCTAAAACTTTAAAATTTCTAAATGACACCTCAATAATTTCTCGTTATTTCTAAACCAAAAATTGGGATGTTACAGGTTTATTTGAAAGTAAACCATAAACTTGTACTATATGAATATGTATAATTTTATATTTCACTAATTATAATTAATGCATGTTAACTTTTGAAAAAGATATTATTTAAGATTTAATTATTAGTTATAATGTATGTTAAAATGATCAAATTTATGCTTTGTTAGGTTTCAAAACAGAGTACTCTGTTTTGAAGAGCCAATGAAGTCATTGAAGTGTAAGTTTATTCCCATAAGAGTAAATATGCCAAAACGTGATTTTATAATTAGGGAAAAAAAGACAACTCGTGAGTGAGCATTTCTTTCATCCACTCTCTCTGTTCATCCTTTTTTGAATCCTAACCAGAGGTTTAAGTAATCAATAACTCATCACAGAGACCAAATTTAGTTGCCACTACTTGCCAGAGAATGTTGATAATTAACTTGATATCAATTATAAGAAGTATGTTTACCTTCATCGCAGACATTATCAAAGGTGTCTACCGTAAGTTTAGATTAGCACACGTTCGCCAGAATAGAAACATAATTGGAATAGGAATCTTGGTAGTAAAATCTCAATCTTGATATGTTAGTCGCTTGAATATCTAACAATAAGATCCATAAAAATGTCAGCATTTAATGAATCAACTTGCACAGAAAGGATAATATTAATATCCGAAGTCAAGATGTAGACGTAGGTTAGCTTTAATGAGCACCATCAAGATGGCCCCAAAAAATAATCGGCGCCATCACTATTTATGTATTTTCTTTTGCCATCACTATTTATGTATTTTCTTTTTTGGGTCAACTATCTTCTTGTATATCCCTTGTTATGCAACTCATCCATTGTAGAAACGAAAATTAGACCATCCAAAATTTGATATAAATGAGCTAAATATAAAATTTTCAAATGAACACTTTTCAAAGATAAATTTATTCTTTAAGAAATAATGGCAGTCTCAATATTAAATTTATATTTTGGTTTTCGATCTATAAATGTAATAAAATTATTAAAATAAATATGGACGCTGAAAATAATTCTTTTGAATTGTCCAAACAAAAACTAGAAACTTGCTGATAAAAAAACTAAAATGCAATTCCGTCATATGCTAGCTTTAATTATCGTCAACACGTTGGTAAAAAAAAAGTATCGTCATCACGATGGCCCAAAAAAAACAGCGCCATCATGATGGCGTCAGTCATGGGTTCTCCGATTTTTCTGTCAACTTTCTTATTTATTCCGTGTCACACACACACACACACAACAAATTAGTGTTGTCGTATAATCATTTAATTATGCATTAATAATACTTATTTAATTTATTGATAAATAAACTCATATAAATTTGATATTCAAAGAACAATGAGAATTTACACGGCTGTCATTAGTTTGTTTAAGTTTTTGAGTTTTAAGAAACCTGGCTTGCTGGTCCTAATTCACCATATTATACTATGTGTGTTTTCTTCCCACCTCTTCTTCTTTTAGGGTAAGCTCTCTTCTCTCAATTTTTTCTCTGTTGGGAGTAGTGCTAACTTTTTCCACGGCGTCTCCCACTTTGGCTATGGCTGATGAAGACGTCCTCTTTTAATTTGCATCTATCGACCTACTTTTATTTTCAAGTTTTTCCCTGCATAAAATAATTGGATTGGGGTTCATATTAGACAACAACAAACTTCATTTAGTGTTTGTGATTTCTGATTGTACGAGCCAGAATTTGGTAAATGAGATCAAGATCTTGTTATTCATTGTGCATTTGACAATGCAACTTTCTTTTGCCCAATTTTCAAATTAATTCGTGAGGTTTATTTATGGAGAATTTCTTGAAAAATCAATTTGATTGGTTTGTTGTCCATAAAATAAAATGTGTGAGTATTCATTGGGCTGGTTTTCCGATCAACCACTAGTTACAATGACTTTGTTGAGGGTGTGACAAGTTTTTTCTCCCATAAATTTAGATAGGGATGATAAAGACAATAAGTTTTTTGGTGGTGACAACTGACAACTCTTTTTTAATGATGTTAGGGTTTTATTATTTTAGGGTTTATTGGTAGTTACATTTAAAGCGGAAGTCCAAATATGCCCCGTAAAAGTGACCTTAATTAGTGGCAGTTTCACACATAAATCTTCACTAAATCATACTGTTTGACCAGGTTATCAGCGATTTCAATAATGACTATTGAATGTTAGCCACCGTGGATAGTGGCGGAAGCTAATTAAATTAATCATTCAATGGCGGTCGAAACCTCCAATAATCACCACTTTCAACCGCCACTAAATGCTGGTTTTTTGGTAATGTTTATTTGGGCTTTGATTTTTTTTTTGCAGACATTTTATTTTATGTTTTGTATCTTATTTTTCTTTATTATAATGAATAATATATATTATTGGCAAAAACATTCACTATATACTCTTTATTAGTGACACTATACTCAGATTATAAAGTTTGTCAAAATACCACCATAATGGTAAAAGGTATTTGCTCATGACCTTCCACTTACTTAGCTACCAAGTGGAGTTTAGACGAAAGAGAGTTATCTCAGCTTGTGTTTGTACTTTGGATGTATTGAATATGACATTTTACTTGAAAACAACATCCTATATCCATTATACAATGCCGATGAGCAGCGGCACTTGCGGGTCATAGTAATGAGTATGAAGCGGCATTTACGGAGTTTTAGTTGTAATGCATGGGCAAGGGATCCCTCCTATTCCTTTCCCCCTATTCTCTCCTATTCCCCCAATCTCTACCGTCTATGTGATCTAATGGTCCAAATCTCACATACTCTCTTACACCTCACCACACCAAATCACTCACACTAACTTCTCTCATTCTCTCCCTGCGCTCTCTCTCTCTCTCGTTCTCGGCTCCCACCACTTCTTCCCCCACGCCATCGGCCTCCACTCCAACCGCCGGAAAAGATGAATGGCCACCGATTTCGGATCGGACTGCACCACGGCGGCGGAGATCAGATTCCGGCCACCGATTTCGCTGGAGGATTCTGGACAGGCTAAGGGCGAGGTTGTTGGTGTTGTTCGGTGTCGCTGCTGCGCCGTCTCCGGCGGCCGTTGGTGTTCGGCGATGGTGGTGAGTCTGGGGAAGGAAGTGGCGACGCCGTCTCCGGCGGCCGTTGGTGTCCGGCGATGGTGGTAAGGCTGGGGAAGGAAGAGAGTGAATTGGCCATGGAGAATTGAATAGAGTGAAGACAAGGGGAAGAAGGGGAAGGGAGGGATTGAGTGTAGTGGGGTGTATGGGGTATGTTGATTCTCAGCCGTTAGATCAGATGGAAGGTGGAGATGAGGGGAATAGGAGGGAATAGGGGGAATGGAATAGGAGGGATCCCTCACCCGTAATGCATGCATGACTCGCGGGAAAATTATGTTGAAGGATGTATAGGTTGGTACTTGGAATTTATATATTACCCCTACCTAAATCTATGACTATTTTCTTTAATGTAATTAGATTGAGGTGTTAGTTAAAGTAGTTATTATCACCTGATATTACCTTTTTGTCAAAACCATATACATTCATCTCCAGTTCTCCACTTTCCATCTACTGTTTCTTTATTTTTAATAAATATTAGGAGGTTAAGTTGAGAAAAAGTTGGGAAAATACGAAAGTGTTCTTAGATAAAACTAATTAGAGGTTATACATAGATATAATTAAATCGAAGAAAAAATAAAACTAATATATAAAATCACTATATTATAACAAAAAAATCTAGATAAATTATGTCTCGATTGGAAAATAACTGGGACATTAGATGTCTAGTATTTTTAATAATATACTTTGAAAAACAGTGGCGAATGCGTTGATTTATTGGCATGTTCTGTGGGTGTAGTTTGGTTAACGAACGTGGTGTTCTTATTTTATAAGATCAGCGTTAAAAAGTTTTGCCTGTGTTTGAAATTTGGCTTTTTAGTTAATAGTGTTGGTTTTGAATGTTTGGCATATTTCCTTATTTGATTAGATTAATAATAAATTAAATTAGTCAATACGATATGCTTTAAAAAATGATAACCTTCGTTAATTTTTTTTCTTTTTCTCTCTTATTTGTTTATTGATAATAATAAGAGAGCATTACTGTGGATAATTTAAACAACATGTTGACAAAAATTATTTAGACTACGTTTAGCCTTAGGGAGATATATCTGTTCAAATTGCTGCTAAAACAGGGCAGTGGATAAACGAAAAACAGAACAGGAGGATAAGTTATATACGTCATCAGTTTAATTTTAATTTATACCCATAAATAATTAATTATTAACTTCTCTCATATAGTTTTCCTTGACTTATAGAAAGGTCGTCACATACATCAACATCCCTTAGTAAACGGCAATAAGAAAGTATAAAAGTACATGTGATAGTATATAATTAATGGATCAACAAACAAATTCTTGATTTCTTGATCCACTTGTAGCTAGCCTCCCCTTACAAGGCTGCTCACCGCACCATTCTTACAGTGATTTTATTTCAAACAAGAAAAATTAAAAACAAAGCGAAACGTACAACCAGCCACTTACATACCATCATGTATGTGTATAATTATCTCGCATTTATTATTATGCGAGCATTATTTATTCTTAATTAGACCTTATTACTCGTTTAATTTTATGTATGCTCATACCATAGACCATTTGACATTTTCTTGACCAATATCCGAATCAAGCCTTAAGGCATCCCACACAGCCTGAGACCCATCCACGATATTGTTCCGGCACGGTGGCAGTCCGCCATGCTCAGCGTCACACCCATTGACCGAGTCACACTCATCCACCACCTTCGCCGTCGTGCTCCTCCCATTACTCGCTGTGATCTTTATCATCTTCCCACACCTTGACCCACCACTATACCACCCCGTTGACAATGCTACAATTCTCTCCGTATTCCTATGGTACTGCCCATCACATTCCGATGGCCCACCGCCTTCCTCGCCTTCGTCGAAGCCGTTGAGGGTGAGGATGGCTGCGGTGGAGGAAGAGACTGGTGGTGAGCAACGGTATTGAGGGTAGGATTTACCATCGCATTTTAATGTTCCTGAAGACTGGCACGTGCCACCACTAGGAGTAGGTGTGTTGGAACAGATGTGAGTTCCGACGTCAGGATCGTCGTTGCATTTGCCGTTGATGCAAGTGAGCTGGCCGGAGCAGTCGTCGCCGGTTCTGCATGCTCCGCCGCAGGAGGAGAGAGCACGTGTGAGGGAAGGAAGGGTTGAGAGATTGAGGAGGAGAGAGAAGGCTAAGAAGTGGTAGAAAGTTATGGTGGCCATGTGGAGTGTATGTTATGTTTATGAATATATGAGGCTTGTGTTTGTGTGGAAGAAAAGCTTGTTAGAATGTCCTTATATATAGTTGCTGATGGTGTTGAAGGGTGGTGTAGACTGAAGAGAAGCCTGAAATTTTGAATTTTCTTGGCCTTCAACACCTTAGCTACGCTTGCATTTATTGGCTATTAGTGCGGCCTTCAATACCATGTTTATGGATAGGGTAGTGGATGTAGCCTCCAATTTTGAAAATTTGACTATCCAATTACGCACTTCTTACGTACGTTAAGAATATGTATTAACTACAAATGCATGTATACGTACACGTTCACATAATAGTGGTACTGACGTACTGTTTACAACGTAGAAAGGGATGGGAGAAGATTTATTATAATCCCTTCTATGAGTCAACCAATTTTGTTTTTCTTTTATTTCCACTAAATCTTTTTTAAAAATTAAGGAAACCAAGTGGCTTACTTGATAATAATGTAGTTTGTATATTTTACATTAAATATTCCCTCCAATCCTAAAAATGGTATCTATTTACTAGATTTAATTAGGTTAAAAATGTTAGTTAAATTACTAATTCTATGACATATTATTTTTCCTAATATGATACACCAATCAATTTTTCCTTAACTTCCCACCTCTATCGATGAGGGCAATTTCAATTTGGAAAAATGGACAAAAGTTAGAATATATTTTAGATTTACAACCAAGACTATATCCCTATATAAGTGATATACTTAGGACTTGAAGTAGCTTATAAGTTGAATAAATTATTTTAGAGAAATTAATTTAGTTAAATCCATCACTTTATAAGCAATAATTTCTTTAACTTTCTTTTTATTTTATAAAATAGTCAACCAAATTCTATATTATCCATAGATAAACTTTGAATTTCTTAAAAACTTTAAAAAAGAGTAAAAAAACAAGATTTTTTATATTGGCAAATCACATTTAAAAGTGATTTATAAGTATGTGTTGTTAGTTTCTATGCATGTCTTTTAGTGTAGTCTTATTAATTATTAGTAATATATTTGATATTTTTTATAAAAAAAAAACAATGAGAGTATATGTTAGTGGGCATCATTCCATTCATCCTCTCTATTGCTACTTCAATTTTCAATCATATGAGCGGCACTGAGCTTCAAGTAACCCATAACCCATCATATTGTCGGTAATATACATTGCAGCTTAATTACAAGAGGCTAACAGAGTGACCCCTCGGGGGGATAAAAATACAAGAACCATCTATCATCATTAGTTAAAAATTGGAACTGGCCTCAGATATATAATGACGGAAACTTTTACCCAATGTATACTTACTCGGCCTAGTAGTAAACCAACTAGCTGAATTATAAACTTGGCAAGTTGATGAGTTCTTCTTTTTTTTGGTAAGTTGAGTTAGAATGTAACCATTTTCAACAAGAACCCGTTAGAGGAAAACCATTACGTACAGTCACAACCCCGGTTAGTTGATTATTTGTATAGCTAGCAACTAATTTCATAAAAAGCATTAGATAACAGATGGTGCAAAGAGTTATTATTAGAAAAATAATGTTGACAACTTTTTGATGCGGCATTCAATGAATCAACTTGGAGGGAGGATAGTATTCAAATTCAAGATGGAGACGGTACGACCTCTATTTAGCGCCATCCCTAACTTCCCTCGCTCTCCGGATTTCTCGACCAGCCTTCTTATCTATACTTTTCTTACCGAATTCTTCTTATCTATCTCATGCCGTGTGTGTAAATTAAATTGTAGTAATAAGTAATTGGTTGAGTTGGTAAGTGGACTATAACCCTTGTGAGGATGAGAAGATGTGTTCCGTGTTTGAATCCTGGGAATTCTTATTGGGAGGGGAACAATCTTGTCTATGTGAGCAACACTCTTACCCCTAAAGTTTGGATTAGTCGGTTGTAAATAGACACCGAGTTACCGGGCGATGTTTAACAGAAAAAATTAAATCGTTTCTCCAGGCAGCCACCTAGCTATCTATTTTCTTATTGATTTGAATTTTTTCCGTAGAACTCGTTTGGCGCAGCTTTATGAAACCATGTTTAGACTCTAGTTATGAACCAAGGTTTTGAAAAGTCATGGTTCTAAACCGTGATTTCTCAAACCATACAACACATAACCCCAATCTTGTCGGTCTCGCAACTATGAAAAGCATATTAATTAGTATGTCTAGAAATATTAATATATGAACTTCATGGAAATTTTTAGATATATCTTTTTTTTGATTGAAACCTTTTCCATAAGGTGGGTTTTTGGCTGTTTTGTTGAGGCAATATGGAATCTCGGGACATCTAAAGATGTATTGTCTCTCTCAACCAAACGCGGTTGGCATAGCGTGGTAGTCTCACTTTGCTGTTTAACCAAAGGTCTCGACTTCAAACTTTGAGAATACAGTATATCCTTTGGCCAACACTTTGCCCTTAAGTGGAGGTTTCAAGTTTAGATCTGGATTAGTTTGAATCCATTGAATTCCTTGTGATATAAGGGTTGACCCAGAATACTAGATAAAAACTCAAAAAAAAAAGTAAGATCTGTCTCTTTCTTTCCAAAGATTTTTGGCGGTATTCTCTAACTGATGGAGAGAGACTAATCCTCCTAAAAAATTAGAAGTGGACATCATCTAGTATTGTCTCTCAGCCTAACATTTTTTTTCTTGCATAAGGCCCGATATGAACCCAGGACACCACATCAAAAGGACTTAGCCAGTTACCGACCGGGCTTTGTCAATGAGGTAGTCTCTTTTGATAATCACTTTAGATAATAATATTGAGCTCTGATATTGAATTGGGTTGTTTGATCCATTCGTCACCACATACCCATTCCCTATTAAATGGCCCAGCATACTTTTATGGGGTTAAAAATTAATTGTTTTTTGTTGACAAAATGGATTTATTTCTTGAGCCCACAAACCACAACAATTGTCCCAAACGAAAAGAAAGGGGTGTCATCAATATGGAAAGACGAAAAAACTTTTAAAAGCGTGGTCAAAGAAATTAAAGATGAACTTTTCTAATGGCTTTTCATATTGTCAACAAAATTAACAATGTTATGTTGATTCAAGTGGCATAAGCGTATTTCAGTTCAAAAAAAAAGTGCCATGAGCATGAGGATTTAAGTTGACTTTTTTGTTATTGAAGGAATCTAAGAGAGTGGGGGAGAGGATAAAAACACAAAAGTTACTGTTTGTATGGATAGAAAATAATAAAATAATATCCAAAAGATAAAAGTTATTCAAAAGATACATAGGAGTATACTAGAAAGAATAAAATAACATCTTCAAGTGGCATTCCTAATAAAAGGCCAATTTGACGACCAGGATGTAGTCAGCAAATTAAAGTTAGGCCTGTTACCTTAAAAAGTAGATATAAAATTAAAAAAAAAAAAAACTCTTAACATGTTACAAATAACAAGTAGTCGACCCAAGATATACTTTAATTATGGTGAAAATATAAGAATAGAAGGCAAATTCAACGTAACAATGCGGCCATTCATTAACCCAAGAGAGATATAACTGAAATGTTTTGTTTAAATAAATAAAATAAGAGTGGGATAGTTTGTTTCTCCACTGTCACCTTCTCTAGGGATTAAAATATGTCATTCATGACATCATGCATGCTCACCCTCATTTTTTTGCACACCTAATTAAAAACCCGGGTATTGTTAAGACTAAATCCGATCATGTGATTTATTTTAATCTCGCTTTGTGCGTATTTACGGTGGAATCTAAACCAACTTATTCATAATTTATATAAGTACACGTGTTTTAGATGGTATACCATTTTGATTGGTTATAATAAATATATTGTAATATTGGTTCAAAGAAATGGACACATCTATCATTGTCATTGTGCCTTGACATACGAAGGCTATCTTTTACGAACGTTTGTTGTCTTTCCTCGAACCTCTTTTGACGCTAATAAACTGTGCAATAATTTGCCAAAGACCAAGGTCACCCTGCACTTGTTGTGAGGCTAAGGATTGTGATTTGGGAGTCAGCAGGCAAATATGGAGAGAGAGACCCACTCGTTGCTCGCTTTTGTTTTTGATTCCTTTTCTCATTTTATTTCGCTAAATAATTTTGAAATTAAAAGTAACAATTTTTCTGTAATAAATGGCATGAAAACATCAAATTGACTATTCTAAGTCGTTCATGTCTTCAACACATTCTGTGAACATTTGGTAAGTGAAAAATTAGACGAATCGGTAAACTTTGATAACGCATCTACAACCAAGTGTAAAATTATTTGTTGTAATGTAAGCTTACTATCTGATCAAAAAAATGTAAGCTTAATTACTATCGGTATTTCAGGTAAAAGAGACAAAAAAAGCTTATTATCGCTATTCAAGCACATAACATAACATAACATAAATCTCTTGAAATAATTGTCACATCATGATAAGAATCTTGCCAATCAATCAAGACCCCCCACAAGGCCAACTCATATCATCTGTTCCAATATTCCCCTCGGAGTGAGTTATTTCTTTCTTTCTTTCCTTTAAAAAGGAGTATAACATAACATACACAAAAGCAAGATTTATTTTCAATAAAAAAACGTGATTTCAAACTAACTGGAAATTGCAATGGGAATAAAATATTTTTTTTGCAAGATTCACACAATTAACTTTTAATTAAGATTAGATCCACAAAATCCTATGATTATTGAGGTCCTTTGAAATATTAACTACATTAATTCTCAAACGAAGGCATTTTTCCCACTTTTCAATTCAATTTGCTGAAAAAACTTGTGAATGCTGCTCATTACACTGTCACAAACATGTAACGGTGCCATTTGATGGTCAAACATTAAATATAACCTGACCTAAAGAGACCTCCAACAAATCAAGTAATCTTAGAATTTAGAATGTTATCGCTCAATTAAACCCCACCTAGCTGAGATTAAGGTGTTCACGGACAGGGCGAGATCGGGACACCCATGTCTCATGTCTTGTCCCAAGTAAGGTTTGGGACAAGGTTTTCGACTCATATCCCGTCCTGTCCCAAATTTTGTCTCATCTCAATTAGAATTGAGATGAAAAATCTTGAATTTTTTTTGACATTTTTTATGAAAATATATATGCTTGTAAAAAATATAAGTTTTTTGTTTGCATCAAACAACAAATCAGTACAATTTTGTTTCAACAATACATTTTATAAAATATAATAAACTAGAATTATATTTGATAAAAAATGTTACATATGTGTATTTCTTAAAAAAATTTACAGTCTTTTAAATAAGACTTATTTGTTGTCGTTATCCCTCAATTTAAAGTCTTTCACGAATTAAAAATTAGTTTCCTAAAAACTTACCATTATTTCCCAAAAAAATAAAAAGAAAAAAGACTATCAACTCTATGTCCCTAAGCCTTCTCTTTCGGTCAGAGTCAGCGCGCGCAGGCAGAAGCTAAGCAAGCTTCCCTCCATTATTCATTTTCCCTCTCGCGCTTCTCCGTCGACATCAACAAAATCATTCATCATACAATGATACCAAATTACAAACCTCCCTCCTGTTAATTAATCACTTTCTTAATCATCCTCTAATCATTCATTCTCCACTTCTTTAATTATTATTCTCCACTGTCCACTCCATTCAATCATTTAATCAATCAATCAATCAATCCGAATGTGTAAAACCAAAATGGCCGTTAACGCCTTCTCTCCTAAAAACCCTAAATCCAAACCTCAATCTCCTCCTCCTTCTTCTTCCGCCTCCGCCTCCTCCTCATACTCCACCTCCGCCGCATACTCCTCCGGCTTCCGCCTCACCTCCTCCACCGCCTACTCCAACGCCGCCTCTCTCTCCGGCTTCCGCCACACCCTCCCGGAAAACCCTACCATCTACGACTTCTCCGAAATCTCCGCCGCCACCAACAACTTCCTCGCCAAACGCCACTCCTCCTCCTCCTCCTCCGCCTCCGCCTCCGCCTCCCCCTCCTGGCGCTGCACTCTCCGGAACCGTGACGTCATCATCTTCCAGCGCAAATTCCGCCGCAAACTCCACCTCTCTCAGCTCAAACACCGCCTCGCCGTCATCTGCCGCAGCCACCACTCCGCCGTCGTCAAACTCCTCGGCGCCTCCATCTCCGGCGACCACATCTTCCTCGTCTACGACTTCATCCACGGCGCAAACCTCTCCGACATCCTCCGCAATCCTCGAAACCCTAACTTCACCGTCCTCAACACCTGGCTCTCCAGAATGCAGGTCGCCACAGATCTCGCCGGAGCCTTAGATTACATCCACAACAAAACCGGCTTAAACCTAAACTTCGTCCATAATCACATCAAATCCAGCGCAATAATCATCACCGAGCCTTCTCTCAACGCTAGACTCTCTCACTTCGGCGCCGCTCAATTGTGCGGAGAGATCGATGAAACCGAAGAATTCACCGACGACGAATCAGCCGTTAAATTGACGCCGAGGACCGTGAAATTCGAAGGAGTGAGAGGATATATGTCGCCGGAGTATTTAACTTCCGGCGTGGCGACGAAGAAATCTGATGTTTATGCTTTTGGTGTGGTGATTTTGGAGTTGTTGTCGGGAAATGAGGCGGTGAAGTTTAGGTATGATAAGGAGAGTGGCGAGTTTGTGACGAGGACGGTGATTGAGGCGGCGAGGGAGGTGGTGGACGGCGGAGACGGTGGTGCGGAAGGGAGGCTGAGGCGATGGGTGGATAGGAGGTTGAAGGATTCGTTTCCGGTGGGGGTGGTGGAGGAGGTGACACGTGTAGCGTTGGATTGTGTCCACGTGGATGCGGATAAACGGCCGGATATGGGACGCGTGGCGGGGAAGATATCCAGGTTGTATCTTAAGTCTAGGATTTGGTCTGAAAATGTGAGAACTCCTACTAGTGATATTCTTTCAGCATCATTTGCTCCTAGATGATGTTTTTTGGGTAATTGTAATTTGTATATCTGAGGGAAAATGAAAATCACATATAGTTTTTGAATTTTAGAATCGTATATAGGAAAATTTAACTCTTGTTGAGGAATGGTATATAAGTATATTAGCTGAGTATTAGTAATGATACTAATATATAATTATATTAGCTGATTAATGATACTAACACCTACGAATTGTCTATATACGATATTGAATTTCAAAAAGTATTTATGCTTTATTTTCTCTGATGTAGTAAGTAGTCGTGTTTTTTTATGTTTTTTTCAATTGGATTGTTACTTTATCGTGAATTTTGAAGTGGGCAGAACTTGTTGGCAATATATTTGGATACTTAGTGAAGGGAATTGGTGGGGATGGCAAATTGTCTATATGTGATTTTGAAATTTAGAAGTTATAAGAATGAAAAAAAAAAAACAAAAATTAGAAGTTATTTATAGTTGATTTTCTCTGATTGCATTGAGTAAGAGTATTCATGTTTTTTTAAGTTTTAAGGGTTTTTTTGTTTGATTGGGAATTTATCATTAATTTTGAGGTGGACAGAACTTGTTGGCAATAATTTGGATATTTCTAGCTGGGAATTGGTGGGGATAACAGAAGTGTATATGACAGAAGTAGCAGGGGGAAAATAAAATTAAAGGGTGTTGCTTATTATTTAAGGACTCTTGAGAGTTGGTAAGATGGATAATTGGTTGTATTAAGCATAATATGATGTCGACGGAAGTTGAATTTTTTTATCAATTTGGGCGTTGAATATGAATAAAGAATGATTAATTTTGGTTGCGGAGGAAGGGATCAAATGGGGAGGGCATTGACTTAGGCATGAGTTGAAAATCCTGTCTCAAAGTGTAACAATAAATTCTCTCATGAAGCAAATGAGAAAGCATGCTATTCTTTGTATGTAGTTTTATAACTTTATTGGGTGTTATGAGTTGTTGGCGGCCCGGAACCAAAGTTTAGAAAAACCGCGTGAGTGTAGAGATTAGACTTTTTTTGGCCGAAGAGTATAGAGATTAAACTTGAAGATGCTAATATAAGCCCGTAATATTTAAAAAACAAATTGAAGAGACATGAGGTATATGTTGCGGGGATGTGATAAGAAGGGGTTTACCGTTTAACTTGGGGGAAAAACTTGTTCACTTGTCGTAGAAAATTTTGTATGTTTGACCCATTACGATTTTTTTTTTCGGCCAGATTGACCCATTACGATTTCACAAGGTGAAAGACTGAGAAGTGAAAATCTTAGGGCTAGTTTGGATGGCAAGAAAGTGCAAAAGGAATTGAAATAAGGAAATGAGAAAGGTAATTTCCATATATCTCGGGACCCACAAGTTTTCTCTCTCCATCTCACACATTTCCTGGGCCCCACAAACTTTTACATCTCATTATTACCTAATTTATATCTACTTTCCATTTTTACCCTCTTACACTCAATTGCATTTCCACTTTCCATCACACACTTTTCGTCCAACCAAACGGGCCCTTAAGGTGGTTCGGGGTCCAGGTCATAGAATCAATAGCTTCCTGTGTTTATAATCAATAACTGTTATGGGCTATGCATCAAGCAAGTATATTCGAGTGGTTCGTAATTCAAAGAAATAGTGGAACCATGTACGTTATTTTGTTTGCGGATTAGAATTTCTTTTCATCTTTTTACTTTGTTTCTAGGCTACTTGTGCTGTGCATATAATAGCGGGTCATTGTTAATATGTTCTCTACATTTAGCTTTTTAGGACAATAAAAACCTTTTTTCTATGTATTCATTAATCTTTGATCTTTACTTATATTTTCGCTTCCTTCTTTGGTTAATTGGAATTTTAGCTTATAGATCTATAGATTACAGATAAAGATGTATAGATTATGGATGCGATTGTCAATATTACTTCATCATGCAACTTATTTTTAGATGATTTCTATAACATTCCTATAAATATTACTTAGAGTTGCATTTGGGCTCATTATTTCTTATTTATTGTATATTTATATATTTAAATGTTTTAATATATAAATATATAAATGTCTTTATATTTATATATTTTAATATATATTATATTTGTGCGTATATATAGGGATGAAATTAAGAGGCAAAGAATGGATACTCTACTTAAATGCTTGCTTCTTTCTTTGATTAATTGGTTGCCCCCAATTACAATTACAATTACAGGACACAATCTTCTTTAGGTAATAAAAATTGTCGTTTTCAGCCAACATAAAATTGGATTGAGAAATTTAATTGGGCATTTTCAATTAATTTCAGATTGTTCAACTGAAGCTTAGTAACAGAGTTGATTGTAATTTAACTTTAGTAACAATTCATAATGATGGTGTTCTCCAAAACTCATAGTGATGGTGTTCTCCAAAACTCTTGAACAAGAATAGTCCCTGGAGGTTAGATGAGGCTGACTAACAAATAACATGTTTAAGTCATTCCAATGCTCTAAGTTATAATGGGTCTCAGAGATTATCACACGGTCATTCTTCTATACACAACAATTCACCTCCACGAGGAATCCAAAACTATTGTTGTGGCTAAAGCCCCAGGTGGAAATGCAACACCCACTAAAGTGTCATTCCCAATGCACTTTCTGTTTCTATTTTCTATGGTACAAGAAGATAGAGAAATCGAAGAAAATGAACTTATTTCTTCTGGAGAGTGATCATACAAAAGAATGCCACAATGCGACTAATTATTCCTGTGGCCACAAGACAAATAAGACTTCGGTACCAATTGTTGAGATCATAGCCACGCATACTTAGTGCCCCACATCGTGTTATCAACCAAACTCCAGCATATCTAAATCAGACAAGATATTTTAGTGTCAACATACAAGTCATTGGCTTAGTAATATTTGAAGATGATTAAGCAGTGAAAAGAACGAACCTTTTAGCGTTTGATATCACAAATGCTTCAAGAGCCCACTTTGCATACACAACATTGGCTGCCTTGCTCAAAATTGGGCTCTCAGCTACGGTATCACTGGTTGCTATAAGTGTCAAAACTACTGGAAGTAGCACCGACCACTGCATCACACAGCAAAGGTTTGTGACTGAAAGTTACAAAATTCCACACCATTGACTAAAAAAATCACTACATCCAAGTCTACTATAAGTCTACCTCTCCGCAAAAAGCATGGACAGTATATTCCCACTAAGTGGGGACTAAAACAAGGTTGACTATTTTTTTAACAAAACTAAATAAATCAATTTATATTTATTGTTTCCTCCAAATTAAACTGACTAATAAACTGAAGGTTAAAGCTTACTTTTAGTCACTTATGTATACATCAAGTTTCAATTTAGTCCTTTATGTTTGAAAAATACACTTCTAGTCCCTTATGTTTGCGTCAAGTTTCAATTTAATCCTTTATGTTTGGAAAGTACACTTTTAGTCATTTTCTGTTGACACCGTTAGTTTCACTTAACGGAAAATATTAACTTAACAATTTTAAATGGTTACTACATACTAAAAAAATGTTTAGATCAAATTATTTTAGTGTAATTAGTCTTATAATTTCAAAATTTATCATTTTGTGCCCACTTTAATTATGAAATAGTTATATAAAAAAATAATTATGAAATAGTCATTTAAATTTAAATGAAACTAATGGTGTTAACAAAAAGTACTAAAAGTGTACTTTTCAAACATAAATGACTAAATTGAAACTTAATGCAAATATAATGGACTAAAAGTGTAATTTTCAAACATAAAAGATTAAAATGAAATTTGAAGCAAACATAAGGTAACAAAAGTATACTTCCTAAACTGAAACATAAAGATACTCCCTCCTTTACTAAATATAAGATCGCTTTTAAATTTCAATTTGTTTCTAAATATAAGAAACTTTTTTATTTTTCTTAACTTTTTCCCAAACAAACCTAATAATACTTATCTAAAATAAACAAGTAAGAAATGGAGAGAAAAATAAAGGCAAATGATTAAGGTAGATTAGTAATATCATGTGCTGATAACTAACTTAACTTGTATCTTAATCTAATCAAATTAAGGAAAATGATCTTATATTTAAGAACGAAACGAGTATTATGTAATATATGGTATATGATATAATTAAGTAACTTATTTAGTTTTATTGGTCTCTTTAAATTAGTTAAATGAGTCTTATATTATGGACCGAATGTATGTAGTATAAAACATTAGTGCTCACCAATTGGGCAGGACCAGGTTCCAGAGCGATTGCTAATATGTAAGCTATGCCGGTGACGCAGTACACCAAGCACACCAAAACGAAGTAGTTATCTATGACAGATGACCTTGGATTGTTGAAGAAATAAAACATAGAGAGATAGACCACAGGCTTTATAAGTGTATTAAAATGGTCAACTGTGTCCTTTGCAAGAAAGTAAGCCAAGCTACTCATGCCAGATGCACTTTCTCTCCAGTAGTGCAATTTATCTAGTGAAAATGTTCTCAAAGCCGCAATTTTACACAGAAGTGCTGAAAGTAAGAAACTATTTGTCAAGAAGGATAGATGATAATGCTGGTAGGAGATTTCACCATTAATGGGAATAATGAATAAGATTTAAGATAGATGAAACTTACATACTGCTATAACAGTATATGTGTAACCTGTTGCTCCAAACGTTTCATCACTCACTTTGGCAAGTGTTCCTAAGCATATTCCAGCCAGTAACAATATCAGAAAATCTACAGCCTGTGCTCTAGATTCTCTTAGCCTTTGCTTACCAGATCTGCAGGGAACCCATCATTCAGCAAATTTCAGTAAGGAAATGACTCAGGTAAAATTGGTCAATCGTTTAGTAAGGACACACTTGAGAAACAATTTCATGATCATATGTTCCGGTCCTAATTATAAGAGTTAGTTGACTTTTTTGCAAAAAAATAAGGGTGCAATATACAACACTATAAATTGTTCATATTTATCATTTTTCGCAAAACTAAATTATTTTACTTATAAAACATCATATAATATAATTGAATGTCACATATATTAAAATTTAGGGTCTATTTTTCTTTCTCAGTCCTTATTAAAAAGTCAACTATCTCTTATAATTAGGACTCGGGTAAAGTTTTACCTTCCGAGAAAGTATCTGTATTGTTGGAAGGCTCCAGGAGTTGCCCGATTGGACAAATCACTTTTAGTAAAGAACAAATATTGAAGATAATCCTTCTTCTTCTCAACATTGACTTTTACATCCTGCCAAAGTTCCCCAGCTAAAGATGGATCTTCTGTTCCTGCTACTGGAGTAGCTCCCCCATGTGTGGAACCTTCACCACTTGTGCCTTCTTCCAGTCCTTCAACATCCTGAAGCAGGTCCAAAGGAACAGGATATCCATTATGAAGCATCCATCTAACAGGTAGTTGTTTATAGTTCACTGCTTTGCTTGAGCTTGGTTTTACTATCCCTTCTAATATGTCTATGTAATAATCTGGAGGATTAACACGATCAGGAACAACAATTCCCAAGCTGGAAAAATACTCTTCAACTTTCTTCACTGGTCCATGATACACTATAAAACCCCCTTTAGCTAGTAGTATAAAATCATCAAACATCCTGAATAGTGTGTAACTGGACGACATCCAAAATAGAATAGAAGGGAGTGTTATCTTGTGTGATTGTAAGAGTAAAACAACCATAAAAGCTAAACTAATGACTTTAACATGCAAGTGAAATAAATGGAGAGCATGAATGAAATTTTAATTGCTTATCATGATGTTTAAGTTTACCTTGGTTGATGAAGGACCATGCATACATTTACACCCTCTAGAGCCTCTCTTCTAAGTGCTCTAAGCAATAACTGAGAAGATGAACTATCTAAACCAGATGTTGGTTCATCTAAAATCAAGAGAGAAGGTTCCATAACCATTTCAAGGCCTACATTCACTCGTTTTCTTTGACCTCCGGAGATTCCACGCTTCTCCACCGTTCCAACCAAAGAATCTCGGATTGCTTGCAGACCTAATGACTCTATAACTCTTTCAACAACTAGAACCTTCTCTGCTTTTGGTAGATCAGCTGAAAGTCTACAATGGCAAAAAAACTCAACTGAGTGTAAAACTGTTGTTGATTCTCTAACTACGTCGATGACAAAAACAATAATAAAATCTTTTCACACTAGGTGGAGGTGGCTAAATAGATTGTACGACGCTGTTGTCATGTTGATCCTTTAAGTAACAAGGAGTGAGAATAGTAACAAAGCATATGGTTAAGTAGCAATTAAACAGTGAAAAACTTGAGTAAAAAAGATTTGAAAAAATTCTAGTCTTGTTATTTACATAATCGATTCATTTTTGAAGTAGGAGCCTTGGAGGCTACAAGGGCCAAGGAGTATAGGGAGGTTTACCTGCATCTGGCACTGAACCATAGATTCTCTTCCACAGTCAAATTGCCGTGCACAATATCATCTTGTGGCACAAATCCTATGATCTTTTTGTATGACTGGATTGATCCAACCTTGCCATTGATAAGAACCAAACCAGTTGTACGGCATCCAGTTGCTTTTCCAGTTAAAGCAGAAAGAAAAGTTGTTTTACCTGCCCCAGATGGGCCCATGACTGCTGAAACTCGACCAGGATTTAGTTCCCCAGTCACACATCTTAGAAGATGCTTGTTTTTGGCATTCAAAGTGAGAGTTAAATCTTTAAAAGAAACCTGAATTGTAGGCCTCTTCCTGATCTCAATATCACTAGCCATTGAAATAACTCCAGAGAAGGTCAGGTTCTTATTTTGTTCATGCATGGCCTTTTCCTTTTCAATCTGACCATATGCATACTTGAAAATTTGACTTTGAGTATGCAATTTCTTGCCTCTTGGTGCTTGTTTTTTAATATTTTTATCACCTATCTCAAGATTAAATCCATCCTGACTATCAGGGTCTTCCTCAATTTGCTGGATCATTTTAGTGAGGTTGTTCTTATCCTTCTTTCCTTTTGGTGCTGCAGGTGATGTGCCTTCACTTGCTGGTGGCTCAGCTGGTAAGGGAGTTTCTGATGCAGCTTTAGAACCAAAAGCTTTAAGATCTCCTCCCTTCATAGATTTTCTACGTGAAAATGTACGTGATAAAGAAGTTGCATGCTTCTTAGCAATATCTTTTGCTGATTTCCATTTTTCACGTGCTTGTGTTTCTCTTACACTAGCTGCAGCCCTTTCTCTTGATTTTGCAATTCTTCTTTCTCGAGCAGCAAGAACTATGTCAGAACAATTATATATAATGATAAGCAAGAAGCTTAAGCCAGCCTGCATTAAAAACCGAATGGTTAGTTGACTTAATTCTACTATTGACATGAGATGTAATCAGTTTGAAGACCAGGATTGCAGTCTGATAGAAAGGAAATTAAATTCATCTTGGTATCTTGATGTTCCACATTAGTGTCACAAATATTGCAAAATTCAACTAGGACAAAATTAGGGTGAAGGTGCAAAACTAGCCACCGTAAATTTTCAAATGGACAACTTTGGAACCCGTAAATTGGATGGTGCAAAACCGTACATTATAAATTAAAATGAGACAAATTTAGCCACGCCGTTAAGTTGAAGATAACAGACGTTTTGATTTAATGAAGGTGGGCCCCACGCCAATTAGCTTCAACTTAACGGCGTGGCTAAATTTGTCCCATTTTGATTTATAATGTACGGTTTTGCACCATCCAATTTACGGGTGCCAAAGTTGTCCATTTGGAAATTTACGGTGGCTAGTTTTGCACCTTTACCCGACAAAATTATGACTACAAAATTATCACTAGGCCTTGTAGCATAGTGATATGGCATCTCCCAGATAAATGGTAGGTTGCGGATTTGATCCCACTTGTTACTTCAAGCAGTTAGTGTTTGCCTCTTTAATTAACAAAATGTTTAATTTCAATATGACATTACTGTAACTAAATTGGAAATCGACACTTTTATCATATAAGTTGGCAGGAATATTGCAACATCTTGCAGTAGATGTTCATCCTATGCAGTAGATGTATATAAAAAGTCCAATAATGGTTTATTAAGATTAACTCAAAATTAATAATAAAATGCAAAAGTTATTTACAATATGTATAACAATTAGGGAACTTATATTATCAGCTATGCTTCACATGAGACGGAAAGGATTAAGATCACTTACAAAAACCAGGACACCATATGCAGTTATATTTTGATTATCTGATTTAGGTTTACAAGTCGCCAATTTGAAACATCCTGTGAATAAAGAGAAAGGCTTAGTTTAACGGTCATATTGCTATGTAGATTAGCCTTCAATCTAAAGGGAAAAGTTCATTTCATTTCTCTAATTGTAACTTGTTCTGTAAATACATATACATGCTTCTCAAGGATGTATTTAGAAATTAAGGACCAAAATTTGGTTTGAAATTGCTAACACAATAAATACACGTTTTAAATGAAATCTTATCTTTAGTCACATTATCTAGTAATCATTATTAGAGAATAAGAAAATAGGTGTAGAAGACTAATAATGAGTCTGATAAGATGTTTGGTGAACTTACTATTTTGTTCGGTTGAACCAGTCCTGCAATAATGTCTGCATGTATACACCAAAGTAATCTTCAAAAAAAAATTCATAACAGAAAAAAACAGCTATTTCCAAATCAAAAAAGAGAAATTATCGCTATCATAACATTAAAACAGAAAGGATGAGAGAGAAGGAAGATTATGAACATGGTGCCATGTTGTTCTTGAACAAGTTAAAATCATGTGACAATTTAAAAGATAAAGATGCAACTTGCAAATGAAAAGCACATTTTTAAAATTCATGCATAGTTCTCAATACCCTTGAGTGCAAGGATTCTTTTGGATGGAGGAGGGACAGTAAGATCCAGCAGAGCAGAAAACATCCCAACTGCTTGAAAAATCTGCCCAAGCATCTGCACCCCCACAGCTATGGTCTGTCTTTCCAGCAGGAAGCTGATAATGATAACTGCACATTAATTCTGCTGATAAATATTAATGTATGTATGCTATGAATAACAAATATGGAAAACAAAATGTGCATAATGCATGGACTTACGGATCACACATTCCAGTAGCTTGATTGAGCTGTCCACGTGGACAGTAAGCACCCAAAGGACAAGCTTCAATATTAAACAAAATATCAACAAATAAATCAATCAAAACATTTTCTTTCAACCAAGTGTACATCATTTTCATCTTGGCCAAGTGATTTGGCCTATACCACATAGTGTAGGATAACACATTAGAAATGAAAATGGTTCACTCTTTTAACTCATTGAATGGCCATTTTATGAATACTTACGTATCATGCAAGTAATTCCTCGCGGGCAAAAGAAACCGGGACAACAAGGCTGGCAGTCATCAGACCTGGTAGGGATATCCCTTGTATTGTTAAGTTGAACTTTCTCAGCAGCACTACATCCCCATCCAGGCTCACATCCATTAAGCCAAACACTTAAGTTACAGTTCTTGTTAGGCTGCAAGTTGCTTCCTTGGCTCTTTGTTTTTATGTCAAAACCACTGGCATATAACTTAATTTCTGCAGCTGAACATATTCTCTGCGAAATATCTCCTATAAAATTTCCAAATTAAGCACCAAATGACCATAAATAAAATTCAAGAGTAGAACAAACTTAAGGCAAGGTTAATGCCATATCATAAGCCTAACTTTTCAAATTTTGTTCAAATATGAAGAACAGATTCGGGAAAAAATATATTCCCACATATCCTAAATACAAGACCTTTTTGGAATTGGATAAGTGAGTTTGGTCACTAATACAAGACATTATTGAGATTTTTCTCAATTTTTTTTTTTCAAATTATCCCTATTAATACTTCTTTATGGTAAACACTAAAAGAGAGAATATGAGAATAAAGATGAATGATTAGGGTGTTTTATTTTGTAGCAACACATAATTGTAACTAATTTAAATATCATCTTTAATCTAATTAGATGTCATATATTTAGGACCGAAGGTGTACATTGTAGTGCTTGATAAAAAATGTGATGGTGAATGAGGCTTTGTCCCTTCAAGGGTATCTTTCTGGTAACTAAAAAGCTGATTCAATCGTAAATATACATAACAAACAGGACAAGAGATTGAGCAAAGGGATTCCATACCTTTTAAAGATTGAGCACATGATGTCAAAAATGTGAGATCACTTGAGAAATTAAATGCCCCATCCCAGTCAGCATCTCTAAAGAAAAAAAAAGAAAAAAAAAAGGAAAATGGGAGTTAATCAAAGCAATGAAAGCAACAAAAATTAAACAAAAAGAAAGGGGGAAAAAATGCTCACACATCAACAACACAAAATCCCAGATTCTTTTTAATCTCATCCTTAAACACATAGGTGAAACTAGACATGCTTCCATAAACAGCCTCGGCTATGAGCTGAACCGCAGCTTGGCTTTTATTGGTGTATTGACATGAAACATGTTCCAAATTGAAGCTTAATGCAACAATCAAAGCCAATACAACCTTATTAATAACGTTGTTCATCTTAATTTTTTTCAATATTTTTTTTGTTTTGGTATTAGCTTATGATTCAGCCCCACATAGAAAAAATTGTACTTTTTGTACATGGAAATCAGGAGCTAAGGTGTGATTTTAATTTCAACGTGGGGTGAAAAATTCATGGTGAATGTGAAGAAGGGAGGTGAAATTCTATGACTTTTTTTTTGTTTTTGTTTTTTTGTGTTTTGGAAGGAGAGACGTTGAAAGAGAGATTGGTAGTTTTTTCGGAGGAAGAAATGGCGGGGAGGAAGATCTGGCGAAGTGTTAGGAACACAAAATAATGACAGCGTGGACATTTTTATTACTACGTTGTTGTTGTTTTTAGTATATTACTTCATCACAGATTAATCACACATGGGATATTTCAACATGGTTGACCAAAATAAGTGAACTAACATCTTCCGATAATCTTGCATTCTTTTCTATTAAAATTGAAAATTGAGACTCAGCGTGGACCTCCCACAATGTTCTAAAGCTTAATTATTTTAAAGTTTGATTTTTTGGTATTAGAAACCTATCAAAAACCTTGTAATCTAGGCTTCTTTGTAAAAATGCCCAACTAAACCAAAAATCAAACCCACAAACTTCTCCCCATTTAAACACTAAAACCCATATATATATATATATATATATATATATATATATATAGTGGACATGACAATCATGATCACTAATGAGAGTTTATGAGTTTGATCTGATTAAGATGTTTTGGGTTGATTTCATATCACCTATCCATATTAAAAAAATATATAATTTAATAATAATTAATAACATAATGCATCTTCTGATAAAAAAAAATAACATAATGCATCCACCTTAATTTCAAAATACATTAAAATCCAACAAAATTCTAGGTGTTTTAAAAACATATATATGACTTAAAGTATTTAAAATATAATTGTAAACAATACATTCACGTGTGCGTGCGTAATCTTTCATGTCTAAATTTTGTAGCGATGAATAGGTATAATGGAGGATAATAAAATTATACATTTTACTTTATTATCCATTGAATAAATTTTTGCGTATTAACTTATTAAACTAAAGAAAATTATCATTACTATTTTAAATTGAGATCATTTGTATTAGGTTATTGAATATATTTTATGTTGTTTAGATAATTCGAGCTTGATTGAAGTTAAAAACGCAGATGAATTGTATTTTTTTAAAAAAAGAAACATAATTGGTAAGTTGGTAACTATATATAGTACAGCACTATACGGACCACACTGGGCCGAATTCATTGTCTTTGGCCCAAAAAGAGAAACCTTTCTGACAACTGGATATTAATGACATTCATGAACATGATAGTGTGACTTAACCTGATGAATGGTTATTCTTTTCCAAAAAGAGTACTGATTGATTTATGCTTTCTCCCAATGATTTCCCCAACAATTTTTTATTTGGTTTAGATTCTCCTCCGTATATTGACTAAACCTGATCTAATAGGAAAAGCTTGCTTATCTAATCTAACTCAAAACAGACATATTTGACCAGACATTAAAATTAAAATTGCATTGGGACCACTTTACATTTTCAGTTTCTTTGGCGCCATTTCAGATGACCTTGTTTCCTAGATTCTGCAAAATGACATGCCATTTACAGAAGATTCGCTACAATATAGTCAGACAAACCAATAACATTTCTAGGTGAGCCTTTATGAGTGACATCCATTACAGACAAACATGTAATAACTGATTTTAATATTTCAATCTGATTGGACGAGATTCATCACCTATTTTTTTTTTTTTTTGCAATTGACTAAATCCTAAAAACTTGACAAGTTGGATTCATCTAGCACTTTCTATCACAATTGTTTCAAAAAAACAAATTGAGTTAAACTATTTTAAATTGCTCCCTAATGTTCTAAACATAAAAGTATAGGACCTGGGAAGATAATAAGTTGGTCCTAATATCTTTTCCATTTTCCAGAAGTTAGTGTTTTTTTAATTAAAGAGGCAAACACAATTAGTCTGAGATTACAAGTGGATGAGATCAAACCTGCTGACTGCTACCTCATATCTAATAACTAATGGGGAGATGACATATTATTGGGGTCTTTGAGATAGTGCTTTTCGATCAATAATCAATAAAAAATAAGAGAGTGGAGATAAGAATAAAGATATATATGTGATTTGTAAAAAAAAAAGATATATATCTGTGTGTGATTTGTAACAAAAAAAAACATATATATATATATATATGTGTGTGTGATTTCAAATAACTAAATAAACATCATTAATCTTATCAAATACTCCCTCCCTACATAAATATAAGATCACTTTATGGAGGAGAACTTGTTCCTAAATAAAAGATCACTTTCTAATTTGACTCAAATTTTCCCCAAATTACCCCTATAATCCTAACTTATTGGAATGTCTTCCTTAATCTCTCCAAATTTGCTAAAGTAATCTTATATTTAGGAACGAGAGGTACTATATTAGAAAAATTGATTTTATGCAAGTCAAAGGACAACCTCTCTCAGCACCATTGACAAGAGTGTGGTCCACTTGAAAGATTCGCGTCTGAAACACTGAACCAAAACCTGGTGACGTCTGTACTTTTACCATTCTCTCTGAACCCTCCCTGACCATTTCAAAGATTCTCTCCCCAGTTTCCTCATCCCCTCCTCTCTTCTCACATTCCTATCACCACCACATACATTATATTCATTTCACATAAAGGTCAATCTCACTATGCATCTCTGCTTCTCATTTCTTACTATATTAGTATTAGTATATTCATTCATTCATGTTGATCTCTATTGATTTGATCATCTTCACTGCAAGATCATGCCTCTAAATCTCCTTTTCAGTCGTCACTGAATGCTGTGTACTCTTCAAAATTCTCTCATGTACCACTTTCAGTTCCTAGTTTTGTTTTTCTTGCTTAATACATTGGAAGTAAATTACAGTGAATTATTGCTAGGAATTTATTTAGACTCTTGGCTTAATGAATTACTTAGTTGATTTTGTCTTCTCTGGATGGCTACATGAATGATTTAGTTTTGTACAATTGATGTTAATGTGATCACTTGTATGGTAGGACAATTGGGTAAACTTTGTTTTGGACTATTTTGATCTTCACTGTCTACAAGTTACTTTGAGTGCCTAGAACATTTTAGTGCTGGTGTATTATAAGCATAAGCATATATCAATATTACCATGCATATATTAATATTACCATGCATGCCTGTGATGAGCTCCCGAGGGGCAAAACCAGTTGTAGATGTTAGTCAGTGACTCTACGTGAAGAATGTGATCTTTCAGCTGATAAGTTCTTGACTTGGTCAATATCAAAAATTCAATCTTTCAGCTCATAAATTTTAGCTAGTTGTCATACAGGTCATTGAACTTAATGAACTACCTATCTATTCCGATATTGATAATTTCAAGTTGACATTGGGTGCCGTGAATTCTATGGCATGCTACATGTGGAATTGAAAGTTGTGCATTTATTATGCATAAGATCAGAGTTGGACTATAAAACCAACTTGGAGTGAGACTTGAGCTAAAACATACAAAAAAAGGAAGAAAGGAACAAATCAGATATCTCCATAATGTTCGTCTTTGTGTCATAGTGATCAATGGTGCAATCATAAATCCTGATTTCCAGTTTGAAAATCCAATTAATAGCTAGTATTAGTTGATTTCATTTGTTTTTGTCAAAACATTACAAATGAATAATGGCATATGGCTTTGTTGTTTTTATGCTCTTGATAGTAAATCCTTTGGCAATTGACATGTTAAATAATTTATGCTTGATTATTGTTTTTCAGGAGTGACAGCTGTATTAAAATGACTGAATAAAGTTATTAGAACATCCATCAGTCACGTCTGTTTTAAAATTGGCCATGGCTAGTTGGAGAAGATGAGTTGTCAAGATGATTTCATATGAGCAAGATCCAGACGTTGTTCGATGGGGCCTGCAGCTATTTGATGCTAGTCCATATTCTAATTGCAGATATTGTGGTGCTGTTACACAAGATAATGTAGATTGTTATCATGAACATTATTTTAAGGAAGAGAATTATAATAATGATTTTACCAACATAGATAATGGTGAAGTGATGGCACAAGCTCTTCAGCAACAACTTTCACAACTTGCTGTAAACGAAGTCTCTGAATCTTCATATGATTGGTCAGGAAACATGCTTCAATCCAATTCATTGCAAGAGTGGCATAGTCATCCAATTAATAGCTATTTCCCTGGTATGTTTTACATCTATGAATGCCAGTATGGTTTCCTTTTAAGCTGCTAGGTCTTCTGCTCTAATTTGCTTCTATATGTCTAAATTTGTAGAACAGCAAAATGAGCAGGAAGAGTCAGATGATGTGGAACCTTCTAGTTCATATTCTAGCTCTGAGAAAAACTCATATTGTGGAGATCAATTGTTTTATTCATTGGATCAGATTGATGAGTATGCTCTTGATGGAGATGTGGGGAAAAGACTGGATCAAATGGTTCCAATTCCGGTATGTTAGTCTTTTCAATTGCCATTGATATGTTTTTGTAATGTTTTCTATTCTTTTTTTCCTGGTGATAATGAACTTATGGCAACTTTATTTCCTCTTATTAATGCTTACTTAGTTGCCCTACCCTGATACTGGTTGACAAATGAAAATGTTTTGGGTATTACTTGAATTCATTACTGATGTCTATGCTCTAATGTTTGTAGCTGCATTCATGTTTTCTTCAGCCAACCTCGTGGTGGTAGTTGTGTAACAGTTTCTAGCTGCTGTGATATGTCTAATAAATTCTTGAAAAATAGATCTTCAACTTTATCTCATACAATGTATAATGTATATAATCCTTGGCGCAGCATGTCCCTAGAATCAATGGAGAAATACCTTCAATCGATGAAGCAACTTTGGATCATCGAAGGTTATTGCACAGGTAATGCTCATTAGTGATGTGTTATTTTTACTTCTACCTTTTCTATTATTATTTTCTTTTACTAGGGGGGATTTTTATTCATAGTTATTGATGGATGCTTACAGTTAACTTTTATTTCTCATGCATAAGACCCTCTACTTAATTCTTATTCACAGGCTGCAGCTTTATGAGTTGGTTGAGTCCAAAGTTGAAGGAGATGGAAACTGTCAGGTTTTTTCTTTTCTTCCTGAGCATGTCCATCAAACGTCATAAATTTTCATTGATTGAATTGCATGGCTAAGTCATTACATGATAAATCGGGAAATAGTTGTCTTCTATATACTCTAAGTATGACCATGGGATTGACCATGGCCCTATAAGTTGGCTGTTTTAATACATCAATACAATGACATAATTTGGAACATCTTATTTAAACAGCTGATCTTTTCCTTGCATAATTCAAGGAGATTCTTACTTCATTTGTATTGTTTACAGTTTCGTGCCTTATCAGATCAAATCTATCGAACGCCTGAGCACCATAGATTTGTGAGAGAACAAGTAGTAAAGCAGGTTTTCTGGCTATCTTCTGCCAAGTCCTTTATAAATAGGATTGATTAGATTTGAGCAAGACATAGCTGTTATTAATTTTTTCCTTTTTTGTGATTTATAATTGATACTTTTGGCAAATCAGCTGAAGTCATACCCAGATATATATGAGGGATATGTTCCCATGGCTTATGCTGACTATTTGGAGAAAATGACCAAGTATCCTTCTTCTACTTCCAACTTAATTCATTTAGATTTTGCTTACAGTATTTGTTGCTTGTTTCAACAATGTTGCTAATGGAATCAGGAATGGAGAGTGGGGGGACCATGTGACCTTGCAGGCTGCCGCAGATTCTGTATGCTTCAGTAACTAAATCATATAGCACTTATGCTTATAATCATGTTTTACATATATATTCTTTTTGTTTAATTTTTTGTTCTTGCTATGAAGTCGGATAACTGAAATGGAGCTCCGTTTGTACCCAAAAAATGTCACACACTCACAATAAACAGACTTTTAACAGCAGAACAATAAACAGATTTGACAGTATTTAGCATTTGGAAATTACATTTGTTCCAGAATAATCTAATTCACATGGTACTTAATGAATGCCTCTAGATGCATATTTTTCTATCTAAGTTCTTCCATTATGTATATGCAGTATGGAGTTAAAGTATTTGTCATCACATCTTTCAAGGATACTTGCTACATTGAGATTGTTCCGAATTTTGAAAGGTCAAAACGAGGTATTGTCATACTACTTTAACATATATAGTCTGTTTCAAATGACTCTATTTAAAGCAATGAACAGGATACTAGAACTTATTTCATTGATTCCGTCATATATAGAAAAATGCATGTAGATTTTAACATCATTCAATATGATATATAGTGTTGATCTTCATAACATCTATGTTTACAAAACAATATATCAAAATGAAATCTCTATCTAGCTACACTGTACACAAGTTATCATCATTCAATTCTCAGACATCACAGTTCACACAATTCTAAAGTCAAAGATAAAAACTTTTTCTTCTTCTTGTTGTTGGGAAAATCTCCATTTTGTTGTTACTAATTGACCTGCAGGTGGAAAGTGAAACCAATTTACTATTAGTTTTAATTGTTTTTATTTTATGTTTATGGTGCAGTAATATGTCTGAGCTTCTGGGCAGAAGTACACTACAACTCAATCTATCCTGAAGGAGGTTAGGGTGCATGCATATCAGCTAGAATACATGCTTAATTAGATATTAATTAATGTTAAAGCTGTTGGTGTAACTTTTTGATATTCTCAGTCTCTTTGAACCATAAGTAGAGTGAGAAAAACAGTTTTTAATGTGATTCTTATTATATTCTTTAGAAATATTTTCCAATAATGTATAACCTTAGCATGGTGGTTATCATCCATGGTGGAAGTGATTTCTCTGGGGTAGGATAATTGACATTTGAGTTTTCCAACCTCAAAAAGTAGATTCTGGGTTTATAAAATTTAGTCATGCTATATGGCTATTAGGTGTGCATGGGACTCTAGTTGTGTGGTATGTTACAATATCAATTGCCAATGTATATGATTTATGGGATTTTTTAGGCCTTTCAATCTCTCAAGCTAACAGTTTATGTCACATTAGTAGATTAGTAAACTAATTCTCAATATTTAGTTAAAATATTGCACGATGTTGGGGTCAAATATAGGTAATGAATGAGCTTAATATGCCTGCAGGTCTGCAGAACGAGGTGTGATTTCAACCATCTCCTTTGCTTCACATCAGAGCTTCGGTTAAAAACAATTTGCACTCAATTGATTGTTTCATTGCTTTGATTATGGCAGGGTCACTGAGTGGCAACTTATCATCTTATTGATGTATTCATTGTATTGGTTTTCTTAATACCTCAAATATTTTATTTGATATGAATAATTTATTTTAGCACAAGATATTATTGCAACATGATTACATGAGCATGCCAGAGCCAAATGCTTGAACCTTGAAGGATGCCGCAAAGAAATAAATGCAGCTTCTTTCTCTAGAGGCTCTCGAGTTAAATTTGTTTTTTCTCCTTATAGATCTATTTAATAATCCAACTTTATCTTGTGCGAAATTCTCTCACTTCTAATTTAGTACGTTTAAATTTGACATCTTTCATCTTGGAGCGTCAAGCAACATTAAAAAAAAAATCTGTATTCCCCTTTTGATACACAAATACTAATTGCGAAAATAAAATTTTATTCATTATATATAAACTTGCAAATATGTCTATATGATTCCTGTGCGACGGGTATTAATTAACATACGCAATAGTGAGGATATTTATTAAAATTAGTGTTAAGTTTATGAGTTGAATTTAAAAAACGATGGAATAATAAACTTGGGTGTCAACATCCTAGTGGTGTGGGTGGATTTGTGAATGAAACACGAGTACTAAGGCATATCCAAATCTTCGATTCAAGGCTTTCACGTTTGCATGCATGTTCGGTGCTTTTGATATCTTAAAAGCCCAACTTTATCCGGATCATTATGCCTCTCGCATGCTGGCCTTTCTATCATTTGTACTAATTATTTAAACAAGCTGATTTCTAAGAGAGTGATAGTTAAAGCCCATAACAAATTCGGAATACTGAGTACTAAATTTACTTCTTGGGTAACGTCCTAAATTTTACTACTATAATATTACCACTTAAATGTATGTGGATAGAGTTTTGGATTGTGGTTTAAATTAATTTTTTAAATCAAATGAGCACTACTAATTGCTTGAGATTACAAGGTGGATCGATCTCGCAACCTTCTACCTAACCCCCCACCTAAAGCGGATATATCATATCATTAGGCTACAAGGCGCCTTGGCTGGTTTAAATTAAATTAAACTCTAACCAAACAACTATACTCATTATTCCAATATGTTTTAAGGGAATGGAGTGAATGGATGGCTTAGCTTCTTTCATAAGGGGGAAAGGGAGAGAAAGATATAAATAATAGAGAAATGTTAGGGGAAAAGGAAATAAAAGAATAAGCATCTGTATATTTTATTAAATAAATTTAGGGAGGTGGGGAAAGGAAAAGACGAATGCTTCGCGTGAATTGTTTATTTCCTGGGTTATGGAATAAAGAAAGCAATGATATATTGATATGACTACGCACCTTTTAATTGAAAAGGGCAAATCGTGATGAATTATCGACCGACATCTTTCAATTGGTTTGTTTTTAGTTTTGCTGTGACAAAACTTATCTTACATAGTTATATACTACTTATATAATAGTACATCACAAATTATAGTTAAAAAACTATTTTTTTCTCTTCATTAGATAAACTCAAACTAGTTGCAGTATCTTTATACTTGTAAAATATTTTCGTAAATCTTATAATATAAACTACTGTCTGGAAAAAGCGAAAAAACAATCATATTCAAATTTTTATGCAGTTCAAAGTTAACTTTGATTCACATCGCATCCGTTGAGCCAACAGTACTAATAATAAGTGAACGGGGCAATGTGAAATGGAGGGCGAGCAGTGAACCACACGCAATAGAATTCTTGAAATCAAAGAAAGTGTCTAATAAAACTTTGAACTGCATGCGAGCCGAAGATGTCACTGTATTTCAAAGATATATATTGAAAACCCATTCTTCTAAGCATTAGAAAAGCCATTGAATTTTTAAACAATTCTATTACTATATATGTATGTATATAAATTTGTGAAGTACTGAAAAATTATCAAAAGGTTATTCTTTAATGAGTTAACGTTATTATTATTCCTACGAATTGAACACACTGTAATTTTACTCCATTTAGTTTTAAATTGTAACTTTTAATCCCTGTAATTTTATAAGGAAATGATCTTTAGTGGCGTCAATTATTAAGCCTATATTACAGAACTTAACTTAAAAAGATTAAAACCAAAGCTCATGAAAAATTTAAGGAACAAAACTAAAATTACGAATGATTATTTTGGGCCTTGTAACTAACAAAGATATTTACTAAAATTTGTGTATTTAATTAAACTCAAAGCTAAGTGTTTATGAAACTGTAGAGACCAAATCCCACTATTTGAAATTACGGTGACTATATTAACTATTTTTATCTTAGAAAAAAGAGGGAGGAGGGAGTTGACGTGGAATTTTGTGAATGGGGTGATGAGGAATAAATTCGTTGCTGTAGTAGGGGCAGTCACGATCTTCGTAGCATAAACTTAATTTTTTCCAATTCTAGTGATCGAGGTGATTATAAAGCAAAAGCAAAATATACAAATATTCGGGTGGATACGAATGTCAAAGTTTGACATCCGTTCTATAGGTGCCATTAGTTAGTTTATGAATATTACTAAGCTCCATCTCACCTCTATATATTCCTTCTAGCTAGCTCATAATTCTCTCTTTTGCGTCAATAAAGTAGGCTGCCTATAACCAACGATGACGGGGTATCGCCAAATACTTTGCCTTTTGATTTCTGCCATCACTTCCTCTTTCTATTTTATCACGCAATCACTACTTCTATCAAACAAGGGGCTGCTATATATCAATGGGCTGTCTTGCCAATAAGGCATAATAACTAAGCCAACCTGTGGGGTCAACGTTTCAAGTCAATGTTTATTTTACGTTCAAAATGTGTCAATAAGAATCTGAAAACTGAAGTCATGAAAAACAACAAACTTACATTATGACAAACGAAATGTTAATCGAGGTGATTATCAATATCTGTAAAGGAGGCATTATCCTCCTTTACATAGAATAAAAGTTTAATTTTAGAGGAAAATGTTCGTTCAATTTAATCATATCAATATCTGTAAAGGAGGCATTATCCTCCCGTGTTTTGAAAAAATTTGGTGGCAGTGGATTTTATTTGGATTTGTGCGTTTATAAAAACAGGTGAAGGTTATGAAAAAAAAAAACAGACGAAGGGCGTTTAGAAGATATGCAGTGCACATCGCCGAATTAAATACTATTGGTTTGTATTGCAATTGCAGTAAAAGCTACGCCATCTACATTCACAATCACAGATTAAGTCAAGGTCAACGAAAATGAACTTATTGTTTTCTTTGGTCAAATACGAAAATGAACTTATCCAACAACGTCATTTTCCTAAACAAATTTGATAATTACATCTAGTTATTCCTTGATCTTTTTTCGGTGGAGGACATGAGCAAAGTTGTCAAATCCATGAGTTTAAGCAAACTCCTGGAAAGAAGAAAAACTCGTATCGTAAACTCAATTATAAACTCGTAAGAGTTTACGTTTATCAATAAACATGTGTTACTTTTATATAATCAAATAAAAACTACAGAATAATAATGTGATTTAACATGAATATATTTTAAATATAGATAGTAGATTTAAATGTATCAATATTTCATATAATATATATCAACCTCGATGGAGAAATTTCTATGAATTCATATATAAATTCATTAAATTTAGTCAATTAAAATTAATTAAAATGAGTTTATTAGCAAGTAGTTAACACAATTTTTTAAGATAGAAACTTAAAAACGTGAATTTAAAATGTAAATATGTGATTTTCTACTGAATTTTCAACGACTGAAAATTTAAGTAATTCATGACATAATCTGTTTAAGTAGTGTCATAAAAATGGTAAAATGAGAGTATCAAATTGTGAGTTTGACAACAATGGGCATGAGCAAAAAATATTGCCCATTTTCTTCAGCCAACAATATTACAAAGAATTAATCGAAATATGATGAGCTAATAATCGATGCACTTATGAATTACGATTAGTTAATTTCGAAGCGCTTGTAACTCTTGATGAGGGATAAAGATCAACAAAAACAATCCACAGTCATTAAGATTATGATCCAATCCAGCACATATTAAAATCCATTTCAAGGATTTAGAAATTGACCACAAGATGATGACATGTGCTCTCAACCAAAAAAAACGGAAATAAATGCAAATGGATTTGTCGGTCATGAAAGGAATGTCTTTTTTTTTCTTGCCATAACTTATGGCCCCAACCTCCTTATAAACGGTCAACCCTATACATCATTCTTTAGAAAACTTATGGGAGATTTTTTCAGCATGAATGGGATATTAAACGATTAATTATGAAATATCCAAAGAGGTGGTGACAATTATGTATATGCTTAATAATAAAAATGAACAATGAAATTAATATGATAAAGAAAGTATGTAGAGGAAAAGTCGCTATTGAAATGGACCTAGCAAAAATAAAGTGTTGCTGGTTCAAACTCGGCTTACTAATAAAAATGAGTGTTAAATGCAAATAACGACACAAACTACTTTAGGAGACCTCCACTTTATTTTCTTCCTACCCTCTAAAAAGCAAACACGTCTTCCCAATTACTATTCATTATATTATAGTAATATATAAAGAAGAGCATATCAAAGTGCAGAGTCGAATCTTAAATTTTGGCTTTGTGCCTGTTTCCCCCCTTTTAATTCCCAATTATTCATCAGAATTAATGGTGTGCTTTGCCTGAAAATTGTCACTAAAAAATATTTGAAGTGCAATTATCAAAAGTGTTTAAGAGACCAACTTTATTTTATGTTAGAATATTAATATTAATAGTTAATGTCAACTTTTTAGCTATAAATTTTTAACGGAATGAGACAATATTGTCATGTTTAAAAAATGGTTTACAATTTAGAACTTAAAAATTTGAAGTTCAAAATAGCTCTTAGAAATGGAAATTTAATGTTACTCTTTTCCCTGTTTTTTAATCATTGTCCTGTAATCTGACGCACATTAGCAACCGACTAATCCGGACTCAAGGAGTAGGAATGTTGCTTACATAGGTAAGATTGTCTCCTCTCGATGAGTGTTTCCTGGGATTCGAACACGAGTTCTCACCCTTATATGGTGTAGCGCACTTATGGCCTCAACCAAATACCTACCTATTGGTATGTTATTCTTTTTCTCTTTGTAATATGATAGAAACGCATAAAAAATCTATTCACACCCAACACTACTAACATTGATTAAAATGCACGTTGCATACCTATTCAAATACTTGAAAAGGGACAACTAAAAAATATACTAGATGGAACTATTTCTTTATTCAATTGATTTAGTCCATCCAACTGCTCCTTACTTTTTTTAACATAGCCTATTTATCCACTGATAATTTTTGTAATTGGCATATAAAACTAGAGAGAATTAATTAGAGGTCCCATAGAAGAAACATAATTAAAGTGAGGTCCTACGAGTTATTATGTGAGACCAATAATTTGTTATGGTTAGCCCTAGAGGTTGTAACTTACAACTCGTGAGATTTCATCTTAATTATCTTTCTTCCATGAGACCTATATTAATTCTTTCATAAAAACTAATCATTTTTATCAATTCACACCTCTATCTTCTACATCCATTTTATAAGTCATAATTTTTTTTAAAAAAAAAACACAAAATGTTTGAATGAAGTGGATCAAAGTTACTCTATCCTATCTTTATTATAAGATCTCAAATTGAATTAATTTGAATCAAAATATAAGAGCTCACATTTCATTACTCATCATTTCATTTGTCTTTTTCTATTTTTGTTCATAATCCTCTTTTTTATTCATTAATAATGCTTATGTATTTATATCTTTCAATAGGATCATCATAAATAATGACAATATTTAAAAAAACAGATTTATAACCAAAACATATACTTAATAACTTTTATAGGTTTTTCAATAAGTGTGTTTTGACCATCAATGATCAAACTCTTATAAATAAAACCAAAGTGAGTATTTAGTTTAACTAAAAGTCTTTTTGTTTTCAGTTAAAAAAAAGTCTTTTTGTTTAAAATCATAAATCATGCCACATTACGAGCATGATAGTAGTTGTTTGAAGGTTTTGCTGTTGTGTTTGGTCCGAAAATGTGTTAAAAAAAAAAAGATAGTAAATAGAACCAACGCCACAGTAGAATTGGGTAGATGCATCATTCAATTTGTCATTATTTAAATAAACACCCATTCAATTGGGCATTTAATTTAATGTCTCATAAAACAAAAACAAGAACCCCTTATCTTATCTTTAATTACAGAATCACCACTCAGATCCCATGTGGGTTAAGCGGGCCCCACATTAATTCCACACTCATTACTTAAACAAACTGGGAGAATGACAAAAAAATGACACTTGAATTTGAGTTGGACAAAATAGGTTCTCCAATTTCAACTTGAACAAATAAGAGATACTCTTCAATTTATCCTAAATGAAGTTTTTGACTTTGTACCAAAATATTAGTAGTTAATAGCGATACAATGGTAGTTAACTGCGACAAAGGTAGTTAACAGCGATACATAAGTAGTTACCGAGTACTACTCATATATCGCAATTAACTACTCTTATATCACTATTAACTACTCTTTTGACACAAAATCACAAACTTCATTTAGGATAAATTGGGGACTATCCTTTATTTGTCCAAGTTAGAATTGGAGACTCCATTTTGTCCAACTCAAATTCAAGTGTCACTTTTTTGTCACTTTCCCAAACAAATTTAGCCCAACTAATCCTGTTTCCTCTAGGGTTCCATTTTGGTCAAATCCGTCATTTCCTCCCTCCCTGCAAATTATTTTATACGTAAGAGAAAACAAAACCAGGTAGCTCACAAAAAAACAAAAAAACTCAAGATCGCTTCTTCAAAAAAAAAAACACACTCATAAATAAATAACAGATCATATATTCATATTCATAATAATAATTCTATTCTACTCTTCAAATCTCAGTTTCTTCTCTCTGATCTTCTCCCTGTGTTTTTCTTTTCTCTCTTTCTCACCAGAATCTTCTTGATCTCACTACTTTCAATTTTAATCTTAATTTCTCCGACCTTAATTCTTTCAAAGATTCATTTTTTCTGTTTATTTGCCCACCCCAGAATCTCACATTGCAGTTAAGTACCGTTTTTTCATTAAAAATGTCATCTTTTGCTCTCTTCACAGTTCTTAAGGTTTCTCTGGATTGTTTTTTGTAACATGTTTCAATGGGCCCACTATTCATATTTGTCGTGCATTTGAAGTCTTTTGCTAGGAATGAAAGTTAGTAATGCTTTGTTCATTAATGTTATTGTGTGTGTGAATGTTGTTTGTGTTTGTAGTTATGGCTGAGGTTGGGAAAGTGTTGTATATTGTGGTGGTTGATGATGGTGATGATCAGAAAGAGAAGGGTAAGGAGTCATTTAGATATACACGTCCTGTTTTGCAGAGTACTTTGCAGCTCATGGGATGTAAAGCACGACATGCCTTTAAGGTATGTGTATGTCTTCTTTTTTAAATTCAGTTTCACAGTTTAGTCAATACATAGGAGAAAAAAAACACATTTTTCACAGCTTTATTTGTTTTTGTGTTGGTTGATGTTGTAATGGTTTGTTATGTGTGTGGTACTTCAATGATGTTACTTTTATGATGTTATTATTTATTTGTATGAGATTGTGAGTTTTGTGCTGCGTTTGAGGCTGTATTTTAATTTGTTGGTATTGACTTTTTGTATCTTGATAATTGTTCAGAATTAGACCAGTGGTTAATTTACCCTGAATTGTGTAGATCTGTTTTTGTGGCCTCCCATTTTGTGTTCTTTTAGACTCAATGTTGCCTTTATTTCCTGACCTTTCATGTTGCTTTCTTCGTGTGAATATTGGCTTGGTCCTCCTTATTTCTTGCCTTTTGGCATGATGATAAATGTCTGGACTTTTGACATTGTGTGTCTTGAAGTGATGGAAGATTCTAGCGCAAGTATTAGATTGAACTATCACTATCTTTGATCTTCTATGCTTTATATTTGATGTATGATTGAGTTTACATGGTTGAGTTGCTGTATGCTAGAGTCTGGTCTTTTTCGTTGTCAGTTTCACGTAATATTTTTTCTTTTGCAAGCATGACATGTTCTGGACCTTTTGCACAATACTTCTTATTTGTTTTTCTATTGCCAGATTAGTAAAAGGGTGTTTGAACTCATAAGGAGTGAGAGTTTTCCTGATACTTTGCGGCCTGAAGGAATTTTAACATCGGGAATTGATGCACTATATGAGTTGTACAAAAGGCGCACAACTGCTATAGTTCGAAGAGAAACTTTTTTAGATATTGTTTGTGCAGCTCTGGCTGAGTACAAGTATGTGGGACCCAACCAGAGAACAGATCTGATTCTAGCATGCAGGTATGACATCGATTTCTACCTTTGTGAGGATCATTTTGATCTCCAGTTACTTGAAGAGAATCGGAAGAAAAATCTGCTTTTGGTTACTACTACTTCTTTGGTGTCATAAAATTTATGTCAAAAGTTAATCTACAGTGACTGACATGTTCTTGGTCAAGAATATATTTTCTCGGAATAATTATGCTAGCATGATACTTTTTTTTGTGTAAGATCACGTTACAGTTTTAGATTGGCCCGTATACGTTAATATTTTTAGGTTGACATAAAGACCTCTATTAACATTTCAGTCACAGATTGATTTTCTAGACTTCAGCCTGTCAGTCACTTGTTGTCATACTTCGCATTAAAATGTCATTAATGCTTAAGTCACTTTGGCTTGTTATGTAATCTAAACAGGAAGAGTAGATGGTGTTTGATAACCTATCTTCATTTAGATGGTTGAATTCAAAACTATCAGGTTCATCCAGCTCAAAATTTAAAACTGTTAAGTGATCTAGTCATTAAAGGGAGATGTATGCTTGGTGACCATAAGAATTGGTTCAGCATATCGACTGTTCTGCATCTCTCGACTGTCATTTCATCAAAATACGCACGGTCTCATCCTTAAATCTGAATTTAATAGGGCGAAGGCCCAAAAATGATACACAACTATTGGCCAAGGAATAGAAATAGTACATAACTATTTCGAGGTACAACAATGATACCCAACTTTTCCATGTGATCAAAAATGATATTTTCACTAATATGACAATAATATTAGACATGAAATGTCCAAAATGCCCTTATAAATTAAATAAACTTTTTGGCCGGCGATTAATCTAGGGCGAAGGCCCAAAAATGATACATAACTATTGGCCAAGGAGCAAAAATGATACATAACTATTGCAAGGTACACCAATGGTACCAACTTTTAACATGGGATAAAAAATGATATTTTCACTAATATGACAATAAGATTAGACATGAAAAGTCCAAAATGCGCTTATAAATTAAATAAATTTTCTTCATCACGCTCTCCTTCCTTAGCTTCTTTCTTCTACCAACAGTTCCTTCAATAAATAACTCGTCCACCGGCGGCTTCAACTCTCAGCAACTCGTTAGGGCGATCAGGCTGCAAAAACATGAAAACAGAGTTGCTGAGAGTTGAAGCCACCGGTGGACGGGTTATTTATTTAAGGAACTGTTGGTAGAAGAAAGAAACTAAGGGAGGAGAGGGTGAGGAAGAAAATTTATTTAATTTATAAGCGCATTTTGGACTTTTCATGTCTAATCTTATTGTCATATTAGTGAAAATATCATTTTTGATCCCATGTTGAAAGTTGGTACCAATGGTGTACCTTGCAATAGTTATGTATCATTTTTGTTCCTTGGTCAATAGTTATGTATCATTTTTGGGCCTTCACCCTAGATTAATCGCCGCCCGTTAAAAGTTTATTTAATTATAAGGGCATTTTGGACATTTCATGTCTAATATTATTGTCATATTAGTGAAAATATCATTTTTGATCACATGGAAAAGTTGGGTATCATTTTTGTACCTCGAAATAGTTATGTACTATTTTTGTTCCTTGGCCAATAGTTGTGTATCATTTTTGGGTCTTCGCCCAATTTAATATCTCTCTTATCTAAATAGCAGCATTTGACAAATGAAGGTTTTGTTAATATTTCCTGTCTCTACTTCTAGATTTATTTACTACACCTAAAATCTCGAAAATTGAAGTTCTCGATAAGGTTGTCTTGGAAAAAAGTTATGATGCAAGATACTACCAACTCATTGAAAAAGGATTGTGTTGCAGATATCGCAACACTTCAAAAACCACCTTTGTTCTTTAGGTTTCCTGTCACAATGTTCATTTTTTATTCTGTTTCCAGATTAGTATCCCATGTTTGTCCATACATCATAAGGATTTTTGCTTAGTTAACTGGCTGCACTTTAATATGAAGTGGTGTGCCAATGTTTTTATCAAGCTGTGGTTTGGTTGTATTTTATGCTAGTGAGTGATAATGAGGATATTACATAATGCCATGTTCTCTCTGTTAACTGTGATTTTTTAAGTGCAGAGTTAGAGAACGGAAGGAATCTGTGACAATTCTGTTATGTGGCACCAGTGGCTGCGGCAAATCTACTTTGTCTGCATTGCTGGTATCTATGCATTGAAAAGTAGTTGTCTTTTAGCAATTACAAATATCTTGTGCCAGTTTTAATTTGCTATGTGGTAGGATATTTAACTTGTAGTGAGTATTAACGTTGAAACTGCATGCCTATGATCTTGTTCAAAAAGTTGAAGTGCCATTTTTATCTTCATTTCAGGGCAGTAGGCTGGGAATTACAACAGTGGTGTCAACCGACTCTATTAGGCACATGATGAGAAGTTTTGTCAATGACAAGGAAAATCCCTTGCTATGGGCTTCTACCTACCATGCAGGCGAGTGCTTGGATCCTATTGCTGTTGCTGAAGCAAAGGCTAGGAGGAAAGCCAAAAAGTTGGCTGGTGTGTCACATTCACTTCCCAAGGGTGAAGTAATTGAAGGCGATAATTCAAGGAAATCTGATGGGCTGATGCCAGATGTAGGTCCTACTAAGACAGAACTGCTAAATCCAAAACAAATGGCTGTTGAAGGATTTAAGGCACAGAGTGAGATGGTGATTGACAGTCTTGACAGGTTAATCACTGCCTGGGAAGAACGGAAAGAGTCTGTTGTCGTTGAGGGTGTTCACTTGAGCCTAAACTTTGTTGTATGTCAGATTTTCTTTATTGGGTCCTTTTGTTGTTCCTTCTTTCCTATTTGCATGTTACCATATGTTACACATTTTAATTGATAATAACAGTAACAAATTTTGAAACAGATGGGACTAATGAAGAAACACCCTTCAATTATACCATTCATGATATACATAACAAATGAGGACAAGCATTTGGAACGATTTGCCGTACGTGCAAAGTATATGACTCTGGATCCAGCAAGAAATAGATATGTAAAGTATATCCGAAACATTAGAACAATCCAGGATTACCTCTGTAAGCGTGCTGACAAGCATTTAGTTCCAAAAATTAACAACACTAATGTTGACAAGAGTGTAGCAGCTATCCATGCTACTGTCTTCAGCTGTCTTCGCAGGCGTGAAGCTGGGGAACAACTCTATGATCCTAGTAGAAATACTGTCACTGTTGTTGATGAGGAATATAGAAACCAATGTGTTGCTAATTCTTTGAGCTCTAAAGGAATGTTTCAGTTGATCCAAAGAAAAGGTTCTTCGAGGCATTTGATGGCCCTTGTTAATACGGATGGGTCTGTGGCAAAGGTTTGGCCTGTTAATTCCGTCGACAGTGACGGAAACCCCATATGGGGTGATGGATCAGTGCATAATATGTGTTATCCAATGTATGAACCTTCAATGATTGGCAAAGCTGAACCTGTAAATCTTCAGTTTGGTTTGTACGGGATCAGTGCATGGCCTAGTGATGGTGGTACTAGTGGTGCTGGAAGTATTGATGAGTCAAGGGCCGATGGGACTGAGACTGGCAGTAGATATTTGTCCTCTTGCTGCAGCTCACCAAGGTTTTCTGATGCACCGGCAAAAGAGGTAAACTTGATTGCTACTTTTAAGTTATCTTTGTTTATGAAGTTATGTAACTTGTGCCAATGGAAATTATAAATTAAAATCTCAATCTCTAAATTCTTTTGTATGTTATTTGTGATAAATTTTTGTTGTCTTTCCTTTTAGCTTATGGAGGAGCAGTCAGTGTATGGCAGTGATGAAGAGATTGATGATCCAGCTGAGGTGGGCAGCGATGAGGATTTAAGTGATGATGGTCACACTCGAGTACATGATGAGGTAGAATTAGCTTGAAGTTTCAAAACAAATTTGAAATTTGTGTATATCTAATGAAATTCATCCCCAAGTATGGATTCCAATCTTTTGAATGCATTGAGATAATCAGTGCCGGTAACTTTATTGCATGGTGATTCCGATGATTGGATCATATGTTTATTAATGGTGTTGAGTTTGTATTGTGGAGATGAGCTGATGTGGGTGTTGATCCGTGCTGATCTTATTGTAGCAATGAGATCAGCCGCCTTTCGAAGCTCATGAAATTACGAAAATGTTAAACTGGACAGGGTCCATGTTTAAGCTACAAAATGTAGTATAAAACTAATGCATAGTAGTAATCTTTACCATTTTTTCCTCTGATATGCAGGTAGGATCCGTAGATGAGGAATCTACCAAGTCTGACGAAGAGTATGATGATTTGGCAATGCAAGACATACCAAAAAATGGGTATTGGTATGCTGAAGATGAAGTTTCTAAAGAGAAGCTTGGCCATGGTCTCCACCTCAGAACTATAAGTGAGCCAGTCCCTGAGTCATTGTGCTCTTATTCATCTATGTACATGGAAAACAGTGAGAGGAGAATACACCCCGGCAAAGGCAAATTTAGAAAACGGTCTCTAAGTATTCCTGCATCCAAAAAGAACGGTTCAACAATAATTGATCCTATTTTTTCTAGTGCTCCTCAAAGGCAGCATTAGTCTTAACAATCCCCTTTTTGTCTTCACCTTTGACCCGTTTATGACACCTTAGATGTTCTATATGTATAGTGATCCTTAACAACTTTCACTTGTGAGTTTTTTAGTGCTTTCTTTTTTGCTTGATGTAATTGTTGAACATGATGTAATCATGACTTTTGATTGAGATTTTGCTGAGTGCATTAACATGGCCGGAACCAGCAGAATCAAATTCGTGTATCTTGAGATGCAAAAGCTAGCAACACAAACACAATTGCAACAATTTCTCATTTTAGCTTTCATATTAGAATTGCGTGGCTCAATTATTGTTGAGTAAAAAGTTGAGAATTGAGTTTTATGCTTTTGTTAAGCTCTCACTTTTCTATACATCAACTTAGTGATATGATTACATACAATGAGATGCATGGGATCATAACAAATTATAGAAACAACTTTTTAGCAATATATAATTATATATAATCTTTTAGTGAAATATGTAATCTATTTTTATTTATAGGTAGGATAAAAACTTTTGCACATACCTAATAATATGTGAATGTAGATACTTGGCTATGTCTGTGTAGAAAAATTGGCACAAGTAGTCTATTCAATTTTTTCTCAAAAGTTACAATCATGTGTTTTCTCCTTATAAACATTCTACTTTCATATACTCAAATGGACCACATTAAAAGTTAAAAGTAATAAAAAAAGAGACTAATAAGAATGAGACTGTGGAAACTGGAAAGCAGTGGAGGTAAGAGTTCATAACAGCTCAGAAGCCTGTACACTGAAACTTGGGGATATGGGCCCAACCTTGTCCTTTGAGTTGCATGTTTCTGCCTCCCAACGTACCATACATTGGGACCAATACCCCACCACCCCCACGCACTTGTACACATGTCTCTCTTTTATCTTCTTTTCCTTTTTCCCTTTTCCAAATTTCAACAGCCTATCTACACTCACTACTTGAACTTTTTACATAGAATTTAATAAATTATTATATTTTAAAAAATATTTATGTCAATGAACATTTTTACCATGCATGTAGAAAATCAATTAGTTACTAATACTACCTCCGGTCCCTAATGTAAGAGCTAGCCGCCAAAAAAACGTTTCTTAAGAAAACATGTGAATGTTAGTTGGTTGTCTGGAGTTAATGCTTCTTTTCCAAAATTGCCCATATTTATTATGGTACTTTTAAGAGAGAGAAATACATAACCATTAATAAATATGAAAGAGAGTTAGGGGTAAAATAGGAAAAAATGCATTAAATGAGGAGAGAAAGTGGGGTGAGCTCTTACATTAGGGACCAAAACCATTCAAATTTTGGGCTCTTACATTAGGGACCGGAGGGAGTACTAACTTAGGTTGATACGATCAATATGAGTGATCGTCTCTTAAACAAGTGATTTAGGTTTAGGTTTCTAACTTCTTTAATTATTTAGTTCTTTAATTATTTAGTTGGTATGCGTCTGGCTTTTCATTTAATATCTTGAAGGATATTATTTTGGGAAAATGCCATTTAAATCCCTCCGAATATACAAAAGAACAATTCAGGAACTCAAACTTCCAAAAGGACCATGAAGGAACTAGGACCTAGTTGACATTTTAAAATTGTGTGAAAAGACAAAATTGCCCTAATCATAAAACAGAAATTACTAACCACCCTTACACCCACCATTTTCGATAGGGTGGTTAGTAATTTCTGTTTTATGATTAGGACAATTTTGTCTTTTCACAGTGTTTTAAAATGTCAACTAGGTCCTAGTTCTTTCATGGTCCTTTTGGAAGTTTGAGTTCCTGAATTGTCCTTTTGTATATTCGGAGGGATTTAAATGACATTTTCCCTATTATTTTCATAGAAAATGCTAATATAATTGAATGATGGGTGATAGTTTTTCTTTCAACCCCTTCCCCACATGTACCGTACTCACCAGTCATCACACACAGGATAATGAATAGTTGTGGATAAAGAAATCGGGAGTGTATATTCTCCACTCCCAAAGAAATCAATTCATCTTAACTCTCAGGTCTCAACATTTCATGTGTGCCTGTGCACACACATACATAGATATGGCATATAGATGTGCATGGCATATATATATATATGTGTGTGTGTGTAAGGAACCTCTAATAACCTCACTCACTCACATGTAAATTGAAATTAAGTGAATTTTTTTAAGAGAAATAATGGATGTAAAATAAATTATCAAAATATTTATATATGTTTTATTATTTTTTCTCAAAACTAAGGCATCTTATCCATAATAAAGTAATGTATAACATAATCACATATAATGTGTTAAAATTAAGTAGACTAATTTACTTTCTTAATCTTCACAAAAAAGTTTAAACTTATTAATCTTATATTTAACATAATGGAGAGTATTTAACTTCTGTTATAAAGAGCTATATATCTATCACTCCATCCATAACAAAAAAGGAAAAGAAAAACTTGAAGGTAAAATTTCTGAACAAAAATGGAGTCCTGCGGGATAGTATAGATATAGTGTGGTCCACAGAAACATCTTGATGGAGGGTGTGATGAATCTATTTCAGAACTTTTCAGGTTGAACAGATCGAAAGTATTGCAGTGGTGATTCTTAACTTTGCTTTTTCCGCTGACTGTCAAACTTCATCCAATTCTGAATTCACTTCTTCTTTTCCTCTCCAAGTAACCACGGGATTGTATATTTGTATATCATGTACAATTGTGCATTTTCCTTTTTTACTTCAAAAGAAATGGACTGTTATGATAAAGTGGTAAGGCCAGGTAAACACACGTACTTGGTCCATAAATATAAGAATTGGTTAAGATTATTGACTTTCGAATAATATAAGACATCATTTCATTTTATCTTATATATTTTTCATTTTTTAAAAGTAATTTGTGACTAATATATAAATATACAGAAAACCATACTTTTGCACAGGATTTTCCTAAAAATATGATCTAATACATGCAATAATTAGATAGCTAACTATTCCTTATTCTCTTACAATCGATCCTTAATTACAGTACCATTTTGAGGAAATAAAATAACATCCAGTAAAAAGTATGAAGCGTACACGCATTATTGGTTAACAATTAAGGTGTGTGTACGTACCTATATATCTCACCATTCTATGTTGAGAGTATCATTATAAATATAAATAACATAAGTATTTGGACATGATAAGACTGGCCTAATCAACATTAGTGAGTTAATAATAATACTCAAATAATAACAGAGAGTAATAATCCTCACTCACAAACATACGTACACATATTTTTATAATACGCTACACACATCTATTCATCTATTATTAGTTAGAGCCAGACTCAATGACATGATCGATTATCTATTTCGCATATAATTGTTGTGCATTGCTCTATATATAATTTTCAAACCCTAAATAACAGTTACGTACTTACGTTGCATATATGCACTCAAAGGAGCGCCACAATACACTATGAATAATGTTGGTGTTGTGTCTCTTTTTGCAGATAGTGAAAAAGGGAGCAAATAAGACATCATTCATTGCTTCAAATCACGGAAGAGTTAGACATATGACCATTTGAAACATGTTTGATTCCTAGAAATTACTACTTTATATAGTTCCAGTGTTGTAGCGCATTGGGACGTGTGTATTTCTGTAACTTAGTGAATATGAGGTAGGAGATGGAGGCGTTTGTACTCAATCTCCAGCCCTTAAACAATCAATGCACCTCATAAGTTAGATGTACTGTTCTTAAATTATGAGTGAACTCAACCACTTCATAAGATTTTGTTTAAAAAAGAGAGTATAAAAAGCAAAAATACACAATAAAACAATGGAAAAGTAAATACGATCACATGAGAATGAAAATAAGTGGAGAACTGTGGTATATTTTTTTTTGCTTAGAGCCTTCGGTGTCCGGTCCCCTTCGGAGAACCGACTAATCCGAAGTCGCCGCCGGGATTCCCCAATTGGGGGTGACGACTTCCCAAGGGTTCGAACCCATGACCTGGTGAGTACGCGATGCCTTACCTTCCCCTTTCTTACCAGCTGGTCTACGCCCCTTGGGCAGAACGGTGGTATATTGATTATTGAGTGACTTAACTTCAAAAACATGCATGTAATAGCAAACAATTGCCAAACTCGACTCCAAATCGGAAAATAACACAATAAAGTACTCCAATATATATACATGCCAACCAAGTTGAGCTAAATGAGTTCATAAGTATATAATACCTCTCGTGTGCGCGCGCGCGCTCCTAATTCCTTTACATGCTTTGACCCAATATAATCCAAAATACACATGCTCTTAACCTTACTATGAAGATGAGAGAGTGGGCCTTGATCGCATAATATGATCTATCCACAAAACAAGTAACTAAACCCTAATTAATGGGACATCAATTTTCTTTATGATGAAAAAAGGTCGATGAAGCACAGATTATATAAATGAGGAACAAAAATATCTTCCCGCTTAATTCAATAATGTATATCTTCAATAATTTCTCAGAAGTATATTTATAACTATATATAATTAAATGATAACGAGTAAACACAAGAAGAGTGAAATATCAGTGGGAATAAATATAGGGTAGAGTATATACCACTATCTCTCCAACTCCAAGTTGTAAGATGTCCCTAACTATCTGCTTGGGTTGGTCCACCAGCAACACAGAGATCTGATCTCATTAGAGCCAAGGCCATAGAAGTAAGACAAAATGTTAGTCTTTTTTTTTTTTGCCCAATCCAAGTTCCGAAGCCCTCTTCAATTTGAATGATCTCCTTCATTTAATCATCTTATATATATAATACCCACTTGCAAGAGAATGACTCCAATTTAAATCTATAATTTATAAACTATAAAATGCGCACACATGTATATAGGACCCAAAGCCCCAGATTGACAGTGTCTCTCTGCAACACACACAGGTGTGTTTTATATATATAATATATAAATTCATAACAGGCCATGAACAGCGTTTACACAGTAAGACCAATACAGTAAGAGACTTCCGTACCTTGTGAAATTCCAAATCTGAGAGCTTATTCTGAGTGTAGATTAAGAAGGATAGGTAGGTTATAGATCTGGATAGAAAGTGAAAAAGATTAATACCATTTTAACCCAAGAATGAAGTCATGTAGTGTTGGAAAAGAATAATCATATATAGATCTGTGAAGTCAGCGAGCTAAGCAGTAAAAGGACCTAACCGCCGCTCAAAAAACACACGGCATCATGATATATATATATATATATATATATATATATCCTGTGAATACACATAATTGATAACCTAGGATTTCCTCTGCAGGATGTGATCTTAATCTAGCTAGAGATATTATGTACCACAATAATTCATTAAATAATAGTAAGAGACCCACCTGATAGCAACAACGTATCAGCACAAGGAAAGAGAAAGAGGGAGAGAAAAATAAGTGACCTGTTATTGTTCGTTTCACTACTGTGCAAGGAAACTGTATCTGATGAAAGGTTTGTTTTTGTGCGTTTATACAAAGTCGATAATGGCGGATGCAGCATCATCAAGATTCTCAGTTCAAATAGAAACTTAGTGGGGGAGAGAGAGAGAGAGGATCAGTGGGAGAGGTTATAATGATAAGCTAAGATAATTAGTGCATCATATATATTGACAATGATAAATCTGGTGAGTTCCACTATGTTGCAATTTCATGTGAATCTTGATGATGCTACATCTGCAAACAACGACTGAACCAATCTCTCTGCCCATGCAATCATTCATAGAAAGTAAATATCCACGGGATTGCCAATCTCAACATCCAATCCATATCTTTATATATTTATGCCCACAAAAGGAAACATTAAAAGCCTTATAGCTCGCTGAAAATATATTTGTAGTCTCTCAGAGAGGCAGATCAGAAAAAAAGAAAGAAGAAAAGCACAGAAAGAGGAAGCTACTACCAGAAAGTAAGGGGAATGTAAAATTATAAGATTTTAGTGATAGAGATTTCTGATGAGCCCACAAAAAAAAAACAAAAATATCGATCATGTTGATCTTAGAAAAGCCAGACCCCCCTCTATCTTCCCTTTTTTTGGTCTCCAAACTCACGTTTTCAGTATTAGAATCAAGATCCATGATGAACAAATGATTGGAATTTTAAGGAAAACAAATAGCTTCCAAATCCACAAGCCTAACTAGCTCTGCGCTAATAAAAAGAAAATTCTTTAGCCATAAAACAAGAATAGGAAGTAAGGGCAGAAATCCAGTTTTCTTTTCAAAATAAAACCCCAACAACAATGATCTGAAGCAAAAAAAAAATTCCACTTTGAAAAATCTATATCTTCTTTTACAACCAAAGGTAGTAGTGATCTGGAACAGGAGGAAACTCCCGGAATAGTAAGTTAAGTGCAAAGGAAGTCATCCCCTAGCAGGCAAAAACCTAAGTCAAAAATACAAACATACATATGATTGAAGAACATAGAAAAAACCTAAAGCAAAAAAGGAGAGGACGACTAGTATATATGTAATATATATTTATGAATGTGACGGAACACCTGAGATCGGATCTACTAAATCTAGAGGAGAAAGAGGGAAGACAGATGGGAGAAAAGAGGGGAAGAAGGTGAAATACTTATTCACATACAAAGAGACCAAGAGAGAGAAAATGGGATGGTTTTGCTTTACTCCTTTATTGGCTGAAAGTTTTGCTTTCTCTCTTGTCCCATTGGTTCAACGCAGGAGCTTAGCTGTATTATAATCAGACTCTACCCAGTGATCCTCAAACCCTAGTTCTTTTTTTATTCCCACTTTTGATGGGAGAGTTTTTTTTTTCAAAAATAATTGGGTGAATGTTTTTTTTATGAATAATTGGTGAATATAATGGCCTGGGAGGAGTTATGATGCCACTGCCACAAGGACGTATTAACATGTGGACACAGGAGAAAAAACACTAAAAGGACGTCTTCGCATTAATTCTACTACTCATTATAGAAATTTGTACGTCTGAGTTATTTGTTTTCAATTAATTATTTATAATAGTTTCTATTAATTTTATACTTTGTATTGCTTTGTTAGCAATATTATTCAATTTTCTTTATTTTTCGTGAAGTTATGTTTATTTTCGTATTTGCTAAACCATAATTAGTTACTCTTACGTTTATTGGTAGAGAAAATAAAAAATTATTAGTTTTTATAAAAAGAAAGGTTATAGTTTAATTTGTTGAATGATAAAGTATTATAATTTTAATCAACTTGTGAGTTATATTAAACTTATCAGAAGAGGCTGTGATTTTATCTTTGATAAGACAATAGAAAGATAAAAGAAAATTTGTTGTATGTAAGATTCATAGAATAGAAAGAGTTCTATAAATATTGTAACTCATTTCAGTCTCTTTCATTTTAAGATGGTTCATCCTAATGATATGATGGACTATATATTGCGTAGCTTTCCCTTTACTTATTCATTCATTCATTCATTGAAAGTCTTTTCTTCCCGTTGCTTGTTGTATTGAGCACTTCGTGATGCAAACCCGATATGTGTAAGTTCAAACCTCGACGGGACCACATATATTATGCATTGCTCATCATCAATATTCTTCTTTTGAAATGACTTTCTGTGAATTTGTACACAAAATGTACACATACACACACATCTATCAAGAATCGTCCTCTCCATCATAGATATTTTGTGCTTTGAATCTTTGATTGTTCTTTCCATCTTTTATGAAAGCTGTGCACGATAGATGGAAAAGGCAGACCCCAATCGATTCAATTACAGAGAAACAATAATGCAATTGAATTGAAAAGGCAATTATCAGTATAATTATATGAATATATTTTAGCAGGCTGTGTGTGTATTATATTGAATGATTGCCCAAGAAATCTTCAAATTAACCAAAGTGAGGTCCTACTGTAAGGAATTTTCGATGTTAAAATATAAAACGTCTCCAAGTTCAAGTCAATGCAGAAAACATTTAATGCAATTTTTTTCTCAGATTCAACAACTCGCACAAAATTATATGAAATTGCTTTATTATCACGCGAGGGTAGCCTGCTGTGCAATTAGTTTTACCACTTACCATTTAAATAATACAGCCTAACATGTATATCCGCGCCAATTAAGACAATAAATAATCATATTACTAATTTCTAAATAGAATGAATTTATATACGTACTGTTTTTTTCTGCGGCGAGATGTGAGCTACATACTTTTAAAGTTAAAACTTACTACTATTTAGAATATCTTTATCTTAGATTAATTATGAACTCATATTTTTTAAAAAAGATTCAGTTCAAAAAATAATTTTTTAAAAAGACAAATAGAAACAGTCTCTAGATCAAAGATTGAATATATAACTATCATTCTTTGTGAACGCCAAAAACATTTTATGAGAGTTGCTGAAGTAAACTGTATAAAATTTAAAATATTTATCGTTTTGTGTAATATACCTTAAAAGAGTACTTATAAGTTATTCATAACGTCACATGAGCAGTAAACACTGATATATATGTCTACAGGGTATTGCTTTCGATTTTTGAGAACATCGAGAGACAAACCACGCCCTTCAATGGCTCCACCTGAACAACACATTCTGTATCTGTGAGATTGATTCTTATTTCTTACTAACATTTTAAAGAACAAGTTAGTGGGATCATAGGAAAAATGGTGTCCATCCACGTGAGTTTGTTCTACTTGGGACCCATCTCTAATATTATTCCATCTCTTATTGCATGGTTTATATATATAAATATATACTAATTATTCTCTTTAGTCCACACACACACACGGTATCTCGTATGCCAAAAGAGTTTTAAATTCGAACAAATTTGTCAACTTCGTCAAATCTAAGTTCGCTGCTGTTAGTTTCCTCCCTCGTGTCACAGATGACACCAGTAAATTAGAGAAAGAGATTGACGGGTTTGACTGAGACTGATGACATTGGCAAATATGTTCAATTTTAAAACTAGCTCAAATTTGGTGGAATTGATGAATTATTTGTTCGATTTTAAAATTTCTTTTGTATAAAAGATACTACCTCCGGTCCTAAATACTTATAAGACTAGTTGACTTTTTTGGAGACATTAAGGTTGCAAAATAAGTTATTAAATTATAACATATTATTTGATATATTTTTAAATTATCCATTAGTTTATATAGGTAAAATAAACTAGTCTAAGGGGAAAAATTAGGTAAATCAATTTAGAATGAACTTATTTTACTTTTTTTAGAATTTTCCAAAAAAAGTCAACTAGTTCTTATATTTAGGACCGGAGGGAGTACCGTTTATTGATATATGTGTAAGTCTGTGAGGTGATACTTGCCCATATGGGTCAAGATTCTCTCATAATCCCTCCCCTCCTTATCCCTCATTTTCCTCTCATAAACTCTCACTTTTGGCCATTTAAATTCATTTAGGAGCCCATAATTTACCACTTGTATCATTAAAAATAAAAAAATGTATTATAATACTACCTCCGGTCCTAAATATAGGACCTAGATGACTTTTTTTTGTAGAGGTTAAGGTTGCAAAATAGTCTATTAAATCATGACATATTTGATATATTTTTAGATTATCCATTAGTTTATAAGTAAAATAAACTAGTTTAAAGGAAAAAATTAGGTAAATCAATTTATAATCAACTTATTTTGCTTTTTTTCACTACAAAACACTTGCCGCTTACCGGCGTTTATTTTTGCCTCTTTCCGGCGTTTTTTCCGGCGAAACAACTCTACGGCGTTTTTGCAAATCGCCGAAAAAAAAACGTGGAAAAGTTAGCACATCGGCGTTTTTACAAACGCCGTAGGATACCCACAAACGCCGAAACGCGGGATGCAGAAAATAATATAATATTCAGACATACCGGCGTTTCCCGAAACGCCGGTATGTCCATTATTTTAATAATTGACATACCGGCGTTTTGATGAAACGCCGGTATGCTATTATTTAATATAAACTTTTTCAGCGTTTGCAGAAACGCCGAAAAGTGTTTAAAAATTATTAAAAAAAATAATTTTCGTCCCAATTTAACATTAAATTGGGACGAAAATTTAGTATTATAGATATAAATAAAAAATATTAATAAATAATAATGATAGAAAAATCATATTACACATATTAAAAGAAAATAATACCTATAAGAGCAACTAGAGTATATCAAATATAAAAATTAACAATTACATAAAAATAAACAAAAATGAAGCAAATATAAATAAAAAGAGATATGAAAATAAGCAACCACCAAATGTGCAATGAGGGGGGAGCACCACTATTTATAATGATCGCTGAGAAAAAAATAGAAAGAAGTAGGAAGGAGTAAGAAACGAATGAGCAAGGGAAAATGAGAGGGGAGCATCGCTATTTATAGGGAAGGTGGAGCATACCGGCGTTTATGATGGGAACGCCGGAAAGTGATATTGTATTATTATTTTACCGGCGATTTCGCAAACGCCGATATGCATGTTTTTTTTTAAAAATAATATTTAATACTTACCGGCGTTTTTTATACGCTTAGCGGCGTGTTCAGGAAACGACGGTATGCATGTTTTTTTTTAAAAAAATAATATTTAATACTTACCGGCGTTTTGCATACGCTTAGCGGCGTTTTCAGGAAACGCCGGTATGCATGTTTTTTAAAAAAATAATATTTAATACTTACCGGCGTTTTTCGTACGCTTAACGGCATTTCCAGGAAACGCCGGTATGCATGTTTTTTTTTAAAAAAATATTATTTAATACTTACCGGCGTTTTTCGTTCGCTTATCGGCATTTCCAGGAAACGCCGGTATGCATGGTTTTTTCAAAAAATATTATTTAATACTTACCGGCGTTTTGCTTACGCTTATCGGCATTTCCAGAAAACGCCGGTATGCATGGTTTTTTCAAAAAAATATTATTTAATACTGACCGGCGTTTTTAAGAATGAAAAACGCCGATATGTGTTATTTTTTTCCAAAAAAAAAAGAAAAAGAAAAGCAAATAACAAATTTTTTGATTAAAATATACATACCGGCGTTTTTGTGTCCACAAACGCCGGTATGTGTGCGCGGGAAAGAAGGCGGGAAGCGCGCGCCAAATTTTGCGGCGTTTCTTTTAGGCGTTTTTTAGAAAACGCCGGAAGGTATGCCATTTCCGGCGTTTTTGATGAAAACGCCGGAAGGTATACGCCGGAAAGCGCCGTTTTTTTTGTAGTGTTTTTAGAATTTTTCAAAAAAGTCAATTAGGTCTTATACTACCTTCGGTCCTAAATATAAGACCTAATTGACTTTTTTTGGAGAGATTAAGGTTGCGGAATAGGTTATTAAGTAATGACATATTTGATATATTTTTAGATTATCCATTAGTTTAGGTAAAATAAACTAGTTTAAGGGAAAAAATTAGGTAAATCAATTTATAATTAACATATTTTGCTTTTCTAAGGATTTTCCAAAGAAAGTGAATTATGTCTTATATTTAGGACCGGAGGGAGTATAAAATAAATGAAGAATTTAATTTTTTTTTTATTTTTGAAAACTTTTTAGCATAAAAAATTTCAACTATCTAGACCTATTTCATTTCAATAGAAGGATTTATAAGAGATACAGACTTATCCAGTTAACTGTAAAAATAAAATGTTTTTATTTTTAAAGGTACATGCTGCAAATTATGAGTTCTTAGATGAATGTGAAGGGTCAATATAATATAAGAAGCCAAGTGATTGATGAAAAGAAGGGATTCTGAAGGGGAGGGATTCGGAGAGAATCTCATCCCTTGTCTATATACAGTTTATTGGTTAAAATGATTTTTTAACCAATCATTTAGTATGAATAAAATCACAATGTGATTTTGTATTTCACCTCTATGTAATTTATTATGTAAATAATATTTTCCCTCTCTTTAAATTTAATATGTAATGGTAAAAATAAAGATCATATGTTATTATATTAATTATGACATGAATCCTCTTATAATAACAACAGTGAGCACAAAAACAATAATGTTACCTCTGACCCCGGATGAAGTAATAATGATGCGAGACATGAGCTTATCTAATTGCCATGAAAAAAGCTCTACTGCCCATTGTTGCTTGCCGGTATCAGTTGTCGCAACTCGCAATATATGTACGATCGGACGGGTGTTGAATATAAATCGGGTGTTGAATATAAATCAATATATATAAATTAGCATTTATCCATGATGAAAACTTGTGATGATGAATCAACAATATAGTACTACCATTTTGTAGGTCAAATTAGTATTATTAGTTGTTAAAATCTTAAATAATGACGACTAGCTAATCCTTGAAATCATCTCCTCTACACTATATACTTTTAGCTCAGTCCTTGATCTGATTTTATTTAAGGTTTACGTGTAGTCATGTTAGTTCTAATTTTAGCTCAGTTCTTTTAAAAACGGATGAGTAATACTTGAGATATTTTGTCAGCATTAATTTTTTTTAGGAAAAAACTTACCTTAAGTACTTGACCTCAATTACATCCATTACCCAATAAGAATTTGACACATGTCCAACTAACCCCATACACAACTGACACATGGAAGAGAGAGAAAAGGAGGAGAAAGTGATGTGGGTTAGTTGGACATGTGTTAAATTCTTATTGGCTTAATGGATATAATTTAGGTCAAGTACTTGAGGTAAGTTTTTTCCTTTTTTTTATTAACATGTGTTAACTAGGGGTTAACATGACAACTGTCCAACATGTCCACCCTGACCTGTAAAAAAGTGGGCAAGGTCAAGTGAAGGAAACTGAATTTATGAAAATTAAAAACTAATTGACATAGTGATGTCTTAGGTCTAATTTTTCAAGAAAATTTAGAATTAAGATCAATGGAAGTCAGCCCCATGTGTTGTTCACTGGACAAATCTAACGCAAAAGAGACCCAAATAACTAGATGTAAAACTAATTATAATAAGACGTGGCAAAATGCATTTGATTGGAATTTTCAAATGGGTAATTGATTTGAGAAGTATATTTTCAAAGACAATTAAAAATTGGGAAAAAGAAAGGGAAGATACTTAGTCAAATGAAATTGAATTGCTTATAGGAAATGATTGAGAATAACTATAATAATTCAATTAATAAGTTTGGGAGTCAATTTGAATGCTAATTCACTAATTAATCAAACCTTATGAATCCATGAGTCTAATTACCTAATTAATGAAAGTTCAACTAATTAGGAATTGTTAAAGAACCTTACTTAGGTCAAGTTCCTTCATTCAAGTTCTCCATTTCTCCAATTACTGGCCGTTAGATTGAATTGATGGTAGTTATAAAAAGACATGTGTCACTCCTATATTAAAAAGAACTTAAGAACCTGGAGAAATGAACTTGATGTAAGTTTTTCCCATTGTTAAATCATTTAACACCTTTAACATATCTGAGTTTTCTCTAAATTTCCTAAAATACTTAACATCACCAACCGACAAGTTTAACGCCTATAATACATTAGGTTCAATTATAATTCAATTCAATCAAACTATCTACCAATACCATGAATAAATAGATATATCAAATCAATCATAGTGAACACATACACACACACACATCAAATCAATCATAGTGAACACACACACACACATTTATATGACCATATATATTTTGAGGAAAAACTTATATCAAGTTGCTTATATCAAGTTTGTCAAGTTCACCTATAAGATATTGTCACTTGTTCATTTTTTCCACGTCAACAAGAGGTGTTGTTGTCTCAGAAATATCAAAACATAAAAGATCCAGAAAAAGGAAATAATCAAATAATGTAAAAAAAAGAAAAAAAGGAAACGGTGATGAACTAATAGTGATGGGTAATTAATGTGACCTTCTCTCTCTCTCCGTCTTCATTGTTCCACCATCTCATTCACGAAGACGATGATGGGTGAAGGATGGATTTTGGGTTCGGTGTATGAGGAAGAGAGATGAGGAAGACGAAGGTAGGAGGGAGTGATAATGGAAAGACAGAGAGGGTTTATGGTTGAGGAAACTGTGAGGGGAGCAGTTACGGAGGTTGAGAGGCGACCATGATGGAATGAGTGGTGAAGATTATGGGGTTTTAGTGAAGCTGAGAGAGAAGAGAAGAAGAGGTGATATTTGGTTTTTGGAGAATGAAGAAGATGGGGTGGGCTTAGTGTGGATGAAGGGCCAATTCCGATTCTGAGAAGCCGATGTCGATTCCTATTCTGTTATTCTTGGATGTGGAAAACGTAGGTTTCATAATTTTTTTCTTTATTATTTGGTTTTTGCATTGAGTGCTGTGGGGCAGCAAACACCTCTTTGTTGACGTGGAAAAACTTAACAAGTGACAATATCTTATAGGTGAATTGGACAAACTTGATATAAGCTTTTTTCCACACCAACACACCCCACCTCATAGTGAACATATGTGTGTGTGTGTATATATATATGACCATATATATTTTGATGAGTACAAATCACTCATTACAAAATAAAATCACAATTAAACTTAAATAGATATAATAATCCAACCCACTTTTTCCCAGTCCAAAATGGTTAGTGCTCATCCCGGGCGGGGCCAGATATTGGATTGCAAAATGCCGCTCATTCATTATTAAGTCTAGGTATCAGGCAGGGGTATCGCTCTGCCCACCTAGTCAATTAAGACCATGGTTCGAAAATCCGACATAAAAAAACCAGGATAATCCTCATGGGAAATTTGTTTACCTAAATAAAGCTGAAAAACTTAATTTCCAATTAGTACTAGTTATCATCACAAAGTCATTATCGACATATTCTTTACATTCTTTCTTTCTCAACTAGTTGTTATTGGTTTATTTATGTTTTCTTGAACTATTGTTGGAATTGAAGACCCATTGTTGAAATTAAAGGCCCAAAATCTATGCATGCATAAAAATAAAGAAAACACGATGTGAAAGGTAGAATAAGCATATTCAATGACTCCAGTTGATTCTAATTGTCTTCCCCTTCGGTTAACCATAAAAGAAGATACAATAACATAGAATAAAGAATGTTGAAAATGTCACAACCATACCTTTATTTGGACTGAATCCACAGCCATACTCAAGCATACTCAAAAATTCGTTAGTTGACATATATCTTTCGTTATTTATTTTTACTTTTCGTGATTCTTGTTGTTAAAGTTAGATTGAGCTGGGACAACATACACCTTCGTTACCGTGGAGATAGGCACTGATGATTCAATATATTTCAAAATGATTTCATATGAATTATCATTATCAATATGGAGACATCAACAAATTATCTTTTTGAAATAAACATGATTATTTTAATATCTGAAAAAATAATAAGCTTAATCCTTAAAAACTTTTAAAGTGTCATTATCATGACACGGCATGGCACAGATATGTAGTTGTTTGATATAAGGAACAGACATTACTCGGGTGTTAGCTAGCACATAGTTCTGCCTAATTGCAAGCAACTTTACACTCATGATGTTGAATGTTGTCTGAAAATAATGATCATACAAATAAAGAAACGAGATATAAATGGTGGAAAACGCTGGCTAACTAGAATGCGCATCACATGTTTTATTAGCTTGTTGTTTCGTATGTTATCTCAAGCTCTGCCTTAATTACTCTGGCAAAACAAATAAATTTTTTTATGGTGTATGTATGGTCGTTTTTTATGGGTCTGACCATTTGATTAAAAAATTAAACATAAGCTTTAACACAACTTTTGTCAGTTAAAAAAAAAAAACTTTTATTCCTTAAACTTTCAATCAAACTCAACTTAAATTCCTAAACTTTAAAACTGGTGATTTTGTTCTTTAAATTTCTGGTTAATTATGACCTTAATTAATCACTTTAAAATTAGTGGTTTAACTTTTGAAGTTTTTCAAAAAATTTAGTTTTGGACCTTGAGCTTAAAGGAAAACTTGAAAAATCAGGGATCAATGTTATAGATGACACAAATTAATGTTGAGGGATCCAAACCACCAATCTAAAGTTCAGAAAGGAATAATAAAATTAACTGAATGTTTCAAAAACCAACACCCAATTATAAAAATTCAAGTATCAAAATAAAAATTGAGTGAAGGTTAAGGGAATAAAAATTGTATCAACCCTGAACTTAATTAAATGACAAAAACAAATCAGCACTAAATATGGAATCAATCTACTATTGATTTCTTAATTGTAAAATGAAGGCCGATAAAAATATTATTCTGCTATAAATAAGAAAGATCCTATCTTCCTAAATAGTGTCCATCCTGACTCTACAAATAAGAGATGTGTCCTTAAGTACCTTTTCCTTCTTTATTGTGTGAAGCAGTGCGATTGTGCAGGTTTTTGGATCCCACCTGGTATGCATTATTTCCCCTTATCTCCATTTATTTTCTGACAATAATTTAAATGGTGATTGATACTGCAGACTAATAAACGTGAATCATATTCTTAGCCATAGCCCAAAGATGGAAAAATGGATCAGAATGGTACTCTTGTACTTGATCTAGATCGTTATTGCTCCATAAAATTTCATCCTGAGTTTCTCGCCTTATTAGTCTATGAATCAAGATAAACAAATGCGAATCTGATGGTTACATAATTCAACATCAGATAATTAGATTTTAATTTAATTTTTACATTCACCAAAATCTTTTTCACTGGGAATTAAAAATTTAATTTTAACAATGGAATTAAAATCTAATACTACCTGCTATAAAAAAAAATCTAATACTACCTCCGGTCCTAAATATAGGACCTAATTGACTTTTTTGGAGAGATTAAGGTTGCGAAATATGTTATTAAATGATGACACATTTGATATATTTTTAGATTATCTATTAGTTTATAGGTAAAATAAATTAGTTTAAGGAAAAAAATTAGGTAAATCAATTCATAATTAACTTATTTTGCTTTAAGGATTTTCTAGAAAAAAAGTTAATTCGGTCTTATATTAAGTTTTTAAGAGAATAAGTTTTTTCTTTTTTCAACTTCTTAAAAGTTAAAACTGATTACTCCATTAGTATGGTCCATAGTAAGAGCATAGTAGATCGGTCCACGAACTTACACAACTTGGGATATACTATGACATTTTAACTTGCTTGAACATGACAATTCAGCCAAGTCCACGTGCTCTCTCACTCATTTCTATTTTTTTGGGAAACCTTCGTTTTAACTTTTAAGAATGAAACAACTTGATTTGTTTTTTTTTCATTTATATGAGTTGGATAACAGTTTTTTTTTACCAAAAAATTAGATGAGTTGGGTTTGAGACCCTCACTTGTGTTAGGGCACATGTCGTTCAGACGTTCACCAACAAAATACTACTATTAACTACGTGGCTATTTGTATTGACGTTAAAATATGCTTTTCCATAACCTAATAACCTATCCCAATGTCATTCCTAGTATAACAGCATTTTATAGCTATGACCTTTGACTTAATTAACCCCTTTTTTAGCTGTGCCAATCATTATATTGTAGGGTTTTTATTCTTTGATCGTGGTAAAATACTAAAATCAGTTGACTAATCATAACGTTGTGGAGCCCATTAATTATGAAATTTTCAGGCCTTATAAGCCCACTGGAAATACAATTGGGCTCAGCCCACTCTTTACTTCAGCTATTCTTCTGTTTTTTATTGAATTTTTAAATTTAAATACTATAAATAAATCATGGGAAAATCTCAAATAAATCCCTCCCAATACCCCAAAGGACTATGAAGGAACCAGCACCTACCTGTCATTTCAAAATTTTGCGAAAATACTAAATTGCCCCTATCCTAAAACACAAATTACTACCCCACCTTAAACCCACACTCTTCTCACAATTTGTGTTTTAGGATGATGACAATTTTGTCTTTTAGCTAATTCCTTCATAGTCTTTTTGGAAGTTATGTTCCTCACTTGTCCGTATTGGGAAGGATTTAATTGAGATTTTCCCATAAATCATTCCCTATCTTATAAAAATACGGAAATCTCATATATATGAGACTATTAAATTTTTAAAATCATTTTAATTAATTGAATAGGAAAATTAATCTTTTGGAAAGCGGCATTTAATATTCTTTTTTTTTTGATCAAAACGGCATTTAATATTCAAAAACGGCCTTTCTGTGATTTTAAAATTTAACTATCATATTTATTTATATCTGAGATTTCCCCCATAAAAATTAAACTCTGACCGTTGAATTATTGTTTTTCCTCCCCTCAAATCACGGAATAAATAATCAAACAAACAAACAAAAAAGTTTAAAAAGTAAAAATAAAAAATTTACCCCGGGCACTTCAATTTTAAAATATTCCTCTTTTGCTTTTTCGATTACAACGTAACTTTTAATCCTCACCATCTCTTCATGCGACAAGTGTTCTCTTATGTTTCTTGTGCGTATGCGTATCTCTTTGCCAAAACTAACTTTTGCTTCTCTCATTATCGTATCTTCATTGAGGTAAGCCTTAAAGTTTTGATTTTGCCTATTATTTCTTCTACATCCTTCGAATTCTATTATTTACAACTGATTCTGACAAACTTTTTCTGCAGATAAATCTTGGGGTTCACGAAATTTTTCCCACAAATAGTTTTGGTTGATCTCTAGCTCACTACTTTCAAAAAGATTCAAACTTTTTGACTCATTGGGTTCTTATAAAGAAGGTTTTTTTTATCAGGTCTGTGTAATTTCTGATAATCAAGGGACGTGGATTTTAGGCCTCTAGTTTTGGTTCTTTTTAATGTGTATTGTATTTTTTTTTTGTAAAATTCCTTAAGATTTTTCCAATAAGATTACTTGATAATTATACTTAACTTAAGGCCTAGTTAAGTATTCCTTAATTATTTTTTTCCCAATATGATTCTAGGGATGCGTTAAGAACACCTCTCTTAAGATTACTTGGTCATGCTTTACTAGGAATATTTGTGTATAATTGTGTTTTTGTTTCATATTGATTTCTATCTGACTAGTTTAAGCTGTACAATTGTGGTTAAATTGTTGTCTTTTTTTATTGAATTGAGTTGTTATCACTAGGTTGCAGTAATCTGACTTCTGAGGGTCTTGGCATTTACCTTTTGTTTGTGTGTATTTGCTATTTGGTCTTCTTTGATATGTTTGCATAAGTGTTTTTATAGGACTATACATGTTGTATGTCTCAAGGCCATAGCTGATGCAAAGTTAGACTTAATAATAGATTGATGGATGCAGTTCAGTTTTTAGGTTCATTACAAGCATACACGATTGATGCATATTAATGGGTGTGTGTATCGTACTTCTAGCTTTGATTTATTCTCAATCATCCTGCTGATTTTTATTGCTCAAGGAATTGGTTTAAGCAGCTCAGTACATACTTTCATCTAAAAATGAGAAATGGATATCACTATATTCATTGCTATATTATGCCCTGCCCCTATGTTCTCGAAATCCATATATACTTTTCTTAATGAGCAGAGGCATCAGTTTTCTTTATTCCCATCAAGCCATTGGAAGGAAACCTGTAAACCTTCATCTGCCATACATTTTTTTTTTAGATTTTGGGTTCAGCACTTGTCCAACATGCTTGTAGTACACAACTACCCTCATCAAATATGTGTACCTGTTTCTGTAGGCTTAACAGTTTTGTACTAGTATTTGTAGCATGGAGATCGGAACAGTTCACAGCATGGGCTGTGTTGCATTGATATCTAAAATTTCTATTGAATTGAGGCTTTAAATAGATTTAATACCAGTTTTTGCCGTGCATTGGACAAACACCTTGCTCTCTCTCTATATAAATGGTTTTTGATAGAACACGTGCAATCCGTGTAGTCAACCCCACCTATTAAAAAAATGCCCTATTGTTATTGAATATATGGTGGTACTTTGCTAGACTTGTACATTATACAAGGTGGAAATCTTTATCTTGGGGCATGATCCCTTTGTGGCCTTAGTAGTTTATGTAGTAAGGGTTACTCTAAAAGCTGGCAGATTTACTATCATGATATCATCAAATATGGTCATAACCTGAAGTCAGTTATTTCTGTTTGGGGCGAAGTAAAATAGCTGTCTCACATGACATCAGAACTAAAATTCTTAAATTACAGTTGATCGTGTCTCCTCAAATTTAGTTTCTTTTTTCTCTACTTAATATCCTATCCTGTTTCATCATTTTGACTGATTTTTTGGCTCTCCCCATTTAGATTTGTTGGACATGTATGCATATGTTCATTATCTTACTCATATGCTTTTGAGGCTTGACCAATAGGCATTATGTTTGTTATCTTGTTTGTTTTTGCCTTAAGGTACGCTTCTTTATACGAAATTGGTTTTCTTCAAGCTTATGGATCATCGCAACTTGAATATGGTCAAACCCCACCCTGAAGATTGTGTAAGTGATTCATCATTGCTAGTGGCTTACTACACAAATTTCTTGTCAATAAATGGTATTAAATATGCAGTAATCCACTTGTGCAGGAACAAGTAGTCGTCGAGGGATTTGAAGTTCCAAAGTCTCCCGATTCGAGTTATGACAATATGTATTCTGGAAACGATGAAGGTGCTCGTGATCCACCTTCAATTCCTCCACAGTTGCAGCAAAGCTTGTTCAATCATCCTGTTAGTAGAAACAACTCCGGGGCTCTCCCAATGCCTCATTACACGGCTCTCAATCATCTCTATATTGAGAATAAAGAATTTCCAAAATCTGTGATGGCATTAGGATTTACTCATCGCTTCCTATCAAAATATGTCACGGTTGTGCTCTACAAACCAGCCCCGCAAGGTGTTGGCACTAGCACAAGCTCGTGATGAATTTTATATGAACTTTCTTCGGTTGAACAGTTTGCTAGGATTTAGAGAGAAAAGATGTTGTATAGGAACTTAGTAAGTTTCAAGTCATGTATTTATTGCTCGCATTCTCTATCTTTAGTGTTGGCATGATTAATATCTCTTATTGGCAAAATAAATAATTTATCTTGTTCTTCATTTTATTTCACTCTATGTAGAATGTTTTTTTTTCCTATTTAAAGAGGGGACAAATGAACAAAATTAGTTTTTACATCACCAAATTTGAACTTTGGTGTGTGTGTATGATTTATCAGATATAGAATAACAAGGGAGAACAAGAGAAAAGAATATATGTACGGATATAACTTTAATGGAAAAGTTACAACCGTAAAATGTGGAGATAATTTCAGAAATTGAGCTTTTTTAACAACTTTTGCCACGACCGTCATAGGATATGAGTCTTCTCTAATGGGATGATAAGAAACTAGATGCTTAACTTTCCACTGCCTCCACAGGTTGGGCATGATCGGCTAGAAGTGCATTTTGTACAATAGCTCCATTTCTTTGGGAGGCTGTAAAAATCAGGTGAAAAAATAAATTCAAAAGAAACTTGAGATGAAAGAAATAGAGAGAAGTATAAGTAGTACCCGGATGTGAATCTTGTAGCCATATTCTGTGAACGTTTTCTTGCCCTCTCTGCATTTTCCTCTGAGAGTTTCTTGAGCACAAATCCTTCACCCTTGCATTCTGAGCATATACCAGAACCGGCACAATCTTCGCATTCTCTGAATTCAATCTTTTTTTTACAAGAAGCTTTCTTAACACAAACAATTGCCAAATTGAAAGGAAGCAATTCATCACAGTTTGATCTGTCTAATCTAAGATTCAAAGCAAGCCTTTCTTTTTTGTTACATCACCTAACTCAAAGCTAGCTAAATATTTGTATTAGCCAATGGTCAACACACATTCAAGTTCATAAGTGCCACATTTCTCGAGAATAAAGAATACCATCTGCTTTGAGATAAGTCAACATATAAATGTAAGAAAAATTAAGTTGACATGAAGTAGACATTGTAGGGCATAGATAGTGAAATGGGAAGTGAACCACTGACCACTTTCGTTTCAGAAGGTTTTGATCTCTTCACAAGAAGAGTAACTGCTGCACCAACAAGAGTTGCGGTGACTGCCACTGATGCTGCTGTTTCAGGCAGTGCAGATGTAATAGTAGAATATTTCCTTCCTTGCAATGGCTCCTTAACATCTATACAAGATATAAAATGAGACTTTGAAAATATAGTGGTAAACTATGTATGTCAATAGTTTAACAGTCATTTGTGGATTGCTGTCCTAGGAGTAGGAACAACATTAATCAAGATATGAAAAAGTGGGTCATGTTTAAGTGAATTTGGTGGTTGCTTTGTTAACCAAAAAGTCTAAGGAATTATTAACTTTGTCAGAGAAATAAAAGACAAAAAGACTGATAAAACAAATTACTTTCAATCAATAAAAACTCAAAGTAAGTGGTAATCTGATATGATATTAACTTTAACCAGCAGGTGATGGTCATGAGGAAGGAGCTCTGGCCGCTTGAGCACTCACTGAGTACAGAAAACCTTTCCAAGAATAACTACCCTCAATTATGTCTGTAGCTAATTCTTGAGACTTGTAAGGTAGGAGACCCACACTAGTTTTCATTTAAAAAGATACAAAACTAAGCTTACTCTAGCTAATGTTAATTAGGTAAATAAATAAAGATGACACAAACAATAGTATGGTTAAAACTCTACAAGTAACAACCATCATGAGAGAAGAAAAAAATTTGTGTACTATAGTACTGAAAAGTTTGACATTGCTGTCATATATGTACAGAGACATTATAAGTGATTCCCACTTAACATCAAAGATGCATAGCAGAAGCATCATTATCCAGGTAGACAAAACCTATAAAGAGGCAGGTTTCAAGGTTTCAACTAATGCTTTTAAGAATTCCATTTTTCAAATTAAACATCAATGTTAATAAATAAAGCAAACAAACTACATCTAACTTTATTATTACTCCAACTTTACAACCCAATAAAAATTTAAAAACTTTCCACCATAAAAGTTAGCAACCAATCTCACAATCTGCAAGGTGGTTCCACCAAACTGAGTTACTAATATGAAAGCTACCCAGAAGCCATATGTACCATTAATGGTGCCTCTATGAGGTCTCTCAGTAGATTCTCATGTTTAAGCAGTAGATTGATGAAGTTTAAATGAGAACATGTACGAGCAAGATAGAGTAGAGGGAAAATTAAATGGCAAATGAGCTGAAGAATAAAGATAGATATCTTACTGTGTGAGAAGGAGGGATGTGAAGAAGGGTATAGTAAGAGCTTCATAAAGATATTTGTTTGTGAACTATCCTACTGTGTTTCTCAACTGGCCAACCACCCTAACGACCATATCTTATCCACATCTTTACTATGATCCATATTCTCTTCACTCAGTTTAGTTAGCTCTTATTAGAAGTGATTTACTTAGTTCAGGTAAGAAATAACTTCTAGTAAATGCATAACTACCTTACCGTTATAGAATAATAGATTTTATTCAATAAAAAATTTCAGTCTTTTGCTTGGCATGAAATATGAAATGAAAATCGTATAAAAATTTAAAGAATGAATGACATTAATTAATTATTTTGTATATTAATCTATCAATCACTATTATAGGTTCACAATAGACGAATCTCTTGCTACCAACAAATAATTATCATAATTGTGTAAATTGGAGTTGAACACAAAATAACTTGTTAAGATAAAGAACTCACCACTAACCATGTGTTTCGAATACTTAAATAGTAGAATGAATATAACTTGTCCAAGTATCAATATCAAGTAAGTATTGATAATCATACACCCTTTACCAATTTTTACATCAAAGTTCAAATAACTAAATTTTTATGATTATAACAATTTCTTGACGTTGTATAATGATTCTTCCAAGTAGTAAACTTCACTCAAACTTTTCATATTATAATTTATTTTTTTATATCAATAGACACGATTTTCTTAAAAAAATGGGTCGCATTATTTATAATATATAATGTTCTTATAATATGAAAAAGGTATATAATTTACTATACGTTTTTTTATTGTATAGATATAATATTAATAATACACTTTGCTAGAAAATCACAGAATTTCCTACCATATGCTTTCAATCAGCATTTTGATTTTTGAGGCATTTGTTTTTCAAACTACTTCAATGAAGCTTATTTATTTCGAGCCCATATGCAATAAAAGCAATATCTGTAAAATCTTCCTCCAATCAGCAAACATTATAAATGCATGGAGGTAAGATATTATGAGCACATATATGCTTCCTTCTGAGCTCTCAAATTTAAGTGGCGTGGATTCACGTGAGCATAGTAAATTTTCTGGGGGGCTCTCAGGTTTTATTAATAAACATCAATAACGAACCCAACATTACTATACAAACGGAATTCACTACATAGAATTTAATGAGGCTACAATATATACGTTATGAAAGTTGGTCCATTTTATGAACACTTACACTGAGTTGTTCACTATGTTTAAGGTTCTGGACACACTTCTGGTGCAATGCTAAATTCTATTCCATTCCATTTTAAATCTCTGGACTTTGATGCAGTAATTACTGTCAGCGTCTACATTTATTACAGACCAACCTCTCCCATTTGCTAGACTTTGAAAATGGCAAGCGAGGGAAAAAGTGGTGTTTGCAGATAGGAAGCAATATTAAAGAGAGTTTTAATATTCATGAGGCATATTTTCTTCTTATAACCACTTTAAACAGTATTCAATTATGATAATAATTTACCAACAGCTGTGAAGAGTACACATGAGGTAGTATCTAACATCTAATCTAGCTATGGGCAGGTCATTTATTAAATTCATTTGAAGACTTTTTGCGGCTAAAGTCTAAGAATTCAGAATTGGAATAACTAAAGTTTGAAAAAGAGAGTACCAAGAAAACAATTTAATAAATTTTGAGAGTGTGCAATAAAATAAATTACTCACGGATATCCTGACTTGTAGCAGAGACAAAAAAGTTGTGCATGAATGAATATATGCTACTCACGAGCCTATTTAAGGCACTTATGTTCCCCTAAAGCCTTCACAGCAAAAATCAACCATAAAAGCCTATCTTATTTCTCATCAAGTTGATACAAGCATACATCTAGAGGTTTCAACTTCAGAAGCCTCAATGTCTACTACAAAGTTCTTGTTTTTGATCACTTACCTTCTTATTTCTCTGATAATTTCTCTAGACATAGCCATGGCTGGAAGGATTATTCCACCTAGTGCTCCAAGTACAGTCACTAGACCATTAGTACAATCAGAAGAAGAAAATTTTATGAAGCCAGAGTTGGAGCATAAACAGAAAGTGTTCCATGGGAAACAAGTGAGGAATTGCTTGCCTAAAGGGGTTAAGCGTAATTCAGCTCCAAGTAGATTTGTGAACTACAAGGCACTTAATTCTGGAGATTGCACTGGCATGCATTCAAAAACACCCTGACTTCTTTAGGATCTTTGTTGTTGAATGGTGAGGAACTGACTTGTGTTTGTACATGGTTTTTCACTATCATGAATACCAACCTTGGTCCTTTTTTTTCCTTTGACTATTATTAGATATGGATTGTATGTTACTTGTTACAATTTTGAACGTTATGATATCATAGTGTAGGCTTGAGTTACTCTCATCATGTGTATGTATATTTACCATGTCAATCAAGTAATAGCATCTTAATTTCGGCCAAAAAAAAAGTAATAGCATCTTAAATTTTTTGCTTTGATTATTTTTTTATAATTTAAACACTGCTTTGTAGGCATTTATTTTTATAAATGCTCCATCTCGTCTTAATTTTTTTTTATACATACCATCCCATCCTAATAATATAAGATCAAATTTTATTTTTTTAAGATTAAAGATGCTAAATATATCACTTAACTAGTTAATTATAACACGTCTTACTTATAATTAAATTATATATACTAGTTTATAAGGTAAATGAGTTTATAAAAAATGACAAATATAGATATACTTATTTAACATCTTTAACTTTTCCAAAAATTTTAACAACTTCTTTCACTTTACTTTGGAGTGGAAGCAGTATTTCTCACTACTAGTCTACTACTTCGTCGGTTTATCAAAACATTTTTAACATGATTCCCATCACAATGCTAACCTTACAACATCCAAATCATTATCAAAATAGGTGAAATTTTCTTCAAACCATTTAGGATTTGCAAAAACCACTTATCTTCGGCACCAATCATAAATGTGAAGTCGTCGTCCCTCTTTTCTTCCACCCCCGAAACAGTCTAATAATTAACTAGATTCATGACTGCATCTAATATCTATATAATGGAAGTCAAGTAATGATTTAAAACGATTAGTCTATTTAAAGCAAACTAGGTAACAACACTAGAACAAGTTAGCCCTTTGAAAATAGGGTCTAAGACACGTCTCACAAGCTAGTTATGGGGCTGAAAATACATGATAACTTAACTATACAAATCATCATCTTCAGCCGCAGCAGTAGCAGAAGTGGCAAAGGGATCAGATCCAGCAGCCCTTGTTCCAGTCTCAAACCTGAATTCACTTCCAAACCCTCTGGATTGCTGTAAGGTTTGAGCAAATGCCTGATATTTACGAATATCAGCATCACTAACACTCCTGCGGGCAAACTTCATGGACTCTTCAAAATGGGCAGCCTTGATCTCTGCTACTTCTTCGTCAACATCTTCGTCCATGGCCTCGGGGTTCTCGCTTCTTCTCCTCTCCCGCTCTATATCCTGAAATATAGAAGACAGAACTAGTTAGAATTTGAAATATCATGAACAAATCTAAATAATGAAACCGAGACTGTTCAACAGAGAGAATATCTATCTATCAAGCAACCTAACGCAAAAACATACCTTTTCTATGTTTTCTCTTATAGCATACTTGCATGCTCTCTGGCATATTTCTGTAATATCAGCCCCACTGAAACCCTGAGTATACTTAGCTAGTGCTCTCAGATCAACATCTTTTGAGATGGGCGACTTTCTCAAGCAGGCCTTGAAGATTTGATGACGGGAATCTTCATCAGGAAGAGGAATATAGATCAATTGATCCAGGCGACCTGGACGAAGGAGTGCTGGATCAATGATATCAGGTCTGTTAGTTGCCCCAATAATGAACACCGTCTTCTTTGCAGACATGCCGTCCATTTCAGTCAGGAGTTGATTAAGAACTCTGTCAGCAGCACCACCAGCATCCCCAACACTGCTTCCTCTCTGAAACATTGAAAGGATTCTATATATTAGCTTGCATTAGCAATTCAGAAAGATGCAATGATGACCTCAGCTGGGTGATATAGGGATAATCTAGATAATCCCAGACAAAAAAAACTATAAATTAGTAGGCATTGCAACCCATGATCCAACCATGAGTTTATAACTAGGTTACTTTTTTTGGAATAAAAGCTATGACATAAAAGAAAGAACACAAGAAGTGTGATATGACCAAATCCAACCTGAGTAGCAATGGAGTCGAGCTCATCAAAGAAGAGGACACATGGAGCAGATTGTCTAGCCTTGTCAAAAATTTCTCGAACATTGGCTTCACTTTCACCAAACCACATTGTTAGCAATTCAGGACCTTTCACACTGATGAAGTTTGCTTGACATTCATTGGCGATTGCCTTGGCCAACAAAGTCTTTCCACATCCCGGAGGACCATAGAATAGGACTCCTTTTGATGGTGACATGCCAAATTTCTCAAACTTTTCTGGGTGCTCCACAGGATATTGAACAGTCTGTGTCCACAAAGGCAAATACATTAAATTAAGAAAGAATAAGTAACAAGTTCTAACTGATCATGAGTCAAATGTAAATCACCTCTTGCAGTTCGCGCTTGACGTTCTCAAGACCTCCAATGTCTTCCCAACTGACATTAGGCACCTCAACAACCTGCAGACAAAGCACAATCAGAGAACAAATTCAGAAAAGAAGGCCTCACCAACCTGAAGATAATTTAAATTTAAAACAGGAACAAAATACTAACAGTTTCACGTAGAGCTGATGGATTGCTTGTTCCAAGAGCAGTTTGGAAATGCTCATTTGTAACTGCCATGGAGTTCAGTACTTCAGCATCAATTGTCTCGTCTTCCAAGTCAATGACATCCATCTTCTCCCTAATGCACTGCAGAGCAGCTTCAGTGCAAAGAGCCGCAAGGTCAGCACCAACATACCCATGAGTGTCCTTGGCAATTCTCTCCAAATCAACCTATAGTAGGAAAATCACAAAGGTTTAGAAAAATGTCTGAAGGTCATCATAGAGTACAACTTATATCAAAATTAAAACTAATATTGAATTTAAGCATCCTGTTAAGGGTATAAACCCCAAACTTATGACTACAGAACGAATAACCAGGTGACTACAACATAAATATGCAAAAGACTAGCATATTCAATAATAAACTTCATTCTGCCAGAAAGGATGGGAAAAGGTGAATTCCATTGGAAGATACTCCTACTTAATGTTCATATCAATAATGGACCTTCAACATGCAAAAAATTTAACAGGTAAAATTAGAGTAATGCTCAACTTACATCATCAGAGAGCTTCATATTTTTGGTATGAATGCGCAGGACTTCAAGTCGCCCAACTTCATCAGGAACACCAATATCGATTTCCCTATCAAATCTACCAAACCTCCTCAATGCTGGATCAATGCTGTTGGGACGATTTGTAGCACCAATAACAATAACATGAGACCGAGATTTCAATCCATCCATGAGAGTCAGAAGTTGCGAAACAATCCTCCTTTCAACTTCACCATGTGTCTTTTCTCTCTTGGGAGCAATAGAATCAATCTCATCAATAAAGATGATGGATGGTGCATTCTTTTCAGCTTCTTCAAATGCTTTCCTGAGATTGCTTTCACTCTCTCCCGCCAACTTAGACATAATCTCCGGTCCATTGATGCAAAAGAAGAAAGCTCCAGTTTCATTGGCAACTGCTCTTGCTATTAGTGTCTTCCCAGAACCTGGGGGTCCATACAATAAGATTCCTTTGGGAGGTTTTACACCAATTGATTTAAATAGTTGAGGATGCCTCAATGGGAGCTCTACCAATTCACGAATTTGGGCCATTTGTTTCCTAACACCACCCACATCATCATACCCAACGTCATCCAACCTTTCCTCATCCTCCCTTTTCACAGGCTCCCCTTCGCAGAAGATTTCAGTATCTGGAGAAACCACACAATACTCCCCTGGATCAGTCTCAATGACCTTGAACTCTATACTTCTCATCCCTCCACGGACAAGAAACAAATCCCCCTTTCTAACTGGGCGGTAGGCCTCCAAGAAGTAAGCTGCAAAACCAGTACAGGAATATTATCCTACATGTGTACATATAACTTGTTCCAAAACCAAAAAAAAAAAAAAGTTCAAATAGCAAGTCAATTACAAAATTTACAGACATATTCCCTATCTCTAGAAAGAAAGAACCTCCACACAACACATAATGACATAATGCAGGAAAAACAACTGGATACATTTACAAAGCACTACATAAAACCATAACATACATGCAAGTAATGTCAACTACATATTCAGAACCGCATATGCATATCACAACATGAGAAAGCATGAAAACAAATCTGAACAGTAACGATTTGAAGAGATAGTCATCAGACAGTCAATATATTTCCACACAATCACCACAAATAAAAAGTAATCAACCACTGGAACATTCAAAACTCAAAACACTAAAAAAGCAGGGCAGAAAAAACTAACGTTTCAAGTAAGCGTCAAAGAGATTGCCAGTAACCCCTTCAATAGTATCATCAATAGGCAAAATATGCACACGTTTCCCATACTTAACATCAGGGCACTGATGCACAGACACAACATCACCAAGACGAACCCTCAAATTGGACCTCACAACTTTATTCATCCTAATCTTTGGCTCCTCACACGTGTCATCAGCAAGAGCAATACAAATAGTATCCTTCCTCTTCTTCCCCTGAAAACACAGACCAAAATCCACAAGTCACTCATAAGTCATAACACCCCACCAAAAATACTCCCCCCATTCCTAAATATGAGATCACTTCCAGATTTCAATTTGCTCATAAATATAAGCAAACAACATTTTCCCAAATATACCATAATAATACTTATCTATAATAAACAAGCAAGAGTGGGAGAGTGAGGATAAAGGTACTTCCTCCAGTCCTAAATATAGACCTAATTGACCATTTTGGAAAATCCTAAGAAAACAAGTTAATTATAAATTAATTCACCTAATTTCCCCCTTAAACTAATTTATTTTACCTATATTCTAATGGATAACCTAAAAATATATCAAATATGTTGGAATTTAACAACCTTAATCTCTCATAAAAAGTCAACTAGGTGTTACACTTAGGACCAGAGGTAGTATATAGTTAGGATAAATTGCTAATATCATCTATATGTGTTAATAACTACCTTAACTAACATCCTTAATCTAATCAAACTATGAAAGTGATCTTATTATATTCAGGAACAGAGGTAATATCAATAATAACAGCAAAAAAAAACAGGAAAGAATTAGGAAGTGGGTATGGAGTAAAAGAAAAGAAAAAAGATAGTAGAACCTTGATGAGAATTGTGTCGCCTCGGAAAAGCTGAAGGTTTTCCATGGTATCAGGGTGGATGGAGACGACGGAGTTATCATCGTTGACTGCTTCGTCCACAACGAGACGATTGGGAGACTTCTTGCGCTCTAGAATGGCCGTTGAGAAGTCTTTCTTCCCCGATTTCCTGAACAACAGTCATTATTCATTATTAGAAGTGTAACAGAAGAGAAGAGAAGAGAGAGAGAGAGGGAGAAGTGAGCTTACGCGTCGGATGATTCAGGTTGGTGAGACATTGATACGAGTGAGGATGATGAGAGCAGAGAGAATTTTGGGAAGGAAGAAGAAGGAAGGGACTGAAACGGTGATACAGATACTATTATTAATATTAATTTATTAGTACTATCTTTTATTTATATTTATATTATATTATATTATAGGCTAAAGTATACTTTTGATCCCTTATGTTTGCATCAAGTTTCAATTTAGTCCTTTATGTTTGAAAAGTACACTTTTAGTCCTTTTTTGTTAACACCGTTAGTTTAACTTAACGGAAAATGCTAACTAAGCAATTTTAAATGATTATTAAATAATAAAAAAATGTTCAGATTAAAATATTTGAGTGTAAATATTCTTATATTTTCAAAATTTATCATTTTTAGTCCAATTTCATTATAAAATAATCATTTAAAATTGCTTAGTTAGCATTTTCCGTTAAGTTAAACTAACGGTGTTAAAAAAAAGGACTAAAAGTGTACTTTCCAAACATAAAGGACTAAATTGAAACTTGATGCAAACATAAGGGACCAAAAGTATACTTTAACCTATATTATATTATATACTACTCCCTCCATTCCTAAATATGTTAGGTTGTCAAACTCGTGAGTTTAAGTAAACTCGTGGAGATAAGGTAAACTTGGATTGGTAGACTCGTATAGTAAACTCGTAAGAGTTTACATTTATAAAAAAACATGTATTTATTTGTATAATTAAATAATTAATACAAAAAATAATAATAAATTGACTTAAATTTATTTTAAATACAGATAGTAGAATTAAATATATCAATATTCATATTATATCAATCTCAATAGATAAATTAGAAATGAAATTCATATTTAAATTCATTGAATTTCGACAATTAAAAATAATTAAAATGAGTTTAATAGCAAATTAACACAGTTTCTGTATGGTAGAAACGTAAAAACGGTGAATTCACAATGTAAAAACGTAAGTTTCTACCGAATTTTCAAGGACTGAAAATTTAGGTGACTCGTGACACGTTTTGTTTAGGTAGTGTCGTAAAAACGGTAAAATCGGAGAGTCAACTCGCGAGTTTGACAACAATAGGAAGAGACTGAAACGATGATACAAATACTATTATTATTAGCGAAAATGACATCTAGGGAAAATGACAACAAAATCCCTCCGAATACCCAAAAGGACAATTCAAGAACCTAAACTTCCAAAAGGACTATGAAGGAACTAGAACTTAATTGACATTTTCAAATATTGGGAAAAGACTTGACTACCCTTAAGTTAATAAAAGAGACAAAGTGTCCACCCTTCTTCTCAACCCAAATCCCAGCCCCACTGCCACCAGCCCACCACCGTCTAGCCGCCGCCACCGTCGTCCCAACCCTCCCCGACACCACCCCAGCCACCAAATCACCACCACCATAACCAAAATAACCCCCCACCAAACAAGAAGAACTTTGAATGGTAAAGCCCAGATCTGGATACCCTACAAACAAAGGAGAAGAAAACAACCACAGATCTGAAATGATGAACTTGAATGGTTACCTTCCTCAAAACCCGACGGCCCCTCATTTTCTTCATCTTCTTCGATCTGCCTCACTCTCACCTCCGCCCTTCTCTGAATCCGACGCTTCCTCCGGCCACACGAAGGGGCGCCGCCCCCTTCACAAACTCGTCCTCCTTCCTCCTCTCTCTGTTCCTTAAACACGAACTCTCTCTCTCTGCCTATCATCTCTCTAGCAACCACCACAAGCCCGACCTCATCCCTTTCCTTTCAAGGTGATAAACGGCTGCGAGATTTGAGGGCGAGATTTGGTGGTGGTGATTTGGGGTCTGGGTGGTGTGGGGGAGGGTTGGGACGATGGAGGCGGCGGCGGGTTCGGTGGCGGCGGCGGCTGGACGGTGGTGGGCTGGTGGCAGTGGGGCTGGGATTTGGGTTGAGAAGAAGGGTGAGCACTTTGTCTCTTTTATTAACTTAAGGGTAGTCAAGTCTTTTCCCAATATTTGAAAATGTCAATTAAGTTCTAGTTCCTTCATAGTTCTTTTGGAAGTTTAAGTTCCTGAATTGTCCTTTTGGGTATTCGGAGGGATTTTTTTGTCATTTTCCCTATTACTATTATCTTTTATTTATATTTATATTTATATTATATACTACTTCCTTTCCTAATTACTTTCCTAATTTGAGTAGATTAAGGAAGTTAGTTAAGTTAGTTATTACACATGATATTACTTATTTATTATGTAAGTGGAGTATAAAATATAAGATCACTTTCCTAATTTGAGTAAATTAAGGAAGTTAGTTATTAATACATGATGTTATTCATTTATTCCAACTATATACTTCTTCCTCTGTTCCTAAATAAAGATCACTTTAGCAAATTTGGAGAGATTAAGGAAGGCATTCCAATGAGTTAGAATTACACGATATTTCCAAAATACCCCCACCTAAAGTTTTAAAAATATCCTCTCACCTTCAAACCATTATTTTTTCGGGTGAAGAGAGTATAGTGGCAATTTGGGGAAAATTTTAGTCAAATAAGAAAGTAATCTTATATTTAGAAACAAACTCTCCTCCCTAAAGTGATCTTATATTTAGGAACAGAGGGAGTATTATTCACACTCTCCCTCTCTTACTTGTTATAATAGATAAGAGTTATTAGGGTTAATTTGGGAAAAGTTAGAAAGTGATCTTATATTTAGGAACAAGTTGAACTTCAAAAGTGATCTTATGTCTAGGAATGGAGCGAGTATTATCCTAAGTATATACCTTATATTCTCACTCTCTCACTCTTACTTGTCTATTATAGATAAGTATTATTAGGATTTATTTGGGAAATTGAGAAAAGTTAGAAAGTTATTTATATTTAGGAACAAACTGAAATATAAAAGTGGTTTTATATGTAAGAATGGAGGGAGTATTTATTTATATATACAGTATTTGAATTAAAATGAATAAGTAGGAAAAATCACAACAACAAGCTTCTCATTAAATAATTAATTAATCACAATTTAGCTCCTAAAGAATAGTAAAACAGAAAAGATTGTTTGGCTCGAAGGCAAGCATAACTTTTATAAATACAAAAGAACAGACATTGATGCGTTTGAGACTCCCCATAATTAGATAAGCATGTGTAATTTTTGTCCCCCTGACTTTAGACCGATGTCCATTTTATTCCTTATCTCCCCCAAATGTTGTTAAATGTTGTGCTCATTTACTCTTAATTATAAAATCAGATTTACTCTTTTATGAAAATTAAGTAAGTTAACAATACTACTTAATTAAATTGTAAGATATGCTATATAATGTAATTAAATTATAATTATAAATAGTTTATTGCCCAAAAAATTATAGATTTAGTTTATTGCCCAAAAAATTATAGATTAATTTATAAGTAAAATAAATTGGTTTTAAAGAAAAACAATAATTATGAACAATTTAAAGTAACATATTTTGTATTCTCATTTTCTAAAAATTAGCTTAATATTCTATATAGGACTGAAAAGAATATTTAACTACACCTTTCACAAAATCTTAGTAGAAGCAATCGAAGATTAAATTTTTATTATGACCCCATTGAAGACACGATTGATAGTAATTGGTAGAGTGTTTCATTTTCAAATGATTATCACATTTCATACTAGTGTCATCATCATTAGACTATTAGAAATCAAAGGGCTATATGATCAACAAATATAATAAAGCATGAGGTGACTGAGAGGGGTCCAGACACATGTCAAGGTAGGCACCTGGAAGCCATCATCATTACACTGAAGTAAAAGATATGCTAAAGCATGTAAGAAAAGACAAAAAAGAAGAAGCAAAAACAAACTAAAGATAAAGTAAGATGCAAAGTCCTAAACAAAGCTAAGCACACAGAAAAAAACATAAAACCCGGGATAGGCGGCTCCAATCAGTAGTAATATACATGCACAGTGGATCAACAAGTTCAACTATCGTTGCATAGATCCAGGTTTATTTCTTTCAAACTAAAGTCAGTTTATGGAAGTTAGATTCATTGGCTTTACTCAGGTGATAGTTTTGTTCTTTTTGGATTGGTTGCTCAGTGTAAAGCTCTAAAGGATAAGTCTTTAGTCTTCATTTCATTGTATATGGTTTTGTTAGTGTCCTTGAGGTATTGTAAGTTTTAGCTTATGTGGTTAGGCTTGGTCCTTTGGTTCTTCTGCTCTCCTTACTCAGAAAACATATGTTCAGTTTATCTCAGTGGAAAACTGTGCATGCATGTCTTCTATCTGCAGCATTTCATTGATGGTTTTTCATTAATGGCTCCATGCTACTGACCATTGAGTTCTACCTTATTGCTTAGATATTGATGCTTATGTCATGTACTTTAGATAGCTTAACTTATTTTGGAATGTTGAGTTTTTAAAGTTTTCTGTTTTTCACAATGTTCCCATTATTATCTAATCAGTCTTATCTTCAGTTCATTTGCACTTCTATATCCAGTTTTTCTCCCATGGTATTAGTAAATAGTGTGCTTAGATTAAATTCTTGATTTGGGATTGACCTTTTGAACATTTCATCTACTTTACAGGCTGCCAAATGCAAAGAATTCTGTGAGAGCTTGATGTTGTAAATAGGAGACCTATATGCTAGAAGTTTGACAGGATAGCTGCACTAATAGGATAATTAGAAGTATCTTGCTGAGAATGATGTCTAATATTTGATGCTTGGAAAATTGAATGTAATGGAAGAAATACAGTCTCAGTCAGATAACTATAGGTCATCATCATCATCAGCAAGCAGCCCAGCAAGCAGGGTGCCATCAAGTAACTTTTTTTACCTGCGTAAACCTGGTTCGCTTAGACAACCTATCTCATTTGAGGATTCACCAGAGTGGGAGGATACTACTGATATTGATGTTAGACTTGAGGAAGGAGGTGACTCTATTAATGTTGCAACACCGGCTTCTCCATCGCTTTCAAAGCTCAACAGCGGGTCCTTGCCGTCCCCACATCTATCAGATGGCGCAGTTATTACCAGAAAAATTGCCGGCGCTTTTGTTGTGTGGAAAGACTTGACTGTTACGATAAAGGGAAAAAGAAAATACTCTGATAAGGTCGTCAAGAGTTCAACAGGTTATGCATTACCTGGAACTATGACAGTAATTATGGGTCCTGCAAAGTCAGGAAAGTCTACATTATTACGAGCTATTGCAGGTTTTGTATTATGTTTCCTCTTTCCTTGCTTAATAAGCTTCCCATCATGTTCATTTTTTATATAGTTGACTGATTGAAGCTAAAAATGACTTCCTTCTTATGTCAGGAAGATTGAATCACTCGGCTAGAATTTATGGTGAGGTGTATGTGAATGGGGCCAGATCACACATGCCTTATGGGTCATATGTGAGTTCACTATCCCACATTGTTGAGTCTCTGATTTTTCCATTGCCTCTATATTAATCAACAGCCCACAATAGTCTAATTATTCATCATACATCATACTTTTGTGTGCTGTATATATTCCAAGGTCAGAATCTTATGTGAAAGTTGAATGTTCTGGCTTCAACGCTTCTTTGCAACATTTTAGTTTTGGCAATATTTTTTTTTTTAGTTTTCTGCTTGTTATGTTATTATGCATTTTCCATTTAATTTGATATAGAACATGGGAAAATTTATTCTTCTTTTTTATTGTTTGTTTTAATTTTGCTTTTAATTTCTGCAGGGCTATGTGGAGAGAGAAACTGTTCTGATTGGTTCCCTCACTGTGAGGGAGTTTCTGTACTATTCAGCTCTACTTCAACTTCCTGGTTTCTTTTGTCGGAAAAAAAGTGTGGTGGAGGATGCCATCCATGCAATGTCTTTGGGTGACTATGCAAACAAACTTATTGGGGGACATTGCTATATGAAGGGCCTCCCTAATGGGGAGAGAAGGCGTGTTAGCATTGCTAGGGAGCTTGTAATGAGACCACATGTCTTATTTATCGATGAGCCCCTTTATCATCTGGACAGGTGTTTATTTTGATTCTTCTGAACTATGCATCACTTTGATTTTCCGTCCCCTATATTTGATGTGGCACTTCTGAAGAATTCTAAATTGGTAGTTTATTGTTTACTCTTACAAAAATTCAAATTTTCATTGGTAGTTTGTACTAGTTGACATGCATTACACTCTAGGGACTACGAAATGATGTTCTACACTCTATTCTCAGGTCATTGCATCAACATTATTCATGCATGTGCCTTATGGCTTATTTCTTGAGTGGGAGCCCTTTGTATCAATAGAGGTTTCAGATGAGCAACATTATTCATAACTTATGGATTGTGGGGCTACCAACAATTTTCATATTTTCTATTGATATTGATGATATTGATTATTCTTGTCCTTTAATAAATTTCTTTCAGTGTTTCTGCGCTTTTGATGATGGTTACATTGAAGAAGCTTGCAAGCACTGGTTGCACTCTTGTCTTCACCATTTGTCAGAGTAGCACAGAAGTATTTGGTCTTTTTGACCGAATTTGTCTGCTTTCAAATGGAAACACACTTTTCTTTGGAGAAACATTAGCCTGCTTACAGGTAAACAACAGTACCATCTAGCTGATTTGATATTCCACTTGATTTTCGATTGAGAAACTATTGATAAATTACCAGTTACCAAATAAAATAAACGGAGGCAGCAATTGATTCTTAAGCTTGATAGGGTTGCTATTTACACTCTTTGCTTTTAAGTGAAATATTTACTGTGTATTCCTGACTGTTGTAACTCTGTTGATGAAGCACTTCTCTAATGCTGGATTTCCTTGCCCGATCATGCAAAGTCCTTCAGATCACTTTCTACGCGCGATTAATACTGATTTTGACAGAATAATTGCAATGTGTAAAAACTGGCAGGTACCTATTTCCAGTGCATAATTTTCTTGAAATGTTAGTTTGACTGCTGTTGCATGAGGTTGAGGATATAATTTTTTTTTTCAGTAAACATGTATAGATATCCAGCCTATAATTGAAGCGATATTGCAACTAGGGGAACCATGGCTGTATGATTAATGTGGTCAACGCAATATAATTATCTTATTGGCCAACCAGATTCAATGTTTATTTGATAGTATATTGACATTGTCCATTGTCACCATAGCAGGATGAATTTTCGGCAGTGAACATGGACACTGCTGTCGCTATTCGAACACTTGAAGCGACTTATAAAACATCTGCGGACGCTGCTGCTGCTGAAACTATGATTCTTAAACTCACTGAGAAAGTAATGTTGCTATTATTTGTTGAATATTGATTAAATTATTTTCTCTATCCGAGTCTCTTATCCTAAAAAATCTCATGCTATTCTAATTTCTGATGACAAGATATTTACATTAACTACTACAGATTTTTCACTTTACACATTTTTTTTAAGAAATATACTTATTTCCCAGGAAGGTCCAGGTCTCAAAAGCAAGGGGAAAGCTAGCATTGGTACTAGGATAGCTGTCCTGACGTGGAGATCTTTATTAATTATGTCAAGGGAGTGGAAATATTATTGGCTTCGCCTCATTCTTTATATGCTTCTCACACTTTGTATTGGCACTGTATTTTCTGGTTTGGGACATTCTCTGTCGTCAGTTGTGGTGAGTCTCAGCATTGTGATTGCATTTTATTTTTCAACTTTTGCCTTTTTTGATGCTTTGGACATGTTAAGATTCACATCTTTTGCATTGCAGACAAGAGTTGCAGCAATATTTGTTTTTGTATCATTCTGCTCCCTTTTAAGTGTTGCTGGGTTGCCTGCACTGAAAAGAGAAATTAAGGTAATATTATCGCTACTTGTACAAATATTCCTTTGCAACAATTTGTAAGTTTAAAGCTTACGGTTGTGTTTAAAGCTTCCGCTGATTGCATGAAATACTTAGCTTTTGGGAATTGATTCTGACTGTATATGCAAGCTTAATGCCCAAACTCTCTTTTCATGATCGCTTGATTGAGAATTGCAAGTTTCATGGAATGCTTTATGACTCAGATATGGTCATGTAACTGATATAATTCTTCAACAGATTAATTAATCTGAACATAAATGCATTCGAAACCCGTGATGTCAACAAAATATTGTTATCTCATTAGCTCATGAAAAATGTAGAGACTGTGATTATGAAAATTTCTGTGAAGACAGACTGCATCGAATTATGTCATGCCTTGTTCGGAGTATATATAGTTTCTTGCTTCATACGCACCATCATCCGTGACTTTACCCAGGCTTGTTTTTTTTTATTCAATGGCACCATTTTACTCTCAAAACCTCTTAATGAGAATAAACTAATTACTGTTTTGCAGATATATGCATGTGAAGAATCCAATCAGCATTCCAGTGCATTAGTCTTTCTACTTGGGCAGCTCTTCTCCAGCATTCCATTCCTGTTCCTCATATCGATTTCATCCAGTCTAGTCTTCTATTTCATGATAGGGCTACGAGATGAGTTCAGCTTGTTAATGTACTTTGTGCTGAACATTTTCATGACTTTGTTGGTGAGTGAAGGACTTATGCTAGTCGTCTGTACTTTATGGAAAGAAGTTTTTTGGAGTGTATTGACACTGTTGTGTATCCATGTAAGTTGCTTGTTAAATACTGACAGAGAATAAATGATGCTCAATTAGTTTAATATCTTATTGTATGAGTTATGTGCTTAGGCACTGTAAAGTACAAAGTACCTAAACTGACCTTCAATGAAAATCTATGCTGATTCAGGTGATCATGATCCTTTCTGCTGGGTATTTTAGAATTCGTGACGCTATGCCTGGACCGTTTTGGACCTATCCAATGTCTTACATAGCCTTCCATACATACTCAATCCAGGCAATTAGATGATGTCTTATATTTGTATCTCCTGCATGTTGTTGGATAAGTTTTTGTTGAACAGGCTGGCTTATTTACACGTGACGATATTTCTTTATGGATGAGGCTGTGCTTGAAACTTCTATTGTATCTATGTTTGTAGGGGCTATTGGAGAATGAGTATCTAGGCACATCTTTTGCTGTTGGGCAGGTGAGGACAATATCTGGCTTTCAAGCACTTCAAAGTGCTTACAATATATCACCTGACAGTAATTCCAAGTGGAAGAATTTGCTGGTTTTGTTTATTATGGCAGTTGTTTATCGAATTTTCATGTTTTTGATATTATGCTTTTGTATGGGTAGAAAAATGTCCATGTTCAAAAGCTTTCGTTGTAATCAAGATACCACGGATACAAGATGATTGTTTTCCATGTGAACGGATCCTTTCTTTTTGTGAACTTATCCTGAAAATTGAGGTGCCAATATGAAATTTCTTGTTCAGTACAACAAATACTCATTTATTCAGAAATTTCTTGTTCAGTGCACCATCGATGAATGTCACCTTTCTTGGAACATCATTACTTTTAAGAGACATTAACAGGGATTTTTTCCCTTAGACTATGTTCTTAATGATATCAACTATTAAATTCATGATGGGGAGGCTGCATGTTCAATTTTATTTGTAACCTTAAGCCGTTCGTGTTTGTCACTTTAATTCAAAAAAAAAAAGTCGGGTTTAAATATCATTTCCATCAAATAAGTTTTGGGACAAAACTCCTTTAAAATGGAGAAAATTGTAAGTCATAGATCTTACTATAGTTATAGACAATGTTTGACCAAATGAGACGCAAAGTCGTTGAAGATCATTACCAAAGCTTGCACATATTTGCAAATTCGTGCACACGGCTAAATAAAAAAAACATTTAACCCCTTGAATTTCCTATCTTATTGGTATGATAACAAATAAGGTTCAATATAACTTGAAATGTAATCAATGACCATTAAGCAGGTCCTTGGGCTTGGATGCAGAAACTTTAGTCTTTATATCCCTTACAAAACATTCCAAATTTTTCATAGAACTTCCACTTGTCCCTAAGGCATTTTGCAATGTCTTCTTCATCTCTTTAACAGCACTCTTGAACTCTGCCCCAGATTTTTCATCCATCAAATGACTAACATTTTCTGCCACCTCCTCCTTACTGATCAACCCACATGGACCACCCAAGTTTATACCAATCTTCCAATCATCAACCACCAACTTCCTATTGGTGAATTGATCAGTGAGTAATGGGAAACATAATAAAGGAACCTCACTCCATATGCTTTCCAATATTGAATTCCATCCACAATGACTCAAAAAACCTCCTATAGCTGAGTGAGTCAACACATCAATTTGACTACACCAAGGTATGATCATGCCACGGCCACCAACCAACTCTTCAAATCCAACAGGTAAAGGATGTTGATCTTCAGTGCTCACAACATCAGGTCTAAGAACCCAAAGAAAATTCACATTGGTTAGCAAAAGGCCACTTGCAATCTCTAAGATGTCACGTTTGGCAACATGGACAGTGCTACCAAAAGAAATGTACAACACTGAGGCATGAGGCTTAGAATTGAGCCATTGTGTGCAGTCAGATTCAGACCAAAGGCTGGTGGGAACAGTGCTCTTAGTGAAGCCATCTGGGAAGATGGGACCAATGGCAAAGAATGGAACATGGTCTTGCAATGCAGAGATGGTATCAGGTTCAATTTCTTGAATTGAATTGCAAAGCACAAAATCTGCATCTTTAACCTCATTGAAGGCTTTGAATATTATTTGGTGGCACACTGTGGATATATCCTTTTCTTGAAGATATGACATCATGTCCTTAGGATGGATGGCTTTCACTCCCGGTATGTAATCTACAGCATCTTTACGATTATCTGATATCCAACATCATGCATATATGTGAAGTTAGTTATAAACAAAACTATAAAGTTATCCATAACACACCAAATCAACGTTCAGTATGTTAATTGTAAAACAATCTGCTACCTAGCCAACACATCAGTTTTAACTAATTGTTGCATATAAAGTAGTGATGGTTATGCCAATTAATTATGTATAAGTTTGATTGATCTTACCAATTTTGACCTTATATAATAAAAGTGAACATTAATATGGTATTTTATTGTTCCCTCTCTACATTTATCAACATTCTCTCTTCTCTTATCTATTTTGGACACGTTTATTAGGGGGAAAATTGCAACAACAAAAAGACTCCGCATGAATTGTTCCCAAACAGAATTTATAATAATGAATAAATTTTTTCACAAAGTATACTTATAAATAGGAAAAAGTGGTAGATTACAAGAGAAAGAGAAATCAAATATTATAAGAGCTTAATAACTAAATTACGCGCTTTAAAAATCTAATTAAAAACAACAAATATGTAACAAATGAACATTTTCCCCAACCATGTCCTTATTAAGGAGAGGCCAAGAGATAGGAATAGAATAATGCTATTAGAGTAAGCGTGAAAGAAATCTAATGTTGGAAAATAAAACAGAGAAAGAGAGAGGATATAATTATAATTAAGGGCAAAAAAGATAAAAATATTCAAAATGTCTTAGTGAGAACTTATGAAAAGGATAATAATGAGGATCATAGCTAGTACCTTGACAAGCAAAGTGGCCATTTCTTTTGAGAAGGTTCATATGGTAGTAAAGAGAGAAAACCAAAGCAGGTTCAGTCCAAAAGGAAACATAAACAAGGCCAAACTTCCTGGCAATCTTGGATGGCCATACAAAGAAAGTGTCGCCAATCAAGCATGTAACTGGTGGCACAGACTGTTTCACAATGTTGGCTACAAGATCTTCCACATGAGCTGAAAACACGTGCAACAAGGACTGCATAAACTGCTCATGGCGTAGAGAACGATCAAAATCAATAGGAAGTCCATCAGAAACAGTGGTGTAACGTATGTCAAGGCCAGAATCTCGTATGGCAGCAAAGAGATCATCATTGTGGTAAGAAGTGTTTGATGCTTTTGAGGTAAGATGGTGGATTGACTGAGTGTTGACAAATGTGATGACAAATCCACATGATGCAAGCTTGATTGCTAGATGAACAGTTGGGATTACATGACCAAGAGTTGGATAAGCTATGAGAATGGCATGAGGTGGGTTTTGTGAGTTTGAATGTGCCATACTCTGCAACTATGTCAATTACAAGGCAATGTGAGAGGTCTGATCTCTTTCATTTCATTTATAACACGGCCAATCAATTTTTTTTAAGCTTGGTCAGTCAACTTGAGTTGTATTTAATTGTATAGTACTATAGTAGGAGTGGTTGGTGACTGCAAGTAGCAAAACAAGCATGATGGATTCCATGTGGATCTGACATGCACAAAATTATGGAGGAAAAATCAGAATCAAGTCCCTGGTAAGGAATTAACAACAAATAGGTCTCAAACAATCATCAAATTACATTGAAGTTCCAAGCAACTTGGGTAATATTAAATGAAGGGCGAAGGCCCAAAAATGATACACAACTATTGGCTAAGGAACAGAAATAGTACATAACTATTTCGAGGTACAAAAATTATACCAACTTTTTCATGTGATCAAAAATGATATTTTCACTAATATGGCAATAATATTAGACATGAATTGTCCAAAATGCTCTTATAATTAAATAAACTTTTACCGGCCAACGATTAATTTAGGGCGAAGGCCCAAAAATGATACATAACTATTGGTCAATGAACAAAAATGATACATAACTATTGCAAGGTACACCAATAGTACCAACTTTTAACATGAGATCAAAAATGATATTTTCACTAATATGACAATAAGATTACACATGAAAAGTCCAAAATGCGCTTATAAATTCAATAAATTTTCTTCCTCACTCACTCCTGCCTTAGCTTCTTTCTTCTACCAACAATTCCTTCAATAAATAACTTGTCCACCACCGGCGGCTTCAACTCTCAGCAACTCGTTAGGGCGATCAGGCTGCAAAAACATGAAAACAGAGTTGCTGAGAGTTGAAGGCGCCGGTGGACGAGTTATTTATTGAAAGAAGTGTTGGTAGAAGAAAGAAGTTAAGGGAGGAGAGAGTGAGGAAGAAAATTTATTTAATTTATAAGCGCATTTCGGACTTTTCATGTATAATCTTATTGTCATATTAGTGAAAATATCATTTTTGATCTCATGTTAAAAGTTGGTACCATTGGTGTACCTTGCAATAGTTATGTATCATTTTTGTTCCTTGGTCAATAGTTATGTATCATTTTTGGGTCTTCGCCCTAAATTAATCGCCGGTCAGTAAAAGTTAATTTAATTATAAGGGCATTTTGGACATTTCATGTCTAATATTATTGTCATATTAGTGAAAATATCATTTTTGATCACATGGAAAAGTTGGTAATCATTTTTGTACCTCGAAATATTTATGTACTATTTCTGTTCTTTGGCCAATAGTTGTGTATCATTTTTGGGCCTTCGCCCTTAAATGAACTGTATCCTTTTGAGCTGACAATGTAGCTCATAAAATATTTAGTTATCATTGACAACTCAAGGGGATGATATTGACAACTCAATGACTAGTTATTTATCATCACCCAAGTTCTTTGGGACTTTAATGTAATTCGGTGATTGTCTGGGACCTAATTGTGATTAATTTCCTTACTAGAGCCATAGTTGTAATTTCCCCGATTATTAAAACTTTTTTCCTGTTGCACATGGGATGCATCTGGAATATGCATAAAAAATATGCTGCAAATATATGTGTGTGTACCGTTATCAAATTATTCAATGATTTATTTGCTTAAAACATCAACTCTAGATTCTTGGTATATAATTCTGCGGATACTTCATGAACACGTGACGACATTCTCACTCTTGCATGTGATAATATGTGTTGTGGTTGTGGGGGCGCAGTCATGGTCACTTTTTTAGATTCAATTTTGTTCTAATTCTAATTACTAATTATAAGATTTTTATCCACTTTATATCTTTTATAGTCATTACCTTTCTATATATACTCCATCTACAAATAAACCATATCCAATAGGCCCAATCCTTCATTGCGCACTACTCATGAGCACTCGGATTTAACAAAGGCAGGGCTAGCTGGCTAGCTCTACCCATTACCCTTTAATTTGGAATTACGTGCCTTGTTGCATGATTCCACCTAAATAATGACAGGCTAATTAATAATTTCTCACTAGTCCCTTCAAGCCTAAATATAAGATCTAGTTGAATTTTTTGAAAATTTTTAAAAAGTAAAATATTATAAATTAATTTACCTAATTTTTTCCCTTAGACTAGTTTATATTACCTATAAATTAATGAATAATTTAAAAATATATCAAATATTTCATAATTTAATAACCTAGTTTACTACCTTCATCTCTAAAAAAAAGTCAACTAGATCTTATATTTAACATTGGAGGGAGTATCAGCTCTAAAGGCTAACCTTACAAGTTAATATAGATTAAATAAACATTAGATACATAAGATGCTCATGGGCCAAAGTCTCTTCCTATTAGACCAATACGTTGTCGGTTGATATTTGTATTTTGTAGGAGGATACAATTATGAAGGATGACTCGTACGTGGAGACATAAGCCAGGGTTTGGAATCATATTCACTGACGGGCCACCATTTTGAATGCACACGAGAAAACGAGGTCCATGTGTCTTGTTCTGTTCATTCTCTTGCGTGTACGTATATTTACCCGTTCACAGCTCCCCAAAGGCCCAAACACGTATTAGAGATATGACCGATTTACCATCAACTACTAAGTATAATAAGTCAATCCTAAAACATGTGCTCTTTGGCCTGACCTATTTAAGACCTAACCTATTTATTAAATAGGTCACGTTCTACTTATAAGTCTTATTATGTAAATAGTTTAAACCTATTTTATGAAAGTCTCGCATCCAAACCTTCAAGTCTGATCAGTTTAATATTAAAAATATTGTATAAAAAATTTTATCAAATATATATGGATATTATAATGTTTGATAAGTTTTTTAACCCTATAAAACGCTTTTGAGTGTAAATATCTCGACTTTGAGGCCTATTAAAAGTTCACATTTTAAAGCAAACTCTTGAAATGTGAAACCTTTTTAAAGACCTACATCATAAGTAGACGTTTAAGAAGACATTTAATCCTTGATAGGCCTTTTAAAGGCTCAGAGCTAAGGCTGAAAAAGGTGTGCATTTAGGCTCAAGAAAGGCCTAATTTTCATTTCCTCATTTCACGCAGAGCCTATTTAGCAAAAGTTTGGTCTAACTTAGCTCATTCTCACTCCTACAACCAACTCTTCTAGACTTGTACTTGGTGTTTCCCAGTAAATAAAAAAAGCGGTCAACTCAATTTTTTTCCCCCACTTGGTGGGAGTGCTGGGAAGAGAATATACTAGATAATTTTGTCCATGTTTTATGCAGAAAGACTAACTTAATTAAATCCACAATCTTAGACCTTCAACAAGCGAGCTATAGTCTAAGAGTAGGGAATCTAACTTATGATTCATTGGGACTTGTCTCTGTTGACTTTGGATCATAACAAGCAAGCCGCATGTAGGTTTTCTAATATATTAACCATCTCATCTCTTTACAATTCATAATTCATAATTTAAATACCAAGATAAAGGCGTGTTTCCAGTGTTTGCTAATGATTTCCTTATTAAAAAGGGTTGATAATGTTTGTTAATATTTCCCTCATGTTTTTTATAAGAGTCCAAAATTTAAATTGATTTTGTCCAATATATATATATATATATATATATATATATATATATATATATAATATAGATCATATACATTATTCTCTAATGATCTTTGCAACGTTTAATTGCTTTGCTAGATGAGACCGTGGCACAATGGTTTCCCCAACATTTATGATACAGTACAAAACAACCAGCTATTCTACCTTTAATTTAACCACCTTTTTCCCACATTTGATTCATAACCCAGTACAAAGACGAGGATTATAAATCATTGTGACCTAGTACAAAACAACATTTGCACACATTTTACCACCTCGTCTTTTAACCATTCATTATTTGAATATCAAGATAAAACCGTGTGTTCTAGTTCTTGTATTTTCATTAACCTCAAATATAATAGTATATGATAAGCATTAAGTAATGTAAACTAGCTAGCAAACTTGATTCAATGGAAGAAAGTTTAATTTATATGTTGCATCGAACACCCTTTTCTTAAATATAGGAGCTATAATTTGTAGGGATTAATTTTGTACTAAATAATGTCATGTAGTACTTTTCTCCTATTCTTATTATAATGACTCGAATTTGGATACGTTGGGAAATAATATTGAAACTCATCTTTCTAAAAGTATTGCTGTTGTAACTTATTGTTTGTTCAAATTTTCCGTACCTCAATATTTATGAATTATTCCTACTTCTCTCAGCTCTTTATATCCATTCCCAACAAAAAAAATTAAAGTTGAAAAGCAATCACAGAGAACTTATATAATAACAAATACATAATACATACTAGTTAAGTTTCTATGATAGACTTGCATAACAATGAATACGTAGTACGTAGTACAGACAACTCATATTTTTATGATAGATCCTTAATTTGGTAATGATTGGCGCCATTATTGGACAATATTTTGCAACTAAATTATTACTTGAAGACTTTGGCCTTCACATCCTTGATGAAGCATTCAAGATTTCTCTCAGAAGACCCATCGTTGGTCAACGCATCTCCCAATGAGTTCTTCACATCTTTAATAGCTCTCCTGAATTCTCCTCCCAAATTTTCATCCATCAAACGGCCCACATTCTCCAAGACCTCCTCCTTCCTGATCATCCCAAGTTGACCACCCAAGTCAATCCCCACCCTCCAATCATCAACCACTAACTTCCTATTGGTGAATTGATCCGTCAACAATGGGAAGCACAACATAGGAACCTCACTCCATACACTTTCCAATATTGAGTTCCACCCACAATGAGTCAAAAACCCTCCAATAGCAGGGTGAGTCAACACCTCAATTTGACTACACCACGGTATGACCATCCCACGGCCACGAACCGCCTCTTCAAATCCAACGGGTAGAGGATGTTGATCTTCAGAGCCCACAACATCACGTCGAAGAACCCAAAGAAAATTCACATTGGTAAGCAAAATCCCATTTGCAATTTCTAATAGGTCACTTTTGCTTATATGGGCAAAGCTACCAAAAGATATATATAGTACGGAACCATGTGGCTTGGAAGTGAGCCAATGGGTGCAGTCAGACTCGGACCATAGGCTAGTGGGCACGATGCTTTTAGTGAACCCAAATGGAAAGATTGGCCCAATGGCATAGAAGTTGGTTTGAGCTTGCAAGGCAGAGATGGTGTGGGACTCAAGCTCTTGAACCGTATTGCATAGAACAAAATCGGCATCCTTAAGGTCATTAAAGGCTTTGTATATCATTTGGTGGTACACGGTGGATGTGTCAGTTTCTTGAAGATAAGATGGCAAGTCCTTGGGATGGATCGATTTCACGCCCGGTATGTAGTCAATCAGGTCTTTACGGTTATCTGATTCAATAAAGAATAGATTAAATATCGTGAAAAATTTATACCATCTTTACGATTTCACTCATGGTATGTAGACAATTCAGTCACTTTTCTCAAGGTTAATCCAAAATTAAGTCTCATTACACAATTTAACCTTTTTCAAACTGAATTAAAAATAAGTGACTTTTTCATAAACCCAAACAAACACAAAGTTATATTAGGCCAGGTGCTTATTGATCAGATTTACTCATTAGTTATATGTAGCTAGTTTGAATTATACCTTAATTTATTAGTAAATCAATAATTAAAAATTAATATATATTGTTTCTCCATGCATTTATGAAAACTAGTTGATCTTTTAAGAGAATCTAAGAAGATAAATAGTGAACTTAAAAATTGTTTTTAAAATTTTCTTTAAATTAGTTCATTTAATTTTTAAACTAACATATGATTTGTAATACAAATTAAAATACGTTATGATTAAGTAGTTCATTTTAATTCATTAATTTCTAAAAAAATTAAATAACTTTAATATTTAAGAATGGAGGATATATATATATATATATATATATATATATATATATATATATAAAGTAATTATATATGTCCATATGTATATAGTCGAGTCAATCATTGCGTGGAAATGATAAAGGATGTTACATTTCGAATTTCAATATCTTAGATATAGACATTTCGAAATTTTTAGTGTGTGTGTATTCAACTTGGATAATATCTATATTATTTCATTATTGTCGCAGATTTGCTTTGCTGAATAAATTAGTACTCCCTTCGGTCCTAAATATAAGACCTAATTGACTTTTTCTGAAAAATCCTTAAAAAGCAAAATAAGTTAATTATAAATTGATTTACCTAATTAATTTTTTCGCTTAAACTAGTTTATTTTACCTATAAACTAATGGATAATCTAAAAATATATCAAATATGTCATCATTTTATAACCTATTTCTCAACCTTAATCTCTCCACAAAAAAAGCCACTTATGTCCTATATTTAGGACCGGAGGTAGTATTATTTAACACACATACCATGATTGGCTCGCGGTGTGGGTATGCATGGTACTATTCTTTACCATATAGATTTGCCATGCTGAATAAATTGTTATTTAACACATATACCATGCTTGTCTAGGGGTGTGGGTAGAATAATGGTCCCTAAATATAAGATTTATTTGAGGAGATAAATTTGGTTCTGAATATAAGACCTATTTCTAATTTTTACTAAGGTTTCCTCAAATTATCCTTATGAATGCTCCTCAATCATAGACAGAGAAGAGATGGAGGGTGGGGTAAGATGGTTAGGCTATATGAGTAATATCATGATATTTCAACTAACTCAACAAACATCCTTAATCTAATCAAATTATTTAAATTGATCTTATATTTAGAACCGGAGGGAGTATTATTCACCATATAGTCATGCCAGTTTTGATTTCTGAAATGAATTGAATATGATGGAGAATACATTTATGTCTTTGTTTTAAGTGATCATATACATAAACTATTTAGCACACCAATATTAGCTGGCTCGACATGGGCATACTGTGCATGGTTTAATTTTTTGTTTTTTTTTTGTTTTTGATAAAAACTGTGCATGGTTTTACTCACCACATCCAGTCATGCCAGCTTTTGAGTTTTGAAATGAGTATGATAGAAAGGACGTAGCTATGTATCAAGTGATTTCCCTACTAAACACAAAGTTTAGTCAGGAATACAAATCAAATATCAGGTCCTCAACCTTCAGATATGATTAATATGTATTTTTTTATATGAATATATATAATTTATATGGTTGAGATTTGCTGTTTTAAAAAGTTTATTTTTTTTAAAAAAATAATATGTGTATGATCTATAATAAAGATCATTTATTCAAGATCATTTTAAAAAAAGTTGATCATTGTTTACTCAAAAAACACCACTTAAAAATAATTAAATTTGAATGGTTCAAATCAGAACTGAATGATATAACTCTTCCAATATACTCCCTCCGGTCCTAAATATAGGATCTAGATAGAGTCTTCATTTTGGTCCTAAATATAAGACCTAATTACATTTTTGGTCAACTTTTTCCTAAATTACCCTTTTTTTTCTTCAACTCCTTAATAATGTATGTTACATTAATACGAAAAAGGAAATCAACCTCATTGGTTGATGGCTTCATGCGAAACCACATGCATCCGGGTTCGAAACCCCTTGCGGCCATAATTACCACTAGTGCTCAGTTTTTCTTTTTATATTAGAGTAACCCAGAAACAAACTGTTATGAAGGTGTTGCTGGAGTGGTCGAAGGTTTATACTAGAATGCACATGACGCGTGTTCGAACTACCCCCGGGCCAATTTGCATCCTTAGTCTTTCATTTTAATTGATAAATTAAAAAAAACACGCAGACCCTGAATGGAATCGAACATGCAACACCTAACACATGCGAAAATCTAAGCATGCACCCACAACCACTCCGACAGACGTTACTAATGATATTGCCTTACTCTGATAATTAATGAGGGGTATAATTGAAAAGACATCTAAAATTAAAGCTTCCTTAATCCCCCAAAAAAAAAGTCATTTAGGTCCTATATTTAGGACCGGAGAGAGTACTAAACATTTGTGTTGATTTGGAAAACTTATGGTTATCTTAGAGGCATACCTTGGCAAGCAAAATGGCCATTCTTCTTCAGCAAATCCAGGTGGTAATAAAGAGAAAAAACAAGAGCAGGCTCAGTCCAGAAGGAAACACATGTCAACCCAAATTTCTTGGCGATGACAGATGGCCACACGAAGAAAGTATCAGCAACCAAACATGTAACCGGTGGGACAGACCGCCTCACAAGCTTAGCCACGACCTCTTCCACATGAACTGGAAACACATGGACCAAAGATTCAGTCAACTGGTCAACGTTAATGGACCGGTCATATTCCACGGGAAGACCATCAGAGATGGTGGTATATCGTATGTCAAGCCCTTTTTGTCTAACGGATGTGAAGATGTCATCATCATGAGATGATGAGGAGTTGGCTTTGGAGGTATGGTGGTGGATGGAATGTGTGTTGATGAAGGTGATGGTAAATCCTCGAGAAGCAAGGTTGATGGCTAGATGGACGGCGGGAATTACATGACCTTGAAGTGGGTAGGGGATGACTAAGGCATGAGGACGAGTTTCTACGGTAGTCATCTTATGTTCAAGCAAGAATATCAAAAAATAGAGGGGTATGTTGGGTGGGGGTGTATGCGTTTATGTGTTACGTGCTTCAGGCTTAGAGCGAGGTTCTTGATATAGCTGCAAGTGAGGTCTCATGTACAAGTACAATGTAAATTAAATTGTGTATCTATTAAAATAGTTATATAATCTAAATTAAATATATAACGTATAAGTGAGATCCAATGGCTTAGATATGACTAACTCTACTCATCTTTCTTTATGTAAAAAAACTGGATTTGATGGATTCTAGCACTAGGTCATGTAGGTTTCTATTTATTTGGTTAAAAATATGTCATTTCATTTAGAATGCCATAATAATGGTAACTTAAAAATTATTTCCTTCGATCCACGCTTTTAAAAAGGTAATATGAGAATCTTTTTGTCCACCGCATAGGAGATAGCATGCAAAAATCATGATAATATACATTTAATTCCAATTTTTGTAGGTGATTAAATGTAAAGAGGGGAGAGTGTAGATTAAATGATACTCCCTCCATTCCTAAATACAAGATCACTTTCACGTTTTAATTTGTTCCTAAATATAATCAACTTTCTAATTTTTTTCTAAATAAACCCTGATAATCTTTATCTGTAATAAACAAGTAAGAGTGAGAGAGTGAAAATAAAGGTATATGATTAGAGTAGATTAATAATATCATGTGTTAATAACTAACTCAACTAGCATTCTTAATCTAATCAAATTAGAGAAAGTGATCTTATATTTAAGAGCAGATCGAGGGAGTATTGAAATGAAATTGGAAAATCATATAAATGTTTCACACAATAAATAAATGATTTCACCATATATTTTTATCTATGTAAAATAATTGATCTAGCTGCCATGCATGTATGAAAAAAGGGTTGATTGGCTCTTGTAGACTTATAGTATATATGGGCTGAAGGGAATCTTGATAGAGAATTTTTCAGCGGGCCGGGGTGGATTCATATATTCTATCCATCAATTACATTTGTATGCAAATCTTTTTGGATTTCAATATCTTTGGGTTGACCATATTTTGCTAGGCTGGCTTTAGAAAAATTCAGATAGTTGATCATATGGGCACCCGCTGAGTGAGACAACTAACCATGCTTAATGTACTTTAGTTTATACTCAAGTAGAGATTGAATCTCCCTTATCCCATTTAAAGTTGAATGATTTTCATTACACTCAAAAGAATCTCGTATATCCGTATGAATCTTTCACATTCCTAAAAACTTAGAGCACGCAGTTTTAACAAATTCATTATCATAAAAGATACAAATATGTGAATACAATATATATTTGTTTTTGGACAAATGTGAATACAATATATAAAACAGATATAAACCCCAAATAATTTTGTGCGGACGTAACAATGTATCTGGTATATATTTGAGAAAAATCTTTCCTTTTTGGGAATCTTTCCTTTTTGGGTATCGCCATTCTTATATGTCAGATAGTGACCGTGTTCTTGGCTTTCAGTTGCGTTTACAACCATTATATCTTGTCTGGTCACTATCTTTCTGCTGAGTGACTTCGCTCTATGGTAACGTATTGTTCCCTCCATTCTCATCTCATATATGTAAAAAATTACAAGATTAAATGGGCTTCTCTTAAAAAATAAGTGTATGTTTGACAGAAACAAAAAATGCACCCTTACATTAGTAATTAAGTTTGCAATAAAATCATCCAAACATCACAAAAAGGAAAGTCACCTTTTAAGATGAAAACTTAGGTTTTAATTTGGGGAGCTAAAAAAGCTAAAAATTTTGCCTTTGAATAAAGTACGAAGGAGAATTATGTCATTATTGCACACGCTATAACAACAATCCAAAAACTCTATTATCCTCTCTGTTCATCCCAACATAATAACCTTATACCATTTTTTAAGTAATTTTATATAAGAAAAACCCTTCTCATGACAATCATTCAATCACTCTCATATTATTAAAAAATATTTTCTCCACAATCTATTATTCTCATAAGTAAATTCTCTAAAAACAAGCACTTTTATAACTTTCTTTATTGCATACTTTTACAGTTTTTTTTACAAGTTATTCTTCAAAAGTCAATTCAAACAAACTCCGAAGGATGCAAATAAACTATTTTGATGCTTGAATAATATATATTTATCTATTATAAAAGATATATTATCTTTAAACTAATTAATTTATTTTATTGACAAACTAATTCACGTATTACATATATAACATGTGTTAATATTTATTGATATATATATTACTTTCTTAAACTCTAAACAAGAGTCAGCTTGAATAATTAATTGAGACCTATGGGTGTAAATGCTCATCTTTCAATCAACCAATTTAAGAAAGTGTATTTACAATATAATTAGCGGCGGCTGTCTTTATCTATTGCTGACTGGCCGGGCTACATACTGAAAATGCAGTGCCATCAACATGGCTGATGGACATATAGAAAAAGGCGGTTTGTTTTCATTTCGTATCTCACATTTTGTTTTTTGTTTGTACAGTCTTTCACATGGAAAATTGTTGGATTTGATAATTCATTCTTTGTCCCTCTTAGCTTGGCGTGGCCACCTAAAGCTAAGGGCGTTGTGAGAAAGTGTCCCAAAGAATTAGAAATGGAAAGTGATATAGTGTAATTGATTCATCTAAAAAAAGTGTCACAACAGACAACTTTTTACAAAGTAGAACTCATACCACTTTCCATTTCTAATTCTTTGGGACACTTAGCTTTCCCACAACCAAAGGAGCCCTAAAAATTGAATCCATTCAAACATAAGGTCAGTTTTATTTCGGAAGATGCTTTTATATATTCTTTCGGAAAATTCCGAGAAGCATGCATGTAATTACTAACAGAAAATATTTATATTACCGCGCCTAGTATCTCATATAAGGTTGTGACTAGATTTTATTGGTTTGGATGTTTTTATGAATGGATTATCTCCTAGTTCACTTGATAGTAGTAGGGCGATCTAGTACATTATAATTCACTTGATAGTACTAGGGTGATCTAGTACATTATAATATATCATGATATGTAGGTTTTGTTGTTCATGTTTTATATCTCTGGCCGAATGGTCATGGACTTATGAAGTGTTGCTTTTGTTATATGTACTTTAATTCGATAGGGTGTTGATTTTGGCAATGTAAATACAAATGTTCCTTTCCTTTTTTTGTTATATAGAGCTTCAGTATCTGACATTGCAATACTGGGCCACATCTGCCAGCAGCTTGAGTGTGCTACTGATATTCCTCAGCTTAAGTCTGTGGCTTTCACAATCTTCACGGTGTAATTGGGCTTTGAAGTTCAGCTAATGCTTCAGCATGTTACAAGCTATAGTAATTTGTTTTGATAATTTGAAGTCCATGCTGGACCTTTTGGTTCAGTTAATTTGTTGAAAAGCAGAAGTTCACATTTGCACATTACTTGGACCTCAAGTCCTGTTAAATAGATACGCATTCTTATGTTATTATTTTAGTCCAGATAAGATATATCCATTCCTTTGTCCAAAAAAAACAAAAGATATATCCATTCCACTAAACTCTCACCTACTCTTCCGTACAGACTTGTATCCAGCGCTATAACTGTTGTGGCTTGTTTGTCATGGATTCGCAGCAGTGAAGTTTTTTTTTTGACCAATGCAGCAGTGAAGTTAATTCAGCATTTTCTAAGAACTTTTCCATCTTGTGCTTCCGTTGGTATGCTTAAACATTTCAAAAATTGATTTTCTACAAAATAGAATTGAATATGATTGAATCAAAAATGATTTTCCAGATATCATATTTGATGAATAATAATCATTCAATTATGATTATATAATATTGAAATTATTTTATTCTAATAGATAATGAGTGGAAACAAATCATCATTGTCTAATGTCTATATAATCATTTTTATGATTTTGTTATTATTTATTGTATATATGAAATAATTTTTTCGTGGGATTATTGAATCTATAAATATGTAAATCATTTTGTATATCATCAAAATCTAACGACGGGGTAAGTTGCATATAAATAATCTAATTAATCATATTACATAATTAGTTGTGTCAAAATGCCAACAAAAAAATCAAAGAACACCTAGTTCTATTTTTTTAGCTGAATCACATGGTTCAGGAACAACTTGTTCTATGCGGTTTGTGCGTGTCTTCTTAATGAACCTTACAGCAAGGTACATACCTAGGAGCCGACCCAAACCCATGATAATATACATAGCAAAATGGTGATATATAATGGCCAATCCCATGAGGGATAACAGGAGTACACAGGGCAGCAAGGCGATAATGTTGATAAAAAGTAGGAAAAAGTCGTGGAAAGATCTGTAGAAGTTTTCATGCATGGACGTGTAGAAAAGCATGTACCACGGGGCATCCACCACAATAGAAACAACAAATAGACTGAGAATTAATAAGGGATTTGAAGCAATCAAATCGATAGCCACTCTGATTTTTGATAAGTGACCCGGCCATCATCACCTCACCTCACCTTCACTCCTTCAATATTTTTGAGTTGTTGGAGTGAAGCCTCCCTCTTCCTTATTTATAGTGTTCTTTCTTTTTTCTTTGATGTTACTTTTCCTGAATTTATGGGATCGCGTTTTGATCACGTTTTCTCTTCTTCCTCCTCAAAACTAGTTAATAATTGATATGGTTTGATCACTAAACAAATGGTTAATGGTCAAATATACTCATGTATTTTACCAAAAATGTCAAAAATATAGATGTGTCTTTTTACCTTTAACCAACCAAACAAATCATAAACAATTTAAACAGTAGTAGAAAAAAAAATATACAGGTTGAAGGTGGTGGTAATTTGCATTTTATTAATTTTTCTTGTACAATGTCAATTTTTTTTGGAAACATTTTATTTTGATTTTACACAAACAATGAGGGAATGTGTGTATTTAATGCTAATTGATTTGATTATAATCAAATCAATTAACTAATCAACATTAATATGTGATTGATGCTGATCGATTTGATTATGATCAAATCCGTTGATAATTAAGCATTACTATGTAATTGATGCTGATTGATTTGATTTACAATCAAATCAATTATTATTATTGTTAATTGACAACATAATGATCTACAATTATGACAGTGATATTCCTGCCTTTTCTTAGTGACACTCGTATCACTATAAATAGGGATGTCCTCACAATACACACATCAGCCACTATACTCTCTGGTTTTCCTACTCTCTGGTTTTCGAGGATGAAAATGTTAATGAGTGTAAGGGGTAAAGAATTAAAGTAGAGGTATTGTGAGGCCCACGAAAAGTGTGATGATGGATAGAGAACTAACCCCGAGATATATGTAAATTACCATTTCGCTTTCCCACATTTATTTCCATTTCCTAATTCAATGCATCCAAGCGATCTGATTTTAAATAAACAACGAAGAAATGAGTATATTTAGTCAACAAAAGTTTGTCCAATTGATAAAAAGTTTAACTCATAACTATGTGTTGTGAGTTCAATATTTAGTCAACAAAAGTTTGTTTTGTCCAATTGATAAAAAAGTTTAACTCATAATTACGTGGTTTTGAGTTCTTATCCCGCTGATATGAAGACCTTATTGGTGGGCGATACTTCTACAAACGCTCTTTTATCCCTAACCACCATAATAAATACATAAGTTTGTCACATTTTAAAAAAAAATGGGTATATTTGTATTCAATAATTCAGCCCACAAGCCCCTCTCATATATAACACAAAACAAATAATTATTTACCCACAAAGTCTCTTGCTGTTGGCCCATAAGTATACATTGTTACATACAGGACACAAACGTTGACTTTGACCTCCGAGTTTTGGCGCGTACCGAGTCATAACTCGTCGTCTCCATTAACAAAAGTCCAAAATCTTCCATCAACAATCTCACCAAACCCAAAAAAAAAAAAAAAATCAACAAAATCAAATCTCTTCCCTTCTCAATCCAATTAACATTTCTCAATCCCAAAAAAAAAAAAAAATTCTCCTTCCCCTCAATTTCCTCTCTGAATTGAGCTCAAAAGGCAGATTGATCATGAAATTCACCGTTTTTTCCCTTCCCGCGTAAAACCCACTTCTAATTTCGCTCCTTCTTCTCAATTTCCACATAAAGTTTCAATCTTTTCATCTTTTGAGGACTATGGCTTCTTTTCCGGTGACGTCATCGCTCACCGGCGAAAGAGCCGTCGTCCTCTTCTTCGTAATTATCATTTCATGTTCTCTCCCTTTCTCTCTCCTCTCCCACGCAATCTCCCTCTCTCTCCTCACTCTCTCCTCTCTATTCCTTGAGATTCTATTTGATTATCATGATTCTCCCTCACTTTTTCCCACTAGGTGTGTATATGTATATGTATAAGCTTATTTTCTTTCTCAATTTTTGATTTGTTTAAGGATTGTTGAATTGAGTTTTTTGTTTGATTGTTTGTTTTAGGCCTGGTGCCTCGTGTGGGTTATTGCTAGGGGCTGTTACTATGCCTGCTGTTATTCTCTCTAAGATGGTAGTTTTGTCAAGAGGAATGGCATTTGGTGAGGTTAAATTTGAAGGTATTAGCTTCTTTCATAAACGTGTTTAATCAGTTTGGGATTCATTGATGTGCTAGATTACAGTGAATCAGCTGTTTGGTTCAGCAGAAATTCAATATTCAATACTAGTTCGGCCTAAATATAAGACTTGTTTGACTTTTTTTAGAAGTTAAAGGAGCTTAATTACACCACTAGATTACAATGCATGACACGTGTAATTAGATTTTATGTTAGTTTATGAGTAGAATAAATTAGTTTTAAAGAAAACAAGATAATTGTTGACATTTTAGATGGTTAATTTTGCATTCTTAATTTATTTTTAAGAAAAAGTCAAGGTGGTTTTGTAATTAGAACTGGTGAGAGTATGTTAAAACTAAAATTTTGACTAGATTTTGTGGCTTGTGGATGTTTTTTATGGATGGATTACCTTCTAGTTCACTTGATAGTACTAGGGCGATCTAGTACATTATCAATTTCATGATATGTTGGTTTTGTTTTTCATGTTTTTTTGGCCAAATGGTGATGGACTTTTGAAGTGTTGCTTTTGTTGTATGTGCTTTAATTAGATAGGGTGTTGATTTTGGCAATGTAAATACAAATGTTCCTTTTCTTTTTTTCTTATATAGAACTTCAGTATTTGACATTGCAATACTGGGCCACATCTGCCAGCAGCTTGAGTGTGCTGATTTTCCTCAGCTTAAGTCTGTGGCTTTCACAATCTTCACGGTGTGATTGGGCTTTGAAGTTCAGTTTATGCTTCAGCTTCTTACAAGCTACAGTCTACTGTGTGTCCCTTGCTGCTATATATCAAGGTAGTGAATTGTTTTAAGAATATAAGTCCATGCTGGACCTTTTGATACAGTTAATTTGTTGAAAAGCAGAAGTTCACATTTGCGCATTACTTGGGCAGAAAGTTCTGTTAAATAGAACCACATTTCTATGTTATTATTTTAGTCCAGATAAGAAATATCCATTCCATTAAACTCTCACCTACTCTTCCGTACAGACTTGTATCCAGCGCTAAAACTGTTGTGGCTTGTTTGTCATGGATTCGCAGCGGTGAAGTTAATTCAGCATTTTCTCAGAACTTTTCCATCTTGTGCTTCCATTGGTATGCTTAAATGTTTCAGTCATGAATTCTAGTTGGTGCTTTGACTATTATTTTCGGAATGGAACCTATTGAGCTTTTTTTATAATAAAGTAAAATTTATGGTACATACGGGTTACCTGATATGGAAAGATGAGCAGTTTTCTTTTGTATAAAGAAGATGAGCAAAGCTTTCTTTTAATTAGAGCTTATTCAACTTTGGTAGCATTAGCTTGTTTATTTCAGTAAGGACATTAAAGATCTATTGCCTCCACTATATAACCATATCTCAGTATGTTGATCAAGGGATATATTGTTGTTTTTCTTCTGTTTCTAGGGGAATCTCTTCTGGTGACTACAGGTATTGTTCTATATTTTGGTGACATGTTATTACGTACTATGGCAAAGGTTAGTATTTTTACACCAAAACCATTTTGATTTTAGGCAAGCTAGACTAAAATATACATACACATATTTAATTTCTGGTGATTACTTTATTAATGCAGCTATCTGGACTTTTGATGTCGTCGGAGGGGCATCCTACAGAATATGGAATTAGTCGAAGTGAGATTAGCACTTTTATACAGGTAGGAGCTCGTGACAAATGAATTTGACTATTAATGTTATGCCTGGATCTATCAAGGGCTGTTACTCTTCTTTCAGGGATTGCTGCTTGGACTTCTGCTGTATGCACTGGCTTTCAAATATATTATCCAAATATGGGAGTGGTCCATCAAAGCTGTTTCTTCTGAAGCAAAATACATGGAGATAGGAAGATCTATAGTATTTTTTACTTCCCTTGGATTTGTCATGATTGTGATTGTACCTTCATGGATGCAGTTTGTTCAAGAGTTTCATATGCATCCCATTTTTTGGTATGAAATCCATATCTGGTTCATTGGCACTTTTCTTCGTGATTATTGGTTTTTTCAGTATATATGTTAAGTGGCATTATGAACTTCTGGCGGGAAAATTTGTAGTAGTCTTGTCCTTCAGAGTTGTGTTATATAGAAAGAATCCTTTTTGAACTTGTTAATATGAAAATTAGGGAGGTGATCTCAGAGTCAATTTTCAGTGGCAACTGTTATGGTTATCATCATCTATCAGCTATATTGACAATTTGACATACTTCCACTATCTTTTGCAGGGTGTTTTCTTTTGTATTCTCAGAGCCTGCCAAAAGACTGTCGTTGTGTATCTATTGGGTGTGTGTCATTTGTTTTTCTGTTTTACGATTCTATGACATTTCAAAAAGCAGTAAGATTGAGAGGATTCTTTTGCGGAAATACTACCATCTGTTGGCTGTCTTGATGTTTTTACCTGCTCTTATCTTTCAGGTGATTTCTTGATACTAGTTTGTCTTCTTAATGCTTGCTTTGTTTTCTTGGGTTCCAAGTATTATGATGAGCAATTAAGCTATTATAGCACTCACTTTACTCACTGCTCTATTTGCTTTCAGCCAAAGTTTCTTAATCTAGCTTTTGGTGCAGCCTTGACAGTTTTCTTGACATTAGAAATTATCCGGGTTAGTCTTGAAACTCGCATTCAATGTTGTTTCATATTTCTCACAGAATTGGTGCTCATTGTCTGCAATTGATTACAAACAAGTGTCTGTATTTGGTTTGAACTTAAACAAAGAGATCTATAAGGTTTCAGGGCTGCTATAATGTTCTGTAAAATAAATATTAAATTATTGTCAGACTCTTTGTTTTTGAAAATTGTATTTAAATTCTCCCAAACATCTATAAAGATTTTGGTGTTTGTATCTTAGGAATGAGGTATCAATAACAAAATGTACACTCTTAAGTCTTGACTCAGATTGTGGTTAAATAAAATGTATATTATTTCTTCCTATGATGTTGACTGATGCAATTACAAGAAATATTCTGTTAGATTGAAAATTTAACTCACTCAATTTCTAGATTAGAACTTAGCTTCTTTTCCCTTCCCAAGTACAAAGGTTTTAGTGTTGTAATAATACTCTACCTACGTTGGTCCAGTTGGTAAAGTGATTTTACTCATAACTATGTGGTTGTGGGTCCTGATCCCTCCAATGTGAGAACATTGTTAGTAGGCGATATGTGAGTACCTCTGTTAGCACTCTTTAAGCCTGGAGATCTGCTCTAGCCCTGGTGAGCCCCCGGGACCCAACTCACCTAAACTTTTTGTAACAGAAAAAATACTCTACCCACGAAAATGAACTTAGTTCTGCAAATGTTTTAAAGATGGTAATTGGTTCTGCTTCTACGAGTATATATTTATTGATTATCCTTGCATATACATTATTTGAGTCAGGTGTGGAGAATATGGCCTTTGGGACAATTGGTGCATCAGTTTATGAATGCTTTCACCGACCATCGTGATTCTGATCTTTTTATTGTCAGGTATAATATGCCTTTGTCCCTAACTGATCAAACTATAAGGCGTATGTTGTTTTATGCATAAAAGTTCCAACTTCCAAGCAATTCTGTTACATGATTTAATGCTCTTTTTTTCAGCCATTTCTCACTCTTACTGGGATGTGCAGTTCCTATTTGGATGTCTTCTGGGTACAATGATCGACCTCTGGCCCCTTTTGCAGGAATTTTGAGTTTGGGAATTGGGGATACTATGGTAAACTTAATCTTTTTTTTTATTTGACTTAAGTTTCCATTTCATCCTTCATTTGCGCTTTTCTTGGGATAAATTTTAAGAACTTAAGATTACACTAGTATATGACTAAGGTTGAAGTAAATCAGTATGTCAACTGCTGCATTAATTCCAATTGACTCTTGACTGTGTACCTGTGATTCTTTACAATGTTTAGGCATCAATGGTTGGGCACAAGTATGGTGTTTTAAGGTGGAGTAAAAGTGGCAGTAAGTATTTCCTTCAGTTCTGAATACTGATTTGTATCAGAATTTTCTAGTATATGAAGAGAATGTTTATCCAATTTGCCAGAGAAAACCATTGAAGGTACGGCTGCTGGTATCACATCTGTCCTGGCTGCTTGCTCATTGCTCCTTCCTCTTTTAGCGGCAACCGGGCATATTTTTACCCAGGTCTCTCTCTCTCTCTCTCTCTCTCTCTCTCTCTCGATAACACAACATGTTTTCATAACTTAATTTTATCTGATGTCTTTGTTACCAACCGTTTGCAGCATTGGTTCTCTCTACTAATAGCTGTGACCGTTAGTGGTTTGTTGGAGGCCCACACCGCGCAACTTGACAATGCATTCATTCCACTTTTCTTTTATAGTCTTCTCTGTTTGTAGATCCAATTCTTTCCTCCCCTAAATAATGTTAAGTTGCCTTGAATGAGTAGCGGCAGAATTCAGCTGAGTTCTTCATGATGAGCTTTCTCTGCCTATATTTTTTCTGTAGATAGATACGTGTGTCAACTAACACAGCAGTACCAATAGACAATGCTAACAGAGTTACAGTATAACCATATAATGCTTGACAGTTTAGATTAATCTAAACAGTTAGGGTTTTAACTTATACATGGTTAGTTTTTTTGTATACTGTAGATCATGTGGATAAATGTTTTAAAGAAATGATATCATATGTGGCTCGTAGAAGAGTGGACTGGAATGTAGAAAGCGGTGGAACATCTTATTTACTTGATGTGAGAGAATTTTGTTACCTTTAGATTTTATGTGGTCATGATGACTTCTTGGTGATATGTGTTTGTAACCACTATTTATTCATATAACAGGGTGGTGCCCATATATAATCATTCATGTAAGTCAGATTGAGTGGTTGTTTCAAAATGTTGCCATGTTACCCCAAAATGGCTGTTTCATGTTAGCCTCTTATTCCTCTCGATTAAAACGCACGTTAGGGTTAGATGATTTAGATCTACTCCAGATTCTTCGCTTCGTGTATTCAGTTGAAATGATTTGTTTAGAAGTAAAATAATTTGAATTTCTAAAACACAAAAAGTTACAATGAAAATTAATATACATATAAGATAAATTCTATATAGTTAACAGTACAATGAATATGTAAATTTTTCTTGAGAGAATCAAAGTGGAGTTTATATTCTTAATTAACGGAATGTAAGAAAAATTATGTTTATTGTGTATTTATGTTCATGTGGATTTACACTATAGAAGTTACATCCTGGAGCTGTAAAAGCTACTCCCTTCAATCATAAATATTGACCTAATTTGATTAAATCAAGAATAGTTGAGGTGAGGTGACCAGTCGGATCAAGTTGTGTATTAGTAGGATTTGAATTACATACGATATGATTGAAAATTAAGCCTCATGATACATATGCGCAATGAACTTATGAGTATATGATTAAACAATATAGAAGTCTATGTTGCTATTCAACAAACATGAGTCCCACCGAATTCAGTACAAACCACGCGCAGAAAGGCCAAATGAACTTGCTAACTGAGTGATAACTACTGATGATATCCCTAAAGTCATGAAATATTTGTTTCTCTATAAAGTCGATGCTTTTAATTAAAGAATATTGGAGACGGTTGAGCTAGCTTCTAGCTCTGCGCTGAAATATACTCCCTCCAATCATAAATATGAGTGACCCCAAACGATAAGAAAATTACTTTTCCTTAAATATAAAGCTCCGATCACATTTATAAATTATCGCATGCCTGCTATGAATTACAAAATTGACTAATTTCTTTTTACCAACATAAATTAATTATTTCCTTATACCAAGAATCCAGATAATATAAACAAAGTTAAGGGGAGGTGGAAAAATTTTTAGTTGAGCTTTTTCTTAAATATAACATTTCTTTATAAATTTTCTCAAATTTTTTCTAAACTACCCTTATTATACTCGTCAATTAAAAAAAATTAAATGAGGAAGAGTGAAATCGTTTGAATATTTTAGTATTATGATGATGTGATTTTAACTAACTTATCTAGTATCTTTAATTATTTTATTAAATTAGACAAATATGTCTTATAATTTAGGAATGGCTAGAGAACAATATCCCTATCCGCTTGATTCCAGCTGCAATTTCCAAATTGGGTATGAATGCAGTAATCGTGATGGTCCCGAGCGTTTTGGTCCACAGCGCATGCAATCCAAGACGTACCACATCCATTACTAACACCACTTCCATGACTAACACTGCAGAAGTAATATTATTATATCTAGACCAAACATGTTCACGTACTGATACTATATGCTATAAGTCTCTTCTAAGCTGAATTTTAAATCCTGGTTCATCGAGATATGACTACTTAATGATGAATTGGTCCTTCCACTAAACGTCATCCCAAATTTCCAATTGCATTGTCAGTCATGATGTGCACATTGTATAGGCACAACATAATATTGTCAAATCGAATTGACGTACATGCATGCACCTCCATATACATATTCTTTTTTCTTTTTGGAGTATGTATACAGGTTGATTTTTTCATGTGATGAAGGGTTATAATCTTTTTTAAACTTATAACGCAAATTGATTTTCACCTATTCCATATAAACAATGTTGTCTAATAGTAGTGGAACTTATCTTCTTCTCCTTGCATGATCATATGGCTCACCATCCTAATCAAACACTTGTTTTTGGTTATAATGGATTGATTCTATGAAAATAAGTCCACATACAATGATCTTTTTAGATAAATTAAGGATGCAAAATCAATCACATTAAAAAGTATATAATTATTTTTTTAAAACTAATTTATTCTACTTATGAGCTAACCTATAATCTAATTAAAACAATCATTATATTTATGTTATATATATATATATATATATATATATATATATATATATATATGACAGGAGGAGTAACATTTGAACTGTTGCTATGTTCCCAGGTGGCGCCTCTTGATTAGAGCAAATGAAAAGGCAATCAATCTCTGAGGGATGAACAAATCCAAGTGGCAACGTAACTAATAATCCAAATTAAGATCTTTCTCTTGCCTATTTGTCAATTCTGAGGGAACGCGTGTTTGTTTTCAGATATATATGGTTTCTTGAACAAGACAGGTAGCGGCACTAAACAGCCGACATCAGCATGCACAAGTATTTCTCCCAAAAACGAAAATACAGATTCCATAATGTTACTGTATGTTAATTTGTCATTTATGTGATGTTGCTGCTATTTTGTCATATTATGATAGATGTCTGAACTATATAACTTCCACGCTAAATAATCACGCTTCACAGAATGGCTTTTCCATCCACGCAAGCAGGCACCCTCCATATATATAACACCTTGATGTTACCTTTATGCAAGCCACTTCAACATATTCTCTAGCTACCACATTCTAACGTAACTCGAGTTCATGCTATATTGTTTGAAGGTATATTCGGCATATACTTTTGTTGATACACAATATAGGGGAACTATTGAATATGAATGAATAATCGAAGCACTTTATTAATAATATGATTGAATACAATGAAAGGGGTCACCGGCAACGGTGGTTACAAATATGGGCGTAAATGCCTTAATCACAAAGACTTAATTCAGAGTACAATGATAATCAGAGAGAAGAATACAAAGAGAGAGAGAGAGATCGCAGAGAATTGATTGTATTCTTCTGAATGAGTTCGTGGCCTTCTTATAGTTGAAGCTCAGTCCTGGTGGTTGCGAAATCATAGGCGGCCGTTATGGGTAAGAGACGTTGCACGTGCTCCGAAAAAGGTGGGCGACCAAGTCAATCTGCTTTACTGTCGTTGGTGATATCGTCCTTGACGCCCATAGGGCGTCTATCTCGCTATTGGACTTCCACTGTCGCTAGTGATGTTATCTTCGACGCCCTGAAGGCGTCTATCTCTTTATTGAGCCTCTGTTAAGGCCCAAGCCCATTAAGGTGTAACGGTGGATAACATTAGTCCCCCCACTTCTCAATGCTGACGTCAGAAAGTATTGGGAAGTAGCGGTTATCCCACGTCCAACGGCCCAGATCTTCGCTTATGTTTTCCCTCTCAAATCAACGACCTAGATGGTTTTACTAATTTAACACCGTAACTTAACGACGTCTGACGGTTCGCATATACTCGATTTCGACTGTTCATTTTCCTATTTCACTTCGCAGACGCTCTTCTTCTCTATTCCTCCAACACTTAGAAAAATTGAAACTTTGTTCATTTGCTTGCATCAACACGTCATCCTACGTTCTGCGAAGGTATCTTCTTACAAAAATCTCATCTTTTTACTATTAACATGAGTAAATTCGTAGTCATGTCATCGCCTTCTGATTCTGAAAAAACTGCTTCTGATCAAGTTTATATTTCTGAAAATTCCCATTCTAGTGCCTCTTCATCTTCTAGGAACCCAGATAATGTAATAGACTTAGAAACAGAAATTTGTGTAGATAATCGCTTAGATATTATTCCTTTTGTAAATCCCTCCGATGGGAAGAAAACCTTACGTAGTAGAAAATCTTCTTTATCTGGTAAATACTTAAAGATTTATGATAGTCGATACCAAGAATGGGTCGATGCTGGTTCATCGGCCTCAACTAGTTCTGGGAGGAAATATAATCCCCAAATCAATAATGCCCCGTATGCTTGCAAAACTGGGGGCTTACCAACATCTAGGGCCAACATCCTAAACGATGTCAAAGAAACTCATCTTAGGGTCTTAGAAATTTCGAAGATGCCATCACTCTACTACTTTGACCCAAGAGTGCCCTTTAGGTTGCCTGAAGTCGGGGAGGCTCTTGATTCTTGGTCTAGCGACACCATTTCTTTAAGTTTTGAAAGTTTTCGCTATCAATGAATCTGAGTCCAATCCTTCTCAAGAGGACAATCAGACTATCAATGAAATGAGGGCTCAGGGCGACAACCAAGGGGGCGGCGAGCATAGGGGCGACAATCAAGGGGACGACAACCCTGGCGGTGACAAGGCTTAATGTTACTTATGTTTAAATTTCATATTGTAACTTTAACTTTAAACATTCACTATATACCTTTTTCTAAGTTATTTGTCGCCTATCTTCTTTTTATGTCAGATTTGATTTCCATCTTCACAATCGATAGTCTTTGCGCCTCTTCATTTATTTTCTTCATTAAACACCCACACTTCCAACGGGTGTGGGTGACATCCTAACAAGATAAAAAGAATCCATCCATTAATAAAGGAATCTCTGAAATTATATTTATCAAATATCAATTCACAACATAGTCACTCGTACCTTAATCTGGCGTTGGTGACCCTGCCAAGGAATTATCAATCATCAGTCTAAACGTCGACTATCAATTAATCGAATAAAAATCACTCAATATAACTCGGGTAATATATACCTTTTTCAAATCAACTTATTATCAGCCTCTCAGGGCGTTATGTCGTCACGCCATCTCGACATCATCTTATCATCAACTTCTTTTGGTGTCAATTCATCACATTATCTGGGAAATGACATCTTACAACAAAACATCTCAAAAGATAGTGTTAAATTGCATCAGATTATCACGTCCACAGCTGAACTAATCGTCAGACACTAGGTCTTTTAGCTGGGCTCGTCGCCTACAGGCGTTTCTCATCATTTGCATTCTTTCTCAAATAATCGTGTCACTATCATCGTTCTTTAAATCAAATAATCAAATGACTTAGAAATAATACCTCTTTAGGTGGATGACGTTCCAACTCCTTGGGACGTCTTTACCATGGACGTCAACCAACTTATAAGCTCCAGGACCAGTGATTTCTACCACTTTGTAGGGGCCTTCATATGAAGCATTTAACTTTCCATCTTTATGCTCAGGTGTGTTAGGAAAGATTTTTCGAAGAACCCAATCTCCTACTTGGAAATGGCGCTCCTTAACACCTTTGTTCCAAAATTTCGTCGCCCTTTGCTGATAGGCAGCGACTCTAATAAGAGCTTGTTCTCTACGTTCATCTAATAAATCTAAATCTTGGGCTAAGTGTTCATTATTAGATTCTTCTCTAGTCCACTGTCTTCTTAAAGATGGCATTCCTACCTCTACTGGTATCATTGCTTCAGATCCATAAACTAGAGAGAAAGGCGTTTCACCAGTCGACGTCCTAGACGTCGTTCAGTACGCCCACAAGACGGCGGGCAGTTCTTCAGCCCACCTACCTTTAGCTTTATCTAGCCTCTTTTTCAAAGACGTCACTATGGTTTTGTTACTAGCTTCAGCCTGCCCGTTCGATTGTGGATTTCTAGGAGTGGAAAACTTAAGTTTAATATGCCACTTATCGCAAAATTTTCTAAATTTTCTTCCTATAAATTGAGATCCATTATCACATACAATTTCCTGGGGCAGACCAAATCTACATACTATATTTTTCCAAACAAAATCAATTACCTGGGGTTCTTGTACCTGGCTCAAGGCAACGGCCTCTACCCATTTGGTGAAGTAATCTGTGGCGACCAACAAGAAAACTAGTCGTCCAGGTGCTGGAGTAAACTTGCCTACAATATCCATTCCCCATTTAAGGAAAGGCCACGAAGGCGCTATCACATGCAATTGTTCAGGGGGTTGTCTTGCCACGGTGCAAAATTTTTGGCAGCGTTCACACTTAGTCACCAAACTTAATGCATCTTTCTGCATAGTCGGCCAAAAATAACCTGCTCTAGTCACCTTTCTTATCAACGATCGACTTCCACTATGGTCTCCGCATTCTCCTTCATGAATTTCTCTTAACACATAATTTGCCTCAGACGGAGAGACACATTTCAGCAAAGGTCCACCGGTGAAAGTTCGTCTATAAAGATCATCGCCTATAGTAGTAAATCTGGCAGCTCTAACAACTATTCGTCGCGCTTCATTCTTATCTGAAGGTAATTTACCCTGCAATAGATATGAAAGCAAAGGGGATCGCCAATCCCATGTCAAACTGTTATTCAACACAATTCGATTATTTACCTCAATTGCCGGTGTTTTCAGATAAAACAGTGGGATTTGTTTTGTCTCCACAACTTCTATAGACGACCCAATATTGGCAAGGGCGTCTGCCTTCCGGTTGTCTTCCCTACCTATTTGGGTAATCTTCATAGCGTCAAACCGCGTGGTCAAATCAGACACTACATCCAGATATTTCTTCATTCTTTGGTCTTTTGCCTGATAAGAACCATTGATTTGTTTCGAAACTAACTGTGAATCACTCTTCACTTCCAAAACTTTCGCACCCAATTCTGATGCTAACTTAAGTCCAGCTATCAGGGCTTCATATTCAGCTTCGTTATTTGTCGCCTTAAAACCACATCTTATTGCCTGGACAATTTGTTCACCATCGGGGGTTTCAAGCGCGATACCCAGTCCACTTCCTTTTACATTGGAAGACCCGTCTACATGGAGGATCCAGGGCGACAAGTTCACCTGTTTCTTAATAGAAAAAGACTCATTGTTAGCTGTTACCTGAAGGTTGGGACTAAATTCCGCCAAAAAATCAGCTAGGATTTGTGATTTGATAGCTGTTCTTGGGGCATAAGAAATATCAAATTCACTCAGCTCAATCGCCCATTTCACCAATCTCCCAGATAAATCAGGCTTATGGAGGATGTTCCGCAAAGGATAGTTTGAGACTACCACAATTGGGTGACACTGAAAATACGGCCTCAACTTCTTAGAAGACGTTACTAAGGCTAAAGCAAGTTTTTCCATCATTGAATATCGCGTCTCCGTATCTAACAAGGCTCTACTAACATAATATACTGGGCTCTGTCGCCTATCTTTTTCCCTAACAAGAACTGAACTCACAGCATTAGAGGCGACAGACAAGTATAGATATAAGGTTTCACCTGGACTTGGCTTAGAAAGCAAAGGGGGGCTCGTGAGATATTCTTTCAAATCCTGAAGCGCCTTTTCTGCGGCGTCGTTCCATACAAACTCCTTATTCTTCTTCAATATATCAAAGAATGGTTGGCACCTTTCAGAAGATTTAGATATAAATCTGGTTAAAGCAGCTATCTTACCCGTCAAACGCTGGACGTCCTTCACACATTTGGGTGATGGGATGTCCAACACGGCTTTGATTTGTGATGGGTTTGCTTCTATCCCTCTCTTTGACACCAAATATCCTAAAAACTTTCCAGACTGCACCCCAAAAGTGCATTTTTCAGGGTTAAGTTTCATGTTATACTTCCTCAGAAGATCGAACGTCTGCTGCAAATGGTTAATATGGTCTTCCGCTTTCAAAGATTTGACTAGCATGTCGTCTATGTAAACTTCCATCGTCTTCCCAAGTTGGGCGGCGAACATGCGATTGACTAACCTTTGGTATGTTGCACCAGCGTTTTTCAAACCAAAAGGCATTACCTTGTAACAATAAATTCCACGATCTGTGATAAAAGAAGTCTTCTCCTGGTCGTTAGGATGCATCAAAATTTGATTGTACCCAGAAAAGGCGTCCATAAAACTTAATAGTTCGTGTCCTGATGTTGCGTCTACTAGGCTGTCGATGTGTGGCAAAGGAAAGGAATCCTTTGGGCAGGCTTTGTTCAAGTCTGTAAAATCGATACACACTCTATGCTTACCATTTTTCTTTGGGACGACTACAACATTAGCTAACCAATCAGGGTATTTCACTTCTCGAATAGACCCAATTTTCAATAATTTCTGCACTTCCTCCTTAACAATTCTATTCCTCTCTGGTGCAAATTTCCGCCTTTTCTGTCTGACCGGCTTGAATGTAGGGTCGACGTTCAACTGATGTTCAATGACGTCTGGGCTTATACCTGTCATATCATCATAGGACCAAGCAAAACAATCTAAGTTACTTGTTAGAAAAGAAATTAATTCCCTTCTTACCTCAGGAACTAGGTCCATTCCTATGGATAAAAACTTTTCAGGGTTTTCAGAATCTAGTATTATTTTTTCTAAGTTATCGTCTTCCTCCTTTGTCGCCCTATCCATAGGAATGAACGCCTGTAGTTGCTATGCCGATGGAGGAGACTGTTCCAAGCCTTTCAATGCTGCTTGGTAACATTCCCTTGCCATCCTCTGGTCGCCTTTGATCTCTCTCACACCCCAAGGTGTAGAGAACTTAATTGATTGATGTAACGTCGAAGGGACTGCCTTCATCTGATGAATCCACGGACGTCCTAATAAAGCATTGTAAGTGGTCGGGCAATCCATTACCTGAAACTTGACTAAAGCATTAATTCCAGCAGCAAAAGTCATCAAAGATATTTCTCCAATCGTCCTATCTGGTGTTCCATTTCCAAATACTAAGACAGTTGGAGCCTTAATTATTTGGGATTCTAATTGTAATTCTTTGACAGTTTGCAAATAAATAATATTAACGGAACTACCTGCATCAACTAATATTCTTTTAGTCAAACAATTAGCTACTAGTAAAGATATTACCAGAGCGTCGTCGTGCATCTGGACGTTCTGAATATCAGCGTCGTTGAAGGTTATTGGACCTTCAACCACCTGATCATTACTCACATTACCATTAATACACTCCAATTCTTTTGGCAGAGACCTTGCATGTCGCTTTGCAGCGGAGTAAGACATCCCACTTATCGCCGACCCCCCAATGATTGTGTTAATTGTTCTGACGGCCTGCGGGGGTTGAGCTGGGGCGTTCTGCCTTTGATCTCTACCTGCATTGTTAGTAGTATTACTCTTAAGGAGATGTTGTAAGTTACCATGCTTAAGTTGGAAGGCTACTTCTTTTCTGAACCTCCAACAATCCTCTGTTCGATGGCCGACGTCTTTGTGGTAGTCACAGTATCTAGTGGTGTCTCTCTCATTGACAGGCGTCGTCATGGGTTTAGGCCATTTCACCCTATCCATCTTTTCAAATGCACTTACCATTTCAGCTGGTCCAATGGACATGTTGAACTCTTCATATCTAGGAGGGGGTGGGTCCCTCTTCTGTTTGTTGCCCTGCTCATTATTGTTAGTATAAGGGTGAAAACGAAAATTTCTACCTCGTTGCCGTTTGGAACGGCGGTCTGTGGATCCCAAATTATTTTGTTGTTGATTAGCTGTCTTTTCCGCGTTTGTGGCAATCACTGAATTAGCGGGGAGACTGGTTGTCGCCAGTCCCTGATTCATTTTAAGGGCATGATTTCTACTGGCGTCGTCCTCTTGAAGATTAATATGGGACCACACGTATGATTGGACTTCTGGCCAAGTTGTCACCCGTTTCAAAACCAATTCTTGATAGAGGCCGCAAGTGGGTGGTAATGCTCTCTTAAACGCCTGCACAGCAATGTTAGGATCACAATTTGGAATACTTACCATTTCTGCCGTAAACCTTTTCAGAAGGTCTCTGTATGACTCGTCCGGCCTCATGACAATTCGATACAAGTCGTCTGACGTCTTAACCATGACTCTGCTGCTTGCAAATTGTTCAACAAAAATGTCAGTTAAATGACTAAATGAAGTTATTTTACCTTGGGGGAGATTAGTCCACCACATCAGGGCTGGGCCAATCAAACTTATACCAAATCCACGACACATAGCAGCATGTCGTTTGTCGGCTGGGAGGACCGCTGCTAGCATAATCTGCCTGTATTGGGCCAAGTGTTGGTCTGGATCCGACTTGCCATCATACTTTGGCATAGTAGGAAAAGCAAATCTTTCAGGCAGATCAGCAAACGCGATGTCGTCTATGAAGGGCGACTCTGAATAACTCCCTAAACGGGCTGCATCAAGTGGCTTTTGAACACCTGGAATCGAGTACATCTTTTTCTTTATCTCAGCGACCTCCTTCTCCATTCGAAGGGCAAAAGAGAGAATTTCGTCTTCCCTCTTTTGTCCTCCTTGTGGATGATTTTGAGGGATCCTTGCCTGTGACTTCTGAGCGGACTGCTCACCTTGTTCTCGACTATCATAAGACTGAGAATCATCATATCCCTCTTCGTCGTCTCTACCTGTTTCATCATTAGGAATATCATTATTGTCAGTATTCTTACCTTTATTACCTTTTTCACCATTAGGATTGCGTTCATGGTCATTTGGGTTTGGCACTTGGCGAATCTCCCTTTCAGGTCCGCTCTGCCTTCTTTTGTTTTTCCTGGACTCTAAACCTGCTAAGTGCAGTTTCAATTCATTGTTTTCTTCCTCCAAACGTTTCATCCTCTCAGATTGAATTCCTGCGGATTGTTCGAGACGCTTCATTTGTTCAGACTGAGAGGTCAAGGCTTCTAGGACTTTTTGGAGGTCAGTGGAAGAGCTAGTTGGCTTGGGAACAGGCTTTGGTTGCTGTTCCATCTTAAAGTTCAATCGGCTCGCTCAGAGAACGTGAAGCTTTTAGAAATAATGTTGCCGGAGTCCCCACGGTCGGCGCCAAAATGTTGATGCGCAATATAGGGGAACTATTGAATATGAATGAATAATCGAAGCACTTTATTAATAATATGATTGAATACAATGAAAGGGGTCACCGGCAACGGTGGTTACAAATATGGGCGTAAATGCCTTAATCACAAAGACTTAATTCAGAGTACAATGATAATCAGAGAGAAGAATACAAAGAGAGAGAGAGAGAGATCGCAGAGAATTGATTGTATTCTTCTGAATGAGTTCGTGGCCTTCTTATAGTTGAAGCTCAGTCCTGGTGGTTGCGAAATCATAGGCGGCCGTTATGGGTAAGAGACGTTGCACGTGCTCCGAAAAAGGTGGGCGACTGCTCCGAAAAAGGTGGGCGACCAAGTCAATCTGCTTTACTGTCGTTGGTGATATCGTCCTTGACGCCCATAGGGCGTCTATCTCGCTATTGGACTTCCACTGTCGCTAGTGATGTTATCTTCGACGCCCTGAAGGCGTCTATCTCTTTATTGAGCCTCTGTTAAGGCCCAAGCCCATTAAGGTGTAACGGTGGATAACAACTTTGATCTGGCCATGTGCCCTTGTCATGCCGTTGATTATAAGTAATGTAGTTTTTATCATTACGTAAATTAAATCTCCAAATTTATAATTAAATGATGGGTACTTTATTTACTCCCTCCTGATCTTAAATAAAGACAATTAAGCTGAAAGTTGGATTTTATCCCAAATATATGGCATATATCATTGCATTTTGCCGTCCAAATTTATAATCATCAATAATAAGTATAAAATAAGTATAAGAGAACTAACAAAAATTATTGTTATATTTTTTTTAAAAAAAATAAAACCGGATCCGATCCCAAATATATGGCATATATCATTTCATTTGGCCTTCCAAATTTATAATCATCATCCCTTAATAATAATAAGTATAAAATAGACTAAGAGAACTAAGAAAAATTGTTGTTATTTTTTTTTAAAAAAAAATAAAAATTCTTAATTAACTTTAAAAAAACTATACTAACTAGATTAACTAACATCGTTAATAAAATATATTTGACATTTAAGATGGATCGAGGGACTATCTTGCATAATGAAGCGGAGAATGCATATACACACACACTTAAATCAGGTTCCGGTTCGATATCAAGGATAAATTATGATGGTATAACGTAAAAGGTAGTAAATGTTCAACACTATGTTTCACCATTTTCTTGACAGCTAGAAGTTGAATGGTTAAATCATGACAATATTAGCAACGCTAGCACCATTTTCCACCCTTCAATTACGTTAAAACCTTCCCATTTTGGTTTGTTCTTCTTATTTAGCTCATCACACCCCCACATGCTTTTTTATGTCAATCGGAGTGAAGGTGACTATATATAGCATTTGGGTCCCTCCTTATACTGTTTTATTATAAAAATCATGTATTAATATTCAGGACTCCTATTATACATAACTCTGACGAAATATCAGATGTCTCTTGATGTGTCCACTGATATATCATCTTTATACGGACCCATGCGTGACCTCACCTTAGATCATATATAAATAATCCATCTCGTTTTTCCTGTGCTTAAATAAACCATCGATCTATCGCTAGCGAGCTAGTAACAAACACATTTTTTGGTTCTCATGATCCTTATATATCTATCCCACCGTCATTATTGCTTCAGGCTAGGTCTCTATTAAAACCCTCTCATAATAAGCACGTGTCCTATAAGAAATGCAGAGCCTAATAATGTATAGGTGTGCCTAATATAACATACATGAACATATTTCGTCGAATTCTGCGTGAACAACTTATAATTTACTATATGTTTGGAGGATATGATGCATGATTATGCATCATGCATCATATCCTCCGAATTCGATCCCAATTAACATTAATTAGGAATTTAGGACAATGGTACGTACGTAAGTTTGATAAGTTTGGAGTATATAGGACGACATTCCAGTAATCTTCCATACAAAGGGATGATTATATTTTGTTCTCTTACCAAAAGCTCAAGTGTTTTTTATATATATATGCAACTCGAGAAAATAATGCCATAAATAATGAACGAATTTTCAGTACAAAGCACATGCATGGACGGAGCAATATTCGTGAAAGATCACGTGAAGAAAGAGAGATCGATAAAGTCAAGAATGTATCACCAAAAATGATAAGAATTCTATGGTTAAAGTTATTGCAACAATGCTGAGAATGCAGATATAGGTAGAATAAATAAAAATATACCTGTTTTTGTGTTACAAGTATAAATAAGAGTGCCTCGTAATGGGTCTTCCAAGGTGAATTTATAAAGCCACGGGAAACATGAAAGAACTTCCCGAAGATTGATCCCTTTTGAACTGTTGACTAACTTCGTCGATTTTGAATTATTAAATTAAATATCTTATAATCTTTCCAATTTATTAAGTTTAGATGGTTAAATAAACTGTTAAGTCGAGATAGTAACTGTTTTTTAGGAAGCTGTACGTTATGAGGAAAAACGGGAGGCATGTAAAATGATACACAAGTGAAATGAGTAAGCTCGTATTGAGAGCCTTGTTTTGAAACATAGTTTTTATTAAAACATCTTATGTTCTCCAACTTATGGGCTATGTCTCTACTAAGAATTTGAACTTAATACAATAGATGGTTTCTTAGGTGAGACCACCCTTGGATTTTCCCAATTCTAGTTGGTTCAAGACTAAAAGGGCCAAAAGTTAATTAAGACTAATGTAGTTGGTTATAATGACAAAGTTCAAAGTATTTAAAATATTACATACATACCTAGTAAAACTCATATTTTTGGAACCTTTAATTAGTTGAACAAGTTTTTAGTGGCAAAGAGAGTTACCGTATTGTACGTACAAGAGTGTTTGGCTAATAATTTCAGAACCAAACATCGGCAAGAAATGACATGTCATAGTTAAATTGATAGCTCGAAGACGCGCTCACCCACATGCACTGGTCTCCTGACTCTACACGCCCACCACTCTCCCTCCCTCCCTCCCTCTCATCTTATCTCTCGGACTCACTAGCTCCCACACACTCATTTTCTTTTCCATGTTACTATAAATAGGGTAACCTACCTAGCTAAAGCCATAGCTCTAACCTGCAGTAGAACTTGGTCGAAGAAGCAATCATAATTATTCACACACACACCACTAATTTTATACTATATCATGGCCAAGTACAACAACAACAACATCAAGAAGAAAGGTGGGGTGGTGAAGCTAAAGGTAGTAATGGAAAAGCTGCAAAAAAGTCTGTTACTTAGGAAGCGATCATGGTCAGGTTCTTATGCTGAAGTCCCAGAAGATGTGAAAGAAGGTCACTTTGCTGTGATAGCTGAGGATGATGGTGAGGGACCAAAAAGATTTGTGCTGCCATTAAGATGTTTGTCCCACCCTACCTTCTTGAGGCTCTTAGAGCAAGCAGCTGAAGAGTATGGATTTTATCAAGAAGGTGCAATTAGCATTCCTTGTAGGCCATGCGAGCTTGAGAACATATTGTCTGATGATGGAAATTGTGGATTAGTTAGCTGCAAGTCTCGAGCTTTTGTCAAGCCATGCTTTAAAGCTACTACTCCGGCAGATGATTATATATAGCAACATGAAAACACGGTTTTGCTAAGTCTTACTAATTAATCTTTTGTGTTAAGTCCAGTTTTAGTGATTTTCTTACTTATTTCTAGGGGTGAAATCCACCACGTGGTCATGGCTCGTTAGTAGTTGCCAGCATATAATATGCTGATGATTCCGATCGATAGATGCAGTTTAATTACTCAGAATGGTTAGCTAAAGATTAATTTGAGACACAGTAGTATTATATCTCATTAACAGTCTTGTTCATTCATCAGTTTCAAAAAGATGATTAGCTATGCCTATGTGGAAGTACTTAAATCATGGATTGATTTACCTTCGGAACAAAACTAGCCATGCCTTGCGTGCATATCCTTTTATTCATTTATTTTGTGCAGCACAAAATCATTGAAAATAATTTAATTTAAACAAGCAGCCACAATTGTTAGAATCATTAAGTTTTATATATTTATTTATTAATTATATGTATTATTTCCAGTACAGTCTTTAATATACAAGGAAGCATTATTGACTATATTTTGGCAGATATTAAATTTATAAATTAAAAGGGAAGTGCATATATATAGGACCAACGTGATGTAAATTCATTGTCGGCTTGTATCATAATTAAACTGGAGGATCAAGAAATCATCTGATCTTATTCAGTAAAAAAAATGATCTGATCTTTAATTATTAGGGCATTAACAATTAGTCGGCATTATTGATGATGTCCAAACTTGGGAGTGAGATCAAGAGAAATAAGCTTTGATGTTTATTTCTTGATGCAGCGTGACTGCACTTTTTGGCCCGATCTATACTTGAAACTATGTGAATGATTAAAATTAAAAGTGTTAAGAAATAAAGGGCAACATGGTTGGTGGTTCCTCTCTAATTTAAAATCATTGATGATAGAAAAGATATGGCTCATATGATGGGAGATCAAGGTGGGGTCTACCTGCAGGGTTTGCTCCATACTAGCTAGAGTAGTACGTAATAGCATTAGAATTCCGTCAAGCATGCTGCATTAAAGGCGGTTATATTTTTCCGATTCCAAGATTATATATGACCAACCGTATTTAATTTAGGTGAAGCCTTTACTAAGAAATGACTATAGTTGGATATGACAAATATGAGCATACCCGGATGTCCCCTGTTTTCTAATGACTTGCAAGGTTATTACTTATTACACTGATTTTAGGAGTTTTTCTTGAGAGACTTGTATTGCTTTCTCGTTATTCACCTGATCTGTTTATCTGTAAAGCAACCCACACACACACATGTCACATAAAATAAAAATATAAAAAAAATAAATTTACATTTTTTATCAGGCATGTGCCATACACACACACATGCATATAACATACAAAACATACATTGTTGGAAAATATATAGTAATAGTATATGTTATGTTGGCCAAATAAATATATATATATGTTATGAATGCATGTGTTGACATGAGTTGGACAAGTGTTACATTAATAATAGGAATGTAAATACAAAGAGCCATTCATTGCTACATCCATAAAACTCCAACTACAAGCTCATAGGGCTTAATTACTGCCTCTGTGTGTGTGTTGTAGCTAAGGCACCACGATCTCATTTGGACCCCTTTCATGTTTGCATCATCCATGACACTTACACATGAATTTTTATTGTTAAACATTAAATTTGACACTTCGCCCCTTGTTTCATGACATCAAATTCAATCAGTCCAGACATTCAAAATATTTGTAGTCAAATATATACATCAAGTAAATTTTAAAGAGAGAAAAATAAGGTTGAATCTCTATCTAGCTAGGTCTCCGTATGTATAAAAAGAGACACAAAAGCAAACAAAGGCAAGGTAGCTAGTAATATTTCTTCATCATCCCAAAATGAGAAAATTAAGCAAACAACTAATTAAAACCGTCAGGTACATGTCTCCTTAGCTTTGGCCATTGTTAGATTCAGATTCATTGAATAGATAAACTATGAACATGCATATGTTGCTGGAAAAAAACAGAAAGAGTGAACAAGTGCGTGCGTCAACTTTTTTGGGCGGTGCATAGCTTTGATATAGTATTTGTCATTCCCATGGAGGAAAACAACGGAGGGATCCGAATCGGACTTAAATGGGAATGGATTGTCCTTATGTCTGCTAACTAATTAAGCGCGCATATTTGGGAGATTTTTATTGGGCCTTTTAAATGATATAGAATAATACAAAATTTGAGCCCAAAAACAAAAAAGCCGTACTATCTTTATAGGATTGAAATTCGTCCGCACTTCCCAGATTCAATTTTTTTATCAACAGAGTGCCCAAACATATAAGTGCCAAATTCAGTGGCTAAAAAATATTTTAAATATAAATCATGCATAAATTCTGTTAGATGAAAAAAGTAGAATGTGTATTTAATACCGAGGAAAATTCAAAAAACTGGGGGAGGATGCAATATGCTAGCGCATTATACTATTATATGTTATCCCATTGTCCCCAATTACAAACAAAGATGGGTCATTGGTCTTTCTACATTCCTGTTGATTTATACTGCTGTTCATATTGTTTTAAAACTCCTTTGTCAATTGAAAGTTGATATGGGTGTGCTGATCAGAATAGATATGGAGATCAGATTGTATGTGATCATGTAATTATTTTATACATAAATGATGAGTCCATCATTGTTTTTTCAAAGAAAGAATGTAAGCATGAATACGTAAATCCAACTTTCTTTACTTTTCTTTTCCACCAACTGATAAACATTACCTGATTTAAGTCTAAAAGAATAAAGCAACATGACTTATATCAATTAAAATCGTTAATATGCTAGCTGAACCGAGTTGTTCCCTCCACTTATTATATTAGCACTATGAATATGAATGAATTGACCAGCCGAGACAGCTTTGTGGAATGATGAAAAAGTCCCACATCGAGTGTTTATCTGATAAGTGAAGGGGTGAGATACTATAAAAACCAAGAAGACCCAATGGGCAAAGCATACCTTTCTCGGCCTTTTGGCTAAGATCAAGTGTAGTATCTGTTCTTATCAGTTTAATATCTGATATGTGGGCCATTGGTCCACACGATATTAAATTACTTTTTTGAGGGGGGGGGTCCACTTCAGTAGCTTGCTACTGGGACTCTCGAGTGTCGCCCATGCGTTGCACTACTGCACGGGCCTGGCGCACCCCACCAAACCTCAGTTCCAAGTTTGGCCCGAAATCTAAATGGGCTCATTCTAATCTAGTGCTCCTATGGCAATGCTTTAAGCCCAAAATTATAATTTGTATGTTTTTTGATCATTTGCTATGTTCAAATATATCTCGTCATTTCTGGCAAATAAAAAAATATATCTCATCATTATTGCATTAGCTTTCATGTTTCAATTTGAATTTAGCTTACCATATGTATTAAGTATAAGATCAAGTAAAATATGATTACACATTCAGGTGGTAATTGATTATTTATACTACATATTTCAATTTGAATTTCAGCTAGTAATAAGATCAAGTAAAATATTCTTACAGATTCATGTGCCAAACTAATTGCTTAAATTTTTTATACTTTTAAATCTCAATATATTAGTTTCGTGCTAATTATCAAAGTGTTAACATCTTAGCGTTATCATTTTAAAAAAAACATCTTAAGAGTTATCAAAGTTATAGCTAATTATAAAAAGTATAATACTCTTAAAATGTGTGCCATAAAATTTTGTGAAATCAGATTAATTATAAAGGGAGCTATGTATGAGTACCTTATTTTGATTTTACTCGTACTAATGTGGTTTAATCCACTAATTGAATCATTAAATTTACTCAATTACATATAATCAACTCCTCTAACTTTGTGACTATATGAACGTTTTAATTAATAGAAGCTAATAATACTAACAAAAAAAATTAAAACATTTAACTTTTATAGAAATAAATCAAAACTAAATGAAAGTAATTAGTATAGAAGGCTACATCGTAAAAAAATTATGCCTAAAATATACTCCCTCCGGTCCTAAATAAAAGACCTAATTGACTTCTTTTGGAGATGTTAAGGTTATAAAATGTTACTGCCTCCAGTCCTAAATATAGGACCTAAATAACTTTTTTTTGGAGAGATTAAAGTTGTGAAATATGTTATTAAATGATGACATATTTAATATATTTTTAGATAATTAATTAGTTTATAGGTAAAATAAATTAGTCTAAGGAAAAAAATTAGGTAAATCAATTTATAATTAACTTATTTTTTGCTTTTTTAGGATTTTCCAATAAAGTCAATTAGGTCTTATATTTAGGACCGGAGGGAGTATTAAATTATGAAATATTTGATATATATTTAGATTAGTCATTAGTTTATAAATTAAATAAACTAGTTTTGCTTTTTTAGGATTTTCCAAAAAAGTCAACTAGGTCTTATATTTAGGACTGGATGAGGGAGTATAAATATAAGAAAAGAACACACATAAAAGGGGAAACTGTAAGAGTCCGTTTGGTTGACTGGAATTGGGAAATAGAATTGGAGGCGATAATTGAGGGTAAGGGGGTAAAGATGGAAAATAGAGGTAAATTAGTTAATGATGAGATGTAAAAGTTTGTGGACCCAGAAAAAGTGTGAGATGGAGAGAGAAAATTTGTGGGCCCCGGAATATATGGAAATTACTATTATTAATTCCCATATACAATTCCATTTTGCAATTTCTGGGATACAAACAGGCCCTTTTAAAAGGAAGGAAAGTTCTATTTTAGCCCTGTAGACTCAGCCCTTCCCCTTCTCTCTTCTCAAATCTCAAGTCTTCGGCCCAGAAACGATCGATACCCTCCCTCCGTGCAGGCTGAAGTTGAAAGGGAAGAGGCCCACAGGCCCACCTCAAATTTAAGTAAAGTACCCACTTTGCCACATCCACTTACTCACTCCTCTCATTTCTCACTCACTTTAAGTTCACATTCCACAACGCAAGAGGTGAACATGTGCTGTTAATTGTTATATCATATATGTGTTGTTATATGTGTTGAGTTATTTACTCGACGGTCCATTTTTTTTTGTTCTATGTGTTGAGTTATTTACTGGACGGTCCATTTTTTTTTGTTCTTTACCATGTCTCTTCTTATGTTGGTTTAATTGGCATCTGTGAACATACATACCAAATGTTCACTTCTTATGTTATTTTTGTTTCTTGTATGTTTTGATATATGTGACTGTCATTGTTTCTTCAAAACATTGGAACCAAAATTTCAGCACTGCATATGCTTTCTGCTTCCTTAAGTTACTATTCTTTAACTGCTCCTTCAATAGATGGTTTGGATGTTTTGGTAATATTATGTAATTTTAATTAACTTTACTAATATCCTTAAATTTAATCAAAGTGGATAAATGAGTATTTATATTAATATGAGTCTCACCTAGCAGTATAAAGCAATTGGAAAGATTAGTTTAAGTATGATGCTGTATTCTCCATTATTGCCCCATGTTCTGAAGTACTATATATTTGGTAGCCTATTTTGTTGTTTCTACAAAATATTGGAAGCAAAATTTTGGCAGTCTAATTGTGAAGCTTGGATGTGGTTTCTGCTTGTTGTGTCACTTGTGTTGGTACTCTTCCTAGCAGTGTAGAGCAATTGGGAAGATGTTATGATTTTAAATATAGATAGCTAACCAAACTAACTAACTATTTTATTCAATTTATTAAAATCATAACAGAAGAAAATTCATCTTTGAAGAATGTAGATTGTTGGTTAGCTGACTGTATCTATATATGCATAGGCCTGTCCTTAAATTCCTTCCTTTCATTTACTTGAGCTGATTTCTGTGGTTGACTTCCCCTGCAATTTAGATCCTCGAAGAATGACGGTATTGAAGCGGTATGTGCTGAGACTATTCATATCTATGAAGTACATTACAGCCAATGTGGTGGACAGAAACAATGGAAGAATTGTAGCAACTGCTTCAACTGCGGAGCGTGCCATTAAGGAGTCACTCGAGTGTGGCCGCACCTATAATGCAAAAGCAGCATATGTTGTTGGAGAAGTATTGGCAATGAGACTGAAGGTTGAGGGGCTTAATGAAGGACAGGGAAGAGGAATCCATGTGAATGTAAACAAGGAAGTTGAGAAGAAAGGGTTCAAGAGCCAAAACAAGGTCTGGGCTTTGGTTAATGCTATGAGGAGTTATGGAGTTAAACTCATCCTTGATGATCATGATGATAACCATGATGAAAGTAGTTCATGGTAGAGTCAGTAATCTTTTCAAGATTTGGTTGGTTCATGTGTTCCTAAGAATGAAGATGTCATGTATGTATTTGAAAATTTTGTTTGTAAATAAAAATAGAACCGCAGCTTCTTGTGCTGAGAATGACACTTGTAGTAGACAAGTATACATGGGAAGAGGAATTTTGCCTTATTTCATTATAGCAGAGTTGCAATAGGCATAGTTATTTGAAAATACTCAATAGGGTTTTGGATTTCATTTAGATTCACATTGGGATGAATGGATGACAAATTGGATTGTTTTGGATGCAATCATCAAAATTCTGTAATGTGAGTTGTCAAAACTATTGCAATGAAGAGCTAACACTCTTCAAGTGGTCAGGCATTTATTTGTACTATGTTTGTTGTGATATTTATATATAGACTTGTAAATGAGATGAATTTGATCAAAATTGAATATTGGAAATGGTTCTACTTGACTGCTTTGAAACCTCCCAACTTAGAAGGTTATGTCATGGCAAGTTGGTGGAAAGGAGAATGTAGATATCTACAATAAATGCTAGCTGGTCAAGCAAATTTGTTCTGACTTTCTTTGTTTCTTTGGTTTTGCCATTTTAGTCCTTTCAAACTATTTCATGAAATTGAAATAGGAATTGTGCTCTTTAGTAAAGAAACAAAAGTGAAAGTCCTGTGTGGGGGTCATCTTCATAATTGTGTCCACTTTATATTTCTTTCTAGCTTTACAGGAAATTTCTTCCTGCTTGTCCAATATCAATGACTTAAAGCCATGCAAGGACTTTTTTCCATGATGAAATGATAATGTTAAGGAAGGAGGAAAGTGAGAAAAAGAGCTAAAGAAGTGAAATTGATCTTTGAATTTTGCGCCTTCAACTCCATGACTTTTCCATCCCATCCATCCTACCTGTACTGCAAGTTGCTTAATTACACTGGAATTTAAACTCCAATCATTCATAAACTAATCATGGTCATTGACACAGATATCATCTGAATAGCCAAGATAAGCAGAATCTCCGAGTAATTCTGTCCTCCTTGTCCAATTTTTTATTTCATTTCAATGTTGTGAGTAGTGAGTGACTCAGATTTTTTTTAAACAACAACAACAAAATTGTATCTCATCATGTGAAGTTAGCTACATAATAATTCCCACCTTTAATAACTTGGTACCACAAACATGTAAAAAATTAGGGCAATGGCCCTATTTTACCCTTCAAGTAACCACCTTAGAGCACTGAACACCCTAAACTAACACTAGGTACAATTTTACCCTTGAAGTAACCAAAGTGGTCCAATTTTACCCTCTGGCGAATGTAATGTTGACACGTGGAATGTAATGTTGACACGTGGACGACACGTGTCGACATTACATTCGCCAGAGGGTAAAATTAGACCACTTTGGTTACTTCAAGGGTAAAATTGTACCTGATGTTAGTTTAGAGTGCCCAGTGGTTCAGAGTGGTTACTTGAAGGGCAAAATAGGGCCCTTGCCCTAAAAAATATGAATACTCTGAATTTATAGTTTTTAATTATCATAAGGTGCTTGTATTCTATTTTGAATGTGTTTGTCAGTAATTCTTTTATTGAATGAGTACTGGCAGACCCTTTATAAGTGGACCTTTTCTCAATAAAAAGTTGTATGTTCTTTACTGACTGTACTATTTAAAGGCATAATTTTATGCGTTGGGCTTCAAGTTAAGCAAAACCATGATTGCGTGAAATTGCAATGGCATGTAGAAAGTGAGCACTTTGAGAAGTTCCATGGTGAGTGTATTGTAAAAAGTCATTGAGAGTTGCAATAATTGATTGGAGAAGCAGAAAAAGAATGGAAAGAAACTAAGGCATATTCTGAACTTTCAGATGGAAAATCTTTGAAAATTGAAATGCCATTGGAAGAAAGGGGTCTCATAGCCTGCTTTACACTTTTGTTTTTCCCCCTTTATGGCTTTACATTCCTTTAACATTTTTTCTGATATGCTCAATCCTGCTTAAGCTCACATGGGTTTATGTTTGAATTCATGCAATATCATCATGTCTAGCACTTAAGCGAAGTCGAAAGACTTCAAAGTGAAAAAAAAAACATTAACCACATTGCCATGGAATCCCAGGAACGCATATACTTTTACTTTATGAATATACGAAAAGCAAACTAGTGAATACACACTTTAATAATGATTAATAGATCATAAAAGTATTTCATCATTGGATAAGATCTGCTAGTAACCGAGTTTGAATAATATAATAAAATGCAAATGTTTAGTCTAATATATATAATGGATCTAGTCAGAGAATACATTTAATATAATTTGAATAATATAATAAAATGAAAATGTTTAGATAATTGGAATTGGGAGAGGTTTGTTGGTTGTGGTGTTTCAACCACAGAAGTCACCTAACAATTTCTGAGAAGATTCATGTTCCTTTTCCCAAGGGCAGACAAAAATGGTGGGGAGGTTTGAGTACATGGTGTGTGGTGTCACATAGGTTCATCATGACATGCAACATATATGACATGCAACATATATTATTCGATGCATAAATACCAAAAACATAAAATAAACTCACGTAATGATATCACACGTTGGTGCTTCCAAGAGCCATGAAACGCCGCACGTGCCTCCTAAATTGAGTCATTTACCATTGATGATTGCTTCATTTTGAATTTAATTCCTTTCTTCTAAAAAAAGGCACTTGACCCTAGTGTGACACCAAAACAGTGCTTAATTCATATTTTAGAATATGATTTCTTTCCTGATATAAAAAAGATCATAACTATAGAGATCTAACAAATCATTCCAATTTATTCAAATGACTTATTTACCACATGATCCATATGATTAATGTAGTCAACCCCATAGTAGGATAAAACTTTATTGTTGTTGTTGACTTTTTTTTATCAAATTCAAATGACTTTATAGTTCACTTTCTTTTACCATTGAACTTGAATGAATGAATGCTTTATTGTTTGGTTGTGGTTGCAATTTGCACCTCTTCTTTGAAATGCACTTTGTAGGGTAAAGGAGAATAATATGGGCACAGAGTATCAGGATAGTACTGTACCATTAGTACGATAAATCCTTTTGCAAGAAGGATATGCCAAATCTCAACATTCAAATTTCAACCCCTCTCGCCGCTCAAATGCCTTCTCTGATCGTAACCACAAAAGAAAAGGCAACGACAAACTACACAATACCTCCATGAATCTGAAACCCCAAAGCAAATTCCCCCATTTTCCCAAAGAAACCAAGGAAGGTTGCAGGGGAAAGAGACCCATGAATGCAAGAACCTAAGTTGTAATAGCAAGAAAAACAAGGGAGAGTGAAACAGAATAATACAGCAATGATGGACCCTGCACTGAACCATAGGGACCCCACAGGTTTCTAATAGCTTGAGCCCACTAACGAACCTGGGTGGCAGAAAATGGCAGTCCCTCTTAAATATGAATGGGACAAAATATGTAGAGGCCAACATGCCAGGACAGAATAACTGATAGAGAGTGACCTACTCCATCACCTATCACCTATAGGAAAAATACTATGAGCATGCCTCTTGCTTAGGCCAGGCGTGCTGGGTTTCTACTTTCTATTCACCATCCCAATTATTGCAACATTTTCAGCTTCACCCTCTCCATGACAAAGAATTTTAGAATCTACAATATGCAGAAAAGTGACATCCCACAGTGGAATACAGAAGGCATTTCTTTTTTATAATCATTTACATCGTGCAGTTATAGTTACTAATCACATGGAAACATTTCTACTAACCACAAAAACATGTCTACTTTCCCTACCAACCTAAGCTTCCATTCATTCATGCACTTTCAGCTCCAAGCCTGCCATAAAAAAGACATAAAAGTTCCCTAACATTCTGGTGCAGAAAGAAGCATCTGAAGCCTCACTCAATCACATGAGGGAGCAAGCATTTGGGTTCTCATCACTGAACATCTGTGGTGGATGGACTGGCTCCAAAAAGTAAACAGGACCATAGCTATAACTATATCCATAGGGAGGAGGAGGTGGAGGAGGGACCATAGGTATAAAACTCATTGTATTCTGATCAAATTTCCATCCATAATAATCACCAGCAACAGCAAAGGGTTCTTCCATAGACTTTTGATTATCTCCTCCACCACCTTTTTTCTTCCCACCATCACCACCTCCTTCTTTCTCACCCTCCCCATCTTTGTCTTTCTCCTTGTCTTTCTTTGGAGGGACCACCTCAACATTCCTCTTCAACCTCCCCTTCAATTTCTCAACCAACGCCTTCACATTCATTGACCCCTTCACTGTCACAGTCTCCTTGTCCTTATCTATTGACATTTCCTTCACCCCTGCATTTTTCCATTGTAAAATCCATAAAAAAACAGTAACAAAATAGCAAAAAAATTCCTTAACCCCCGCATTTTTCCATTGTAAAATCCCTAAAAAAACAGTAAAAATGGCAAAAATTCCCTAAACCCCTGCATTTTTCCATTGTAAAATCCATGAAAAAACGGTAAAAAAAAATAGCAAAAATTTCCTAAACCCCTGCAACTTTCCATTGTAACATCCATTAAAAAAACAGTAAAAATGGAAAAAATTCCTTACACCCCTGCATTTTTCCATTATAAAATCCATTTAAAAATGGTAATAATTTCCTTAACCCCTGAATTTCTACATTGTAAAATTCATTTAAAAATGGAAAAAATTTCCTTAACCCCTGCATTTCTACATTGTAATATCCATTTAAAAAACAGATAAACAGCAAAATAACAAACTGGGAAAAAAATATCAAATACACAAAACCAAGCATCCCTCACCTCTGGTTTTAGACACAGTCTTACTAATCCTCTCAACACAACCCTGACAATGTAACGCCACCTTCAAAACCGCCGTGCATTGCTGAGGCTGTTCAATTAATCAATCAATCACAAAATCAACACCACCACTACATAATTCCACAATGCAAACAGAGGATTTCACACATAACAAACAAAACGTAACTCAAAACAGAGAAGTTCTTCTTCTTCTTCTTCTGATATAACAATCACAATGTAACTCAAAACACATAATAATCATCTCACAAAATCAACACCAACACTACATTATTCCACAATGCACACACAGGATCTTACACATAATAAACAGAATATAACCCAAACCAGAAAACTTCTTCTACTGATATTGCAATCACATAGTAAACACAATGTATCTCAAAACACATAATAATTAACACCAACACTACATTATCCCACAATGCAAACACAGCATTTCACACACAATAAACAAAGCGTAACTCAAACCAGAAAACTTCTTCTACTGACATTGCAATGAATCACAATGTACCTCAAAACACATAACAATACCAAAAATACAAAAAGCATTACTCTGAAATTGAAAATGAGGAATCAATTTAATGTGACCTCTTTAGGTGGTTTTATGTTGTTGTTGTTGATGTTGTCATTGCTCTTGTTATTGTTATCGTTGTCTTTCTTGGGGAGAGGAGAGATAAGAAGAACGTTCTTCTTGGTCTTACCGGCGAGCTTGTCCCTTAGCCTGGTGGGGTCCACATTGCCGGTAACAGTAACCTTGCCGGAGTGATTGTCCACGGTGACAGTGTCAACGCCTTTAACAAGAATGTCGAATTTCACTTAAATAAAAATACAGCATCAAAAATTACAGAAATAAAAAAATAAAAAAAAAGAAACGGTTATGAAGAGGAGAAAATGAGAGAGAGAGAGAGAGAGACCTTGGAAGCAGTTGAGGAAGCGCGTGATGCGGGAGACGCAGCCGTCGCAGTGGAGGTCGACCTTGAGAACGACGGTGGAGGGCGGCGGTTTGGGTTTGTCGTTTTTGGAGTGATGGTTCTTCTTCTGCAAGCAAGAATGAGAAATGAGATAGTTAGAGGAAAGGAATGGGTTGAAAAGAGAGAGAGAGAGAGAGGGGAAGGAAGGAAGTGACCTTGGCCATGGAGAAGAAGAATGAATACAATGCTGGCTGAATGTGTGTGTGTGTGAGAGAGAGAGAGAGAGAGAGAGAAGGAATGGAAGGTAGTTACTCTGCTAGTTACAGAGGGAGGGAGGGAAATAGTGGGGAGAGTGGAAGGTGGTGCTCACTAAACACATGCTTTTTCCGCTTCTTTTTATTCATTTCACGCCAATTTAATTTTATTAATTATAAAAACACTTTTATGCCCTCCATTAATAAATTCAATGGAGGAGGAATAGGGATATAAGAGTCTTTTCATATCCACATTTTATTTCCATCAAGATAACATACTATATTTGCACCTGAACTCCAACATTAAAAACGCAATTTTGGGTAAAGTTTAGTACTTCTTCTGTTCCTAAATATAATATCATTCTCCATAATTTGAGTAGATTAAAGAAATTAGTTAAGTTAGTTATTTACACATGATGTTACCAATTTATTCCAATTATATACCTTTATCATCACTCTCCCTCTTTTGCTTGTTATTATAGATAAGCATTGTAGGGTTAATTTGGGAAAAAGTTGGGAAAAGTTAGAAAGTGATCTTATAATTAGGAACAAGTTGAATTTCAAAAGTGATCTTATATTTAGGAACGGGGGAGTATCATTTTTGCATTTTTTTTCATTTCATCATTTTTGCATCTTCACCCTATAAAAAATAAACAATGATTTTTTATAAAAAGAAAATAAAAAATGATTTTCAAATTTATCTACATAACACTAGTATTATACTCTTTTTTAAACCAATATTTCGCCATTATGCTTTGAAAAATAAACAAAATGGCTAATTAATTAGATTTAAGTACCAAGTAGATGACTACTTTGCTCTATTTATGGAGGCAGAGTGTGTGTGTGAGTGAAATTTAGTCTTAAATCAATAGTATCATTTTCTATGCACAATATCAAGTATCCTCTATTTTAATTTATCTTATATATTACAGTATATTCTTATTTTTAGAGTATTAATTAGGGGTATAGTTAAAAAGTACATATAGTTTAAATTAGAATTTAAGACTTGAAGGGGAGTATCAAATAAGTCTAGAAGCTAAGCTATACTCCTTGGTCCAATTTATAAGTGACTTAAACAATGTTCATTACATTACATGAAAAAAAAAATCAACGTACAACAAATAAAGACAAACTTGTACAAGTGACTTATATATAGTAGTAGATCCAACAAAAACATCCTCTCTTAAAAACATCCTCTCTTTTCCCTATATACAGGACTAGAGGAGTATTGAGTTTATTTTTTGGGACCAATGTTAGGTCAATATTGACAAGTTATGGGACTCTTTTTTATATTAATTACTATCTTCCTTGAACTTTAAGGCAATTCTCTCAATAAGAGTTTACAATTTTAATGTATTTAGGATTTCTTTGGAGTTTAATTTTTAAATATATTTTTGAGTATAATTAGAATGCTATTCCATTGCAATATAAATCTACCGTAAGGAGTATATTTTTAGGCAATATCCTTGTTCCATTTTGTCATACATGTGTGATCTAAAAATATTGAGGAGGTGCCTCTACATTTATCCTCCCTCCATTTCTTGTAATTTCCTTTAAGAAATTATATTTTGGATCACATTTTTCTTGTTCAACCTTACTATTAGATTCCTCATAAAAATTATTGACATTTAAATATCTTATGAAAAAGAAATGAGTTTGTTTTCAATCTTATATGATTTTTCAAGGATTTAGTGATTTAACTTTAAAATAAATACATGATTTTTAGTAACAAATCTTTGAAAAGTCATATAAAAATGAAATAAGAACCATTTTGTGTATAAAATACCAAACTATCACCAATATTTTATAGAATCTAATTGTAAAATAAAAAATGTGACCCAAAAATAATTTTTTTTAGGTAAATAAAGAGAAATGGAGAGGCCCCTCTCTCAAATATGTCTATTTTATTTTTACAAATATGTTTATTTTGACTAATTGATGAAGAGGCAAGAGAATTGATGGTTATTTTATTGGGAAAATTAATTTGAGGTCCCTCACAAGGGAGTTAATATTGGAAAAGTCCTAAAAGTTGAAAATATTAATGTAGGGTCCCAAGGGACCTCACATTAATATATTTGAAAAGTGAAAAGACAGTTTTGCCCCTAGCCTTAATAAAAAAATACCCCACCCCCACCTCCCTCACCCGCCCCACCTACCCCCCTCCACCTCCCTCCATCGGCCCCCCACCCCCACCCCCTCCCTCCATCGCCCGGTGGGGGGCGGGGGTGGGTGAGGGAGGAGGTAAATTTTTTTTAAGGCTAGGGGCAAAACTGTCTTTTCACTTTTCAAATATATTAATGTGAGGTCCCTTGGGACCCTACATTAATATTTTCAACTTTTGGGACTTTTCCAGTATTAACTCCCTTGTGGGGGACCTCTAATTAATTTTCCCTATTTTATTCAATGTAATTAAATGCAGATAATAGTAGAGTCGTTTCTTTTTTCTCACCCAGACTAACATCAATGCACCATCAAGGATTAGACGTATCTTTCTCTCGACAAAATTCACAGCTGTTATCGACTTAAGTATGCTGGCAAAACAAACGAAAAATTCACTATTGCCAACAAAATGAAACAGGAAAGCTTTTTTTTTTAACTGAAAAAAGGAAAGATTTTTTTCGCCTGACTGAAAAAAGAAAAGCTCAGTCAACTAAAAAAATAATAATTTGAAATTTATAATTTTTTTGCTATTTTAATAACTTAACTATTTTAAAAGAAACCATTTTTTGACTGATCGTTATGTGGGTTCAATGACGAAGAGATAAGTTGGAATTCTCTCATAATCTCACCCCTCAGAATCCCTCATAATCGACTTGAGGGCCTTATTTTAGTCATTGAGATCCATCTAAGAGCTCATAATTTGTCACGTATCTCATTAAAAATAAAAAATGTATTATAATATAAATTAAATTTTAGCATAAAAATTTCAACTATCTAGACATATTAATTTCAACTATCGAGACCTATTTCCTTTCAACAGAATGATCTATATGAGATATAGATTTATCCAGTTAACTGTAAAATTACAGTTAACTGGATAAATCTATATCTCATATAGATCCTTCTGTTGAAAGGAAATAGGTCTAGATAGTTGAAATTTTTTATGCTAAAAAGTTTTCAAAAAAAATTAAAAGTTGTTCATTTATTTTATATTATAATACAATTTTCTTATTTTTAATGGTACAAGTGGCAAATTATTAGCCTTAGATGAATTTTAGTGGACAAAATGAGACACATGAGGAGTGATTATGAGGGATTCTGAATGGGGATTCTGAGAGAATCTGAGAGAATCACGACCCTAAAAAAATATCTCACTACAAGTCTACAAAGCTGGGCTGGGTTGGGTTGGTCATACGTTAGTTTCCCTGCTCTTGGATTGTGGGTGAATCAAACCCTTTCCTAAAAATTTGTTATTAAAAAAACCCTTTTTTTAAACTGAAATTTTAAAAGATACCCTCAAAATGCTCAAATCAATATATTTTCACATCGCAACAATTTTTTTTTGCCGGAGCAACAAATTTTTAATTCGTTAACTTTTTTTTTTGGTCGGAAAATTTGTTAACTGATAACTTCCATATTATAATACTCCCTCCGGTCCTAAATATAAGACCTAATTAACTTTTTTAGAAAATCCTATAAAAAAGCAAAATAAGTTAATTATAAATTGATTTACCTAATTTTTTTTCTTAGATTAGTATATTTTACCTATAAACTAATGTATAATCTTAAAATATATCAAATATGTTATGATTTAATAGTCTATTTCGCAACCTTAACCTCTCCAAAAAAAGTCAATTAGGTCTTATATTTAGGACCGGAGGTAATAAAATATTTCTGATAAAAAATTATAATAAAATATGTTTCTAAAATTACTTAATATATGGAGTTATCAGTAATTAATGGGCTGGAGGAGGTTTCCATGCCCAAGGATAATATCTTACTATGATATCATATAGGAAATTTCAATAAAATATCGATCATATAATAATTTTCCAACTGAGAATATTTAAAATGAAAAATATAAATATTAATATTACACGCGATGACACAATTCTACATTAGTTTCACAAACAATGAGGCAACAGCATATATATCTTATACGCAATAAATTTTGCATAAACAAAAAATAAATAAACATATATAAATCAAATCTTTCAAAAATAGAACTTTTCCTCCAAAACCATAGCTTCCAAATAGTCATTCCCCAGATCAGGTTCAAGCCATCCTTCTTCTAGCGTCCAAGATCTCTTTAAGATTGAGGGAACCAGTCATGCAATGATGGGGCAAAAATTTGAGAGTAGTACTTATTTTTTTTTATCAAAGAGTAGTACTTATTAGGATTAAGCAATTGCAGCCATAATCTCCTTGTATATCCACTGTCTCTAAGAATTTGAAGCACAGTTCACACTCATCAACATTACAGAAATGACAAATTGGAGATTACTTGGACCATTCAAACCAACGCACCTAAACACCTTGATACTTCAAAGTCTTTTTTTTTTCCCAGCCATTTCCATAAAGTCTTATGGATCGGACTTTGAAGTATGTTGAAAAAAGATTTGGGGCCTAATCTTTTGGTTAGGTTAATAATTGTTTGTTAAAGAGGAGTTTATGAGACTAACCGTTTGGTGGTCAATTATATCAAGCCTATTGAGCCATTGAGGGAAATGCCAATCTTAATGTAACCAATACATAAGAGATTGAGCCATTGAGGGAAATACCATCTTAATGTAACCAATACATAAGAGGCCCTTTTATTTGGAGCAATTTGGTGTCATCAAAATAGGCTTTTGTGCCCAAGTGGTTTATGATCTTCACACAATTTTTTAGAGAGAAATAAATAATACACTGGCCCAACGCAGGAATTTTGCAAAGACATTTCCAAACTATTTCATTCATGTATTTTATTATCATCAAAAAATTGTAAGGAATATATATCCATAAATCTTAGATTAGTAAGAGTAATTAAATAAGAGAAGGTCTCAAAAAAATTACATTTATAAGTGAAACTTTCATATTTACAAAATAAATTTAAGAATTTATACAAATAGATTAAATTTTATATCTGCCTAAGGAATTGTATCATTAACAAGTCAAGCAAGCCTATTAAACTTGTGAAACATTCAACAACTGGAAATCGCCCAGAAACTATCATGTATGGAATTAGTCACGAGCATAAGTGCATAACACCTCTTGACGTTGACACAACAGATCTGACTGATAGATGAGGAATCTATTAGAGAGCCATTATGAATATAAGACTTGCTTTTATTTTTTTTTTCAATCTTTTCTTAACTCACCTAATAATAATCAAGTAAGAGAGTGAATGTGAAAAATAAGAAAAATGATTAGGGCATTGTTGGAAAAACATGGCAAGCCATCATTAATGTATTCAATGAGTAGAGATATTGCATATCATACACTTAAAATTTTTTGCCCAAATATAATACATTTAGGATCGGAGTATGTAAAGTTGAAAAATAAAATGATGGAAAGAAAGGGGAAGTAAAACATTGTAGATGAGCTAGTTAGATACACCTCTTCACATAAAAAAATTGTGTTAAATCGGAGGCTAGCTCACTAGCATTATGACAATGTTGCAAAAAACCGAACGGGAAAGACTTCAGGTCATGGTTCAACATAGTCAAAGAGCTCAGCCTGATGGTTGAATCGATGGTTGAAAGCATAACCGTTGAGCCGAAATGTTAAATGGTCGATGGTTGGATCGGCTTAACCATCCAGTCCAGTTCTTACAACAACGCATTATGGTCAACGTTAATTCGAGATAAAAAAAATGGTTTCAAAGGAAACACAATCATTCAAAAATAAGATTCTCACGTCTTTGAAACTTAAATCAATAACTTCAAGTAACTGGATCGATCGTTATTGGTTGTTGGGGGCACATCGAAGAAAGCAAGACCACGTGAAAAGGGAAATGGTTGGGCCCAGACCCAGTAGGCCCAAACTCCCACGGTGGCATAACCATGTCTTATGAAGCCTCAGACAGTTCCTCCACGTGGCAATCAAATATTAGTGGGGCCATCAAATCCCACGTGGTCATGGTTTTTTTAATCACGTGGGGTTACCCCAGATTGATTGTGCTGCAGACAAGTGGGTACGTAACATCGATCTATCCCTTTGCATATGCCTCCACACAATAATAATGGAGATACTTTAAATCTTGAATCCTTATCCCCCTGTCTATTTCTACTTTATAAAATCAATCCACTTGTTGTCTTGTTTCTTTTCCATATTAGTACTTCATTATGTAATTATGTTTTCGTTCTTAAACATATAATTGATCAAATTAATTAAAATCACATTATATAATAAAATCGCCCTAGCTAGCTAGCTAACCTTTTACTTTTATTCTTATCCTTTATCTCATGTTTCTTTATTATTGAGAAACATTAATAACAAAAAATAGTGAAAATTGGAGAAAGATTGACAAACTGTTGTATGTTTATTAAAATCAAGCTTATCTCCGAAAAGTCTTATATTAAAACCAAAAAGTATATTTCTTCTTCTAGAAATATAATATATCACAATTATTTTTATTCTATACTCCAACATTATTTCTCCGTACTTTTACAAGTGTTAAGGCTCATTTTTGCCCTAGAAGAAACCAAAAAAGAATGTTGAGCATCCGGAAATAATTAGATGAGCTCTTTTGTCCTAGATGTAATCAAATTATATAGCAAATTTATATCCAAATTAAATAGGTAGAGAGACATATAGTAGCGCATGGGATGAAATAATTAGATGAGCATTTTTCTCCGGTAATATTATACAAATAGTAGTAAATTCATCTGGACCATCATTCGAAGTAAATGTTAACCATTAAATAACACGACACTGCACAGGGGACTCAATATTCCATCTCATCACCACACAACCCATATACCATAAGTCATTCAAAAAAACATGACACTCAATGAACTGACATTGGTTGGACATCCTTCACCATGTATCATGGAGGGTGATTAAGGAGAAATAAATCATCGAATTATGTGAAATTGATACTTTTTTATTTCAAAAATAATTCAAATTAATGAAAGGGTTAGTTTCAGGGTAAAAATGAACCTTTAAATGATACATGTATAAATGTGGCAATCACTTCAACATTCGTGAGATAAAAAGGAAAATATAATAGTTAAACTTAACAATTTTAATGTTGAAGGTAAATTTGCTATGATTAACTTAATTACTTATAAAGCTTAAATGCTCCTATGGTTACCTTTAATACTTCACATTGTTTTGCAATTACATACATTTCAGGCTAGAGCTAGGACTTTTAACCCGACCGGCCAAATTGAGTCTGAAAATACAAAAAAAGGCAGGTTGGTTTGCAAAAAGTTCAGTCGGAATTAAACTGATTAAAAGCGGGTTAGTCCGCTTTTAAAGTGGGTCGGATTGGACTAACCTGAAATCTCAACTTTACACGTAAAGTTTGTATTTGGGTCAGCTTGAACCTAAAAAATGTAGAAAAAATTAGTTGAGTTGAAAGAAGTTAAGTCTGAATCAAAACCGATTAAGTGAGTTTGCCCGAATAAAAAGTGGGCTGGGTGAGTGTGACCCATTTAAATTGGGCTAATCCGAAATCCCAACTCCATTCCAAGGTAAAAAGTATAAGTGTTTCAACAAATATAAGTGTTTTCGTGTATTGAATTGTTTTTTACTCAACATATAATGGCCATTACATATGTTCAGGCAACGTCTATATATGGGATTAAGTGATTAACACTTTAGTAAACGTCCACATCACTCGTGATAACAAACCCACCAATATTCTATTTCGTTTCGCATGATAACAAAAGCTCCACAAATTTATATCTATACTCTGCATCAGTAATAATATTTATAAGTTACTTTTGATATATATACTTCATGCATAAAAATAGTAGTATTAATTGCACAATTAAACAGAATAACTTTTAAATTTTATTCATATCTAATATCCACATATCACGCTTGAAAAATAAAACTATTCATTTACACAATTATGTGATTTGTAAATAGGTAAATAGGATTGTATATAGATTTACATCTTAACCCTGCAGATATGACCATGCATGGAAATAAATCAAAAGAAAGCGCACTTTTTATTAAACAAAGAATAATATATGAACATGGCTTATCTTCAAATATAAACATTTGTATTGGTCCCCAGAAAATATAAACACATGTAATAATATGGCGACTATAATTTGAATGACACGGAACACTTTCCTTCCTTTTAAATTTTTGAAGTTATCTAGTACTGTCTTTTTGTTTAGTTTGTAAAAATAATCCATCTGTAAATTAAATCCCCGCTTAATTAAACCGATTTCCCTACTCCTAATATATACATATAGACTATAGAGAACTAACTATATCTAAATCGTCTAAATGTAATTTAAATTATGTATCAATTTTAGTAGATATATAATCCAGGCCATACATACATGTAAGGTCTACATGACCTATATTATTTGACAAACTCTCTCTATTCATTTTTTTTATTTACTAGGTGATTTAACCGTTTCCTATTCGCCTTAGGGTTAAATGCAAGTTATTTAATTTATGAAATCAAGGATTGCAACATTGTAGCGCAACCTCCGGTCGTCTCTCTTGAGGAGTCTTGTAACTACCCTAAAATGAACTAAATGTAAATTAAAAGTGACAAAAGGAAAGGGGTTTGTTTGTTTGGTTTTTGAGACTAACTAATTAAACTAGTAAGAAAATGTAAGTGCTTGTTTTTGTTGTTTTTCAAATAAAGGTGTGAAGGTTTAAAATAAATGCAATGAAAAGGGGCTTTGGTGGTGATTCAATGGTTCAATTACTTCTTTAAAATCATGGAAGTTATATCATTCATCAAGTCTATTAGAAAAATCCCAAAGCAACCACTAAGGGTCCTTCAACGTACTAATTAATAGCTAATCAAGCAACCACTTAAAACTAGCCATTACTTAGGGTTAAAGTTAGGTTTCACTTGATGTATATATTAGAAACAAGTTTGTAAATCCTCTTGAAGGAAGTGCAACCACAACAACCTAATTGAAACACTAGCTATTCAAGCCAAGCAACCACTTAAAGCATGTAAAGCATCATGAATCAATTCACATAGGAAATAGGAAATCCATAACATTTAACATACAAACTTAGTATCTAATACATCTATATCAATCCATAGAAAATAGAAAGATAAAGTCATGTCTCTACCCAAAATATACAAGGAATTGCAACCACATATCTCAAATATACATTGAAAGAGCATGGAATAAGAGACACCCCCCTATGAAGCCCATTGAAGCAATTGACCATCTTCACACCACCAAAGCACCAAGAACTTATCCTCTCATGGAAGGAGGAGAGGAGTTTCACCCAAAATCTACCCAAGAAGTGGTTGTGATGAGGAGGGATGCAATGGAGAAGAAGGGTGGTGAAAATGGAAGAGGAGATGGAGATGAATAAGAGAATATGGAAGATTTGAGGTGAAATCTCATGGAAATGGAAGAGAGATGAGTGGGTCTGAGAGATTTTGAGTGAACCCTAATATAGCCACCTTATTTTCGTGTAAATAGGGATTGGATCTCGTTTAGGGGCTATTAGGAAGCTTATATAGGGCTCAAGAAACCCTAAAATCGCGTCTGAAATTTTGACAGCGTCAGGCTCGTAACCGCGAACCGTCTCGCCAGTGGCACGCCAACTGGCGAGCGACTGACGAGAACCGCGAACCTTCCTCTCTCTTTGTTTTCTTTACTTTTCTCTTCTTCCGTTTGCTTCCTCCTTCTTGCTCTTTGATTCCATCTTATTTGACTCCTCATTTGTTGAATTTCTTCAATGATCTACAATGGTTTAAGACTTGAAGTAGTATCAAAAAGTTCTTTGAAAACATGTAAAACCTCATAGCATGCTAAAAAGGCCTACATTGCCCTTGATGAGAACAAATTCCAACAATTGGTGTAATAGTTAGAATCTATGCAAATTAGGTGCAATTATCATCAAAACATGCATTAATTCAATGGATTTGGCCATGAAAAGATATATAAAATTATGGTGCAATCACTAGGAAAGTCATTCCAGCTTAAAACTAGATGAATACATTTTTTCCAAATACAGCATAGAGAACATCAAGAGCATGGTTAACAACTTTGGGAAAAAGACGTGGAAGACAGCCTATATATCATACAAAGAAGCATGGCTCATAGCTCATGGACGTACTATATATTATTTCCTGTCTTCTTTGAAAACTCTACTCTCTCTGATCTCTCGCTCCCTCTCCCTCCCTCTCCCTCTCTCTCTATATATATCCATACACACACAAATAGAGGGAAATGGATTAGTGTGTAGATATATTGGGGCGATCAGATATTGGTGGTATATTAGGGAATGACGCCATTATTGGCTTTTATCTGCATTTGCACCTGCACTTAGTTAAGTGCCTCTCAGCCTTAATTATCTTATCCTAATTAATCAAACCACCACAAAAGCCATGAGGTTGGGCCCTTCTTGATTAGGTGCCGGTGCATCTGCAGACGAATGCTATATTGGCTTTTTATTCACACACACACAGACACAGCCCTTCTTCATTCTCCACATCCTCGATCTTTATATTAACCTCTATTATTGTAGGATAAAAAAAAGTGATGGTAGTAAGTAAGGGAGCTGAGTTTGATGGACGCGTGGACATACTTCGACCTGTCATTTAAGGTTCTTTCTCCAGTACTACTGTACTTATTAGATCTGCTATTAAATAAACTTCTACACTCTGCAAATACAAAAATAATATTTTCATTTAGTAGGCATATTTATAATAAGCACACACACACGCACGCACTCACACAATTCCCGTGCAGATCTAGACGCAACTCATGGAGATAAAGTCGCGCTTATGTCATCGGGAAATTTTGGGTTTTTTCCCCTTGTAAGGATAGCTAATGAGTGATTCAATTTAACCATCTCTTATTAGCTTGAAAACAGAAATCAATAAAATTAAAAGTGTTAATGAATAGTTTCTGAAATGGACTTGAGGTCTTCATGATGATAAATATGATTATTAAGAAGCTTTGATTTTTCTCTGAGTCCATCGATTCTTTGCTTTTCACATAAGATTCTAATGAAACAAAGAGTTCTTAGTCACATACAGCTGTGTAGCTACTACTTAGGTATAGCTGAAGATTATAATTTAACTTGCATAGTTTAATTTCACAAAATAATTAAACGCTTCTCTATTGAATGCTTGTTTTTATGTAATGAAAGTACTGACAACAGCTTGTTAACTGGCCATATTCATACAATTACAAGATAATTTATAAAGCTTTAATTTATATATGTGATGGAATTTTCAGCTATATCTATATCTGCACCTATTTATATATCGCTGTCGATCATTCTTTTAGCCATTTTGCTATGAACTAACCTTTGGATAAATATATTGTTGCATGATGTCGCTAGATGTTTTAAACCTTCTTGCCGAATCTCTGTTTAAAAGTTTAATTGGCTTATTAAAATAATCTGCCCCTTTTCTTTAATTTCTGCCCATCCCACACTCCGGCCGGATTGGAATAACAAATTTAGGAGATTATTATTACATGAAAGATCAAGTTGCTCATTTGGAAATGCTTTCGTGTAAGATTCTCTCTCTCTCTTGCATTTGTTGATATTATAAGTTTTGCATATATTGATAACATCTCTGGTGACTGATCATTCACTGTCATTTTGCATATATTTCACCTCTTATTTCACATTTGGGTGTGATCCGGCACTTCTTAACAACTGACTAATTCGGACTCGAGGGTGGGAGTACAGCCCACATAGGCAAGATTTGTCCCATTTTCTAAATACTTTTTTCGCCTAGTTGGGATAAGACTTTGTTGTTGTTTTTGAGACAAATCTGAGCACTAATAAATTATAACATATGTCACATGTAATTATATCATAAATTATTTTATAAGTAACATAAATTAGTTTTAAGAAAAATTTATTTTTTATAATTTCAGTGGTTAATTTTTCATCCTTAATTTTTCAAAAAAAATCTAAAATGATCTTATAATCATTGTTGTCAAACTCGCGAGTTAACTCTCCGATTTTACCGTTTTTACGACACTACCTAAACAAAACGTGTCACGAGTCACCTAAATTTTCAGTCTTTGAAAATTCGGTAGAAACTTACGTATTTACATTGTGAATTCACCGTTTTTACGTTTCTAACTTACAAAAAATTATTTTTTATAATTTCAGTGGTTAATTTTTTATCCTTAATTTTTCAAAAAAAATCTAAAATGATCTTATAATAACTAGGATCAGAGAGAGTATTTTATTATAATTTAATGATACTACTCGGTGGATTTAGAGTTGTAGGATGGGTTGAGTATATAGCATACTCACTGAATCTTCCTCTTCGGTTACAGCTTGAAACTGAAGATGATTTACAGAGAACATATATACAACCACTTCGGCACAGCAGTGAACTCGAGAATAAAGAGAAAGGGAAAATAAAAGAATTTGCTATTTCAATTGTTATTATGACTAGTTTAATACTACCACCAGGAAAAGGGCAAAAATGCTCATGAAAAATTTTTTAGAGCAAAAATAGCGATCGAATTTTAAAAGTGGGGCAAAATTGCCCATGTCGTCGGTTAAATTCAAGTAACAGACTTTTTCTTTGGCACCTGGCGACATGTGGCAGGACATGTGGCAAAAAAAACACATTACATGCCACGTCTTATATTGCGATTGCAAGAGTTAGCCCATGAAGCCAATAGTGTCGCCGTCGTCGTCAAAGGCTTAGGTGAATGGGGCGAAATCCATGGGGAAAGCATCAAGAGGGAGAGGGTGATGGAAGTGAGAGGGAGATTGAAGAGGGTGTGGGTGGTGGAAGAGATCCTCCATCACCAAATTGGGCTGCTCCTGCTCGCTGGACATGGAATGGGCAGAGTGGGGTCCGGAGGAACGATGCCACTCCAAATCCAAATCAAGAAACAGGGAGTGCTCACCGACAGCAACAGGAAGAGGAAGAGGAAGAGGAAGGTGAGAATGAGAATCGACGTCTGCTTCACGGTGGCCAAACTATAACGCCCCTTCTCCCTACTAGAATCACCAAACTAGTGGGCATTTTTGCACCTTTGTGCAAATCATGTGGGCATTTTTGCCCTTTTGCCCCTTCGGCACAGCAGTGAACTCGAGAATAAAGAGAAAGGGAAAATAAAAGAATTTGCTATTTCAATTGTTATGACTAGTTTAACCTTCGATCCTAAATATAAGACCTAATTGAATTTTTTTTTTGAGAGATTAAGATTGTAAAATAGGTTATTAAATCATGACATATTTGATATCTTTTTAGATTATTCATTAGCTTATAGGTAAAATAAACTAGTGTAAGAGAAAAAATTAGGTAAATCAATTTATAAGTAACTTATTTTGCTTCTTTTTAGAATTTCTCAAAAAAGTCAACTAGATCCTATATTTAGAACCGGAGAGAGTATATAGTTAAAGAGTTCATTAGTTTAAAATCTCTCTCACACACACACACAATTGTCATTTTTCTCGCTCTTAAATTAATTTAGTTTTTATAACCGTTTTTTTTTTATCAAAAATTTAGTTTTTATAACCTGACATATAGGAGTATAATGTATTATAGGATATGTTTGAAGAAAATTCCGAACATATTCAAATTATATAATCAGCTTTATTTTTGTAATCTTAATCTAAATTAGTTACATATATATATCTTATACACATACACACGTGTGTGTGTGTCAAGTGTAAGAGGAAGTTTATCAGTATATGGGCACATATTTGTTAGTTTATGTTGTCTTGTCCGAATATCGGTAGAGGGGGTGTGTTTGGATTGCCGGTGGAAAAGTAACTTTTTTTCAATTGGACTTTTTTAGAAGTAAGATTGGAAAAAAGTCTGATTGTGTATTGTGATTATGTTTAGATGTGCAGTGAGTATAAGTTACTTTTTTCAATCTGACTTTTAGATTTATGTTTGGATAGTTACTTTGAAAAAAGTAAGATTAGATTAAAGCATTAAATTTTATTAGAAGTACATATGACATCAAAATATTGTTATAATTTAGAGAGAAAATATGAATTAAAATTTAAAACTTGAAATAGTAATTTAAAATGCATATAAACTTGAAATAGCTGCTAGAAAAAGGGGTTAGTGAACCGCTTTGAACATAGCACTAGCCACTCTTAATTGAAAATTAAAGAGATAGTTGAGTGACTTTCAAATGAAGAGGGTTAACTAAAAAATAATAAAATGCAAATACAATTGTAAACATAACCTGAGGTACGTAGCTTACTCTAGAGAAATTAATAAACATTAGCCATATAGGAAGCTATTAAAATAGAAACAAGCAAAGAAAAGAACATCTAATAGAAAAAATTAATAAAACATCTTTTTATAAAAAATATTGATAAATAATAAAAAATTATAAATATTATAAGTAATCGGTCCGGGCCGCCCGATTGGTCATGGAGCATATGCCTTGATTCTGTCCTACCCGATGGTTGGATCAGTAATGTCCTAATCAGGTTGTCCCGAGTTACATTGTAACGGACCATTTTTTGTATATGACCGACCCTACCCATAGGTGTTGGATATCCAGCATCAACCAAATAATATTTCCCTAATAAATTGAGAGATCATTCAACAATATGAAATTAAAACTCAAGTAGAATTAAGACATATATTACTTTCAGTCCTAAATATAAGACCTAGTTGACTTTTTTTAGAGAGATTAAGGTTGCGAAATAGGTTATTAAGTTATGACATATTTGATATATTTTTAGATTATCCATTAGTTTATAAGTCAAATAAACCAGTTGAAGGGAAAAATTTAGGTAAATCAATTTATAATTAACTTATTTTGCTTTTTAGGATTTTCCAAAAAAGTCAACTATGTCTTATATTTAGGACCAAAGAGAGTATTAAACAAGAAGCAAAATTAAGCAAGAAGCAAAATTAAGCAAGAAGCAACTATGAGATACTTTTGTTCCACCTTGCTTTTCATGTATAAGCAATTTGCTTTTCACTTCATGCCAAACATGTCCAGAAGCAAAAATAAGCAAAAAGTAAAAATAAGTTGAAAAGTGCCGGTGGCACCTTGCTTTTAGGTGCTGCCAAACACACCCAGAATGTGCTAAAAAGCGGGAACATTTTTTGAATACTTTTGTTGTTGTTTGGATGTCATTAATTATTTAAAAGAGCCAGGAGACAGTAACAAATTAATAAAAAAATTGTTGGGAAAATTAAATATAAGTCCCTGGTAAGAGACATAATACTGGAAAAGTCCCAAAAACTTGAATAATTAAGGTAGAGTCCCACATTTTGCAAAATAATTAAAGTAGAGTCCCTGGGCCCCACAGTTAATAATATTATATTTCCTCTCTCCTCTCTCCCCTCTCCCCTCTCCCTTCTTCCTCTTCCTCTTCTTCTTCATCACAACCACCCACCCCTCCCTCCGGCGTCGTCGCCCGCCGCCCCTACTCCGCCGCGCCGGAATATTATATATGCATTTTCGGCGCCGGAAGGAGGCGGCGGCACCGGAGGGGGCGGCGGCGGCGGAGGGGAGGCGGGCGGCGACGGAGGGCGGCGGCGGCGCTAGAGGGAGGGATGGGTGGTTGTGATGAAGAAAAAGAGGAAGAGGAAGAAGGGGGAGGGGAGAGAGGAGAGAGGAGATAGGGAATATAATATTATTAACTGTGGGGCCCACATTTCCAAAATAATTAAAGTAGAGTCCCTTGGGACTCTACCTTAATTATTCATGTTTTTGGGACTTTTCCAGTATTATGTCCCTTACCAGGGACTTATATTTAATTTTCCCAAAATTGTTCTATATTTCAGGGAGCTCCCTATGATCTAGCAAAGTGAACCCTTCCTATGAGTAGAACTGCTCAACAAGCAGCTATGGAAATTTCATTGACGTTTGAATTTGTTTTAACTATTTATTATATAAAAAGCCTAGCAGATAAGCAAATTGTAATCGAGATGCAAGCATATGTAATGTGGCCACCTTTTTATTGTCTTTTTTCTTTTAAAATTATAAACCCTTGTAGGAGACATGTTTGGGAGAACTAATATGTTTCGGCCCAAACCAGGGTTAGCCTAACGACCATCCAAAGTCCAAAAGTGACATCACCCCTCACAACTTACAATTTTGAACCCAAAAGCTTTTAATATAAGCCCAAGACAGCACTCCCTCCTGTTAGTAAAATATGAGTCCAAATTTGAATGGTTTTGATTCAAAATATAAGAGCTCATCTCATATTCTCTCTTAATGCACTTTTTTCTACTCTGGCTTAACTCTCCTTCATATTTATTAATTTTTATGTATTTCTCTCTTTAATAAGTATTACAGTATATATATGCAATATTTGAGGGGGATTAACTTTAGACGCCCAACTAACTTTTACATGTTTTGTTAATAAACATGTTTTGACGGTTAAACTCTTATATTACAAATTAGGTCACATGCACACCATTAATAAGTTAATTCATTCATAAAGCTTATTTGTGAAATGACAATGTTGAGTTAAGTCACAAGGATAAAGTGGATTAGATACTTAATGAATTTTGGATGGATGAAGATAAGATTTCCAATAGACTTTGACTTCTAGCTCAATTTTTTAATCTTATAAAGCCGGCCTGAAGGGTTTAAACTTTCAAGATGCATGCCCATTCAAGGAAATAAGATGGATAAGGTTATCTGCCTTTTTCTTGGGGGGTATTTTTAATTTTCGTTTAGTGTTTTGAGTTAAATATTGGATATATTTCCTTCTCCCAACTGAAAAATAGAATTTAAATCACAAGCATTATTTTAAAACTATATTATTTTTCCAGGCCAAAAATTATTGTGGTACGTCATATCATCGATGTAAGGCAGGGCAAGAGTGATAGTGGCCATCATCATCAGAAAAGATTAAAAAAATGGATTTAGTGAAGGAGTTGTGAAGACAGCTAATGGTTTTAGCAAAGGAGTTGTGAAGGCAACTATGTGATTGAACCATGAACATGTTTTTTGACCAAAAACCTTGAACATGTCAGATCATACGATTAATTGACTTTTATTTGTATTAGTCACATCTTAAAAAACATACGTGATCAATAATTTACAGCGTGTTTACTTAAAAGAGTTACGTAATTTGTTGAGAATTTAAAACCGCAAGCTGCTTTTAGTTTTTTTGTTTTGTTTTGGTTTTTGAAATTTCCTTCCATGGATTTTTGACTTCTTTTTCTTTGATAAAAGTGTATCTGAAAAAAGTCATTAGGAATATTTTTTCTATGCAAACAATAAATCACTTCATTTTGCAAAACGTGACCAAAACCCAATTTATAACAGGCTTTGTTCAAATGAAATAGTAAACACTTGCTATGAAGGGTTCTTCGAAACTTGGAAGTTTATCAGTTTCCTTTCCAGTTTCATAACAAAAAATGTTTTACCAGATTTCTTACAACAACATCTTATAAAATTTTTCTTTTTAAAAAAGTAAAAACAATTATATTTGAGACACACTAAATGTGAGTATCCATCCCTCGTAATGAAAATAGGAGTATAATGAATACTTTATGAAGAGCACGCTTCAAATTTTAATTCATTTCCTTCAAACCTGTTTTTTTTTTTAAATAAGGCACGACTTATGTCAAACTCTTTAGGTGGCCCCAACTTGTTTGCTAATTGCTATCCACCAATAAACTTAATTACATTACATTTTAAGATTTCTATCACGGCAAGGAAACGAAAATATAATGACTGTATCCAACCACATCTTATCTATTGAAGTACCAAATTATACACAAGGCTATTATTATGTAGCTAAATTTCAACCATATTTCGAATATACCAATTGAATAATTATCAACGACACTGTGTTTACTGTTTAGTGGGGAGTTGTTTGGTCCATATCTTCACATTTTGGATCGTGCTTTCTCAATAAGCACTCTTCTTAGAATTTTTCCAGATACTGACTTAGGAACAGCATTGATAAATGTCACCCTTCTCAATCTTTTATAAGGTGAAACCTGCAAACCAAAACAAGAATGAGTACTCACAAGTGACAACCCACAAATGCATATATAAAAGGACAATCTCTTCATATATTGGTGATCATTCAACCACAAAAAAGTCAACCCATATTTTTCTTCATTCACTAGAGATTTTGTTAATAACTACCTGATCAGCAATAAACTTCTTTATGTCTTCTTCAGTCAGTGAACTGTTGGGTGAACGAACCACATAAGCAACTGGGACCTCACCAGCCTCAGCATCAGGATATCTGTAGAAAGCAAGTAATCCACTCAACCATGAGTGCCACCAAAAGACAACACAAAACACTTGAATTTGGATTAAAAACAGCTCATTAAAACCATGGTTTAGACTCCAAACCATGGTTCCAGAAGCTGTATTAAACGGGCCTTAATCATAAATATTCTATTTGTTACTTACGGTATGACAACAGCATCCATTATCTCAGGATGAGAGACAAGAAGTCCTTCAAGTTCTGCTGGTGCAACCTGGTCATAACAGCAAGTAAGATAACACATATAATTCCTCAAGAAAGCTGATAGGAAAGGAAGAAGAGAAGACAAAAGAATAGACATTTGGTTATTTAACTGAAGGGGTAAATTGATTGCCCCAACAAAATGGCATGCACATCATCATTGGCAGGCACCATTAGATGGCTAAAACCAAATTTTGATGGGCCAAAAGTGAATATTGTATTTAGGTATGCATGGCATTCAGGGTGAAGTTATCTAAATCCTGTGGAAAGTTGTTGGATTACAAACCTGATAGCCTTTATACTTGATGAGTTCTTTGATACGATCAACAACATAAAGTTGCCCTTCCTCATCAAAATATCCAAGATCTCCTGTATGCACCCATCCCATTTTATCTATAGTTAAGCTGGTGGCCTGTGGATTGTTGTAATAACCTGAATTTTTTCGTTAAATTAGTGATTAATGCAAGGAAAAAACACAACTTATAAATCACAACTATGTGTTAACCAAATCAAATACTAATAAATCATTGCACAATAAAATAATAATTTAAAGAATCTGGAAAAACCATCAAACAGGAAACTGTCAGTGCATATGTACGGGGTAAAAACTCTCCATTCACTATTTAGCAAACGTTTGTGACATGATCATATGCTAGTAATCTGTTAATGAACAACTCAATCATATTTCAGAATCCAGACCTCTTTTACTTAAATCTAAAATACCAACATACTTAAGGAACTGTAACATTTCTTTATATCTAGTTATGGGAAAGAACAACAATGTAAAATTCCTAGCAATAGCCTGTTTCAGCCATAAATTGTGGTAACTGAACAGATATTCCACATTTTAGACTTAAGACCATGTTTGTTATAAAAAATTAACAACAGTGATCAGCCTGTTCTGGCTGAAGAAGTCTCAATGCTATGGTTTGAGATTCAAGTGCAGTCCACTGTGAGATGGTACCTAGCAATACCTTTCATCATATTAGGACCCCGTACCCATATCTCACCCAACTGATGAGGAGGGAGGGGCTTCAACGTATCCACACTGATTATTTGAGCCTCAACTCCTGATACAAGCATTCCTGCTGAACCACTATGACGAATTCCCATTCTTGGATTCTCCACAGATACAATGCCACAAGTTTCTGTCATACCATAGCCCTGAAAGCACAACAATAAGTCCCGCCTAAAATATTACTGCCAATCATAGCGTGTTTCAACTTTCATGTGATATATCAATGAACTATTCATCATTCATCAAGTGTCCACAAGTATTCCTTCTAATTACTCAATCAAAACATATCAGTTTCATTAACTCAACCTACAAAAATGTGAACATTATATTATTAGGATTAAGGTGCAATTTTACCAATGGACTATTATCAGAGTTGCAGCGGGCACAATTAACAATAAAAAGATGCAGAATTACCAACCCACATTTCCTACTTAAAAGGTCGGTTGATAATTCTGCACCTATTTATTGTTAATTGTACTAGATGCAACTCTGACAATAGTCTATTAGTAAAATTCCACCTTAAATTATGATATTATAATTTCATGTTCAAATAAAGTCATCCCACATGGAAATTACCTGCATAACCAAAGTTTGAGGGAAATTCCTAGCACACTCTTCCATCAATTCTTTGCCAAGAGGAGCAGCACCAGACCCAATATACTTCAAAGAAGAAAGATTATACTTCTTAACCACACTTTCTTGCTTAGCCAAAGCAAGTACAATAGGAGGCACAACCCACAAACGAGTCACACCATACTTTTCAACCGCCCTCAACATCATCTCAAACTCAAATTTCCTCATAGACACCACAGTATTCCCCCTCTGAAGCTGTGAATACATTATAACAGCAAGCCCAAAAATATGAAACATAGGAAGCACACAAATAAACACATCATCCCTCTCATTAGCCATCTCATCATCCATCCCAATCATCATACCAGCAGCTATAAAATTCCTATGAGTGAGAATCACTCCCTTACTCACCCCAGTAGTCCCAGAAGAATACAAAAGCGCCGCAATATCATCCTGCCTAACATCACTCGCCGGAAAATCATTGTGGGCCCCACCCAAATGAATCAACTCATCAAAAGTTGTGATCTTTACACTGGAATCCACAATCTTAGAGCCTAAAACCAAAGAGGGTATGTTAAAAATCTTAACTTTATCCCAAAGTTCATTGACTGTTATAATGAGTTTAGGCTTTGAGTCTTTGATTTGCTTGGAGACTTCACCGACGGTGTAGATGGGATTGGCGGTGGAGACGACGGCGCCAATGGCGGTGACGGCGAGGAAGCAGAGAGGGTAGAGAATGGTGTTGGGAGAGAAAATGAGTACGACGTCGTTTTTGGAGATTCCGAGGTTTTTAAAGCCATGTGAGGCTTTGACTACTAAGGATTTGAGGAGAGAGAAAGAGAGAGAGTGTGAGGTGTCAGAGTCTATTAAAGCAGGTTTGTTGGGGACGGAAGAGACGTTGTTGAAGAGGAATGAAACTAAGGAGAGATTTTGATCTGTGGGTAGTGAAGGTTGTGGTCGGAGAGACCTGTATATGCCATCACGGCCATAACCAGATCTCTGCATTGTTGTTTTTGTGGATGGAATGAACAAGATATCGTTCTTGAGAGAGTATTATTACTTGTTGTTATCTTGTTTTCCTTTGCTTGGTCCGCCACGTGATGTTACATATAAAGTTGTTGCATAATATGGTATTCTGATATTCTCACGTTTGCATTGAATAATGGTAGAATTACTTCCTCCGGTCCCTAAAGTAAGAGCCCAAAATTTGAATGGTTTTGGTCTCTAATATAAGAGTTCATCTCACATTCTCTCCTCATTTAATGCGTTTTTTCCTAATTTGCCCTCAACTCTCTTTCATATTTATTAATGCTTATGTCTTCTCTTTCTTAAAGGTATCATAATAAATATGGGCAATATTGGAAAAGAAACATTATTAACTCCAGACACCCAACTAACATTCACATGTTTTCTTAAGAAGCGCTTTTTTGGCGGCTAGCTCTTATATTAGGGATCGGAGGGAGTATTATTTGAGTGAACGTGGTCTTGCCAGTTTGAGTAGAGTAACAGTGCAAAAATCAATGAATCAATGGATAGGTGCGTTGAATTTTCTAACTTCCGCTATCTGTATTATTGTTTGTCACTTTGCTATCGCTATGTTAATTGATAAATACTCTATCCACTGCTTAATATAAGAGTCAAAGGTAAAAAAATATTTCTTAAGAAAACAAAACATGTGAATGTTATTGTCCATATTTATTATGATATTTTTAAGATTAAGAGAGATAAATATATAAGCATTAATAAATATGAAAGAGAATTAAGGGTAAATTAGGAAAAACCGACTAAATGAGGAGAGACTGTGAGAAGAACTTTTATATTAAGGACAAAAACCATTGAGATTTTGGTCTCTTATATTATGGTTAAGAGGGACTATATATGAAGTTGTTGCATAATTCTCACGTTTGCATTGAATGGTGGATTTATTTGAGTGAATGACGTGTTGCCAAGTGGAGTAACAGTGCTAAAAATCAATGAATCAATTGATGTGGGAGGATCTAGTAGTAGCGCTGAATTTTGTACCTTTCGCTATCTGTATCATTGTTTGTCATTTCGTTATGTTGCTAGATAAATACCCTTCTTATCCTAGTAAAAGTAGGGCATTTCTTTCATTTATTTTTGAGACACGTCATAAATTTCTCATTCTCCTGTAGTAGAATAGAAGTAGGTTGAGTAATAACTAAAGGACCTATATATATGACCAAAAAAACCTTCTCGTCTTATAAATAGAATTTAAATCATTTCGAATGGAAAAAGTATGGTTAATTTCTAAAAATATTGGTTTTATAATTATGCATGAAGAGGGAGTATATAAAGTATAATCCTAACATTGCGCTCCTTTAGTCATTTATAAAAAGTTTAGTATACTTCTTTTAAAATCTTAAATAATAGTTTATAAATTGAATTGGGCTTAAACTATAAACTAATATATAATATGATAAAATACCACATATGTTATGATTAAATAAACGCACGCATTTAATTTCTTTAAAAAATAGAGTCAATCAAGTTCTAGTCCTCACTTGGTGAGGGCGAGGGGAAAGAAAATATACTAAACAATCGTACTCATACTCTATGTAGAGAGAATGATTCAAACTCATAACTTCAGACCCTACGGCAAGTTACCGTTGAGCCAATAAATTGACCCTTCTATTTAATTTCTTTAATCTCTCAAAAAAGAGTTAATTATGTAGGGAGATAAGAGTATTACCATATTATATGTTAGTTAATGACTAATCTTGGAAGAAATAAATCAATTTATAAATAATTTATTTATTTTTCAAAAGAATTTTCAACATTGACTTAAGTTTTATATTAGAAGACGGAAGGATGGAAAAGAGTGTGTATAAAAGAGTGTGTATAAGAGGGTCGTCAGCTAAAGTCACGAAAAGCTTAGGATGGGTTAGTGTCTCTAGCCTTCCCCTTCCTACTCTTGCTCCGCCGCCCTCCCTCCCACCCGTCACACTACCTTCTTTCCTCCTTCCTCCACCACCGTGCTCACTATGCGACTGAGATCTGGCAAACAAGCAACCTCCGCCGAGCTCTCAGTTCTTAACAACCCCTCTGCCGCTGCCTTGCTTGCCCAAACCTCATCCCCTTCTCTAGATCTGATGGATTTTGTCCCTGAAACGCAAGATTTGGTCCTCCCTCCGGCCACGACCCACGTGGAGCTGCCCCGTCAGACACCCACCTTCAAAGACAAGCTTATGGCCGCCACTTCTGCCCCTCTTCCTGAGGCTGACGAGGACCTTTGTATTCGAGGCGAGGATATCCGTTTAGGAATGAATGGTAATATCCCCACCATTGATTTTGCAGATCACATCCTCGAGGCTCTCAACAGAAGAATGGGGTTCTCGGTGGTTATCAAACTCCTGGGGCGGACCATTGGTTACCGGCATCTCCGCACCCGACTCCAGAGTCTATGGTCACCATCAGGGCATTTCCAACTCGTTGATCTGGATGCAAACTGTTTCTTAGTCAAATTTCGTCTTGAAGCTGATTTCCACCATGCTCTCACGAGTGGCCCCTGGGTTATTTTTGGCCACTGCCTCTCCGTTCAACCCTGGACACCCTCCTTTAATCCTCACCACCACTCCGTATCTCCTATTGTCACTTGGGTCCGCTTGCCCAACTTACCGGCCAGGTACTACCAGCACGATGTGATTACCTCCATCGGCAATGTTTTTGGGGAGGTCATCAAGATAGATTACATCACAGCATCCGGTGATAGAGGCCGTTTTGCCCGCCTTGCCATTGCCCTTGATCTGACCAAGCCTCTCACTCCCAAGATTCAAGTGGACGGCGAGACTATTTACATTGAGTATGAGGGTCTCCCCTCTATTTGCTTTGCTTGCGGCCGCTATGGTCATTCACAGGAAGTTTGCCCAGAGAACCAAGTTACTACTGGGCAGGAACCACGTCTGTTGCCGGCGCGTGAGAGTCACGTCTCTGATGCGCGTGAACAATCGGTCTTTGGGGAGTGGATGATTGCCCAACACAAAAAGCGCACCTTTGACAGAGGCAGCAAGTCTGAGGCTCCACCCAGAAATCACCAGAGTGGGTCCCGCTTTTCAGTTTTATCTGATATGCCTCTCCCAGACAAGGCGGGCCCATCGAAACCCGATTTAGCTCGACCCCCGCAGGCCCATGAAGAGAAGGTTTGGCGGAAGAAAACTAGCGAGCCCAAAACTCCCAGTAAAGCGACTGAGGCCACTGGTCAGCAAAACAAAAGGCCCATCCCGGTCAATGATGACAGCCTATTTGAGACTTCTGCCTACACGGCCCAGGCCACTGCAACGCACCTTGACTCTACTCACCACACTGCCATCATCATAACTGACCCAAGGCTCCCCCAACGTGTTGGCCCAGGAGACCATTTGGGCGGCCCCAGTAGCTCCGATGGGCCTGCCAAGGGTGGCCCAGTAGCTTCCATGGTCCCCCAACTCCCTAAACCCCCTGATCCTCCTCACAAGGGAATTAAAATCTCTCATGGACTCACAATACACGGTCTTAATCCTGGCCCCAGAGATGGGATGCCCGCACCCTCTGTGCGAGCAATGAAGAATTTAGCACGCGAAGGACATGGTTTGACTGAAGATGATATCCATATGTTGACAGAGGGAGTTAACTTTGACTCCAGCCCCTCTCTCTGAATTATTTATTATGTCTCTTATTACTTGGAATTGTCAAGGAGCCTTTGATAAGAGGTTTCCTTCTATTTTCAAATCCCTTGTTGCTAATTATAAACCTGATATTTTTGTTTTAGTTGAGCCCCGTATCTCAGGTCCGAAAGCAGACAAAGTTATTCAAAAGCTCAGATTTCCTAACTCTTACCGTGTTGAGGCCAACGGTTTCTCTTGCGGCATTTGGGTCCTTTGGTCTGATAGGGTGAAGCTCTCTGTCCTTCATTGCCATTTCCAATTCATCCACATGACAGTGCTATTGGAGAACCATCCAAGCTTTTTCTTCACTGCGGTGTACGGGAGCCCCAGGGCCCAATACCGGCGATTCCTTTGGCGTGATCTCACAGTCATCTCCCCTCCACCTTCCTCACCTTGGTTGGTGGCTGGCGACTTTAACGCCACATCGGCCCCGGAGGATAGAAGTAGCGGTGCCTCCCGCCAAAATCTCGGTTGCCCAGCCTTTAAATCCTTCATTCACCACAACGGCCTCATTGATCTAGGCTTCCATGGTTCACGGTTCACTTGGCGCCGCGGCGCTACTTTTGTCCGTCTTGACCGTGCCCTTTCTTTTCCCTCTTGGCTCACGATGTTTAGTCACAGCAGTGTTCACCATCTCCCCCAGGTTCTTTCAGATCATAGGCCTCTTCACATTTCCCTTGGTACCCGCACTCCCCTTGCGTCGGCTACTGCTCAACCGTTCAAGTTTCTTGCTGCATGGCTCACTCATCCATCCTTTAAGGATCTTGTCCGCACTCACTGGCAGCGGGGTGATCAGCTCTTAGTTAACCTCCAACGGTTCACTATGGCTGCCACGACATGGAATAAAGAAGTTTTTGGGGGCATTGGACGCAGGAAAAAACGGACATGGGCAAGATTGCAGGGTACTCAACGGTGTCTAGAAGATAAACCGCACTCCGACTTCCTCCTCAACCTTGAGCACTTCCTGCGTGAAGAATATGAAAACACTTGTTTCCAAGAAGAACTTTTATGGCTTCAAAAATCTTCTGCCGACTGGATTTGTTTGGGTGACAAGAACACATCCTACTACCACACCAAAGCCACGATCCGTCATCGCCGTAACCACATCCATGCTCTAAAAGATGCAGCCGGCACTACATTCACGGACCAAGACACTCTCTCAGCCATGGCCACTGCCTATTTTCAGGACCTTTTTTCTGCCACGGAACCGACCGAGCTTCCTTTAGCTATCCGTGGTAATTTCCCCTCCCTACTTTCGGATGATCTGATCATGCTCAATTCTAGCATCCTTGATTCAGAGGTTAAACAGACGCTCTTTGAAATGAAGCCGTTGAAGGCCCCGGGTTTAGATGGCTTCCATGCTCTCTTCTTTCAGAGTCAATGGGACATCTTGGGCCAAGATATTTGCTCCTTTGTTCAGCAGTTGTGGCTTGGAGCTCCCCTCAATCCAGAATATAACAAAACCTTGATAGCACTCATCCCTAAAATCCACCACCCAACGCGGCTAGCTGAATTTCGGCCCATTAGCCTTTGTTCTGTTCTATACAAGATAATTACCAAAGTGTTAGCTAACCGTCTTCGGCGGGTCCTTCCTAAGTTGATTGGTCCACACCAGACGAGTTTTGTTCACGGGCGCAGCATCATAGAGAATATCATCATTTCTCAAGAGGTGGTTCATTCTATGAGAACAAAAAGAGGGACCAAAGGGTGGATGACTCTCAAAATTGATTTAGAAAAAGCCTTTGATCGGCTCAGTTGGGACTTCATTGCTGATACTCTCACTGATGTCGGTCTTCCTCCTCCTTTTATCTGGCTTACTATGTCTTGCCTGACCTCCTCCTCTATGCAAGTGTTGTGGAATGGCAAGCCTTGCCATAGCTTTCAGCCCCAACGGGGCATCCGACAGGGAGATCCGCTCTCACCGTACATCTTCGTTCTATGTATGGAACGACTCTCACAGATGATCACCAAGGAAGTTAGAAGCGAACATTGGAAAGCAATAAAAATGGGCAGACGTGGTGTTCCTCTCTCCCATCTTTTCTTTGCCGATGACCTCATCCTCTTCTGTCAAGCCGACATGTCACAAGCCTTACTTATACAAAAAGTCCTTAGTGATTTTTGCAAAGCATCGGGTCACAAGGTCAGCAACTCCAAAACCAAAGTCTACTTCTCTCGTAATGTCCCCGCTGCCCAGAGAGCTGCAATTTGCAACCATCTCCAATATGATCAAGCGGCTAGCCTTGGTAAATATTTGGGCATCCCTCACCTCACTGGCCGCGCCACCTCCTCTACTTATAAGTATATCTTGGACCGAGTTCAGAGCAAGCTAGCGGGTTGGAAACAGAAATCCCTATCCTTGGCTGGTCGTGTCACCTTAGCCAAGTCGGTCCTCCAATCCCTTCCTTTCTACACCATGCAAAGCACCTTGCTTCCTGCTAAATGTTGCAGAGATATTGAGAAAGTGATCAGGCAATTTATTTGGGGTTCCGTGGACGGCGCGAGAAAGGTCCACCTGGTTAGATGGGACGAGCTCTGCCAACCTTTATCGCATGGCGGTCTTGGTCTTCTCAAGCTAGAGGCCCAAAACAAAGCATTCATGGCGAAGCTCATCTTCCAACTCCAATCTCACTCCACATCGTTATGGTCCCGGGTGATAAGAGGCAAATATGGCTCGGCTGCCGGCGCGCTCCGGTTTCCCTCCTCCTCCTCGGCTTTCTGGAAGAACATAGCTCGTGTATGGACCGACACCAACCTCCACATTAAATGGCTTCCTGGTGACGGCTCACATACACAATTTTGGGATGACTTTTGGGTGGGAGACCAAGGACCACTTAAACACCTGTCTTATGCCCCTGTTGGCGAGCTATCTTTACCTTCCACTGTCCACGAGTATGTAAATGACGATGCCACTTGGAAAGAAGAGCTGTTCCGGGGTCTCCTTCCGTCCCACTTAGTGGATGCCATCATGGCCATTACTGTTCAGCCACCTGGTACTCCACCGGCCTGCCGCTGGAACTTCAGCGCGAATGGTCAGTTCTCCACCCGTTCTGCCTACAAATCCTTTGAATCAATTAACTGGGCGAATGCTGATAAACACTGGCTTTCCCTTTGGAAACTACCTATGCCTCAACGAGTTAAAACATTCGCCTGGCTCCTCTTCAAAGGCAAACTTTTAACCAATGCAGAACGTTTTCGGCGGAAGATGACAATGACTGAACAATGCGGCCTTTGTGGCGGTATCCTTGAAGACCTAGACCATGCTTTGAAACACTGCCCCCTAGCTGCTCATGTTTGGAAGGAGCTTTTGCCACCTACTGTTCACCAACAATTCGTGGCCTCTGATCTGAGAACTTGGCTCCTTACCTTATTAACTCGTCCAAGCTGCCATCTTTCTTGGCAGATTGACGGCTTCATAGCATGCTGGAAGATATGGGAATCACGCAACCTGCGGATCTTCACCACGAGTCACCCCACGGTGCATAGCTTACTATCCCACATTCGATCCACTCTTGTTACCTCGCTTAATAGCTTTTTTCCTTTATCTTCTCTTTTGTAAATCTTCACAGAGATTATAGCCTGAATGTAATGGAGGCGTGCCATTCACGTCACAGCTGAATAAAACATCCATTTCATTCAAAAAAAAAAGAGTGTGTATAAGAAAGTCAACGATGATTGAGTCAGACATGATAAATGTGAAAATGATATTCATGCGTTAAAAAATGATCCTTCTTAGTGAGTTGAGGGAGATGCCGACGGCTAAGAATGGAGGAATATATTAATAATTAATAAAAGAGCGTTTGGTTGAGCTTAGACATAATAATGCATATTACATGTCCAATATTGATTGCATTATTTAACATGTAATATTTGGTTCAACCTCATTGCACCTCTACAAGGTTATTCCTTATTGAATTAACATTATAGGCCTATTTGGTTGAGCTTAGACATGTTAATGCAGATTACATGCATGTGCAATGCTGATTACACTGTTTGAGACATGCATGTTAAGTTCAACTCCATTGCAACCTTGCAATGGTAATATTGTATCACCACTCTAAAGTTTGTTTGGTTGAGTTTAGGTGTGATAATGCAAATTACATGTGCATTACTACTGATTACACTATTTAGCATTATATATGACTGAAAACAAGACTATACTTTCCTTCTTTCTACACTCAACTTTCCTCTACAACCAATCTAATCCCTCTACTTTATGCAATAAATATATGCATGCTATTTCTCTAATTTGATTATAGAATGTAGGTAAATTGATTGATGTGTCATGATTATTTCTAAACTATCATAATCATCATTCTTAGCTTGATATATTCCCTCAATATAATGTCTCACCCTTAGCTTAAGTGTTGTTGAAAAAGTTTCAGCTAATTTTAGATAAAATTGACAAAAAATAAGTGTTACGTGTAAAGCCGAAATTGCCCCCTCAAGCCTTAAATATGTTATACATTAGTTCATTTAGTATTGTACGTGTGATCTATATTACCATGTCTAAGCTCATTCAAACAGGTCTAGAATGATAATACAATAAAGATTATCATTGCAGCGCAGGGGTACGATGAGATTGAAACAAACAGACTCAGCGGGAATGAGAATCATAATGTTCATCAGCATCCCATGTTGTTTGGAAATCAAGTAGTAACCACAGTTCTCATCTTCAATTCCTAACTACATCATCTTCGCCAACAGCATCGCCACTTCCTATGAGATCCGAATTCGGTTTGCTTAGTACGATCGAAGTTTTTAAATTTAAGTTTTTCTTTTATAAAGTTTTTTTTTTAAATTTAAGTTATACTAATTATTTTGACAATACAAAATATAAAGGGCTAATTAATATAACATCATATATCTTATCTTGACTTTGCCTCTTGTTCCTCCAGTTTTCTAAACAGTTTAAAAATAGAGGTTTTGGTTCTTTCAACTAGTTTCAAGGGTAAAATATTCCAAATTTTTATTAACCTAGCTATAAGAACCAACATTTTAAGACAAATGAGATTTGTATGACTAAAAACTTTTTTTTGATTACATGACTAAAAACTAATTTAAAGTAATTATTTTATTTTATAATTGGTATTTCAAATAAATCTACTTAACATCACACTATGAATTGGATGAGGTGTATAACCATATTGTAGCGGAAACATCCACATAGTAGTAATCCGTGGTTTGTATAATCCTGATTGATTCCGATTCCAGATTTCTGGATGAAAACGATTTGTTAGCTAAAATGCGAACAACAATTATGAAAGATTATTACTATTAATTCAACACCATCAAATAAAAAATAACACAAAAATATCAGCCGGCGTTTAATTTGATAAAAAATGAGTTAGGTCGTATCTCATGTGTGAGTGTCCATGTTTGCAATGTGGACAGTGGATACATTATTATTTCTGGGCAAGGAGTCTCTCTTTTAGGGCCTCTTCAATTCAGTCAATTTAGATTCAATTCAATGGTTTTTATTTATATAACAACTTTCTAAAAATATAGAATATAAATACAATACATATTTTTATAACACATTTAGATCAAAATTGAGGATAAATATATACTGTTAGATCTAAATGCAGAGAAATGGAGAGACACTCTCAATGAAGGACATGAAAGAAGTCTTAGTAAAGAGGCCCCTTACCCAAGACGTTTTGAATTAAAAAAAGCACTGACAATTGTTACTTAAGTTTCAATGTTTCATAAAGAACTATATTATTCCATCACCTATATATACACAAAATTACATATTAAATAAAAAGAAGAAATATATATAATTAAGTTTCGGACACAAAATTTCAGTTAAAAAAATTCAGTTCAAAAAAAGTTTCGGACACAAAATAACATATTAAATAAAAAAGAAGAAATATATATAATTAAGTTTTGGTCAGTGCTACAATTCATATATTAATTTTTTTCTTGCACCCCATTGGTAGATTGATGAATAGTCAATGTTTGAATTTGAACATCCGGTTTAATATAGATATTAGGGTACTTATCTTCGCCATTTGGCTATACTAGTATTCACATGTTAATTTTGTATATCATCATCACGCGATCAAACTTAGCTTTGCCCAACAAAACACGTCATCAAACTGATCAAAGCATACTTGTGTGTGTGTTTATATAATTAAAACCATCATCTCAAGCACATGTAAGTGACATCTACTTATGTATAAAATAGCATATATCAAAATCATGCACGATTACTTCACATGTGCACAACATGTGAAGTTGTGAACCGGAAAAATATTATGAATTTAATTTTAAAACATTTGGCAGCAATTTTTTCAAAGAATGCGCTCAAAAATTCACTTTTTCTGTCTTAGAGAATAATCGTGAACCAAAACATAATTTAATACATTTTTGGTTGTGAATAGTGAGTTGTACCAACAATTATAATATGCACATAATTTGGTACAAAAATGACACATGTGATGGTGCACATAAAACAAACACATCAAATATTATAAGTACGTATTCAAATATTCATTAACATTATATAATTTTTTAAGAAAATGACATATGTGATTTATATATATAAAAATAGAACACGGATAATAACGTAAACACAGATACAAATCCTATAGATTAAACATTACCAAATCAAAATAAAGTATATATTCATATTGCTCTAATTTTGAAACATCATTTGTAGTTCCAAGAGAATATTCGTCGTATAGAAGCCTGATACTAGTTCTTTTTTATCAACGAAAAATCTCGCACTAAAAAAATAACATAACATACTCAATAATGCAGGCTATATAACTTGTATCGGGCCAACCCACGGGCTATATAATGCAGGCTTGTGTAGTCCTCACTCTAACGGGTTGAGAAAACACCATACAATGGCTCTAATTTCAAGTGACTTGGTAACATTGCCCTGCTAGCAACTTATGTACGCTTTTACAAGTTTCTTTTATCATGTTTGTTTATAATACAAGACTTTATCAAAACTTTTTATGAACTGAAAATCTTTAACAAATGCATTCAAATGGCATTTCCATCCCAAATGAACATTAATAAATAGAATAGTTTTTTTTTTAAAAAAAAGCACTTACCACTGAATTGGTTCAAAAAGACTAGAGGTGATGGCTTATTTTTATTGGTTATAAAAGTTAGATGACATATTTGACTCTCCAAACCTCAAGGATACTCGTAGATACAAAAATCAGAAAGACAAGCATGGAAATCTCTTGTAATTATACAGCACGACATAAAGTAACACAGAACAAGTAACCCCTACTCCAATAACATATAAACCAAGACAAGATGAAATTAGATATGTGCAAAGCAGTCCTCCCACCTGCAACAATGAATAGAAACTTTTACATCAAATGCAAAACAAAAAAGTCATCATTTACTTAATCACTTTTTCTCGTCTTCATCATCATCAACATCAACATATCAAAAGTATTGAATATAGAACTGACAGAAGCGGAAGCCAAATTGTGTACCTCAAAGTGGCATGGAACCAACTTAAGCAGCACCAGAAGTTACGTTTCCAATTGTCTTTAGATCAAAGATTTCAATCCAATATCCATCCGGATCCTTTATAAATGCTATTCCTTTCATTTTCCCTGCACACATCATTCCTTATAAATTACTCCCTCCGTTCCTAAATATAAGATCACTATTTGGAAGTGGATAAGTTCCTAAATATAAGATCACTTCCTATTTTATCTCAAGTTTTGCCCAAACTACCCTTATACTCCCTCTTTTCATTGAAAACCTCTCCTCCTTTTAAAGTTAAGTATTTGAGGGGATTTTGGGAAGATCATGTAATTTTATTGTCTTCCTTAATCTCCTCAAATTAACCAAAGTGATCTTATATTTAGGAACGGAGGGAGTATTAAAATTCAAACAGATTAACACCATGAATCCCAATGACCGGCCTAGATTTATAATTAAACTTCACTTGACTACCATTCCCAGATATATCAAATCATCATACGTAAATGTACTTCAATATAAACAGAAAATATAGTTATGCTATTTCAGGTTTGCATCAAAATCATCAAAATTCAGGTTTGCAAAAGTACTTTATAATAGTTATGCTATTTCCATATATTTCCAGATATTTCTAGAATGAGCAAAAATCAGAAGCTTGTTACCATCATCGGGTTTCTTAACAAACTCAACTCCTAGACGCTCAAATCTTTCACACGCCTTGTATGTGTCATCGACAGTGATGCCAATGTGTCCTGCAACATACAAAATTCAATGTGAAATAGCACCATTAGATAGCAGTAATGAAAGATCAACTAGATTATTAAATCACAAAATTTAAGATATGCAAAACAATGTAGCAATCATAAAATTTCCACACTGTCTATGAGGGTGACTGAGGCCCTTTTGTTCAGATATTTAATGCATATTTTACTGTATACATCACAATTGCTAAGACATAAAATAAAAGAGACCAAATTATGCATCAAATGAGGACCTAATCAAGGCAACTATTTACAAAGGACATGATTAATAGTCACTGTTATTTCACAACAATTGGCTCCACATGTTTAATCAGAAAATAAGTAAGAAGTAGTGCTCTGTTTAGTTGGTTGGAAGCAATTTTTATAAGAACAAGAAAAGGACTAGGAATATGAACAAGAAAGAAAATAAAGAGTCTTTGAGAATTCGTCTGGTATATTAAAATTATACAAGTTCAGATATTCAATAATTTGATAAAAGTGATACATACCAAAGCCACGAGGTTCTGAATTGCCATTGTGGTATCCTTTGAACTCTGGATCACTTTCAGTGCCCCAATTGCTGTGCATTGTTCTATTAGTAGATGATTTTAAAAACATTGAGATAAAAAACGAACGATAAAGTTATATTCCCTACTGTATCAGCTCTATTGTAGCCTTCTTAGAAAAAGTCCACACAGTTCTATCAACTGAGTTGCTTGGAGCTGTTGCTGGATCCTTTACCACAAAACATGTAATAACAAGATCAGGAACATGTCCATAAAGTTAGAACTTGAACATACAGATTACTTTTGAAATATTCAACTGAATTTAGAGAAAATGTAGACATAAGTGCCTAGATTTGTTTAAAAAGATTTGATATTGCTGATTGCGTAACAAGCACTATTAGAATTGCGTACATATTGTTGAACTTTGGATCAAGGGCACACGCATGTGGGAAAAAGTTTAAGCCAATGATCCACATGTGTGTGCCCTTGTTCCATAGTTCAACCATATGCATGCTGTATTTTAATGAGCTACTCCATGCAGCCAAATGGTCACTAGTGAAGGACACTATTTTTATTAGCCAAATGGTCACTATTTTTATACATATTGAAGGAGGAAAAACGGTATAAAAATAGATGAATTACCTCGTAGCCCAACATATATAGACTAAACTTCAATTCTGGATAATCCAACCTCTTGAGTAACCTGAATAATTAAAAAATAGTAACATCATCTATGAAGTAATAACATTATGTCACTAGTGAAGAATTCAAAAAAGTTCCAGGTTTGGCAGTTAAGCATATGACAGTTGAATTTATATGAATAAGAAAAAGGCAACACCTTAAAACTTCTTATAAGGATTTACACAAAAAGAACAAACCTTTGCTAAAGCTTGCTAGACAACACAGATGACAGAGCTAAGGCATAAAACATCTAAATTTTCCACTATTTACCATGATTTCAAAGATAGCAAGTAAACAGTCTTCACAGTTCACCTTACACTAAAAAAAAAAGAGAGAAACCCATACTCATGGTCCATTTCTGCATCTAAAGCCAGTAACACTGAATAAGCCTACTATTTCTCATCAATAATCAATTCAGAAATTTAGCTCAAAAGAATCACTTACGTCATCCCCAAGACACGAGAATAAAAATCAAGACTAACTTTGGGGTCCTTAATTCTATACATCTGCACATTTAGAATCCAAAAAAACAAAAAACCCATCTTTAATATCATTAACCAAAATCTTCAAATAACCACAATCATAGAGAAATACATATAAACTCACAGTCAGTTGCATAAGATATCCCTTGGTAGCTTCATCAGGGGTAGCATGAAGACCAGGGTTATTATCAGGTGACTCTTTGTGCTGTGCAGCCATTGAACTAGTGGAAGAAGAAGTTAACACAGACACTAAAATAAGAACATCATTAAAAACAAATATTGAAGGAAAAATTTAGAAAGAGATGAGATTTTTTTTATTACTTACCTTTGTTTTCGTAGTGAATGGAAATGAAGTTGAATGAGAATGAAGAAAAGATTGAGGCTTGATGATGACCCGAAAATGAGAAACAGCAATATGATAGAGGGTAGTCAAAGTAGCCATAGATAGTAGATTCGTTGATGCAAAAGTTTTGGTTTGGCTTTTTGTGGTTCAGCCACGTGTCAGTGGAGACAACTTTTGTTAGGATGTTCTTAAACATACTAGTAGTTTGGAGAAAAATTTAAGAAGATGAATTTATAAATAGCATGTTTAGTGTTCTTTGGATTTTCTTTAAAAAAATCAATTAGAATTAGATCTTTTTTTTATTGAAAATTAGAGTTAGATCTTACAGAGGAGAACACCATATTAAAAGTAAATATTTTAACAATATAATAAATGTCACTCCTACCTGTACTAAGTATAAGACCTATTTGAGGAATTTAATATGACTGTAAATATAAAACCTCTTTTTAATTGTTCCAACTTTTGCCCAAACTATCCAATTATTGTTCCTCAATAATAAACAAATTAAATAAGATAGGGAGGTTGAGAACTAGGAAGAAGGTAGAAGTTGAATTCTTTGATAATGTCGTGTGATTTTAACCAATTCAATTAACAACTTTAATATAACCAAATTAGGTGCAACAACAAAAAGATATTATCTCAATACATGGAGTTGGTTACATGGATAATACAATATCATTGTACTCTATCAATAACCAATTCATTCTTTGAATATATTATTTACCAATAACTCACACTATTCTTCTTGAATGTGGTGTGCTACTATATGCCATGATTTCCTAATAAAAACGAACCCAACTATAATCCAATTGAGTTCAACTTCTTATAATCCAAAATCTCACAGTGGGCTTAAAATCACTCATCAAATCCATCTACTCGCCTAGGCTTTTATAGGCTTTTAGCCCTTTACCCTTTACACACAAAATCACCAATAAATTTTCATATAACCAAAAGAAAAAAGAAAAAACCAAAAGAAAAAAGAAAAAAGAAACCAAAGTACTGCTTATGATCTATCATTGGCAAGCCTGACACGTGGCTAAACCACAATAAGCCCAACCAAAACCTCTGTATCTTCGAATCTACCTATGGCTACTTTAACTACCCTCTATCATATTACTGTTTCTCATTTTCGTGTCATCGCCAAGCCTCAATCTTTTCTTCCTTCTCATTCAACTTCATTTCCATTCACTCCAAAAACGAAGGTAAGTAAAAAAAATATAATCTTTTTCTAATTTTTCCTTCAATAGGAGTATTTGTTTTACATGTTCTTATTTTAATGTCTGTGTTAACTTCTTATTCTTCCACTAGAAATCGCTTGCATTTCGATTGATTTCAATGGCTGCACAACACAAAGAGTCACCTGATAATAACCCTGGTCTTCATGCTACTCCTGATGAAGCTACCAAGGGATATTTTATGCAACAGACTGTGAGTTTATGTTTATTTATTTCTCTATGATTGTGGTTTTTTAAAGTTTTTGGTTAATGATATTGAAGGTGGTTTTTTTTTTTGGATTCTTAATTTGCAGATGTTTAGAATCAAGGACCCCAAAGTTAGCCTTGATTTTTATTCTCGTGTCTTGGGGATGTCGTAAGTGAATTGATTATTGATGAGAAATAGTAGGCTTTATTCAATGTTACTAGCTTTAGGTGCAGAAATGGACCATGAGTATGTGTTTCTCTTTTGATCTTTCAATAGGAGAATCCCAGTATACTTATTTTCTCTCTCTTTCGTGTAAGGTGAACTGTGAAGAGTGTTTGCTTGCTATGTTTGAAATCATGATACATATTATTTATTTGGGATGTTTTCTACACTATCTAATGATTTTATATTTGAAATCATTTTTTCTTTTGAGCTAAATTTCTGAAATGATTGATGATGCTTGAAAGTAGTCCTAAGAATTGTGATAAGCATGTATTTCTATTATGATGTTGCTGAAGGGAGAATCCTGGCGTAGTTAGTTATTCCCTTTTGTGAAAATGAAGTGTAAAGAGTGCTTATATGCTATCAAATTTTTCATTCAAAATTGCGGTAAATAGTGGCAAATTTAATTGATGCCGCTAACTTTAGTTGTAAGAATTAACGATAAGTATGTATTTTGATTCTGATGTTTGAGTAGGGAATCCTAGTGTAGTTGTTTCTTCTCCTTTGTGGAAGATGAACTGTAAGAGTGTTTATTGGTTGTCAGATTTTTCATTCAAAATCATTGTAAATACTCGAAAATTTAGATGTTTTACGCCTTAGCTCTGCATGGTCTAGCAAGCTTTAGGGATGTTTTGTTCTTTTTGTGTAAATCCTTACCAGAAGTTGTAAGGTGTTGCCTTTTCTAATTTATATAACTTCAACTGTCATCTGCTTAAGTACTAAACCTGGAACTTTTTTGAATTCTTCAGTAGTGACATAAATGTTACTTCATGTGTGAAGTTACTATTTTTTAATTATTCAGGTTGCTCAAGAGGTTGGATTTTCCAGAAATGAAGTTTAGCCTATACTTTATGGGCTACGAGGTAATTCATCTATTTTTAGTACCCTTTTTCCTCCTTCAATAGGTATAAAAATAGTGTCCATTTTGCTGTAAAAGTAGTGCCCTTCTTCACTAGTGACCATTTGGCTGCATGTAGTAGCTCATTAAAATACAACATGCATATGTGTTGAACTTTGGATTAAGCGTGCACACGTGTGGATCATTGGATTAAACTTTTGTGATGGAATGATTGACCCACATGTGTATGCCCTTGATCCAAAGTTCAACAATATGTATGCAGTTATATTAGTTCTTATTATGCAATTAGCAATATCAATTTTTTTAAACAAAGTTAAGCACTTTTTTCTAAATGTTCTCTAAATTCAGCTGAATATTTCACAAGTGATCTGTATGTTCAAGTTCTAACTTTATGGACATGTTCCTGATCTTGTTATTACGTGTTTTGTGGTAAAGGATCCAACAACAGCTCCAAGCAACTCAGTTGATAGAACTGTGTGGACTTTTGCTAAGAGGGCTACGATAGAGCTGACACAGTAGGGAATATAACTTATCTTTTTTTTTTTCTCATTGTTTTTTAAAATCATCTACTAATAGAACAATGCACAGCAATTGGGGCACTGAAAGTGATCCAGAGTTCAAAGGATACCACAATGGCAATTCAGAACCTCGTGGCTTTGGTATGTATCACTTTTATCAAATTCTAGAATATCTGGACTTGTATAATTTGGCTAAAAACCTTAGGCCCTCTTTGGTTGGCCGGAATTTTTAAGTCACAAGGGAAAGGGAGCTGGAAATGACACTTTTCATGGTTTTGATATGCATCGCTACGTCTCCTGGTAAGCTTGTTTCCATCAAAATGATGGAAGAAGTCTTCCCAAGTGGCCAAATAGGTGCTTGGGAACTTAGATGGTTTCCTGAGAAGCATTTTTTGGGACCAATACCCTTATGTTACAACTGATTCGACGGAAATGCCCTCCCGTCCAATAATCTCTTTCATAAAAGTTCTGATAAATCTCCCATTTCAGTTTGTGTTTTAGCATTACAATTGCATTATTTTGATATATCAGACCAGTTCTTAAAGACTCTTTATTTTCTTTTTTGTTCATATTCCTATCCCTTTTCTTGTTCTTGTAAAAATTGCTTCCAACCAACCAAACAGAGCACTGCTCCTTGCTTATTTGCTGATTAAACATATGGAGCCAATTGTTGTGAAATAACACTATTAATCTTGTCCTTTTTATATCTTGCCTTGGTTAGGTCCTTATTTGATGCATAATTTGGTCCCTTTTATTTTATGTGTTAGCAATTGTGATGTATGCAGTAAAATATGCATTAAATATCTGAACAAAAGGACCTCACAGTCATTCCCATAGAGAGTGTGGAAATTTTATGATTGTTACATTGTTTTGCATTACCAAAAATGTTCAGATAGATTGAATTTTCCTCGGTTACCACTACAAAAGAAGCGGAGATTAGCCGCGCACGCGTCCCGGCGGTTCACCAAAAACCGCCCCCACGAAAACGCGTTCCGGCGGTCTAAGCCATCCGAGGGCGAGTTGCGAGGGGAAATTTTTTTTTTTTTGTGGTGCATTCGTTGCGGCGGTCACAAAAAGAATACCCGCCCCAACGCAGCATAAAAAAAAAATTAAAAAAAAATTTCATTGGCACGGTGCGTTGGGGCGGTCGCAACCGCCCCAACGCGAATAAAAAATTTAAAAAAAAAATAAAATCACGTTGGGGCGGTCACCCGCCCCCACGGCAATGTCGCTTGGGGGCGGTCGACCGCCCCAACGCGAATAAAAATTTAAAAAAAAAATAAAATCACGTTGGGGCGGTCACCCGCCCCCACGGCGCACAGAGATTTGTGCGCATTTTATTTCGCGTGGGGGCGGTCGACCGCCCCAACGCGAATGAAAAAATTTAAAAAAAAAAATAAAATCACGTTGGGGCGGTCACCCGCCCCCACGGCGCACAGAGATTTGTGCGCATTTCATGTCGCTTGGGGGCGGTCGACCGCTCCAACGCGAATAAAAAAATTTAAAAAATAAAAGAAAATCACGTTGGGGCGAGCAACCGCCCCCAAGGTGCACAGAGATTTGTGTGCATTTATTGTCGCGTGGGGGCGGTCGCCCGCCCCCACGTTGCTATCTCTCTCTATAAATAACCTCCCCCCCTCCATTTCTACCGCGCGCAATCTCTTCTTTCTCACTTTCTCCCTTTCTTGTTGTTTTCATTGTTGGTGCACACATGATGTCTAAAAGTTTGTCTTGCTTTTGGTATAGGTATTGTTTATTTTTTCTTTTTTATTTTATTATATCTGATTGTTTTTATTTCTTATTATTTTGTTTTCGTAATATATCTTATGGATTTTGGATATGATCTTTTTGTGCTTGATGGTTTAGTATATATTTATTTCATATATATTACAATAAAATTAATTTTTGCTGCATTTGTTTTGTTTTTTTTTTCTTGTTTTTATTCCTTTTTCGGTCTTCAATTTAAGTCATTTTCATCAAATTGTTCGCATGAAGCAATTTTTTTTAGTAAATATAACAGCATGTCGGCGGTTCGATACGCCGGCACTATTTGATTTTTTTTAAAAAAAAAAATCGCATGGCGGCGGTCGTAACCGCCCCAATGCCTTTTTTTTTTAAAATTTTTTTATTCGCGTTGGGGCGGTCGACCGCCCCAACGCGTAGGGGCGGTCGACCCAACGCGTAGCGGCGGTTGGTCAAGGAGCTACAGCGTAAATCTTTCCGCCCCCACGCAGCGTTGCCACGTTAAAATCGCCGGCGGAAAATTTGACCGCCGGAGCGACATGGGGGCGGTCAGAACCGCCCCTACGCTGGGAAAATACCCGCCGCAGATCTGCCCTTTTTTATACCTTTATCTTAAATTTTGTGCTTTAATAATCTAGTTGATCTTTCATTACTTGTATCTACTGATGCTATTTCACATTGAATTTTGTCTGTCGCAGGACATATTGGCATCACTGTCGATGACACATACAAGGCGTGTGAAAGATTTGAGCGTCTAGGAGTTGAGTTTGTTAAGAAACCCGATGATGGTAACAAGCTTCTGATTGCTTGCTCATTCTAGTAATATCTGGAAATTTTATGGAAATAGCATAACTATTGTAAAGTACTTTTGCAAACCTGAATTTTGAGGATTTGTTTATATTTTCTGTTAACCACCCAGCACTCTTTAGTTATTTGCCTGTTTATATTGAAGTAAATTTGTGTATGATGATTTGATATATCTAGGAATGGTAGTCAAGTGAAGAAGTATAAATTAAGGCTGGTCATCAGGATTCATGGTCTTAATCTGTTGGAATTTCAATAATTTATAAGGAAATGATGTGTGCAGGAAAAATGAAAGGAATAGCATTTATAAAGGATCCAGATGGATATTGGATTGAAATCTTTGATCTCAAGTTAATTGGAAACGTGACTTCAGGTGCTGCTTAAGTTGGTTCCATGCCACCTTGAGGTACACAGTTTGGTTTACTGTTCAGTCAGTTCTATATTCAATACTATTGCTATGTTGATGTTGATGATGATGAAAACGAGAAAAAGCGATTAATTAAATGATGACATTTTTTATTCTTTTGATGGAAAAGTTTCTGTACATTGTTGCAGGTGGGAGGACTGCTTTGCACATATCTGATTTCATCTTGTCTTGGTCCATATGTTCTTGGAGTAAAATTGTGCTGTGTTACTTCATTTCGTGCTGTATAATTTTTACTCATCAGAGATTTCCATGCTTGTGTGTCTGATTTTCTATCTGCAATTATCCGTGAGGTTTGGAGAGTCAAATATGTCATCTAGTTTTTATAATCAATAAAAAGTAAGCCAGCACCTCTAGTCTTTTTGAAACAAATTAGTGGTAACTATTTTTTTTCCAAAAAAAATTACTCTAGTTGTTAATTTTCATTTGGGACGGAAAAGCCATTCCAATTAATTTGAGAATGAAAAGTGTTATATACTTCTGTTGAATCTTGCTAAATATTTTCAATTAAAAAAAAGGCTTGCTAAAGTTGGGCTTAAGTCTTATAGGAGTATTATAAACAAACATGAAAGGCTAAGAGTATTGGATAAAAGAAACATTGAAAAGCGTACATAAGTTGCTATCAGGGCAATTATATTTTACCAAGTCACTTGAAATTAGAGTCATTGTATGGTATTATCAAGGTTCTGAAACCCGGCCCGACCTGGACGGTCCGACCGGTCGGACCGTCGGCCGGTGAAAAAAACGGGTCGTTTGACTCTGTTGGGTCGTTTTGCTGGTCAGCCCGCTTTAAGCCGCTTTTAAGCCGTTGTTGACCCGGGAGCCGGAGTTGGGCCGTGAACCGGAACGAGCCGGACCGGTCAGAAATTGAAGACTGCAAAAAAAAAATATATCAGCAGAAAAAAAAATGAACTTGATTAAAAAAAATGAACTTGATTAAAAAAATATTTTCATCCTAATTATATTAAGTTATTAAGTATTAACAATATTTATATATTTAATTTTCATTAAATTATTACGTCACCGGTTCGACCGAACGGTCCAACCGTTTCAACCATGACCCTCTCAGTTTTCCGGCTCGGGTTTTAAAACCTTGGGTATTATCACAACCCATCAGACTAAGGGCCGCACAAGCCTTCATTATATAGCCCGTGGGTTGGCCTTATACAAATTTTTATAAAAACATATAGTTAATTAAGGCATTTTCCTTAGTACAATAAAAGTAGGAAATGTTTATACAAAAATAATGCAACTATGGTGTCCGTGTTTTTATGGTATTTGAACTATTCTACTCTATTTGAGGTACGATGATCCATTTTCATCGATTTAGAATTTTTTTTTTATAACAAGAATTTATATTTTTTATCATGGCATTTTTAAAACAAAAAAATAAAAATGAAAATTAAGCCCCTGCTCCTCAATGGAGGGTTAGGATTTTCCCAACCCTATCACGTAAGTTGTATCCAATTCCCGGCTCTACTTGAAATCACTAGGGTTGTTAGAAAATCTATGGACTGTGAGGGTGAAAATATTTTGTAAACAAGCATTATTTTGCTATGGTTCACTTGTCATTATCCAATCCCTATAACTGTTTATGATACTCACTTGTTAAATGCATATTTTTTTCACTGGCCGTCTGAAAATAAGTTACAGCCACCGATCAATCGATATGATTGGCAAAAGACTAAATGACGTCAAGGGCAATGATGCTGTTTTACAATAAGAATCTACCACCTTACATGTTTGAGAATTTGTCCATGATTTTGTGATTTCAAGAGAATTAGTTGTAGTAAATTGTCTTGATCTGAATTTGAAAATACACCTTTCTCAAATAAATAATTGGCAAAATTTTAACCAGCATTTTCAAATGTGTTCTTATAAATTTCTCCGTGTCTAGCAAATCTTAATAAACTAAGAAGGTTGTACTATACACTCGTAAGCCACTTAACCTGTATTACATTGTTGTTATATTATTACCTGAATTATAATGCTCTATTATTATTGAAATCTAAAAACAAGCATATTAAAATTTAACCTGAATCATACTATATTATTGAAAGATACCGGCGTAATTCACTCAAAACACGCAAAAAGAAAGTACCATAAATAGAAGCAACTAGTGTCACAATGGTTTTAGAAGTGCAATACATATCTGGCTGAAGATATGATGAAGTTGTCGACTATGAAATGAGCTGATAAGAAGAGACAAAGAACTTAGGAGGTGCAAGCATTCCCAAGAAAAACTGATTATGACATATTTGACAACAATCTTTTTCACTGTTAAAAAATACTCCTATACCTTCTTCTCACTCTGCCATACCTGGAAATCATAATCCACTCCAATCATTTCAAAAGTCAATGCCTTCACCAGCTTTGACTTCAAAACCCCTCCCTCCAATTATCCTTCTTTAACCTCAGATTATATATGCTAACCTCAGGTTAATTGCTTTCTTTAGCAAGTTATTGTGTCCATACACCTGCCTCTCCTAGCTAGTGCTCGCTCACATCCATGTCAACTTTTCCATCTCTCCTTTTACTTCCTTTTTGTTTATTCCCAAATATCTTCCATAATGCTTTTGAAAGATCCAGGCAACATGTAAAAAGTTGGTGGATGCCCTACACCATTATATTTGATTCATAGTCCTACATGTCGGCTATATCATTTTCAAATTCCCCCACAAATTAACAAGAATTTATATGCTAAAATTTTCTTAAAATATTAGTTTCATTGAACTCCGTCTTAAATGAATAATTTTTTTTTAATATTGAGTGATAAAAAGGAGTTAAAATCTACTTTTGTTATGTTCATAGTCATGGCATTTGTGAATGATGATGTATGATAACATCAATTGCATGTTTTCAAACAAATGGGGCGGATTCACGATTTCACAACAATAGAGGGGGCCAAAAGTTATCAGATTAATAAAATAGACTAATTATATTTTATTTATAGCATGAGGGTGATTAATTAAATAGGCAAGGAATAGTTGTTGATGCTGAAGCAATCTTTGTCCCAATATTAAATGGAAGGTACTGTATGAACTGTTTGAAATTATGTACCTGTGGGATGAGCAAAAAATATACCCCACAAGACTATAGGTCGCAGACAATGGTCAATCACAGTCCAGCAGCTGGATTGTTTTTTTTTTTATTTAGACCTACTAAATAACAATCCTAATTAGTAATTAATTCATAAGCGGATCCAAGATAGAATTTCTGACTTCTCTTTTCTTTTAAAAAAACTCTCTCACACATAATAATATAATATGGGAAAATCACAAAAAATTCTTCAAAAAACAATTAATCACGCGTAGGTCTCAAAGATGAGTAAAATTGAGTTGAAATTTCAAATATATTTGATGATTTTAAATAGTTTGTCATTTAGTTATCATTGAGTTGTTAATATCAGCTTCTTGAATTGTCATTTTCAAGAGAAACGTTGACAACTCAAGGGATAGTATTGACAAATCAATGTCAAGTAAATGACAAGTCATTAATATCACCTAATATCCTTGGGATTTCAACTCAATTTCACAATTCTTTAATATTTAAATATGATTGATTACTCACGAGACCTCATTATAACTATTCCTATAATATATTTTTGGTATGAAGTTAACTGAAAGCCCCCTACGCCTTAGAGGCAATTATTATCTAAAGGGTGTACTATTCTGGTAATCCATCTAATATTTGTTGACAACTAATACAATCTTAATCATTGATTAGACCAAACAAACGTAAAGGTTATTATATACGTGTATTTAATATGTCAGACTGTACATTGGGCCATGCCCATTGACCTTTACACTTCACTAGAAAAGACATTCTCTGAAGAGCAAATTAAAAACAAATTATGACACTTGCATAAATTTCATTATTCTATAATCAATAGAACCGAAGAACACAGCCCTTGCAATTTAAAAGAGAAATTGTGACAGTAGAGCATAGGTTTTAACGCATTTGCTGACACATCAAATAGTTTTTTTTAATCAAAATAAATTTATTAAGATTGGCGTGGATTTTGCACAGGAGCTGAAAGGTTGACACTTCACACGTTATTTTCAACCCTTAACAAGTTATTCAACCCGCATAAGTAATATACAAATATGCAAAGTAAAATATTGTTCACACTTTTTTAAATAATTATTAAACAAAAATGCGTAAGGATTAAAATAAAAATAAATTTCTATAAAAAAATAAAAATAAATAATTTATATATTTATTACTTTTTCTTTGAAGAGAATCAACAATGTATGTGGCGTTGGGTATGGAGAAGCATTAAATCTCTCAGGCCAGCTGTCCCACCCTTTGAGGTGCCTACAAATCAGCGGGGGATTAGTCTCTCACTTGTCGAGTGAGAGGATACCTTGATCATGGATAAAAAAAGAATCAACAATGTATGATGAATTTCATTTATATATAACCTATAATAGTAAAATGAGCGATTTTATTGAAAGTGGATTCAATATCCATCTTGAATAAGTTCTTAAATGACTATATGCTTTATATGAATATAAGAAATTAGCTAAGGTAACGTTGATTAATTAAATCGTAATTAGTGTGGTGTGAATCTTGATTATTTGATTGTAGTAATATAATGTAATATCCGGCCATCGAGTAAATTTATAAAGACTTGATTTACATCCATTAAGATGAGTTTAACAACGCTAGACAGGTTATTTGTTGTTGTATTCTTTTTTTATATTCTATGTGAGGAGTAACCGATCACAATTCATGAATTATGAAAAGGTAGTTTAAAAATCGCGCGCGCGCGCACAACTTCAACAATTTATTTTGTTATCAAGTAGGGTTGTCGGGTTATATCTGAATTGGGGTGCACATTTTTTTAGATTTTAAGCGTAGTTGATTGATTATTTAAATAATAAGGAAAGAGTAGAGACCTCTTTGTTGAAATTCTCCTGGAAATTCAGTGATACATATTTAGGTTAAAGTATACTTTTGGTCCCTTATTTTTGCATCAAGTTTCAATTTAATCCTTTATGTTTGAAAAGTACACTTTTAGTCCTTTTTTGTCAACACTGTTAGTTTAACTTAACGGAAAATGTTAACTTAACAATTTTAAATGATTATTTTAATATGAAATTGGACCAAAAATGATAAATTTTGAAAATATAAGAATATTTACACTCAAATATTTTAATCTGAACATTTTTTCAGTATAAAATAATCGTTTAAAATTGTTAAGTTAACATTTTCCATTAAGTTAAACTAACGTTGTTAACAAAAAAGGACTAAAAGTGTACTTTCCAAACATAAAGCATTAAATTGAAACTTGAAGCAAACATAAGGGACTAAAAGTATACTTTAGCCTACATATTTATTAGTTGGCTGAATTAATTATATAACACCATATGTTTGGCATAGAATGAATGCGAAAGAAGTCGATAGATTTTTCCTACGCTGTATGTGACATAGAAAATTCTCCGGATCGGAGTTCGCACAATACAACCTTTTTTGGGACCAAATACGATAATACAGCCCTGAGCCTTTATAAACAGAAGAAAAATAACATTTTGGATCTGGTAGGAAGAACAAAGAGAGTTAAAGACATTGACTTGAAAATAACTACATCTTAGTTCAAAATAAATTAATGTTTAGTTAGAGATTATTATGAAAGCTCAACTAAAAATAGTCAATATTACTCCGTCTAGTCCTAGTTATAAGTTTTAAAAAAAAAAGTCCTATTTATAAGACCGTTTCGAATTTTTTACAGAAATTATAGATGCAAATTAAAATATATAAACCACTGTTACTTATTAATGTCTATAATTATCTTTTTTCCTTAAAAAAATTAATTTATTCTACCTATAAACTAAACACATATGGAGTATAATCTAATCACAGATGACATATATATGTTATATATATTTAATGGTCTAATTTGTATATTTAATTTTGATAAAAAGTCAAATAAATATTATAAATTAGTTTTCAATAACGAATATTATGGTTACTAATTATTCTTACAAAGTCATAAGGTATTATTTTTTTATTATGAATATTTCATACTAGACTCCAAAATTTTGCCACCCGCTACTTGCCATCTTTTCTTTGTGTTTATTATCTAAGTTAATAATATTGAAATTTGTGGCACACAATGATACAGCTAATGAGCTCTTGATCGAGTCACACAGTCCACATAAGATTCTTCCATCGGGTTCTTGATTTTCAATTTGTTTCTCTAGTTCGTAAAAGTATCCATTCAATAACGAAACGGCTTTGAACAACGGAAAGAAGGGTCAGTATACGTGCTCAGTAAGAAATCAAATTATAGCATAATGTTGCACTTAATTCAACAATTTTTATATGTCCACATGGGTCAAATATATGAACACTGTCGGTCAAAATACTCTATACTTTATTTTGTGCAGTTAAAACTCTATTCACTGGTACCAACACTTGTTGATATGTACTCCCTCCGTTCCTAAATATAGGACCTAGATGACTTTTTTGAAAAATCCTAAAAAAACCAAAAAATAAGTTAATTATAAATTGATTTACCTAATTTTTTCTCTTAAACTAGTTTATTTTACCTATAAGCCAATGGATAATCTAAAAAGATATCAAATATGTCATGATTTAATAACCTATTTGCAACTTTAATCTTTCAAAAAAAAAGTTATCTAGGTCTTATATTTAGGAACGGAGGGAGTACTTAATTGAAGAAATAGAATACATTCATCATATATACCAAAGTATAAGCACATTATTTGGACTATTATTAACTTTGGCCAGATATATAAATAAATCATCAGTAAGAGTACCTTTACGCTAACTTAATTATTTAACGTGCGCAACTAAATAAAGCAAGGCACTACACATAAATATGCTAAAATAATGTACGGGGTGAGGAGAGAGAAATAGCAGGCTAATCGGTTTTGTTTGTTTCTTTCTTTCTCTGCGCATTCTTTTGTAGTTCGTACCATTAATAAAGATGTTGTTAGTAAAGAAAAGAGAAACGTTTTTCTTTTTCTCACATTGCATATAATTTTGAGATCAAACGTAATTTGTGCTTGGGGTGTTGCGCAAAAAGATAGTACTTTCACTACTTTGGTTACAAAAATCTAACATCATTGTCATTCAATTCATATTCATAGTCAAAAAATAAAGTGAAGGAAGGGAAAGGGTATTACCATGTACTGTCACAATTAATAAGAAATGTTTTTTTGATTTCATCAATACTCACTTACACACATACTCTCTCTCACACACAGAACCCCAGGAACTGAAAGTCATTTCTGAAAATCTCTCCTCCCTTACCCCATCATATCTTTCTGATTTTACTACTTCCAGTCACTTATCAGTTTGGGCTCAGAGAGACTCATCAGTAGTAGTAGTACATCATATTCATCCCCTTCTCCTCTTCCTCTCTCTTGTTTCCCTCAACGTTAATAGGATTATCATCATTATTATAATTACCACCACTGATCATCTGCTTTATCTCCTCAATCCCATAATCCATTAACGGGTTTTGCCCAAAATACCCTCCATCATTATCACCACTTGTTTGCTTCTCTGATGTCCATTGGTTAATACTAGTCTCACCTCCGGGCATGAACTTGGTGAACTGATGATCAAACCCTCCAGTATTATTATTATTGGACAAGTTGAAGTTTTGATGGAATTGATGAAAACCCATGTTGTCTTCATGTTTGACATCTCCTCTTCCTCCTCCATGGCTGATTTGACTGCAACTTCCATCTGATGAAGTGCTACAACTTGTTCCCTCACTTCCTAACATGTAGTAGTATTGCATTTGACCACTACCATTGACCAAGGGGGCTTCTTGGTTTTGAAAATAAGGAAAATTGTTGGTAGTTGAAGGAGGCATAATAACAGAAGTAGTTGGCTCATGAAGACCAGTGAAGGATATGGTTGAGGAAGGTGGGCTAGGGTACAAGTAAGAGGTGAAGTCTCTTAAGTATGATTGTTGATGACTAGTAAATGGTGGGCTTTGAATTTGATGATAATCATGAAGATGAGAGGGACTATGAAATAATGTTGGGGGTAATTTCCTGATCTGACCATGATTAGAAGATGGAGGAAGCAAACCCATTAGCTTCTTCTTCAGCTTGGTGTTCCAATAGTTCTTAATATCATTGTCTGTCCTCCCTGGCAACTGAGCTGCTATTATTGACCATCTGCAATTTTTATATATTAATTATTAATCACTAATTTTTCAACATAATAATTTCCCCAGAACAAATCTAAATAAACCTCTTTAAACTACCATCAAAGCTTAAAGTTTTGAACTTCAGTTCAACCCCAACTTTATGAGAGAGGAGATATATAGTACTTGTGTGCTAGGCAGAATTATTATCCCAAAATATATACATATATAGGCAGGTTTCTAGATGGCTACAAGGTTTCAGAATGAGGATGAAAAAATAACCTAGTTTATCACTAGTCTGTATCTTTTCTATTCTTTTTACCCCCTTTAGATAGATTTTATCAACATTGGAGCAGTTTCATGCAGCTGATATAACTGAACGCAAAAAGGGAAAATGATTCTGAGGGATATTGTTTCCAAGAGAGTAAAGAACAAAAGCTGGAAAATTTATAGAAAGTAGAGCATCTACCTGCTTCCAATATTAGCATAGAGGGTGCATATGATCCTGTCTTCTTCATCAGAGAATTCTCCATGCTTAATATTTGGCCTCAGATAGTTGAGCCACCTCAATCTGCAACTTTTTCCACACCTTTTAAGACCTGAAAAAGATCAAACACCAAGGTTAGGAGAAGATATATTAAATTAATAAGCAAAAGGAAACAGCTTTATATTTATATATATACTGCACATACATATATGAGTCTTTAATTATTATTACCTGCTTTCTGAGGAAGAGCGATCCAATTGCCTCCTGTTCCGTTCTTCTCTATGTACTCTTTGAGCTTGGTGTCTTCTTCTGGTGACCAAGGTCCTTTCTTCACATTTGCTTTGTCACAGCATGGAGCTCTTCCCATCTCTTCTTCTTCTTCAGACCTTCTTCAGATCTTCTTCTTCTTCTTATCCTCTATCTCTTTCTCTCTCTTTCTGTGACAACTTTGATGTTCCGAAGTCTCACTTTTCTAAATGGACTTTGGCGGATAGAGAGATTTGTTGTACCTTATAATAGGAGACCTGAGTTTTTTTTGGGCAGTTTGAAAATATATTTTATATTATTAGATATTAGATGGATAGAGAAAGGGGTGCCCAAGTCAATTGAAAGCAATGGCTGGGCAAATTAATTTCAACTCGTGGCTGTCTACTTTTTTTATTACAGACAAATTTTTCTACGTACACATTTGTAAATAATGAAGTTTCTAATCAAAATACTCCTAATAAATATTATATAACAGCTAGTTATGATTATTTTTTGTCCTCCTCGTGATTTTTTTCATACTAATTTTTAGTTTATTGTTTTTATTCAAACTGATTTATTTGACTTAAAACATATATATAATCTTTTTTTAGCCAACATAAACTTATGTATATATATAATCTAACAATACATATACATTATTTAAAAATAAATTATTATTTATCACACACTAATATATTAAATAGACTATATATTTAGCTTTATTAACCTTTTCAAATGATTTAATTGAATCTGATCTTATACTAATTAAGAGTCTTGGGGTAGTATGTTAAATTTTTTTGTTAAATTCTAATGTAAAGTTTAAGTATTTTGGGAAAAAAGAAATATTTGAAATATTTACAATAAAATATTTTATTATGAATCTGTATATAACTGGCTTTTGATTAAATGAATAGAACATAAAAAGTTCAACGGTGGCACCCAATGAGAAAATTCACACACTTGGTTTCTCTCGAAAGAATCCAAAGTTTGTCATACATACTTCAGAAAAACACATTACAGGGAAATTGAATTGATAGCTACAGCTACCAGAATGGTGACACTTTCCAAGCACAAGGCACAAATGATGATGACCTATAGTTTTCTTCTGCTTAGTGGCGTTCCCTTCCCATTTTATTTTATTAAATTTTTAAAATAATCCATTGACAGTTTGACACCCTGCAAAAAAGAAAATGGAACAAGACAAAAACAAGAGACTTTAAAGGTACGCATAATTATACTGTAAAGCGTAAAGCAGCCTTACACATTATTACATACAAGCTAGCTAACTGATCCATATAATGATGATCATGTGAAGTTGAGAAAAGTTAGAACTTTGAAATGCGATGATTTTGAGAAACGCACAGAAAAAAATCATATGGATAATTAGTTATTAGACTAGTCATGAATTGTTATTTGGAAAGTACAGTGAACAAAAGAGGAGAGTAAGAACTGTGGGTGTTTCTAGACAAGGTAAGTGATGAGAATGATCATAAGGTGGGGATGTATATAATTGGGAGGAATCAGATTCTGTGGTGGCTTGGCTTCAAGTGATTGAACATATATTTCATGTGATCAGGTGTTGTGGATTGACTAATCAATGGGTGTATGTATGTGGTAACTTGTGCACATGATGTTTTGAGTAAAAATGACACATCGAGAGAGATAGATAAGCCGAAACTAACATTGAATGTGAAAATTTGGAAAAACAATTCTCGTAGATTTGTGATGCCTCATTTATGACATTCCCTACTTAGGACACCTCTTTCTTTGCATAGGAATAGAGACCTATCCATTCTCTGCAACACCCTCCTTTATAGCTAGCTTCTTCCATTTCCTATAACATGTGATGACGAACCATTGAGCTAACCATAACCCCGTTATAAGTGCTCTTACCACACGCATGCATTTTTCATTTTCACCCTTTTTCTAATACAACAATTTAACAAAAAGTTTGAAAGAGTTGAAAGCATAAAAAAAAGTAACTAACTACACGTAGTCCACTTATGATATATCTTTACATTAATTAGTTGCAAAATTTGAACTTAAAAACTTGTGCATTATGAATTAAATATTTTTAAACTTGATCATATCTCTCTCTATTTCTTTAATTGAATTATTTCTATCATGAGCGATGGAGGGAACACGGCCGGAAGAGTAAAGACTGTATTTTGTGGTATGAGATCGATGTCCAAACCTAAGTGTAGCTAAAATTTCATATTTGTGAATTAATATTCCACACTTGTATACTATTAACTTAGTTTTTTTACAAGTGGATATAAACAGTTGGCACGATCAGTGCTTAATTATTGCAAATGAAACCAATCATTAGACTATTCTTATTTTAAAATATGTGTTCGATCCCCCAATACAGGGTGAACTCGAGATAAAATATATAAACCAATGACATATTTATCGCCACGACAGCGGAATAGAAATAATCAAGGCACAGTAGAGTGAGGTTTATATATTCCTTTTTTATCAATCGATTAAACCATCCAGCTAGTGCCATATTTTGGTTTGTGTATAAGAAGGAAATTGCTACAAGATAATCAGTTAATTTTACAACGAAACAAGAATAAAAAGCTTTTTGTATCTATTGATTTCATCACGCAACTATGTAGTCAGCATCAAATAACACGAGATAACTGAAATCAGGGGCGCTGTAAATTTAAACGAAATGGAGTTAGCTAGTAAATATACGAGTGAAATGATTGATATGTAAGAAATTAGACCGGATACTGTTATGCTCCTGTTTATATATTTATTTGATTTAATTTAATTTAATTTAATGAGATTCATTAGCTGTGTCATTGCTAACGTGATCCTACATGTGTAGTGCTGCCAACCACCTATATATACTGGCGTGCTGTTCTCTGAATCCTAACTTCACAATTTCATGATAAATATTATAGATGTATTAAATACGTGACGCATATGCTTCTAAATATTAATTAATCTCATCCAAATATCCAAAATCAATTATTAATTAATCCCTCATGTGGTTCTTACATTATTCTTTCGTTATACTTCCCCCTTTTGTCTGTTGGATCCGTATCAAAGTACTTCTTCAGTGACACAGTGTAAGGTTGTATTTCCCAAAACATAATGCCAGTACGCATCAAGCTTTGATCTTCTAGACATTACATTTTTCTGGTTCAAAGTTTTGTGTGGAAATCGCAGAGCTAGCCGTTCATGCACGTACGAACAGCTAATTTCATTAGGGTTATTACATGATGATGAGTGGGTGTAGGGACGTATTTATAATCTATCCAGCCACGATTTTCCCTCAAAAAAGTAGGTTTTCTTTACAATATTTTTAGGTAGTTTTGTTTGTCACTATATAATTTGTTTATATGCAATTAATCTCATGTTAAGATTTTGAAGTTCAAGCAATTGATTAATCGTCACCAAAGCAAGGTCGACAGTGTTAAAATTGTATGTGTTTCCCACGTGTTTCACCACTTATGTTTTGTTTCACTAAGAAATAATGAAAAGGGCGGACAGGAAAATCATTATTATTGCTTAAAGGAGAATGTATCTATATATATATAATGGTCGCATAAAGTGAACTTTACTTAGATTATAAAGCAACACAATCAACAATATGAGGCAGCTTCTTGGAAGATGGAGATACGCTTTCGCTTTACATTGAATCTATCTAATCGTGTTAGCGCATATATACATATGATACCTGCATGTTTGTTTGCACTTTGCTATATTTATATTTATATTTATATATATTTATATCACTGTGCATAGTGCTTGCTTACAGTGACATTTCAAGCTTGTTGACCACTATCTCTAATAATTATAAGGCAATGATTATCTCTAAATTGAAACTTGTCACCCATCTACGTATATATAACCTTCCCCACACGATTAAACAAAAAGTTCGACTCTTAATTTTTATTTATATTTCTTGTCCTTTCTTTTGTACAAATGGTTTCAGAATATATTGCTTTTATTAGAATCAGACTATATAGCTATATAGAGCTGAACTTGATTCTCACCCAGCTGGTTAGAATTTGCCAACAACTGGGTTGGCTTCGGACAGAGAAGTTGTCCTTTTTCTATATTCTTTCACTTTTCTTCTGTATATATGGGACTGAAATTTTGTTTCTACTTTTATAGTTTTCCCTTGAAAATGTTACAAGAAAGATGAGCAGATAATAATAAATACTCATGACACACACACTATATAGGTATGTGTCTACCAGGTTTAGGGTCTATCTGTATTGAACTAAATCTCTTGCTTGTGTACTCAAAATTTCAGTCCTTTTGATAGAATGTGATGCTGTATAAAGTTGTGACAAGTAGCAGCATCAATCTGGTAGCAGGTTATGGAGCAGCGTCATATATAATACTCCCTCCGGTCCTAAATATAAGACCTAATTGACTTTTTTGAAAAATCCAAAAAAACAGCAAAATAAGTTAATTATAAATTGATTTACCTAATTTTTTCCTTTAAACTAGTTTATTTTACTTATAAACTAATGAATAATCTAAAAATATATCAAATATGTCATCATTTAATAGACCATTTTGCAATCTTAACTTCTCCAAAAAAAAGTTATCTAGGTCCTATATTTAGGACCGGAGGTAGTATTAATATTTATACTAGCTGTATTAAATTTTCATGGCTTCATTTAATACTAAAACGAGTGGTAGTGATTACATATTGATCAAGTGGGTAGCTAACCAATTAATTGGTATTAGCGACAAAGTTATTAATTATAGGGTAATTGGTTCTGTAGAATTAATCATGGACTTTTTATACTCAATATAGTGATGCATGCATGTGCATTTAATGATATGGATGACTAGTTCAAATACTATTGTGGTAATTGATTTGATTTGTATATTAATCTACATACAAAGACATATGAAGATAGACCCCAAATAGATCCAAATGTTTGTATTCACCAAGATATGCTGCAAAATAATATTAATAATGAAAAAGTAGCATCTAACATAGCACTAGTTTGGCATTTATATATAACAAAAGAAAAAAAGTGAGAGCTATTTTTCATAGAGTTGTAATTCGAACAAGCAAAGCAAGTTGTGATCTCTGTCTTGCGTCCTTTTCCACCCCCTTGGGGGAATCTTGGACTTGAATAAAACACAAAAGGGTCTTCATCATCCAATTCAAATATTAGACAAAAATTCTTGAAATTATTAAGTGAATATTACTAAATAAATCGTCCCATCGTATTCACGCAAACTGGTTTAATAAATTAAGTAATGAAAAGCTAATAAGTGTCATAGTCATCCTCATTGACTCTGGAACAGAAAAATGATCGTCTCACTTTCTCAACGGTTGGCAAACTAAGCTGGACATTTTCGTATGTAGGCTTTGATCGTTTTTCCATTATTGCAAATATTAAATTCCATAAGCAGTATTAATGTCGCTTAATGTTCTCCTACCCTGTCTCATTATATTTGCTTCTATGCCCTTCTCTTATGACTTATTTCTGTAAACAAGAAAGACAATGAAGTTAATGTGGGTTTACGTATGTATAACCCTTCCATTTTTAATTAATATTTTGATTTGGCTAGTTGACTTTTTTGGATCACACAATTATAAAAAAGTTGAATGAAGTACTCAAAATTTGGTCAGTCCAATAGAGTTTTTCTCGAAAACTAATTATATTGATCATGAACCTATAGACATGCAAAAACCTATACTATAACAAAATACCACATATATTATGTTTAAGTCATAAGTGCTTTATATAACATAGTTATTTTTTCAAAAATTCAACTAGCTCTTGTGTTCAAAAGAGAGGATATATCATATCACGCTCGTTTATAATTTATTTGGGTTGAACACGAAAAACTTGGAAGGAGTAAATCCGGTTAAAGAAGGAGAGGCAGGTTATTTGTTAGAGAGACCCATGCAAGAACATTTTAAAATAATAGTAAAAACATCGTATGCTGAAATTTTGAGGTAGTACGTTGACAAAACACAACATTGTGGGAGAGTCCTGGCGAGAAGGAAAATGCACTTAAACTGCTGCCCGATTTTTTTTCGAGTTACATAAACTGCCCGATATTTAATTGGTGGGAAGAATCTTCCCACTTATTGTAGTCTAATATATATATAATCCTCAGTGTGTGCACGAGTTCACACGTCTCTTAATTTTAGTGTAAACCATACATGGGAAAACCTAACACACGTTTAACTGTGCACTTATTCAAAAGATGGTATTTAGTGGAAATATGCATGCAATTTAATGATTAATTATGTGTGTAATGTACATGTACGTGTTCATACGTCTTTTAGTAACTAGTCTAAACAAAGAAGATTGCTAGCGAACTAGAAGTAGTAAACGCCTTTCTTTTCATGTTTTTCCACGGCAAAAAGTCTTCGCTTCTTTCACGTACAAAACACGCATCACTTACTATAATCAAAGATTTATGCGAGTTCTATTTAAATTTTGAAGATTAATGTAATTTTAAAAGAGTTAGGGTCCGCATATATATTGACTAGGCAGTTTATGAAAGATTCTAGATTATATGGATAAAAAACCTGTATAAACTTGGCATCAAAAAGTGGAAACTTATTAGGAGGTTTTGGCGGAAAGGAAAAGGGGGGTGGGTAGTGAGGAAGAAGGGGGTTGAATGTAAATATGGAAAGTATGAGGTAAGGCGTGGAAATTAAAAGATCATGAATGCATTTTATAAATACCCATTTTGTCTCGAAATTATTTGTTGGGTGACATTTTGTCCTCAAAAATTTTATGAGACTAATGTTGCTCTAAATTAAAGTATGCAAAACATAGCAATGTGGTCTATGAACTATCAAAGACATCAATAGACACCATATAATTGAACAATTTTTACCCAAAATATTTCTTTGATAACTTGTTTTCCATGTAATTTGTTTGTGTGCAATGTGGTCCAGAAAGTATAAATACTTTTGTAGTAGATCTTTATCTGAAGAAAACTTTCAAAACAAATTAATGATTTGTCATTATCTTAATGTGGCTTCCATTAATGTGTCTGATAGATGAGCGCTTTTGGGTGACAATGCTACGCTTTTCATGTTTTTAACGAAAAATATTAATTACTAAAAACGTACATGACGAAATCATAATTCAACTCTCTCCATTTAGTTGATTTTTTTAGAAAAATTATAGGGAAGTAAAATACACAACTGAAATTGCTTATATTTGTTTTAGTTCCTCAAAATTAAGTTGTTTTACTTATAAAATATTATATAATCTAATTATATATTCCATATAGTAAATTTTGGGGTCTAATTTGTTCTTAAGTCTTGTAAAAAAAGTGAGTTGACTAAGTGACTCTTATATATAAATAGGAAAGGAGGCCGGTAGTGCTAAATGCTAATTCTATAGACAAAAAACAAATTCAGTATTTTAACATTTTTTAGGGAAAGAAGAAAAAGGAAGGAAAAAGAGGAGAGGGAGGTGAGAAGGTAAGAGAAGAAAGTGGAAAAAGTCAAAGAAGAAGCAAGTGAGATTCGCTGGCGGAGGAAAGTGACGTCATAAGTTACGACCTGTGTATGTCTGCCACGATGCAAGCAGTCGCCTTCCACACCTCACATCTCTCTTCTTCTCAAACCTCTCTATATATGGTGTACATTATACATCCATGATCCAGCTAGCTAGGGACTTGAGTAATTTCTATTTTGTTTAATTTGATTGGATTAAACGAATTAATTAAGTTTTATTAATATGATATGTTATCTCACTCTAGTATAGTTAAAAAGGAGTATCAATAATAAGGATTGTTTGAAGAAAAAATTGGAATAAATAGCACATGTATTGCCTTTATCCAGTTCAATTTGATCAGGGCATTTGATATCTTAGTAGGGCGCACGTGCATGTACTGTTCACATATCTCTCTCTCCATGAATAACACCCACACACCGAAGTGTGTGTCTGGTTAGAAGTAGTAGTGAGGACTGATGAGATGTATATACGGCTTTTGGTCTTTGATTTGTTGGTTGGAGGGAGATATTATATATAAATAAAATACTTCTATATCCATAGTAATATACTAGTATATCAGAGAGTGTGTGATGAGATGTGAGAAGTGTGGGAATGGAAAATGGGGCAATCAATCAGTCACCTCAAAGTGTGTGGATTTTCCTGCTCCTCTGTTTTGGTCAATCTTACTAACCTTGTTTCTTGTTACAACTATCATTCCAGTACTTTCTGAGTTTTGCATTAATCTGTTTGATGTGTTGTTTGTTGGTGAATATTGGTTTTGCCAACTTTGAATTTCATGCCTTTCCTCCATTCGTTACCCACTTCCTCTCTTCACTATCCAACAAACACACCATTGTGTATGTGTGTGTATGTGTCTCTATCTCTATAAATACCCATTCATTAGAGTCACACTAACATTGAGGTAATTAAACTTTGATTTCTTGCTAGGTGACGTCTATACATTATTGTACATCCTATCATTTATTTTTTAAACGTTGCGTCATCATTTGATGTTAAACATAATAACAGATTGAACTTAATTAATCACGACCTTCGCCGTATTGTATTTTACGATCACGAGAGCTTCCACACACGTACACTCTCGAAATGTTTTGGCAAACTCCCCCACCCCATGTTTATTTATCATGAAATAAATTTGCCCAAGTTTTTTTTAGCTTATGGAGAGGTGCTATTCTTGTTTGCTTTACATGAGTCTTTTCTTAAACATATTTTAAGTCTAACCTCCGAGCTCAATAAATTTAGAATGGACCTCAAATACTCAAAGATTACTTATAAATCAACCACAAACCAGCAATGGTTATGTTTGTTTGAATCCATATATCATATGTGAAGATCTTGTTAATGTGTGATCCATAAGTACCTATGTGAGAGTTATTTGAGCGCCCTAAAACTTGCACTGGTTTTGATGAGCTCGATAGTTAAAGTTATCTAAACTTTCATATACCAGAAAAGGAAAAGAAAAGATGATCCACCAACAATGTCTTTATATCGCTGAGATTCAAATCAACTACCTTATGTTATGATTAAGAACCAACCACCAAATATGCTATTTTTTGTAGGTAATCATTACCCGGTAATGTAAGCTGATTCTAGGTGGGTTAGCAAATAACCTATCATTTCATCATCATCTGTTAGCCAGCCCAAGAAAGTCGATAAACTATGGGCCTATGTTGCTCAGAGGAAGTATGCCTATAAACAGTACTGTTTCAACCCAGATCCCAAGCCCATGTGTTATTTTCAGTGCTTGAGATCCATTTAAAGCCCACATTATGAGCCTAGTTTTGCATCATAATCCAAAAGCCCACAAGTTCCTCAGCTTCCATTTTTTTTATCAGAACTCAGCTTCCAATTCACTCCGGGAAATTAACAGCGTATTATCTCTGATTAAAACTCTAATCAGCTCTGACCTAAAAACTATAATTTAATTCAACATAATTTTTCCAACTTGTTAAAAACGAACATAGAAAACATGTGGGCACTTTTGTTATTCATTCTAATATGTAATATAAGAGCTTAAAATTTAAATAATTTTGCTTCAAAATATAAGAATTCACACTTACATTCTCTAGTCATTTAATAAATTTTTCCTATTTTTCCCCTAACCCTCTAGCCATATTTATTAATGTCAACACATTTCTATCTTTTAATAATATTATAATAAATGAGACAAAATTTAAAAAAAAATAATTTGAGACACCTAACTAATTTTTAAACGTCTTCTTAAGAATAATGTTTTGGCGACTAAACTCTTGTAGTACTCCCTTCGATCCTAAATATAGGACCTAGTTGACTTTTTTGAAAAATACTAAAAAAAAAAGCAAAATAAGTTAATTATAAATTGATTTACCTAATTTTTTCTCTTACACTAGTTTATTTTACCTAGAAGCTAATGGATAATCTAAAAAGATATCAAATATGTCATGATTTAATAACCTATTTTGCAACCTTAATCTCTCCAAAAACAAAAGTAAATTAGGTCTTATATTTAGGACCGAGATAGTATCTTATAGTAATTGATAATTGATTTATGTAGGTGCAACATGGCCATAGCTATTCTATTTTCAAGTCAATTTGGACAAAGTCAAACAAACAAACAAACAAAACTGAACTTGCACATTGCCTTACAAAAAATGACACTTCCAACAACAACCTCTTTATTTGGTCAAAAAAAAAAACAACAACCTCTTTACTTCATCCATTAGTCAATCATCTCAAACTTCCAATCTAAACCCAAAGCCATCTCACTTCACTAACTTCATCTTCCATTCTCAACCTCCATTTCCATCTCTCTTCAGCAATGAACAACAAGACACCAACAATGAAAAAAACACTCCTCAACTTAAAAACCCCATCTTTGTCTTTCTTGCTTCCACTTTTTCAACTCCTCACACTCTTTTCAATCCCCTCATCATCTTCTTCAGCATCATCAGATCACAACAACCATGCTGTTCCTCCTCCACTTCCAATCCTACCAATCCCAAATGCCTTTCAGCTCCAATGGCAGCTATCTGAAATGGCCATTTTTCTCCACTTTGGAATGAACACTTTCACTGATTCTGAATGGGGTTCTGGCAAAGCCAAGCCTACCCACTTCAATCCAATCCATTTGAATGCTTCCCAGTGGGTTCAAGTTGCTAAAGATTCAGGCTTTAATAGAGTTTTATTGACTGCTAAGCACCATGATGGTTTTTGCCTGTGGCCTTCTGAGTATACTGATTATTCTGTGAAGTCTAGTAGGTGGAAAAATGGGACTGGTGATGTTGTTGGTGACTTGTCTGCTGCTGCTGTGGAGGGTGGTGTTGGTTTTGGGATTTATCTTTCTCCTTGGGATAGGCATGAGTCTTGTTATGGGAAGACTTTGGACTATAATGAGTATTACTTGGCTCAAATGACTGAGCTACTCACTAGGTAATTCAGGTTGAGTTTTCATTAGTTTGGGGTTCTTTCTTGTAAATTTTTCTTATTGTTGGATTGGATTTATGAGTTACTGTATTTTGTTGTCTGCTGATTATTGGGATTGTTTCTTTCAAGTTAGTACTACCTGGTCCTAAATATCAGACATAGTTGACTTTTTTGGAGAATCCTAAAAAAGCAAGATGAACTCATAACATAGTTTGTGTATAAATAGATCATATGTTATGTTAGTTTATAAGTCAAATAAACTAGTTTAGGGGAAAAGTTTAGGAAAATTAATTTTAATCACTTTATTTAGCTTTCTTAGGATTTTCTAGAAAAGTCAGCTGGGTCTTATATTTAAGACCGGAGGGAGTATATTATACAATGTCTTATACTTTTCATTTCAAAGTAGTGATTGCATGTTTTTTTTGTTTAGGTTCTTGTTCTCTGTGTATCTGATGATTTAGCTACTTTGAATGGGCTTTTGCTATGGTAGAATTCATATTTCATTTCATGATACACCGGTTCTAGATATATACCAACTATTTAACTAACTTGATTAAATTAGTCATGTTAGTTATGTTTGTAAGTATAGTGTGTTTTTTTCTAAAACACCTCAATCATCCCCTCTTACTTCCTCCCTAGCTTATGCTTTATTATTGTTGAAGGAATAAGAGGGATAACTTTGGGAGAAGTCTATGCAAATTAAACTCCCCATAGGTCCAATAAATTTTGGACTGGAGGGAGTATTACATATTAGGCGCCTATGAAAAGACCTTTATTTTGTATTACTAGCTGTTACTTGTAAACTGAATGTGATTTTAACAACTGAGTTGAGTTGTGCTTGTGTCTTAGCGTAGTTGAAATTTTGGTACTTGGTTCCACATGATAAGAATTTTGATTGCCCCCGCTATTTTGAAGAGTCTATGACAATCTGTTACTGACAACATTGCTTTTTTTTTTAAAAGATTGGGAATAATTCAAATACTTAGTCTGTTTAAACCAGGTATGGAGAGGTTAAGGATGTATTTTTGGATGGTGCAAAAGGGAAAGGAGAGAAGGACATGAAATATTTATTTGAAGGTTGGTTTTCTCTGATTCATCAGCTCCAACCTGGAGCTATGATTTTTTCTGATGCTGGTCCAGACACTAGGTGGGTTGGTGATGAGCAAGGTTTTGCTAGCTCCACTTGTTGGTCTCTTTTCAACCAGAGTGCTATTGAAATTGGTGGTAATGAACCCCATCAATACGAGTGAGTCTTCTTTCATTCAACATTCCTAAATATAATTGTCTCTTCTTTATAATGGACTCTAATTTGTTCTCATTTAATGTTATGTTCCATTGAAATGATATGGTCTTCTATTAGCACTGATCAACAATAAGATGTAGATGTAATGATTATGATTCAACATTCCTAGATATAACTGTCTCTTCTTTATAATGGAGTCTAAATTTTTCTCATTTAGTGTTATTTTCCATTGAAATGATATGGTCATCACTTGGCACTGGTCAACAATAAGATGGAGATGTAACTATTATGATTTTTTACATTTGACAGATATGAAGGAAGAGGAGATCCATTTGGTCAAGATTGGGTACCTGCTGAGTGTGATGTTTCTATTAGGCCTGGTTGGTTTTGGCATTCTAATGAAGCTCCAAAATCAGCAAGGACTCTACTTGACATATACTACAAATCAGTTGGTAGAAACTGTCACTTATTACTCAATGTGCCCCCCAACACTTCAGGCCTTATTTCTGATGAAGACATCAAAGTTCTTCAAGAGTTCAAAGATATCCGCAGGTCCATATTTTCCCATAATTTGGCTCTGAATTCTCGTATTCGCGCTAGCAGCATCCGAGGAGGGTCTCAAGATTCTCCTTTCAGTCCCTACAATGTTCTTGAAGAAGGCATACAAACTTACTGGGCCCCTGGGGTGAATCAATCAACTTGGATATTGTATATAGATCTTCAAAGGTTAGTGTCATTCAATGTTCTGAAATTACAAGAGCCTATTCAAATGGGACAACGGGTGATTGAGTTTCACTTGGAGACACTTAATAAAGGAGTGTGGAAGAGAGTTGCAAATGGAACAACTATTGGATATCAGAGGCTGTTAAGATTTCCAGAACTGAAATCTAAGCACTTGAAGCTTCAAATAGATAAATCTCGTGCAGAACCATTGATTGCATATTTTGGACTTTACATTGATCGAGTTTCTTTATCAATGGATGCATCTGACAGAAATTTAGGCCATTTCAGTGGCAGCCAAGTTGTTCTCAATACCACACAAAATTATTCCCAAGTTGCTGCAATGTAGATTTTACTTCATATTTCTTTCATGGTGGTTGTAATTTTTGTATACATAGCACATGAAAAATATGAATTTAATTTTAATTCTTGCACAAGTCCTTAAATATGGAGGAGGTAGAAGAGCATAATCTTCCTCATAATTGTTTTTTCTTTGTCTTATGTCAGCTCTTAAAACTAAATTATGTGCTTCATGGAACATCAGTCACTCGTGCAATCTCATGTAATGTAGAAAGATGCTTAACAAACAAGTGCAAGGTGCTTTGACACGTTCAAAATTACGTCAATAAAATTACACAAATGCTTTCTAGACTACTCGTTCTGGCATGTTGAGTTTTACAGCTTCATAGAAAACAAATGTAAGATGATGTGATACAAAGCTGACATAAATAACAAAATCTTAGCAGAGAAGTCTCAGAATCATGTTATCTCTACATCTCGCAACATCCTTGCAGCCATGGAGCCATATCTCCTGGCTTCCCAGTCACTGAGTTTTGTGTTTGGAGGGATTGTCTCAACCTTTTCTTCTGCAAGATCAGACCCTTTTACCCCGGCAGAATTTTCCTCACAAATTTTGTCTTCCCCACTCGTTTCAATGTCATCAACTTTCTCAGCAGCAACAAGACCTGTGTTTTCTGGGCGCTCTGATGTAGCTTTTGATCCCAGGATGAAGAGTTGAATGCTAGGATGTTGGAACGTTTCATCCATCTGACACATATATTGAACTCTTCAGTAAAACTCCAAACATCTTATAAAGTATAAGCTCATCCTATAGGACCTATACCCTGACAATTGCACAACATAAAACTGTACAGCCAAAAAAATAAATAAAATACCTTGGACTTTGGAACGGTCTTCACATCAAAGACTCTTCTCCACATCTGTAGCATCTGCTCATGGACAGTGGTAGAACGGATCTCATAGCCCAGCTTCAAGATCAAAAAGTAAATAAGTTGCAAGCCGGTAAATGAACAATGAACTATTCGAGTCAACATAGTGAAATAAGCACATGATAGCAAGATAATACCAAAACTGTAGTCCTAGGTCTAGATAAATCAACAATTGTCTGCAGTAGAGGCTCCAACAAATGCTCTACATAAACCTAAAGGCAATGTCAAAAAGGCAAAAATAACAATAAAAAAGATGCCTTTTTCACAGTTCTGTGATAAAATCATCAAAGAATAAATGCTTGTGTAAACATTATTCATTATGGAAGTGATATGCATTCTGCCTAACATGCAGAAAGGTGTGTTCAACACTTACAACATCAGTGCCAATGATGTAGTCAAAGGGAGGATCAACGGCTTTAATGTGGTCCTTGTCACCCCATTGTAACTCTGCAACCTTGATTGAACCAAATGAATCTGCAAAAGAACAGAAGTCTTGGTCAAATGCAATAATTCTGATTTGCAGATTGGTAAATAGGCTAAGATTAATTACATGCATGAAAAACAACCCTTCCAAAATGAAACATATTTTACAAGTTCAGAAAGATATTTAACTCCCACTCTGAAAAAAAAAAAATCTCACGGCATATGGAAATGTAAATGGTTCAAATTTTTTCAGAACAAACCAGGATTTTTCTGCATGACTCTTGAAATATTTCGCTCAATATTTCTCTTCAGTATTGGCAAGACCTCTTTTTGGTCAGTCACTATAACATCACACCCCAGCAAAGCCATGCCTGCAAATGAAGCACGGATCAGACTAGGCATCACTATTAAATCAAAGCAGGGGAGCTTGAAAAATTCCAACCAAGGAGGGCAAGTTGGTAGCCTGAATTAGTTCTTCACTATAATATTGAAACCCACCAAATCCAGAAACTCCACAACCAGCTCCAAGTTCAATTACACGTTTTCCTTTAAGTTTAGACGGGGAAAACTTTCCTTTTCTGCAATTTTTTTCCTGAATCAGTTATAGATGAAACCCGAAAGTTAGAATCATTAAAATTAAAAAGTGTCACTAGATGTTTCAAATCATACAATTTTTGCAGAAGCCAAATGGAAATATCTAAAAAAACTGAAATTTTAGATCATGCCCTAGCATAACAGGATCTAACTTCAACTTAGGAAGACACCGAGTAGCCTAACAGCATGCAATGCTGGTTTCTCTCTCTTCCTAGTACTTCTTTGGAGTCAAATAATTATAACACATAGGTACTATAATAATAGCATCAGAAAAAGAAATTGCAGATGAAAAGAATCATCTTAGAGGTATTTTCCACCCATTTAGATATTATTCAGAGCCTAGAGTAAATTCAATGATGTCTAATGTCTATTTCTTTCCTTCATCAATAAAGTCCCAAAAACTACATACCGAGTTTCACAAATGCTTTAGGAACAGGAATGAATATGAAGAAAGAAGCAATTAGGTTCTACAAATGTCCAAAAAAAAAAACATATGTACATGAAAGATTAAAGGTATTCAACTTACTAGAAACTTGGCAAACACAAGTGATGCATCCCACACAGTAGTTCCCAAGTGCTTAGAATTAGGATCCTGCCACAGTCATAACCCATTTACATTGTCAGATAATTTATGGAAAAAACTGAAAGAGATGCAAGTAACATAGAACCAAACATCAACCACACACAAACAAACAAAAGAAAGAGAACAATCTTCAATAAAAGCATCATCAAGTATTAAAAACTTCTGCAGATGCTTATGTCTATTTCACTGAATCAAGGATAATTCTTCACCTGACAGTAGTCTATTAATTTATGAGCATTTTAAGATTTAAAAAGCTCACATACCATATGCCTTAAATAGTAGATAGTTTTCCTGATATATAGTAGAAACCATACCTGAGAAAACTGCAACTCATGGCCCAAAATCTCTAACGGCATTTCAAACGTTGTTGGGGAATTTAATCTGGTAAAATAATAACAGATTTTCGTAAAGGCAAATTCAAAAACCCATAATAAATTCTAGATAGAACAGGAAGAGGGAAAACAATCTTCATAATCTCACAAGCATGATAGCTTCACTGTTACAAATACAAATTAGATTCTCATTAATAGTAGTGATGCTTTCAATCATCATCTCTTTAGTCCATATAACTCTGACACAAAATGTACCTGTCAGGCTCCATAGGGCCACTGTATGTAGTAAAATTACTCTTGTACAACAAAGGCAATTCTAGAAGCTTTGTTATCACCCAAGTAAGGACATATTTTTCTCAGAAGTCACTGCAACAAAATGTACAGTATCAATTAGTTAGAACATAAACACATTCCAAAAAGTGGGTATATAACTATATATCCATCCAATGGGCTCGGAATCTAACTTCAAATGTGGGAGATCCTTTCTTTAGATGACTTCAGATGATTAGTAAAACACACCTTCCGTTCCTAAATATAAGAGCTAGTTGACTTTCTTTTGGAGAATCCTAAGAAAGCAAATTAAGTCATTAAAAATTGATTTTCCTGCATTTTTCTCTAAAACTAGTTTATTTGATTTATAAACTAACATATAATCAAATAATATAAAATTAAGTAGTTCATTTTGTTTTCATAGGATTCTACAAAAAAGTCAATAGCTCTTATATTTAGGAATGGAGTGAGTAGACTCTTAAGTGGTGATCTCTATCTGTCTAAGCAATCCACCATAATAGCACTGTAGATATAAAGAATAAGAATTTTTGGTCTTATTCATAGACCCATATACGATTCTCTAAAGATAAATCCTAACTGGGTCCATACAAAGCCACAAGCGACACCAAATAAAGCAAAGGTAACAGCTTTAAGAAAGAGATTGTTGTGAATGGAATGGAATAAAAGTGGAATGTTTGTACACTTACAGATACAGAGTTAACAGTCGAAAAAAATGGAATCGTTCCCCGTCACGCCCTTCTATTGCTGCTAATAATTAGGAACAAGTTAAATTTCATTTATGAACGGAGGGAGTATAAGAGATTTAGTTTTATGGAAGTCTTTGTAAGTTTTCATTAACAAGCAGTAATATAAATCTTTGGGGTCTCTTTAATTAAGTATCTTATTTGAGACCTAGGTATAATTGTCCCTAAAATCTACATGGTCTCAATTTTCAATTGAAATTTGCAACTAAATATAAGAAGTCTTTAACTAATTTAATTACATTTATGATGTCAGTTAAGTAAGCATTATCACATACAAATATCAATTCACCCTAACTATTTACCTTTATTTCTCTGATCATGAAGGTTTTTTCTGATCATGCTATTTACCTTTATTTCTACTCTCCCCTCTTTTGTTTGTTTATTGTTGGTGTTCATTATTAGTGTTGATTTGCAGAAAAATTGGGACCAATTGGAAAAGAAATCTTATAATTAGGATCAAACTCATCTTAGTTCTATATGTTTTATATTTACGACGAGAGTAACTATATTTTTCAATTATACCTTAGAGGAAAGTTATCAACCAAAATTTGCTTTTCCACGCCACTAGGGTGGGGTGGGAATAACCCACTAACAAATTATATTATTATAATTAGTCGATATTATTTGTTACTAATTCTCAATATAAAATTATGATTATATCTTCTATTCTAAGTTTTATATTAACTCCTCTTCTCTAAATATTTTATTCAAACTATCTCATCCACCATTCACCCCTTTAAAACTCTTATTATACTCCTATATTTAATTTAATTAATCATATTTATTAATAGGCTAACAAATAGGCCATACCAAACCTCAGGTCAGGAGATTTTATGAGGAGACCAGACACACCTGAACCATTTCCCACCCCTCCATGCGGCTGGAGTAGCAGTTAGTTGAAACGCGGGAAAAGGGAACTTTAATACTAACTCTTACTCCATTGTTCATATTCATTCATACAGAATTAACTGAACACAAATTAAATTATGGAAATTCAAGAAACAACAACAATATTTTGTTCCATTCTAGCCATAGACCACACCAACCTCTTTTACAAAGCCTGCCCTCTTTGTGAAAGGTCTCAACTTGATTCTCTCTCCCATGTCTGCAACTTCTGCCACCAACCCACTTCTCCAAATCCTCCTCCCTCCTTCCAACGGCTATTTCGTGTCATGGTTTGTTCATTTTCTCTCTAAAGTTTCAGTTTTTCTTTTTTTTTATTAGTTCGTTTTATGATTTTAACGTTGTGGGGTGTTTTGTGTGTGTGTGTGTGTGTGTGTGTTTTGCAGATGTCCATTGCAACTGATACTAAAGTTGTCACTCTTGTTTGCTTTGATAGAGTTGCGAGGGTTCTTTTTGGATGTTCTGCTGATGAGTTTTTTGACTTTGCTAAGTTTCATCCCTTATCTGGTAAATTTGCCTACTTTTATATGCCTTTTTTTATTTAGTTATTGAATTATCTATTTCTTGCCTTGCATTTGCCTTTTAGAGTTGTTTTAGGTTTATTTAAATGCATATTTTTTTTTATTTGTTTAACACCATACTTTGTATATAGGAGACATTTAAAATTTTAAATAGTTTGGTTAAATGAAGAATGTAAGTTATGTTAGTTAAGCTAGTTGGTATATGTTGTATTTTTTTTTTCTAAACAACCCAACCATCATCCCTTATTTCAATATTGTTGGAGGGGCATTAATAGGGATAATCTGATAAATAAGGGTCAACCCAATTCTAGTACATACTTGGTGAGGGCTCTAAGGAAGTAAACATACTAGGCAGTCTTACCTCTCTTTTATGCAGAAAGGCTTATTCAAGCCCACAACCTCAAACCCATGCCAATCGAGCTTATTGTTGAGCCAAGTTAGTCCTTAAGGAAGAATTTGATAAATAATTCACAACATTTTAAAATTATATCTTATATTTAGGACGAGAGGGGTTTTTTTAGTTTTGTTCTTTAGTGTTATCTACATTTTTGTATTCACTTCTGTTTGTTACTGCAGGTCCCATGGTTAATGAAATTCTGGAGGGAGAGTTGTTTAGAATGACTGTGTCAAAACCTAAAAATGGTAATGCACGACATTTAAGAGTTGTATCAGCTGAACCTTTGAGGAGTGACTTTAGGCCAGCAATTGAGGCCTTGAGAGAATACTACAAACGTTGACCTTGACTAGGTTATAATGCTTTTTAGTTTCTCCACTGTCCTCATGATCTGCTTACTTCTGTCTAATCTCGATTCCCGATATGTTTTTCTGTTGTTATCAGATGATTCATGCTGGGCTGATGATATCTGAATTGTTATAAGTTGAAGATTGAGTCGTGACAAATTTTTTAGTTGTGCCGAGTATATTTGTTTTAAAGGAGATATTGTTTCATGTAACTTGTGCAGTGAGTAATATGCATGTATGTTTTTTAGCATAACCTTCAACTCGCAGTTCTTTATATTATAGATCATATAAGCACAAAGAACAGTAAATTATATCAGAAATAAAAAAAAATGAATGTTATTCTCCTCTTTAAATATCATACACGGAATCATGTACAAATGAAGAAGCCAATAAATTCCTTTCAGAGGAGGATGGTTTTAGTTTTAGTTTAGTTTTTGGGCTTTGAAGCATCACTCTTTTTCAGTGATTTGAAGTCTTCACTTTGGAGAGACATGATCTCCTGTGGGGATCAGTTTTCCTTGCATCCAGCTTCTCAACATTTGAAGTGCAGCTTTTGGTTGATCCATTGGGACCATATGTCCTGCCTCATGTACCTGTTTCACAGCACCAAGGTTTTGAAAAAGTGGATTATTAATCATTAGTGCATTTATAAAAGGTTTCTGTCAGAAGTTGACAGTTTGCAAACTATTCCCGTATTATATTGGGACAATTGTATATTAATCCCTTTAAATTGGTTAACAAGTGAACATGTTGTTGATGGACCTATCTGATTTTAAATCTCTTTCTTGGGACCTAGGTGCAAACATCCTTTTATATTTTGATTATAGAATATCAACAAACCTTGAGGAAAGTGAGAGAACCATGGCCTTTGAGCACTCCTGCCTCCCTTCCATCGACCATGTATGTAATTTCAGCAGATGACCCGAATTGCTTTTTCCCTGACCATTCCATAGCATGTACCCACCTTGAGTTCCCTGTTTATGCAGAAGCACATTAGGAAAGTTAACTGATGATCTTCAAGAAACAAATGTAAAAAAGATCAACTCAATGAGCTTACCGAGCCAATTACAAATGAGATCATCTTCTCCAGCATATATAAGAGCCTTGATTCCATCCTCAAGAAGAGAAGGAATACCAACTTCTAGATTTCTCATCCAGTCCTTCAACATAGCATCATATACTGTGCTACTGCATGACACAAAATCCAAGTTTCCAACTCCTAAAGCACCTCTCACTTCCTTCTTGTTCAAGAATGTCTCCATGTTTGAGAAGTCATAGCACAGATCTCCCTCACATTTCTTCTTAATGTCATAGTACTGCAGTTTGCAAATCAAATAAGGTGTTATCATTCAAAATCACCTCTCATAATGCCCCATAGGTATATAAAAAACAGTGTTCTTGTGTAGTTTTTTACATTGATGTTGCCTGAGAGGGATAATATCTCATTGAATATGTTGTTGCAGACAATGTATGAGGATACACAGGCTTCTCCACCTTCAGCACCTGGAAATCAAATAACAATCATGAAAATGTTGGTGGATACAAATAATCATTGATTCCATTTCTTCATTTCTCTTCCTTTTTTTTCACTAGAAGATATTTGAGTGAATGAGTAGGGATGTAATTAGGTACCACAAGATTTGATTGCATGAAGACATGGAGGGAGCAATTTGCTGATGTTGGCATAATCATCCTTATTGATCAAACCTCTGTCTAATGCATAGTCTGTATAAGCAGGGTACTGCAATTCTGGATTGGTTAGCCCATTTCCAATGGCAAATCCCTGTTTGAATATCACATAGAGGATTGGATAAATATTAATACACGGAAGCTGAAGCTATCAACATCTAAGGGCTGATGGTTGTGTGAGAAATATGGCAGGACCTTAAGGTTTATGTGGAGTCCTTGTTTCTCTTTGTTTCCTTGGTGAACTCTGGAAGCAAGAGCTGGAATGTAATGCCCTGCATATGATTCTCCGGTGATGTAGAAGTCATTCTTAGCAAATTGAGGATGCTCCTTGAAAAATGCCTGCCAACATCGTTAAGTGTTTTAAATCTTTTTGTACCATACCATAAATGTCTATCCTAGTATTCTGGTTTTTAGTTTGGAAAATACATTTGTTTGTTGGTACCTATACAACAACAACAAAGTCTTATCCCAGCTAGAGGGTCAGCCACATTGGATTATATGACGTTATTTTGTTTGATTAATAGTCATGTTTGACAATAAATCATTGATCAAAAGATCTCGTTGAATAATTTCGTTAAAAGTCCTCTTCGGTCTCTCTCTCCCTCTTTTGTAAGGACTACATACCATTTGATCAACTATTCTTATTGGCTCATATAATTCTCCTCGTTTGTTGATATCTATACTAGCTTTTACTTATTTTTCATTTTGCTATTTATGTGTATTTTTATCATAATTAAATGCTTTAGTTTTTTAAATACTATTGGCTTCTTCAAAAAGGCTAGGCAAGCTAATAGAACAAAGATATGTGGGCTAATAGTGGTACTTGGGCAAAAATGATGGTTTAGTTAATAGATTAAAAACCACAGTATCAAAATCAAACTGAAATAAAATTAAAAGAAAAAGAAAGTATAAGTACCGATAGATGGGTTTCCTCTATTTAGAAGTATATAGATATATAGATACCAATAGATTGGTTTCCTAAATTTAAAAGTGCACCTTAGGTTAGTTAATAAATATCAATATATCCTTTTTTCTTCAATGAATGGGCTATTACCTATTCGTATTAATCTCATGCTTTACGTTTTGATCCAAAAAAGGGGAAGAGGTTAGTATATATTACCTGCAAAAAGTCGTACATATCATCGCTAACACCTTCTTCATCGTGACGAATGTCATTTTCATCCGAAGTATAGCTAAAGCCTGTCCCAACAGGTTGGTCCACATATAGAAGATTCGAGGCCTACAAATTGAGAAAATACCAATAACGAGAACCGTAAAATTCAAGTTGGTTCGATCAAAAAAAGTAAAATTCAAGTTGGTTCAACAACTTTAATTCTCTTTTGACTCAAATATATAAATCAATAAAATAAACAAAAAAAAGCTTGATTCTCTAGGCCAAGAGAATCCCACGCTAAAATGTGAACATGTTTGTACAATGTACATACTACATAGTAACTACCTAATTTCCGTGAGACATGCCTTTATGAACTATGCGAGAAAACATAGGCAACGAAAAACATGGACAAGTGGTCAGAGGTAGTTATAAGAGTGGTTAACAATGTTAGTAAAAAAAAACAAGAAATGGTCTCTTACCTTATCCCAGCCATATTCATTCCATGAAAGAGACAAGTTGTTTGTGATCTTAAAAGGGCCATTCTCGTAGAACATGGCTAGTTCACTGCTACATCCTGGTCCTCCAGTCAACCATATGACCACTGGATCATCCTTACTATTCCTAGATTCGAAGAATAAGTAGAACATCCTGCGAATACACATATACAAGAATTAGATTATCGATCCCTTTCATTCCTTCAATGATCATTACATCTATGGACCATAGTTGTTGCCAACAATCATTTACAAAAAGACAAAACTTTATGACTTTTGTTCCACCCCATATGTTCTGTACACTATAGTAACAAATACCAGTTACTTTTTTTTAGCATATAATGTGGTTAGGAATATTAACTAAAAAGTGAAAAATAAACACATGCCATTGTGAAAACACAAGTTGTGAATTGTGATCATAACATGTGAATGGGAATAAAAAGTAAAAAGTCAATCAATGGCTGAGTTTTCTAAGATTCCAACAATACCATCCACCTGTAAAGAAGAAAAGTGGGGTTGCTAGAGTCATTTTCATGCTAATAAATCAATTAAGAGCAATAACTTCTTTTCTCTTTTGGAATATTAATCATCATTTGATATTGGATTTGGTAATCTATATACATTACTTTTGAGCAGGACATTATTTGTCCTTACGCTAACACTTTCCAACTTTTCTCACCAAACTTAGAATATCACACCACTTTATTCATCAAATTTGAACAGAAATATAATTCCAGAACTGTCCATCTAACTAAAGCAGATAATTCAGAAACAGAGGAAATGCAGAGTGAAAAACCAAACTTTGAATATTAAAAAGAACAAAACTTTATATCAAAATGAAAAACTTTACATACCTGGCTGCTTTGGAATGAGGAAGACGATAATACCCTGCATGGTGACCAAGATCTTCAACAGAAGGTTGACCAGAAAGAGAATAAAGATTAGGGAATGTGAACTTTTTCTCTACAATTTTGCCAGGGGAAAACAGAACATCATCACTAGATCTTGTGTTGACTGATTCTTTGGGGAACAAGTTAAGTTCTCTTATGAGCTTTTCTGCTTGTAGCTTTGGAAATAAGGCCTTAGAAGATAAACGAAGGTCATTACTGGAAGAAGAAGAAGTTACAGAACAGAATGGTGAAATAATGAGAAGAAGAAACAAAGGAGAAAACAGAGTTGTTAAAGAAGATGATTCCATTGTTGTTGGTGGTTTTATTTTTTTTGGTGAGAAGTTTGAGGGAATTGCTTTGGAATTTATAGTGCTTGGCTTTCTATAGCTTTTAGATGAAAAGGTTGAGTATTAATAGAGGGTTAACGGTCTCTGTCAGCTTTCTTTTTTTTATTTTTATATATATAGTTTGCTTTTCTTTCTATTAATAAAACCCATGTTTTCTTCTTTTTTGAAAGTTTTTTGTTTTTATTCAGAATCTGGTTAATATTCCGTGGCAACTAAGAAACATTGTTTTTAAGCTGACGGGTTAGTGTGAGTGTTAAGTACTTTCGTCCCTTAATCGAATGATTGAGTATTCGATCATCAACACTTGTGAATATGACAAACTAACTTATCAGTTGTATGTCCCCTATATGGGACTTCAAATTAGCGAGAGATTAATATCTTTTGACATGTAGGTGGTGATACAATTAGAATAGAAAAAATATTGTTTCTGGGTCAGTTCTTGTGTTTAATATGCCTTTTAGGCAATATTTATTATTCTTTTATTTGTAATAATGACTTGAGGTGAGAACAAGATGCAACATCAGTCATATCTTAACTCTTGATGTTATGGGACTATGATAGTACGCAATCAGAGAGCAAGAAGGGAGATAAATACTACTCCTATTATATAACAACTCTGTTATAGAATTTTAAAATACCTAAACCCAGACACAAATAAGAAGCAATGATTTATTATTTTTTATTTTGAAAATACTTATATCAATTTTTTTCTATTTGTATCGTCAAACCTCCAATCATATATGACTGTGTTTTATTTTTTAAATATTGTCGTTTAAATAAAAATCCATGTGAAATAAATAGGATACATGGCATCATGTATTTTAGTGAACTTGATGTAATAATATAAAGAACTTAATTTGAGCATGATATTTTTTTTTTATTTTAGTCATGAATTATTGGAACTCATTTGGCCATTCTGTACTCAAGAGGTGAGATATGGGAACTTGCTATTTGCTAACATGACTTGTAAGGATGCCCTTCAAAAAATCATTTTACAATACTTAACATGCCTTCCAAGGATGAAGCTAATGGAGTGTGATGGATAATAATTGAGTGAAACAATAATCAAAGGTTGTGAATTGTGATCACTAAAATAAGGCATTGTATGATTGATGCTTTTAAGATTATGGCAAGCTCTAACTATTTCTCTTCTGTATGTGACTGTGAAGCCACAATGTGCAACCGAACTTAACCATGTGTTGCGTGTAAGATACCACCCTAGTGCCTTGAACACATACACACGCAAATAAGAACCAAAAAAGAAATTCCAATGCCTCATCATCAGATCTATGTTTTGTTTTCATAACAACAATGATTAAGCATAATCAAATATCACTGTGAGTTTAGTATTCTAGTTGTTATGATTACGAGTGACGTAGAAGATAACCCTTATCCTCAGCGTATACTTTGAGACGTAGCCTTGTGCAACAATATGTGCCACAAAATAAGGTATTGGTATACCTTGTTCACAGTATTTTGGCGATCACCTTATCTTATCAATATATAAAAAAGGTGTTGCTTCGCATGGGATTATAGTTGACGTTTGATATGATCCAACTCAGTTAGATTTTTGTTTTTAGGGTCATTATTAAAATTGTTAATAATGGCAATAAAACTATGTGTAGTGGTCAATTGTGGGATCGTAAGACTCTGAATTCAGTATATTTATTGAGTTTTCACCCCAAACTGCACAATTAATAGTGGCATGCAACCTATCGTCCGTTGTTTCAACTGGTGAAAAGGTTGAACATTTGACCATTTTTGCGGGTATTTGATTCCTAAAGACTGAAGAGTACCACTGAGTTATGATATGATTCCAGTCACATCGCTTGAGGAGACATCTTCACAACTAAGTAAAGCGAGGCAGAAATAAATTGTTTTTTTGTCATGTTTCAGAACCTACAAGGACAGACTCTACTGGATCATGAATTAGAAGTCATGCTCTTAGATTGTAGGTAAACCAAACCCCTTTCCTAAAATTTCTTTATAAAAAAATAGTGGGATGCAAGAGATAAGCTGTATTTGATGGCTAATGGTTTCAGAGTCACGCATTGTGGATTTCTGAGGATATAAAAATGCAAAAAGTGTTGACCAAAGTTTACGTCAGCTTGTGTTTGCTTTATGCGTATTTTCAGATAACTGCTTCTCTATCTTTCGTTCTTTTGGTTGATTCTCAATCACAGAAACCACCACATTATGATGTTCTTATCTGCTAAAGCACTTGCACATTCATAGCATTTGAGATCTTTGACTGTTTTCTTATGTAAAAGAAAGAAAGTGCCACGTCACTTCCCACATGTTTTCTTGGGGTTGTAAATCATTGATGTACTACTATTGCAAATTTAAACAGGTTTCATCATTTGATCACATTAAGTTTTTCCCTTAAAAGGATTTGCTTCCTAAACTGTAATACCTCTTGGCACAACCAATGAGTTATATTATATACTATTTGATCTTTTGATGATATTCTGTCCCATTCCTTCCTTTGTCCCATATCTATCTTTGACAAATAGATCTTGAATCACACAATTTAAGTAACAGATTGGCACTTACTGATAACTGACCAAGGGACATGGTCAAACTTGGGTGTTCCATATTTCTTGCTTTGGCAAATTGACATAACTTTTGCACGAAGGTATCTAACAGCCACAGGTTTGAAGTATCTCATTCCATTAATCATTATAACAAAGAATTGTGATAAATTATTACGGATTGTTGATCTGGGTAGACTCAAAATATATTCATTCATCCTAGTTATATGGATCGCAAAAAGATTTGAATGAGATTTCACATGCTGCATACAATTATTCAGCATGTGACACCGTTGGTCCAGCGATCCCTATACAACTTATTTTTTTAATTTAATATAATAACAAGAAAAAGATGCATTTAAGTCATCACACGTTGCATAGGAGCTTCATTCTATAAAAAAAAAATCTTGACCATCATTCATGAATCATGGTAAAGCCTAACTGTCGGTGGTGCAGAAAGTAAAATCAAGTCAATGGTGATTTGAGCGTTCCACAAGTTAAGTGAACATTTAGTTATCAAACTTTGGAAAAACAATCTACAAAACATCTCAACCAAGGGGGATAAACAATGTTCATATAAACTTTAATTCTCTTCCATGAACTTCAGTGTTATTTACACAAGATACCGCAGCTACCCAGAATCTTTTTTTTCAGGCATAACTCTGGGTCTTGCCTATTCCAATCTCAATATGTCAAGTAGGATACAAATCTGTCATTATCTTCCTTATAATACATCAGAGAGGCAGCAAGAATTGAACTAAGCATTATGACCTAACTTTGGCTAGTCGAGCTCTAATTTCTTCCATTTCCTCTTCATCATCAACTCCCTCAGCTATAGCATCTTCCTGCAAAGGGTAATATATTGCAAGGTTAGTTTGACTCCAAGGAAGACAAGACTTTTAGATAAGGAAAAAAAAGTCTAACACAAGGCTAAAAAAATTGCACATGCCTCTGTAGCCACACTTTGAGCAGGTTGCTTTGCCTTCTCCTTCCTGACAGCTTCTGGAAGTTGTGCAGCAGTCTCACCAGCAATTGCAGTTAAGACTTTGTCAACTTCTTCTTCAATCTCGTCTTCTATGTCCTCAGAATCTAGTGCAGAATCAACAGCATCACTCACCATCTCCTCAATTACTCCAGCCTACAAATATAATAGGTCAATTACTCACAGATCAGAAAAGAATATTATCAAGTTTACAGAGATACATAAAATAGAAATGGGTGACATAAATAAGAATAGAAAAAAAAACTCTGTTGATAGAAAACAGCCCTTCAACCTTGCTTTCAATAAAAATGAAGAAATAAAGAGATGGACAAACACTGCTAGACTACTAAAGTGATGGTAACAAGGACTTAAATATGGCAAAAATCCTTTTTCACACAAGAGAAACATAACCCATTTCCCTCTACTAAATAGACACAACAACAACAACAACAACAACAAAGCCTTATCCCACTAGGTGGGGTCGGCCCTCTACTAAATAGACACAATTTGCTAAATGTATATTTCAGCTCATGAAATGCTAATCATTTTAAAAATTAGTGCAGATAGAATCAAAATGGCATGCCTATGCTCACTAAAAATGACAGGTGATTATTTAGTCGCAATGGATAACCCCTAGTTCTGTAACAATATATGAGACTCATAAGATCACCTTTTGTATAGGAAAATATCAGGTATCCCTGGACTGACAAATTAATTGTATTCAGCATATACATGGTGGATATAATGGAAGCAATCAGTCTTTTTAAATCACACCCCGGGAGAATGCACTGTTAACATTTACAAGACTACTTTAGAAACTTTGGCTCCGTTTCACAAAAACAAATTCTCTTGATGCACTTGTGGGTAGCCATTTGTGATCTGCCATGTCTAAAAACAGGAATATGGTTCCTGATCTCACTTCAGCCTCCAAAGATCATCAGGTATACAATATCTATGACCTGTTCCTAAAAGCATTTTGCATTTGAACATGGCTATAAAAGGAAACCTAGATTTTTTATAAAAAATGTAAAATGTCTCTGTTTCAGTGAAGCATTAAGAGTTTAGGAACAGAAAATACCAATCCATGATGTAATATGTTATGTGGAGTGTAGAAAATAAGAGAAAGGTTAAGAAAGATTAAGAAAGGAGATAAGAATTGAGAGAAAGAAGTAGAGAAGGATGAAGAGAAGAGAAGAGAGAAGAGAGAGATAGAGAGAAGGTAAAAAGGCCTTAGGCCATTACATTATGCCAAAGCATCACAAATCACAACAACCTATTACAAGTGAGAGTAAGGGTCTTATTTATAGACGTAGAATGTAAACTAGACTAACAACTCTATCGTAACTAACTCCTAACTAACACTTTCCTTTATTTATTATTACATAACAATACCCCCCTCCCAAAACATCCTTGCCCTCAAGGATCAAGTAAGAGAACAACAACAACAAAAAAAAAAACAAAACAAAACCAAGACTATGAAATCTAACTAAAACACATAGACTTTTGACTTACGAAGAACTTCTGCAAATTAATAAAGAAATCTTGTTGGCATGAAGTCTCAGAACCATAGCTAACTTTAGCTCTACTGCACAGTAGTTCTTTTTAACTCTTCCACTTGAAGAGCAAAATCCCCCAAAAAGCATTGCAATTAGTTCTCCCTTGAACCATTCTAGAATCAATATTCTTGTCGGAGAAATTTCTTGAAATACAATGAAATTGTAAAACAGAAAATTTGACTTTTCAAACTCCATAAAATTCAACCACGTGCACCTTTGAACACACTCCTTAACTTGCAACAATTTTTCTTTATCATTGATTGATTCAACCATCTCTTCCTCATTGTTCATTACTTGTGAATGTGCTTGTAGAGCTCTACCAGTTTTGCAATCAAACAACCCATCAAAACCTGATGTGATCTTTGAGCAAGACTCATTTTCTTGATTGTTCACATAATCATGAACTTCATTTTCTCGAGCTTTGAAGGCTTCTTTTTGCTCTTGCTCAGGATCAACCAACTCCATTATGGGCACTGCAACATACTCTGGTTCCTCATATTCAAGCATCTGCAACTCCATATGTGCATCAGTTGTCATTGCATGAGAACCCTTTACGACAGGTTCTGAATACCTTGTTTTCAAAGACTCGGGCCATGTGATATTTGAAGTTGAAGACTTGTATGGATGGTCAAATCTAAGTTTCAAAGCCTCTTTATACTTTGACCAAGTAATTCTACGCCCATTAACCTCCTCCATCAACGCTAAATGCCAAAGATATGCCTTCTCATCTAGTTGACGGCTTGCCATGAAAATTTTCCGATTCTCTGGGGTCTCATCCAAGTCAAAATACTTATCACATTCGAGGAGCCATCCATCCACATCTGTTCGAGAGAATCTTGGGAATTCAAATTTATAAAATCTAGTGTTGTGACGATAATCTTGAGGAGGCCGTTGATGTTCACCCGTTTCTTGACCACCCTTATTGTTAAATTCTTTATTATTGAACCAATTGTCTAATCTGGTAGTCAATTGCTGAACTGAATCTTCCAACCGCCTTAACCTTTCTTCATGTGTTTCATCCATTTCTGGCAATCTTGAAACTGAATGGTGACGCCTGGTTTTAACTTTGGGCATTCAAAAAGTATTGGAATTCAGGGTTTATATCTCTGGAAATGTTCAAAACTTCAAGAATTTATGGGTTTAAGGTCTGGGTATTCTCAAATGTGATGGTTTTAGATGAATCTTGGGTTTCTTGATAGCTAAATAAGGTCCAAGAAAAGTTCCGCTCTGATACCAATGTTATGTGGAGTGTAGAAAATAAGAGAAAGGTTAAGAAAGATTAAGAAAGGAGATAAGAATTGAGAGAAAGAAGTAGAGAAGGATGAAGAGAAGAGAAGAGAGAAGAGAGAGATAGAGAGAAGGTAAAAAGGCCTTAGGCCATTACATTATGCCAAAGCATCACAAATCACAACAACCTATTACAAGTGAGAGTAAGGGTCTTATTTATAGACGTAGAATGTAAACTAGACTAACAACTCTATCGTAACTAACTCCTAACTAACACTTTCCTTTATTTATTATTACATAACATAATATCAAGGGGAATTGATTTAAGCTGATGAAAGTCATTAAACTCAAATTCATTGTTTGTATAGGGTACATCAACTCTAAACCTCAGCTCAGGAAAGCTATGATGGATTGATGGGAGCTAAGTTGAGATGTCCAAGTCATATCTCCCCCCACTTGACTGCATGCATGAAAATATAACTAGAAAGAAAACAACTGAATCAAGAATTGAGTGTAGCGTGATGCAAATGGGATTTTTTTTTAAGAGGGTAAATCTGCCTTCTTCCAAATAACAAGTACCACTGTTGCAAGCATACCTTAGTCATTTCTTTGCTAAATTCTTGCATTGTCACAGCCACCTCAGGAGCCTTCATGAGGTTGTTGACAAGCTTCATAACCTCAGCACTCTTGGATAAATGTCCAACGGTACGGGCAATTGCTGCAAATGTAACGGAAAAAAACTCAAATCTGTCAGAACGACTCCCAACAAGAGAATCCATGGGAACGATGGATAACTACTGAATTCAACCAATGAAAATTATACTAAATTATAAAATCTATTAACGAAAATTTTACATGCACACTGAATCAGGACAGTTAGTTCATGAGCAAAATACACAAGTGCATGTATATATACATGCCCTTTATCATAAAGTCATTTAATCAATGAACAAAAATCTACTCCAGGTCAAAGAAAGCTTGCTCCAGAGGGTTATGACTTTGCCCATGCTGGTCCTTGAATTTAGGAAGTAATAACAGCATGATGACAGATAATATTTGTTTCATTTTTCAAAGCTTGCGAAAAATAGCACAACATACCAACACTTTCCCCAAGATGCATTGATATTGAATTCATTTGTGCTTTATTTTCATAAAGACGATTCACCGTTTTCCTAGATCTCACAAGCTCCTTTGCAAGTGACTGCAAATTGCCAAAACAACACAGGAAGGAAAGTAATGAGATTCTTAACTCTAAGTGTACTTTAAGTCTGAAAAGAGGACAATCATTCTGCTCGAAAATTCTATCCAAATGACACAAATTGCAGCCAATAACAGGCCATTATTGTTTTCACTTTAAATGCTTAGGCCATACATTATCCTATCTGATGCTTTATAATTTCTAGCATGGAAATACTGAAAAAGATCCAAACGCCCGCTATGGATGCGCTTCCGTGGACTAGAAGAATTCAGTGTTTGTTTTAGTTTTGCAAGTGCTCAAGCTATACCACATAAAGCAATATGGAATCGGATAACAAAAAAAGACAAGAAATACTTCAAAACAATTTTCTTCACGGATAACTTGCATGTTTTGATAGCAAAACATCACCGAAGAAGAAAGACTTTATAATAATCTCCTCCACATCCACTCATGCTAAATGTGAACACAATAATAGAACATATAAATACATATTCTAAGTGAGATCATAAGAAATCACAGAACTCTTGCAATTGAACATGATTTGATTCTTCTTCTCAAATTTTCCCTCAACTACAATAGCATAGACTTGATCATTGTGTACCAGGTTTGGCCATTTGAACAAAAGTCCTAGATCCCACATGCAATGGAAAACAACAACAAAGTCTTACACCCTCCATTCCTAAATATAAAATCACTTTCAGATTTCAGTTTGTTCCTAATTATAAGTAACTTTCTAATTTTTCTCAACCTTTTTCTTATTATATAATAACCAAGCAAGAGTGGGAGAGTGAGAATAAAGACATATGGTTATGGTAGATCATGTGTTAATAACTAGCTCAACTAGCATCCTTAATCTAATCAAATTCAGGAAAATGATCTTATATTCAGGAACAGAAGAGGAAGTATTCTACAACGTGGGGTCAGCTACATGGATCATACAGGGAATAAAAACATAAACAAGATAAGTGGACAACAAATCCATAAGTACTCCCTTGCAAACACGATCTCATATTGCATAATATAGGCTAACATCTTCACTACACTAGTTAAAGTAAAAGAACTAGAGATAAACAGAAACAACACAAACAAATACCTTTGCAGAACCCATGTCATTTCTCTTAGCTGCCTCTTTGATAGCCTTCTGAACATTTTTCTCTTCCCTTTGAATATCTAACAAAACCAAAAATCTTCAATCAACTAAAACATCAGCAAACAACCCAAAAGATAGAGAATTTTGAGGAATCATCATGATTACCTCGGATTTGTCGTTCAATGTTTCGACACTCTTGACGAAGCTTGCGTTGCCAATCTCTCAATAACTGTTGCGGATTTGGCTTTGGTCTGATCACATTCATCACTTTCTCCATTTTTTTGTGGGAAAAATCGAAACTTTCTTTTAAAAAAAGGGTTTTTGAGGGAACCCCTTAATTTGTGAGCAAAGATTATTGATTTTTCGGTGATGGGGTGAAGAGATTCTTGTCGGAAAATTGATGCCTTGTGTGATTCACCGTTTGCTTTGACTTTACGCGTCTTCCCGCAAAAAGGTAACTTCCCACTCAACTTTATTCTTTTATGATCCTTAAATTTTTATTTTTTATAAGTTCATTTTATCTAATTTACCAATAGGTGTTTTTTTTTACCATATACCAATAGGTGTTTGAATGTTATTAAATAAGGGAAGTCACATATAAATGACATTTAAATTTTAAAATTCAAGAAAGGAGATTTTGAGTAATAAATGTCGTTATTCAACTAACTAATACTGTTATTTTATTTTATTTTTCTTTTAAAATATACTGTTATTTTATTAGTTAAAATAATTTTGAAATTCAATTATCCTTAAGATTTACCCTTAAATGAGTGCACAAATTCTAACACTTACGTTACATTAATTGCTCTCATGATGATATGGACTTATAATAAGATCAAAATTTTTCCACTAGCTATCCATCGTCCATGGGTTCAATGGTGAAGGGATCAATCAATGAGCGTCAGGTTGACTACCACGTCACGAGTTCGATCCTGGGGAGTGACACTAGTGTGATATCTCTATCGCGGCGCTTGGAGAGACATCTTTACATTTCAATTTAAAATTTTATGAAATTGTTATTGGAAACATAAATAATTAAATTTAACCGGGTAAGATCTAGTATACTCTATTCATAACTACAACTTAAATAAAGTAGAAAACTAATTTATCAAATATTACATCTGAGTTATCCGTCATTTGATCTTAAGTGGAGAGGTAAGGATGTTGATCTTCTTCCTTGGATTGCAAATGAGAAGTTTTAATTGTGAAAACATTTTTTGAATTAAAGGGGGCAAACACTAATGACGTGATGTTATAAGTATGATCAAACTTGTTACCTCACATATAGAGCAGAGATGTCATACAATTGAGCTACAAGATCCTTGATTTAATTTGATTTAATTGTGAAAACCTGATTTTGATTGAATGTCGTTGGGCTGTTTTTGGTAAGGTAAGTGTTTCAGTGTTTGTTAGAGATGGGTTTTTGTTGGCCCAAATTATAATTTGGACCTCAAAAGGCCTATTGAAAGCTCATGTATGGGTTGAAGTTATTGGTAATGGTTTTTCCTTCAGATTTAAAGTTAACGGGTTGTTTTTCAGTTAACTGTTGTATACCCTCATTAAACAGATCTAACCATGTCTTTTCTAATAGTATATTGGCTCTTCTTTAATTTTCATAATAATAACCATTTTTAATATTATTTATATTATAAAGTTGATTATTTCTATTAAGTATTAACTAAATGTATCTTCCTATTTGAGGAAGCATTGATTTAGCACTAAATATCTTTTCCGGTAGAAATTCGAATATTGATTTGCCGTGTCCTTGTGGAGTAACCTCTTCCACTAAATCCAAATTCTCACCTAATATTCGTTTTCATAATTATACATCACAATATTACATATAAGCTGTTTTTAATAATAATTTCCCTTTATCAAGCCGTTATATTTTTATAAAAAAGCTTTCAGACTTAATCACGGTTTTTTTTTTTTTTTTGATCAAAATCACGGTTATATTGATTGCTTGTTCTGTACATGGTATATAAACTGTTTCTCCTGAAAAAGTTAACCTAGCTAAAAAGGTCAAAGTGTCTCCATATTGAGATTATTAATATGTACCATAGACGTTATAACCGAGTGCACGCGTCCATTTCTATAACTTAGCAAGGTACTCGGCTCTGCTACGTCCATTTCTGTAACATTAATGCACTCTAATATGTCCCGTAGACGCTATAACCGAGTGCACGCAAAAGTTTATAGTAACAAATTATAGAGAGCTTCTGGCAAAAAAAGAAAAAACAAATTATAGAGAGCTTAAACAATACACCAAACAATCCTCCTCGATTTATGCTATCTCATCTATAGACTTTTTTCATTCACCTAATTGCTTGATCAAATATGTGATGATGAGGAAATATGAATGCGATTTCTGCCTTTCTTTCTTTGACGAGTTGTTGAGAGAGATTAATAAGTATGAATAATTAAGTTTTGTTGAGCTAGCTTGCGTTTTCGTTTTCTCTTGTTTAAATTATCAGCATCATACTCCCTCCGGTCCTAAATATAAGACCTAATTGACTTTTTTGAAAAATCCTTAAAAAAAGCAAAATAAGTTAATTATAAATTGATTTACCTAATTTTTTCCCTTAAACTAGCTTATTTTACTTATAAACTAATGGATAATCTAAAAATATATCAAATATGTCATGATTTAATAGACTAATTTGCAACCTTAACCTCTCCAAAAAAATGTTATCTAGGTCCTATATTTAGGACCGGAGGTAGTATTAATTATATTCGTATTGTTTTTTCTCGCTCTTTTTTATTTGTTATTTATACATTTGCTTTTGAAAAATATCGGACAATAGAGTGGGAATGATTATAATTAACAACCCCTCATAATGCATCAGATTATATAAGAAAATGCAAACAGATAATGGAAGGTACGTATGGAAAATAAAAAAAAATGAAATTCCACTTACTTCTATCCGTACTAGTTATTTAATAGAATTTTCAATTTTTCTATATTTCTTGGTGATCTTCCCGTTTCATTTAGTTTCAAGTGTTTAGTCATATGCTTATTTGCACTAATCAAGAAAACTCAATTTATTCATAATTTGTGGTGCAGGGGCTCTATCAAACTGTCGGCAAGGAGCAGGTCATCCAAGAACGCTTCTGATTAGAGAGAAAATGCCATTAATTTCTTTTATAGTGACCCTTATAATAATTCAACTCTAAGAAATTTATGTTTTTATATTGATCTCAATGTTCTCTAACTCACTATCAGCTGATGATGATGGATAAATCGCCTGGAGGATCCAAAGTTGTCAAACCACAACAAATTGGCATTAGCCAGTGTTGTAAACTCAACATAAATCCACGAGAATTTATTTTTATCAATTAATACATATTAAAAACATTTAAATAATTAAGATAAAAAAATATATAACACTCTCAGTTGGAATGTATTTTAGATTCATGTACTTAATATTTAATCCATCGATAATAACCAATTATCACACGCAACAAACAATTTCTCTGAAGTTTTTCTTGCCAAGTTTTTCATTGAAGGTTACACACAAAACAATTGAGCAAGACCAAACCAAAAAAGTTAGCAACAGTCTAATAAAGAGTTAAAACAGTAAAATCAATAGTGAAATCATAAGTTTAATCAAGTTTTTAATTATCACAAGTTTAAGGGCGAATTAATTAGAACAAAGAACATTAGAAAAAGTTAGCTAATAAGTTTCACAACAATGCTTCTTTTTTTTTTACCATACACAACAATATGCTTCAAGCCATATATAAGTGGTTGAAATGTTGTGGTCAGGATATACAGTGATGGTAGACTTTAAATAGAAATTTCAAATCATAAAATCTAAGTAAAAGATTTGGTTGATGACATGTACTTCACTGGAAATTTTCCGAGTTCATGTTCGGTAATAACTAATCCGGGGAGAACGTGGGGGCAAGATAGATTTTTTTCTTTAAAATTTTATTTCCTTTTCTGTATAGTGATTCAGACTCTAGCGTAAGTTATCTAACCAAATATTGTGACTCTTCTTTCTATCATTAGCAATATTATTTAATAATGTCCACTCTCTTCAATAATGTAGTTCCATTATAGGAATGGCCAAGACTAATATATATTATATGTCTTCAGAAGGTTTGATGCTTTTCGTTGGCCCACTCTTGAATTAGCATGAACCATATTAAGCTTCTTTTATCTTTCATTGGTTTATATTATGATTGACTAATCTACTTTAGCCCCAACTCAATCTCTTGTTTTTTTGTTGATAATCTTAATCTTAATCACTCTATTTTAAGCCTCTAAATCTTTATCCTCTGCTAATATAGAACTTTAATTGTTGGGAACTTGAAAACGCAACATATCAAGAAACGTAAGAAAGCTTGCTTGCTAGTTGCTATGAACCTTTTGTTTCTTCCAAACACTCATCTTCATTAAAAGAACAAGATCAAATATGATGGGTGTGGAGTTCTCAAGTCTTTATCTTCTTGTCTGCTCTCTCATATATCGTCTCCGTCATCAAGGGAGGAGATATGGATGATTGATCAAATTGGAGGAGGAAAACAAATAAGATCAGATAATGATAATGACTAGCTATTGCTTCATTAGCTAAAGCCTAACACTTATCAAATGGAGACGCGATTAACTAACTCCATCCTAACCATTACATAAATTTAATGTAGCTTTTTGATGACACAAAATAACGTGGTGGTGGTGGTAGTAGTACTTACGTACTCTGCTTCATAAAGTTAAAGAGAGTTCATATAATTTGTGTTTGTGACCTAATGGCCCCATGTGTGCACCAAACTAGGGGCATTAAAATCTATTAGGCAATGAGCCTTTTTGTCCCATCTCCAGACTAAAGTCCAAGAAAGTGGCTGCTCATCAAACATTTCAATTTCATTGATTTCAAACATTAGTTCTTGTTAATACTACTATTGTGTCACTATAGAAGAAGTTTTGGGCAGTTAAATACGAGATTTCGAGTTTTGTTGGTGTAAATGCAAAAAACAATTTTAATTGAATTAGTCCCAATATTTAATGATGCTAACTTAATCACTTTTCTTCTTTCGTTTAAATTAGTTAACTAAATTCTATAATTAGGAGTTTAGGACTTTATAGTAAAACTATACTAGTTTTTTCTTTATACAAACCGTGGTCTTGTTTTTTCTTCCCACGTCCTTTCAGTGAACTTCACACTTTTATGTGCACTTTAAGAAAAGTTTCTGTTGAAGATCACGCCATAAGCTGAACCGGTAACTTCTACATCGAAGCTGTTGATTAAGATTTGATCTTGATTGCTTTTTATTAGTTAAAGGAGTTAGATACAGTCACTTATCAGTACAGTTAAATTAGCTAACTCCTATGGAAATTGATGTTGCAGACAATGTACAGTGATGAAGTCATGTGGTTAATTAACTGTGAACACTACCCTTGACAGTGAAATGCGCTTTCAGTAGCATTTTTCAAACCTCAAGATTGTCAAACAGGCAAAATAATGAAGAATAAGATTTGGTGGTTACAAGTTGCTCAATAATATTTGACAAAACATTATTTCTATATTTTATTAATAAGTAGTATTAGTTCTACCTCTATTATAAGGTTCTCTGCTTTTAATTGGTTTGTCCCCTTTGATAAGGTCTTATTTAAGTTTATTTGAATAATGCATTTTTACCCATTTTACCATTCATGATCTTCTCTCATATATTTTCTTTCATTTTTTTTTTCATTTTTACTCTCTCTGTCTCACACTCATTGGCAAATAAGGCCCTTTTTGAAAAAAAAAAAAGAGTTTTTTCCAACACATGTATTGCTTTTAATTAATTTTAACTAGTGTTTTAGAAAATGGCATAACGATTAAAAGGATCTTATATATATAGGGATGGAAGAAGTAATCGATAGTTGATAGCATATTATCAGAAATATTACATTAATAATAATATTTGGGAAAAAAACAAAAAATCATGACAAATATAACTCCTTTGGTATGCTTTTTTTGGGCAACTACCTCTACCCACTAGTGGTCTGATGAGTATATTAATTACTACTCTCCCTGATTCTTATTATAAGTCATCAACTACTTACAATTTTTTATTCTTAATATAAGACATCAACCGTCACATTAAATGTTTTTCCCACTTTACCTCTGTTACTAATGGAGAACCAAAATTGAAAATGTGAAACACATCATTTAACGATAGGTGAAGTTGAAAAATGTGTCAAATTTAACATTAAGACTCAACTATCATTCTTTGGTATATGAAAAATGAATAGTTGGTGACTTATAATTAAGGTGGGAGTATATTAGTACCGATTGAGTAAGTATATTTTTTTTATGTGCCTATGATTATAGAATAACCATCTGTGCTTCACTTGGATCGATGCACACCTCTTGAATGGCTTCACAACCTTGATAGTATTAAGTGCATCAAGAGAATTAAATAAGCGATGACAGACAGTCTTGAATTATTATGAACTCATAAATTCCCATCACATTTCTCAAAAAAACAAGAAGGTATAGAAAAGGATGAGCTTCCACGTTATTCTCTTGGATATATCTATATAAAATCATATATATTCACCTTGTCCAATTCTACTATATGACCATATTTATAACCAAATCAATGTCATTAAAAGGAAATATGTAAAAGTAACAACTTCAAAGACTCCATAGTAAAATTAGACAATGATTAATCATCCCATATTAAAGAAAAAATCAAAGACAAAGCTAGAGGTTAATCACTTTTTAATATATATATCTGACTATATGCACTGTAAGTGAAATAGAAATATGGAGAGTTGATGGCTGCTGATTTGACAACAATGAGGAAGAATAAAACGTTCACTCCATAAATTAAACTATTTTTCCGTATTGTTTATCTCAAATATGATAAATTTTTGTCTCCTTTATAACTCTGCCATAAACTGAACTCCTATATATACCAACGGCATGTAGCCTTATCAAGTCATGAGTTCCCATTAACACTGGTCTTCCACTGTAACAAAGTCACTCTCTTTTCTTTTCTTGCTACAATGTCATCATCATTTTCCTCTTTCCTCCTCATGTCTCCTTTCCTCTCTCTTCTTCTACTTCCTCTCATAATTTCTCCAAGTACTGCTGGGGGTCCACCTTCACCAGATTACTTCCCAAGTTCTCAAATTAGCACTCTTAGCTTTGAGCAAGGATTTAGAAACCTCTGGGGTCCTCAGCATCAGAAACTAGACCAGGGCTCATTAACAATCTGGCTTGACTCTGACTCAGGTAAAGACCATATTTTGTATTTTTAGTAGTATTTGGTCTTTCCAGTTCTCACTTGTGCATTTTTTAAACTTAGGGAGTGGATTCAAGTCACTTCAATCTTATCAATCTGGATACTTTGGTGCTGCAATTAAGCTTCAACCAGGTTATACTGCAGGAGTCATTACATCATTCTATGTAAGGATTATTATTAGTATATTCTACGTATATACTATATAGTATATACATGTCTTTGGTGAATGTTAAAGTTTTAGTTTTTAAGCTTTGGAAAATTTATTTTGACTCTTTTAATGTTCTGTGACATTTGGTAATTGCAGTTATCAAACAACCAGGATCATCCAGGAAACCATGATGAAATTGATATTGAGTTCCTTGGTACTACACTAGATAAGCCTTATGTGCTGCAGACAAACGTATATATTAGAGGCAGTGGAGATGGAAATATCATAGGCAGAGAAATGAGGTTTCATCTTTGGTTCGACCCAACAGAAGACTTTCACAACTATGCTATTTTGTGGAAACCCAATGAGATCATGTAATTTTCTTCATCCAAAGATCATGCTCAAATTTTCATTTTTAAACTCATGACTTTTATTGGCATGGATAATTGTTTTTACCCCTCACAAATAAAAGATGTCACTTTACAGTTGATGTTGATAGTAAACGTGAATCCCTTTTATCTTGAGTTGAAAATGAAATTTCATACAATAATTGCATGTGGACCCCATGTAGCAAATATCACATTTACCTTTTTACTTTATTTCAGAACTTAAGAAAAATCATTCACAGTTTTTGTTTCTTCCATGTGAGGTTTGTCTTATAATGGAACATAAACTGTAATGCAGATTCCTAGTTGATGACATCCCCATAAGGAGGTATTCTAGGAAGAGTGATGCAACATACCCTACAAGACCAATGTATGTGTACGGATCAATATGGGATGCTTCATCTTGGGCTACAGAGGATGGAAAATACAAAGCTGATTACAAATATCAACCTTTTGTTGGTAGGTACAATAATTTCAAGCTCAAAGGTTGTTCCATTAATAGCCCTGCCTCTTGCCAACCACCTTCTGCCTCACCTTCTGGCCATACTAGTCTCACACCTCAGCAATATTCCACTATGCAATGGGTCCAAAATAATTACATGGTCTATGACTATTGCCATGACCCTAAGAGAGATCACACTCTCACTCCAGAGTGCTAGGGTCAATTGCTCCTGAGTGAAAACTTTCATGAAAAATTTGCAATTTACATGCATTGATTGTATCGGCTCGCAGAAAATGAGCGAGCTAGATCATGTGCTTGTAAAAGTAAGTTTTTTATTCATAGTCAAGTATTTTGTGTGTTTATATGTCACGAGGGGTGGTTTCATTTGTGATGGTCCCACTGTTGTAAGTGTAGTTTGCAAAAGCAATTGAACGTCCAAGCACTACCCCACACAAAGATCGGAATGTTTTTGTTGTTTATGTGATTTGTAATGGATTGTACTGTACTATTGCTTTTGATTTTATTTTGATGATGAAATAAAATGATTAAAGTGTTTTTCTATTACGTGTTTGGATTCTAATGTGGAAGAGTGTGACCTTGTCCCCTAGTGCGCAATATGGCTGAATTAAGTTTCACCAGATGGAATTTTGTTGCTCTTTTTATTGGACCACCAAAATAATATTGTTCGAGTTTGATGCCAAATATATTTGAATGGTTAAGTAGTGACTAGTGAGATGGTTTTGTCACATAATGGACCCCAGCCAATAGGATAGTTCAATAGTAACAATGATAAAACAATGTGACCCACTCATAATTTATATTGCGTAGAAAGTTTTTCAATTTTCTGATTCATTTATAGTCGTATCATAGAGGTAAGAGGTCGAGTTGATGAAAAATGGCCTACCATTTCTTTGTGTGGAAGGATAAAACAACCATACATAGATATGTATAAAGCAGGGACAAACAGAAGAGACAGAAGAAAGAGTAATGAATAAGGATAAGGCAAACAAAAAGACGATGGGAACATTATACACAAAAGGCCAATTTGCATGTACAACCATAAGCTATTTGGTTAAAATGACATGCGAGTAAAGCCAGGGAAATGCATTTATTTGAAGGGAATTAAGTGCCTTAACATTCTTGGGTCGATAGAGATCAAGTTTAAGTCCAAAATTACTAGGGGGTGCTTTGGATTAACAATAAAAAAGGTCAATATGGGAAAAAAAAGAAATAGTCAAATAGTAGAGAAAGCCTCATGAAGTTACAGTGTTTTTTTCAGGGGCATTTTAAAATGTCACGTGATTGAAACTTTTTGCCACAGTAACTAGCACTTGGGTTCATGAACTCAAAAAAAAAAAATAGTTGTGTAATTTAAAGTTGTTATGAGAGGCTTGTTTTAAGTTAAGAACCTCGGTAAAGGTATCTAACATACATTATACTCTAATTTGTTCTCTCCTTGAGTCATACGAATTCATCTCGTGAATGATCTGAAACAATGTGTTGTCGTCTTCTTCCTTGGCTATGTATGGTAAGTCAAAATTAGTTCACAGGTCGAATAATAGGGAATCCAAACTACCCACTGGCTAGCTAGCTAGGGAGAATAAACTTGAAATTTTAGTAGGAAAAGCCCCTAGTAATTTTATATATTACACGCATGAGAAAAAGTCTAAAGTGGGGTCTTTCACTCACATGAATGCATCTATATATAATTGTACCATTCAATTTAATTATAATTTCATATTCTATACATCTAGCTCTCGTGTAACTTTGGATGAAAAATATCTACTTTCTTGTAATGTGTGCATCAATGTAATGTTAAAACATGAATACTAAGACAAAGATATACCTTCTATATGATTCAATGATCAATGATTAGTATGGTCATCAGGCCAAAAAGTAAATAAAGAAAAGTTGGGAGCCAATTGATTAAAATAGATTGAATTCGAACATCTTGAAACTTGAAAGTATGCTAGGTTAGTGAGAGTAGTTATCACGTGAGTATAGCGCAGAATCTTCTCATATTTAAGGGGTGGAAAACCAAATTGATACGTAGAACCTAGGCCAACAAGGGAGGAAAAAACTAGGTCTAATATTGATAGCGAGTCTAGTACATTGGCTACTTCTTAAGATGAATCTCCAAAAGAGACTTGCATATTTGTATCCCACCAAAGCTGACATATACATGTTTTTTGATATTGGGCGAATAACGATGTAAGTAATAGACAATCTTATATGTATAACTCAAGTATTTAATGGAGAAAAAAAAAACTCCAGGATTTGTGGTTATATTGTGTTTGGTTGGTGTAAGTACTATTCAACTTAAACAACATCAAATTGGAAGTCATGTCAATGACTTGATTACTATGGATTCTGTGTTATTGGTGTTAATCACGATCAAATAAAAAACTAGTAGTCAAATTAACGGTTCTTATGTCCTAAAAGTAATTAATGTAACAGTGAAGTTCAACTACTAATTGCGAATAATCAAGGTCTTATCAGCTGTCACATTAAATTTAATGAGTTTCTTCTTACCAGTTACCAGTGCAGTGATGTTCATTCATAAATATTCAGATGATAGATCGGATTAATGTGCGAATGACCGTGTTACGCGTAATCAAAAATAAGTTCATGACTGAGATTGAAAACAATCAAGCATGATGTTACTTAATTGGCACGCATGGCTTCAGATATTTGTAATCGTCTTATATATATTGTTCATGGAAAAATAATTATAACATTTAATTAACATATCGGACTGGAAAAAACCGGAATTCAGTAAGGGAAGCCGAAACTTTGGGCCTAGAAAGTATTTGACCCATTAAAATCTTTTATTATGAGTTACAAATCTCTTATTCAAATGTACACTAACTTTCAAGCCCAAAATTTGGCTCTGTTTGGTTGCACATTGAAAGTGAGAAGGAATTGGGAAGTGAGGAAAGTTGGGGGTATTTTGGTCATTTAAATATATCCTGGGACCCACAAATTTTCTCTCTTTATCTCACACTTTTTCTGGGCCCCACAAACTTTACTTTCATCATTCCCTATACTTTCCATTTTCACCCTTTCACTTTCTAATTCTTCACTTTACATTCCTACAACCAAACAGGTAGGCCTACAAAAACAACGCAATATGTGAGACAAAAATAAAAATAAAAATAAATAATTTGTTGAAAACAGAAGGCAAATAAAAAATTATTTTACCAACAAATTAAATTGTTACTTAAGGTGCTAAGTGAAATTGTTTCCGCAAGAAGTAGAACACAAAATTCAATCTCATTAGACACGCAGTTGTTCAAAGAGACGTAAATTCTTTACATTCTAAGCTGATGACAGTCTTAAATAAAAAAGTGGCTAAGTGATTTCTTTGATTAATCCAAATATAAGAAAAAACAAAAAAGGCATATATAATACGGAAAAAACTTTATTGGGAGAGACATACATAACCCACCTGTTAAATGCTCATAATGCATGAATACCATATGTATTCTGAAAATTAAAGAACCGGGGTCTGAAAACAGAAAGTTTATGAATGAAGACAAATTCCTCGTGAATCAAAGTAGTAAGTGACCACAGCATATCTCCAACATTGTAATGAGCAAAAGAGTTGTAACACAACCTTAAATAAATCTGCGATAGAGCATCTGCACACAAGAGAATATATGACTGACTATAAGAATTCAGAGCATTGCATCCCATACTTGTTTTGTTTGTTGGGCATCAAACATTTTCCCAATAACAACTATTGGTTTTGCAAAAGGCAACATAATTCAAATCTGGGCAGAAACACAATTTTATTGGAGAAACGGAAACATTGTGAGATTGATTGATGGTAATCAGGTTTTTAAAAATATATCTAGAAAATTTGATGATCACCCGCTTGACAATGACTCACCTTCTAGGCTTCTGCCTAGTACCTACTAATGCTCCCAACCAGCTATGTTAGAAGGAAAGACAATGCAAGTAAAAGTGTGACTATCATGTCCCTTCGGGGACATCCGATAAAATTGGAACGATACAGAGAAGATTAGCATGGCCCCTGCGCAAGGATGACACGCACAAATCGAGAAAAGTGTGACCATCATCATAAATCACCCATAGATTGAATTCTGATGATCATTGTAATGTAGTAGGACATATTCTCTCACCGTCTCACCCACTCCATTCATAATATAAGAGCTCAAAATTTAATAGTTTTGCTCTAAAATAGGTGTATAAGATTTCACCTTACATGCTCGCTCTCTTCATTTAATACATTTTTTTCCTATTTTGCCTCTAACTCTCTTTCATATTTTTTAACAAGAGTACATGTGTATTTATCTCTCTTAATAGTTCATAATAAATATCAGAATTATTAGAAAAAATAATTAACTTTAGATACCCAACAAACTTTTACATGTTTTTTTAAAAAGTAAATATGTTTTAGCAGTTGAACTTTTATATTACAAATAGAAGGGACTACTCCTCTCATCTGCATTATAAGGCATAAACAAGAACAAAATAATTGTCCCAAATATAAGCCACTACCAATATATAGTTTTTTCCTCATAGACCTTGAGATTAATGGATGTCTGAAATTAATAAGGTTAAGTTGTAATGTAGTACTCCCTCCGGTCCCTAATGTAAGAGCTAGCCGTCAAAAAAACGCTTCTTAAGAAAACATGTGAATGTTAGTTGGGTGTTTGGAGTTAATGCTTCTTTTCCAAAATTGCCCATATTTATTATGGTACTTTTAAGAGAGAGAAATACATAAGCATTAATAAATATGAAAGAGAGTTAGGGGTAAAGTAGGAAAAAATGCATTTAATGAGGAGAGAATATGGGGTGAGTTCTTACATTAGGAACCAAAACCATTCAAATTTTGGGCTCTTACATTAGGGACCAGAGGGAGTATCATTTAATATGAGATGGAGTTAGAAAAATTAGTTAAATTACTCTAAATTTAATGATCAACTAATATTTCATGGGTTTTGAGAATTGGTAATTTTCACCTTAAAAAAAATAACCGAGATAGGGCACTATCCAGTTCTAATATTAACTCAGCTCACCAACCCCACCTTGGCTTTTTGATGAAACATGCAAAGGACAGAGAAGGGGAACATTATGCAATGAATTAAGATGAAAAGAAACAAAATTAGTTTGGTGGCATTACAGCAGGGAAGAAAGGGGCCCTAGAAAGCTGCACTGTAATGGGTTGGAGTTAGTGTCGTATTTATGGCACCCATAGCCTCCCCCGTGACCACTGTCCTCTCCTCTGACACCTCCTCCCTTTTCACACCTCCTCCCTTTTCACCAGTACCATTTATTTGCATCATTTCCCCACAGACAATTTCCCATTTACATCATCTCCCTATTTTTTTCTTGTTTTGAGATAATGCTTTCTTTGATCTTATTTTTTATATTTTATACTTGAATTGAATTATTATCTATGGAAATTGGAAATTAATGGGGTTTATATTTTCTAATACGAAAGAAGTGGTCAGTATTCAGTAAATAGAATGGAACAGTTTCATCTGCAAAAGAATTTCACCTTTTATTATTTACACAATGTAATAAATAATGAATAATCAATCAAAAAATATTTTTTTACAGTTTTTACCACCTTTTAACCCATTTCCAAATATTGGCATTGGGGTCAACTTTCATTCTGACAAAACCGCATGCTCCTCCAATAAATGCTCCCCATTCCTCTGTTCAGCTGGGCCCCACCATATCCACCAATCAAAATCCCCTACCAAAATTCCAGCTGTCATCCATTATTCCTGGCCCCACCTCCCTCCACCTGTTATCCTCCCATTAGTCTTCAACCCTCCACCTCATCCCACCTTCTTCTCCCTAAGCACCTCCAACGACTGCCACGTGGCATCCCCCTCCTCCATCTCACTATTATAAAGTAGGGCCCGCTTAGTCCTTGGGTCCCACAAGTTCCTTTGAATGACACTAAGGTTAGTGGCTGCCACCTTTTCTAATATCTCTCCCAGCTTTCCGACGTCTCTCTCCGCCACCCTCACCGATATGTCCTCCCACCTCACCGCCGTCGTGTACGGCAGACGTATGCCGTCGGCGATGATCACCGGCACGCAGCCCAAGGCCACTGATTCTACTAGCCTTGGGCTCCATGGGGCCCACCCCAGTGGGCATAGGCAGAATATTGAACGTGCTATTTCTGATTGGTACCCATCAAACCTGTGCCTCCGTAGGTAGAATCTCCGGTCACCGGAGTATCTCCTCCATATCGCCGTCCTAACACGTCTGCACAGAAAAAACATGTAATAGGGTCAACCTCAGGAAGGATAGTTCGGTCAACTTAAAGTGAGATAATGGATTAATAACATTTTTTATACTACAACTTTCAATTGATTTTCTTTTAGTTATAAGGACTTTTAAAATTTAAAATTGTCTTTAATCTTCAAAATTTCACTCAATTATGTTTTAGCCATGAAGTTAAAATTATTTTGTTAGGTCCCTTAAAAGTTTGTATCTTTGATAATAATTGGTCCTGACTTTCCAAGTTTGTTTCAAATTACTTTTTTTATCGTAAGTTTGTTTTAAATTCCATGAACCAACAACATTTATGAAACACTCAAAATTGATGGATTTATATAAAACTTTTTCCGTGAAATGGTTCAGAGACTAAAATAAAAAAGAGTATAAATCCCAAAGACAAAGATCAAGTAAACATGGAGTAAACATAAAATTGAGAAAAAAATTAAGGATTTAAAATAATATTAACCGGTCCCAATTCTAAGAGATAAAAAAACAGTTATACTCAACCATGCATAGCATGAGGAGCAACTTTACTTCTAGAATGGGCCTTTTTCTAAAGTCCTAATCATGATTAGGAGTTAAGGTCAAAAACAAAAATCATGAGTAGGAGTTTGATTAGGTGATAATTAAATTAAATTGCATGATAAGATGGGGGATGGGATTCATTACTTGCTGTAGTATCGTCCGCTGACATTTTTGGGGTGGACTTCCATTTTGCCCCTAAAGAACGCAAATATGTCTCGCCTTCCATCCACCGGACCTACTTTCTCCATCGTCTTCTTCAAACTTTCAGGTGACACGTATGGTGGTATCACCACATTCTCTGCCTCTTGACATGGATGCTTATACTCCACCCCAAATGTCTGTAATATCACCGAATTCCTCATTATTTGAGGTATCCCATCTGCCATCGCTGCATCCTCCTACATAAAAATGTTCCAAACTTTACAACACTCAAACAAATATAGTAACTATTTTTTTGGCCAACAAATATAGTAACTACTGTTAAAACATAGTGCTCCATGAATAAAATTAATGAAGCCAAACGAACAACATATTTTTGTTTAGCTTATAGGTCAAATAATTTAATTAGAGAAATTTATGAAAATCAATTTTGAAGTATTCTATTTGACTTTTTTTTTAATATTCTCCAAAAAAATCAACTAGCTCATGTCATAAAGTCCCTCAAAATTACAACATACAATTAACTATTACTAAAAGATAACATAATGAACTAATATGATGTTGAATTGAGTCAAAGGCGTTGACTTAAACTTATGTGATGGAAAGACAACATTTAACATATCCACACACACAATACAATTGATTCATGTTTCAACAATAAGGCTGATTATTATGAAAACTTAAAAAGCTTAAGTATCAAACTTACCAGGGTGTGAAAACAAGCACCAAAATCATGTGAAGCTACAAAGACGTGGTCGGACCCATTGTTTTTGTTCCAAAAAGGGTACTCAGATGAGATGAGTTTGACGGCGGAGGAGATTAATGCACGTGCGTTACCAATGGCAGGGAAGCCATTAACAGTACTGAAGTTACAGGAAACGTAAACGGGTACAAAGAAGAAGTCAGCCTCATAAGGGTCAAATGTACGGACATCACTGGTCAACAAAGCTCTATGGATGGCAACTTCTGATGCAAACAAGTGATTGCTACATCTTTTGTTAGAGAGCCAATCCGTGTTGTACTTTGGAGGTAAATCATACACAAAAACCTTCAGTCTCTTCAACCCACCTGTACAAACATGAAGAAAAGGTCAGCATTTGAGTAAAGTTTGTTTTTTTTTAAGTGGGGTGCGTAAAAAAGTGGTAAAGTTTGTAACTTTAAACTTACCTAGGGAGATTTGTGGTTTTTGTGGAGCTAAGATAGAAGAATCTAGGAGGGCACGAGAATGGAGAGAAGATTTTGGAGTGGAGATATGGGGGGAACTAAGTGGAGGTTGGGGGTCACTTTTAATGAGATAAGAAGTGAAGAAGTAGAGAGAGAAGGAAAACCAGAGAAGCCATTTGTAATAAGCATGGAAAAAGCTTCTTTCTTGAGGTGGTGACCTTGAAGAAGGTCTATGAAGGAGTTTCATCCTTACATAAAAAAATTTGCTTTTGATGGGTTTAATATTCTGTTCCAACATTGCATTTAAATGTGGGGGAAGGTGGTAGAAGTAGTTGAGGGAGAGCTTTCAGATTCTGGTCAGGAAGAAGTAGAAGTAGAAAGTAAGGAAGAGTGAAAGGAATGTGAAGATTGAAGAAGGAGAAAGGGGAAGATGTGTAGTTTGTAGTGGTTTGTTAGGATTTCATTTTTGCACCAACAAGTGTATTTATTTTGTGTAATTTTATGGGGAAAAATAATGGATGAAAGAAGGAAAGAATCTGTGTAAGTGGGGTGACTGTGTGAGGTTGAGTATAATGGAGAGTTTTGGCCAATTATTGAAGGGGAATTTAAAAATGGGGTGTTTAGAAAAGCTAAGAAAATGTCTTGTGGGGGGAGAAAAGAGAGAGAGATAGGAGCAAGTTTCAGAGGTCACATGGAGATGGATCAGAATGGACTCCGGCTAGGCTCTTGGTTACTATGCCTTCCTTGCTTTTCAGTACTTTCACAGAGTTTGTCCTTTTTGAACTTGAACCCCTTCAAATCAATTACCCACTTTTGTTCCCATGTCTTTTGTTCCTTTTCAAATATTTTATTCATAATCTAATGATAAAGGTGTGCCAAATGTAAATATGGTTGTGGTGTAAGAATCCGACTAGACCAGACAATTGGACCGATCTAACTGTCAACTGTATCACATTTCGGCTTAACAGTTATCTCTTCGACTGTCATTCTAATCATCAATCTGAACGGTTCAACCATGTTGAACCATAACCCGAAGTTCTTTCCGACTTGTCTCCCGACCCAACTTTTACATCACTAATGGTTCTTTTCTCAAGGAGAGTGTATGCAAGCTAAGTGCCAAAATATGTTACTACTTGTAAAGTGTTTAATCAAATTGGAAGATTAGTGGCATCTCATATTCTTCTATGTGATTTAATCAGCTTGCATGTGAGAGACTTTTTTTGTTATTGTTTTGCGACAAGTGGAAAATAAATATGTTTTTCCAATAATAGTTTGGACTTTGGGGTTCGAGCATGCGTTACATTTTAGGCATACTTTTTTGGGGCCGTTGCCCGTTGGTTTGGTTTCATGTGAAATCGTTATGTTCATTGCTGATTTCTGTTTTCTTTATTTGTTTAGGTCATGTAGTAATGTGGCATAAAAATGGGGGTAATGGCGTGAATAATAAGCACATTTTGGTCGGGCCAATGAATATTGCAGGCAATGATGAAAGAGGTAGATACAGCGCAAAACATGTCATTAATAAGAATAAGAATAAAAATGAGATGTGTTTTTGCAAATTGTTGACGAAGAAAACACACATCATACAGCTAGACTCTACTGGCTCCAAAGCACGTGATGATCCCCACTGGATTTAACTCACTCTTCAATTTTCTTATTTTCCAAAGTTGCCCCCTCATGGATTCATTTATATTGGGTTTGGGATTAGAGGATTAAGTACAAGTTGTAATGGAGTACTTAGTTGGCAACCCACGTTGGATTAAAGTAATGGGTTGAGAATTTGAAAAGTGAGTGACAGAGTGAGTGGTATTAAAATTAAAATAATAATAATATTCCCGGATGCAGGAATTGGAAGGAGAAGAACGCAGAAAAAAGAACAATAAATAATTGAGATGGTGGGACTTTGCATTTGGCATTCTTTATAAAGTGACCAATTAAATAGCCACTTTAATTGGTTTGCTAAACACTCTCTCCACTTCGCTCCCCCCACCTTTCTGTGCTCATAATAATGAGATTTATTACAATAATGTGAGACCACCATTTTACAATTAACATCAAATGTGAGCAATAATGGCATCTTATTTATTGCATCTCTCATACACTCCCGCCTGCTTTGCTGCCATCACAAACACAATTGTTTGTTCATTTGATTGATGAATTGCGTCTTATCTTAAAGTGTGCATGACCATGATTGGAGAAATAAAATGGTGCCTGGTCAGTAGCAGTAGGATTGCAAAGTAGATGAATCTTTCTGGGGTTTAGATTAGGATGAAGCCAATGTATCGGAAGTGGTTCCAGTAATAAAACTAATGATTAATTAAAAGGATAAGGTCCCACTATGTACGTCATATTCGCATATCACCATTCTTATATGATTCCATTAGTGATTGTTTTCACTGTCCTTGATGATTTATAGTTTGACAACACTTCCCAATTCTACCACCACTTACTATTTAATTACCTCCTATTTAGATTGTGAGCAAACTAGACATCGGGTGTAATATTCCTGTCAATTTATAAAATTGCTTTACTTAAGGTGACAAATTAGGAAGTTTCTCCCACCTAATCAAACAGCCACATTGTGATGATGTTAACAATGTTTTACCACCTTATTCACCATAATTATTGTTCATTTGGTACCCACCAAACTCAATTGTTTTCGTTCCATTCATTCTGCTCTGTTTAAATGAATTTCCTTCCAAAACTAGCTGGGAGGTCATGGTATTTGCTGACAAGTCTAATCCTTAAACAAACATCTTAAGGTGTTAATAATAATAATAATAATAATAATAATAATAATAATAATAATAATAATAATAAAATCACATAATTGAGTATATCCACAACGAATATATTTGGGTAAAGATCAGCCAAAAAACAAATAGAGTAGAAAAGTACTATAGCATAATTAAGAGATGTATGGGAGCAACGTTATCTTTTCTTGTACAAGAATCTATCTTCCATTTGCTACAAATATAGGTTTGGACAATAGGGGGTGACCTAACTTCTAAATTTTGCACGGCTGCCACGCTGTCTCCAGCTTTCAAGACGTACGCTTTGATAAAAGTTTGTCCTTTTCAATTTTAACTTTTACCCCATACTACCAATTTTACCAACCAACTTTTAATTTCTTAAATATTCATTGTGACGCCAAACCCCCACGAGGGAAAAAAAGGACTAAATAAATAGATCAAATAATTACTTACACGTCAATGTCTTCAAATAATCAAATTCATACGGAATCCTAAACCTCAAATCGTTCTCAAGTTTCTTTTTTTTACATTGTGATTTAATATAAAAATCTTGGAACGAGGTAATGTACTAATGCCTTCCGTCTTGCTTTTGTTTTTCCAGCCTTGAGTAGGACCACATCCACAAAGGAAGGGCTCATAATTGCAGGATATGAGCAGGTCCTTTTTGAGCTTTAATATGATATAGATTGGCAAAAGCATGATCCGTGGGACCCCTTCTTCGCTGCTCATTTTTTTGACCAAATTTATTGTCATGAACCATAGGCAAGTGAACATAGTAGTAGTGGTAGTTGTAAATCGATTAGTTCACGCACCCGTCTCAAGACTACTTTTTTTTTCTTTTGGACAAGTCTCAAGACTACATTGGAGAATCATTTCTACAACTAACCCACGGTTGATTTAGTAGTCTAGGGACTTGTTAAGTCCTTTGAGTCTCGTTAGCAAGGAAACACTTGTATATGGAAAAAAAGTTCATGTACATCGAAAATGAAGTAGTCAGTTGATAAAAAACATAGATGTATGATATAGAGAAAACATTGATTATCAACTGATCATAGCATAAGAGAAGTACTACTTTTCATGGCTAATCCAAACATATACTAGATATGATAGGAGCTTGAGATGTAGAATTGTGGAGTTAGTGACTGTTTTTTTTTCTGGTGTAATGTGTAAGAGTTATGGGAAACTGTGACCGTGCAGAAAACACAGGTTATATTTAGGCATGTGAGTAACAAATCCCCGGGTGATAAGCTATTGATGCTCTTGATAATGCTAATGAGAAGGCGTCTTGGGAGTGATTTAGTGATGAATTTGCGCCATGCAAAAATTAAAGGGGGAGGGACCCGTACCATGTGAATTTAGTAAGAATATATAGGTGTGGATGGGTGAAGTTTAGAAGCATAAAAGGAGGAAGCATTTGGTCGAAAATGCAAATGGACCCTAGAAGGAAGTGTGGCATGAGCTGGGACATCACATGCTTCTCCCAAAACAAAAGGCACAATGTGACCCCACCCTAGAGATAGAATCTTAGGCAATTATTGGAGATTAAAAGGTAAAAATCTAAAAACTGGCTTTCCCTTTGGGAACATGTTCCCATGTGCCTCTTCCATCTCAGTATATGCACTCATCACTTCCTCTCTTTCATATTATGCGTTTATAAACTTTATATAACCCACTGACTCCAGTGTGTCTCTAATAAGATCAATCTTTTTTCCTAATTAAAAAAGGTGTGGATCTGATACGCTTATCAAACAATCATTTTTAGCTTCCCTGCCTTCAAAATTCAAACCTGGTTCATGAATAAGACACTATATAGTCAATTCTCTACAAGGAATATGATGCTCATCATGGTTCTGGCATATATGCTTCCCCCAAATTCACTCGTTACTTTTTTTTTAGCTCTTTCCTTCTCGTGTAAGTAAAACACAACCCAGCTGGCCCTCTCATTAATATATATAGATAGATATATTGAAATACTCTATCCTTTATACTCCCTCCGGTCCTAAATATAAGACCTAATTGACTTTTTTGAAAAATTCTAAAAAAGAGCAAAATAAGTTAATTATAAATTGATTTACCTAATTTTTTCCCTTAAACTAGTTTATTTTACTTATAATCTAATGGATAATCTAAAAATATATCAAATATGTCATGATTTAATAGACTATTTTGCAACCTTAACCTCTCCAAAAAAAAGTTATCTAGGTCCTATATTTAGGACCGGAGGGAGTATAATACAGGCTAGCAGTAGATGGAGCCAGACACGCCAGACACGCATGTTGAAAAATCATTGTGTTTGATTTTGTTGTCCATATTTCATCCCTGGGAAAGATATGGTATAGACTAGTTGGGCAATTAAAAAATAACACAACAGATAGTTAAATGTATTGTTATAAAACAAAGGATGAACAATAACAATAGATCCTTCTATATAACAAATGAGGGAAGATTAGATAGCACACATGTCGAGTGAAGTACTATTAAGTATTAACGGCTGGTTGGTCCAATCTAACTGTCATGGCTTTCATTGGGACAGACGTTATTGCTACAAAGACATTATCCAGCTATTTTGTCTAATTTTTTTTTTTAAAAAAAGTACTAGTACTACAAGTCTACAGCATTCCATAAATGCATTGGTCTCTGTTGAAATGTAGACTTTGATGTTCGAGGACCAACATTTTATAATTTTGGAGGACGCAGTCTCTGGCTTGTTAATTAATGATATAGTGAGGTTTTGAATTTTGACATGTTCGTATGCGTGGGACGGCCTGCTTTATATGGGATTAACATTGGTGTGTTAAGGCCCACGTACTTTTGAGTTCGGTATGCCTGGCGTTCTTAATTCAACCCATGATGGAGTATGTGGGCTTGTAGTTATTTTTTCTTTCAAATTAACTCGAACATTCAGTTTTAAATTTAATTCATAAAAACACAGCATGAATGAATTTAAAACCTCATAAAAATAAATATATGTTAGCAAATCTAAATATGTTGATGTAATGTTAAATTCATTATTATCATAATGATCAGTAATAAATTAATGAATAGCAAATTAATGAAAAGTAAAAAATGAGAATTATGTTTTGAAATCAGTTTTAATTCATCAAAACACAACATTAAGTTATTTAATGGAAAAAAATAGGAACATACATAAGAGCATCCACCAAAGATGAATTTGGTCCAATTGAAAGTCTATCACTACCAACCCAACCTTTTATTTTAAAGGGAAATCCCAAATAAATAACAGTTGAATTCCAAAATCCTAAAAAATCGATTTTGATTAGTAAATGCTTCAACTAAACTAATTAATCCTCTATTCCAAGTGAGGTTATTTTAATTATAATTAAAATGATTATGAAATTCAAATACTCCCTCCGTTCCTAAATATAAGATCACTTTAGGGAGGAGGGCTTGTTCTTAAATATAAGATCACTTTCTGATTTAACTGAAATTTTCCCCAAATTACATATATACTCCCATCACCCAAAAAAATAGTGATTTGAAGAAGGAGATATTTTTAAAACTTAGGTGAAGGGTATTTTGAAAATTTCATGAAATCCTAATTCATTGGAACGTCTTCCTTAATCTTTCCAAATTTGCTAAAGTGATCTTATATTTACGAACAGAGGGAGTATCTCATAATATGAGGTTTTCTTCTTTTAATCAAGTGAGGTTGTTTTAGTCAGCACAATGGAGGAGAAATTACCCCTCCCTTACAACTTTCCGCACCAAAAATATTAAGGGGTCGTTTGGTTCGCTCGAAGAGGTTTTGATGTAAGTGGAAGTGAAAGTGGAGGTGGATGTATGAGAGGAAGTGGAGGTGGAAGCCAGATTTTAAAACTTTTTGAGATTGATGTGTATTTGAGATTGATGTTTGAGTGAGAGGGGTAGAGTTGGTAAGAGACAAAACTTTTTGAGGGTATATTTGTAAAAAAGAAGTGGGTTCCAAGGAAGTGAGATGAGTTCCATAGGTTAGGCATAGGAACTCAATTCACCCTTTTTTGATGGAAAGAGAAGTGGAAGTGGAAGTGAGTTCTATCCAACCAAAGCACCTAAGTTGGATTTTCCACTTCCCTACCCCTAGTTTCAGCGAACCAAATGACCCCTACGAGTCCGTTTGGTTGATTGGAATTGGGAAATAGAATTGGAGGTGAGAATTGAGGGTAAGCGGATAAAGATGAAAAGTAGAGGTAAATTAAGTAATGATAAAATGTAAAAGTTTGTAGGGCCAGGAAAAGTGTGAGTTGGAGAGAAAAAGTTTGTGGGTCCCGCTATATGAAAATTATCTTTATCAATTCCATTGTCCAATTCCATTTCTCAATTCATGTCTACCAAATAGGCCCTAATATTGCACAGCCAAGCCAATGAAGGGCAAAATGCCTCCCCTAAACCAAACAAAATCAGGCGCCTTTGAAAGTTTCTATTTTGGCGGCAAAGGACACATTTTGATAATAAAACCTAAAAATGAAATATTGATTCTTCTGCAATGATCAACACCAGCATGGAAGATGATGTTCTGGATTTCGATAGAGAAGACCAGCTTCTCAATGCCCCACCCATCGCCACCAAAAGGTTCCTTCTTCCCGCCTTTTTTATTAGGGTTTCATTCTTTTTCTTCCCGCCTTTTTTATCACACTTCACTCACCATAAAAATCAAAACTTTGATCTCATTTTGATCAATTTCACTCTCTATTGCTGTTTTTTCGCTACCTAGTTATTGATATTTGCCTGTTGAACTCGTGGGTTGATTGTGAAAGTGATAAATTACGCTTCACTGAATGTAAAAAATCAAAACTTTGATGCTGTTTGTTGTTTTTACGCTAGCTAGTTATTGATACTTGCCTATTGAACTTGTGGGTTGATTGTGAAAGTGGTTTGGTTTCACCTTTTAAAAATGTGAATTTTGATAAATTACTCTTCACTGACTGTAAAGTCAAAACTTTGATGCTCTTTTGATGAATTGCACTCTTTTTTGTTGTTTTTAAGCTAGCTAGTTATTGATACTCGTTTTGTTCGTAAATATAAGATCACTTTCAAATTTCAATTTGTTCCTAAATATAAATATAAGCTCATTTTCTAAATTTTCCCAACCTTTTCCTAAATTAACCCTAATAATGCTTATCTATAATAACAAACAAGAGAGGGAGAGTGAGGATAAAGATATATAGTTAGGATAAATTGTTAATATCATGTGTTAATAACTAATTTAACTAACATTCTTAATCTAATCAAATTATGGAAAGTGATCTTATATTTAGGAACGGAGGTAGTACTGGCCTATTGAACTTGTGGGTTGACTGTAAAAGTGGTTTGCATTCACTTTTTAAAAACGTGAGTTTGAACTATGGAATGTGGTATTGTTGGTAACTATTGAATTTTGACCAGGAAGAAGGTTATTGGGTTGGATGATCTTTTGAATGATCATTATGAAGAGCAAAATAAGCTTAAGGAGAAGGAGTCTAGAAAGGCCAAAGCTAAGAAGCGCAATCATGAGGATGATGATGAATGTGGCAATGAAGCTATGCTGTCTAAGATTGTTGAGAATTGTGAAATGCAGGCATAATACTTTTTGCCCCTCATTCATTATAGTTTAATAAAATTTTTTATGTTGCACTTTTTAGTTATGATGATTTGCTGTACATTCTAGCGTAGATGAATGAATTAGGTGGTGAAGAAGAAATCTCTCAATGGGGAGTGCCAGCATTTGGAGAGCAGGTGAATCCTTTCGTATATGCCCTTTACTGCTTTGTTTCTTAATTTGTTGTTGTATTTGAGATGAGTTGAACTTCCTTACTTTGACTTGCTTGCAGAAAGCCTTTCCTCCTCTGGATTTCTCTGACCTTCAAAGTTGCAACCTCTTACAATCATTCATGAGCAACAAGCTTAATTCTGTAGTGGAATTGACCCCCGAGAAAGGTTTTTCAGATTTCTTTGATCTGCCAAAGCTTTTAATATGTTATTTTAATCATGGTATATTGTCAATCAATTAACCATATTAATATTCTTGAAGGCTTAATAATCAATGGTTAGCTTCCTTTTAAGTGCTGTCATATTTAATTTTCTGTACTCACTTGTGAGGCATGTTTCTTGATGTGTTATTAATCAATGGATATTGTCTGGCTTCCAAAAATGGATTTTATGTTATACATGTAGTAGAAAGCTTCAGTAGTGCTACTCGCATCGTTCTTAAGCATGAGCTGTTTTAACATATGGTACTCCTTCAGGTCACATATTTCTTGGAGGTATATTAATCAATGGGTGGCTTCCAAAATTGGTTTTCTTGTGTAACCATGTAGAAAAGTCAGTAGCTGCTTGGGCCTTCAATACAAGTAAGTAGAAGCATGACATTGTGATTCTATTGGTGTTATATATAGGGGCATTGTTATCTTATGTTTGTTTAACTCCTTTCTTTCAGTGTTATATTCAACAAAAGGAGAACTTCAAACTTGCACATGTGACTTTTGGTGTGCAATTCTTTCTTCTACGAAAGAGGTAAACTTTTTTATGCATGTACGCTGATAATGGATGATTACACTATTGGTAAAAAAGATTCCAGTGCAGTTGTTTTCCTTATTCTTGGATGCTTTTGCATGTATGTGATTAATTATCATTTCTTACTAGGATGGCCAATTAACTGTCAAGATTGATTGGTTTCCTGGTTATAAAGATTTGAGAAAAGCTCTTGACATCTATGGGTTTCTCTTCAACTTTTCATCAAGTGCTGAAACTATCGATACAGGTAGCTCTCAAATTTGTTGTAGTTTAAATATGCACACAACTTGCCTACATTTATGATAAAATAATTAGTATGGGTTACTTAAGTTTTATCAGTCTTAAGTTATAAACAATTCTTCTAGGTGAGACATTTTGGCACTTTTGATTGCAAAAGCATATAAGATATCAAAATATCTGGTTAATTGACAGTTAGTGTATACAGTGGAGGCAAATTTAATGATAATAATTAAAGTTTTCCCAATTTTACTTGAAATAAAAGTGACTATACTTGTGTATTATGTCATGTGAAACTGCAAATATTGTGCTACATATAACTTTGTGCTTCTGACGATGGTAGTCTTCAACCTTTCTAGATTCTAGTCCTGGAGGGCCACCCCAAGATATCAGAGCTTGGATCAGATTTGTAACTGCGTGTTGTCTAATAAGGTAAGTAATGGTAAGCCTATTTAGAGGTTATCCTGAATGTCTTTAGCTCTTTAAGAAGTTTCTGTGCTTGACATTATATATTTTATTGGATTCTGACTTCTTGGTTGCATCTGTAATATTTCCCATTCATGCCACTTGAGGAAGTAATTGAACCAAGTTTGATGCTAAAAAAAATCACTTGTTTTGGTGCTCATTTCAGGAGTCAAAAGGCTATATTCTCTGCTGTGGAAGCTGAAGAGATAGTTGAAGTTATCATATGTCTATTTTTGGATCGTCAACTTCAGGGTCTGCTGATACTTCTGAATGGTTGCGTGCAAGCAGCTGTCAATTACTTCACAGATCAAGAGTGGAGTACAAGTTGTGAAAATATAGCAAAATTTATTGCTCGCAGGTTCTTGACTTTAATTCTTTGGGGTTTTACGCCTGTAAAGTTAAAGAATATGGTTGCTCTATATTTGGCTGTTAACTTGCTCATTTATTGACACTCTTCAATTGGCAGCCTGCTAATATTTCCTATTGTATCTAGTATCTACTGAATTTGATTTTATTGCAAGTTTGTACTTTATAAATAATCTCATGATGAATGATGAGCCTTGTTGGGGGTATTGTCATGGGCTTGTGAAAGGATATACTGTATTCAGTAGGTTGCAGCAAAAGATTGTTGCAAATTTATGGGCATCCTTGTGTACCGTTGCCCTAGAATGATCTGTTAATTATAGACAGTTAGGCATACTTGACAGTCTTTATGTTCATGTCGTACATTTTAATGCATTTCCAATTTTTTACTGTTGTATTGTTGGTAGTAATGGTTCACCTTAGATGATTATGATGATATTTTTTTCTAATTTATATTAGTTTTTGTCTTGTTTGCTCCTTTTCATTTTCTATTTAATATGCAGAGTCTCAAAGGATTTGAATTGCATTCAAGCTGTTGAGTGCATTTCAGAAGTCAGCTCACGCTGTAAACAACTTAGGAGTGCTATTGCTTATGAAAGTCTGCTCTCTTGTTTTGATGGAGTATGTTACTTGGATTTTGTCTTCCAAGGTTAATGGTGCTTGTGCATATAAAGTGTAAAACGAAAGTTCAAGTCCCTGAGAGTTTGCATATGGCTAGCGAGTTATTGATGTTATATATAGTCCTGCCGTTAATGCAAGTAAAAAACCAGAGCCAGGGGATTGTGATTTCTTCCTGTATTGTTTAGTTCATTATATTATAATATGAAAGATAATGAGTAACTTAAACCAGAGGATTATACTCTCTGGCCAAATTCTAAAATATGTCCAAGGCTGCAATAGATACTAGCAAATTAATTCTGCATGTGTTAGAAATTTGGTCTTAGTTCCTTTATATTCTGACATAAACTATTTACATTTTTTTCTCAGGTCACCAGTGGTGAGGAGATACTCAGATCACTAAATGCAATTAATTTGAAAGAAAAGAGTTGTGATCTCTTTAAGATGTATATATACTTAGTTTTAGCAGAGAATTGTATCTTGTCTAGCCCAGTGTATGAGGACAATCTACTTTATGAGATGTTCTGCCGTTTCCTTAAAAATTGTTCTTGTTTAATCTCCAGCACAGACCTGCGCTCCTATGCGTCTAAGGTTTGCAATCAAACTGCTTCTTATCTTTAACCATTGATTTACTGACTTTATGATCCAATTTTGAAAATAAATTGCGGCCTTGCAGATTCGTAATAGAGCTGCATATCTCCTTCACTTCTCCATCCAAAAATAGTTGGTTTCAGGTATCTTGAGGACTCAATTGCCGGAGGGCTTGTATATTCTTTTTGGCATAATTTGCCAAGGCTAGCATGTGAGTTGATATATTTGAATGAAAAGCATCAAATAATGTAGTTAATTAAACAGGGTACATTTGGTTCGGGATTTTTTTTTTTTAATTTCTAGTCAAGGATCAGGTTGAGTATGGAATATTGCCTGTCTCCTCCTGGTATTTTTAGGAGATTTAAAGTGATGAAATTTTTAGGAGATTTGAAGTGATGAAATATTTGCTAATAGGGTTAATGCATAAATCTTTTAACTGAAATTGACTGTCTTTATAGTTCGACATTGTTGCCTTGCATGCCATGGTGTCTTGAAACTTTTCTGATACATTACTTTTAGAGTGCATTGTTTGATACTGCTGTTTATTTTGTTTAGGTGTAGCGTGAGATAATCATCATGCGTAGGGTGAGGGCGTGAAGTCTGCCACATTGCGTCTGTGTGCATGCTTTGTTTCTACCTGCAGCTTGAGATTTTGGCAAACTAATCTAACGCCAAAGTATGGGCATCATGCCCGTGTACATTTGATTTTTGAAGATCGTTCAAATATTGTAGTGTCTTCTGTAACTGCTAATTTCCTTGATGCAATTGTTGAACTCACATTCAAATGACAATGGTTGTCTTTGCTTGTTTTGTAAGTATCAGATACGACCACTATAAAATCATCATGCTGAATCAATGCTTCAGATTTTTTTTACTATAAATCAATGCTTTAGATGACAACTTACAATGTTAGAGTACGTTTGGTAGATATGAAAGTGAAAAAGGAATTGAAAGAGGGAAATGGAAAAGGTAATTTCCATATATCCTGAGGCCCACAAACTTTATCTCTCCATCTCATAATCTTCATGGGCCCCGCAAAATTTTATATCTCATCATTACCTAATTTACCTCCACTTTCCCTCTTTACCCCTTTACATTCAATTCTATTTCCAATTCCATTATACATTTTCCTGTCAACCAAACTGGCCCTTATGTGGCGCAAGAAATTGTTGGATTTCATAATTTGTTTGATTCATCTTGGATTACTATGAGATGCAAGAAATCTATGAGTTTATGCTTTTCATAGAAAACTTAATAACCTGAGCACATATTCCTTCTAAAAAAATGAATAAAGACACAGACGGGCCTTCATTCGTTAAATTTCTTGGTATTGAAGTGAAAAGTTTTATGCTTGCACAAACAATTTCTTGGTATTGAAGTGAAAAGTTTTATGCTTGCACAAGCCCGCGCAAAACTGTAACCAAAGTTGGTAATGCTTTGAAATATTTAAAACTTCCATTGGCCTACAGCATCTAAGTCTCTTCTTTATCTTTGTCTTCTTTTCTTTCTTGTTTTCTTTTTTCAAAATCCTACCTTGTTCTGTAATCCATGAATTCAAAGATAGATTGCAGCGGCATTGAAGAGTTGAAAGAAGCACAAAATATTCCATCCAGACTTGTTTTTATCTTTTCTTTTTTCTTTTTATCAGTCTATATCCAGTGATTCCCATCTTTCTTTTTCCAAAGTACAACCACTGGTCATCTTTTATATCTTTATCTTGAACTCCAATTACTTGTATGTTGTTGTTAACTTCAACTTCAACTTCAACCTCATCTATATTTACACCCCTCTTACACATAACATAGCCCTCTTTGAATTCTTTCACTTTCTATGAATCTACCGTTGGGGATAAGTGAAGCTAACTTTGGTTCTACATAAAGTTGACAAGTGTAGGCGGGCTAAAAATGGTGATGAAGAGATCCATCGCAAAGTTAGTGAGGAAGAAGCTTTCTGATATTACCAACACACAAACGCATCCTAAACTGAATAACCAAGTAGAAAAGCCTGCTGACAAGAGCTGCATTGAGGAGCTCTTAAAGGTGTTTCTTTTTCTTTTCACTCTATTGGTTTTTGAAGCATTAGTGACCCTTATATATATTTTTTTCCAACCATCATGGGTTTCTAATGCAGGAAAAAGATGCTCTGATGCAGCTCCTAGCAGAAAGAGAGTATCCTGAATAATTGTTATTGATAGATTTCTTATGGTCTTTGTGGTTGTGCGTGTGAGTTGACTGTTTCTAACCATGGTTTGACATAATTGAAAGAAAAGCACTTTCACCACCAAACTACAATTTCCATGGGCAGATTTCCTATCATCTTAGATATTGAGCATGCTTAGTGATTGGTTTGTATGATAATAGTTAATTTTTCTTTTACCTGTATGATTGGTTATAGTCGGTTCAAAACCTGACTAGATAAGTAGGGTTGTATTAGCCTATTTGGCCGTGACAACTGACATAAATCAAAGACAATAAAGTAGAATTGAACGGTTCATATAGTTGACCTCAACTAGCGGAATAAAAATTTGTTATTATTGTATGATTGGTTAAATGTACTACTTTGTTATATCTTTGGGTTAAATATCATTAAATTTCACAACAAACAATAAATACTCTCATTTTGACTAATGAATTATAAAAAAGTATTTGATTTTCCAATACTGTGAATTGACCTATAAGTCCATTATAATTAAGCATTGCTGGAAGTTATAATCCAATCCAAGAGATATAATACCATTCATTCTTACTCTTGAAGTCAATTAACTATAGGAGCATTGCATGACGCCTATGTGAATAGATTGCACTCCATCACACATCTTTATAATGTTTTTTCCTTTAATTTGAAACGTGAAAAGTAAAATAATTGAAGTGACTGGAGCTGAGCTTGTGAGGCTGCGAGACAATGTAGATGAATTGCAACAACAGAACCGGAATCTTGCTCAATCAAACAGCCAAATGCTGGTGGTCTGTTTCCAAGTTGCATTCGAATATCTCTCATTCATAATTAAAGAAAGTTTAAGATATAAAAGTTAACACTTAATGTTGATTTTGCAGGAGCTTAATCTAGGAAGGGAAAGGGTAAGCCAAAAGCGTCTTGTTTTTTTTCCATTTATTTGGAAGCTAAGCTAAAGCCATTGTAAATGTGAACTGTAGTTCAAACTGCATTACCTTACAAGTCTTTGCTGGTATATTCATTTCAGATGAAAACTCTGCAGCATGAAATTTTGTGTAAGGCAGCCTTATTTCATGGAAAGGACTCTGTAGTGAGGGTAAGCATCAAATCCAAGCTTGTATTCTATACTCAGAGTCATAATTAACAAGTTTGTTTATTTGATTTATACTCCCTTGTATCTTTAATAGAAGATTAAGTTAATTTTTTTATGAAGTTTAAGAAAGCTAAAAAGACAGCTTAATTTTAACACTTGTTGCATGCAGTTGTATTATAAGTTAGTTTACAACTAAGATAAACCATTTTTGAGCAAAAATATAGGTATAAATACTTTTGAGTTTATTTTGTATCACTAATGTTTCAAAAAAATCAACTTGATTTTATATTTAAAACTAGAGGATATACTAGTTAGAAAAGAGTGTGTTTAGCCACAAATCTTATTTTCAGGGAATTGAAGATATGAACCCTGAAAATAATGAACCACTGTTAAAGGTGCATACCATGAAGTTGTGTGTGTGTGTGTGTGTGTGTTTTTTTTTTTTTTGAGATCATTAAAATAGGCTTTCTTGCATTTGATTTGCTTCAGGAAGGAGTGGAAAAAACAGAACAGCCATTGGTGAAAGCCAGCAATAATGTTGAGAAGCTTTCCACCAGGACAACAAAACCAACTAAAAGGAGCCGATGTAAATAAATGCTCACAACTTTGTTCTTCACTAACTTTTTTCTCCTTCAAAATCTTGTTTAACAGCCATGCAATTTTGCAGCAACATGTTCTATTACTGCATCTATAAAGGATGCAAATGAGAGCAAAGAGAAGAAAGATATAAGGTAATCATGAATTCAACATCATTACTGAGAAAACTCATTTAAATTAATTTGGTGTGACAAATGTTTTTTTTTTTGTTCTCAGGCCAGTGAAGAAGAACTCATCTCAAACAGATTATGCTCGAGCTCATCTCAAAATACTGAATTCAACTGGCAGAGAAGAAGAAACATTTGGAGAAATCATGAGAAAAACAGAAGAGAAGGTTCATCCGTACAAAGGGATGCCTCCAAAAGTCAAATTCCGAAGATTAGAATTAGAATAATTGACTAATAGAGGGAACTCCTATAGAAACTATACGTGTCATCAAGTTTGATTTTTTTTGAATCATTTCTGAAAGTGGTGTGTCGCTGTGTCCCATGTTCTTATGTTGTTAACCCTTGACCCTTATATGTTAATGTACCCAAATTTTATCTCTTTTTGTATCTTAATGCTACATAAGGTCCAAACACATGGTTCATGGTTAAGCCCATTGAAGTCCAATTTGAGGTCCAACCCAAGAAAAGAGTGAGACTGGAGTAGAGAGAGGTGGAGGAAAAAGAGGGAAAAGAAAAGGACAGGTGAAATGATACGAGAGTTGGAGGCATGTGAGGCCATGAGGGTGATGTGATAATGTTTGGTTGTGAGGACAAAAGTGAGATGTGACCCAAAATGTGCGGCCATGTGAGAAGTGAGTTTTAGTCAATACTTGAATCGTGGTTGCCTAGTTGAGTGTGGTTTTTGTTTGAACCAATTAGAATTTTTTGTGTTGCTTCATCAAACCGTGTGGGTCCTCTTTTTATTTCCATATCTTTTTCTTTTTCTTTTTTGTGTAAAAAAAAGAAACGATGAAGTTTTATTGTATGAACAACAATGCTTCTTTCTTTCATCCCTCCAAGGTTAACCATTGTCTTGAACTACCATCCAATGTTTGAATAAAATGATAAGTGTGTTCGTCTAACTTTATCAACGTCTCATATGTTTGAACTTACACATACAATAATATGTTTAATTTCAATGATAGAGGTACCATAAAAAAGAACCTCATATCTCCCAAATTCGTATCAATACGAGTTTGTTGAGTTATTCATGACATAGAGGTTGACATGAGATATTAAATGTTAATAGTAAAAATGAAAATCTCTTAAACTTGTACATTTTTGAACTAGTGATTTTTATCTTTTGAAAGAAATTTGCCAGGGCTAAAACATCAACATTTTGTGGATTTGAACCAATGAAATGATAGGATCATGTGTGATTTGAAAGTATTGGGCGGGATGCGGCCTCCCGTCATGTGGAGTTATATCTGAAAACAGAGGAGAATGCTGAAAATGAGTGCCTTTGGAAATCATTCAACCACGTGTCACTCTCTAACCATCCCAAATCTTTCACTTGCTCTTCTTGCTTCTCTTCCTATAAACTCAACTCATTTCTCACCTATTGGTAATGTTTATTTTCATGTATCATTAATAACAACATTACACTAAACCACAGCCTAATCAATCTACACTCTCTCTCTGAGCTGATCCATCCCCTGAAATATTGCCTTGTTTTGATGAAGTGTGTTTGGAAAATATGTCACATTGCAACAAATACATCAAAATATAAATTATAGAAAAGAAAGGGAAACCAGTAACGTTTAAACTCAAAACTACAACATTACTATTAGTATTATTTAATTAATTTTTTTATATATGTGTTGCATGGCGCCAAGATTGAGTAAAGTGAAATGTGAAGATCGTATACGATTTTCGGGAAGATGGCGTTGTTGAAGTCACTTTCCTAATAGAGTTTGTGCCCATGACGATGGGGTACCCTATCATTAACTTAATTAATTAAGTAATAATTCACTATTTTCAAATATGTCTTTATAGAATTCTAATTAAATTACCTTTATAGAAAATTATTTTTGGGAGTAGGGGACCTAAGGAATAATTGGGTTAACGTCCGCTTGGGATTCCAAAGATCTAAAAAAAACATGATATGATTGGGGGTGGGAATTGACGACCCACCTAAACGACTTTAATAAAAAAAGTTTGCCCCTCACTAGACCCCTCTTTTTTCCCCTTAATTATTATTATTATTGTTATTAATATTTCCATATTCCATCCCTTTTAATTTCTTAGAGTTGATGGAGCCCACGCGGTTTCTCAATAAAGTTTGATGCCCATGATTCTCCCTTCCGACAGGTAGTAGTCGTTACGACCCCACTTTTGTCACTTAATAAAAAATTTCCCCACATAATCAACAAAATAAATCTATCACTTGTATTTTTTTAATTATCCCTTAAGTATACTTAAGTCGTTAAGTTACCGCTTTTTTTGTTCATTACGTGCATTCGCTATAATATTTTATCATCAATTTGATTTGATTTATGGTTATTTAGGTATCCATGTATGATAATAATTCAGAGAAACCAGTATATTAAACAAACATGCATAAATTAAGTTTGTGTAAAAGATCTGATCCGTATCGCTTGAAAGCAACCCTTGATGTGGTGTTTAGTAGTTGCGGATCATGTATTTGAACAAGATCACTCACATATATACAACTCACAAGATTAGTGTTCTTAATTATATAAGACATTTATTTAATTTAGATACGCTTGCCTGATGCATCTAAAGATTTGTTGTGTCCGCATAAGGTGACGTTTCTTTTCATTTGTCACTTCCAACGCTATTTTAGATACATAGGATCCCTTCTATATATAATATATACGCATTATTATTATTATTATTATTATTATTATTATTATTATTATTACTATTACTATTACTATTATTATTATTACATATTTAACATTATGTGTGATAAGTCATAAATGAGTGATGTTAAGGTATGAGTTATATATATCCCTTTTATTTTCCTAAAAAAAAAATTCGTGCCTAAGATTTGATATGTGTGAGAATTGAAGCACAATGTTTTCTTTTCTCTGGATGTGTGTAATTAAAAAGTGGTGGAGTCAAAAGCGTAGAACAGGATTTTTTTTCGGTGATAAGAATAAATATATGACCTTTCCATATACTAATAGACTAGCTAGAGGTATATGTGAGTCTCCTTTAACTGTCCCCAAAAGAAATTCGTTATTTCTTTTTTCAAGTGTTATTGTTGTCACAATAGAGACAGTAAATGGATCTTTGGGATCACTAAAGCAATGATTCCAACTAAATCTTTTAATTAATTATGACTTTTTTACTTAAACTAACTGTTATCTTCCTTAACACGAGCTACTATATACCGTAATTAAAGTCAGTCCATTGGTTCCTCTTGTATCCTTAACTCAAGCACACTCAAAAGAGGGAAAAGTAGCTTGTGATACTTAAGCACACAAATTAACCATTGTTGGAATATATTCACTACTCACTAGCATAGCATTATTGTAAATTAGATGATTAATTAAGGGTAAGTTGTTAAGTAGTTAGGCAGGTACCGAAGACATGATCCCATGGCCACCAACCCAATCTCTTTGGTACCAACATTTTCCAACTAACCACTTTCTGCTATACATATATATATATGGTCAGCAAAGCCAGGCCAAGTTATAGTAAAAAAAATATTTGTCAACAAACGAACTGCGTTTATCTAGTAATATTACAACAAAAGGTAATGCTTACTATATTAGTGTACTTTTAATCTGTTTAAAATATATATGTATATATAATTATCCAGTGAAATATGTATCTAGATAATATTGAGCTGATACATAGAGTCGGTAGCTAGCTATAGCTAGCTAGACTGCGTTGTGATCATGCAGCCTCCTATTCAGAAAATAAATGATAATACAATGATAGGCAACAGTAAACGGAAATAACTGTGCATGTGTAACATCCATAAATAGTGGAGTACGTAAAAGAGTGAAACATGCAAGAAAGGAAAAATACCTAAGTGTTGAACTTTAGAGGGACAAAAACCAAAATAACTGAGATAGAGGGAGGTGAAGTGAAGGTTACTCCCAAGACAAAAGAAAATGGAGATGCCAAAATAAAAAAGCAAGTTCAAGCATGCATTAATAGTACTCGGCCTCACACATACACACACACGCCCCCTCACGTGCTCCTGTCCAACTATATCTGGCCCACTATCAACTGCCATAACCATATTTCAATTGGCAAGCCCTTTTTCTTAGGCTTAATATATATTGTGATAATGATTCGAGGGAGTATGATTGAATGGCGTTATAGTTGTAGGCATGTAAAGGGTTTAAACTCATGGCCTTTGATCACTCCTATTACAAATATGTGCACTCCACATTGCCAACCAGATCATTTATATATGGCTCTCTTTTGCTCTTCTATGTATCTTATATGTGTGGGTTTGGTGGTAATTAAAGGTTACCACCGCAAAATTTGAAAATACTCGAGAATGTGGGGCCTATATGCAATGAATTGGTCCCCCAAAAGTTAGATTCATATCAGGAGCTAATGCTTGTAAAAGTGTACATACATGTTTATACATATAAATATATAAAAATTAATAATACTTTGTACTAGTAATATACTCCCTCTGGTCCCTAATGTAAGAGCTAGCCGTCAAAAAAACGCTTCTTAAGAAAACATGTGAATGTTAGTTGGATGTCTGGAGTTAATGTTTCTTTTCCAAAATTGCCCATATTTATTATGGTACTTTTAAGAGAGAGAAATACATAAACATTAATAAATATGAAAGAGAGTTAGGGGTAAAGTAGAAAAAAATGCATTAAATGAGGAGAGAATATGAGGTGAGCTCTTACATTAGGGACCAAAACCATTCAAATTTTGGGCTCTTACATTAGGGACCGGAGGGAGTAATTCATAACTTGGCCTATCGAGGAGCAATTATTCGTGTAATTAATTGTACGACATTTAAGGTAGTGCTCTATCATATGTCTCCCTCCTTTCTTTATGTTCCCATGCATATATAATATATGGAGTACATTATCTTGCCTTCCCCCTCAACAATGCTTCTACCCTCTTACGGATAACATCAACAATATAATTAATTACCCCGTACTTTATACTTTCTTCCATTCCAAAATACTTCATTCAATTCTAAATATAAAACCATTTTGAGGAGTCTATTTTGATCATAAAAATATTACATAATTCTAATTTTTGTTATTCAAATTAACCTTAGCTTATCGGTATCCATCCAACAATCACTGAGCAAGAGTGTGAGAGGAATTAATGATGAGACAAGATGATTAAGGTGTTCTAAAAAAAATAATACCGAGCACAATTAATATCCCTAATTTTACTAAAAAAACTAACATACTTATTAGTCCAATCAAATAATTAGTTAAAGAAGTCCTATATCTTTATTTCAAGTTTCTGTTTTGTTGTTTTTTTTAAAATTCCCAGTGTATAGAAAAACAGATCCTATTATTTAAGGTCAAATGGAGTAATATTAATACTATTATTCCCTTCATGCTATTTACAAGAGTTAAACAATTTGAATGTGTTTCTTCATGCATCTTTATAAGAGCTTTGGGTTGATTATCAAAGCATTTGATGTTCACACATTCTTTTCGATATCAATTTACGTCATTATTATCACATTTCTTTTTCTTATACACTCCAACATAAATAGGGATAAATTTGAGCAAATAAAATTATTTCAGGTTTATTTATCATTTTCAAACGCTTTTTTACTCTATCTGCATGACTGATTGGGCTCTTAGATATAAGGACGGGAGTAATTTGTAAAGATTAGTAAGAATATAGTGAAGTTGGCTGCTTGTAAAATGTACGAATAATTTGGTGAAGTGGAGTAAAAAAATTGTTTTTTAATCATCTAATTTGTTTCAGAACTCTCTAGTCAATAATTCTATTAATATATATATCTGCAGTCAATAAGAATAGTGTACTTGTGAAAGCTAAGAACTAATAAAGAAGTTTCGAAAATAAAATGAACTTGATATTTTACGATTAGAAATACAATAAACTCATAAATAAATTTTACACCTGGGACAGGAATAATGGGTGTGCGCATTCGATATATAGTGTATACGCATGCCATCATTCTTATCCAAGTTATATATTATTATGGCTTCATAACATGCCTAAGGCAGACAATTAACTACATGACATTGAATGGACAATCAATAAGATTGTTCGATGCAATCTGATTTCTTTATCGTGTTCTCTTTGTTTAAGAGCAAAATGAGTGTGTTGAAACTTGAAAGGTAAAGAAACATTTAAAAAATTAAGAGAGATAAATTTTAGGATAAGGCGGCATGTATTCTCAATAATTCTTCCCAAGAACAATAGGTTTACTTACAAAGCAAGGATGCGCATAGCATGCTGCACGCTTGTTGACACTTTTTTTATATATATAATCACCTTTACTTAAGTTCGACACTGTTTTAATTTGATTTGACATAACTTAGTACTAAAAAGTTGTGCACAAAAATGACCTCGCCATTTCATGTTATTTGTCAGAAGATTTTTTTCCCATTTATTTATCAAAATTAATTATTTTTCAATTATTTTATACTTTCACTAACTTCAGTTACTAGATCAAGCTAAGCTAAGAGATAAGATAGTGAGAAATAAATAAAGTGCATTAATAAAATTTTCAAAACTTAAAACAATCAATCCGCCCCAATAAGACCCCTTTGCCTTTTATGTGAAAGTTAAAAAAATAAATTAAATCATTAAATTATGTTCTGTCACACATAATTAGATGATATGTTAGTCTATAATTTCATATAGTAGGATAGATTAATTTTGAACAAAAAATCATTATAGACAATTTATTCCATAAAGTTAAAGTGATCTTATAATTATGTCATGATAGAGTAGTATATATAGTTACCAACTTACCATAGACCTACTTGACAAAATAAAGGAGTAAATAAATTCCTCAAATTCTCAAACTCTACAAGCGGGTAAAGGCAATGTGTTAACAAAAAACACACAGAATTCTCGCACCCTCTAGAATTAAATGAAAATTAAAATTGATTGGTTGAATGAATTTAAGGAATTATTGTTCTCTCAACCAAATTGGAAAACAGATCACATAATTTAATGATTTTTACAATAATCAATCGCCCATTTAATAATTTCTGGGCACTTTCTAACTCTTTTTTACATTGGTTTAATTCAGCGACTAACGTATACAATTTTTAAATGTATACACTAATAACTAAAAATTATACTTCTTAAGTCTCACTTCCACCTGCATTCCCTATTTTAACATCTAGTCTGATTTATCAACATGTTGGTAAATACTCCCTCCGGTCCTAAATATAAGATCTAATTGACTTTTTCAAAAAATCCTAAAAACAGCAAAATAAGTTAATTATAAATTGATTTACCTAATTTTTTTCCTTTAAACTAGTTTATTTTACTTATAAACTAATGAATAATCTAAAAATATATCAAATATGTCATGATTTAATAGACTATTTTGCAACCTTAACTTCTCCAAAAAAAGTTATCTCGGTCCTATATTTAGGACCGGAGGCAGTACATAATATTGTATCAAATTCGGTAGTAACAAAGCAAGTGTATGTTGGCCAAAAAAATAAACAAAGCAAGTATAACCTCATAACTGAACCGTACACGTGTCCTACCCTAAATCAAGATAAGACCTGATGTAGGGGTAGCCATTGATTGTGATTCTAATAATTACATAAATATATAAAATGCTACAAATTATGAAATACTCCTATCATTGTTAGTCAAACAGCAGCCTCATTTTCCTGCCAAAGAAAGCAGCAGCCTCCGTGTGTGGTAAAAATTACATCTAGGGTTAATATAACTTTGGATCCTGAAGTTTCACTTAATCTTATTTTTAGTTCTTAAACTTTAAAATCAATAGTTTTGATCTCCGAACTTTCAATCCATTTTAATTTTGATCCTTGAACTTTCAGTCAATTTTGACATTGACTCTAAGCCTTATAAAATACTTAAAAACTTAAGGACCAAAACAAAAATTGATTGAAAGTTTAGAGATAAGACCAAAATTAAACGAAAGTTTATGTACCAAAACTACCAATTTCAAAGTTGAAGAATCAAAATCAAAATTGACAAATGTTCAAGAACCAAAACCATTGATTTTAAAGTTTAAAAACTAAAACCAAAATTGAGTGAAAGTCTATGGACCAAAAGTTATATTGACTTTTAAATCTAACTCATAAAGACGATTACAATGTTCGAAAATTTTAATCAAAATCTTCATATCCATTCTCATTTAAAAAAAATCATACTCGTTAATTATACATGCATCTGAAGAAGTACACACGCTAGAATGCCTCAGAAACTTCAATATGATTGCTTCTAATAATATGATGTTCACCATTTTCGCTTACACGACAATAATGGGAAAATGTCACTCAAGTTCTAAAAAAGAAAATCAATAGCAACTATGTCCTAAAAATCACTAAATCACATCAAATTTCTTATAAGCTTGGGTTATATTAATTCCAAAATAGGGATATGAGTGTTGTTTCACTACAAAAAAAGTGCTACTTTCCTGCCAAGCGTTCCGGCGTTTCCTTAAAAATCGCCGGAAACAGCATACTTTCCGGCGTTTCACAAAAGCGCCCATGGAAAACGCCACCAAAATTTGGCGCGCTTTTCCCGCCTTTTTTATGGCGTTTACATACCGGCGTTTTGCGAGGCCCAAACGCCGGTATGTATATTTTAATATTTTTTTAAAGCAGCGCGACATTTTATTTTTTCTTTAATTTCAAATAAATGCATATCGGCGTTTGGCGTTTGCGCCGATATGCATTTTATTTTATTTTTTTATAATAAAAATGCACATCGGCGTTTCATCCAAACGCCGATGTGCGTTTTCATTTAATTCCATTAAATGAATATACACATCGGCGCTTCTGGAAAACGCCGATGTGCGTTTTCATTTAATAAAATTAAATGAATATACACATCGGCGTTTCTTCGAAACGCCGATGTGTAATAAAATAGTATTATTCTTCGGCGCAACCATGGAAACGCCGCTAAGCACCCCCAGAAACGCCGGAACGTTTGTGTCTATATATACCACCGACGAATTGCATTTGAGCGTTTCTAAAAAGCGACAGAGGGGCCCACCGAATCTTTGTCTGCCAGTTGCGGTTTATATATTGTGTTTCTCCTATATATATATGTCTCGGCGTAGCGGTAAAGATCCCATAGACGAGGAAGAGCAGCAGCGACTGCGCAACGAGGAAGAAGCCAGGCGTATAGAAGCTCTTCGGAAAGAGAAAGAGCAGGAACCTATTCCTCAGTCGGTGTTGCAGTACGTCAGTTCCCCTCTAAGCACCGTACCGTGGAGTCCTTACGGCTTTGGTGGGGACCCAGGAGTGACGCAGGACGAGCTCTGGGAAGACTTGGGGAGTGACGTCAACATCAGCTACGAGGAAATGAACGAGTTTTTGAGTGAGGAGGAGAGGCAGGAGAGACAGGAGAGGGAGGAGAGGCAGGAGAGGCAGGAGAGGGAGGAGAGGCAAGAGAGGGAGGGGAGCTCGAGCTCCAGTAGCGACGGTGACGGTGGTGGTGGCGGCGTAGGCGGCGCCGTCGAGGAGGACGATGATATGCCTGTGCCGCAGGTTCTTATTGAACTCAAGAGAGAGAGGAGGTCCACTTCTGGGAGTGGATATGTGGTAAACGTCAGAGGTATGTAATTAATTTGATATATTGATTTAATGCATGTAGTAATTAATATATTTATATCAATTATCTGAAATGTGTTTTTTCCTTACAGATATCAATGGCGTTGTCACCAACAAGAGGTTGGACCAGAAGCAGGTGCATTCGCTTCCGGCGAATGAGAGGGTTGAGCTGCCATATTTCGAGGAGACTGGGCAGCCAACCAAGGATGCCGGCGTCCTATATCACCGCTACTGCCGCCTGCTCGGTAAGGATTTCCGGCGCTTCCCAATCGACCCGATCGACTGGAGGTAAGTTCCTAGGTCGCGGAAAGAAGAGGCATGGGATATTATGAAGGTAATTTGAATTTCCAAATTTTATAATTACGTGAAATAATATATTTATTTAGTGTTAATGTTATTAATTGTCAAAATTTCCTATTGCAGAGGAAGTGGTGGATCCCCGACAGCAAGAAGCTAAAGAAATTCACGATATCTATGATCGGGGATTCTTGGAAGGACGAGAGACTCAAATTGTACAAAGATAGGGCCGAGGGGGGGCGAGGTCTAGGGAGGAGGTGGAGAATATGGTGCCCGACGGAGTCGACCCTGAACAGTGGAGGCGGTACATCGGCTGGAGGATGTCTGACCTGGGTCAGGCGAGGTCAGAGCGGGGCAAGAAGGCGCGGGCACAGCAACAGGTTTCTCATACGACTGGGAGCAGACCCATGATTGTCAGCTATGACGAGATGGTAATATTAATATCTACTAGTCTTTGATTTTTAATTATTAACTATATATTATAACGATTATTTTTTGACGTTTCAAATATTTCAGTTGCAGGAGGCCAAGAAAAAGGGCGTCAAGAAGGGCGTCTACCGCGACTATATCGTTCAGGTGCGCAGCCGGAAGGATGGGAAACCTGTTTCCCAGAAGGCTGCCGAGCATATCAAGAAAGTCGCGAAGGCACAGGCGACCGTGGAAGCCAGGGCGACCCCCGATTCTCAAGAGGGGGAGAGCGTGAGCCCGAGTCCCTTTGCCGAGGTCGCTGCTATCCACGTGGAGATTGGGACTCCGGATCCTGCCGGACTCGTGCCAGGTCTTGGCTTTGGAGCCAGACCCACTCAGCTCTTCACTTCTTCCGGAAGTCGCGGGACCCAGGGCTACTCACCTGCATCCTCTGGGGCGACTCAACATGCGCGGCAGCAAGAGGACAGGCTGCGGGCGCGCGAGCTGGAGCTCACAGAGCGTGAAGCCCGGGTGAAGGCAGATGATGATAGGCTGGCGCGCGAGTATGAAGCCCGGCGGCAGGCGCATGAGCAAGAGGTCGCTAACTGGCGCGCGGAGTTTAAGCGCCAACAAGAGGAGTTCTTTAGGGCGCAGGAGCGGAGGTGGGAGGAACGCGGTCAAGCCTCCTCATCACGTGTTCGTCGCCGACGCCGACGCTCTGCAGAGGATGAAGATGAGGATGAGGATGAGGATCGTGTAGATTAGTTTTTTTATTTGATTGGACTTTGTTTATTGTACTTTTGTTTTGTACTTTTATTTTAATCATTGTACATTTTTATATTTTTGTAAATACAATTTTATTATTGCCAACCGTTTTATATGTAATTATATTGAACTAAATATTTAATTACTAAATATTTATATATTACTAACTAAATATTACAAGAAAACAGAACTAAATACGATAAAAACTGCGAATATTTATTTATATATACATACATTCGCTTCATTCCTTACAAACAACAATCGTTTCATTCATCATCACCATCTTCACGGTCTCTAACAGACGGTACCGGTTCATCTCCTTCGGGCATTAGGTAGTCGGAATTATTAGGAGCAACCAGTTGAACAGTTTCAGTTGTCGCGTCTAAATTCTCGTCCCCCATGTCGTATACATCGCGAGGTTTTACCTGAATCACCATTTGCCAATCTTTGTTTTTAGGATCGAGAACATAATAAACCTGCTGCGCTTCGTCAGCAATGATGTATGGCTCGTCGTCAGGTAATGCCCCTGTGTGGAAGAGTCTCGAGAAATTCACGGAGGTAATACCGAGAACGTCAACTTTCTTGCCTCTTTTTCCCCTAGTGTCTGCCCAATCGCACTTGAATAGCGGAACGGGAAATGCACCGTTGTAGTTGAGCACAAGTATATCAACAAGTTTCCCATAATATTGAACCTCCCCTAAACGCGCTTGAGGATCGTCTCTACTAACATAACTCCTTGTTCCAAATGAACCAAACACACCAGAGTTTTGTGTTAGACGAGAGCCATCGCGCGCAACAGTGCGGAAGTGAAAGCCGTTGACATTGTAGGCAGAGTATCTCTGCGCATACTCAAAAGGCCCATGTGCTAGATTCACTAGTGATGGTGGCGGATTTGGTTCGTTGCGTATTCTTTTCGTGAACCAATCAGCGAAGCCCCGGTGGACCATTGTATCAATCACAGCTGCAGTGATCCCCGAGCGTCCTCGATTCTCCCACTTGACATATCTCCGATAATCCCTAAAAACACAAATTATCGGTAAATATATATTTAATTAAAATGTAATGTAATAAATATAAACGCACTCGCGATAGGAGTCCACGGCAGTGCAACGTGTAAGGACATGTCTGTGTGCTTGCAACATCTCGGCGGGACTCAGCTGGTGGAAGTGCGCTGCTCCTACTGGCTTTCCAATGGGGGGAAACAACATGTCAGAGATGAGATTGACATAGTTCGAGTTATCTTCAACTCGGGGTATTCGCTCATTACGAATGTTCTGACCATAATATCTTTCAACAAATGCAACTACCTCGTCCCCCACGTAACACTCAGCAATGCAGCCCTCTGACGCGGCTCTATTCCTAACGAACGACTTCATTTTCCCCAGGTACCTTTCTATGGGATACATCCAACGGTAGTGCACCGGCCCACCCATCTTCGCTTCTTCAACAAGGTGGACAATGAGATGGACCTGTGAGGTGAAAAATGATGGAGGAAATATCATCTCCATGCGACATAGCATCAGAACAACTCTAGTCTGCAGGTCGTCTAGCTCTTGCCTATCCAACACTTTTGCGCACAACTGACTAAGTATAAAACTGAGTTCGGCCAAAACCATAGAAACATCTTCGGGAAGGGTGTATTTTACAGCTAGAGGAAGGAATTGCTGTAGCAAAACATGATAGTCATGACTTTTCAACCCAGAAATCTTTGGCTCTCTCGAAGATAGGTCAACGCAACGCGAGATATTACTTGAATATCCGTCAGGAACCTTGATACCTTTTAGCGTGGTCAGGAACACTTCCTTATTCTTTTTTGTCAAAGCAAACCGAGCCGGGGCAAACTTATCGTTCACGTCAGGCCAGGCATCTTGACGTATTCCCTTGGCCTTTAGATCCTTCCTCGCTCCAAGATGATCCTTTGACTTTCCTGGCTCATTCAGAATGGTGTATAAGACATTCTCCCCGACGTTCTTTTCAATGTGCATGACGTCCAAACAGTGGCGCATTAAGTTGTGCTTCCAGTATGACAGACAAAAAAATATGCTTCTCTTTTTCCGCCGAGGCTGCCTGCCACCGCGGCTTGAGATAGGGACCTCTTCATCCGGCAGCGGCGGGTCCTTGCCAAATTCACATTGCACATCACAGATCTGGTCAAAGATCTCAAACACAGACACCCGTCGAGGGGGATCTCTGCGTTCTCGTGTACCGTCGAATTTGCTCTTCTGCCGCCTGAATTGGTGATCAGGTGGAAGGAACCGTCGATGACCCATGAAACACGACTTCCTGCTGTGCGGCAATCTACGGGGCTCACAGTCCAGGTTGCAGAACGGACATGCCATCGCTGTATAAGTATTCCAGCCGGATAACATGCCGAGTCCGGGAAAATCACTCACAGTCCACATCACAGCGGCTCGCAATCTGAACAACGTCTTAGATTCGGCGTCAAACGTCTCGACCCCATCACTCCATAACTCATTGAGCTCCTGTAACAGTGGTTGAAGGTACACATCGATATCGTTTCCAGGTGATGTAGGCCCTGGAACAATTGTCGATAGAATGAAGGATGTCGATTTCATGCACAACCACGGGGGAAGGTTATATGGTATCAACACAACTGGCCAAACGCTGTAATGTTGGTTGAAGGAGCCGAATGGGTTAAAACCATCAGAAGCGAGCCCTAGCCTGACATTTCTTGGGTCCGAGGCAAAATCGGGGAATTCGCCGTCAAAAGCTTTCCATGCATCACCGTCTCGAGGATGCCTCATCTTGCCATCTGGGTTAGCTTCTGTCGTGTGCCACCGCATTTGCTCAGCCATCTTCGGGGACATGAATAGTCTTTGGAGCCTTGGACGGAGTGGAAAATATCTCATGCTCTTAACTGCTCGTCGTCTCTTCTTCTTATTATTATGCCCCTCACCCTCCACCTTGTATCGGTCAGTGCCACATCGTCTGCATTTATCTAACGCAGCGTCAGAGCCCCAAAACAACATACAATCATACAGGCATGCATCGATTTTTATGTACCCTAACCCCATCTTTGAGATTGTTTTCTTCGTTTCGTAGAATGATGACGGTAGCTCGGCTCCAATATTGTAGAAGGCGTCTGACAGCAGCTCAATCACGTCTGACATAGTCGCATCGGAGGCGCCACGTTTACACTTTATACTATACAGTTTGGTTAGAAATGACAGTTTAGAGTATCTTTCATTCCCTGCCCAAACACAAGTATATATATTGTCATGCCACGTACATATATAATATATGTATTTCATCGCATATATATTAATTATAATTATTCAGTCTCTTAAACAGTTAGAATGGTTAATGCATTATTTATACCTGGGTACAGCGGTTTGTCACCTTCCGTCATAAGCTCAAAGAAATCTCTAACCACCTCAAGCCGTAAGTAGTCAGCGACTGGTCCATCGACCACTACATCCCCGCCATCTCCTGCTTCATGCTGCCCAAATGCTTCCATCACAGTGTTATTACCCGGATTATTTGCATGTTCGCCTCCGTCGGCTTCATCGTCACTGCTTTCGACTTGCATTCCAATGTGAGAACTCGAACCGACTTCTAGATCACCGGCGTTGTCGTGTAGTTCGCCCTCTCCATGAAACGCCCAATTGAGGTAATACCTGGGAAACTGCTTATCCATACAATGGGCAAATACCTCCTCTCGAGTCTTCCATTTGTCGAACTTACACTTTTCACACGGACACCGTATCTTACCCCGAACATCACTACCGCGCAAGAAAGCAAACTCCAAAAACTGATTCAACCCCGCCATGTATTGCGGTGACGATCTAGGTAAAGAGATCCACGATTTATCCACCATTATATTATTGATATAGGTGTTTCACAACAAAACTACAGAAAATATGAAATAAGAAGGGAGATATTTGAGAAAGATTTTGACGACTCACATATTCTACATATATGCATATTTATAGCCACTGCCCCTAACCTTTACGCGTTTATCAAAGCCAACACTGCCCAGAAAGTTTTTCGTTAGATGTTTAGGCTTACCGGCGTTTTGGGAATCGCCTCTAATTAAAGTAATAATAAAATATCGCATATCGGCGTGTCCACGAAACGCCGGTGTGCAATATTATATAAGTTAATATACATATCGGCGTTTCGCGGAACGCCGATATGTGCAATTATTTTTTTATATGCATATCGGCGTTTCCCACAACGCCGATATGCATACAAATAATAAAATAACATACCGGCGTTTCCACCGTTGCGCCGGTATGCATTATTTTATTATACTTACCGGCGCTTGGTGTCGAAACGCCGGTGTGTTCCCATACTCCTATAAATAGCGGTACTCCCCCCACTTTGTCTTCCCATTCGTTCTGCCTTCTCACTATTTCTTTCTTCTTCATCGTTTCTTCCTTTGTCTCTGGTTATTCTCATTTTCTTTGTTTATATTTTTTTTTGCTTAAGTTCAGTTATTTAATTATTCATTGTAATACAGTTTATTTCATTATTCAATATAATACAATTTTGATCTATTGTTATTCTCTCTCTGTTTACTCTATTTATCAATCATTCAGATGCTCTAGATTATTATTCTTGTTATTTTCTTTTTATGTGTGATAATATTTTTTATATATTATGATATCCATAATATTAAATTTCCGTCCCAATTTGATTTCAAATTGGGGCGCTTTTTTTTTAATCAGTTTTATTTGCTTTCCGGCGTTTTAACACACGCCGGTAAGATAATAAAATATAATAAAACACACCGGCGTTGGACGTAAACGCCGGTGTGTTTTATTATATTTTATTATCGCTTTCCGGCGTTTGTGCTCAGCGCCGGTATGTTTTTGCCTTAACGAATAACATACCGGCGTTTTCTAGCTTGTGGTGCAAACGCCGGTACGCGTGAATATTTTATTATTTTTGCACACCGGCGCGACTCACAAACGCCGGTGTGCTTGAATATTATAATAATATATGGAACCTGCTTTGCGGCGTTTCAGGGTTCTCTACGGCGTGTCAGAAAACGCCGGAAAAAAACTTTTCCACATTAAATCAGCGGCGATTGTGTAAAACGCCGTAGAGCTGTTTCGCCGGTAAAAAACGCCGAAACGTAGGGTTTTAAAACGCCGATAAAGCCCTCTTTTTTTGTAGTGTTTCACTTTTTGTATTAATATAACCCAGACCCCTAAGAACTTTACTATGATTTGTTGTTTTAAGAAACCCGATCCTTATTATTTCTCTTCTTTACCCCTGTTTTGGAATCATATAAAACCAAATTTCCTAAAATATTTTAACGTGGTTTGGTGATTTCACAGGTCCTCGAGTGTTATTAGTTCTCTCTGTTTTGAGTGTCATTTTCCATCTGTATAATATATAATTTATAAACTCTCATCCATGTTAGAAGGGTGAATAACCTTAAGTCTGATGGCAAATACTAAATTATGGAAAAGTTTGGCTACCAGCTCATTTTCCTGACCAATTATGATCAGGCCCATCCCCTTGACCATTTCAAACAATTTTTTTTGAACATTTTCAGTATGACATAGTTCCATACATATTGAAGTTAAATTGGCATTTTCTATTTTATTCTATTATTTATCACTATTTTTGAAGCATTCATCAAAGTAAAGCAAGTGCACATGCAGATGCGTATTGTTGGGCTTATCCAGAATTATGAGCTGGTGAGATAACTATGTTTCGTGTTTTTTATTCCAAGCAGAAACGCGGTAATGCATGTATTCTAAAACCAAAACTCACGTCAGGGAATGGAATGTCATCTATGTGTTTTAATTAATTAGACAGCTATAGAATTCATTCCTAGCTGGGGCACGCTCTCATGATGTGCAATTTGAAAATTAAAAGTAATTTTCAAAATCAAGCTAATGAACCAATTAATTAATTACGTGACTTTTGTCCCTCTTTTATCATTGCACTCCACAAATAACTGCATTTCTAGAAGCGTGTTACAGTTTGTGTAATAGTAGTATGCAAACATTCCGTTCAGATCAGATAAGTTCACTTTAATTACTCGTGCTTCTGAGTTAACTATTATCATTTTTAAGTTAATTCCAATTATTTTCGTCTTGTCAGTGAAAATTATGCCATTTTTAATTTATTTAAATAAATTATATCAGGTGCTGACAAACTTACCAAAACAATCGTTAATTTTCCTTGATTTTACGAGAAATTAGAATAATGATCAACATATTGGAAATAAACTGGAGTTACTGTAGATTTGTGCCTATATGAGGACCGAAAAATGCTTTTGTCATGACATAATTTCTGTCACATATTTGTCTCACACAGCATATACGATCGCTTTTAAAAAATTAAGTAAGGGATGCACATTTATCATCCTAGTATAGATAACGTGATGACATGTATACGACTCTAATAATAGTTTAAGTACGGACCATTGAATAGGAGAAAATGTCAATAAAAAATATACTTTAAATCATTTATGAGATCAAGTCTATACAGATCACTTTAAATCATTTATATTTACAGTTTTATTTTTTCCTTAAAACCAAATTATTTTACTTATAAACTATGTATAATATAATTATATTAAGGATATGCTAACATTTAGCAGTCTATTATACTTCTTTAATTTCTAAGAAAAACTTCATCTTATAAATAAGATAAGAAGATATACTTAAGAATAAAGAATATCGGTAATTAATTTAAATAAAAAAAATAGCTGTGAATCACATATGCAAATTGCAGTGGCTAGCTTAGCTAGCAGCCATTCTGTTTTTCATAATAAGAACGGAACGCGCTATTATGAATAAATAGCAAGATTGAAACAGCTTTTTGATTGAGTCTACTTGTGGGCAGCTGCAGCCAAATTGTTTGGTTGAATTGAGAGAGGCATTAACGAATTATTCAAAGGATGCAAGAAAAACGATGGAATGAAGAGTCGATCTGCAAGCTTGTTTTTTCAACGGAAAATCAATTATTTATGCTAGCAAACAAATATACTCCCCCAAATTTCCAGTAAAGGTTAAAATTACCTCACCTAATTAAAATTTATTATAAGAAGTTAAGTTTAACAACTACTTCGCCCGATTCTAGAGCCTATTGGCAATTAGTGATAAGCATTACATGTCTGATGATTGTGATGCTAATTGTTCAGCTTCAATCTTATTGTCATAATACAGTTCAAGTAAAAAAAAATCTCACTGTAGTAGAGACAGTGCCCACTTATGTATAAAAAAAACTATGCCCATGATGCTTTTTAAAAGACAAGCAAAATTTTGTGATCTAATGGCTTGATATTTCTTTTGTAGGTGAAAGATTATGGATTCAGTATTAATTATAAACTTAGGTTGTTTGTGTTTACCCATTTTAACTATAATGACAACCAAAATCAAAATACCTGTTCGGTAATTAGATTTAGAAAAGAACAAGGTTATAGGCACATGGCAAGGAAATTGAATAGAGATCCGAAAAATTGAATTACAAGTGGTGAAATTTGTAAGCATACTCCTCATCTGCTACATATATGTAGATTTTGTGAACTCTTTTATAATAACATGCATTTTTATGTGGGACCTGCAACGTGTTTTTAACAAATACCCATAAGGCATCATAGGGCAGGACAACTTAATTCTCAAAGATCCCATCAAATTAAAAAGGACATTTCACAAAAATAATCATGCTTAGCCACAAATTACTAAACACATCAAAGATGCAAAAGCAAATTAACCAAATTCGAAAAATACACAACCAAATCCTATTTTATTTTTCTTTTTTGACTATGCAAAAGGACGGAGAAAAAAAGATGATTAATGTGTAATTTGTATTTTGAAAATGAGCCAAATGATATTAAAACAAGATAAGAGCTAATAACGAGTGGTACTCATTTTTAGGCAAGTAGAAAAAGTCCAACCCATATTAATTTTTTTAAGTGCAACTTTATCAATGAACAATTGTTAAAGGTGTGTCCAACACAATAACTATTAGAATATGTAATTACAACAATGAACTTTTAATATGGGCGTGAATTGGCCATAACCGTTGATTTTAAACGTTCAACAGTTAACATCCAAAAAGTGAATAGTTTCAATCAATCTGTGTCTATTTTAAAAGTTGATTGATATAATTACACTTTTCAATTGTTATTTGAATTGGACTACCTTGAACCCTAATAAAATCATTTCAGTTTAAAAAAACCCTAATAAAATCACACTTTGACCCTTGTTATTCAAGTTGTTTTATCAATAAGCCACCAGCATCCATCCAACGTTAATAACAATAGACCACTCTAATTTGCAAGCAAATCTAGGCCCACGATAGCAACTTCACTATCTCTCAAGGACTTGAGTTTTAACCCCTCAAGACCCCCCTCTCTCTCTCTCATCGTTGAACTCGGGTTCCTCGCGCCAATCAGGATAGATATATAGGTAGATAAACACACACACACACACACGCACAATATAATGTGCACATTATAGTGCCACAAACAAACTTGTGCCCAAAAATACCATCTTTTGCTCTGGAAACTTGTACACCTTTTGGCCTTTTGTGCTTTTTCTCTCTAAACCCTCCGTGAGGAAAGCAACTATCCTCTCTTCAATAGTATCTTCCTCTCCCTATAAAATACCTTCCACCTCCTTTCACATTCCTCCTAACTTCCACTTTCCTTTTCCTCTCTCTCACTAGAAAAAGAAGAAGAAAATATCTCTTTTTCTCTCTCCTTCTACTTCTTCTGCAAACACCATGGAAACTCAGAGAAGTCCTCTTCTTAGCTGGGCCTACTACTGCCACGGAAAGGTTCAAACTCTCTCCTTAATTCTCATTCATTCATTCATGTAATGTTGCTTCTTCTATATATCTTAATTTAAGTGCTAACTCTTCTTCAATTGTACAGTCAGTGGAGGAGTTAAGGCAGTCACTTTTGTACACAACACTTGAGCTAGAACAAACCAAAGCTGCTGTACAAGATGAGCTCAAAAAAAGAGACGAACAACTTCTCAACCTCAAAGATCTCCTCGAGAAAACAATCAAAGAAAGAGACGAAGCTCAAGACAAATGTCAAAAACTCCTCATGGAAAAACTCATGATCTTTCAACAGCAACAACATCATCAAAATGCTCCTTTGTCTGGAGTTTCAAGCATTGAAGATGAACCCAGAAGAGGAATTGACTCAAACAATAACATTTCTTCATCAGATTGTGAAGAAAGCATTGTTTCCTCTCCAATCATTGAAAATACCAATCAGCCTCATTTTCCGGCACCGGCGCCTGAGATGTTGCCGGAGAAGCCATTGCCGGAAAAAGGGAAGCTTTTGCAGGCAGTGATGAAGGCAGGGCCTTTGCTTCAAACTTTGCTTCTGGCTGGTCCACTTCCTCAATGGAGACACCCTCCGCCGCCATTGGAATCATCGGAAATTCCTCCGGTGACTATTCCGGCGACGTCGACGGCGGCTCCTGCACCGGCGCCGCCGCAGGTTGTCCACCAGGATTCCTTATTTAATGCTAGCAACTGTGGAAGAATTAGTAGGAAAAGGGGACTTTGTGATGGTTCTGAAAATGTTACAGACACTAAGTACCAAAGGGTGGTACTTCATTGACTAAATATATTAAGTTGGATTTACCCACATAGTTTTTTTTTGAAAAAAAAATTATGATATATATATAAATATGTTTACTAGTTGATAGGATTAAAAGGGTTAGAGGAGAGACTGATCTAGCATGTGTACAAAGGATTGTTCTAGAAAAAAGGAAGGGAGTTGACTGAATGCTTTTGATTTATTAGGCTTGCTAGCAATATTTTGGGGGGATTTCAAGTTTGAAGAATGAAGAACTGATCACTTGGCATTTTCTCTTCTTTCGCTCTCAACTTTTGGCAATTGAGATGTGAAAGGGCGAGTTTGAAACTTTGAAGTTTGATTTATTATTATGTATGCAACTTGCAAGTGTAATGTATAATGTAATGTAATGTAAACTAGGGTAGTGAAGTCAGTTAGTGATGTGGGAAAAAGTGTGTGTGAGAAAGTGAGTTTAGAGATTTTGATCTAATTAAGATCACATCAAAGAATTAAAGAGAAGAGATAGGTGTGGTTGTGAAGTTGTTGGGGTTGGAAGATTGGGGGGGAAAGCCGGAAAGTTAGTTTAGCTCTGCATGTCGGGTCGGGTGGACCCACAAATCCGAGCATGGATTCATTTCTGGTGTGGTGTATGATTATTGATTATATAATATATATTATAAACCCTTTTCTCAGGGAATACATATATAGCTATTAATTAATGTTTCATGTTGTATTATTTTGTGTTAAAGACATTTCTCTCCTTGCATCTCTGCCCCCACTAAGCAAAAAAGTATAGATTGTACCAGCAGAGGGTAAGAAGGTGGAGGATGATATGAACAAAATAAAACAAAGAGAAAAAGTATATATAGAAATGAAGGATGAATTATCTATTCCCTCAAAGCAACTTATGTGTCCCGCAGCACATGGGCTATGTCATTCGTCTCCCACACTCATCGCTTGTCACTTCAGTACAATCCCTCAACTAAAAAAAAACCATGCTGTTACCAAACTCTTCTTTTTGCTCTTGTGATAGGAGGGTGCAACTTAATTAGTGACAACCTAGCATTTGAATCAATTGGTTGCAAGTTTACGTTAGTGGTATAGTGTTCAAACTTAAGTATTATTTGGAGGCAGTGAACTTCCCTTATTTTGTAAATTTACATTCCATTGAATTAAACTAATCAGTTGTTACTAATACTGACATTCAAAGTTGTCAAATTTGTGAATTTAAGTAAAGCTCCATTATTAAATTAAATACGAAATACAATATAAATATTTACGTAATTTGATTGAATATAATAAAATAAAATAATTAATTTGAGTTTCAAGGCAAGTTAACACAATTTGCAGTAAGGTAGAAATATAAAAACAATAAATTTAATGTGTAAACTCATGGATTTTTATCATGTTTACAACCCATACAAATTTAAGTGGCTCATAACAAATTTTTGTTAGATATACACTTATTATAAAGTATGAAATTAGAGAATCAACCTGCTGCTGACACCGATAGATAAATCTAGAGAGGTTAATGACAAATATCTAAGTTGTAATTCCAAGACTTGAGCTGAATAAGATGAAAGAGTGGTTGGATAGGAAGTGGGAAGTGGAAAAAGGATATTTGGAAATAAAGAGGTTGAATATTCAATGCAACTATGCAAGAGACGGCAAGGAAGGAAGTCAGAGAGGAGTAGATTATAGGGGAGAAGAGGCATGTTCACAAGAGAGGAGTCCGCTAATGGCACGACCCGTATCCCACAAGACAAAAGGGTTGGAAACTTTGGTCAACTGGAGGCTTTGAAACCAAAAGACCCACCATGTGACATCGTTTTCATACTCTTTTTTTTTCTAGTTTTAACCCTATAAGCCCAAGTCCATTATTACCAGCGGCCTAACTCTGAATTTTCAACCCTATCCCCGGTTTTACTCTTAACTATGCCAGGCTTTTATTTGGAATCAACTGTATTTTTTTGTCTATGTGCAGAATCTGCATGTCTTTCTAAGCAAACTATAATAACAGTGTGTAAATGGATATCTTGCATATTCCTTCATTCAGATGTTCACATATATATGAACACGTTTTTTAAATTATAGATGAGGTAAAATCTAATATAAGGAATTCGGTCTAAAAAAAGAATCTAATATAAGGAATTAGTCCATTTCGCCCATCAAATGATGCATATTTGGGTTCTCAATTCAATCAATAATAAATGGGTTCTAAGGGTATGTTTGAATTAATGTCTAAAGAATAGAATTAATGTCTAAAGAATAGGTCCATATAAGTTTGAATCCGTTTTGGTGTTCATCCTAAAGATAGGTAGAGAGGTACTCTTACACTATATGGAACGATAAGCCTAAAATAGATAGTCTAGATCTAATATTTTGAAGTTTATGAAATTTACGAAAAAAACCTATTTTAATGGGTACAAAATTCAAAATAAAGTTAATTAGTCTCTTAAATATAATTTTTCAAAAACAAAAATAATTTTGGATTTTAAATCATTAAGATTTTAAAATATCAAATCTAGACTCTAGAGTGAAAGAGCACCTCTCTACCTATTTTTGGGATCAAAGTAAAATTTAACTCGTATTCTATAAATTAAGTTGGAAAAACAGATTTTATTGTTGGAAAAACAGATTTTATTGCGGATCCATGGGTGCAAGTTATATGAATGTTTTGTTTTGTTTTGTTTTGACTAGCATCCAAGTTTTTGAGTCAACTTGAACATTGACTTATATTGACATACACTTCAACGTTGCTTCAAATAATAAATGTGAAGTCTAACATTGAAGGAATATGAGACTGGGTCGTGTTGATGAATGGTGATAATTGAAATGATAATCATACATTCATAAGACATTCCAGAAAATGCGGGAACTTGAAGAACACCACATTGACCTCCTCTAATCCCAATTAAAAGTTCAATACAATTAGGCAAAGATGCACTTTCTATTGCACCCCGTTTTTTATTTTTTTGCATTTAAGGACAATAATGCGTCTCTTTTACGTCAACTTTCTGCTCCCTTCCTCAACACTCCATCCCTATTCTATATGAAATTCTAATATTTCACATGTTCTTTATCCCATTATGACCTCTCTTAAGTACCTACCCAAAAATTTCACTATTACTTTGCTTAGTTTCACCTTCTTTTATGCCTAAGAAAAGTAGTCACTACTACTTTTCTTAGCCTTTCTTCATTAGTGATGACACTTGTATATATTCTGTCATACCCCGTCAATGAAATATTATAGGCTTTGCCCTATGATATGGGAAATTAATTAAGTGCTTTTCTACTATGTCTTAACTCCTCGGATTCTTGTCTGTGTCTCCCACTTAAATTTCTCTATGGTCCCTATTTCCCTCGGTTGCCTTGAATAACGGAAACTGGCATCAAACATACAAGCATACCCTACTAGTGCTAGTGTACTCTTTAATTAAGTATGTCCCATGAAATTAATGACCCTCACCTATTCAAAAAAGAGACTACTAAAAAGAAGTCACATGACTACATCCACCACAATAATTCTATAAAAACACATATAAACCATATGCACTACCGTTCTGCTTAAGATTAATCCTCGTTAGAAAAGTAGACTTGTTTGTGGACCTCACTATTTGCATCAGATTAGCTTTTAGCTTGTGTTCCATGAATATATTTTTTGAGCTATGTATATTTGATTTTTATTAAATGACATGTGTCTGCATGCATGTACCATAAAGAGTTTGATGAATTAATATTAGTTCCCTCAAAGTGAAGGTGTCTATTTTCTTGTCCATTCACTTAATTAATCATGACAGTTTGAATATTTAAGACCGGATAAAGATTTCTGTCATACGTGTTGCAACGGCAACTGTACACCCCTTTGTGACCGATTAGCTGACCCTTTGAATGAGATATGATGTGGAATTAAACAAATCATCTTTTAAAAAATATATTATTAAGTTGCCCAAAGAGGCTTTTTCATATAGTTTTGATGTTCTTACTTGGTTGATAACAAGTGCACGGCAAAAAAAAATTGAGAACAAGCTAAGTTGATGAAGGTAATGTGTATGAATATTTGGCCACAAACATAATCAAACATATCCATTCTCTCTATGCATTATAATCCATTTTCTCAATTAAAAGTGCAGATACTATAGATTTTATCTGGCCAAAAAAAAGATACTATAGATTTTAGGCCACAAACATAATCAAACACTCGGCGGCTCACTAATTGGTTATCTTTCATGTCACTTGAATATAAGGCTAGCTATTGGCTGCATTATAATGATATGAGCCATTTTGGACCATACAAGCCATTTTTTGTTGAGAAAGAAACACTGTTCCAATATTATGTAGCTTGCTCATGCTTCTAGCTACACCAGAGTGAAACCGTCAAGCTCTTAGTAATCAGTATTTCTGACACATTCCACTGGTTTGAATATCAAAACATATTCAAACACAAGCAATCAGTTCTGTATTTCAAGTACTGGGCTTCATGGTTTTCTACTGTGCCACGTTTTGCAATGCATTAAGCAAATTGGTACAATCGGTCAATTGGTATTCTTAATTTTGACTTCTCCATCTTCCAATTTTGACTTCAGAAAAAACCAGACACTGCATTTAACTGGTCTCATTTCTGATTTTGTGACTTTGGTGGCCTTTTTATGACATGTCACTGAATAGTTGAGTACAAGTAGGAGAAAATATCAAACTCAGTTTCTCTGGCAAAAAAAAAAAAACAATAGGAAAGGCAACAAGAAAAATAAATGGAGTTGATAGGGTCACCGTGAGAGACATCTGAAATTAAAAAAATAAAAAAAAAGCTTTGAAACTCTATTATTAATAGTTCTTTTAACTCCCACTAATTAATTTTTAATAACAAATCCTCCATACCCCATTAGTATCTCACATACTCTAGTAGTAATAGGAGCTTACTAACAAGAAAAAAGGTTGGAAATATATCCCATTGTGCCTGGATGTAATATGTACTAATCAACCTCAGTACTCATCATAAAAAACTAGTTACATGATCAAGTATACAGTTATATTGGTAATTAATTAATATCAGTCCATGACATTCAAAATTGAAATGAACCTATGTGTAGGTTGATATTTACATACAACATTCACCTCACACATGCGCATTATTGATATTTAAGGCAATGTCCGGGTATGTACATAAAACATTATATATGTACTAGCTTAATACCAGCCTACCAGGTGACAAAGGAATAAAAAGAAAACTAACGTTATTGCTTTTAATTTCATTACATGTGCTGGCTTCATAATTGTAAGTAATTACATGGAGCAAACATATTAAGTATTCATTCATCCAAACATCCAATTAAGATATGGCAATTAGGTGATGAAGCTAAATCGTTAATGGATGGTAAGGTGTAGTGTAAATTTTCATCTGGTTAGGTGAGTAAATAGAGTCATCTTATCATGATACTCTCCATGACCACTTCTGCATTTTGCTTCTTCTATGTTTGGATTCCTTAAGCGAGCTTAACTCATATTTCTGAGCTTTCAGCAGGTAATGGTCGCTTTTAATACCCCATTTCGTTTTCTCATAACTCACGTTTTGTATTGGAAAGTAAGTGGTTTTCACTTTCAATCTCTATGCAATAAAGGACTCCAGTCTGGCTTAGCTTGTGTTTGGTGATAATTAATTGATGAAGAGAAAAGGAAAGGAAAAAATATGAGAAGACACTAAATGGAGTAGGTAAGGGATGTAAAATCATGAGTTTTTGACTATATATGATGATCATTGGAGAATAATATCATAAGAACCTATTAAAAGTAGTCTAGAACAAAACTTCAACTACATGCTCCTCCGAGGAACCATAAACTGCAAAGAGACAAGAAAACAATGGCTTTCAGAAAATTCTTTAGTTTGAAGTCTCTTTTGCTTGGAATTTCAAATAAAGTAAGTGAAGGCAACAATAAAGATATCTCTGCAATGCTTCCTTTAACTAAAAGGAAGACAGTGTATGTTCTTTCTCATTCATGAACTGGTCTGCACTAACACAATATTCTTCCCATGTTACAAATATAAATTGAAGGAGAAAGGGAATTTGCAGAAATCTCGGGTGATGTAAGGTTGTGATATGGATTTCTTACAAAGAAAGAAATTAAAGGAAAGTGAGGTTGGTGCTCTTAGATCTATGGCACGTGCCTTGCTGTATAAATTATGCTAATTTGTCCGAGTCTCTTTTGGTCACGTTACTAGTGCAAAATCTTGTGAGGCTTATTCTTAATAATTGATTTCAATGCCTTAGATGATGCCTCTTATATATATATATATGTGTGTGTGTATACGTGTGTGTGTGTGTATGTGTGTGTATATATATATATATATATATGTGAACTTGATCAGATATATGAAACTCCATTTGATCCATATTATAAAAGTTTAGCTGTCAAAACAAGTTTTTTAAAAAAACATGTAAAAATTAGTAAATGTGTGGAGCATGTTTTGATGAATCTAATAAGAAAACTCTCTTATTTTAAAGAATATGAAAGAGAAATATTTTTTGATTAATCACCGTCCGATTTAATCCAGACTCGAGGGGTAGGAGTATTGTTCATGCACATAGGCAAGATTGTCATCTCTTTCAATAAGAGCGCTTCCCGGGATTTGAACACGCGTTCTCATCCTTACGGGGTTATAACTCAGTTATCAGCTTAACTAACTACCATTGGTTATGAAAGAAAAGTATTTGTAAAATAGGGAAATACCCATTATTATATAATGAGATAATGTAAGGTGGATACAAAAGAATTTTAAAATACTTCATACAATAATTCCTCATCAAGAAGAAAAGGTCTTCATTCCAAAATTAAAAGATATTATATATACATACACATGACATGCAAGTCGTTGCTACAAAATAATAAATCATGTTTGAAGATACGAGGCTTTCTAAAAAATAAAATGATAAAAGCGAATTAAAAGCATGACATGTGAAGAATGTCCCGTTAATACAACACAGTAATCGTATTAGAGTCTTATAATTGAAGCTGCTTCTGATGCTTTGGATGGAATTTTTTTAGATTAAGTGGTTCATTGGTGATAATGGTTGTTCAAAAGACCATTAAACTGTTTTATGTATGTATATATCTATTTAATAGTATTAGGTGGATGCTTGTACTTACCTGATATTTGTTTGAGAGCTGTGCTCCCATTTCTATATAGAAAGAGATTACATAAGGTCATTCTTTAATGTGTATGAGAAGTTTAATAATGGTAGGTCCGGATCCATAGTTAACAATATTTATATAGTGTTGTTGGGGAAAAAAATCAAACTAGAAAGGGATTAACGTAGCAGGCGTGAGTTGGCCTCCTCGTAGACAGCAAACCAAAGTCCCCATTCTTTGTAAATAAAGCTCAGTAGTTTTTGTTTTAACTTGGGGAAATTAGTTTAAAGGAACGCACAGCATCAGATTCCAAATAATTGTTTATGGCCTGTAATGATGCTTGTCTCGGTCCTTTTAAGCATTTCTCTTTGAAGGCAATTTTATTCTGATACACACACACACACACACATATACATATATATATATATATGGACACTTATTTCAACGTGAATCTGAATTTTAGTCTACCATATATTTGATGCTGGTCATTTGTCAATGCTTATGCGCATAAGTATATAAGCATTGAGTTTTATCATCAGATTGGGTATTTATGCATGCATTTCCAATCCATTATATAAATAATCTTCTTATACTTGCAGCAAGTATAACAATATCTGAAATATTTCACATTTTATCCTACTACAACAGTAATTAGTTAAGGGTTAATATGCAAATCCACCCCGGAAGTATACCAAAAGGTGCAAATTCACCCCTGACATATTTTCAGATGCGATTTTGACCTGGAAGTAATAATTTAGAGCAATTTTACCCTTCTGTCAATTAAAAATGTTTATTTTGGTGCAAAATGACCCAAATGCCCTCCCTCATTAAATTCTCCCTTCTCTTCCAACCTCCCACCCCAAACCCCGCAACCACCACCACCACCTCCGCCCCAACCTTCCAACCACCACCATCACCCCAACCACACAACCCTCCCACCGCCACAACCACCACCGCAAGCCCCCAACCGCCCCTCCGCAACAACCACCGCCACCAAACATCATAATCAACGTGAGCTTCTGGATTAACATGCTTCTTTTATGGAGAAAATACAAAGCTTATTGTGGCATAGCAGTGGTAACTTCTTGAAGCTTCCCATCACTTTTCACCATGTTATCAAATGACACCTTTCCCTTTTACAATTTCCCTTTCGTTTCAATCGCGTAGACCCCTTTTAGATTCAAAGTCTCAATCTTTTTTAAAACTGAGCACAGAAGTTGTTTAAAGTTGTGATTTTGATGATGTGGGGTTTTGAGAAGAGGGTTGGAGTCTTTGAGAAGGTGGTTGTTGTGGAGGGGCGGTTGGGCACGCGGTGTTAGTTGGGGTGGTGGTGGTTGGGTGGTTGGGGCGACGGTGGTGGTTGGGAGGTTGGGGCGGAGGTGGTGGTGGTGGTGGTGGGGTGGTAGTGGTGGTGGTTGGGGTGGGAGGGTGGGAGGGTGGAAGAGAAGAGAGAATTTAATGGGGGGCATTTGGGTCATTTTGCACCAAAATAAACATTTTTAACTGACAGAAGGGTAAAATTGCTCTGAATTGTTACTTCCAGGTCAAAATTGCATCTGAAAATATGTCAGGGGTGAATTTGCACCTTTTGGTATACTTCCGGGGTGGATTTGCATATTAACCCATTAGTTAATGATATTTGTAATACTGAGTTTTGTTAATAATATATTTAAGGGAAAATACTCTAAGGCAATAAAAGGAATTTAATCACAAGAAAATCTTTCAACAAGTAAACAACAGGCAATTACAAGTTCTAGTGTCCAATACTGATTGACTATTGAGACTTTCTAATTGCATTACTTTCTTGATATTAGTCCTTTTTTTGGGATTGAATAATTTCATATACCATGTTTATGTGCGTGTAAAATATTTTAGATTACTTTTAAACTAATAGTATCTTTTTGCATGAGTGGGAAGTTCAAATTATGATAGGTAAGAGTATATAATTAGTTCACACTTGGTCATGATTTTAATTTATACATTACAACTTTAAAGATGCTCAAATTTAAACAATGTCAAATGCAATAATTCACATGTAAAATGACATATACAAATTGGTTTATGGATCTTTAATAATTGAATCCCATATGGCAATGAGTGTTCGGTGCCTTGGGTCCATCAAACTCCGAGAGTGTAATAAGTTCGATGACCTGAAAGCAGGAGTTAGTCTTAATTACTCTCTCCTATTCTAAATATAAGATCTAATTGACTTTTTTGAAAAATCCTAAAAAAAGCAAAATAAGTTAATTATAAATTGATTTACCTAATTTTTTCCCTGAAACTAGTTTATTTTACTTATAAACTAATGGATAATCTAAAAATATATCAAATATGTCATGATTTAATAGATTATTTTGCAACATTAACCTCTCCAAAAAAAAGTTATCTAGGTCCTATATTTAGGACCGGAGGTAGTATTAAATTTAATTAAAGTAAAAAGTGGTTAACATCGATTATTCAATTCCATCGATATGTTCATCATACAAAAATTTCAAATTTAAAAATAAAATACATTTTTTGAGAAAAAACAAATAAAGCTCTCTGGATATGTAGATGGACAATCAAAATCACTAAATTTCCAAAAAAAAGTCACGATCATAGACACTAAATTAACAACTGCAACATTCTCATTATCAAAATGCATATTTAATAATTGCACCATTCACAAAGTAAAACGTATAGCAATTAACAACAGTAACATTCTCATTAATGACAACAACATCACCATTCTCATTAATTTAGTGCATGCGATCTTAGTTGCCCTTATAGAAATTTAATGACTTTGATTGTCGTTTTATATATTCAGAGGACTTTATTTGTCTTTTCCCTATATTTTAAATGACAACAAAATAAAGTCTATTACAATTACAATTACAATTCTATAAATACATGACATGTTTTCTTAATCTAATTGAATTAATAAAGGTACTAAAGTTAGTTAATATTTTGATGAAGGAGTATTAACAGGATGATTTTAGAAGATGTTGACAAAACTCATAAATAGATCTTACATATACAATTCAGATAAACTCTCTACAAATGTTTTATATCATTTGGAGTCATTGTCATAAAAAATTCATAATTTGGTAGTCTTGATTATTTTTATAAGGGCTAACTACGTCATGTTGTCTAAACATTTACTACCACTTTACTTATTTTTACCCCTACTTAACTAATAGTGGGAGTAATTAAGAGTAATTAGTTAAACCAGAGAGTGACAATTGACCATTAAGTTAAGAGACAAAACAGAGTGTAATATCTATTATGATATGATTTGACAGAACCAAAAAATAAAGTAAAAGTCTAAACCATAAAGCCATAGGTGATTAACCGCGCTTGATTTGAATGAAATCAGAGAATGAGAAGACCAAAAAGTTAATATAAAAAGCAAAGAAAAAGTCCAAAATCAAGAACAAAGACATGACAAAGTGAAGAAGTGAACTCCTCACACTTCACAACTAAAAAATCATTTGTAAGTTTCTCTCTTTCGTCTTTCTCTCTGTTTCATCTTCTTCCTCTACTCCTTCCTACCTCACTTCACTGTCTTTATCTCACCTTTAAATGCCAACGTCCATTTCTCAACCCCTTCTTCCTTTTTTCCTCATTTCTCAACCCCTTTACATCAAGCTTCAATTTTGTCCTCACCCCAATTCGTTATACTTGTAAAGTTTCAATCTTTATGGCATTTTCTGCCTTTTGAAGACTTTTGAGCAAAAGGGTATTCTTCAGGTTTAGAGAAAACATTGTGGAGATTGAAAAGTGGGGCCTTGAATTTGGGGATTTTAAGGTTTTGGATGTGGCTATGGATGCTAGAATGAAGAAGTATAGACAAGTTAGTCCTGAGAGGGCTAAGGTTTGGACTGAGAAGTCTCCAAAGTATCATCAGAATCGGAAGGTGCCTGTGATTTATTATTTGTGTAGGAATAGGCAATTGGAACATCCTCATTTCATGGAGGTTCCTATTTCTTCTCCAGATGGACTATACTTGAGAGGTAATAAGGAAATGGATTAACAATTTTTTTTTCTTTGTGTTTTTTGGATTTATTCTTGTCTCTTTTAGGTAGTGGTTTGTAGTTTTGACTTTTGAGGGACTTTCTGTTTGTAGATGTGATTGATAAGCTTAACTCTTTGAGAGGTAGAGGAATGGCTTCCTTGTATTCATGGTCATGTAAAAGGTAATAAAAATGCTATTTTTATTTATTTTCCCGGTGTTCAATCTACTGGTAAATTGTAAAGTTCATCATTTTCAGCCGTTTCAATCTAGGATAATGCTGTATTTATTATTTTTTCTAGTCATTTAGTGTGGTTTTTATCTTAGATTTGTATCTTAATTATGTAATTCAGAAGCTACAAGAATGGATTTGTGTGGCATGATCTGTGTGAAGATGATCTAATTCTGCCTGCCCATGGCAATGAGTATGTGCTGAAAGGGTCAGAGCTCTTTGAGGAATCCAATTCTGGTAAATGTGATTATTAATGCTTTGTTTAAGTCCTGAATGAACCAACAAGTGAGTGCTCAAACATTGTGATTTGTCTTACAGGTCGTTACAGTCCTATTAGCAATGGCAAACTACAAAGCCTGAAGCAATTGCCGGAACCGGCTTCTTCTAGGAGCCATGATGAGGCTTCCTCCTCTTCTAGCTTGAATGGAAAAGAGACAAGACAGTCTCAAGATGATGAGCTTTCCCCAGGACAGCATACCTGCTCCTCGGATGCTTCTCCGGAGTCGAGAGCTGGAAAGAATGGCACTCTTAGCTTGACTGAGTACAAAATTTACAAGACCGATGGATCGGCTGATGCATCGACTCAAACAGAAGAAGGTGGTGGCAGACATAAAACATTGGAAACATGCACAAGGGGTGTTTCAACGGATGATGGATTGTTAGAATCTGAGTGCCATAAAGCCAGTCAAGCCCAAGCATCACAAGTGAAAGAAAATTTGGAAATCTGTAGGGAAATAGTATCTCCACCTCCCTCAACATCTAGTCCATTGTCTTCTGGTGGTAAAACTGAAACTTTGGAATCATTGATTAGAGCTGATGCTAGTAAGATGAACAGCTTTAGGATTTTGGAACATGATGATATTCGGGTTCCGGCCAACACAAGACTTAAGGCCTCAAATTTGCTGATGCAACTGATTTCTTGTGGGTCAATATCTGTGAAAAATCACAGTTTTGGTCTTATCCCATCGTATAAGCCTCAGTTTTCCCATTCAAAGTTCCCTTCCCCATTGTTCTCGACTTCTATCATGTTGGGTGAGCTTGATTGCCTGACTGAGAATCCAAGGCTGATGGCTCTGAGATTGGAGGACAAAGAATACTTTAGTGGGAGCTTAATTGAGACCAAAATACCAAAGGAAGAATCAAATGGACGTAATGTTCTGAAACGATCATCTTCCTACAATGATGAGAGGTAGCTTTTGCCTTTAACTCTTCTATTACTGCATTACTAATTAGCATGTGGAAGAGTTATTACTTCCTTTCCAACAAATTATGGTTTCCGGAAAATCAATCCGATTGTACAACACTGGATGGTGTATTCCACGTTTAGTTATTCATTTACTCTACCATGGACTACACTAGCACAATTAGATGAAGTTGAGCTCTTGAGGGATGTTATATAGAATGATTGAGTTATGTTGGGTTGGATCTACTCATTTTTTTTGTTTGTACTTAAGAATTATGCCAAATTGTAGATGAGGGTAAACTTGGCCAAAAAAACCAGGTGGATTGCAGCTATTGCAGGAACCCTTCCTCTCATTAGCAAATGATTCTTAATGGGAAAACAAAACAATATATTGTGCTGCATCCTTTTTGCAGTCCAAATCTTTGTTTCAGTGAGCATATTTATTGTAGCCCTTCTCCTTTAAAATTTTGTTTGTGCTTTTCAATGATTTACTTTTCTATTTAGATTTGAAATTTAAAATTTGAATGTTTAAACATCTCTTATCTCAGATCACTTTGAAACTTTTCAAGGTATAGAAAGGAGAAACTTTATTAAGGCCTACTCATTTATCTTTTTTTTTGTCAATTGGTTGTCAGAGGTAAGTTACTTAAAGGTACGGCAGAATGTCACGTGGAAATGGATCCTTCAGAGGCCAATGACAAACTGCCATTTATAAATTATGACAAATGAATGATATAAATCCTCAAAACTTCTAATTCCATCAAATTCCCATAGCCTTCCATTATCTTTCAAAGAGAAACTATGCAAGTGAAAACAAAGCAAGTTATACAACACTAGAAAGAAAAAGAGAGGTTGTCACCCAAAAAAGAGGGAAAGAAAAAGAAAGGTACAAAGAATCTCTGGAATATGAATACTGAAGGTCCACTGTCATCTGGTTATATTGCTTGCCTTTCTGAAACTTCCCTGATTGGATGATATCCACTGTACCAAGAGGTGATATTTTAAAGCTCAGAGTTTGAAATTGACTTACCTCAAATAAAGTAGATATCATATATGCACTGGAAGAAAATTTCTCAATTTGGAGTCAGATTTTTCATTCAAATGCCTTGTCTTATTGTTTAATAAAACAAATGAATCGATGGAGATTTCTCTTGTAAGACATTGGACCAGTAATTATTGCTACCGGCTTAGTAAATTCTTGCTTCAGGCTTTCCTGATTGGTTTGAGATGTTATGTGATGTAGTTCCCATATTCTTAAATGGTCATAATTTTTGTGGATTGTCATCTGCTTTAATTTACAAATGTTCCTCTGTAGTATATCTAACAAACATAATGCAGGGCCAGCAGAGAACTTAATGCACAAGAAGACAAGGAGGAATCATCAGCAGGACATTCAAAATGTATTCTAAGATCAATCAAGGCTTCACTGAGCAAGCATCCACGAAGTGAATCCATGAGGTCCCCAGTTTCTGATGGACCAAGAAACTCCTCAGATAGAATTGATGGCAAAAACATATCCCCCGTGACATCAAATGGTAGCAGCAAGAGGATAACTGAACCCTCAACAACAGGCAAAAAGCAATGGAAAAAGGTAGATTCATGTAAGGAAGAAGAGATCATCAAAATTGAAGAAAGTTAAGTGTTGACTCTATCTTTTTTCTCTTGATATTATTCATATGCCAGCATGTTTTCATTGTTTTCAACAATATTGATTGATAGTTTTAACTTCAATCCACAGGCTTGCTTCAGGAGCTCGGGTTATAATCCAATCTAAACCATCTTACAACACAGCTTCAAGCAGCTCTTGAATTTAAGTGTCACGGGTTTGGGGTGAGGGGGAAACTGCTTGTTTTCAGCTTTATTTTGAATGCAGCATGTTGGTAAATATATTGGTAGGTCCACTGATGTGCCAGTCTCATAAGATCGATAATGTATTGCATACCTTGCTGCAAAGGAAGGTGATAAGGCATGTGTGGTCCTAGTGGTCCAGTTCCTGTAAATTTTTTGAGCTGGTTTAAGTGATCACTCACTTTGTAGTGTACCCTTTCACTTCTTTTTCTCTCTTTCAACATTTACATTATCTACTATTAGGCTATTACCACCTTTTTTTTTAACTAGAGTTCTTTATTGCAATACTAAGGTGAGCAGATGTCAGAAAGTGTTTGGTAATGTAAACCCCTCCTTCTTGGGGCATCGGTGCTGATATTGCCAAACATGAGTTATTGCCTTGTCAGCAAACTTGGGTCACAATGCTTTTACAAAAAGCTTAAACTAGAAAAAGCAGCTGAAAGCTACTAATAAATATTCAGCTATACCTTTGGTGCCTGAAAATTGAAAAGTTGGTTATGTATTTTTATGTTGTAGAGTTGACATTTTGCTATTTGTTGATGAGTGGCCCCCCTAAAATTATACGTAATGATGGTGGAGAAGATAATTGAGGTGAGCAAAGGCTATTGCTATAATGCTGATTGCTGCATGCCAAGTCTTCTGTTTAAATTACTTCCTCTAATCCTATATAATCCCTTCGCTCTTAAATATAAAACTTAGTTGACTTTTTTTTGGAGATGTTAAGGTTAGAAAATATGTTATTAAATTATGATATATTTGATATATTTTTAGATTAGTCATTAGTTTATAGTTAAACTAGTTTAAGAAAAAAAATTAGGTGAATCAATTTATAATTGATTTATTTTACTTTTTTAGGATTTTCCAAAAAGTCAACTAGGTCTTATATTTAGAACCGGAGGTAGTAATATATTTTTTTTTAAGTTTAAAGAATTCAAATACACTACATGATTACAATGTTAGTTATATGTAATTAGATTTTGGGCTAGTTCATTAAAAATGTAAATTAGTTTTGAGAAAAAATGGTAAATATAAATACTTTAAAGTGTTTTGTTTGTTGGGATTAATTCTGAAAAAAAAAAGAACATTATCTTCTTATGTTTAAGAAAGGAGTAATTAATGTTCGGTTATGAAATAAGGTGTAATAGAAACATAGTTAATTGTAGTACATTAGATGATATAGTTCATAACTACAGAGCCAAAAAATCCAAAACCAAGGATCGTAGTTAACATGTATAGAAAACTTTATTCCGAGGATTAAGGCAGAACAACATGATCAGAGAATTTCTTTTGTCTGAATGCTTTTTGGTCTGGAAAGGTGTGGTTGACTTAGTACTTTATGCTTTTGCCTGCCCATTTGAGATCTCCAAGACCTACAAAAAGATCATTCTGTTGTGGTTTTGCTTTTAATCAAAGGACACGTAGGCCAACTGGTCCCTGGGTTTGATTCTCCCCATTATAAATATTTTTCCCCTTAGGGAAGTTTTTCCTTTGAGGAGTCTTGAATGAAGAATAGTACCCCCCACGTCTTAAGTTTTTCCTTTGTTGAGATTTAGGAAGCTAAACATATCACTTAAGTTTAACATATTTTACATGTAATTATACTGATGATAGTTTATAGGTAAGGTAAATTAGTTTTGAGTAAAAAAGATGATTGTAGATATTGAAGTAATTGATTTTATATCTTTAATTTCTAAAATGAATAGAAGTGATCTTACAATTAGGACATGAGGGAGTACTACTGAAAAGTGGAAGCATACTCATATTAGTGGCACCTTTTTTGGTGGAGGATGTGTATCGCCCAAAAATGGTGTACATTGATAAAAGAACAATTAAAGTGAAAGATGATATTTTATTAAGTATTTATGAGAATTACAAAAAGGAGTCACCAATATAGATGATTACAAGAGAATGAAAATTACAAGGAAATATACAAAATAATGACATACTAAGGAAATAAGGGATAGATTTCGGTGGATGATATAAGAGTGATGAATTGGGAGTCAGAAATCTGTTCATGAGTGTTGATCTTGAATATTGAGATGATGAGAGAATGTTCAATGTGTATTTGTGGTTGGTTATTCAGGATGCTTTGTTCCTCAGCCCCTTCTCCTTTATATTGTTGTGCCTTTCCCATGATGTCACCCACGATCTCTTTCGTGTCAACTGCTCCCTTTTCCTTTAAACACGTGTCTCTCATGCAGTTTGAGTTGAATAGAAATAACTCCTGTATCTCCTTCATTACAAGACGGTTTCTTCATTCCTTTCACTTCTTTGCTTCAACGTGTCCCACATACAAACTGTTTCCTTATCCCTCAAACACGTGCCATTTGACATTTGAATTCAAATGTGGATAGTTGTCGGTAGTATCCACTTAGCGCACCTCCTGAAGCTACTGGGCCACACTTGGTTTCTGGGCTCAATTCCATATTTCCAACTTCTGGCCCATTTAATCAACTTATTTGAATTATTTCCATTAGGAAATTGGGGGATACATTTACTCCCCCACTCTACATGACTAACTCGGGTTGGACATGTAGAGTTATGTCAGTTTGGATTGGAGATATGTCTCGTTCTGGTGTTGGATGTTCAACCATATATTTGTCACCTTTTCGTAGAAAACTTTCTCGTAAAAAGGAAATCAGGATGCAACTCTTTGGACTGGGAATTGTGTATACATCATCTTGACATTTGTGCTCTATATGGTATTTTGATTTTTCTAAACAATGTATACTGAAGATTTGAATTGTCGTGACTGAGAAGTACTAAGGTTGGGAATATCACTCCTAAGATGTAGATGAAGTCGTGGCTTAGTTTATAGACAGTGTTGTTGCTTTGATTTAAGACAGAATGAGTTTAACTTGGCAACAACTGGGATTTGCGTCCCAAGCTTTTGAATATCTCTCGTTTGGGTGAAATTCTTATTTTCGAGATCTCTGAGGCTCTTGTGTGAACAAATCTTTGATTTCTAGGTTATAGGATGTTGGTATTGGAATGAGGGACATGGTGATGAAAGCTAAAAATTTTTCCAATAGAGGAAACCTTGCTTAGATAAGTTGTGTACTCCCCTTGTGTTGCAAAGAGGTTTGGTTTCTGGAAAATATAGATGCTTTCATAAACTATGTATTGGTTGTACATGAATGATTCTTGTATGGCATATACATAAGTGACCATTAAGTTGCTTGCCCGGGTTGTGAAATGAGTTGTCTAAGAGATAATGAAGATTGTCCTGACCAATATAGTCATTCCGGAAATGCTAAGTGTCTTGGTCATTGTGAGCAGTTAGTGTGTTCTAATAATGTAAATGTACTTCATGACCTCTTTTAGTCACTTAGGGTGTTATATGAGAATTGTTTGACAGTTTTCCCTTGTGTTTAAGTGCTATTATAAGTGTTTGTCCGCGAATTGTGTGATATCCTTCGTAAAGGGTGTTCTTACGAATGAAGTGACTGTATGTCGTCCTATGTACAGAACATTATTGAGAATGGGTCAATTTAGTGTAACGTTTGGTGTACAGGATGGTTTAGAGTGTGAGAATCAATTGTAATTTTATGATTGTCCGGTGGTTTTTGTACGTGATTAGTATCTTTAATATGCTTTCCAAGTACTTTAATTCAGTGTTTACTTGTAATCTGAGATCAATCTTTGTATGAAAGCTTAGGACTTTGTTTTTTAAACATTAATTTGAGATGTTTTATATCTTTGAATCTGGTATGTGTTTCTTTCTGTGAATAAGGATTTATTCATGTGAAATTGATTTTGAAGAGACAGAGAAATTTGTAGTAATCTCAGTTAGAAGGATTGTAGTATCAAGGATTCGGGCTATTGTTAGGCCAAACTATGCATCACATAATCTCTTAATGCTAATGGTTTAAAGTCAGTAGGACATGACTCATCATTTTCTGCTCCGCTAATTTGTATCAGGTTATCCTTAAATTGAAGAATTGAAAAAGAAATGAGATCTGAGATACAAGGTTATACCTTTTGAACACTGTGGCACACCTTTCAGTATATTGGACTAACATGTTTTTAGGACATTGGAATTTTACATTTCTGAAATTTGATTGGGATCTTTGTTTTTTGAGTTCGAGAAAACCTACTTAAAATTTAAGGATATGGCCTAGAGCGAGGTCAAACAGGCTTGTGTCAAGGTTATGGATCTAAGAGCAGAATTGGAGTTAGAATAGCTCATGATTAAGTGTTTGAAGAAGAAGGAAAATAAGTAGTTGAATGAAAATTTGATTTAAATGACAATCAATGAGAAGGATGCTATGAAGAAATTCATGTTGCATGCTCAAATCAAGAAGACGGGAGAGTTCCAGGAGGGTGACATGGCGAATAGACCCTCAGAGAAAAGGAGTAAAGTATGAGAAGATGGGTTTTTCCTGGTTTTCCAATAGTGATTTAGAAGATGAAGAAGGGGAGGAAGTTACTTATGTTCCTCCACGATACGTCTGCAGGGTTTCTTCAAACGCTACTTCTTAGGAAGGTTTTGGTCAATCTCGTAAGCCAGCAGGTGGTACTTTGTAGAAGACTCAGCTACAAATTTGGTTCCAGTCATGGATCATTTTTTCTGGCTTTTGTAGTATCGGAGTGCTTGACCTATAGGATTAGAGTTTGATGTATCTAGTATGTGTGTGTACTTTTTTTTTTTAAAAAAAAGTTGTTGTTGAACAAAACTTTTCAGATTGTGAGAGGTTCATGTTGTAAAACCAATAAAGAAGCATTGAATTGAGGTTTTTATTGAATGGGTCTAATTGTACAAAGGCATCTTGAGTGAACAGTTCTTGGTATACTTAGCTTAAATGTTCTCATTTCGATCATATTAGTTCTGAGGAATGTTCCTGTGATACAAGATCATGAGTTATTCTTGTTATATGGTACAGGGGCTATTATGATATATTTCTTTGATATATGATTTGGAAGTTTCTATAACATGTTCTCGTGATACTGCATGTTCCTTTGAATCTTTGAATTTGATGCAGCATCTGGTGTACAAGATATACTTATAAAATTGTGAATTTGGAGTAATATCGGATGTTCAAGATGTTCTTAAATGTTTGTGAAAAATTGGATCACGTCCCGGGTATTAGGCGTTTCGAGAGTTTAATGTTAAACTGTCATACTTAGCTATGGCCATCAGTCTTAGACTTTAGGAATTTTGAATTCATACACGTTGAGTGTTTCTTGTGAAACCATTTTTAATCACATGTAAATTCGCAATCTGTGATTAAGACTTCGGGATTTCTTAGACTTACTTGAGTTATGTTTGTTCTAAAGTTTTGAGAATATTTTGTTATGAAGACTTTTCTAGTGTGTTGTAATTCTGAGATATGAAACTATATATATGACTAATTCCAGTATTACCGTTGGCAATCTGAGAATTTGAAATGTGGCTTTGTATGGTGTCCTTTATTTTGACAACGGGTAGAACAAGATATATCAAACAATAGGATAAATTCGAGAATATGACAAATCATATTACATGATGAATTAAATAATAAGATGAATCAAATAGCAAAATCAATTAGATATGAGAATAAATTATATAGCAAGATAAATTAGATAACATGATTAGACTAAATAACATGATTAGATAAGGTAATAGGATTATATCAAATAGCATGATTAGATTAGATAATAGGATTAGATCAGATAAGAGAATTATATCAGATAATAGGATTAGATCAGATAACAGGACTAGATCAGATAACAGGATCATATTAGATAACAGGATCAGATTAGATAACAGGATCAGATCAGATAACAGGATCAAATTAGATAACAGGATCAGATTAGATAACAGGATCATATTAGATAACAAGATCAGATTAGATAACAGGACTAGATCAGATAACAAGATCAGATTAGATAACAGGATCGGATTAGATAACAGGACTAGATCAGATAACAGGATCAGATTAGATTATGTAACAGGATCAGTTCAGATAACAGGGTTAAATGAGATAACAGGATCACATGAGTTAACAGGATTAGATCAGATAATATGATCAGATTATGTAACAAGATTAGATCAGATAATAGGAATAGATTGGATAAAATGATTAATTAAATGACCTGGTAAACTAAATAACAGGATAATTTAAATAACAGGATGAGTAAGATAGCATGATAAATTAGATAACATGAGAATTTGAATAATAAAATAAATTAGAAAACATGATAAATTAAATAGCATGAAAAATTAAACAACAAAAGAATTTAGAGAGCAGGATAAATTAAATAACATGATTAGATTAGATAACATGATTAGAATGGATAACAAGATTAGATTAGATAATAGAATTAGATAAGATTGCAGGATAAATTTTATGGCAAGATGAAGTAGATAATATGATTATTTAAATAGTCCGATTAGACTAGATAACATGATTAAATCAGTCAGCAAGATTATATTAGATAACTGGATTAGAATAGATAACAGGATAAATTAGATAAAAGATAAATTAGATATCAGGATAAATTAGATTGTAAGATATATTAGATATGATGATAAATTATATAACAGGATAATTGAGATAACATGATAAATTAGATAACATGATAACTAAATTAAACAACATGAGAATTTAGATAACATGATAAATTAGATCGCGAGATTAAACTTTATGATAGGATTAGATAGATGAGATAGCGGGATTAGTTTAGATAGCAAGATTGGATTAGATAATAGGATTAGTGTTGTAATATGTTATCAAGATGAATAATGTCTTATTCAAGGTTATTTGGTTTGATACGAGTTTAGCATTCATTTCAGAATGATTATTTGGGGAATTATAACTAACAAGAAAGCTAAAAATCAAGTCATCATAAATTGTTTATTTGTTAACCAGCAATGTGTTACTCTAGTACTAGGAATAAGCCATAAACAAATAATGTAATTCAGCAAAAGATACTATAGGGACATAACTCGAAAGGGATTTACACACCTGGGAATCCTCTTGGGTGTACGACGTCCTATCTTGGCTTCGCGAAGTTCCTATCCCAGCGAAAGTGTGATTTCTTGACATGTGTGTCTCTCGTTTAATGAGGATATTCAGTGATATGAGATCATTTTAAGATAAGGAATCTTTCTTGAGGTTTAGAATATGTGAATATGAATAATTTAAATTACAAGATTCGTGTTCAGGATGATTACACGATACTTGATATGTGATCGAGATGATCTCGAGATGGAGGATCTGTAAACAAGATGTATATGGGATGCCACATCCATGATTGAGATGTTCCTAAGATACAAGATCTATTAACAAGATGATTTTGGGATTCTGGAGATGCGATCAGGATGAATCTGAGGTTCAAGACTATTAACGAGATGATTCTGAGATGCAAGATTATTAACGAAATGAATCTAAGATGCAAGATTTGTTCTCTGAATGCTTTTAAGATATATGATATATGATTGGGATGATCTTAGATACAGGATCTTGTGAACGAGATGATTGAGATATGAAATTAAATTACAACTTTTTGACTTGACATTTTCGCTAATGTGACATTAAGGAAATCTAAGTTTGAATATAATGTATTCGCCATATATATAATGATGTGAAAGTGAAAAATACTTGAGTTTTCATAAATTGTATGATATTTAAATTAAAAGATTTTGAATTGTGGAATATGAATTAGCAAGTTTGACATAAAAATTTTGCATAAGGTGATGAGACATATTTTCAGCAAGAAGATTTAGACATTATTAGACCACATACTTTATTCTTGTAATGATAATAAGTTTGGCAGAATAATAAAAAAAATGAATTTGAAATTAAAGATTTGAGTGATTCGTACCTTGTTGTTGATTACTAATATATAGTATGTTGTCCTTATGTACAATTTTTCCTTGAATCTTGAATTTGACTTCGCAGCAATTCTTTTAAATTTCTTGAGCGTTTGTGATTCTCCAAGAAACCTTCTGAGTCTTTCCCAAGAGTATCTTGAATTTCGTTTTGACTCTACCAAGAGTCTTCTTACGGGATTATTCCTGTTTCACATGATTGGTCTGTTATGACAGGATCAATCTGTTTTCACAGGATCAGTTCTGTTTGACAGGATCTGTCTTGTATGACGAGATCAATCATGTTTGATTGGATCAACCCAGAAATTTGACTTTTTCTTTGAGAAATTTGATTGTTGACTTCAGATTTGTTGATAATATGAGGCGGAGGATTTCTCTCTGGTAAAAGGGGATTTTCATGAATGTATAGTGAAGGTAGATTATCTCTCATGATTTCATAAGTAGTGCCGAGAAGAAATTGATTTCTTCCCCACGGTCGGCGCCAAAATGTATCGCCCAAAAATGGTGTACATTGATAAAAGAACAATTAAAGTGAAAGATGATATTTTATTAAGTATTTATGAGAATTACAAAGAGGAGTCACCAATATAGATGATTACAAGAGAATGAAAATTACAAGGAAATATACAAAATAATGACATACTAAGGAAATAAGGGATAGATTTCGGTGGATGATATAAGAGTGATGAATTGGGAGTCAGAAATCTGTTCATGAGTGTTGATCTTGAATATTGAGATGATGAGAGAATGTTCAATGTGTATTTGTGGTTGGTTATTCAGGATGCTTTGTCCCTCAGCCCCTTCTCCTTTATATTGTTGTGCCTTTCCCATGATGTCACCCACGATCTCTTTCGTGTCAACTGCTCCCTTTTCCTTTAAACACGTGTCTCTCATGCAGTTTGAGTTGAATAGAAATAACTCCTGTATCTCCTTCATTACAAGACGGTTTCTTCATTCCTTTCACTTCTTTGCTTCAACGTGTCCCACATACTAACTGTTTCCTTATCCCTCAAACACGTGGCATTTGACATTTGAATTCAAATGTGGATAGTTGTCGGTAGTATCCACTTAGCGCACCTCCTGAAGCTACTGGGCCACACTTGGTTTCTGGGCTCAATTCCATATTTCCAACTTCTGGCCCATTTAATCAACTTATTTGAATTATTTCCATTAGGAAATTGGGGGATACAGGATGCTAATTCTAATTTCAATCGATTCATAATAAATCCTAAAATGCAACGAGCTTCTGTCAGAATAAATCCATATATATGAATTTAAAAATAAAAATCTTGGAGGTTGGGGTTTCAACGAGTCTTTGTAGAAAAACAATGTGAAGAACGCCTTTGTTATTGTCTACTGTCACTGTTGGGCATTGGGCGTATTTGCTATTGGTAGTTATAGCCTTATAGGAAGGGCCTAGATAATAATTATAGAAATCACCTTTCGTACTCTTAAAAGAATATGGGTTACGAATCATTAATTTGGATTGTTGAGATTAGTTTTTGGGATGGTTACAAATTTATTATTTAAAAATGACAAAGTAACGACTTTGACTTTGTAGAGTCAATGCTTTGTGTAGATGGTTGAAATCTAATCAAAATAGTTGGTGTATAAGTGTATTTGCTAATTTTAGAAGGGCCTAGATAATAGGATGTACCTTTCCAACTCATTAAATAGTACAAGCTACTTATTGCTAATTTGGATTGTTCATATTGAATTTTGGGATAGTCCAGACAAATTCAGTCTATTTTTTTCATGGAAACTTAATTATATAAACAGACATGTTTTGTATTTTAGCTTAGAGGGATTTTAAGTGAAAAACGACCTTCTAACCCATCAGTATTCCATAATAAAGAACACAATGACGTTCTCCCTCATATAAGGTATATGCGTGTAACGTCATATAATTGACTATAGTATTAGTATCAATTTTAAATGCAGATAACAGGTTATATATAATTATAGTTGAAAGTGATATTTGATCAACACTAATCAATTTCCACCTCTTGAAGCCGATGAAACAAGAAAGGACAAAGAATAATGAATTGCATTAAGAAACAAAACTTTTATGTACAAAACTTTCGGACCTGTTCCACCTTATGTACAAGCAAGATTACTACCATTTTTTTTTCAACATGCATCAAAATAGATTCAATGAAACAATAACTTAGAAGCTCATAAAAGTAAATGAAATGTTCACAAGGTCTTCCCCTGTGTCTTCCCAATTTATTAGCTTCATCTCACCACCTCAGCCACCGAAGAAGTGCATGCAGTGGTAGAAATCCTTTGTATCTGTCTAGTGTTGTATGAGTTACAACTATGACACTTATGAGCTACAAGGTGGAACTTTACTTGAGAGTTCACTCCACAATCATTGCACAATATCCAAACCTGGTATCACATATATAATAACCTCATCATCTCATTAATAACTTTAATTTGTTATTTCTTAGATTGTTCAGATGTTGTCTTTATTGTAACTTACCATCTTGTCTTTGAAATTTTCAGGCATTGGTGTAGAAGCGATCTGTCACACAATTCCAATGTGTAAAAGTCAGTTTATGAAAGTCTAAATACGTTACTTATATCAACTAGTTGGAATCCCCATAAAAGAAAAACATACCAGATTGTCAAGCTTCTTCCATAGACTTGACATGTCACATGTGGATTTTGAACAAACAGGGCATGTAAACCTGAAAGTTCAAAAAGAATGGATTAGTAGCTTTTAACATTTGCTGAACATTGTGAGTCCTAATGGAAGAGATTAGGACCACTTAAGTTTGAACATGTGTAAATCCAGAAAGCATATTTAACTTGGCGACATTCCAATAATACTTGAAATTTGACCCAATCAATTTGCCATAGAAAAAAAAAAGATTCAATGAAAGTATTCAGGGGCCTCTGGCCAGTATATTAATATAATGATGGAGATATTTATGAAATAAATGCTTGCCACTTCAATAAAACAAAATTAGTGACCTGGAACTTGATGGGCCGAAGCCCAACAAATCTTATAATTAGGATATGGCTTGATAGGCCCAGACCAAACATATTGGGCCTAGAAATTTTAAAGGCCCAAATGTGTACCAGAAATTTGTTAGGCCAGGTTAAGTATATAGGCACAAATCAGTCTAACGTTGAATGACTTGCACAATGGATGGATGATAAATAGATTTACCTGTAATGTCGCTCCATCTCACGAACACACTCCAAATGTATGGTATGGCCACAAGGCAAGACAGTGATGTCTCTCAATGTCACAAATAGATACTGCAAATTGCGAAAAATTGGAATCATTTCAGTGACAAATGATAGCAATTTCTTGTAAAATATATTTGAGAAATGAATTGAATTTTTTGTTTGTTTTACCTCAAGACAAACAGGGCAATTGTGATGCATAGCCCCTTCCACACATCGATGTCCTTCTTTCATCACATTGGAGTAGCAACATCCTGAAGCAATATAATGCGAATTCAAGTATATGATCAGCTAAAAGAGAACTAGGAAGCCGGGCTTTTTAATTTTTTTATTTTTTTCGCATTTGGGTTTATAGAAGAAGCCTTCATGTATTACCACATTTCTTGCAGTGGAAAAAGTTATCCCTGCCTCCAGTTCTGAAAAAGTTTAAAGATGACAATTATTTTTAGTCATGGCAGTTTTGGGAAGGTAACAAAGAAAGAAAAAACTGAGAATTGTATGAATAGATATGATGTTGTTACCTGCAGATGCCACATTCATCACAATGGTATTGATTCTTGGAAATCTGGAAGATAAAGTAAAATGTTCGAACCATTAATATATAAGAGTAATTTGAGAGACCAAAACATGTAATACTGGGGAACTCATTGAAGAACTTACGTCATCGTCGAAGAATTTACAAGTAGAACAAAAATACTCCCCCATGCACATTCCACATTTGATACAATATTGTTGAACCTGAGATAGCAGGAGACAAATAATGAATCCAATAATAAATTTCTGTCACGTTTGCATTGATGATCTTTTTATCACAATAATTAACGTTACTCACATCTTGTTCCGTTTCACATGATGAACATATGACCTGTGAAAAAAGGAAAAATAATGTCATCGAAAATATAGAATGAAGAACCACTATACAAGAAAATCAGAAAGATAAAGCGAACCTTCATAATATCATGACGTGGTATGTCATGGCGATCCATGAGAGTGATGTCATCGGAGTTCTGTTAATAAAAAATAAACAAAATGGAAAACCGCACTTAAGTATGATGCAAAAAGAATGAAGAGAATATAAGATGAGTGTTATATAGCCGGACCAGAAGGCAAACCAGACAGGGCTTCGAGTCATGGTTAACATTGTCAGCTCAGATCGATGGTTAAACTGATAACCATTGAGATACAGGTAGTTGGACGGTCCAACCATCCGGTTTGGTCCAGTTATTACAACCCTGTATAAGATAGCTAGAGGAGAAAATGAAGATTATAAAGGGTACCTTAGCTTCATTATGGCAATGACGACAATCAAATATTTCATTGCAACATGGTGCTCTGATCTTGCACCTTCTTCTGTAATGCTTGCAGCTAACAAAGATAAAACAAATGAAGAAAATGAGACAGGGAGAGAGATAATTAAACAAGGGAAGAAGAAGGAAGAGAAGGACAGAAGCAAACCCGAAATGGTGAAGTTCCATGATGATGATGATGATGGATGAATAGATAGAAGAATGAGGGGAGGGAAGGGATATTTATAGAGAAAGGGAGGGAGGAGAGAGAGAAAGGGAAATCCATGAGTTACAGACAGATGAGAGGAGAGGAGGAGGAAGGTGATGATGCTGACATGGCCGCACGTAATTAAGGATAAGATTGAGAGCCACTCTTTCACACATGTTGATATATATGCTCCATTCGTAAATATCTAAATCAGGTTCGCTTTTTTATGTGGAGAATAAACAAACCACATGTATGCATGTAACTAATTTTAATGTTGTACGTGTTCAATTTAATTGAATGTAATCCCTGATGGTAAAAAAAATATTAATCCCTCTGTTTTTTTTTGCCATAGAATAATCCCTCTGTTATTATCGAATATAAGATATACTATATAAATATATATACATATAACTTAGTTATATCAAGATTGTCATTTAAAATTGTATAGTATTATCGAAACAACACATTGACCACCTAACACACCGTTATTGTATGTTTATTATTGAGCTAGCTAGGAACATTATTATGGATAACTTTAAGACAAAATCTAAAAATATATTATATTTAAAAATAAACTTACTTCCCATATAGGTCTTATATTTAGGACTAGTAAGTATGAATAAGATTTTAGGATGAAAAATATAAATATTTTAAGGTGATCATACATTTTACCTTTTTAATCACTCGAAAAAAGGTTAATTTATCTTAAATTGATCAACTAGATGAATAATAATTAAGTAGATTTCATATCCCTATGTTTGCAATATATATATATATATATATATATATATATATATATATATATATATATATATATATATATATATATATATATTATATGTAGAATAATTTCAAAATGAACAAAAAAATATGATCAAACTTTTGGATCAGCTAATTTTGCTCTAGTTTAAACCCAAAATATGAAGTGGTGGTAGCTAGTTAGTTTTTTTTCCATCAAAAAGTGGTGGTAGTTAGTTGAAGGAAATAAGATTCTCTCTAAAGAATTTCTAGAAATAAGGATTAGTTGCTTGCGAGTTGGAGATGGATGTAATGCAGTAAAATGGAAAGAGATCAATTAATACTATTACTAGGATTGGTGTATCGGTTAAGGAAAGGAGCAGTGAAGCAGATAACGGTGCGTGGCGCCTGATGTGGACATCTCTACTCTCTAGCTTGAAGGCATACATGATGCACGCACGCACTTATTATTTTATTTAAATTTAAATGCAACATTTTTTTGAACTGAAATATAAATGCATCATTAATGAACTACTTCTCTCCCACCGATCTCAACAACCACAGCAACAACAACAACAGTGGTTGTAAATATTACATGCAACTTCGGAATTTACGAATTCAATAATCCTAACGGGCCTAATCCGGATATGTTTCTCCAATTGGGCTAACCAATACTCCACTAGACCCATTGGAGAGCTGCCAAGCCTGCCTATTTTCCTCCAAAGGGGCCATAGATGATTGGCCCATAATTTAGTTTTCCAAAAGGGGAGGGGAAGAGGAATGAACCGACATAACTAAAGCGCCAAAAGTTGGTCGGTAACTTGATTCATTATCATAAACGAGTTTAAATTTCAACAATGTAGGAAATTGTCTGTAATTATCTAAGTATGTACTCTTTAAAGTCCTTGGTTATGTTTAGAGCTGGTGAGTTTACAAAATCCAACTTAGCTAAACTTGTATGTGATGCTAAACAAAAAAAAAAACTAAGGTGGGTGTGTTTCAACATTCAAGTGATAGGAGCTTTAATTTAGGGGACGAAAGTGATTGATTATTTGAATTTGGTGGCAAGATTTAATGGGATTGTGTGTGTAAATATGCAGGTGTGTGAGGAATGTATTTTGGTGGGAGATGCATTAACATAGCAAGAAGCTGAAGGATGAGGTTGAAGATCATGAAGTGTTTTACTTCTATATGAGCACATGTTGTTCTATTATTTTGAAGGGGAATAAAGTAAAACTCTGACATAGTATCAGATGGTTGCTCTAGCGTCAAATAAAAGGGATAATTTCAGGTTAATTTCTCTGTGTAAGTCTGCATATAAAAATTGAATGAATACATGACACACTTTGGATGGAGACTACATTTAAAAAAGATGCTCAAGCATACACACACACACATGGACGCAGATGTAGGGGCCCATAAATAATTACGATAGTAATGTTTTTAATTAATGTATATATGTATATTGATTGGAGTTGTGGAGGCAAAAGCTTGTGAGCCACACCCATCTATTGTCTATTATTTTTATTGTATTACTCTCACTCTCATTTCATTGTCCAAACGTGGATGCTTCACTCTTGTGTTCATGCCTCACAATTTCACTAACTCAATTATACGCACTTACTTTTTAAGCTTATCAATTAGGAAAGTATCAATTTATCAACAAACAATGGGTGTGTTTGGCTCAACTTATGGAAAATAGACTTATTTTTAAACTGACTTATTTTTAAGTCAGTTGGAAAATAAGCTCTAGTTGGCTTATTTTTATGTTTGGGTGAACTTTGAAAAAAGTGGCTTATTTTCCCATTTGACTTATAAACATGTTTGGATGACTTTTTGTTTAAAAAGGGTTTATTTTTAAACTAGCTTATTTTTAAGTCATGTAGAAAAATAAGCTGACTTATTTTCTGAAATAAGCTTCCTTGAGTGACTTATAAATAAGCTGTCTTTTTTCAAATAAGTTTGGTGAAAAATAAGTCCAGCCAAACTTAAAAAAAAGTCACACGCCCAAAATAAGTCAGCTTATTCAAAATAAGCTGACTTATTTCTCAAAATAAGCCGAGTCAAACACACTCAATAAATGATATCAAATTGGTTATCATACAATAAAAAGTATCATATTATTCAACACCGTCAATTTATCTATGACACTATCAATCTTTTTCAGTGACAAGTAGAGACGGATGTTAGAGACAAATTGACGGTTTTGGTAAATAATATGATAATTTATTTATTATTTATTAGTTATTTTGATACCATTTATTATTGTTTATTGGTCAAACTAATATATACTTATGTAATTGTTTGTTGACCGAAATGATTAATAACCCTATATACACTTTATTATTTTTCCCACAATGCTTGCTATAACCTGATAAGGACAACAAAACTTCATTGGCCATGCTTAGAATTTGAGCAAATGTAAGCCATGAGCTCATCTCTATCTCAAGTGGACTATCTAATTTGTTAAATATAGTGCCGGGACATCTTTTTTTTTATTTATATCTTCTGAAGGGTTGACCTTTTGATTCACTTCTTTTCCACAGTACAAATCAAGGAGGCTGTATAACAATAACAGCAATATTAAAAAAGAACACGTCTTGCCCACCTCTCTCCCTCCCTCTATATATATGTGTGTAAATGAATAAATATATTACTTTCATGCATCAAGCAATTGATCATGATGCAGTTTTTATATTGTTTCTCTCTTCCATTAGAAAATAACATTAACAACAATGTTCAAGCAGACACGTTTTGGATCCCATTTAGTGCGGTCTCATTATATATATTATATTATATTAAAGAATTAATATTAGAAATATTCATTTGCAAATAAAGGTCGCAACAGTGTACTGATGAGGGCCACTCAAAATATTAGTAAACGAGAACAATCTTTTGTTTATGTAATAATATTTGATATTTGTTCTTCCTTTTAGTCCTAATTATAAGACCACTATGATAATTATATATCACTTTAAAATAAGTTTGTAAATTAATCTCTTTAAATTGTCTATAATTATTTTTATTTCTCAAAACTAATTTATTCTATTTATAAACTACTCCCTCCGGTCCTAAATATAGGACCTAGATAACTTTTTTTGGGGAGATTAAGGAAGGCTTAATTTTTTATGTCTTTCCAATAATACCCCTCCTTATGATACAATAAGGAAATCCAAACAAGCCTTCTTGAGTAGACAAGCCTTTCTTCTTGAAGCTTTCTCTCACCGCCGTCGAAGGAAATCCATCGCTCTGCATCTCCGGCCGCCGCTGCGCCGGCGACACTTCCAAGAAACCTCTCAGGCGAACCACGGCGGCGAGAGTGGCCATGATCGTCCTTCTCTCCACCGCGTGCTTGTTTTTCCTCACCGCACTATACACCATCGCCGCCGAGAAACGACGGTGGCCGCCGGAGAATATAACAGATCTTAATGGTGGTGATAATGACCTTGAGGTAGGCCCACCATGGGAGGTTACACTTTATCATTCCACGTTGACGTTGACGGCGACACCGACATATTCAGCGATAATGGTAACAGTTGCAGCTCTATCGGAGCCTTCTCTTTCAGATTTAGATTCGCCATTTTCGATGATGGAGGTATAGGTAAGATCGGCTTGTGTGTATTGCGTGTGTGTGTTCAATAATAATGTATGATTTCTACAAAAACAATAACAAGAAGAAGGGTAATTTAGGAAAAATGTGACCAAAAATCTATCTAGGTCCTATATTTAGGACCAAAATGAAACTTCTATCTAGGTCCTATATTTAGGACCGGAGGGAGTAATTTATAATTTAATTACATGTGATATAAGTTATGATTTAATAGTGTAATTTATTTCCTTAACTTAAAAACAGTGATCTTACATTTATATGACCCACTGGAGAGGTATTTTCGAGTTAAATTCTAATAATTAAGGCAAGAGTGTCTCTCTCATCATAATATCTATAAATAATAAGGTTCATTCTATCAACATTGCTTAAAAATGGAGCACCTCTAGAAAATCCAGTTGTTATATATTTAATTACTTATGCATAAATCAAACCTTTAGTTAAGTAAGTAATTTGTTATAAAAACGAGTGGCTGCCAAGCTCTGTTGACGTGTGAGTAGTTACAGAGTGGAGTTGGAGTGTTAAGTCCACTACTTGAGTGTCTTTACTACTGCTACGTAAGTCCTTTCTAAGAGTGTCTCTCTCACTTACATGTGGTACTAATGGGATTAGGTTTAATAGAAGGGTTAAATACCAAATTCAACATATAAGTATATCCAAAATCTTAAACCAATGAAAGTTTTTCTGTTTCAATAAAGTCCTATAAGTTCTTAGTTGGAGGAGTGTTATCCTGGTCTATTAATGTCGTTACTTTTGACCATTAATTTTTCATGGAATCTTACATTGCACCATTAACACGTAAGTCAAATAGTTAAAATTAATGGTCAAAATTAACTGCGTCAATAGATCGGGGTAACATTACTCCATTTTAGATTTTCCGGGGCGAAATTTAGAGAAAAAAAACTTTCAGGTGGAGTTGAAATTCCCGGTGTGCTTCGAAGATGAATTTAATCGGTATTTAGCCTAAATAGAAACAACTAGATTTATTACAACATGAAAAACAAACTTTGACTTGGATAAAAGAGAAAGGGAGAAATCGTAACTGAAAGAGGTGTCCACATTTAATTATTTAATTTTCCACTATCACGCCCATGAAAAAATTGTGTTTTCGGTGTCCATTATTTACACATGTATGGCAGGTATTTGAGTCTTCTCAGTGTATTCATCACTCATAAATATATAGAATATGATAAAAGTCCCCCACCCCACACAGGCTTAGCTTTCACCGTTGTGTATCACCACTCAATGATGGATATATACAATAATGCCGTTCATATTACCAGAAATATATATAATCCAACTCTTGACCATTTCCTTTCATTACTTGTGTTCTTTTATTTTGGAGGAGGGTTATGGACAGATAATATATTTTGGTTGCGTCTACATTTGGTTGCTAACTAGCTAAAGGGTAGTACCATAATATACTCTCACTCTCTCGATGTTGTAATCAACCAATCAAGTATACTTAATCCACACACAAAGCTCGGATACTGACTTGCTTTTTTCCCAGTGGCTTTTTCCTTTTGATGATTTAAAAAACAAACCATAATACTACACAATTATTATATACTGAGTTGCGTCACTTGCGTGTGTGGAACAAGTAGTTAAGATGATTGCAGGAAGGCCTGAGTTGTGAGGGCTCATCCCACAACGAGTACAAAACTATGTGCACCAAGGGGAAGTATAGTTTGCTTATTGTGAAAAATATACTTGCTATTATATACACTTACATTTGATCCTTAATTCATGAGCCAGTTGAATATTTATTAAAAAAAGTTAATATGATTTTTTCCTGAAATTTTATTCAATTCCAATTTTGTTTATTAACTTAAAATCGGTTTTTTCACTTATTGAATTTTATTCAACTTTGGTCTTGATCCTTAAACCTTTAATTTGTATTTTATAATATACTAGCTATTATATACACTTACATTTGATCCTTAATTCATGAGCCAGTTGAATATTTAATAAAAAAAGTTAATATGATTTTTCCTGAAATTTTATTCAATTCCAATTTCGTTTATTAACTTAAAATCGGTTTTTTCACTTATTGAATTTTATTCAATTTTGGTCTTGATCCTTAAACCTTAGATCATTGGTGGTTTGACCCCTTAACTTTAATTTGTATTTTATAATAAGTTCAGAGAACATGACCAAAGTTTGCCTAAAATTTAAAGACTAAAACCATTTACCTTAAAGTTCAAGGGCCATTATCAAAATTGGCAGAAAGTTGCCAAAAATATTATTTTAAAAGTTTAGGAATTAAAACTAAAATTGACTTATAATAATACATGTGTGTGTTGGGTGAATGTGTAATAAGGTTAAATTAGCCAACTGTAACAAGAGTTGATTTATCTGATGTATTTGGTTATTAATTATAATTATCATCCTTGAGTAGAGAAATCCCTTTATATGTGTAATAGAGAGTATGCCTTGAAATTAAAAATAAATTAAGCATGAATTTTAGAACTGATCAAATGTAGCATTCGAGAACGGTGCAACTTAAATGAGCTAGAAGCCTAGAACAGCTAGAAAAGAAAAGCAAGTGGGGGATGGACCATTCTTGAATTTGAATGGAGTAATAAAAATGGGAGGATGCATCCAATCCTTGGGGGCATTACGTGACACATACAACTAACACTCACACCTTACCACATTCAATTTGCTACGCCAACGTTCTAACGCCCTCCTTTTTTTCTGGATTCGTCGGTGTTCATCCTTGTGATAAAGTCATCGTACTTTTCATCATTGTGATGAGATCTAAATTATTGAATTAGAGTTAACGATTAAGATTTAAAATTTTTAAACTGATAACTATAAACATACAGAGTCACTTGTTTGGAAGAAAATGTGCATTTATCAAGTTATATTTATGGTATCCTTTTTTTTATAACACATTTATATATGTTGGATCAATATATTAAAAACGGTTCTTTTTTTTGAATCTGAACTCATCATCTAATTTTACATCACACAACTTTACTTCCTTCTGTTTATTCCTCCCACTTTCTTGGCTTACCTCTGTACGTTATTAAACCTCTCTTTTTTTTTGAAATAAAGTTATTAAACCTCTCTCACTCTTATATATTCTAATTATCCGGTTCGTTGGATGAATTAATTGACTAATAACGTGCATTACATGCACATGTTTATTTGAATTCAAATGTACATGAGCTTATCCTGCATCTAGTACTAGTAGTACAACTTGTAAAATTGCTTTCACCAAATTAAGCAGCAGCCTCGTCCATATTCAATGAACCGAACAGATAACTATCAATGTCGTTTAACTTCAAGCAACCTTATTCTATGATTTAATAATCTTCAAGTTGTTGGAAATAAAAAAAACCATTAAATTTGTTTTGGCTGCTCAGTTTTTTTTCAGAAAAAAAAAAGAGGAATAAAAAAAACTGTTCTCCCGATTTCTGTGCATTTGAAAATGGAAATAATTATTTAGCTGGACATATAGAGTTCTCAAAAAATATTGGCTAAAATATACCTTTAGTCTCTTATGTTTGTATCAAGTTTCAATTTTATCTTTTATCTTTGAAAAGTACAATTTTAATCATTCAAATTTAACATCGTCACTCAACTTAACGGAAATTGTTGACTCATCAAATTTTAGTGTTGACTATTCAATTAAAGGTTGACAAAACATAAATATATTATTTTGGATAAAAATAAAATCAATCATGAAAATTGAAGATCATTCCAAATAATAATCTTTTAATATGATGTTTCTACTAGGTTTTTTCAAAAATATCTTTTTTTAGTTTTAGCTATATAGTGCCCACATAGCCCTGAAATTGGACATATTTCATTCCCCAAATTGATATGTGGTGCACACATGTGCACAGTACACTACGCACACAACTTTTCCTATTTTGGCCAAATTCATTAATGTATTCTGGATAGTTAGGGAGAAGATATCAAGGTGGACTGTGGATATTGTTCAGCCTGATATATGTAAATATATATTACAAAATCTTGAAAAAGAGTGAGTAATCACTCGTGGGTGAACTAAGGAATTAAAGTTCTGTATAGTTATCTACAAAACTAGCCTAACTAAATCGTCAATTTGGATTCCCCACGATAATTCATAATTTCCTATCAATTTGGTTTTCCACGTTCCAATTTAAGAAATCAAATCCTGATTGCACGCACCACTTGATCAGCATATATCAGCTCATGGTGATTTAAATACGGATCATGAAAGAATTTTGAATTTCAAACCAATGAATCAATAAGAGTAATTAAGTCATAATAATCTGGACAAATCATTTTTTTATTGGCATCAATCGCGTAGTATTAGCTAATGACTAGCCACACTGAATGAGCTGCAAAACTCACATCACCAAAAAAGGTCAACGCGTGGTACATGAACCACACAATGCAAATACTTTAGATCCAGGCTTAACCAAAAGATCCTCTCACCAAATGAAAGATATCATCATGTTGGAGGCAGAAGAATGGGTCTTCATGATCATCCCACTAAACACATCACTATTCTCTAGCTAGCTACTTATTATTATTAGTATTAGTTAACAGCAATACCAAATTACCAACACAATATTCCTATTGCCCGGTAATTAATTCAAGGAATTATTGAGATTCATAAATGTGTGTGTGTGTGGATCGATGATCAGTTGATGGTAATAAATAATAATTAGGCAATCACTTATAATTTGCGGAAATGTGAAGTTATTTAGAGAGGTAGAGTTGTAGGTGGATCTATCATCTATCTACCAACATATGGGTGAGAAATTTTTCTCTGAGGTTGGTGTATATCTTTTCAAGATCATCACAAGGGTATAATACAGGTTATTAAGGGCTAACTCATTGGCTTACCTACTGGTGGACCATGCCATAGTGGAGACGCTCCGTTAAGTCAATGATACTCGATACACTTAGTAACTAACATTTTATTACTGTAAAATTGAGGGTGCGCCCACAGGATAAATAAGGATTACTTGTATAAATATCTTACTCTTCTAAAAAAGTCCAATTTTTACCCATAATGTGACAACAATATATACGAGCCATCTTAATTTCTTAACTACCGTTTTTGTTCCTGTTTGGTTCTAATTAAGTTTGGATTGGATGTATACGCACATTAACAATTGACATCATGTGATTTGTTCCCTTCCATTAAATGAGTACTAGTTTGTTTTGGGGTGTCGGGTGGGTGAGTTTTAGAACTATCATGCTCCGAAGATGATGAGTGTATATATAGTGTCTATATTTGGACCCGTCATCTAAAATTTGAATCACACACACACACACACATCATACGCAGCATACTAATATTTATCAATTCTTCTCATTCACATTCCGAGATATGCATGTGTCAAATAATACTTGTGACGGATGAGCTGTAAACATTCTACACTTATGGTAAAAATGAGCAAGAAATTTAACCAAGGGGAGGAACGGAAAAAGTTTATAGTTAATCAAGCTCATAGATCAGTCAAAATATATATACTACTGCATCCAATTTTTTTTGTTAAACATCGCCCGATATCCGGACTCGAGGGGTATAGGAGTGTTGTCGACATAGGCAAGGTTGTCTCATTTCCCAATGAGAGCGCTTCCCGGGATTTGAACACGTGTTATCATTCTTACGGGATTGCAGTTCACTTATTACCAGTCCAACTAACTAACTATTGGCCGCTGCATCCAATCTTTAATAATTAAGATTTATTTTATAGTATGATTACAAGAATACGAAGGAAGAGTGTGATTGGTGAAAGAAGAGGGACATGCTTTTAACGTGCAACCGCACTATGATATATAATGGGACGAGCGAATTATGCTATATGGTTCATTGACCTAATAATACATCCATCAACCTAAACCAAAAAATGGGTGTGCGAAGCCGACTCTCAACGTAACGATAACACCAACCCCTTTTCTTTTTAACTTTCACTTTTTCCCCACTTTAACTATCACTTTTTTCACTCTCTTCCACATATTAAATTATGCTTATCAATCACCCACATATTACACTAACCGATAATCTGATGATCTTCTTCATCTCTCCCTAACTACTTTTAACCTAATTATTTTTCCTTTTAAACATACTTAATATAATTCATTAACTCGTTTAACCAGCTTGTTCGTCATTGACTCATCTCACTCACTCGCCAACTCCTTTGAGCTTGGCATCACTTAATTATTTGACACTGGGAAAATAATATATTATTAGTTCCTTCTATCATAAACTAACACGATAGCTAATAATTATTCAGTTCAAGCAACATTTTTCGATCCCAACAAATCAATATCAATGATGTTTCATGTATATTTATGATGACTAGCCACCGTGCGATTATTGCCTCTAATCACAACGCTTTCCACCGATTACCACTTCTAGTGATCCCTCGCCATTTTATTAACTCTGTTGTATATAATATTTCAACACGTCTATATCACCTAATAAAATTATTTTAAATGAGTTGAAAATGTGTTTCACGCACCATTTTCTCTCCAATTTAAAAGAGAAAGTTTCTGCTTCCGATCCCCATCTATCAACTATCAAGTGTCTATTTTTCTAAGAACTTTAAATTTAGAATAAAAAATACAATACAAAATAAATATAGAGAGATATGCATTGCAGTAGTTCACTATAATGATGATAAAAATAATAACACATGGTTTTTTTGAACTGAAATAACACATAGTTAGTTTAGTGGTGCAAGACCTGCCACTTGTTGTTAAAAAAGGAAATCATCATGCATTAATTCCGAAACTTAAATAGTTAGTTGTTCAGACACCAGGTCAATGTAAAAAAACGTTAATTGGCCTGTTGACAAATATAAAAGAGAATAATGATTTCCTGAATATCAGTATATCAATCAATACAAGATATAAAATCTAAAAATGATTGTATCTTTCATATACCTTAAGCTCTATACACGCAGACACAACACCCATCTTATGTGCACAACTTGGTTAAAGGACACAGAAAAAACCCAGTTAAATCTATGAAACGAATAAAGACAACATCACATGGAAAAAAGTGTGGAGAGAAATGAAGCGTAGAGAGAAAGCGCGTGAGAAACGAAGGTAGGCTGGCTCTCTTTTTATTTATTTGGTAAGTAAGACATATTGACATACATCCAAGTTTGTAAACGCAAGCAAGATTTTGGGGTGGCAGGCTGTTTCAGAGAGTTTAAAGTTTAGTACTACTTTCTTTGTAAACACCACAAGACGGCTCTTTTCCTTTGCCCCCTCTCTCCTCCCACAATAAGTAGTAAAAGGTAACTTCGTCAATAATATAAGAACTATTTTTTTTTATAGATTATTAAAGCAAAATAAGTTACCCGTGATATATAATATTTTTATTCCTAAATATAAGATATACTTACCTAATTTAATTAGATTAAAAGTATATCAACTAAACCAATGAAAACACGATATTATTAAAACACACCAACAACTAACTTTATTCATCGAAAAGAAAAGTCATATTTAGAAACAAACTTACCTTCAAAAATATGTCATACTTACTTTAGGTACGAAGATAATATATTATTAAATGCAATTTATAAGTCCAACCAACTAATTTCAAAAAGTTATATATATAAATTTATAAATGACTTATATAATTTTATAGAAAGATAATTAATTAATTCTCGTATTTATTACTGTGGAAGAAAGTTTAGTAACAAACCCATTAAAGCATCGACCCCACTCTGTTCCGTTCCTATATAGGAGTATCTCTCTAACTCTATATATACTCCTGTGAATTCCTCACTCTCTCTTTAAACCATCCTCTTCTAGTTACTCTCAAAGCTCTCATATTGTCCTCTTTTGGGTTCTCAAAGTTCTCATCTTTTCCCTCTTCCACCTCCAGAAATGGACATGGAAGCCTCCACAGTGGGATCCACCAAAGGAAAACGCACCAAACGCCACAGACCCTTCTTCTCTATCACTCACTCCACCTCTTCATCTTTTTCCACCGATGATCACTATTCATCTGCCTCCACCATTGATGATGAAGAAGAAGACATGGCCAACTGTTTAATCCTCTTGGCTCAAAGTGGTGACCTTCCACTTAACAAAGACCCTCCCATCACAAAGAATATCAGTGGGTTTTATGTTTATGAGTGCAAAACTTGTAACAAAACTTTCCCTTCTTTTCAAGCCCTAGGTGGTCATAGAGCAAGTCACAAGAAACCTAAGCTTGAAGCATCAGCATCAGCAACAGCATCACAAGGTTGTGGCTTTGAGGATGAAGAAGCAAGGGAAGATGTTGGTGTTCACAAGGGTTTTCATCATGGGAACAAAGGGAAGATTCATGAGTGTTCGATTTGTGGTTCAGAGTTTATGTCTGGTCAAGCGTTGGGTGGTCACATGAGGAGGCATAGAGCTTTGATGAATAATAACACTACTGCTGTGGAAGAAGTGAAGCCTAGGAATGTTCTTGGGTTGGATCTTAATCTTCCTGCGCCGGAATCTTTGGTTATGTCTGCTCCTGCTTTAGTGGGATGCCATTATTGAATATGTTAGAGAAGGGAAAAAGGTTTTCTTTTTTATTTTTTTATTGGGGAGATGATTATTATTAGGGGGATGAAATGAAATCAATGTGAATTATGGAATACAGGAATATAGAGACTTTGTTTCATTTGTTTTTCTGAATTCAGAATGATTAATTAGCTTGATGGATAATTATATATGGATTCTTTGAATGATTGTTGATTTATTGATTCAGTTTATACTTATTTAATAGAAGGGATAGTTTCCTTCTTGTTGGAGGTAGAATACTTTGAGTGAGTAAGTTGGTTAGTGTTGATGTTGTTGTTGTTGTTGGGTTGCCTTTGATTCACGAAAAGGAAGTGGTATGCGTCTTTTTCTCTTTTTTACGGTGCCCTCACAAAGTCGCAATATTCTTCACTCATAAATATATTTTTGAGAAGAAAAAAAAATGTACATATATAGGAGGAGTATTTAATTAAAAAAAGACAGGGCATGGGAAAGGCAGAGTATGGAGCATCCACAGCCACAACCAAAGCCAAAAGTGGTGGATTAGGTTCCCTTTGTGTGCTCTTCATTGCACTTAAATAAATAATAATAATGCAAAACAGATCTCTTTCTCTCACTCTCAGTCTCTCTCACTCACACATGACACACCTCTTCTGTTTCATTCACTGACAGAACAGGAGAGAATAATAACATAAGCAAACTGGATTCATAAATGCCTGAACCCCACCAATTTTTGTTAGTTATTCTTCCCATCTTCATTTCATGGTTGCCTATTTTTCTCTTTCATTTTTTCCCATCCCGAGTGGATAATGAAGAGTGAAATGGAATTATATGGAGATAGTGGGGTCATAATTGTAAAGTGGTAGTGATGAGTGAATGGAGTAGAGAGTGAGGGAGGTGTATAAAGGGTAGTAATTAGTTATGTGCACGTTATGGAGAGAGTAGGTGGCAAGCGAAGCATGTGGACACATAGGCATTGCGTGAGGTTCAGGATTATTGCAAAACAAACAAACAAACTCACTTACTTAACTCACATACACACACATCTCATCCTCTCCTTAACACTACCCACACTTGTACTTTTTCAGATAGCTTCCCTTCTTATCATGTTACCTTCCCACCTTTTATCACTTCTTGCTATTACTATTCTAATTCCTTTTCTCTTCCACGTGGAAAAGTTAAAGTGGTTTAAATCTAGGACCTCATTGAGATCAAAACATGCCTTCATACTAAAGAATTTTTCATATATTTACTTACAAATGGCTTATCGTGTGATATAATTTTTTTTTACCAACGAGATCAATCTTTGTTGTCATCACTGTTCTACTACAATTCCATTCATCCTCAAACCAAACTTACCCAACAAAGGAATTATCTTTTTCATTTTTGAGTGATACATGAGAGAATGACTTATGCATAGGTGTAGTATGTGGAAGGGTGCAACATGTTAAAGAGAAAATGAGTGAGAGACGTGCTATCCAAACCGAACAGCAGTGGTGTGTGAGAGAGAAATAGTTGGTTGCGAGTAATTATTAATTAATGAGCATAAGAAGAAGTGATAATACTACTGAACTGAGTGAGAGAGAAAAAGAGAGAATATAGAAAGTAAATGTGCATGTGTGGGAGATTGGTGAAAGGGACAAGACAAAAAGGGATGGAGTTGGTTCGACGTGGCCCCATTGTATTGTTTGGAAGCCCAATCACAACTCATAAGTAGGCATTAGCCGGCTTTTCTACTTGCAACACAACTCATCTGATTTCCCCATTCTACCAATCCATTCCCTATCTGGTTTGGGTTATTTCCACTTCTCATATATTTCATTTTTAGCCTTCTTATTTCTCTATTTTTTATTTTTATATACCAATGAGTATCTCACGTTATTAGTAATTGACTAATTTAGTTTGTGAGACTATAGACCAAATTAAAGTGAAACTGAAACTTTCTACCTCCAAATAATTATGATATAGTGGTGTGCCTAAAACTCAAACATAATACTCCCTCCGTTCCTAAATATAAGATCACTTTGGGGAAGTGGATAAGTTCCTAAATATAAGATCACTTTCTATTTTTTCTCAATTTTGGTCCAAATTACCCTTATACTTATTAGCTCCCTCACTTCTCTCTCAAATCCCTAATTGTCTTTTAAATTTAAGTGAGGGGTATTTTGGGAAGATCATGTAATCCTAATTCATGGGAAAGTCTTCCTTAATCTCTCCAAATTAGCCAAAGTGATCTTATATTTAGGAACGGAGGGAGTACATAGTCAAGGTGAAATATCTACAACTAATTTTAAGTTTTGATATTCTTTGATTCTTTTATAAAAGTGGGTCTTATTTATTTTCCTAACTAAAATCTACTTGCATGTGTTAAGTTTCCTCGTTGTCCCACTTAGTTTATTACATGGGATGGAAGACGGCAACAACTAGAGGTATATTAGTACTAGCTAGTGAGCATATTCCATCACAATTGGCCAATCTATGCTGAAAAGTAGGGCAGATAAGCGAACCCCAATTTTGCACGCTAGTTTGTCCTGTTCAACGTGATGAATTAGAATCAAATTTAATGAGTTAGTGAGTTGGCCGATAAAATCCCACCACTTTACCTAAGATTGGTTAGGCCTCAGTTTAATTGGCTACGTGGTTTCCCAAACACCACAAGGAAGAACAGATTAGAGCTTACCAGCAAGGATTTAGTGATGCTGATTTGGCAAGGATTTAGTGGAGGAAGTACTTTTTTTTAAAGTTCATTGTTTTAAGTAGTACATTATTAAATGATGTCACATATACATCCAGTTGCTGTGGTGTAGTGGTTATCACGTCAGTCTTACACACTGAAGGTCCCCAGTTCGATCCTGGGCAGCAACATTCTCATTTTCAGTTTAATGTCCCATGTGTGTTTTGTGACTTTTGTCCCAATTTTTTTAAACAAAAAGAGATTAGGCATGATTAGTATTAACTCTTAACTTTTAACTTGCCTCATACAGCTAAAATGTCCAGTTTAAATACCTGAATATATACTCCCTCCACTCCCTAATGTAAGAGCTAACCGTAAAAAAAAAACGCTTCTTAAGAAAACATGTGAATGTTAGTTGAGTGTCTGGAGTTAATGCTTCTTTTCCAAAATTGCCCATATTTATTATGGTACTTTTAAGAGAGAGAAATACATAAGCATTAATAAATATGAAAGAGAGTTAGGGGTAAAGTAGGAAAAAATGCATTAAATGAGGAGAGAATATGGGGTGAGCTCTTACATTAGGGACCAAAACCATTCAAATTTTGGGCTCTTACATTAGGGACAGGAGGGAGTACTTGTTTATAGGATAACAAGTTAGTCTTTTTTATAAAGAAAAATTGATTTATAATGTTAAAAGAAATAAAATAAGGAGAATGAAAATTTAATGGGAACAAAAATACTGAAATAAAAAACTGTACCTAAAATTTATTTAATCTTCAACAATCATACGAAGATGTAGCATTCAACAAAATGTTCTTGTTGACGAGACTATTTTGGTGTAGTGGTTACCTCACTTCACTACTTAATCAATGGTGTCAAGTTTAAGTTATAGGAATGCAATCTACTTTATGGCAATACTATATCCTTAAATGGAGGACTCGAGGCAGAGCTGGATTAGTCTGATTAAAAACTAATCATAAATTTTTGACTTAGAGTTTTGAGAATGTAGTCTATCCTTAAATTGTATTTTACCCTTAAGTGGGTTCTCCATGACATTTTTGGCAAAGAATGCCTAATTAAAAGCTAAAAAATCAAATGTTCAATTTAAAGCTACAATAATTTTGATAAATGATAAAATTAAATTTTACGAAAAAAAAACAAGTCACTCAATGTTTTTTTCAACATGAAAGACAACAAAATCTGTCGAAAACCATACCATTTCATCAATTATCAATTATAAATCATAACATCAGCTTAACCGTTAACCAAACAATTGTTTCCAATCTTAAATTTAAAATTTTATCTAAAAAAAAAAATTCCCCCGCGCGCGTCCCAAACATTTCCAAATCCCGCCAAATCCATCCCCACCATACACCCGCCAATAAATCCCCACCATCCATTTCAAAATCCCAAACATCCAACCCTCCACGTCATCAATCCGACCCCACTCCACTCAACCAATCAAATCCCTCCATCCATCCCTATATAAAACACAAACTAACCCCACCACACCACATTCACTTCACTGTTAACTTCCAAAAAAAAAAACCGATCTTTTTCCAAAATGGCAAAGGCAGCAGAGAAAAAACCAGCCGAGAAAAAACCGGCCGACAAGAAACCGCGAGCCGGGAAGAAAGTCCCAAGGGAAGGAGGCAAAAAGAGGACAAGGAAGAATGTAGAGACGTACAAGATATACATTTTCAAAGTGTTGAAGCAAGTTCATCCTGACATTGGAATATCCAGCAAGGCCATGGGCATCATGAACAGCTTTGTGAATGATATTTTTGAGAAGTTGGCCCACGAGGCTTCGAGGCTGGCTAGGTATAATAAGAAACCTACGGTTACGTCACGTGAAATTCAAACCGCTGTCAGATTGGTCCTTCCTGGTGAACTCGCTAAGCATGCTGTTTCTGAAGGCACTAAGGCTGTTACCAAGTTTACTAGTTCCTAGGTTTCTTTTTTTTTTTTTTATTTTAATGTTGTGTGTTTTTATTTTAGGTTTTTTATTTTTTTAATCTATGTAATGGATGTGTAACTGTAAATCTGTGGTGTTAGTCTTTATTATGCAAATGAAGCTTTACGTTTTTAGTTGTTGAAAATTTCATTGTTATATAGTCTATAGATTGATTTTATTTTTTTATTTTATATCCATTGAAATGAAACAAAATTTACTCATTTCAATCGGGTGTTTTAAAATTAATCGGGTTTATTGACTAATCAGACCGCTAATCATGAAATTGAATTGAAATGCTCATTTCAACGATGAAACAGACTAAATTGTTAAAAATTAATTTCATGCACTTGAACCGCCAAGTTTTCTTCATTAAATTGAAAATTTGCAATCTAAGAAATATTGTTATGTAAACTGGAAAGTGTGAACACCAGCATAAGGCTTCATGAACTCGAATATATTGTAAGAGAAAAAGGAGGATTAAAATGTTTCTTATGTAATAACTGCATGGACTAATAAGTTATATTGGCTGATTAGTTCAATAAGGTTTATATTTTATACGTGCTCCTCATTAGTCGTGGTCTTGTTGAAATTGGAATAAAAACTTATTCAATTGTGAAACATGAAATATGAATCATGAATCTAAATATATACTTGCCTCTGGTCTTTGGAGAGATTAAGTTTGTAAAAAAAAGTTATTAAATTATGATAAATTTGATATATTTTTGGATTATATACTTTAGTTTATATGTCAAATAGTTTAGGATTTGCAATGACAAATCTGAAGCACTATGAAGACTAGTTTGCAAAAAAGTATATGATTCTCAATGCCAAATAGTTTATGTATTGCTTATCAAGTTTTTTTAAAGGCATTTGAGTCTTTAAAATTTGCAAAAGCTGAAGAAGCATAAACTAGTGTATAATCCAAAAAGTCAATTGGATTTTATATTTTGGATTATACACTAGTTTATATGTCAAATAGGTTATTCTTCTTCATATTTTATTTTTTTAAGATTTTCCAAAAAAGACAATAGTTTTATTTTAGACTAGAAGAAGTATATGATATGTTAAAATTTGGTAGCATAATTTGATTCATTAATCTTCACAAAAAAATTAACTTGATCTTATAATTAAGACATGACTACTTAAAATGCTTAATTTCTCATATATAAAATACCATATTATAATTAAGTGGTTCAATTAACTTTATCAATCTCTAAAACATTTAACATTGTACTGGTCTTTTAGAAAAACATACATTTCTTTTATAAATTAATAAGTTAAATAATTTTTTTTGTTGGAAATGTATAAGAGCTCTTCTACTATCATTTTGTCATACACTGGTTTGGGGGTTTGGAAAATAATGCTTTTGATTTCCGTCCCACCAAAAGTTTTGAGCCACCCCCTCTTGGTTACTAAAGATGTTGGTTGCATTGATATCTAACCTGTAACATTTGTTCAGCTAGAATAACTTCTGTTCAGTTGGTTGTGCTAACATTTGTTAAAGGTTGCATTGCTTCAACCTTTAACCCTTCTCTTAATTCTTAAAATTACTTCAACGTGTAACATGCTTTTCTTAACAAAGGCCTAATCACAGAAACGTTGGAAATTTCAAGTACATATGAAGATGAGGCTTATATTTACTCTTTCGTTCTGTTCAACCCACCCAAGTTGTTTGAACCATTTTTCATGGCAAACTATAAAACTATGTTCTTGCTTTCGGTATTTTATGTCTTATGCTTATATATTGCATGCACGCTCAAACCAGTGTCATTTCATCTAATTTATCCGTCATGTGTTAGATGTTTAAGTACAACCTAGATACTAGTTGGTGATAAAAATAGGCCATCTTAGATCTTGACTATGTCTGAATGAAATAGAAAAAAGGATCAATTCAATCACAGGGAAATGAATGTATTTCTTGCTTACATTTAGAGACACTTAAATATACCTGATAGTGATGATTCATCCTTTCTGTACATTTGTATATGAAAATCATCTTCTGGCAGAAAAAAAGTATATGCAAATCATCTTTGCTTGGTTTAGATCAATGAAGAATGCGGGAGATTTTACTGCTTTTCATAAAATTATTTGCTGGGGTACTGCTTATTGTTTATTTTACTAGAGGGACGGCATGTTGGCCATTGTGAAGATTAAGTTTTGAATATTGCAACGCCAAATCTGAAGCACTATGCTGTTACTATTGTGCTCTCCACTGTTCTCCACTAATGACTTTAGTAATAAGTGTCACGCATTGTGTTCAATTGTTCATCATGCATACACATTAATAATCGAGACAAACTTCTAGTCTTTCAATTGTAAAAACTATTTGGCGAAGCAATCATGTATTTAGGCTTATAAAAACTTGCCAGTTGACTAAACCTGTGAAGGTATTGATGATCCATTTGATTAGTCCATAACATGTTTCTGTACTGTTTCAATTGCTTTATTTTAAGGATTCTAATTTATTTTGCCATATCGATTGTGCATTAGAGGTTGAAGAAAGGACATGACTTATGAGAACACAAATAAAATAAAAGGACAAATAAAATAAAAGGGCGAGTGTTATCCTTAAACCACCATACTTTTTATCCAACTTTTATTCTTCCGAATTGACTCAATTTTATACTATAGATTATAAAGGAGAGGCTGAAGAAGGAGCATGAAAGAACGCAAATAGGAGAAGTCGGGGCTCAATCTTGTATGCAGCTTAAAATTTATCTGAGGCATAAAAAAAAATGCTCAAGGTTTCGTGTGGGATTTAAAAATCGAAGTTGCCTGTTTGATTTTTTTCTTCTCTAATTTTCGTCCATGTTTATTTGTTTGTAGAGAGCTTGACGGCATAAAGAACCGAAGTCAAAAGAGAGGCCTGAAGCAGATTTGATAATTTGCAGCCATACAGTTTGGAGGCACAGTACAAGGTCTAAAAACAGCATGGAAAACCAAATCCCATGGAACAGTCAATGGAACCACAGTAGATAAAGTTGAGGCACAAGTGGCTTAAACTAAGAATAGTATGGCTACTTTGAGTAGTAGTAATCTGCTAGAAAATTTTATTGTGGACAACTCCACATTCTCACTTGCCCTCATAAGAGCTACTTTCTACCCCAAGTTTGAAAATGAGAAGTCAGGTCAAGAGGTATATTCCCTTTTCACTTTGTTTCGTTTTTTAATCCATTCAACAGACTAGTTTAGTACAACATCACAGAAGCACATAACAGGCCTCAGAAAACTCATGTCCTTTAAGACAGTTCAAATGAAAATTGAGAATATATCACAACTATAAAGGCCCACACCAATGTGCAAGCTCAGCGGTTGGCATTATTGGCTTGCTGAGGCTGGTTTTCCTGCGGCGGCTGATAGTTCAGCGGCCTCCTGAAGAGCATTATGTGTGGCTCAGGACGATGAATTGCATAATGAACCCAACCACGACTCTGCTGAACTCCAATTGCACGCCACTCGTTCTGTTCGAGCAAACAAATATCAGGTTTGAAGTTTCACAAAATGAGCAAGTTAGAGATGGAAACTAGTTAAAAAAGACTTGCAGTTAAAATAAAACATAAAGCAGAATCATAGAACAAATTGCCAAACATCTAAATTATATGTTGTCAAGACATAATATGTAATAGGCCCTTAATATAAGCCCAATAGTCAAGTCCATAAAATTCTTTGCATAGAGTTTACTCATTGTGTACAGCATACAAACACAAAGGAATATAACCAACATTGAGGCAATACAATGCAGTCATTTGTTAACAGTTTTATTTCCAATTCCTATAATCTGTTACAACAACAACAACGAGGTCTTATCCTACTCAGCTATATATAGATCCTACGGCTCTATCATTCATCAAATCTTTAGGCATGATCTGTTACATGTCAACTAGAATAAAAGATTAATCAAAGAAGATTGAGCAATCAATGTAAACCATCAGAATGCATTCCTTTATGATGAATGTAAATACCCTAACAGGAAAAAGCTAAACAAAATCCTGGCCACTTGAATATTGATACATGCAAAGAAAGGGGAAACCCAAAAGAAGTGGCACTAAATAATGCATAATGCATAGAATACACATGTACTCATAGCCCTCAATCCTCATCATCTCTATAATCTCCATATGATACAGAACACCCTAAACATTCACTCAGGAATTCTTAAATCTTCAGCTCGAATAACAGCCCACACATTAAAACCCAAGCATTTTCTTACCCTACATAGAATAGAAACTACTCGACACTCTAAGATTATCTAATTTGATTAAACTAAGTATACTAACTAAAATACTCCCTCCGTTCCTAAATATAAGATCACTTTTGAAGTTCAACTTGTTCCTAATTATAAGATCACTTTCTAACTTTTTCCAACATTTTCCGAAATTAACCCTATAGTGCTTATCTATAATAACAAGTGAAAAAGGGAGAGTGTGGATAAAAGTATATAGTTGGGATAAATTGGTAATATCATGTGTAAATAACTAACTCCCTTAATCCACTCAAATTAGGGAAAGTGATCTTATATTTAGGAACAGAGGGAGTAGTTACTACTATCACATAATATCTATCACGAATTCACTACCTTCATCCCCACAGTCCCTCTCGTTTATTTATTTATCATCGATAAGCATTATCAGATTAGGGTTAATTTGGGAAAAGTGGGGAACAATTAGAAGTGGTCGTATATGTAAAATGTAGAATAAAAATTAATTAACAACAACAACAACAACAACAACAATAATAATGTATGTATAGAGTAGGGAATGAGAGAGTACTTCAGAGAGGAGGCGATTCTTGGGAAGAAGTTTAGCGACCTCAGGAGGCAAAACCACATGCCTGAAACAATGAATGAATAATCATAAAAGTGAAATTAACACAAAATTAATTAATTAAGAAGGATACCTATACTCGTAAGTATCGTCGAAATACTTCTCAGAGTATTGGATCTGACCCATTATTTGGAAGTCTAGGGTTTGTTGATTTGCAATTCAAAACCTGCGCACATGCCAAATTTCAAGATGAAAAGGAAGGAAAGTGAAATTGGAGAGAAAGAGAAAAGGAGAGTGAGAAAAAACCTGAAGGAGAGAAGAGAAGAGAAGAACAAAATGCAGAGAGAGTTTTGATTTTGAAAAGGAAGATGAAGATTCTCAAGATATGATATGAACTTTGGACTTTGTAGGCTACTCTCATATAGGGGTCAAATCGTCAATTCCAACGGATATTAATTATTCTTATTTTGACCACTTTCATTTTTTCCCCATTATTAAAGAAACAAAAATCGTTATCAAACCAAATTTGAATATTACAAAAATGGTACATTTTAAATTGGAAAAATCCTAATAAATAACAATTAAATTTTAAAAGAGTACAATTTTTTTTTTGATAAAAAGGAAGGAAAATACAAACAAAAAATAACCTACATCCTTAAATTGGGTAAGACAGATTTCGCCCTATGCATACATCTAATAATGCCTTTGATCTCTGCTATGGCTTCATACACACTTGAACATTCATTATTATGGGTCACTTCATTCCTTCTTCTCCAAATCAACCAGCAAGACACACAAAAAACTTCATTCCAGTTATCCATCCCATACCCTCTACGCATCTTCACATTCTTCCTTAACCAATCATGTAAATTACTTTCCCAAAATTCTTTATTTTAAAAGAGTACAATTATGCTAAGAGCACTAAGCGGAATGAAGTGTTTTCGTTATCAATTTTGAACATGAAAAAAATAAAATTTGATGCAATTTTGTTAATTACATTAAATTTGACTGTTACTTTGATTTGATTAAAATGCTGTCATATACCATTAGTTTGACTACTACTGACATATTGCACTAAGTTTCATTTTTCATTCACAAAAATGTGACTAAAAACACTTAAGTTTGCTCTTAATGGTTCAGGCGTAAAGTTTGTTCCCAAAATTGTACTTTTACTCATTTCAAAATCCTAAAAGAATTTTTATTAGTAAATGTCTCTACTCAACTTCCAGATAAACTGAGTTTATAATTCAATTTTCACTTATACAGAATGCAATCATTACATATGAATCTTCAGATTTCTAGTACAAATGCAGGCTCATCATATACATTGAATATTCACATTCAACGATATATCCTTCTCCATTCTTTGTTTCTTTATTTGGACGGAAAAACCGTTCGTTCTCCTTAGTCTTTCAATATTTTGAATTTCCCCATCTTTTGGCGTTTTTTGCATAAGCATCAAAAGCAATTTTTTAAGTTTAAACCAAAAGATATATTTAAAAAAAAATGCGCGCCACATCACAATCCAAAAAAGTAGATGTAGAAAAGTTGAACTTTAATTTCAAACTTTTTAAATTGAAACTCCAATGTTGTTCTAACTTCCCCTATCTCCACAATTCTATACTCCTCCAACTCAGCTACAAAAAATATCAATACAGCTAGAGGTTGTCTGTTCAACTGTACACCCAAAAAGATGACCCTCCTGTACATTAGCTAAAAATAAAATCCGCCCGGCAAACAAAAAATCATAATGTCAAGGACTGTCCTAGAAAGCCCCCCTTGCAAAAATTGTCCTCATTTACACCTCCTCATTGACACACAATTCTGGTGATGCAGGAACCTCCTCATTGGTGCACAATTCTGATGATGCAGGAACCTCATTGGTGCACAATTCTGCTGATGCAGGAACCTCCTCATTGGTGCACAATTCTGATGATGCAGGAACTGACTTCCTCAGCACTGAGGTCCCTTGAAATATCATCATGTGATAAAATTTCTTGTAGTTGTTCACCTGCCACATTATCAAGTAGTTGGTCTTTTAGATGACCAATCTCAAGACACAGTCAAAAAACAAACAGACAATACACCACATGCTCAGTTGCTTACCTCTTCTTGTTCTAACTTGGTAAAACCAAATTTATTGGTCCATATTGATTCCGCTTCTTCAGCGGCTGGTAGGACGAACTGTTTCACATTTAAAGATCCGAGCAGCCCCTCAATGCAAGCAAACAGGCACTGGAAATAACCCTGAAAAGGTAACAATAGTGTCCACAATCAGAATATGAATGGTTTTTAACAAAAATTCAGTAACCTGCAGTATTCCTCTGAACTCAAAACTAAGGTGAAGAATATTATTTCATTGCTCAAGATAAACCCCACCTTTCCTTGGGAATCAGCAACTGTTGCCACTAAGGGTAGCTCTGCCACCTCCGCTCCAAAAATACGAAATATGCCCGCAGAAACAACCACTTCACTGCAATAACGCAACGTAAAACAACAGAATCAGATATGGTTCAAATGAGAGTATTCTGTCAGCAAGAAAATATTTCATCCGCATACTTACTCCACAGTTAGCAATGCACAATACATCCCGCCAAAATCTTGACCCTTGATGTTCCTTCTGTAAAAATCCAACATACACGGATAAAACTTTTGCATATCTCAAAATATTGGGAAACTTGAAATATGGAGAAGAGAATCCCACTTACCCATAAAGCATTGTTGGAATGAAATCACGGCCTGAAGATGAATCCACTATTGGGTCAAACCGCTCCTACAAAACAGCAAAAAAACAATATTTACACAATCAGCTTTAGCATGACAGAATCGTCCTTGACATAAGTTAATGAAAGAAGGAAAGAAGATATTAAGCGCTGCTAAATTAAAAATTATTCATAACCAACAACAGATTAAATATACATAGTTAGGGTTAATGTAAAAAAATTGGCATGTTTAGTTTAAATTAATTATACATAGTTAGGGTTAAGGTAGTTTGAGACTTGCATAATTTTGGACTTGGGCCCAACTTCATACCCCAGTGGTTTACAATTCCCCCATTTTCATCCCAATTAGCCATTGCCTCTACCCCCTATGGTCAATTTGGTCACAAAGTACAACCAGCTCTCAAGCAAAATAGGTTCATAAGGTGAAGAATAAAATGAGAGAAGCAATACTAAGGCTTACATGGAAGATTGCAACAGCCTTCGAAAGCAGCTTCCTAGTTCCATCAGAAGCGGCTAGTTTCCAATTTAAGATTCTCCACTTTATATCTAGACCGTCACCTATTTCCAAGCCCTTTTCTTCATGCTTCTTCTGTAACAAACTTAATAGAGAATCCGAAAGATTCTCTGCCCCACAAGATACCAAATTAAGGAGAGCAGAATGAATCCGACTGCAATCAAAGCAGCAGAACCAATTTCCTTCAGGTAATTCCTGTGACAAATAAATCCACCATTAAAACCACATAAATTATCGCATTTTATTTTTAGGTGGAGCAAAGCAAAACTTCTACTATTGATGACAATGAAAGTAATAAAAAAAAAATTTTAGCACCTCTAGGTTCTGCATGTTATGCTCCTTCAAACAGCCAACATGATATTCCTTTTCACACTGCAACAAAAAACCAGCACTTGAATAGAGTAGTGACATAAATTAAAACAAAAACTTACCAAAGCATGGCGAGCTATGGTCCACAAAAGCAATACCTGATCACATATAATCACTGTTCGAGGACCAAAACTTTTGCTGAAATCATGGCCTCTGAAAACATGACACATCAAGAGAATATCATAAGTTTATAATAATAGTGTACAGTCAACCGACTGTAAACTTGTGTCAAACATAGTGATGAAGAGAAGTAGTATTCATAAAAAACAAAAGCTAGACAGTGAGTTATCATATTGAGGTGCTTTGAGGGAAGAAAACATTTCGATCAAAACAGTTTCCAAGGGAAGAAAAGATTGCCAAAAATTGAAGCCTAAAAATGAAGGCAATACAAGAATGGCAGTGATTACCTGCATAATGCACATCCACCATGGTCAATCTCTACAGTTTTAACGATGCGAATACATCTTCGGTTTATCTGATCTAAAGGATCAACCCCTGCAATCCTTCCTGCTGCCACTGCATTCACGTTATGCTCCACATATTTGTCTTTCTGGAACACATTCTGGCAATATTTGCAATACCAAGTGCCAGTTGGAATGTTTGACAGAGGAACACAATCTGTAATTTAGACCCATAAAACAAAACATGTCAATATGGCTATCATCCAAACTAAAGCATTAAACAGACACCATTGAGGATGACCAAACATAAGAACAACTCCAAGTTAAAGTTACTGCTGAAATATCCCATGTTATTACAGTTACCTTAGACTCAGTAAAGGAAGGAGAAAAAAATCAAAACTAGATAGATATACAAACATAAAAGGCTATACTTCGATTTGTAAACAAGTGATCATCTGCCAGATTAATACATATCACAGAAAGCACACAACATTCAGCACAAAAATTGACTTCACCTCTGTGAAAAGCCCGTGGACATCCATCACAACACAAAAGGTCCCCTCCATCATGGCAGATGGTGCAGAGATCATCATTTTCATTTGTAGAAAACTTCCGACCTCTTGATAGCGAAACGGACAATTCGTGGAGAGAGACACCATTGGATGTGTATATGTGCAGATAACTGCAAAATAGATAACATGTTACATGAAAATAAAAACTTTTTAAAAATGCAAGGCCTGAAAAAAAGGTTGCATAGAAAAACTCACGGCTTTCGTCGCGATGCCCAACCAGCATGAACTTCAAATTGCGAAGGGCTAACCTGCTCATCAGAAGGGGAAGAATTTAAGAAATACTAAAAACCAAAGACCAACAACGCAGATCATAATAGTACATGAAAAGGAAAATGACCTCAGTGTCACAACAGCTACAAACAATTCCATACCCCTTTTTGTAACCCACCAACAGTTTCTGTGAAAAAAATGTCAGACCAATCAGAAAAGTAGCAGAAGATAGACATAATGAAAGCACAACCAGTGTCATTAAGTACCTGTCCACGAGCATAGTAGGCAACTTCAGTTCCATCTGGCAACACATCTTCCTCAAAAACCAATTTATGCAATCGCAGATCCCTGTTCCAGCAATGACCAAAACTCCTCTTAGACATTAAGATAACCGTACCCCAGCTGTATGTCATAAGTTAAACCAAACTTACTTTTTAGTTACCCTTCCTCGACTCTTGCCCCGAGAAGCTGTGTGTTTCATCCCGCTGCTGTTTAATTTCAATGGAATAACAACTGGTTTTGGAGACCTGGGATTGTTGGAATACATCCATGTTATAAAAATAGGAGATTCCACGAGCAACAAGTTGATTCTCATTAAGTTTAACATGTCTGTATGTAGATACAAGCACATAATATTTTGATTCGTAGCTTGGTGCATGCAAAAATGTCTTCTTGAAGGACCAAAAGAAACTTCTACAAATTTGTTACTAAATCCCCCGTTACAAGATTAACCTTCATTTCTTATGTAAAAACTATAAGGCTCACAAAATAAGGACACAACTAAATGGTTTACATTTAGTAGCTTTTGAAGGAAAATATTAGGTTTTCACATTATGAACACTCCAGACAAAAAATCCATCATAGAAGCAATCATGCTAACTAATTAAAAAAATTACGAGGGCACATCTGAGCTACTCCCCCAATGTGATAAGATCCTCATGAAATGCAAATGTGTTGAAGTTATTTAACAAAACAAACAAGACACCTGAGGGTTAAAGCAGATGAAGAACAGGGATTGCTAGCCTCATCTATTCGAACAGGGCTAGGTTGAGACTCTTTTAAGGTCACACAAGTATCGCAGAGCAGTCTTGAGCATCCCTGGTGAGTTGGAGATAAGGCCACTACAATGCAACACAAACACCTTTTAAGTTTACTGAGAACATGCAAACTTTGGGGATAAAAATATCGTAGTAAGAAATTCAAACCTCTGCAATTCAAGCAAATAAGAGAATTCTTAAAGATAAAGTCTCCAAGGATTTTCTGTACAGATTCATCCAAAGCATCCATTGCAACGGTAATACATGTATTCATGACATCACGGAGTGTATTCCCATTTTCAAGGTATATGTACTCTGGGGGCCGTTTGTTTGCACTACCAGCATGCAGCTCAAATATAGTGGGTGATACAACCTACTTCCAGCAAAAACCAAAAGAGAAAAAACCACACAATTAACCAAAATTAAGGAAAATTTCATATCAAGCATATATTCGGTTTAATACCTCAACCCCTTTACAATCTTCACAATAACACAAAATCCCCGGGCCTCTAATCTCTCCTCGAAGTCCTGCTTCTCCAAGGCTTCGTGCCTACAAATTTACACATTACACTTACACATGAAATAACAATTCCCCCATCACAATGTCACAACAATAAGAACTACAATATTCCTCCAGTCCTAGATATAAGACCTAGTGAACTTATTTGGAAAATCCTAAGATACTAAACAGGCCAATTATAAATTGGGTTCCCTGAATTTCTTCACCAAAACAGTTTATTAAACTCATTAACTAATACATAATGTAATGACATATCACATATGTTACGATTCACTAACCTATATTGTTTCCTTAACCTGTCCACTAGGTTTCATACTAAGGAATGGATAGAGTAATGATATAATATAGTAAGCCCATACCTTAGCTCCTCGAACATATTTAACAGGCATCCCTTCAAGAATCCCAGTGGATAGAAGGTCCTTCAGCTTAGAAGGGAACTTCTTCATTCCCCTACTCTTCAACATTCTACTTTGTGCTAGCATTTGGATATGACTAGGCGTTGCAACTAATGAAACATCTTCACTTTCTCTCACAACATCACCAAATCCAATGCCTCCATCACAAGCCTCATTCCCACCACTCAAACGCTTCACATCATCCTCCTTCAGCTTCAAAGCCGACCGTGTAAACCGCCTTGGCGGAGAACAACCAATCACTGCCTTCACCTTATTACTCTCAACATTAGGAATACTCACATTACCACTAACAACCTTTTCATCCATAGAACATGTCTCAGTCATAGAACACTTCAACAAATCCTCTTCATTTGTTTCTTCTTTCACTTCTTCTTCCTTCATTGCATCGATTTTTGGCTCACCATGACTTACAATTTCCACAACATCACTCTTATTCTCTTCATCCAAAGGTTCCTTCTTTTCCAAAGACTCACTCACTAATAATTTCTTAGGCTCATCATCACCTGATAAATCAACCACATCACTTTTAGCCTCTTCCTCACTCATAACATCAACCTCCATATTATTATTATTCTTATTATCCTCTAAAGCCTTCACCTTTACATCCTCTTTTATTTCCTTTACATCCTCCATAACAATGTGTTCAACTTCAACATGCTTTTCTAGGTTCTTTGATTTCTTGGCCCTTTTATTGGTGGGAGAAACATGTTGTTGAACCCCATTATTGTTATTGTTTCTGCTGCCACGTGTCCGTCCAAGAGATCCACCACCACAGATCTCAGATTGAGCCTTCATAGCGAAGGCAAACTCTCTCTTTAAACCTGTACGGACCTTCGACAACACAAGGAACTCATCAGAATCCTTCCCGTTCGCCATGACCCACTAAAAATTAGCCAAATCTAAGGATACCCAGATGAAAAAGATCAGAAATTGATGCAGAAAACGTTGAGAAAAGTGAAAAATCGATATGGGTAATCAAGAATATTGAATTTTGGGGTGAAAGATTGGATTTTTAGGATGTGGGTATGGAAGAAAGAGGGTGAAAAGAAGGAAGGGTAGGGTTTGAGGAAGAAGGTGGAAGGAAAGGAAGGGATTGGGAGATATGAGAATGAGATTATGAGAGTGGAGAGATGCGACTTTTGGTGAATAAGGTTAAGGTCGGTTTCGTTGGGGAAGGTGAAAGGAGAGAGGGGTGTTTTTGGTTTTTTGGATGACGGAATTGCCCCTGTGATGGGGATTCTTTGTCTTTCCTCTTCCTTTCCTATTTTATTTGATATTTCATGATGATGATGTCTTTGTTGGTCTTGTGCTTTGGGTATTTGTTGTACGCACCATGGATTCAACAACCAATCAGATTATCAGGTATATGTTTATCGGGAAAAAATAAAGAGTATCTCAGATGCTTCTGTAGCTTTTCATTTTTATTATGAATATTGAAAGTGATGAATAAGTAGGAGAGGGTGCCAAATTCAACACACTTATATACTCAAAAAAGGTTTATAAGGAAAATCAATGTGTAATTGATTGAGTTAGTATGTGGGTAATAACCAGTAAGGATGAGAACACTACGAACCCCGAGAAGGGCTCTTATTGGGAGAGAAGACAACTTGCTTAAGAGGGCAACACTACTACCCTCGAATATGAATTGCTAATAGGCGTCGGATTATCGGGCGGTGATCAACAAAAAAGGGAGGAAAAGAGCGATGTGTATTAGAAATAACAGAATTAGGAAAGGAGAATTATTAATGACTCATTGAAAAGAATCTCATAAAATTAGAATTAGGAAAGGAGAATTGTACTAAGAGTCAAGAAAGAGATTTAAGAGTTAATAGTGCTCATTAATAACTCTTTTTGACATCTATGAAATTAAATATTTTCATATTTTAATTGTTAATAGTAACTCATAAGTTGGGGTCATGCCCTTGGTCGTTGGTGAGTGAAACTCATTTCATAAAATTTTAAATACAAAAAAAAATCATTGCTTAGTATTTGTGTGCAATTGTCCCATTAAAAATAGATTATACAAAAATTAATGTGAATCAAGATTTTCACGTCATTTATGGTATTACCAATCATGCTAAAAAAATGATATAATTTTTTCATTTGTCAACAAAACTTGACACGTACAATTGATAAATACATGATTTCATATATTTTGTCACACCTTATTCCTATGATTTAGGTATCACCTTAGACTAATTTGAATTGATTAGAATATATTTGTATTATTAGTCAATGCGAAGATATACTTTAAAAATGATTTAATTTTGAGGTATTTGATTAAAAAATTAAATATATCTTTGTTTAGATATCCAGTGATTTAATTAGTATTTTTATATTTAGATATATTGCATCTTATCTAAATAATGCAAATCTCGCAAATTATTGGGATTACGATGAATCTTGAAAATCAAAGAGTGATTTATTGGCTAAGATTTAATTGACTTTTATAAGGCACAAAGATATACCAATATATTATTATTTCTCCTATAAAAGAATAAGAGGAATTAGGAGGAGCATGGAGGAGGATAGAGCCTATGATTTACACTTGAAAAACACTTGTATTGTTGGATATTTTTTGGATATTTAAGAGGACTTAACTATGAGTATTTTATAGTGTGGTATTTGCAACAGAACTATAATTTTTTACATATAATGGCAGCTGAATTATATTGATGACCGGTAGTGGTAGATAGGGACTTCTTTTAAAAGATTTGGAAAATTAATTTGAGATCCCCCACAAGGGGCTTAATACTAGAAAAGTCTCAAAAGTTGGAATAATTAATGTAGGGTCCCAAGGGACCTCACTTTAATATATTTGAAAATTGAAAAGACACTTTTGCCCCTGACAACTTAATGGGCAGCCGTGACAACTCGATGTGCATAACTTGACAACCGAATGGGCAAATGTGACAACTTGTTGGGCATGTGCTTTAAGTTAATTACCCAAACTCTTAAGTTAATGGGAAACCTGACAACTTAATGGGCAGTCGTGACAACTCGATGGGCATAACTTGACAACTGAATGGGCAAATGTGACAACTTGTTGGGCAAAAGTGTCTTTTAAATTTTCAAGTATATTAAAGTGAGGTCCCTTGGGACCCTACATTAATTATTTCAACTTTTGGGACTTTTCTAGTATTAAATCCCTTATGGGGGACCTCAAATTAATTTTCCCTAAAACATTGCGCAATCTTTTGATTTGAACAATTATTGGTCATTAAATGTAATTATAGTGCTAAAGTGGTTGTGAATGCTATTTTTTCCAATAAAGGAGGGGAAAGTAATTTGAAATAGACGAAATTTCGCGGGTTTGGCGATGATGGAGATGGTGGGAACAGAGAATCGAGAAAACCCATAAAATAAAAATAGGGATAGAAGTGGAATTTCGCAGCGTTTTGTTTAAGACATTGCTGAGCTGGATGGATCTTTTCATTTCAAATATACCTGCACAATATATCATGTTCCTCCTTCACTGCCAACACTAATAAGTGGCAACGTTTACTTCTATATTGTTTTATTTTTCTTTTTTCAAGTTGCAACACAAACGCTTAAATGCTTATTTATGAACCCACATTTGCCTCCTTAATTTTGATATGGCAATATTAACCGATATCTTTTTTTTTATCAGAAGCAATATTAGCCGATATCACATGCTTATATCTTGGATAATCAACATTTGATTATACCATTAGTCATTTGATTCATCCTTATCAACGATTAGTTCATCATATTTTTTTTATAACCAGATTCTTAAAACTCATCAAACATTAAAATATAAATAATGTTGATCAGATAAAAAGTAATCTAATATGCATCCCTCATATAAAAATATTATTTTTGCTATTCATTTTCAATATTTTAATTTGAAGTCCATCTCTTTCTTTCCAAACTATAACAATATATGTAAATTTCATATCTGTATTATTTAATAAGAATTGTGTTCTAAATAATTTCCTTCCAACTTTGTTTTTAAAAAAACATCCAAACATGTTTTGAAAAGTTATGTTGAGAAAAGTAACTTTCACTATCACAAATTCAATGTATAATCACACCATATAATATGTTGTTTTCCAATCTTCTAAAAATGTCGAATTGAAAAACAAAACACTTCTCCCACATGAATTTAAACAAACTTCCTCTTATCAAAGTCCTAAGATCGAACAAGTACAAATAAAAGCCAAGTAAGTGCTTGTTGGGGATTTTAGATTCATGGAAGACAAATAATTAGTTTTTTTGTTTGACAACCGAAGTGTGAGACAGAAAATTTAGGTTTATCAGAAAGCTATTTTTTTTCATTTTTTTTTCACAAACTACTCTAAGAATCTATTCTCCAAAAGAGTTTGTTCAACTTTTTCTTTAGAAACTATTCTTCAAAAATTATATATAAACAGGGCCTAAGTAATCGTCATGAGGGAAAGGCTATTATGCCTCAAAAGAAGTAGTGTGTGTATCCCATATATCGCACCATGTTTGTCCTCCCTATCCCTGCTTGAAATTTTTTTTGGCATACAAATACAAGCTTAAAGCTTGAAAATCCTGGTGCTCTAGGTATCATGATTAGGGAAAAGTCTTGCTTTTGGGCCTTGTAAGTATGAAATATTTGGTCTGGACAATAAGTTGGCGTCACCTGTAGAATCTTTACACTTCTTTCACCTCCATGAGCTCTCTCAGCCAAAATATGTCCCGATGATGACCGCACCCTCTCTATAACAATGTTGAATCAAGAAATTCTCTTCACACACAGGATGGCTCGTATCTAAAAAAATATCTTCCTTGAGAGGAAGAAACTCCTCACAAGATGCCAATATCAAGTTAACAGCTTCCATTGAATCTGTGCACAACTTTAAATATTAAAAGTGCGTTTTTGCCCAGCCTAAAATGTGAAAAATAATATTAACCGTATGTTGTTTGCTAAATTCCTCACCAACAACGGAGGTAGTTGGGCTCAGAGCGCTAACTTCTCTCAAATTGGGCTCAATTAGACTATCTCGTTTGTTCTCTGAAGACTTGAATTGGGAGGATTTGAAGGGGGTGGGGAAGTTGAAGAAGATATATTGATCTATGGTATTGTTTTAGAATAAGATGCAAAGGGAGTTAAGTGGCAGATTTACAGCCATCCAAACACCACAATTCCTTTAGTGACAATTCCTTTAGTGTGGTGCTATCAAGATTGTTCAACAATTAATTTTCAAATCATTATTAAAATATCTAGTAACGAAAGTGCATAATGTGTCCCTTAAGTTTATTATTTTGTGCTTTAATTTGTGCTATATCGCTACTATATTTACTATTCTGGCTAGCCATTTTTCCGTGGAAGTCATAAAAAGGGGCTTATTGGTGGTAGTTGGGCACTTAGAAGTTTGAACTATCAATTCAACCTGTTTTTCTTATGACAAAGCCCCACAATGTTAAGGCCTTTTTTATACTACATCTAAAAGAGAACTAATATAACAAGCCATAACGACTTGTTGATAAAGTTTTTACACTCGTTAACAATAATGTTTTCACTTGTTATTGACAAGTCATAAGACTTGTTTGATATTGATTGTCTTTTTTAACATCCAGATCCTTGTTTTAGACACTGAATAAAATCTTCACATGTTTTAACAATAGATTAAACATACCTAATGATGCCGAAGTGAATGCTATAATTTGCGGGGTTAAAAACTTAACATATAAAATTATAAACCAATATGCATAATATTGAATTAATCCACTGCCGTATGTCTAACATGTATGTATATGGAGTATTACATAATTCTGGTCCCTTCATCATGACACAATAATGCAAACCCAAAACATTGCATAAAGCAGATAAAGCAACAAAACAACTAACCTACATCAAAATCACCGTACATACGGATCCTAGATAAGATGAAACAAAAAAAACGAAAACAGAAAAGAGTATCAGAGTTACAATGCCAAAGAGTTGAAGTTGCCCTGTGGAATAAAAACAGATCATGAATGACCCCATTTTCTCCAAATGACTGATCTGATATGATCTCCTTCTTCCACCACCTCCCATATATATAGTCCCCACCACCATCCCCCACCCACCAGAAAATTAAAGGACAACACAAAGCTTACCATTTTCAATTAGATTCTTCAGTTCTAACACACAAAAAGTGCACCATAGTATTGAAATTCCAGTGGTGGGGGATGCAGGTAGGGATGAAAATAAACTTGAATCAGATGAGCTCAACTAGAGAAGAAAAAACTTAAAAACTCATGGAGTGTGAGGAATTTGGTAGAAGGGGATGAGAGAAATAGTAAAGTATGAGAGGGTTTAAAAAGAAGAGAAAGCTAAGGCTTTATTATCCAATGTGCACTTTACTTCTCTCCAAAGGTTTTTGTGAAACTGGCATCTTCCAAGGTATATGCGGCGACCAACTTCATTGCTCCACATACTTAATGTCCACATTTTTCATTAAATATACTCTCTTCTTCTTTCTTTTCCCTAACCTTTTGGTTCCCATTTCCCACCTTAATTAATACTAGATCCGGTCCTAAATATAAGACCTAATTGACTTTTTTTTAAGAGATTAAGGTTGCAAAATAGGTTATTAAATCATGACATATTTGATATCATTTTAGATTATCCACTAACTTATAGGTAAAATAAACTAGTGTAAGAGAAAAATTAGGTAAATCAATTTATAATTAACTTATTTTGCGTTTTTTAGTATTTTTCCAAAAAACCAATTAGGTCCTATATTTATCCTCTCCAAAATTATCATATGTACCCCACGCGCTAATGTCTTCAACTTCAACGTGGCAGTTTCATGTTTCAACTTTGAAGCGCGTTTGGTGTACTCTCTCTAGGTTTGAGGATTTGGTTGTAAAGAATTGATGCTTTAGCTATCAATTCTAAACTAAAGTAATGTCCTTTTCACTGTTTAAGAATTAAGACACAGTCATACTTTCCTAATATATTAGTCAAAATTTGAATGATTTTGATATAAAATATAAGATTTTATCTTACTTTCTCTCCTTATTTAATTTAATGCGATTTTCTTACTTTGCCCTTAACTCGCTTTTAAATTTATTAATGTTTATATATTTCACTCCCTTCATTTCAATATAGGTAATATTGGAAAACAAACATTGATTCTAGACACTCAACAAAATGTTACATGTTTTCTTTAAGAAATACTACCTCCGTTCCTAAATATAAGATCACTTTGGCTAATTGTAGAGATTAAGGAAGACTTTCCAATGAATTAGGTTGCATGATCTTCCCAAAATACCCCTCACTTAAATTTAAAAGACAAATAGGGATTTGAGAGAGAGAAGTGAGGGAGTTAAGAAGTATAGGGGTAATTTGGACCAAAATTGAGACAAAATAGAAAGTGATCTTATATTTAGAAATTTATCCACTTCCCCAAAGTGATTTTATATTAGGAACGGAGGGAGTATATTATAGATGGTTGAGCTCTTATATTATGAATTAGAGGTAATGTTGAATCTTTAAAAGAAAAGGGTGCTTTCAACAGAAGTTTCATTTCACCTCATGTTATGATTAGTATTAAGAGTAGCATCCAGAGGGCTTGGATGACATGTGTAAGTCACCATCCATGTAGGAAAAAAGGGATGAGGTGTGTGGGTGCTCTTTTAGGTCATGACTCAGCCACTTTGGTGCATTAAAGAAAGAACCTTACAAAGGTATATACTTTGTTCTCATCATATTGGTTCACATTTTTATGTCTTAAATAACGGGTAGGATTGGATGATCATGACCCACACATTATCACAGTGTGTTTGTCTGACCTGAATCTATGTTCAGATACACACACACATTACTATAACATATTGGCTTAGCCAAATGCTGAGATTTAAAAGATGGACGTACCTGCGTCAGCCTCATTTAATTTATTTGCGGAAGTGAAAATGATAAATTGTCATTTATATTATTCATAATCATAATTCGTAGATAGTGTATCTCCTAAAATCCGTAGATGGATTGAACGAGATAATTCAAATGATAAACAAGAATAAAATCAAAAATAGATGAACAAGTACTCACTACAAAAAACGGGGCCCATATCGGCGTTTTATAGGGCCTCGCATCGGCGGAATTTTCCGGCGAAATAGCGCTACGGCGTTTTGGCAAAACGCCTATAAATTTGCCGTCGAAATGCGGCATCTCGGCGTTTTGGAAAACGCCTAGACGAGGGGCAAAACGCCGGTATGCGGAAATAATATTTTTTTATTTATGCACATAGGCGTTTTATAAAACGCCTATGTGCGGTATTAAATAATAATATTTCATACCGGCGTTTTGCAAAACGCCGGTATGTGTTTTCAAAAAAAAAATAAAAAACATTTTTCTTCCTGATTGTTTAGAACCAGGAAGAAAAATGTTCAAAAACATAAGGAATAATATGTTAATCCCAAAGTTACATACACATAAAGAATAATATATATAAACATAAGCAATAACAAGAGTAATTCATAAAACATGATACCCAAATATATAAAATCAAAACAACAAGCAATATGTAAAAGAAAAGCAATAAGATCATATCAACATTATAAAATCAAATACCACCAAAAAACACGAAATAAAAAACATCAGCAAAACTAGCAAAAAAAAACAAAGCAACAGCAACATTGAATGAGAGACGAAGAGAAGAAAAATAGAAGAAAACGAGAAAATGAGCAACTTTGCGGAAGGAGGGAGGTGTTATTTATAGAGAACGGAGGTGCGTACCGGCGTTTGGAAAACGCCCATATGCATTTTAATATTAAATAATGCATATAGGCGTTTTGCCAAACGCCTATATGCATTATTTACATTAAAATAATGCATATAGGCGTTTCAGGGAAACGCCTATATGCTTTCTAATGCATATAGGCGTTTCAGGGAAACGCCTATATGCATTATTTTAATGTAAATAATGCATATAGGCGTTTCCTCAAAACGCCTGTATGCGATTAAATGTTATTTTAATCGCATATAGGCGTTTTGAGAAACGCCTATATGCATTTAGTGCATTTAATATGCACTTAATGCGCAGATAGGCGTTTTCAAAACGCCGATATGCGCATAAAGTGCATATTAAATGCACGTTATGCACATAGGCGTTTCTCAAAACGCCTATGTGCGATTAAAATAATATTTAATCGCATATAGGCGGTTTGAAGAAACGCCTATATGCGGTTTTCTGAATAAAAAAATTAAAAAAAAACTGTCAGCCCCTCTTTTTTAAATTTAAAAACCATACCGGCGTTTGTTATACCCAAAAAGCCGATATGGAAACGCGGGAAAAAAGGCGGGAAGCGCGCGCCAAATTTATTGGCGTTTTCATATAGGCGCTTTGGGTAAAAACGCCGGTATGCGTCTCATATAGGCGTTTTGGACCAAAACGCCGGTAAGGTTGCGCCGGAATGACCCGTTTTTTTTGTAGTGACTTTATATTGCTACTTCGTTAAAGTGTATTACAAGATGTTGCGTGTTCTTTACTTGAATACAACACATATATATATAATGACCTCCAAGACACTACTCACAAGACGGTTACATACGGGACAGTTACTTACAAGACGGTTACATACATATACAACTGCACAAGACAGTTAACTACAAGACCCACTACACAGGACGGTTCCTTCTTATCTTGTTCCTTCGCTCCCCACGTGTCTTGTATATTAACTCCAACTTTCTCCTGTCGCCACGTGTTCCTGCACGTTCAATTTCGAATTTGGTTATAGAAAACGGCTATCCAATTCATTCATTTGATCATGACCGTTAATCTGGCTTGGTTAATTTGAAAATTACCCGTTGAGGAATTTAGGGGAAACAGATAGTATAATATAAATGACCAATTTATCAATTTTGAAATTACCAATTTTGGAATTGAGATGCAAGCAATGAGAACTAATAAAAGGAGGTTCGATCTGTAGACTAGTTAAACGAAACTATATATGTATATATACATGTATATGTTATGTCGACTATTTTCTTTGCTGCAGTGACTTTGAACCAGAGAGGTAGGAGACGACATATAGGTTATAAAATCAATCATCTGCATCACAAAGGAAAAAAACAAGATTCTGGATATTTTGTGCTCTCAAAGCTCTAGTGGCGGAATTTCGGAAATGTTTGACACCAATTGATGTATTTAATTTGAAAATGAAAAGTTGAAAAAGAAGCAAGACAGGCATAAAATAACTAGTAAAAACTTGGAAGTGTTGTTTCCTTTGTTAAATACAATCAACGCACATAGACTGACAAAGTTGAATTTAGATTGCATGTAAAACATGACATTATCTCTATCCATCCTGCCATTAATCTAACACCTCTGATGAGTAAATTAAATTAAAGAAGAGAAACAAATTAATTAATCATATCATAAAGTGATGAGCCAGTATATATCAGTTTATTTGTAAACAAAATTACTTTTCCGTTCTTAAATATAAGTCCATTTGTCTAACTTGATTAGACTTTTTTTTGTTGAAAAACTTAATTAGATTAAAGATGTTTATTAAGTTAGTTAAAATCACATGATATTACTAAAACACTGTCACTGTTCACTGTTTAACCAATTCTCATGCTTCTTTACTATTGAAGAACATTAACTTGGATTGAGGAAAAAAATTGAAAAGGGTCCTATATTTGCGAAGAAGATCACCTCTCTAAATGGGTATTTATAGAAATGTGAAAGTATATTTTGAAGAAAAATGTTAAAGAAAGTGTTTCAAAATAATTTACTTAGCTTCCCAATAGTCCTAGAAAAGCTATATATGTTTTATGTTTTATATAAAGTAGAGATAGTAATATGGGCCAAATCCTATAGGAAAACCCGATTTTTTAGGGCCAATGTTAAAATGAGTTTTGGGGCCCAAACCTAAGCCCATGATGGGCTAAAACGTCAAATCAGTGGGTCAACTCGAACTCGTTTTTCCTTTTTTCAGTCTTTCATTTTTTTAAAAAAAATAAACCCTATTTTTTAAATATAATTAATTTGTGAATAAAGAGATAACTCTGTACAAAAAGGAATGAAATTATTTAAAAAAGGGGCGTTGATTATAGATTGACCCCAAAAATGAACAATATAATTTAAGCTTTTGTGGGTTTAACCTATTTTATGGGGCTTTTGTTAGCCCGCTCGTTTTCTCGCGGGCTTTTTTGAGCCTGCCCAAACTCAATGATGGCTCCCAATATTATCATAACCAGCTCTACTAAGGAGCCATCAATATGTTACAACATCCAACAATTATATTAAGTTATGTTGTGCTTAACCTGGGATGCAAAGAAAGGCATCAACTTATGGTGGTGATTTTGGAATTACTTGCAGTCAAAGGTAGAATGATGCATAACCCCGAGAGGGAATCAAATAGATCCTCACATTGTTGGCATATTCCATTCCGTCCCTAATTCATTTATGCACTCCCAAAAGTTTAATTAATCTCAAGCTGCCGCATTTAATTACCTAATTAGTCTATATCATCAGCTCATCACACCAAATTAGGGTGCAAGATATGTGTGTGCCTAATAAACATTCCTCAGCTTGTTTTAATTCATCTAACCTCACCATTTGAATATCACTTTATTCCTAACACAGCTATGTTGTTTGTGATACTAGAACACAAGTATTACTTGAATCTGAAGAAAGGAACAATTCTGGACCTGACTAATCCCCCTAGATTACTTGAGTTTCAATCACGATATTCTAAAAGAGAAAAAGTGTTGAATAAAAATTAAAAAAGAAAAGACAACCAAGAGATATCTTACATTCGTTTCCTCACAATATATGCAACACCATTTTGCTTCTTCAACATCCCATTCTTTTCTTTGCTTTCTTGCTTCATTCACAGTGCCCAAAAACCAACCTTAGAAAATGGCCACTCCACCTCCTCCCTCAAGAAGAAGATCAAGCCTCCTTCGTTTCATTTCCATAGCAATTTTAGTCTTGATTATCCTATTGGGCTTAGCTGTGCTCATTACCTGGCTGGTTCTCAGACCCAAAGGCTTAATATACACAGTTGAAAATGCTTCAATCCACAATTTTAACTTAACAGATGCAAACCACCTCTATGCAAATTTCGATGTTACCATAAGATCTTACAACCCAAATCATAGGGTCTCATTTTACTATGATTCCGTGGAGATTTCAGTGAGGTACAAAGATCAGACGCTAGCAACAAATGAGGTCCATCCATTTTTTCAACCACATAAAAATGTGACACGTTTGGAGGCTAGGCTTACTTCTCAGACAGTGGCCTTATATGGGTCAATGCCTAGTGATCTGAGGCATGAGAAACGATCTGGGGATATTGAATTGGATGTGTTAATGAAGGCAAGAATACGGTTCAAGGTAGGGCTGTGGAAATCAGAGGATCGAACCATGAGAATTCTTTGTTCCCCTGTATTGGTACACTTCTACGAGTCTAAGGGCTTTAAGAGGGCCTATTGTGATGTTGAACTTTGAAAGTCAACCAACAAATTTGGGCTTGCTTTGTGCTGTGATCAGGGAAATATGGCTGCTGGTATTTTTTTACATTTAATGGTGATGATTGAATTTATATATAAATCTAATTTCAATTGTTCTGTGTATAAATACTGGTGGGTGACAAAGTTCTCATGATTTAGGTGCTCTTGTTGTTTTCTTTTTTTCCCCTTAGTCTGCTTGTGTTTGGACATTGATGCTATGTATTCATTAAATCGTTGTCCATGTTTGTTTTATTTTCTCTTTTACTGTAATTTTTTATTTATGTTCTCTTTGGTATTTTTCCTCTTGGGTATGTGAGCATGAGCCATTTGTGTTCACACGACCAAGATTCTATGTATTCTGTTACCTCAATGTGATTAAACCATTTTTCTTTGCTGGGCTCTTTTATATGTGTTTTGTTTTTATGAAACACTATTGGGCTTTTATCAATATCCTCACAACATATTATTTCATTTTTAACACTAGATTTGCTAAGCTTCATGCCGAATTTCATTATTAAAATCATGAAGTTTGGGGGGTTTACATTCAATGCTCATCTCAAAGATGAGTAGATATTTGTGATGAGCTGAGCAATAGGGGCTTCGATGTATGAAGTTAGATCACGACTTAAATACTTAAAAAAAGTGTTGTTGTCAAGCATTGATCTTATTCAAATTAAATTGAATAAATCTAATTTAAAGATATTATTGATTAATTTAATGAATAAACATGAGCGGATCGGAGCAAATACTTTCTCTTTCTTTTTTCAATCAACTTTCATTTTAATGGATACAAAACAAAAAAAAATTGATCATATAATTATCATATGTTAAAAAAACTAATTTTATTTTTGAAAATATGATTATTTAATTTTAAATTTGGATTATATATGTATTGAATATAATCCTGCTTGGTCCATATTTCATCATAGCCATGAGAAGTGTTTTCTCATCACTAAATTTTGTTGACCTTGATGAGTTATCAAAACCTGACCCCCTAAATTTCTCTACCATACCATTAAAGTTTTTTTAGTTTAACCACACAAAAAAAATTCAATGCATGGTTTAGACTTTAGAGGTCATACAATTCTTATAACTTTACACCGTGGCAGAACAATTAAAAAAGAAAGTAAAAAAATAAACCGACAGACAGAGAAAATCATTCAGGAAAAATTAATTAAAACTATGTTTGGTTCCTTAAAGTAGGGTCACGCGTAAATTATTACATTAACTTTGAATATAACAAATACCTAAAAACTCTAAATCAAAATAAAAACATTACATCCTTGCTAAAATCAATTGCAAGAGATACGACTGTAGGTTTGATTTGATTGTTGTCAATCTACACGCTCAAAGCTCGGAATGTAAGAAACTAGTGACTAAACGACCCAAGGAAGTCAATACAGATATGTTTGGTGGTACAAACACTTTAATTCCAGAGGGAAAAATCTTTTCAAGTGGATCAACTTCTCAACGTCATGCATGGATAAGCTAAGTGAGTGAGTTGAATTAGGACTGTTTATTTAATTTGCTGGTGTGACTACGGGCTACGGCATCAGTGGTTGATGGTGCATTAATTATATTTTAGGTATATCCACCAACCATCTAAGTAAAATGCCGTGGAGGAAACAACTTCCCCGAGTAAATCAATAGAAGCATGCTTAAGGAAATCACCCTCTAGCATTATTCGCATCTTCCAAAGTAAAAGCGCGATAAGCACTACTAGTAATGTAACGTGTGCTTGGCATCATTTACTCCATATACTTTTATAGGACATGTTTATCTAATTTAATTATACTAAATATATCAGTTAAATTAGTTACTATGATAATGTTTTTAAAAGCATCATGCTGATCTAATTTAATTCCCTATTTCCCTAGCTCCCTCCCTCTTTCAATAATACCCCCGGTCCTAAATATAAGACCTAGATGACTTTTTTGGAAAATACTAAAAAAGCAAAAAATAAGTTAATTATAAATTGATTTACCTAATTTTTTCCCTTAAACTAGTTTATTTTACCTATAAACTAATGGATTATCTAAAAATATATTAAATATGTCATCATTAATAATATATTTCGCAACCTTAATCTCTCCAAAAAAAAGTCATCTAGATCCTATATTTAGGACGGGAGGTAGTATTATCGAGAGAACATCAATAAAGAGAGATGGCTGACATACATTTAGAAGCTAGGGGTAATTAGTTATGTTCACTCTTTGGCGTTTTCTTTCACGACAACAACTACATAGAAAGATCATCATCAATCATGCAACGATTATTGGGTGATAAGTTTCCCAAAAAGTGTGGCAAGGGATGTTCAATCACAGGCAAAAACTTCAAACAGCATGGCAAGTTGGTGGTTGGACTCTCTTGTTGAGCAAATAATAATGTGTACTTGGAGGTGTAAAGCAATATGAAGAGGGTGAAAAAAATATGTGAAATTTTGGCATGTACTTGATGTCTTTTCTCGATCAATAAAAAAGGCACTTAATGAGATGAATATATCCCAAGAATTGGACCCAAGTGGATTGGAGTGTAATCGAAGGAGCAGTTAGACATGAAATGAAATGTACCTACAAAATCAAACACATACACAATACCTCATTACACGTTTAAACACTATGCCTTTGATTTATTCCTCAGTGGTGTTGATTGTTTTGTTTGCATACTGTTGTATATGTCTCAATGTCCCCCTTCCTTTTGATATATGTCTTGAGATTTTATATGGGTGTGATGAAAACCTTTATCGTCGTCATCGTTTACACTCTTCTAGGTGCTTCTTTTTGTCAACAAAATCTTTAAGACATTCACTTATATATATATGGTCACGTACGTGCATGTCCACTTATAATACATATACATCCATGCATGCATATACATACATTAAGAGTTTATAGAAATTAAATAGGGCGAAGGCCCAAAAGTGATATATAAGTCTATTGGCCAAAGAACAAAAAATAGTACATAACTATTCCAATGTAAAAAAATTATACTCAACTTTTACCATGTGATCAAAAATGATATTTTCACTAATATGACAATAATATTAGATGTGAAATGTCCAAAATGCCCTTATAATTATATTAACTTTCACCGGGTGGCGATTAATTTATAAGGGCATTTTGGATATTTCACATCTAATATTATTGTCATATTAGTGAAAATATCATTTTTATCACATGGTGAAAGTGAAAGTTGAGTATCATTTTTGTACCTTTGAATAATTATGTACTATTTTTGTTCCCTGGCCAATAGTTACGTATCTTTTTTGAGCATTTGCCCAATTAATTAATATATATCATTTTGGAGTTAAACTATATATTCAAATATTTATTTGCAATATTAAATTAAAAAATTACATATTGATTGTACTTCAACTTCAACTCAAAAATGAAAGTGATATTACAAATATAAATAAGTTACCTCTATTTCAATTTTGTATATGTACGGCATATTTTGATAGCGCAATATGTTAAATAAAATAATTAATTATAAATATATTTGAAATGAACTATCTAAACTACTTATATGTAACATAAGATCATATATGTAAATTTATAGGAGGGGCAATTTATTTTTTAAAAAATGATAAGTGAGAGATATAATGAGAAAATGTCTGAACTTTAGAACTAAAATTTCACCTCAAACTGTGCTGTGAATTTAGAATACGAGGTGTTATATACATCTAAGTTCCCATTTAAATAATTATTACAACAATGTAACATTTACTTCTTTATTTATGTTTTGCTTGGATGAGCTAGAAAAAAAGTAGGGAGAAAAACGAAAATGGTAGGAGAAAAAATGGAGAAAAAAGGTTATCATCGCCTTATATTTATATGTGGAGAGAAAATAGGAAGAAAGAAAAGGGGGAAATTAAATATGAGAAAGACTACTAAACTCCTATTTATGAACATATCAAGATATTTTGAAATTTTAATTAAAGATTTATTTTAAAAAAAACATTCAAGGAAAATATAAAAACACAATTTTTGAATAGAATATTATTAAAATAAATGACTAAATACATAATACTCCCTCTGGTCACCTAATCAACTTTTTTGGAAAATCCTAAAAAAATAAAATAAGTTAATTATAAATTGATTTACCTAATTTTTTCCCTTAGACTAGTTTATTTTAGGGAAAAACTTACGTCATGTTCCTTTCTCCAGTTTCTCAAGTTCTTTCAATATAGGTCATTAGATTGAATGGATGATTGTTATAAAAGGACACATGTCACTCCCATATTAAAAGAACTTGAGAACCTGGAGAAAAAACATGACGTAAGTAAGGTCCTTTATTTTACCTATAAACTAATGGATGATATAAAAATATATCAAACATGTCATAATTTAATAACTCATTTTGCAACCTTAATCTCACCAAAAAAAGTCAACTATTTCTTATATTTAGAACTAGAGGTAGTATATTATAGAAATGTGGGTCGAGAGATATGAAGATAAGGAAATGGATTTCCTCCATTTCCATTCCTCTCATTTTCCTTGGACGCTATTGAATTTAGGGTCCAAATTATTATTTCTATAAAAATGAATATAATTATAACAATATTTACATATATTATAAATACATTTAATCAGTTAAAATTTGGTATAAACTATTCAAAATTATATATAGACCACTATTATCAATTTAAATATTATTTTTCATTTTTATTACAGCTGTGACTTGTTCAAAATGTTAATAGATTAAATTTATTTATATAATTATTAAGTATTATTATAATTATATTCATTTGTAAAGACATTAAATGTGAATCAAAGATCCAATTGCGTTAAAGGGAAAGTGAGGGAAATGGAGAGGCAAAGAAAAGGAGATAATCCACACCCGATAGCATGATGGGGAGATACGTTTTTTTTACTATACTCTCTTCAAAAATGAAGAGAAAAGTTGGAAAGAAAATTATGTGAGACACACCTCATTTTCTCCAAAACTACTAGTGAAATGCAGAATATATTCACAAATGTACAGGTTACAAACTAAAGCACTACTAATGAAACTAAAGCACTACTAATGAAACGAAGATACCTAATTCTAAAATGGCATTGGGGGTTGTAGGAAAATACTCGTTTCACAATTGGTAGATTAGAGTTCAAACCAAAGTTCGATAAGAATTGAGTCTATTGTGTAAATATTTAAAGATCAGATGTGGGTTTGAAGGATGAATTTTCCCCAAATGATTTGAATTTCCAATTAATATAACTTTTATGTAAGTTATAATTAAATTTGGGGGTGTGGGAACGGTTCACACATGTAGGCAAAAACACCAAAACTATAATAGAGAACATAAACTCGTGTTTGATCTCTTCATCTGCTTATTCATATGTATTTGTCGTATATCTTAACGAAACTCTCAATCAGTGATCTAATTCCCTTTGGGTACCAAGGCAGTCCATTGGATTCCAGATAGGGGTGGAAATGAGCCGGGCCGAGACAAACTTTGCCTAAATAGGCCTGGGCCCATAATGTAATAAGAAAATTTAGGCCTAAGCCTGAGCCTGGTTGTAGGGTTTTTTTTTCAGAAAAAAACCTAGGTCTATGGAAAAAGGTAATGGCCTGAAAGCCTTTTTAAAAACCTACTTACAATATAGGCCTTTAAAAGGTTGTAAAAGCCTATTTCGAATTTAGACTTTTAAAAGGTTGTAATCCTTTTAAAGACCCACATATCAAACTTAAAAGAATTACAGGAGGCTAGAGTATGAACATATAACAGATTGTGTAAATGAATGTTGTAGCTTTTATGTATATTATTATTCTATTATCAGTAGTAATTAATAGTAATATTAAACGGGTCAAGCCTGAAGGCTTTTGAGCCAGACTTTACTAAAATAGGCCCGACCTTTGTAGGTAAAAATGCTTGTGAATAGGCCTGAGCCTTGACTTTTTTATTAAAAAGGCTAGGCCGAGCCAGACCCTAAATAGGCCGAGTCGTAGGCCGCCTGTTTACGGCCGGCCTCATTTCCACCCCTAATTCCAGGTACACTTGCAAGAGTAGTAGTGTATGGTGGACATACGAGTGCTAACGCAGAATGTTTTCAATAAACAAGAATTCATCATTTGAACTCACCCAACGTTTTTTCTCTCACTTTTCTTTCTTCATCGTCTAAGCAAGGGCAAACACACGTCCATCTTTATTTTCTCTCCTTGTTTTCTTTTTACCTCCATTTTTCTCTCCATCTAAGCAAAGCAGCTCTAAATTTAACGTTAAAATATATAGCTAGACTACAAAGTGAAAATTAATTGGGATTTGAATAAAAGGCACTTGGGAAGAGGTGTCCTAATCAAGATTAACCAATTAACCAGGTAGTTACTTTACAATAAGGAAAAATGGGTTATATATAATATTATAACTTGTAAGAGTTATGGAAGAGATGAGCTTTAAGCCTTTAATTCACGTTGAGGCTTTACCTAACTTTATTTTGGAGCACACATGGGGACAAACCAGCAAAGATAAATAGTGAATGAACATGGCAAAAGAGTGAAAACTAAACTAATAACCCTCAACTTGTTCTTTTATTTGAACACATAATTTAACTTTTTAGGTCAGCAAATAGTAAAGACACACTCACGTACAAATTAACCACACATGTATATTTAGAACAAAACCTACAATACTGCATGATTGCATTTATGTGTCGGGAAAGAACGTACTTAGTGTCGATCGAAGAGAAACGTGTGTAACAAACCATACATCAAGGTAATAAAGTATTCCCTCCTCCCCTCCTTTTGTTTGGTGAGATCGAATACTATAAACACAAACATACATTTAAAAAACAATAATGTTTTGGTTTGATCTGGGAAATCGTTTTCGGGGCGACAATGAGACGAGGACAATGGGATGAAACAACGTGACGACTTCTCATGGAAAAATTAAACCAGCCATGTGCATGGACAAAGCGATTAGAACTTACAAGACATATTTTGGTTAGGAAGAAGGAATATAGATAAATGTGAGATGTGTTTCCAATCAATCAAACAGTATCTAGTTATGTGACTTCCCTTTATGGATATTATAATTTGTGGCATAGTGTATCATTTCCAAACCTAGCTAGAACACCCTGGATTCGCAGAAATATGAGCAGTTAATATCTTCCATATCATAAAATTTATGTCTGAAAAAAAGCGTGTCATTTATCTATCTAAATAAATTAAAATAAAGATAATGAACAAGAATGTCCGTTAAAGAATAATAAAGTGAGAAAGAGGGTGAAAAGTTGGTCAGCATGTTCGTAGAGTTTGGGGTGAAATGACGAAGAGAAAGAGACAAGGGTCCGAAGGGTTTGTAAGTGATGTGATAAGTAATTATATAGATTCAATTCAGGAGGACAATATGTATACTTGTGTTTGTCCTTCCACACTGTCTCATCACCATGATTAAACATCTTTTTTTATAGAAATAATTAATTTGTAGATCAGATAAATGAGGACGATGTTAAATGCATGATGTGGGCTTCATTTCACAGCTATTCTTATCCAACTTGATTAATCACATCAACCACTGTTTCTATCGTTTATTGTTATTACTTGTCATGAAATGTCGGCAAATGCTTAAAAGTTTCAAGTATACTTCCTGAATTATTACTTTTAGCTATTGCTTGTTAATTTGTTATTAAGAGGAAAAGCAGTTAGATCAGATCTATCTGGCTGGGCAAAAAATATTGTTTTCTTTCTTATTTTCACTTGCTTCTCTTCTTCGCATGCCACTACGTACGGCAAACTCTTGCATTGTGTGTTTGGAATTCCTTTAACTCTAAGAAAACGCTCTCCCCATGTTTTTTTTTCTATAAGCTATCCTAAAATGGACAATCAAGTAGAGCCATGCTTACTCTTCCAATTCAAGTCACACTTTCTTCTTGTGTGTGTGTGTGTGTGTTTGCACTTGCCAATTATCCATTTCCTCGGGCAAATGTAAAGATAGAAGTTTTGCTTTTATGATGATAGTCATCAATATTGGTTTTTCCAGTTGCTAAATTTAGTATCATGACGCATATTTTCTTGGACGAAATGTATCGTGACACGTTCAATTCATATAAGAAAAAATATACTACTATTTTGATTCATATTATAAGAGTTAATATGATAAATTTTTATATTACAGTAACATATAGAAGTCAAGAGATAAAAATGTTTAATTTCTATTTCTACTCTTGCATATCAAAATCAAATAGGCGAAAGAGTGTATATAATAAACGACATGAATGAAGGTACTAATTAAAAATCAAAATATATAATTTCCCATAATAAATGAGTTCATTATGTTTCCTTGACTTATGTGAAATGGTTAAATGCCTCTTATAATAAAGTAGAAGAAGTATATGATACCATAATATTGAATTGAAAATAAGAAAGTCCCAAATTGAAAGGATTGAAGTTGAATTGAAGGTATATAATGATGGTTGAGTTCCATTATATATTGACTTAAACTTTTGTGATGGATTGACTCTACCATTATTATATGCTTTTGATCCAAAATTCCAAAATAGTTATTCATATTTTATATATCGACTTGACCAGGAAAAAATAATACATAGAAAAATTTTGGCAATTAAATTTCACAAAAAATACATAATTCTTTTTATCTGATAAATATTAATCATTATACTAAATGTTTGTGATGATGGCTAACACTTTAGTGAGAAAAAGCTTATGATATCCAAGAGTAGTATAAATTAATAGGATGAAAACATTTTTCTTTTTTTTTAAAAAAAAAGCATTGCTTTTTCATACAAGTCAAGGTTTGCCAATTGATATTTGTTGTTAAACAATACGGAACAATAGAATTTAAGATTATAATAAAGTCATAAAAGAGGATGACATGTGGTGAGTGTACATAAAAGAAAGCTGATGATGATTAGACTGAAGCAGCTTTAGGTGGACAAGGTGATGAACATCTGGTTGCCAATAATTAAAAAATCTTGATCTATCCTTGAACTTGTTAATTTTGAGTCTTAGATCATTAATAACGTATCCAAATCTGTGTGGGGATTAAGGGGACTCGATGCAACAATTAAGGACGAATATAACGTCAAGGGGACCTGTGAGTAGGAAGAACACAACGGCATGCCATGTGGTGGAGTCAGCCTTTTTGAGAACTTTAATGATGACCATACTTTAGTTTCAATGCAGCACAACCTCTTCACGACTAAATTGCAACCCACTTTATCAGTGTTTTTGTTAGAGGGATGTCCAATTAATATATATTAATGCTCCCTCAGTGTTTTAAGATTGATGTGCAATGATTTAGAATTTGTAAAAGGGTAGCTAGCTAGATCCTTTTTTGATGGTTCAGTGATCATTTAAGTTTCGTTTGGCTATTAAGTTAATTGCCTTGCTTTTTAGTTGTACATTATTTCCTATCCTAAAGAAAGAGGATAAGTAACTTACTGTAGAGATGGATGAGATTCATAAACGATTATTACACGTATATACAGTTGATGAATAACTTTTCTTCTTCAAACGATTTTATATAATTATGCATTCCAAAAGAAATGTAGAATTTTAATAGAAATTAAAAAACACACACATAAGGACACTTAATTAATCCTCGTTGATGATCCCATGTGATTGCAATAACTACGTAGTAAACACTAATAATGCATTTATTTATCAATTGTCAGTGTAAAATCATATCAGGGCGTAGCATGCACATGGTCACTAGCTAAAAAAATCACATTAAAAAAATGTTAAATTGAAGAGAACATTATTTTTCCCATTAGTCTATCATTATCTTCACTAACTTCAATGTGCAAGACAATCTTAACCACAGAAATAAGTCAAGGACGTTCTAGAAAATTAAAAATAATTCTATAACATGTTGATAGGAGTATTTTATTATTTCTTGATCTGTCAAATGTTTAACGAAACGAAGTCAAGAGGCTAAATAAACACACGCCATGCTTTCATAATTTAATGTGTTTGATAGGGAATGCATGTATCAATGCTATTTTTGAATTGCAAGATCTCGCATATACAAACAATACATAGTATCATATAGAATCCTTCGAAAGCAAAGAATAATATTGACAAAAAAAAGGGAAAAAGTTTCATGAAAGATACACATTTATCTAATCTATCGACTTATAATCATTCACTACATAAAAAAGAATTTAACTACTATCCGAATCTAAGATAACTCATTATTTTATTCCTTACCTTAAAAGTCTAATGCTACATTTATAAAAAAAATGTCTAATGTACTACATTTTTCTTTGGATTACACTGAACAAATCCTTATAAATAAGTAACATGGCATAGAAGCACCTCTCTTAGCTTCCTTGGCTTCATTCATTCATGTACTTATTTCTTTAGATCATAACTGTACTAATGGAAAATACTCGTAAATCACATCACATTACGCAAACTTGACGTTGAATTTACGATTGGGAAGACATATACTTCTATGTTCCGGAAGATGACCACGTGTCACGAAATCATTATGAATTTAGATATCAATACATACGTTTGAAGAATGGTACTACATGAGTTCATCTGTTTATTTATATATGAAAATGCCACACATCCTATTACGTGTCCGCATTTATTGTTTGTAAATTGCCACTTTCCTACTTCCCCCACTACTCTGCCTAATTCCTTCATACACACATGTTCCTTCTTTCTCTCTCACTCTTACATGTACTTAACACACTTCCCACATATCTTAGTTTTCGGTTCCTTTACTTCTAAACAATAGACCACACCTTTACTGGTATGATTCACTTTCACTCTCCCTTTTTTCTCTTAAATATTCGTTTTCTTAGTTTCACTCTTTACATTCTGCTGGGTTACTTTTTGTCTTTGGTTGCCTTCACAGCATTGTGCTATATATCTTTTTCTTTTTATCTCCTCCCACCAAGAAATGGCCTTCTTTGTTTTTTGTTCTAGAGACCACATGAAGAACTCAACGTTATTTCTCAATGCACAAATTCAAAAGGATGATTTCTGCTCAGTTTCCTTGAGCATGTTCAACTTGAAAGTCACATTGGAACCATAAGATTCAATGTGTTATAAAGTTTGAGGAGTTTAATCTTCTGTAACTCAAGTCAGTCTTTTCTGAGAGTTTTCATGTTTTTATATATATGTGGGTGGGAAGAGGTGTGTACTAGAGGTGAAAATTGATGTGATGATGTGTTGTTTGTTTTGCAGGCTTAGTGGTATTAGTTTGTAAAGCCAAATAAAATGGTCTGTTTGTGAAAGGAGTGATTTTGATTTTGCAGCACCCCTGTTAGCTAGTGCAAATTTTAGTGCATCATCAAGCTGATGGGTTGTAAAGATTTGTTTTGTTCTAATTAGAAAGAAAAAAGAAAGTATCATTTAAAAAAATTATGGCTATTGTTGGTGTGCACAATGTGTCAGTGCTTGACTCCTCTTTCCTTAGGGACTCTCATTCTCAATCATCAACTAAGCATCATGGAGATGGAAGCTCCACACAATCATCCTCACTTCTTCAACTATGGCAAGACATAGAAGATGAAGATCATCATCATCATCATCATCATGATAAGCAAGAGGAGTTAAACAACTCTAGTTGTGAAAACTTTTCTGATCTTGGAGATCTTGAAAGAGAAAGAGTGAGAAGAATTTTCAGAGAATGGATGAGTAGTAGTAGTGGAGATAGAGATCATGAAGCATCAACCATTTCCATAAGAAGTAACAGTCCTAGGGAAGAGTGGCTTGGTGAAACAGAACAAGAGAGAGTGAGAGTTATAAGAGAGTGGGTACAAATGAGTAGTCAACACAGTGGAGATGAGCAATCTGCAGAAATTGAACGTGTAAGAAATGGATTTGTGATGAATAAAAATGAAGGACAAAGTGAGCAAACTCGTAGGGGGATTAGAAAATTATGTGGCAGACAGGTTTTGCTTGATATGTTAAACAAGGCTGAGAGAGAAAGGCAAAGAGAAGTTCAGGAGCTGTTAGATCATCAGGCTGTGTCTAATTTTCCACATCGCAATCGAATTCAGGTTTGTCCTTGCTAAATAAATTTTATACCTTCATGGAAATATTTGCCACTTTTTCTATAAAGTTTGGAGCTTTGTCTTAATGAATAAAATATTTATGATGTGCTATTGAAATGTTTGTTTGTAGGCATTGCTGAGAGGCAGGTTTCTGAGAAATGATAGAATTCCTGATAAGAAAAGGACCACTTCTGTGTCGGACAGTGAATTGGGCTTATTGAGGCTAAAGCAGACTGTTTCAGGTTTAAGGTACATACCATGTTCTTGCTGAAACCTTTATTTAATTTGGTTAATTTTTATGTGAATATGGCATTGGCTGCATTGAATTCCTAAAAAGCTACTTACAACTAGTGTACTATTTCTTTATTTAGTGTTACTGCTTTTAAAGTTATATTTAGTGTTACTGCTTTTCCTGTGCTTTGCATCAAGTTTAGGATAATCATGCTGATCAATGTTCTTTTGCTTTTGATATGACAAAATATTTCTCTGTAATGATTATTGTTAGAGGGATGAAGTTCTTAAACATGGCTAATGGTCCACTCCTTGTCCTCTTTAATCAGTGACTCCAATATTCCAGACTGGATGGAAATGTTGATTTGTAAATATGTATATATTGTGCATTGATCAATGTTCTCTTTGATGTTCTATGTATACCTTTACTGTTTGGTAAATCAATAAATAAAATTGCAACTTATCATCCGACTTAAGTGCTTGTTTGTATTACTCCCTCCGGTCTATAATATAAAAGTCTAAAATTTGAATGGTTTTAGTCCAAAATATAAGGGCGAAATTGGAACACAAAATTAACTTTAAATAACCAATTAACTTTCAGATGTTTTCTTAAAAAACATTTTTTGGTCGCTGGGATCTCGTATTATGAACCGGAGGGAGTAACTTTTTGAAAGTAATTATACGCTATATGAACTGAGTATGTGAGAGGAGTTTTGTCTTGATTTGTTGTAAAAGCACTTTTTAAAATGCTTATGGGATTCTAAATAGCCACTTAGATTTGTCATAAAGTGCAAGATGTCTACATATCAAAGGAAGCAATAAAGCAAAAAATAAACTAACAAATGAGTGGTTGTTTTCAAGCTTACTTTCCCTATGTCACCAACTTGTTCTGTGAACAGGGAAGGATTCTTCTCAAGAAAGAACATGTCTGGTTGTTGCAGTTCAGAAAGCAACAATTTACCTGATACCTCATCAAACAGTGATATGGATGAAGCCAGCAGTTCCCACAGTTCCCCAAATTTATACTCCAAACAATCTGAGCCCAATTATGAAGTAATTGATGTAACAACTAAGATATCAGGTGATCAGATTTGCCTGCAGGGTCATACATCACATGAGAAATTAAAACGGCAAGAATCTCCTGCTCATGTTGAAGCAGATGGACCACAAGATTTGAATATTAAATCAAGTCATTCACAGTCATCAATCAATAATTTTGGAATTGAAAGAAGAAATGATTCTGCAGAAAGTGTTTGTATGGTGTCAACAGAAGAAGACAATTCTAATGAACTTTCCCAACCATGCTTGTCAATTGAAGAAACAAATCATTATGATCAGTCTAATCATGAGTATTATTCTGATGGAAATATCATTGATGAAGATAACTTCAATGAACATGTTGCTCTAGAAGGAGATATTCCGTTAGATTTTGAAAATGATGGAAGTCAAAGTCTTCCACTTGATAATGAACAAAGGGACAACCCTGAGGGAAGTTTGGATCTTGATCAACACATGTTGGAGAATCAAGCTAGAGAAGACCCTCATGCTGCTACAATTGGTGGAACTCAAGTAATTTATTTTTCAGATGATGACAATGCACATAGTGGAGAACTTAATGAACTGCTAAATAGGTATGTGCATGATGCTAAAGAACTTTGTGCTTGTTCAGATAATTAAAAACTAATAATGTTGTTGATGTGGCAGGAGACGTGTTTCTAATCTCCTTAGCAGTAGTTTTCGTGAGAATTTAGATCAGTTGGTATTATCATATGTTGAAAGGCAAAATCATGCTCAAATGGAGTGGGAGATTCAAGAGGAAGAAGACAACATGGAGGAGCATGTTATGGATCAGCATGGTGGTGAAGAAGGTCCTTCTGAAAGCTCCACTTACTTGCCCTCGTCTCCAACTCAATCTTCTAATCAACACAATGATATGAATAATCAACATACTGGAATTGTGAGTTCATGTTTATCTTCTTCCTTTACTCTCTCCTTTTGTAGCATCTCATATCTTTAACATAAGATAAGATTTAATTGACTTTTTTAAATAAACTACATTATTATAACAAATATTGTGTATTATATTTTGTGTGTTTATACATAAAACAAATCATTTTGAAGGAAAAGTCTACCAAGTCATCAGTTTAGAATTTTACATATAGATTATTTAGTTTTTTTTAATGAAAATGTTAATAAAGTCTTGTATTAAATACTAGAGGGAGTATATACTTTTTGGTATGATAGATTTTAAATTTTTAATATAAGGTGTACTTATTTTTGCAGGAGTGGGAGATTATTAATGGTTTGAGAGTTGACGTGGCATTGCTACAGCAAAGGATGAATGAAATGCAGAGAATGCTTGAAGCTTGCATGGATATGCAGATTGAGCTGCAACGCTCATTGAAGCAAGAAGTTTCTGCAGCACTACTTAACTGCTCAAATAATGAGTCAACAAGTATGCAATTTCCTTCTCTTTTATGTTTTGTCCTTGATATTTCAAAGAGCATTAAATCGTAATTAACAAATTCAAGCTACGTCAATCTCAGGAATACAAGACCATGATCTTCAACATGATGATAAGTCAAAGTGGGAGTGTGTGAGGAAAGGACTATGCTGTATATGTCGTGATAGCCATATTGATTCACTATTGTACAGGTAATCCACCTCTCACACAAACTTTACTATTATTACTTTGATACTTGAAAGTATTATCACTTAAGTACTGATTTTCTCTTGTAAAATTACAGATGTGGGCACATGTGTATGTGTTCGAAGTGCGCAAATGAATTGTTACAGAGCAAAAGAAAGTGCCCAATGTGTCAAGCACCTGTGGTGGATGTGATACATGCTTATTCCATATTCTAATTATAAGGCCACACTTAATTACAACTAATAATTATGAGTTTTAGGATCCTAACACGTCTATCATCTGGACCTTTCTTGCTTTTGATTCTTGTATCTATTTATGACATAAAGTCCCACCATAGATGGAACAAAAACCAATGACATATTTTTAAGTCATTGATGATTCTCATTCTAATAAATCACATATTGTTCTTGTAGAAATTTCTTTTTTTTTCCAACTACTGATAACAATAACAACAACATCCTTAATAGCTTAGAACCCGTTTGGTTGTATGAAAGAAAGTTAAGAATTAGAAATGGAAAGGGTAAGAGATAGAAAGTAGGGGTAATGATGAGAGAGTAAAGTTTGTGGGCCCCAGAATAAGTGTGAGATGGAGAGAGAAAACTTGTGGACCCCGAAATATATGTAAATGACCATATTACCCCTTAACTTTTCAATTATTTTCATCCAACTTTCCTTTTCTTCATGCAACCAAACAAGCTTCTTCTTAAAACTACTCTATCTCTATCAAAGCTTGAACAACTATAACCCCTTCCCTTATGATACGTGGTCTCATCCTCCACATCGATCCAACCCATCTATACTGACACGTGGCGCCATCCTCAACTATCGATCCATCCCATATGTGATGATACGTGGCCCCATCACTTCAATGGCACGTGGCACCATCTTCCACCGTCGATTCAACCCTACTCTGATGGCATATGACGCCATCCTTTTCTGTCTATCCAACCCTAGGATGGAACATGGCGCCATCTTCCACAGTCGATCCAACTCTGCTCTGATGGCACGTGGCGCCATTCTCCATTGTCGATCCAACACTACTCTGATGGCATGTGGTGCCATCCTCCACCGTCGATGTGGCACGATCCTCCGCCGTTAATCCAAGTCTACTCTGATGACACATGGCACCATCTTCCACCGTTGGTCCAGCCCTACTCTGATGACACGTGTCGCCATCCCCCTCCATTGATCCCACTCGTTGACTAGTCAACGCCACCTTACCAAATTCACTCCCCCGGCAAATTGGACACGTCACGTGTGACAACAGCCACGTGTCAATACACTCCACGTGGAACACATGATTACAGTTAGGAACCATCTTAACGGTCTCACCTGTGACAAATTCAGTTAAGCAAATTGGACAGTCATCCATGTTCTTTTCTTCAGAGCTGTACTTAAACACCGGCAAGGCTTGTACGGTGGTGGGGTCCAGGCCACCGCCGCAAGAGGACGACGGAGAAAGATGATTCGAATGCTCCGGCGACCACGGTTGTTGAGAATAATGGCGGAGAAAGAGAACAAGGAGAGATATTAAGAGGAGGAGAATGATGATAACATAAGCAGCATCAGGATGGAACTGTACAGGTGATGATAGCTTCAGAGGTGTTACGTACTGTGAATTTGAAAGTGGTGATGTAGATAATATCACCGGAGAAGATTCACCGGAGTTGGAGGCTTCGTGTTCGTTAAGGAAGAGAAGTCTACGGTTGTAAAGTTCCATTTTTTATTAGAAAACAGAGGAAAACAGAGAGAAAAAACAGAGTAGTATGGTGTGGTATTGATGAATGATGATTACCAATGGGAGAGGAAAGAGGGAATGTTGAAAGGAGAGATGGGTTTATATAATGTTTTAAGGGGACAAGGTTGTTTTTGTGGGGTCTACCATATCTTGTCGGCAACTCTGGAGTTTACAAGAATGCTTAGCAGTTCTTCTTTAGTACTTACTCTCAAACAATGGATATGGATAAAGAAGAAGGTTATTTTGAGTATCGAGAATTCACTCAAGTATTCAATTGTTTTTTCCATTCTCCTATGCTGTTTATGGGAAGAAACTCACTTCACTCTTTTGTTCTTAATCAAACTTCTAATACAAATGAAACGCGTGTTGGAAACAGTTATATGCGTGCGTGTTTGGATATATTTATTATTTATTAAAGCTATTCTAACTCCCAAACCTAAGTTTCACACAAAGGCATCCAAACAATCAATTTTTTTGGATAAGCTATTTTGAGAAGAAAAGCTATTTTGGGTTCCAAAAGCTATTTTAAGAAAAACTACATTTTTCTCCTTTTCCAACTGAAAGTTTCGATCTCTTATTTAGGAAAAACACTTATTTCAAATAAAAGAAACATGAAAAATTTTTCATCCTAATTATTTTTCAGAAAAATTATATTCTACTCAAAAGTTATTCTTAAAAGTTATTTTCAAAAAGCTTAATCTAAACACTCTCATTTCATCAAAAGCTATTTTTCAGAAAAGCTATTCTACTCAAAAGCTATTCTCCAAAAGCTATTTTCCCAAAAGCTATTCTCAGAAGCTGAATCCAAACAGGCCCATAATATGTTTATATGTAGGGAGAATTAATTAGATGTTTCATGAAAGAAACATAGTTAAAAATATAATTAAAATAAGGTCTCACTAGTTGTTATGTGAGGTAAATAAGTTGCTATTGTTAGTTTTAGAAGTTATAATTTACCTCGTGAGACCTATTTTAATATTTTTCTTACATAAGACCTCTAATCAATTTTTCCTTATATATATGTTTAATGATAGAGTACTTTTTTTATTTTTTCTACTCATTTATTTATAAACAGTTTCTTCTTCCTCTTTATATTAACTAATAATAATAACAGAAGGTTGAAAAGGAAAACAAACAATTATTACTATATTTTTGCCCTATCATAAGTCTCCTTACATTAACTAATATAAGGCTATAAAACTCAAGCCTATCATAAGTCTAATATAAGGCTATAAAACTAATATAAGCCTCTAAAACAAAAACAAACATTTATAACTTTTACTATGAGAGGTCTTCGCTTGTAGCTGTATTACATCTCCATAATATGTATTACATCTCCAATTGGGAGGTTAAGGGATACGATTTGTAGGATACGGATTCGATTTGTTTCAATTCAAGCTGTGCTTGGCCTTTAATTGTAAAAAGATATATACTCAAAAACCTGAAGCGGTGGAACATGGCTCTATGCCTTCATTTCTCAGAGAATGAGATTGGTTGGGTTATAACAAAATCAATAACTTTATCCCCTGAATACCGACTTTGATTGGATTGGACTAATGAGGAAAGAGTCAAGGAAAACACACCACCACATATGTGAGAATCGAGTTGAAATACTCCATCCGGTCCAATAAAACTCCCTCCGACCCTAAATATAGGATCTAGTTGACTTTTGTGAAAAATCCTAAAAAAAGCAAAATAAATTAATTATAAATTGTTTCACCTAATTTTTTTTCTTAGACTGGTTAATTTTAACTCATGATTTAATAACCTATTTTACAACCTTAATCTTTCTAAAAAAAGTCAATTGAGTCTTATATTTAGGATGCAAGGTAGTACTAATTAATGTTATGTAGGGGCTCGTACGTGATGGAACTGCGATAGATATTAGAATATTCTACTTGTTTGTATTCTCATCCACTTAATTAAGAATATATATTAGAATATTCTACTTGTTTGTATTCTCATCCACTTAATTAAGAATATAAAATATTTTTCTGATTAAAAATATTAGTTATTAACATATAATATTAATACATAATATTACTAATTTATCCTAATAATGAGAAAAATTATAAAATGATCTTATGAGAAAAATTAGAAAATGATCTTATGTTTAAAAAGAAATTGAAATTAGAAAATGTTATAAAAAAGAAATAATTAGGTAGGAAGGGAGTACTATACCAATATATATTTCAGCTGACAAGCTCACACTAAACTTATATATATTACTAAATAAGAGGGCAAAGCATGCATATTTTACATGGCAACAAGAAACATTTCCAAACTTAATTACACCAACGTACACTATATTTCCTACATTGTCCTTACCACAAAGTACTCAAATTGAAAATAGTTAGAGGGTATCAAACTCTCTATTATCCTATTCCAAGTGGAGAGTGTTAGGAAAAACAAACGACTACGACATTACCACCGGCCAAACTTAAAATCCAACTACTTTTCTGATCTATTACCATTTACTATGACACAAAAACCTAAAAACAACCTATAAGACTTAAGGCCTAGCTAATAAACCTAGACACGAGCATCAAAGGACATATAATTGTTAACAGCTTTAGCACCCTCAGCAATGGCATGCTTTCCAAGCTCTCCGGGAAGAAGAAGCTTAACAGCCCCTTGAATCTCCCTTGAAGTCAAAGTCATGTGACCAGTGTAAGTCTTGAGTTTGGTAGCTTCATCAGCAAGCTTCTCAAACATATCAGTCATGAGATTGTTGAGAATGGTCATAGCCTGAGAAGAAATCCCCATTTCTGGATGAACTTGCTTCAGTACTTTATACACATACCTTCTATACCCTTCCTCCCTACCTTTTCCTTTCTTCTTTCTCTTTCCTTTTGTCACTTTCTTTTCAGTTCCTTCCTTCATTGGCGTTTCTTCTTCTGTTTTTTGTTGAGGAGTTGCTTCTTGGACAGGAATGGTTTTCACTTGGTCATTATTATTGGTTATATGGTTTGCTTCTTCTTCTGCTTTTTGTTGAGGAGTTGCTTCTTGGACAGGAATGGTTTTCACTTGGTCATTATTATTGGTTGCATTTGCTTCTTCTTCTTCTTCTTCTTCTTCTTCTTCTTCTTCTTCTTCTTCTGTTGATGATTTGGTGCCTTTGTTGTTCGACCTCCTCGTTGGTCTTTTAACAACTGAAACTTGCACTGTACTTTCTTGGACAACCACTTTTTTTGTGGATTTGAGTACTACATTCTCAGAAGCACGCTTTGGAGCCATATTGAAGTGTGAAATAGCTAGTATATGGAGCTTGTTTGTGAAGGTAAATGTGGACAAGTGATTATTTAAAGGAGGAGGAATGAACTAGTTGGAGGAAGCAGAAGTTGACGTGTGTGAGGAGTACGTGTCAAGTGTTCATGAAGAGAGTAGATACGTGTGGTTAAAACGGTGAATGGTAACTTACACATATACTTCTGGTCGAACATTGGAGAATGGGTCCCTAAGAAATTTCTGGCATATCAACTCTCTCCCCCTAGATCCTTGTTCTGAATGAAGAAAAACCCATTGTTTTTTTATCTATTTGCATTACAAATAGCTTTATTATAAACTAATAATTAGTATTAAATATAAATAAACTGTTTGTTTAATTTCTTTTATATTCCTGATTAAAGTCAATTCACACTTATATTTATATTTAACAGAAAGTAGTAATAAAATATTATTTAAATGAGTGACCGATTGATATCAACATTATATTGTGTGTATATATTCTAGGTTAATACTACTATTTTCAGTTTCTTTTTCTTAACATTTATAGGCTACTTCAAATTATGACCTATATATAGTGCTCACTGATTCATCTTTGCAATTCTTTGGTCGAGCTATTGTCAACTTCTTAAATTCACATACCTTCTGTTTGTTTTTAACATCACTAATTCAATAATCAGTGTTTTTCTTTTTTACTGTAAGGAAAAAACAGTGTTGGACGACTTGTCAAAAAATGAATAGTGTTGGACTTGATAATGGTCACTAGAGAGATTAGGGGCATTGCTCACGACCGCCTCAGGTGTCTATAAAGGATAGAGCCACTGGGCCATGTTGTAGATCTTTCGGTTCATTTGCAAAATACTAAAAGGGATAGCTATGATGACTGACAATTAATGAAACACGGCAATATGTTATTTTCTAAAACTCATTTTAAAGGAGTTTATCTTCGTTCTAAATATAAAATTCATTTTCATTATTTTTTTTCAATTTCCCAAAATTATTACTAATGATATTCCCTCGACATTGATCAAGTGAGAAGGGGAGAAAATCAAAGAAAATGCTTGTGGTGTATGTTAAACATAACATGTTAACTAGCTCATCAACTAATATGTTTAATCAAATAAAGGTCATTAATTAGTTGTTCATGACTTTTCTATTAGAACTCTAGAAAAGCGGCAGGTGTGGATACCACCAGATCGAAAAAGGATGGATAAAAATCTCAAGTTAGAATAATCGGACTTAAATTATAAATCAACTTTAACGCTTTGATTGTCAAGTACTCTAAAACTAAGCAGTTGAATAGAAAACAGGTCAAATTAATATTTTTTGATATAAATGAAAATCAGAAATTGACAAGTGGGATGGGTATTTGGGTATAATTGAATGCAAATGGCTGGGAAGAGTGGTATAGAACTTTTTAGCTTAGGAGGTACCCACTCTAAAAAGAGACGGCAATAATATCGTATTTATTATTTAGTGTGTGCCTGCCTCCTCCCTCTAATTTTTTGTAGCAACGTTATGCATCTAAGCTTCGTCTTTACAAGCTTAAGAGATAATTAAATTCGCCCGATTTATCAACACATCATAGATATACAAATTCGTATCACATTCGCCTTATTCAGGAATTTAGGATGTGATGAACAATAACATGCACTCATTTTTGTTTTATGTCGTCATTGACACACACACGTGTAAATGGAGCAGGCTCTTAACATATTATTCACTTTCGTCGTTTGGATTTCATGTCTACTTTGAGATGCCTTCCATACCATCTTTATTTTTTTTTCTTTTGAAAAATGCTAATTTCAAAGTTAAAATGTAGCTAGCTAGCAGGGAGGGACTATGGGACGCAGACGTGTAGTGATGAATTAGATATTTTAGAAGCATCGAAATTAGAGAATATCGACCCATCAAAACTGGAAATTGGTGATTATTTGTACATGAAACCAGGCTTTTCCCCATAACCTTTTTTATTATATAGTTACATACATAGACCAAAACTAAAAAAAACAAGTTGATTGTCTCTTGCCATAGGTCTTTCGTCACGACATTTTGCCACCACGGAGTGACCAACACAAAAGTCTGGGTGGCGATTAACGGCAATTTTAAGGCTTGTTTTTGACATTTTGAGAGAAAGCTTTGAAGTTTAAACTGTAGGCTGGAAATTTTCGCGGGATAATGATAAAACTGAGAAGATAATTTCAAATCCATTTTTTAATTAACTTTCTAGAGACAACAATGACCATATGAACTGATATTTGACATTTGACGGCAACAATCCAGAGACGCCACTAAAGTGAATAGGCAACTCTGGTATGTCACCACTAAAACATATATAATTAGTGGTGACAATTGTGTCGCCAGTAAAAGATTTAGATTTAGCGGTGACTTTTCAAAGTTGTCACTAAAGCCTATGTTTTTAGCCGTGATATTTGTTACTGCCTTCAAAGGTGGTCATAAAAGGTTATTTTTCTTGTAATAGAAGTCATCAACCCTAAAGACCCTTTTTAAAAATAATATTTAAAAATCATGTAAAACTACTATCCATGAACTCCACCATTAATCATCCACCAAGAGAAAACATAAGAGAGAAATCAAACACTTTTGCATCTGTGTTTGAGCTTATAAAATTGATCAACACACATGGAATGAAAGAAAGAGTCAACCTCATGAAGGCTGGTTTCCTCAAAGAAGTGCAACTGACGAGGTGTGAAAGATGTGGATGATGGTGTTCTTCTTCTCTTTCTGGGAGGAGGAGGGCAATTTCGTATTTCTGCTATTTTATTCTCTGAACTAGTTGGTGTTCTACACTTCTCTTCTTCCTCCTCCTTAACAACACCTTCGTGTGTCACTAGTCCCTTCTCTTCTTCACGCTCCATTGTCAAGAAGTATATATCTTTGACAATTAATGGAGATGATGATATGGAAGCCTATCGAGAGAGAGATGTAAAATTGTTATTCTCTGCTTTGTATGTGGGAAAGAGAATGGAAGACTTTCTTTTGTTTCTGTGGGGATGGATTTTGGAGAGAAGCATGAAAGTGAGAAGTGAGAAGTGAGAAGAATGGCAGTGCCGTGTGGTTATAGTCGTCAATGACATCATCCGCATGTGATTAACCCTCTTCCCTTTCGTTTATATCACCACCTCTTATTCTCCCCCTTGTCTCTTTCTCCCTCTATTATATTTTCCATCATTTTTATATCGGATTAAAAGATCGTTTTTACCTAGTAAGTGTACAATGAGTATCATATATACTTACGTTAAAATTATGTTTTTTTTTTTCAATTTTATCTTGGAAGTCTACCAAGTGTATCATATGTATCATTTTCCATTGTAAGTCTCACTTTACGTAGACCATTAACATTTTGATAGAAAATGGTAAACATGATACACTTGCACACTTTTTAGATAAAAATTGAAAAAAAAAAAAACAACTTCAGGTGCATATGATTCTCTGTATAACATACACACTTTCAAGGTAAACAGACTTTTAGTCATAGTTTTATATCTAATATTTTTAATTCTATATTGAAAACTGCACTGGATGTCGTATTAATATAAAAGTTAAGTTCCTTCTTCATCTAGGTCTATCTTTAATATAAACGTGTCTTTAAAACTAACATTTATTAATTTCTATGTAAGGTTAAACGGGCATCCTTAATTAGTAATGTCCCTAAACGGATGACTTATGTTACGACCCCTAATACGAATATCTATTGTTTCTAGGTAATCAGTATACAACACAATATATTATCGAAACCTTTAGACTAACATTGTTTTAAGTTTTGGGTCATTCGGATTGATCCTGCAATTTGAGTATAGAAGAAAGCTTTCTTTCTATTTTATTTCACCACCCAATTACTTATTACCGTTTTTCAAGAAAAAACAAGTCAATTCTACTAATATAATTATCATTAAGTGTACTTTTTCTATCAAACTTATTAATTGTGTTTACTAAATAAAATATGCCTAATTTTGATTTTATAAAAAAGTTCATGACAAAAAAATTGTTATAATCGAATTGATGAAGAGCTTGTCGGATTTATCTATGCACACGCGTGCGTAGAACTGATTCAAATTTACGTGTTGTGAAATTTGACTTGAATGATTGTATACATATAGTGGTTTTAAAGCATTTTCTCCACTTGTAAGATTCAAACTTTTAGATGCATATTTCTATAAGAATAAAAAATAATTGGCTTATTTTTACTGATGTAATTGGCTATTCTAATGAATCTTTGATCGATTCTTTTGATTGTTTTTAGCATTATTCCAATGGATTGGAATGAATGGGAAGTGATGTTTTAAGTTAAATGGGCTATATATATATATATATATATATATATATATATATATATATATATATATATATATATATATATAGCCCATTTAACTTAAAACATCACTTCCCATTCATATATTCATATATATATATATATATATATATATATATATAAATATATATATAAGCTGTTAAATAATACATTTACTTTTATATTATACTCTATATCAACATTGAATATTAACTTCTCACCATCAACGTTATCATTATACTAATCAAACTGAAAATTAATTATTAGAGATTGAAATCTTCATTAGTCAATTATATTGTTTATGTGTGACTGCATGCGATGAATACTTTTAGTTTCTATTCTCCGATCCGCATAAGATCTTATTTATATTAATGGCATACACTGTTTTTAAGCATGATTAATTTATGGAATAATAGCTAAACATGGTAGAGAAACTTTATTTTGATATGTTTGAACATTTCAAACATGTATTTTATCCAAACATGCATATTCTAAGTGTCCGCTTCAAAAAAGAAAAGCATGGCCGTATATCCAATGCAATGATATGGATTGGTGCAAATCTTGGATAACAATGCAATCATGATATGAAATATAGCCTATTTGCTCGATTAATGAGTTAACCTTTGTCACTATTCTTAAGATATAGCAAAGGTTTTATATTAATTTCATTAATTTGTATATAAACTCGTGATAGTTAATTAGCACTGGAGACTAAATTTTCCGATTGGCTAACTGTCTTTATTTCACATATATATAGTGATTTATTTGGGATAACAAAACTAATTTATGGCAAGCTTTGATCCCTTGCTTTTTTATCGGACTCATGAACAAGACAGAGAAATGAACTGCAGATGATGAAACCGGCCACATAGTCCCATTATAGATTCATTTTCCACATTAAATCATTTAGCATTTTTTATAAGCTGTACTCACCTTGGAAATTCCGTCCGCCGTTCTTTGTCCCTCTCTTTCTCGGAACGAATTTTCAAATGTTTATCATTATTAACAGTTGAATAAAAACATAAGGTAATAAAAAGTTCCCAAAAATATTGATGCAATTAGCATTCAGAAGTTAACTCACAACTCGAAAGGTTATGAGTTTAAATTTTGCCACCAACGCCAGAGGTTTAATGAATATGACTAAAATTAGCATGGTATATTGATAACAACATGAATTTGAAATTATGTGAGAAGAAATGCTTGTACCAATAGATGTCGCATCGAATAAAATATTATTATTATTATCATCACTATTAATATCAATTGCTCACTTCGTCCTTTACTATAAGGTAAAAAATCCGTTTATTGGGTTTTTTACGGAAATACTACACTACAAAAACAAAACTACCAATATACTACACGGAAAAAATTATTTACCTAAATGCTTATATGAGAGGAAGTCGTTCCTGGCAGCAAGAACGACTTTCATTGCACGTATCCCCATACACTTCAAACTTTTACTTACTCTATCCTATATACTACCTCCGGTCCTAAATATACTATTAAATCATGACATATTTGATATATTTTTAGATTATCCATTAGTTTATAAGTAAAATAAACCAGTCTAAGGGAAAAAATTAGGTAAATCAATTTATAATTAACTTATTTTATTTTTTTAGGATATTCCAAAAAAGTCAACTAAGTCTTAGGTGAGAGTTTGACATATTTAAATCAACCAATATACTTCGTCAGGGAAAAAAATATTTACTGAAATGCTTATATGAAAGGAAGTCGTTCTTGGCAAAAACGACTTCTAAAGTGGTTCTTGCCTACAAGTATCCCTATGCACTTCAAACTTTTACTTCCTCTATCCTAAATATAAAAAAAATGTTACTTCCTCTCTTATCCTAAATATAAGATCTAGTTGACTTTTTTAACCTCAGAATTGGGGGGAGTTTATTTAACCTCAAACTATCTCATTATATTTATGTAGCTTAATTAGAATTAAGTATATTAAACATATATCCTCTTTAATTTTCTCCATTTTCGTTACTATCTTTAGAAAAATTAATGTCATATAAATAAATAATGGCATATAAATTTAATAAAGTGCATATTAGCTTTAAATTTAAAGAGTATATAAATAAAAATTAATAACCAAATTTCAGTCACCCTAATTATATGACATCATCATCATCTCATTCCACATCTTCCAACCATGTTCACCGCAAACCTCAATTCATGTCACCAACATTCACATCATCTTTAAACTCATCTACTCTAATCAAATTTCGTCGTCATTCACCTCTTTATTAGATGATGATGCAATATTTTAGGCTGAATACAATGCTTTTACTTCTAAGCGTGGTAGGGCCTCAAATGACGCATTTGTCACACCTCAACAATCTTTTCATTTGAATGAGTCGCCTTGGTTGATTTAAATATGTCAAGCTAAACTAATGGATAATCTAAAAATATATCAAATATGTCATGATTTAATAATATATTTTGCAACTTAATCTCTCCAAAAAATATCAATTAGGTCTTATATTTAGGATCAGATGTAGTATTTAGGATAGAGGAAGTAAAAGTTTGAAGTGCATGGGGATACATGCAATGGTAGTCGTTCTTGGTGAGAACGTTCTAAAGTCGTTCTTGGCGAGAACGACTTCCTCTCATACCCTATAGTATATTGGTAATTTTGTTTTTGTAGTGTAGTGTTTCGGTGAAAAAACCCCGTTTATTGTATTCAAAAAAGGATTAAAAGTAGTTAAAACAATTAATATGTCTCAAATATATTTTATTTACCAATTTTACTCCATTGATAAGAGAGAGAGTGTATGAAAAAATAAGATGAGAGTATGGTAAAGAAGAGAGAGAACAAGTAATTAATTGCAATTTGTATAGTCAACAAAGGACAAAAACAAAAAAAATAATTAAATGAAAAAACAAACTAAAAGTTCACCTTGTATTTTGGGATACATTAATTCACAAAAATTCATCTCATATTTAAATACGGAAGGAGTACTAAGATATTAAAGGAAACTTGTAATTTAAAAAATATATTAGAGGAAATTCATGTGTGTGTATACTCACAACCTCTCATTTAAATCAAAACTTAAGAAAATGAATGTTGTGATGAATTGAGGCCTACGAACCCATAGTCAAGAGAAAATAAAGTTAACACGTAAAATCGTTTCATAATGGTAATGCGCAAGCGTAGTCATGCATGTACACTAATTTGTCTTCAATGTGAATGCTATATGAAATTATATATATGATGGTGAGTTGTATAAATAGACACACATGAGACATATGAAATACTGTATTTTTTATATATGATATATATATCTATATGTGTGTGTGTAGAGATTTATTGTCTCATTGTGCAAGTTTATCATACATTTATAATACACAACACAACACACACACACAAATAAAAAATGTATTCGCATTTAAATACATTCCTATATAGTGTCCGGGTTAATTTAGCACGAGACGGATAATTTAGCCAGATAGAAGGGAGTGACATGTGTAAGCCAGATAGAAGACAAAACGGATAATTTAGCACGAGAACAGATAAGCAGGTGTACCCAAAATGTGGTTACAGTCACAAATACAAATATTGAAGCAATGATTTGGAAAGGGAATTAGGAGGGTATATTTACACCTAAGCATCCATGTTCACAAATCATAATGCACAATGTAAAGCAATAGGCACATCCAGGCAATTATATCCTCAAAAAAGTAATATACCTAAACTCTCTGACTTTTTTCCCCTCACATGGGGGCATCCTCAAACAATGAGCTGGATATATTATCGTTATTTTGCTTAGTTATACTAATCACAATTATTAAGAACCCAAGATGGAGCTGTCAAGATTAAATAATTAAATTAAAAGAAAGCAAAAAAAAATGTTTTAACTTTCTTAATAATTATGGCCCTAATGGTGCCCTCCGAGGTATTCCCTTTCTCCTCCTTGAATTTGAGTACGATTGGTGTGGAGGAGGCAGCCTTCCATTTTGCTTTCTGCTTTGGTACAATTCTCTGTTATCATTTTCTTCCTTTGATGATTCCATAACTAATCTTCTTCTCTCTTCTGACCCCACCATCTTTTTACTTTCCATATTCTTCTTTATTCCTACAAGCTGTGTTATCATTAAATTCATCCTTCATTAGTCAAATTCTTTAGTTGCTTATCAACATCACACACACATATTAGTTTAACTAATGACTATTATTGACAAAAAGTTTCTAATAATTGAAAACATCTTATCTAAATAATATTGATACCCTTGATTTAAATTTGGACACATATTTAATTAATTTTTATCATGCACAGGGCTAACCATTTTCTTAAGAAAAGGACCACTTAATACATTTTTATAAAAAAATCATCACATTCTTTTAAATGAAAAACTTAATAGTAATTTACATCGAACACTTAGATAAGTTTTGTAAGTAACGTTCTGTCCAAACGTGTCCACATCGAAATTTCATAGCAAACAGCTTTTTCAACGTACAATTGAGGATTATAATTAGTTAAACATCGAGATCATAATTAATGGCATTGTTAATAACGAATGCAATTTATAAAGAAAGCTATTAATGTTTCTGTGTTCAACTTCTAAAAAACGCAAACAACAAAAGAAACATAGGAAGGAAGCTAGAGGAAATGCAGAAAATTGAAAGAAGACGAACCTTACATCCCAAAGAACAGAAGCAAAAAGGGTCCAAAAGACTTCTTCTGCAAATAGTGCAAAAATGAGGAATGGTTTTATGAGAAGTACAAGAAGAAGTGGTCTTAGGTTGAGGCCTCTCATTCAGAAAAATAACTTTGGCACTATTGATCACATAAGTCTGAACCCCACTTATGTCCAAAACTTTTTCAATCTCTGACACTCTCACAACATCATGGTACGATGACCTCCTTATCTGTGCATTATTCACATCATTCATTAATTCCTCAAAAAAGAAAAACAAAACAAAACAAAACAAAAAAAAAGAAAATGGAAATGTATATAAGGAATTAAAATGATATTTTTTTACCTGAATTACTCGATGGTGTTGATGCCAAATGGACCTGCAATAAAAGCAAAAGGATGATGATGATGATGATGATGATGATGATGGGTGGGAACAATCGATGCAGAACATGTTACATTCATTTTTGGGTAAGCTGATATGTGTTTGGCAAATGGTGAAGAATGTGGAGGATAATAGAGGTTCCAGCCATGGTGGCACCAACATTATTGTTGTTATTATTATTGATATTGATTCCTGTTGATACAGAAAGAAATCAACAACAAGAAAAGCTCATTAAAACGACAACATTATAAAATATATATTTACACACACAATGCAAGAAGACGTTTAAGGTTGGCATTGTTGGTATGGGTATGCATCGCGATTACCAAAGTCGATTGTAACGGTTGGTATTGATGTTCACACTCACAGAGAAGGACATGACATATGAGAGAGAGAGAGAGAGAGAGAGAGAGAGAGAGATCAAAGTAGAAGAATGCGAGGGAGTGATATATATAAGGATTGGGAAGGAAGGAGGCAGGGGATTTAGTATAGTGGGAAACAGAGTGTTAGAGAAAAGACGGTGGAGATTAGAGGGTGGGGTAGGTTAGGATGATTGTGGATCGTTGGATTTGGAGAAGACTTGCGCGTTTGGAGGTTCTATGGTGGATGTCACATTTTAGCTTTGATTTATGTATATATACTCCCTCTTGTCATTATTTATAAGGGTGTTATAATAAATAATTTACATTTACTTTTAGAAGTATTTAAAACATTGAGTTTGTAAGAAAATTCAAGGGATATCGAATATGATCGTTATTAACTATAGTGAATTTCAACACTACTATATATAGGCGTGCATATTTCTGCTCTTGGGAAAAAACGAATTGATTACAAAGGATCTTATTATGATATGAATAAATAAACCTTATAAAATTGCCAATAAAAATAAATTCAGTCGATAAATGGATTAACTCAAAAGATTAGGTTATTGGCTTAAGTCTTATCAACATGAGACATTGTTTGTGAATAAACATTTCTACAAACGCTTTTTAAAATTTAAGATTTGAATTGACTATGATGAACTAAAGAACCTAATTTACCCGAACTTTTTTATATAAGAAATTTATTAGATGGGTCTTATAATATGGATAGATTATGGATTGGAGGGAGTATTTAGTATTTATTGTGAGTTGGTGAATCTAATATAGCAATTTGGTTTGGACGAGGGACAAAGAGAAAATAGGGAGTGATGTGTGCAGATGGTAAAATATCGTCATGACTACAATTTTAGATTGGCCTCGTGCATTACAGAACAAAAAAGTATGAATAATATGATTCATTTTGGGAGAATTTCAATTAAGGACCAAAATTGAGAATTAATTAAAAAGCAGGGCCAAACTAAATTGATATATCAGTTGAGGACCTTGGGGGCAAAGTGAAATTAAATGATGAAATTAAAAGACCAAATTACCCTCACATGTTTGTCCTAATTTCAGACCCCTCAACTTTGTACATCGCACTCTTCTCCTCCCTCAACCCCAACTCAGAGCACATCATCATCTTCCTCCCCTCCCTCAACCTCGACAGCATGGCGGTCGATTCTATCCCTCCCTCCCTCTGTCACATCTTCCATTGTATTCCTCTTTCATTGATGCCTCATGTGCGTCTTCGACGTCGCCTCTCTAGGTATTCTCTTTCTCTTTCTTGTGTGTGTTTCCCCACAATTTCCATCATCTATCTTTCTTTAACATTATTCTGTTACATGAACTTCCTATAGCTTCCCATTTTTTCTTCAATTATATGTAGTGGTGAAAGGTTTAATCTTTTACTTGTTGGTGAAAAATCCCAAATTTTATCATATTATAGATACCCAGATCTGAGGATGACATGTTTGCTTTCTTATTTAATTTGATTATTGGGTTTGTAATATTTGACTATTACTGTATTATCATTTGAGTTACTTGGAAATTCCCCAAAACTTTGCAACAAGTTAATTTGTCAGTTAAGAGAAGTGTTTGCGGCTTATCTAATTATTTAAGGCTTGTTATTGGTTGGAAATGAGAAAGAATATATGTGCTTTGAACTTCAAACTTCAGATGCTATCAATATTGTTGTAAGATGCAGGGTAAATTGTGTGGATCAATGCAGAGATTAATAATCACCTTTAGTATACTTTACTGTCTTATTGCTTTGCTCAATGGTTATTGATTTGTGCCTTGGCTGATGGTAAAAATGACACCTTTAGAATATATATCTATAGTTGAATGAAGTACCTAAGAAGAATATTTTCCTGTAGGTCAAGAATATGTGAACAACATTTAGACTTGTGATGATAGTTTCAAAATGGGCCTGTTTTTGTGAAGTACATATGTTCCTTTTGCTCATTTCTTTAAATGGTATGGGTTTTCTCTATTCACAGGTATATTGGTTCAACTTCCATTACCAATGCATATAAATGAAAAGTTTTGACTGAAATCAGCCTTGTGAAGGATGTTGATGACTTTCATTCACACACAAGTGAACCAAAGAGAATCATGACAGATTCCTTGTGATACAACAAAAATTAGTTTGATTAGACATATAAAAGATCCTTTCTCTCTTAGTCTCTTGTCACTCCAGTGAATCCATTATATGTTGTGAGAAGGGTAATTGGTGGTAGCACCTCTAAAATTCTGGAAAAATTTTGGTCAAGAGCATTGTATATTAGTATTATTATTATAAGTAATTGATCAAGTGGCATCATATTAATTTTAAACCCTCTTGTTGATACCATGCAAATTTTCTTCTTCTAAACTTGCTGATCCATTATTTGATTTTAGGTAACCTTTATGTTGGAGAGGGTGGAGTCTACCTTCACCAGACACTTTACAAACTCCAATCATAGGAAAGGAAGGAAATTATTGAGACCAAAATCTAGAAGAGAAAAGCATTGCATAACATTTCTTACAGGTACACAACAAAAATACTCGTTGAACACATCAGATAATTGGTTGGTTACTAGAACCATTACTTGTAGGACTTTCATTGAATTATATCATGTGTTACTTGAAGCACAACATAATCTATTTAGTTTAATCTTTACAGGATTTATCTACAGCACAAGTCTTAGATTGTTGGGTGCATATCACATGTTGTAGAAACTGTTTTACTTGACCATGTAACCTCTTGTTGTGCAGAAAATGATGGACATGAGGCAGGACTTGGGGTGGTGGCTTGTGAACCATGAGAAGAATGCTTTAAAGGACACATTATTGCAAGAGTTGGAAAAATTGAGGGGGGTAGAAAGACTTACAAATTAAAAATGTGTTGAATGTACTTATTTTTCGTGGATAACTGACATTGTTGTCATTGAAAATGTGTTGAAGGTATAAACTGATTTTGTTATGGTAATATATTAGAGATTAGATTAAATTTATTTTTCATTTTCGTAACAATTTGTGTTTCATGTAATGGATAAACATACAACAAGTGAAAAACGTTTTTCAACAAGTGAAACCAAGTTTTGAACAGGTGAAATGACCATTTGAACGAATATTGGTTAATGTTCCTAAAAAACATGCATTAGACTTTCAACAAGTGAAAAATGGTTTTCAACAAGTGAAACTTAGCTTTGAACAGGTGAAATGACCGTCTGAACGAGTACTAATTAATGACCCAAAAAAACTTGCATTAAACCTTCAACAAGTGAAAAATGGTTTCAACAAGTGAAACCCAGTTTTGAACTGGTGAAATAGCCGTTTGAACAAGTATTGGTTAATGTCCCTTTGCATTAGACCTTCAACAAATGAAAAATAGTTTTCAACAAGTGAAACCCAATTTTGAACAGGTGAAATAGCCGTTTGAACGAGTACTAGTTAATGTCCCTAAAAAACTTGCATCAAACTTTCAACAAGTGAAATGTAATTTTCAACAAGTGGTACCTGGTTGCATGTTCAAACATATGTTTACGTTGTTCAAACGTGGGCACCCCATGTTCAAAATGCCCTTTCACTTGTTGAGGGTTTGATGCAATAATGTGTATGACAGAAAATGATTGCTTGTTCATAATGCTATTTTACTTGTTGAAACGCGTGGTTCAATTATTCAGAATACCCTTTCACTTGTTGAAACTCTGATGCAACAATTTAGATGACAGAAAATAATCATTTTACTTGAGAATCTAATACATATTCGTTCATGATATTAACCCTGTCTAGTCTACTTGTTCAAATTGACTTTTCACCTGTTCAGACGTGGGGTTCTGTTGTTGAAAAAGGCATTTTACCTGTTCAAGATCTGATGCATGTTTGTGAAAGACATTCACATTTTTACTTGTCTAATACAAACCAATAAAATATAAAATATACTACTCACATGCATTCAATAGCTTTTACCATTTCATTTCTCATAAATTTCAACTTAATACTTGACACGTGGTTCCAACAAGTACCATCCTGAAATTATATACATGATCAAACCTTCCCGGAACCAACCACCTAAAACAACTACCTAAGTTGCAACCCATTCGAAAAGATATAATGGGTACTATATTTACATATGTACATATGACTATTGGTGTTGTTGTAGTTAATCAGCTCTGTCACTCCAACGTCGTCTGCAAGATTGAGCAATATGTCCTCTACATAACTGTCTTTATACTTCATTTTAAACACTTCATTTTCATGACATATCTCCTCTGCTACTAATCTCTTTATCTGTTTATACGTCGTTTCTTTTGCAATTCATCTTCGACTAATAATTCTGCTGACATATTTAGTCTTATCATCAATAGTACCCATGCATTCACCCCGATATGAAATATGCAAAAAAAAATCTGTAGAACTGCTGGTCATTTATCAATTGCTCTGTAATGAGAAACAAAATGAGTTAAATTAATTTTCAAAACCAAACATTGTGCAGACCACAAACAAGACAAATTTGTGTATCAACAAGGAAAATTTCATATGAACAAGAAAAACACATCTTTCAATAATTAACAATGAATTTACAAAACCAAACACATAGCTCACCACGAATATCAGAAATGCACATATCAAAACTAAATAGCTTAAATGAATAAGGCCTAATTGCATTTGAATAGTTATGAAATGAATTTTATAACCACACATATGTCAGACCCCGAACATTTTAATTTCCCTATCAACAACGAAAATCTTCATCTCAACAACAAAAGAACTCCTTTCAACAAAACTTAATAATTGATCCTAGAAAGCACACTCTCATATCCATATAAGCATATCTGTGCACGCGCGCTCTCATAAGTCCAGGAAATAATATAAATCGGAATTGATAGAATAAGCAAGGGAGGGGGAAGAATATGAAAAGATATATATTCCGTAGAATATATTTGTATGGAGGTTGTGCACAATTAAATAATTACCATGACAAACTTCTTACAACTCCATGTCTTGTGACAATTATTTTGCTTCCAAGCTGATGAAACGTGACCATCAAAAGTGGCACCAACAGATAAAGAAGAAGAAATGAGAAATGGTTGCATTGTCTGAAAAAGAAGAATGAAAGAAGAAGTTATTTGTGTGTTTGGTTATTTTCTTCTTCCTTCATGGGTCTGCCTCACTTGTGAAGAAGAAGAAGAAATGGGTTGGATGAAAAAGAAGAAGATTGGAAGAAGAAGCTTGCGTGTGTTTGTTATGACCCAATGCTTTTCCATTTAATTTCATTTCAGGACCAAACTTGGGCTTTTTAGTCTTTTAAAAGTACATTTTATTTCACCCAAGGATCTAGGTCCTCCACAGAATTTTCAGAATGTTTTGATCCTTCACAGAAATTAATTCCCAAATTTGGTCCTTAAATGAAATTCTCCCATTCATTTTTCAAACGTCATGTAATAGGATGAAACCCACCTATCTAGTTTAAAATGATATAATTAAGATGAACAAATACAATGAGTAACATCCCATTAATATGATGAATATGCAACAAATACAAGTATTTCAGGGAAAAAATATCCAAAATTAGTTGGAGTTGAGAAAGAAATCTAATGATCTAATGTGATGCTCTTCCAACGATACATTCTCAAAGGTGGGACTTAATACAAAACTAAACTTTATCCTTAAATATGAGAATTGGTGTTGACCGTTTGTTTTAAATGCAATGTATTGTTTGTTGGCCAAAAAAATGCAATGTATTGTTTTATTTTATCCCACATATTTTTTATTTTCCTCTAAACTTAATTTTCTTGATTTTGTGAATTGTTATATGATTTAATGATAAACACTTTTTTAGATATTTTACACCATTTAGTATAATCAAACAGTTTTTTTTTTGGACAAAGTATAATCAAACAGTTTATTTACACTCTTTAACCTTTCTAGATTAAGTCAACTAGGTGGGATTCAAAGGTCTGTTGCTGTTGCATGAGCATTGGGTTTCTATCTTGTTTTTCAGGCATAAAAAGGATCAACACTGCGGACATGGAAGGATCAACACTGCGGACATGGAGAGTAAAGGTCCAACTTGTGGTCATTTATGAGGGGTACTAAAAGCTCTCAAGTGGCCCAATACATGAAACAGATTAAAGCCCAAACCCAACGGAAACTGTCTATATTGTTTTGGGCCGGTAGATCAAAGTTGTGAATAGATATCCATAGAGATGAGATAAGAGTAAATTAAAGGAAAAGATAGGTTGATATGATGAAGGTCTACACAAAGGTATTGAAGAAGGCAGGACTTTGTGTGATGGTGATAAGAGACAATGAACTCAAGTAGCTATTGAAGACACTCGTGGCCAACAAAGTAAAGCATGAAGCCTCTAATATTCACGACATTTACATACATGCCTCCCTCTTTTACCACTCACCACCACCCCTTCTCTTTTCACCTTTTTTCTAACACCATTATACATGTATGCCTATATCTTCTTCCTCTTTCTTGTAACGAAAAAAAGTTTTTATCGAAGAGCTTACCAAATGTAAGGCAGACATTTGGAACCTTATGAATTATGAGGAACCTATTTACCCAATGATCTAACATTGCATGCTTTTTTTGAAGTGTTTAACTTAAAAATGAATGTTGCAAGAACATGTGGTTCCACTATTTAATTGGCCTGGGTTGTGATTACATAATCGTGATCCAAGAATGAACTTATATATTCGTTTGACTTTGACTTTGACTTTTCTTTTGGTATTAAAAACCTGGTGACGGTGAAATTTATAGTTGGGTCACATGCAAATGTCATGTTTACCATTGGATAATCAAAGTCGTCCAAATTGGGAATTTAATTAGTATTCATTTGTGAGCTCTTAACTTAGAAAACGGAAAAGCAAGAGGGTGAAATTTCCCTTGTTCTTTTTCTGGCTAATCATGGGTTTTTCTTAACCACAAGGGTACGCAATCAAAACAAAATCTCCAAGCACATCATCAATATGTCCCCAAATTTGGCCCATTCTCAATTATCATTGCATAGACAGCTGTTTTTAGTTTCTTTCTGATTAATCTCGTGAACAAAAACTTTTATTTATTCTAGTGGAATTCTTTAAAAAAAATTAATCTCATGTTTTCATATTCTTGATTGCGCGCACACACATATAATAAAAATAATCAATCTGGTATATGTGAATCATTACAAAAAAATTGAGTTGCCTAGAGAATAAAGTGATACACCCACTGTTTTACTTTCAACTATAACCAACTTAATTATCTTATATTTAGAGCCTAATTATGAATGCCCACCCACCATGGTTGAAATTTGTCACTTCACATAGTGATTAAATACATGATCTAAATTCTCAATTTTCACTTCAAATAGCGTTAGCCTTGTTACTAACTTTTAAAATATGTCACTTCATATAGTGATTTAAAGTCTATCATTGTCTCTCAAAGTTGGTGTCCCCAATCAACCTCCTATCTGTCTCCTTTGTTTCAGTGCTTTTTCCACGTAGTTAAAACCAAAGACTGCCCATGCCGATGTCTGATTTTCCAATACTTCACTAAAAATATGAATAATTCAACCCCTCATCTTGACCGTAACGTTGAACTTTGTCGCTTAATCTGCAGAATAAAAAACCCCATATTGTGAATCACGATCCAGGAACATCAATTCTAGATGATGAATGACCCAAAAAGAGAGCAGTTGAACCTTAAGTCTAAATAATAACGAGAGTTGAACAACCTTCGCATCTCTATGTTTTTCTATGATTAGAGTTATTGGACATTATTGTTTCTCTCTTCCTTTGCCGGCAGCTAAAAATCATATATTATCTTACGTTGTCCTATTTATCAAATAATAATACAAGAACTAACACCCCAATATTGGTTTACCAAAATTGTTCTTGGTTAACGTCAGCAGGGCCACAATAATATTTTTTTAACATTCTAGGGATGTCATTTGCTTATTTGACAATCTGTTTTTGTTTCTCTTTTTTTTTTACTTTACATATCGAACCTCACCAGGTTGGTTGATGCCTTAATGGTTATTAAGACCAACCACTAAAGTAAGCAAATTAAAGAATTATGTGGTTGCTGCCATTTATGACTAATAATGATCCTCGTTTCTTTTCCCAGCCATTATTATACTGCTTGCTTTTTCAAAGCTCCATAAATTTTGATGTTACAAAAAAAATTCAAATATGCTACCAATTTGCCATTTTGTTGTATATATGAACTCAACTGTGAATTTTCACAAAAAAAAAAGAATTCAGCTTCCAAAACACATTTCTTAAGAAAACATGTGTAAAAATTTGTTGAATGTTTGAAGTTAATGTTTTCTTTCCAATATTACCTATATTTATAATGATAGTATTAAATGAGAGAAATATATAAACATTAATAAATTTAAAAGAGTGTTATAAAAAAAATAAAATAAAAGAGAGTTAGAAGTAAAGTAGAAAAATGTATTAAATGAAGACAAATGTAAGGTGAGTTCTTATATTTTGGAACAAAACTATTCAAAATTTGTACTCTTATATTATAGACCGGAGGAAGTAATAAAAAAATTGTACATAAAGAGTGGACAATTTGTTGAATTAGCAAGTGAGCTCACTAATATAAGGATGAGAAAATGTGTTCAATCTGGGAAGCATTTTGACTAGGAGGAACAACTCTACATATATAGGTAACACTCATACCTCTCAAACCCATATTAGTTAATTGTCAGTAAGTACCGGATATTGGATGTACTTCATATAACAAAAAGAAAAAGAAAAAAAAAAGAAAACTAATACTCAGATTTATTCTTGAGATCAGTTAAGGGTCTCTCCACTGTATAGCTCCTCTACTTTCTTGTCACTTTGTATCTCCACCGTTAAATTTCCTTTCGATGGTTGAAATCTATTAACAAATGGAAAAATTACACCAACAATAATAAATAGATAATAATATTTTTCAATTATAATAAATCTTGCATCTTTGAAAATTCCAAGTAGAGGGAAAGAGGAGAGGCTATATGGTAGGCCCGGGTCGCCAAGCAATATCCGATCCAAGGTTTTAAAACCCGAGCCGGACGTCGAGCCGGAAAACTGAGCGGGTCATGGTTGAAACGGTTGAAACGGTTGGACCGTTCGGTCGAACCGGTGACGTAATAATTTAATGAAAATTAAATATATAAATATTGTTAATACTTAATAACTTAATATAATTAGAATGAAGATATTTTTTTAATCAAGTTCATTTTTTTTCTGTTGATATATTTTTTTCTGCAGTTGTCAATTTCTGGCCGGGTCAAAAGCGGGTCAACTCGGGTCAACCCCGGGTCAACCCCGGGTCAACAGCGGTCGACCCGGGTCAACCCCGGGTCAACCCGGGCTGTACAGTAAACCGGCCCAATCGAGGTGATTGGGCCGTTTTAGCCACCGGCCGACGGTCCGACCGGTCGGACCGTCCGGCTCGGTCCGGCTTTAAAACCCTTGATCCGAACACTTAAATGATAAATATCTCAAACTCCCGCTTTTAATGGGATTTTCGTACGTATGCCAAATTAAATATGTGTTGCGTGTGTGTGTTAGTATCCATTGCCCAGATCAGATCACACCCTTATCCTTGTTGAAACAGAACAGATCAACCTACGGCATATAAGATTTTCAGTGTTTCTTTTTTTTTATCAGCAAGATTTTCAGTGTTTCAGTACATCATTATTGTTGCAGTTAATTCTTTTAGTGAATGATTAATTAATACGAGAACATTTTTATCAAGAATTCAGCCGGTCATTTTTCTAGCTCTATATTCCTATGGTATTATGTTACATTTGCAGCATAGAGATGATAATTCACTTCCAATATTTATCACACAAAAAAAGTATAGACTAACTCGTGGGGAAATTTGCAGTTTAGTCCCTGGTAAGGGAAATTAATACTGGAAGGTCTCAATACATTCCAAATTAATTATAAAGTCCCAGGGGCCCTTTCCTGTAATTGTTTGCTTATCTTCAATGACCATTTTGCCCTCATAAGATGAAAGCATAGTCCCCTGTAGGGACCAGTGAGATGACAACCATCTTTAATGAGGGCAAAATGGTCATTGAAGTTAAGCAAACAATTGCAGGAAAGGACCTCTAGGACTTTATAATTATTTTGGAATGTATTGGGACCTTCCAGTATTAATTTCCCTTACCAGGGACTAAACTGCAAATCCCCTAACTCGTATTTCCCACACGACTTTGTTAAAAAAGTCAACTTTTACAATGAAATTCACTGCACACCTTGTCCTCTTTCCCACCATGTACCTAACCATTCCTAGCCTTATCTACTTACAGTAACCTCTTCTTCCATGTTAGGTTCCTCCTTTTAAACCCACTGCAGAATCCCACACACAATTAAATATGTTAATACTCCCTCGTTTCCTAATTAATACTCCCTCTAGTGCTTATTATTATGAGTAAAGAACTACCCATTTCTCACATATATCAAATAATGATAGTTGAGTCTTAAAAATTAAAATTCATGTTAAATTTATCACTTTTTCCAACTTCACCCTTCATTAAATAATGTGTTTCACATTTTCAGTAATATGCATTAATAAAAGGGGTATAGTGGAAAAAAAATTTAATGCAGCGGTTGGTGACTTATATTAAGGACAACAAATTGTAGGTAGTTAGTGACTTATAATAAGGACCGGAGGGAGTAACATTACTTTTTATTTTCTTAGAAATTAATATTCAAATCTTAATTATAACATCACTTTAATTTATTAAGAATTAATCACTTTAAATTGTTTATATATATTCCACAAAACTAATTTATCCTACTTAAGTACTTATAAACTAACAATTATAATTTAATTACATGTCATAAATTATAATTTAGTGGTCTATCTAATTGCTTTTTTAACTTCCTAAATAAAGCAAAAGCGATCTTATATTTAGTAAAAAGTAAGATCGTACCATAATATTTTGCTTTTTATATCTGTTTGTTGAGGAAGCTTTAAGTTTTCTTTATCGTATGAATGAATATTTGTCATTTTTACATCAGAATGACAAACTTGAGTTTGAGTAACACACTGAACTTCTAAAGTAAGAAGGGCACGTAAGTTTGACTCCTATATTTTCGGTTTTATTTTACTCCATGCTTAACTTCTTCCTTTTTTTAAATAAACTCTTGTCCTAGGCCTCCATGTTTTATGAAGATTCTGTTACAGGCACGGACTAAACATGCTTCCCATTTGAATAATCTCACCTTGTATATATAACTTAGCAACTTCATTTATTTTAACTCACTCATTTATCTCATATTTCTTCAAATGAAAAACTTCTTCATCCTTGTTGTCTCTCTTCTGTCCCTTGATCTTCTTCTTATTCATGGAGGAACTGTCACAGCTTTGAGAAATCGAGATGGATCAGAAGAATGGGGATATGTTCAAGTCAGACCAAGTAAGCCAAAATGCATTATACTCATAATTCACATTTGTCATTTTGCATGTTCTGTTTTTGTAAAAAGATGATCACTTTTTACTTCCATGTGTTATATTATATCACAGAAGCACATATGTTCTGGTGGCTTTACAGAAGTCCTTATAGAGTTGACAATCCCTCCAAGCCATGGCCTATCATTCTTTGGTTGCAAGGAGGACCTGTAAGTATCATTTGATTCAATGCTTTATTGAAATTTTGAAATAGCCCTTTAAATATTACAATTTTATTACCTGAAATGGGTAGTTCAATAGATAACAAGTGATAGTATCTGTCTATAGATACCAATATAGACTATATTCTTCTAGTAGAATTTAGCCTTGAATTTACTAGCATTGATGATGTTGACATTAAGAAATTCCTTCATTGGTGTGAACAATGAAAAGGGTGCTTCAGGAGTTGGGATTGGAAATTTTGAGGAGGTTGGGCCATTGGATAACCATTTGAAGCCAAGGAACTCAACATGGCTTCAAAAAGCAGATCTTTTATTTGTGGTAAGTATTAAAAAATTTTATGTTTTTTATCATTGGTATATGGTATATTTCTTTTGGGTCAATTATGTTTGGTTCAATTATAATGCAGGACAATCCAGTTGGAACAGGTTATAGCTTTGTGGAAGATAAAAAACTATTTGTCAAAACTGATGAAGAAGCAGCAACTGACTTGACAACATTGTTGATTAAGATTTTCAATCGAAATTCGAGCCTCCAAAAGAGTCCTCTGTACATAATAGCAGAGTCATATGGTGGAAAATATGCTGTGACTCTTGGTTTATCTGTTCATAAAGCCATTGAAGCCAAGAAATTAAAGCTCAAACTTGGAGGTTATCCCTTTTTATCAAAGTGTTTTCTGAATGTATGAATTATGAGATTGATATGTTATTTATGATTTTAAGAAATGATTGCATTGTGTAGGTGTGGTGTTAGGGGATAGTTGGATCTCCCCTGAAGATTATGTGGTAAGTACAAGAATTAGTTTGGTCATCAGTTTTTTGTTGGCATTGATTTTTTGTGTTTGGACTCTTTCAATGCTAAATCTTTTGGAAGATTTGTGTGAAATAATTTATTATCATGTACATAATATTAGTTATCCAACTCTCTATAACGGTCCAATATAAAATTCCTCAATTTTTCTCACTAAGCCTCATATTTTCAGTTCTCATGGGGCCCTCTTCTTAAAGACGTCTCCAGACTTGATGACAATGGGCTGCAAAAATCAAACAAGTAAGCCTCTTTCATTTTCTCCCTTATATACAGTGTGTGTTTTTGTGTAAACAGTTATTAAGATATTTTTTTGGGAAAAAATTAACAAAGAAATTTTGAAGTACAGATTAGCTCAGAAGATAAAGAAACTAATTAGGAAGGGCCAATATGTTGAAGCAACCAGCTCATGGGGCAATCTTGAGAATGTAATTACTGAAAGTAGTAACAATGTGGTGAGTAGTATACATGATTTTTTTTAAAAAAATAGAATATCTTTATTTTCTGAAAAAATGTTTATATTTTATGTATTTTGTAGGACTTCTACAATTTCATGCAGGATGCTGATAGTAGTTCTACTACTTTGGCAGCAAAGGATGATCCGGGGTCAAAGAGAGAAATATCACTGAAACGATACTCCAATTATCTAACTTCAAAGAGGTCATCTTCTAATGGTGGTAGCCTAGAAGAATTGTTAAATGGTGTCATAAGGAAAAAGTTAAAGATCATCCCTAAAAATGTTACGTAAGTTTGTGTTTGTGTGTGTGTGTCTTTTTCATTTATTAGAAAAGATGAATGTGTCTATGAGTTAACTTTCAAGCTCAACAATTGACTTGATGACAGATGGGGAGGACAGGGCGGTGAGGTTTTCCAAAATTTAAGAGGAGATTTCATGAAACCAAGAATTAAAGAGGTAAGAATATAAATGAAAATGTTGGAAATTTTTAGTTTTGACTTTTATAACAATTCAGAAGTTCACGTATTAATTGTATTAATTACTGAAAATAGAAGTAATTGATACTATCAACCATGCATCTAACATTTTCCTTTCAGGTTGATGAGCTTCTAGCTAAGGGAGTCAATGTGACTGTGTACAATGGACAAGTAAGATATTTCTTTTCCACTGCATTTAGTTATGATAAATGAATTTATTATGGAAAAATTTGAAATATAAGACATAACTACACACAATTTTAATTTTTGTACATACAAATATTTTATGAACAAATTATGTAAGGACAAAAATATCACATGCCACTGGATTTCCTGCTTTTTTAATTTTTTTTTGTTTGTTAGGTAATTTGTATCTGATGTTTGTGATATCCTGATTTGATATAGGTTGATCTGATTTGTTCAACCAAGGGAACTGAAGCTTGGATTAAGAAACTCAAGTAAATCTTTTTCCCTCTTTTTATCTCCCTTTAATTCTTCCTATATAGATTGATCAAAATCTCACATATTCTAATTAAACTGAGTGTAGGTGGGAAGGGCTTAAAAGCTTCTTGAAGAAAGACAGAACACCTCTCTATTGTAAAAAAGAAAAAGGCACAAAAGGCTTTTTGAAGTCATACAAAAACCTGCACTTTTATTGGATTCTTGGAGCTGGTCATTTTGTAAGTCCTATTATCTATAACATATTGACTTGTCAAAGACCAAATCTTTCCCCCAATACTATAATCAAGTGCAAAATACAAGTAAATCCTAAGTCAGTTGATGTCATCATAGACCTGTGTTTTTGACGTGAAAAAATCAACTTCAACATTCTTTCCACTTCTACTTGCCCATATTAAGCTTTCATCAATGTCATTAAATACCCAATGGAAAAAAAAAAGAAGTTTATATTTTGATTAGAGAGGATGGTATAGGAGGATAGGCATTTATGTAAGGAATGCTAAATGAGGACATAAATGAAGACATAGTCCGAGATAAAAGGAGGTCAGATTAAAGGACATGTTAATTGAAAAATAGGTACTTGTTTTATGTGTCACCTCACAATTTATTTGGTGCAGGTACCTACAGATCAGCCTTGTGTAGCATTAAAAATGGTGGGTGAGATTACACAGTCACCAGCAGCTACGTAACTTGAAAGACAAATAAAGAAGTAAACAAATAAAGAAATAAATAATGAGTGTACAAGAAAGTGAATCCTCCTTTATCAGTGCTGTGCAACATACAGGAAATGAGACCCCCAACAAGCAAACTATGCCTACAACAGTAGTACCATACAACTGCAAAGACTAGTCATCGAAAACAGAGATTTTGCCTACAGAAATGACATGTTATTTATTGTTTTACAGTGATATATGTTTCTTGTTTTTTTTTTCTGGCTTATAGAATTCTGTACATTTTCTTTTTCTTTTTTTCTGGAGCAAAAATCTTATGTACTAGATTTGAGCGTTATGTGAATAGATTAAATGTTGGATTGGGTTTCTCATTATCCTGATTATAGAGCCTTATTCATGGATCACTTAACTTGCGGCCCAAGAAGTCAGAGATGGCCTAAGCCATGAAATTGCTTGTCTTAAACTGCATGAATAACCAAGAATGTTCATAATAATCATAATCATAATAATAATATTTGATGGAGCCTTCAAAATTTGAAGTTAGACTTGCAATAAATCATCACAATTCATACTACAAGCTTAGGCTTGCCTTCTTCTCTGAAAATCAAAAATAAAAACAAGCCATCATATTGATGACCAGGATTAGTTTCACGCTCATAACTAAACATGATTAAATTATAATTTGGATGTTTTTGATAGTTTTCATCATAAAACCACCTGTTGTCATAAGTCATAACATCAGACTAGTGCACTCCAATTGACTTGGAGAATAACTTGGAAAAAGGTGAATTTTTTTTTAACTGAAGGAAAAAGGTGATTTTAATTAGTAGATTCTGAACAAAATTTCTCATCCCATTTCCCAAGCCAAGGTTTTCCTGTAGAAAGGAGGTAGTGAAAAAATCACAAAAGTGTTTGGTAGCTCATAGTCATACCAGAACCTTGATTATAGGAAAAGAAGATGGATTGGAGAGAGATCCAGAGTTTTGAACATTCAGCCTCACCCATTATACCAACTTTAACAAAGGCGCTTATAAGTTTGGACTGCAAGTATCAAATTAACTTAATGCATAAAATGAACTCCTAATTATAAGACTTTTAATTTTTGTTGGATATACTATCTTTTTTCTCAAAACTAATTTATTCTACTTATAAACTAACTTATAATATAATTACATGACATTATAATTTAGTTGCTTCATTAACTTGCACAAAAAAAAAAATCAAAACGATCTTATATTAAAGACTTAAGGGGTATAAGCTTTTCATTTTCCTCCATCTCGGATATATTTATTTAATATTTTTTTTCTTTATTGTTCCTCATGATTGGAAATTGTTGATTCAGATAAATAAGATTGGAAATTGTTGACAAATAACAATTTCATGCTAAGCCCTCTTAAGAATACATCGCAGAACAAAATTTCAATCTTTCAGTCCAATGGAATGGCAACATACAAAATGTCTACAATGGCATCATAAATTTCTTCATATACCTGTGGAATAAGAATTTCACTATAATGATTTAAAACTATATGATGAGATTCAAGGATACAATTACAACTTATTTTGACAAGATTATCATATATTACAAGACACAAGAAGAAGATACACGACGTGAAAAGTACTCCAAAACCTTACAATTAAATAACATCCAATATGCACTGCTTTCACAAACAGCCTGCCCAAATGAAAATTAAAGAGGAAAGAGGAACAAAATCTTCTAATATAAGCTTTGCCCAAAACCAAAACCCCCAAAAATAAACAAGCTCACTCAATCTTTTCCAAAATTTCCAACCTGGTTTTTCTCTTCCAACCTTTCATTGTAGCAACAAGGTTTATCAACCCAATAATCTGACTTTTAGTGTATTCCTGCAAAGAGAAGAAATTTCATTAAAGCTTAAGCAATAAGAAAGTGTAATGATTCATTAGGACATGGAATGTTCTTACTGGGTGTGCACGGGCCCAGTGCACATATTCTGTCTCTGGAAGATAGTAAGCCTGGTTTAAGAGTGAAATGCACAGATGAGTCATCAAAAAGTACATCTTTGTTTGCACTTAAAATAAATTTCATGCTGGAGAGTTGCAAAAATATATTACTAAGTGGGGCATCAACACAAACTAGAAAAAAACATGTTGCCATGCTTATGAGTTATGAATACCTTAATGAAGGTTTCAACCATTTGTAGTTTAGGCTTCACATTTATGGACACAAAATGATGCAGTCCATTTATTAAAACCTGCAAGGGAGAAAAACAAAACAAGCCCATCACATTATATATCAACTTAAAAACAGAGACGGTAAAACTACAAAAAAAAAATGGATTGTGTTAATGAAGATTCATATTTATACCCAAAAGAAATTCATTGACCTGAAAATTTGATTACCATAAAATCAGATCCTAATATAGGATATTGTCTTTAAAATTTGGCATAAAAAAGGAGGCATTGGCCAACAAATTTTTTGCTTAAGGTCAAAAATGAAATGTGGAGTTTGGAATTTAGATTTTGAAAAGCAATAATTCTGACACCAGCAACCTATTTTTATGATGATGGATCACAAACTACTCTGGCAGATTAAGATTGAATCAACATAATTATCAAACCTTCCATATTAACACCGAATCCAAGCTTTGTGAGCAGTAATACAATATGGTATTATGGTTACTGTGATCATTCATTAATATTCCACAAAATTATGGCTCAGAAATAACCTGCAGATCCAATGACATTAAAGCCCGGCCTTCGTCACTGCATCTCTTTATCCGTGAAAGTCCTTCTACAAGAGTTTCCGCCACAATTTCAAGCCCATATTCTAACAATAGGTGTTGAATCTACAATCACAGAAGCACTTGCAAATTTAATGCCCACATGTTTACACATTCAGCAAGCACGTTTATCAACATAAATATGTGATTCATGCAATTATTATGCTACGGCAAAAGTAGCATATGTGGATAAGAAGTACTTTTGATTAATACTGCACGTATACAGTCGTGACTTTTAAGTTGTGAGTAGCATTACTATACATGTACCAAGATAAGATGCACATACATATGAGCATGATCAATACCTCTTGACGAATTCCAGCATAAGCAATACGGGTTTTATAGTGCTTGAATTCTCCAAGCAACAAATCAACATACCTATTTGAACAACAATTTATCAGAATCGAAGAGAGAATGTAGAATATTCCTAAGAGAAAATAAATTTTATGGAAGAAAAACTGCATCTTTGCACTGATAAACAATACAAGCAAGGTTGGCCTCAAATTCAAGCTGATGTAAAAACTGGTTTGAACCAATTACATATTTGATGCTATCAGTTTTATAGAACAAATAAAATGGCATCAAAACATGATGACCCAAAATTACAAACCCGTTATGCTCTAGCCCAAGCTCTTTTACTTCCCATCTGCAATTAGCAACACGTTCAACATACCTGAAAAATGTCAGCTATTACATTAAAAACTTGTAACGCTGGAAAGGCAAAAGTGCCAGCATAAGAGTATCAAAATACCATCCATCCCAAAAGCTTAAACAAGCAGAAGAACGCTTAAGGGTGTTTTTTATTATCATCTCTATGATGCATGTAAAAGCCATTTGGAAGCATCCCCAACCCCACAAGGAAAAAAGAAAAGACACACCACCACCCCAAAAAGAAAAGCCAGTTGCACTTTGAAACCCATAACTAAAATATCACTTGCTTAAATTACTTCTAATTCTAACCAGTTGCAGATTTAACTACATTAAAATTAAATCAACCTTTTTCGTAAGGCATCAGATGTTGACTTATTGCTGTTCATGGCCACATATATACACAGTTAGAAATAATAATGTGCATGATTTATAATTACACCATTTTAACACATGCACATGCATTTACACGATACACATACATTCCATTTATATCATTAATAGGTTCTAATGCAGTGACATTGATGAAAAGAATATGTTCTAATGCAGTGAAATTAATGACTATCGATCGTGAATCTTTCAATTGCCACATTTTAAGGTACAAGTTTTAGTTTTACAAACTCAAATTTACAATGGTGTCATATGTACTTTTAATATATTACCACATGAAGTTTTGCACCTTTACCCTATCATACCAATAACTCGACATGGAAAGTGGAAACTACATTCTTGCCATATCAATTTGACAATCCAAAATTATATTTACAGGATTAATTCCAAAGTAAATTAAAGACCTCTAGCACGGTAAATACTCTCTTACCCATTGATGTGCAGTAGTTGTCTAGCTGTTGTCCTATGAATATGCTCTACAAGATCTGGTACGGCATCCACCTAAAGAAGTCAATTAATCAATGACACAGGTATCCACAGTAAAGCCTTTCCATATTAAAATGGTGTTAAAACCAAACCATTACAAACTTTTTTTGCAACAAGACAGTTCAACTATGATCTTTCACTGGTAGTTGGTATATATATATATATATATATATATATATATATATATATATATATATATATATTCCCAGCTCTCTCGCCTCATCCATGAAAAACAATCTTTGAAAATGTGCAATCTTATACAACCATGATCAAATGCATGAAGAAGAGCTAGACCGGTGCATTATATTTTAAGCAAAAGTAGACATCATTAACATCATATTATTATTAGCAGATTTTTTTTTTCCTACATGAAAAAAAGCGGGATTTCCATTCCTTATGGATTTCTGCTTTATCTAATCCATAACATTATTAGTAGATATCACTGTTACTTTTCACAAGATAATATCTAATGGAGCTAAAATATTAGATCTGCCACATACCAGATGCTGATAGAAATCCTCAAGTACAGTAGCATTATTTTGCAAAAGCATTGACTGGAGATGAGCTTTGGACCTATTCAATATTCGAGCAACAAGTGATATGGTGTCAACAGCTATACATCTTTCCTGCACCACAGTACACAGGCATACAATACCGCAAAGTTAAATCTTTGATTCAAAACCATAATTCCAACCCCCACAGACTTATCACAGGCAGCATCAAAAGAAAGAAAAAATCCCAGGTAACAAATAAATATGCCGTGCATAATTTTATTTCAGTGCCATCATGTAACTAGTACAGCTAAATTTAAAACACAACATAAAGAGGTGGGAAAAATAACGAGTCAAATAAAAGCCATGTAATATCCACTGAACCAAAGTTGTTGTAATGTCAAAGTAGTACTACTTGTGAATCCATTATTGCATAGTTTCCACATGGCATATTCTATATCATCATGAAAAATACTTTAACCATCAGATTCAAGAAGTGAGATCCAAACAAAGAATGAGACAATTCTATTAAAATGAGAATGTTTTTCCAGAAATAATTGCACATGCATACCTTTAGACCCAAAGATGTCACAGCAGAGTTGCCCAAGTTTGTGCCGGGAGGGCAAGCAGGTGTTACCTCAGAATGTACAAATGATGAAGCATGTGAAGATGACAGGGGCTTTGTCCACTGATCACAATCTTGTGTTATTTTAGATAAAGCTGTCCTTAGCCGATCTGATTGTTATGATTAGATATGATCATTTAGTATAAATATCAGTGAAATCAAATTGAATGTAGATTGCAATGTTTAAGCAGGCATGGGATTGCTACTTACAATTGATTCCTTTTCCATTGAAACTGGTGTTATGCTGACCAAATGTTTCAAATACAAAATTGAAAAAAATCTCAAATAACTGGCAAATTCCCTGCAACAATGAACTGAATCAGGGAAAATGATTTCTAGGAAAAATGAAAGTACCACCTACATTTTATCTGTATGCAGGAAAAAAATAAAACAGCAATGTAAAGAAGGTGATTACTTAAAGGTAGAGAGAGCACACCTTAAAGAATTCAACGTTTATTACTTCTAATTTCTGCATAAGCCTTGCATATTTATCCATAGATCTAAAAAGTTTAAGATATGATGTCAATAGATCCAGTATGACAGACAAAGTTGTTAATTGGAAAATAATTGTTTCATTAACGTGAAATGTAAAGAAATTCACCTTAAAAGACTTATAGAAGAACCAGTTTGCGCTGTATTTTCTTCATCATTAGACTGCAAAGACTTTCTTCTCGAATGATTGGGTTTTGAACTTCGACTTGGAAGTTGACTGTCTTCATCGATAAAATCTGCCAGAAGATCCTCATCTTCATCATCTGAAAATGAATTAGCACCATTCATTTGACTGGAGTCATACTTTCCATGCAAGACTTTATCACCAAAAAAACTTCTGTTAGAATTTCCATCAAGTTCACTGTAAGGTGAGCCATTGGATTGAGGGGAACAATGGCCTTCTCTGGGGATTAATAATTTCTGTGAAAATGGGTTTCCATTTTGAATCCAACAAGAGAAGCCACTTTTCCTAGAGCTGCTGTGATTGTGGACCAAGTTTATTGATTTATCAGAGTCAATTGCGCTGGAATTCATTGATTTGCGATTAGATGAAGAAATCAAAGGTGCTCCATCACCAACTAGTCCTGAAAAACTAATCATTTGCACTGTATCTGGCGGTAATTTTAACCACATCTCTTTCTCCAAAACCATTTTGAGTGCCTGAAAAGTGAAGGCAACCAAAATAGTTTATTTTACATAAATTGTGGATAAGAAAAGTGTAAATTAGAAAATAGGCATACAAATGGCCACAAACAATTTAGAAATTATACAGCTCCACATTTACAAACAATGTAAAAAAAATCCAAAAGTAGTGCCACTAATCTATCCAAAGTAAAAAAGCCCCGGTGCTGCATAGTTTACTTTTCAGCATTTTGCATTAATTTTCCTCTCTCATTCAAAAGGGTCATACATAGCATCATAACATTTGACATCATGAAAGAAAACCACAACACCACAAACTCTGGATCCAAACAACTAAAAAAATGTCTGCAATAATGACTATTCTACTTTCTATTACAAGTAAAATTCATCCATGAATGAAAGTGTTGAAAAATAGATGTCCCTCATCTAAAATTAATAAGGAAACGGTATATAAGCTTGTGATGATTACAACCAAGCTGCTTAAGCTATTTCGGTGAAATGGACAAGCCTAACCACAAGCCCAAACAAAAAGTCAGCAGCAGGTTGTTATCCTGAATTCTATTTTCAATACAACAACCATACAAGTCATTGTATTTCTGTGCAAAACAAAAGCAATTATCCACTCACACTCATCATTATGTGACTCTTACAGATATGTCAGGTGAGAAGCCCATAGGTCACTTACATGAATGTTCTGTCGGTGAAAAGCTATGAAATAGTTTTCACAAACAACCTTCAACTTCTGCCTAAACTCGACTGCTTCAATCCCGCAAAAGGCTTCCCCAGCCAAAATGAAGACACTGAGATCTTCATAATTTTTCAAGAATTGGTGAATGCTTGTGGTACAAGCTGCATCAGAAGAAAGCAATACTGAGACGCGGCTAGTAGTGAGATGCCAAAGATTCTTGCGCCCTCGTTGAAGGGTCTTTGAAACAATTTCTGTTGCTTCTTTGCGCAGATGGTACCAAGGGGACTCAATGCTTGATGTTGCATTCTCCTCTTTTCTTGCCTCATTAACTGGATCATGAGAATCTGTACATGGTAAAGCAGAGCTAGAAGTTTCAGCGAGTGAGCTGCCAGTTTCAGCTTGTTCCCTTGAAGATGAACCATGAATTTCATCTCCAGAACTGGAAAAGGTGACACTGTGAATTCTTACATCTGCGTCAACCTCCCCAGCCACACCAGGACTACAGGAAACATCATCATTCCCTTTATTTGAAGTTTGGCCTGCTGTGTCCTGGAGATAACATTGACAATTTTTATTAGACTGAATAAAAATGGTCAAAGAATTATAGATCCCACATTCACATAAGCATCAGGTATAATTAGCTTCTTTCCAGCCTAGAAACTAGATGCATATTCTAATCATAAGCAAGATGGAGTTGAAAATTTTCATTTGACATTCCCAACCTTTGCACATGATAGAGGCTCTATACTCTAATCATTTGTCTTCCAATTTTATTTTCCATGTAAAATTCTAACTCACATCAACATTGACAAATAACTTTATTAATTTCCCCTAAGGTCAAACACATGTTAGTTATATCCTGTTTCTGACATGTAATACATATTAATCTTCTTGCACGGGCTTCAAAAATTAAGCTGCTATTAATCAGTTGCTTTATCCCAAATCTATATAAACTTCATACCAATCAGCACATGAAGTCCTCGAAGTGCTCTAGAACAATATAAAGTTCATAGGCTCACTGGATGCCAAAATTGATCTAATTAGTTCAAAAGAATATTACTATAAAGGGAATGTTGCACAGTGGAGGATGAAAAGATCAAATCAGGAAGTACAAGATTACCTGTCTATCCAACTGAAACTCCATAATTTCATGGTAAGAACGCATAAGCTCAAACAGAACAGCTAGTGTTCTTAACAAGCATGGCCTAAACTTAGATTCCGATATTTGAAGGCATAAATCACTGTAAGTGAGCCTGTCATCAAAGCAGCAAACATGAAGCTGAATGGAAGTAGAGATCTATCATTAGCAGCCAGAGAGTGGTAAATATGTTTGCAGAGAAAAAGTACCTACTATTTTGCGAAGGTGCTTCCTCATCCTGCAAAAAAGATCAACATCCCAATTTCAAGCCAGTCTTTCTACGAGTTAATAAAAAGAAAAGGAAAATATGATACTTAAAAGCAATTGAAGAAGAGTTCATTAGTTCAATGGGTTTCCATCCTTCTGACCTATACCTTTTATTTTTAATCACCACTTCCTACCATTACAAGCAAGTAAGCATTTGAATTATTCTTATCCACTCTGAGGACTTGAGAAGATCCTCCAGTCATCACTCATAGCAATATGGGTAAACTATGAATAATTTTATCAAGCTATATAGGTCACATATTCATGAAAAGATGCTTGATTGAAGAACCAAGTGGTAACAAGAATAAATTCTAGAGGGCAGAAATAATAAAAAAACAACTATACATTCATTTGACATGGGAGAGAACCAGAAGGGAAATTGTCCAACTAAGGCTCCGACTTGAGCTTTTGAGCATGAGTGTGCATGCACGCGCAAAAAAAAACACATTTTGAAGATGACGTGGATAAGTGTGTAAACCTCTCTATATAAATTTTCAAATCTAAATCAGGGAGAAAGGGGGGGCATAGAGAGCAGCCCATATGCTTTTTGAATGAGTGGGACAAATAAGCCTAGTTGCATGCATAACTACTTATAATTGGTAAATAATTGTGTTCAAGGCTTAATGGGGTTGAAATTGTCATTTAATTTTATCCAAACAATACACGTACATTCTCACCGCTGTTAGACATGGTATTAAAAAAAGTTACATGTCACTTCCCAGAAAATGTAAAAATCAAGTTGATAATACAGAGAAGGGCAAGGACGTGCATTAGTTTACCTCATTCAAAATGACCTTCAACAGAGAGTAGGTTTCCGAGATAACTTCTTGCATATAGAAACTTTGTATCTTTTCGGCCAGACCAGCAACATCTCCGATTAATGAGTAGGCATCAAGTACCTGTAATGGCTAATATTATGAAAAAAATTTGCTGTATGATGCTGGAATTTACGCATACATGGTAGTATTTCTTAGAGTGTATCATACACCAAAAATGCTTGTGCTGATTTGGTAAACATAAGCTTTTTGGCATCAAGTTAACACTGGCATTGGAGTTTGTACAAGTTAAGATTCCATGGGACTCATTTCTATATACCTTTTTGAGTGGCATTAATATAAGCAAATAGCAAATATCTGTATACAAATGATGTCAACTTGCATCTAGGAAGAACATGTTAAAGATTTGACTTTGAATCAAACAACTATGGAAATCCATCAATATAACTAACATATGCTGAAATATATACATTTATATGAAAATGCCCATGATAAGAAGGCAAACACAAATGTTTTGATAACAGAAACACCAACTGAGTGTTGATGATATATTTGAAAATTTTGTTGTTGATGGAACACAATGGCGTCATACAATCTATGTTGCTGACCCATCTAGTGGGACAAGACTTTTGGTAATAGAAAGGCCATTTTAAAAAATATAAATGTTAAGCATAAACACCAACAACTCTAAACATGCAAAAGACAAAAAAGGATGACCCACTTTCCTACCAAAACTAACTGAAACTCACGGTTATATAGCCATCTTCCTTAAATTCCTGACACACTCCCAACAAAAGTGCATCCAGCTTTTGCAGAGTTTTTTCCAACCAGACCTACATCAATAATGAAAAGGACAAAAGAAAATAATTATATAGACAAATAAAAATCACTTATATATATATATATATACACACACACACACACATATTTGAAAACAGAGAAGTACGCAGCCAAACTAATAAAAAATTATGTGAACGGTCTCTTTCAAGACATTAATTTAATAATCACCTCCACATCACGAGTCATCTCTTGGATTGCTGAAAGTTCAGACAAACTATCTAAGAGCTGCAGAAACTCAGATAGAACTTGAAATGCCTATAATAAATGCCAATAGGGTACAAATGAAAATCTTAGTTATATAAAAAACCACAAGGGGGATAGAAAATTAATTGATATGCTGTGGGTAATTGGCTCAAAATTGATAAAATAGCCCACCTTGCAATAATTCCCCTCATCAGCAAGTGACTCAAGCGTTGATTGCATGGCCAATGCACGTTGAAGTTCATTCAAAATTGGAAGCAGGTCCTATGAATTCAAAGTGCATACCCAAAAGATTAAACTACATTTACCCCCCACAACTTGTGAGTCATGAGTTTTAATCACATAAAAAACAGAGCGTAAATTTGAAGAATAATCTTTATTGCTGGTGGTACATAAAGAAAGGAAAATACCAGAAGAGCTTGCTTCTTTTTGGAATAAGAATTTACAATAAGATCCCTTGAAACTTCATTCATAGATGAGGTCAAGTGTCTTCTTCCATTCTAAAAAGAAAAAAATAATGTAAGAAATATGTAGAGTGACAATTTATGGTCTCATAAAAAAATAATGTAAGAAATATGTAGAGCGGCAATTTACGGTATCATCGCTGACACCTTTCAATGCTTACCATACAGATGACATTGGCAATCCTCAGGTCCTTTTCCAGTTCCCTGACCAAATCCATCCCCTTCACTGACCAAAAGTAAATATCAGCACCTTATTCTAAGACCTATACACACTTTTAAATTCTTTTCATAATTTACATAAAGCGTGAGGTGGGACTCACTATCCATGACTCCATATAGCGCAAATTGTTATGGATTTTGTATTTTATATAGAATACAAGTGTGCTAAGAAATATGAAACAGAAAAAGAAACTACAAATAAGCTTACACTCATCTCCCACAACAAAGACCATTGAGTGCAAGGTGTAACAATGTAAAACAAAAGATCAAGTTTCGCCACTAGTGGAATTGAAATCAACCACTGATTCTTGATCATGTCAACAAAAAATAGAATTATTTCCAATATTTTAAGACTCTTTTAGATTAGATACAAGCATATAGAATCAGTCAATGAGTTACTTAAAAACTAATTAAATAACTTAGTCAGATTAGTGCAAATGAAATAATAAACATTTATGATTCCATACACTGAAAATTGAATGGGAGAAGAGATGATGAATTCACTAAATCACATTTCCTTATCTTACCCATTACTTCATGATTCTTCATAACATGGCGAGATAAGCACTCTGCTACCCTATCCAACTGTGCCAATCTAAGAGCGGCCTAAGTAAAACAGTGAAATAGTCATTAATTGTCAAGAATTTCAACCAAATCGTATGCTAACTTATGACCCGTGCAACATACTAAAAAAACACCTTATCAAGTGACACGATATTTAGAATTCAATGAATCAGATAAGCTTCAAATCAAATAAGTGAAAACACAGAGGAGCTTATGTTTACCATCATCAAAGGAGGATGGAATGTACAGCATTACATAAGAACAACAAACAAGCCCGGGCGGGAAAATAGATGGTGTGAACAGGACCTAGCTTGAGTTCAATTAATAGGACCAATATACAAATACTGTCAGTCAATCTAGACAATTGATTGGAAAGAAACAGGAATTGAGCGCTACTCTACCAAACATTCAGTGTATGAGTGTTCTATAACCCCACTATTTTTTCATGTTCCAGAGAATGACAGAACAGAAAACCAAAAAATGTTTCACCACAAATGATAAGACAAAAAAAAACCTGCTTCAATAATGGAAGGATTGAAAAACAGAAATTCTACCTGCTCCTCAAAATGTGCAAGCTCATTTTCTTCAGCAGGAGCATGCTCTAAAACATATTTGACTGGATCAAAATCCTGCAAAAGGTATCTTCTTAAGAATTTAACTTCTCAAATATCCTTACCATAATAGGCAGAAGCATGAGCACAAAAGAAAAGAAAAACAACTGTGCTCCCTGCTGGATACACAGATTCCAACAACTCAGGTTCTAATGATGGTTTAATAAAAGCCAAACAAAGCTTAAAACATTGTAGGAATGTGAATCACATAGCATAGATAATTTTGAAATGGAGCTTTCTAGAATGAAAAAGGATAGCATCAGTCAAATTCCATCAAGCTAATTGAGTTGACATTTTTTCTGATAATAATGTAATTCGCAATTGAAAATGTTTTATCGAGTCACACTTGAGACAATAAGAGTCCTTCGCCTAAAATTTTCAGCACAAGCAAACTTCTCTATTGACATCAATAGATCGATTTCAGTTCAAAGGTTCAGAAATAAGAATACTTTTCACTTCCAATAAGATTAAGGAACATAACCTCCATAAAACAAATGATCTATCTATCATTCAGCACAAGATGGCATACAATGAAAAAGTTGTCTGTAATTAGATCAAAAGTGATCAAGCAAGTTACACCTCCTCATAGAATTCATCCTCAAGCTCCTCAACTTCTTGACCATGATTTCTGCTTCCATATATATTACTCAGTTCTTCTGAACTTGATGAGAGACTATACCGCTGATGAGGAGGCAATCCTGCAAGAGCACGAGCTACAGCTGCGGCAGCAGCAGCTCTAGCTGGAACCTGTACAACGAGATTTAAAAAAACATGATCTATCAAACTAGAAACCATATCCTTAACTCACCCAGAACATGCACCTAGACAGAAAAAAGATCTCAAGCAGGCTCTAACGAGAAGTTCCTCACAATATTAAAGTACTGACACAATTAACATAGTTTTATTTGCATCTAACAGCAAGAACTACGCATCATTAATACCATCCAGAACTCCGTTGGACTCTAACGCTCCCTTTAGGTCTTTTTTTAACAATAATTAAGTTAGCATTATATAATACTCCCTGCATTCCTAAATATAAGACCTATTTACCTCATTTGATTTAATTGAGGATGTTAGTTGAGTTAATCAAAATCACATCATACAATCTAAACACCTACATTTATTCCCACACTCTTTCTCTTACTTGTTTATTATAAAGGAGTATCAAAATAAAGATAATTCGAAGGAACAACGTCTTATATTTAGTAACAAAGTCACCTCCTCAAATAGGTCATATATATATACTTCCTCCGTTCCTAAATATAAGATCACTTTCTAATTTTTCCCAAATTAACCTCATAATATCTATCAATAATAGACAAACAAGAGAGATAAAAGTATATAATTTGGGTGAATTGGTAATATCATGTGATAATAACTAACTTAACCGACATCCTTAATTTAATCAAATTTGGGAAAAAATCTTATATTTAGGAACAGTGGTAGTATATAGGAACTCATGGAGTAAAACATTACACTCTAACAACTTTCAAACTAGCACATTATTGCCAATATCATTACACCATAGAGCATTAACTAAAACAAAAGGCAATCATTCAAATGATAAAATACAACAACAAAGCCTTATTCCACTACGTGTAAGTCGGCTACATGAATCATACAATGTCACTGTGCTCTATCATTCACCAACTCTTTGGGCATATTATTAAAATGATAATACAAAATCACTTAAACAAGCATGAAGACAACACATTATACATGGATTCATTTACCTCAGGGCGATCAGAAGGAGAGGGAAGAAGTCCAAGAGATCTAGCAGACCTAACAGAGCTAAGGATCTTTTCTCCAACCTTGGACAAATCCATGCCTCCTCCTTGGAAAATCAAAAAAGGAAGCAAAAAGAAAACACGAGAACTCTCAAACCCTTCTTCACTCAAATCATCAAAGCCATTACTATTCAATACAAACGGATTTCCATGAAAACTTCCAAAGGGAAACAAATTTGGCTGCATTTCAACTCAACCCCACGATGAGATCAAGCGAAATACACAACAATAACAATCCCATCACAAAAATTGTGAATTTAATCGATTTTTGGATACCCTTTTGGATGAATTGAATGTGAGATTTGATAATTTGATGGATTGTGAGAAAAGAATGAATGGAGTTTTGGGATTGGAAAAGTAATTAATTGCGTTGTGTGGACTTTTGGGTTTTTAGTATTTACTCATGAATGTGATTGTTTTTTGTTTTGACGAAGAAGTGGATTGAAAAACTGGAACTTTTTTTCATGCAAGGATAGCCAGAGATAGAGAGAGAGGGGAGAAAAGGGGAAAAGTAAAAATTTAATCTTTGATTGGTTTTGCTAAGAAGATAGAAGTTTTTGGGAAAATTAATGTTAGGTCCAACTAAAACACATAATGCTTGAAAGGTTTTATTAAATAGCTAAATTATAGTAGTAAATATCAAAGCACCTTAACTTATTTGATTTGTAAAGGACCTTAACTTAATTACTACTACCTTCGGTCCTAAATATAAGACCTAATTGACTTTTTTTTGGAGAGGTTAAGGTTGTGAAATAGACTATTAAATCATGACATATTTGATATATTTTTATATTATACTACCTCCGATCCTAAATATAAGACCTAGATAACTTTTTTTTTGAGAGATTAAGGTTGCGAAATAGGTTATTAAATTATGACATATTTAATATATTTTTAGATTATCCATTAGTTTATAGGCAAAATATACTAGTCTAAGGGAAAAATTAAGTAAATCATCAATTTATAATTAACTTATTTTGGTTTTTTAGCATTTTCCAAAAAAGTCAATTAGGTCTTATATTTAGGACCGGAGGGAGTACATTAGTTTATAGGTAAAATAAATTAGTTTAAGGGAAAATTAGGTAAATCAATTTATAATTAACTTATTTTGCTTTATTATGGGATTTTCTAAAAAATTCGATTAGATTTTATATTTAGGACCGGAGGGAGTATGTTGCAATAGAAAAAGACTCTTATGCTCTCTTCATTGGATTAAGAAAACAAGTCAATGAGGGTATAAAAGTATTTTTGTATTATAACATAATTAATTTAGTGAATTTGTGAGACATTTCCATTATTATGTGTCTTAGGTGAGACCTAAAATTAATTTCCTCTAAATTTTTTGTTATGTGGCTTTATTCTGGATTTAATTGCTCTGGTTGGATTAAGGGAAATTTGCAGTTTAGTCCCTGGTAAGGGAAATTAATACTGGAAGGTCCCAATACATTCCAAAATAATTATAAAGTCCCAGGGGCCCTTTCCTGCAATTGTTTGCTTATCTTCAATGACCATTTTGCCCTCATAAGATGAAAGCATAGTCCCCCTGTAGGGACCAGTGAGATGACAACCATCTTTAATGAGGGCAAAATGGTCATTGAAGTTAAGCAAACAATTGCAGGAAAGGGCCCCTGGGACTTTATAATTATTTTGGAATGTATTGGGATCTTACAGTATTAATTTCCCTTACCAGGGACTAAACTGCAATTCCCCCTTGGATTAATGGTTTTAAATCGGTGATTAAGGAGGAGAGATCTTAATTACGCTTTAACTGAAGAAGCTGTACATTAAATTAGAGACGACTATTTAATAATAAAAAATTATTGTATATAATTATTATATTAATTAAATTTGGCTCATCCCACACCCAAGCCTACCCAATTTCATACTGAGCATTATCTTTTCTATTTTGCCACGGGCCAAATCGGTTTTAGTGGACCCCATTTTCTTACTTATGAAGAACATGTATGGTAAGCATTTTCTATGTAATAAAAAAAATGGTAAGCATTTTCTATAAAGATAGTTGTTGTAATTTTCTCGATTTTTTTCAAATATTTATATTGATGTTTCCCAATAATAAACAAATAAGAGAAGGATCGGAGTGTAAAAATAAAAGTAGATGATTAAGGTTTGTTTGTAATATTGATCATGTGATCGATTTTAATTAACTCAACTATCTAACAACCTTAAATCTTTAATCCAATCAAATAAGGTAATCAGGTAGAAGGGTTGGTTTGGCTCAGTACTAAGCTCCCTACCATGATCATGAATTCGAATCAATCTCTTTGCATAAAAAACTTACATAAAATATAAATTATATATTTAGTACTCCGATCCCTAAAAGCAATCAACTCTCGCCTAGACAATCGGTGGAATAACGACCGATTCTATTTTCCATTTCTTTTTTATTACAGAAAAAGTTTAGGCAAGTTGGGTTTGAGGGATCACCAGGGCAGGGTAGGCCTCTGAGCTTAAAGAAAACTTATTAAAGTATTTACAGATCCTCTACCAACAATGTTTCACTTTAGCAGGATTCAAACTCACAACTACCTAATTATGAGTCAAACTCATTTATCGATTGAACTAACATTTGTTGACTCTATTTTCCATTTCTCATCGGTATAAAATATGGTTTTTGTAGTTTTTTTAAAAAAATGATACGGAATTTTGGTTATTCATATATACTTGGAACAATAGTGACTTCGCTCATATTGACTCTTGACGGTTTATCAAAGTCATGTTATTCTTTTATGGTAAAAAAATGTCAAGCTTTACAGCATAAAAATATACGTCCAGCAAATGCACCACTGACTAGTATTGAATATCGCGAGCTATATATGGGATTGTTTGTAGTATTTAACTATTTATAATACATTTCTCCGCGTCATTGTGATCCTCTTAGCTTGTTTAGAAAACAGAGATTACTTCCTTGCAAATTAAAAGATTATGGAGTATATAGATATCATATGGCCCCAAGCCACATCAAAACGCAACTTTGTTTTAATAAAATGACAAAATGACATTAATAACGTTATAACGCAAATTGATATCATTGATGTGTGATGTTTTCTTTAAGGCAGGTGTATGTGCATATCATGGAAGACTCTGTAGAGTTATTTTTCTTGGCCAGAAGATTCTTACAGCAGGTTTTTATTGGGTATTTGATAAAAAAAACTAGAGCAGCATGAACAATGATATTAATATAAGTTTATAGCTGAAATAAGTTTACGTATTACAGATTATTAGTTAGTTGTTGCTCAACTCATCACTTTTAACGTGTCGGTAAGGCGAGATGTGGGTCATGATTAATTATTATGGAGAGCTCATTTGTGTCAGACTTGAGAATTTTCAGTTAAAGAGTGGCAAGTTAGGGATATCGTGCTTCTCTTATGTTCCATAATTTATTGTAAAATAAATGCATTCATTTCCCTCTCTTGTTTTTTTGAATATCAATATATCATACAAATAACCCAAAACATTTATGCTCCTTTGTTAACAGCCACCTGCTTGTATTAGAGGTGATCGTAGATAAGGAAACGTTAGCTGCTATTTATCCAAGTGCTAACTTATTAGCAATATGATGTGCCATCACAAGATCCTATACGAGTGAGTATTATGAGGTAGGGACATTTGACAATTCTTATTTGTCAGTAACCTTACATCAATGATAATTCCCCGAAAGGGGTTGCTATAACTGTATAACAACGACATTTCAAAACAATACTTATATATGGCTTGTGTAAAGTCACGTTGAAGGATAGTCTACCAAAATCCTCACTTCTGGTAGAGGTTGAGATCATGCAAAGATCATCAATATTCGAGCATGCCGTTATATTTAGTAATGCATAGATGAACACAAGAACATGAGATCACTACACTTTCCCGCCCGCGCTAAATCTTGTTTGTCTCCCACTCTAGTGTAAAAATAGAAAGAAAGTCAAAACAAAACTAAATTGATAATCTCCTTGATTAATGTTGCTTCTAATGAACGAATGGAAACACACGCAATGATTATCATGTGAAGGGCACGTGCGAGTTGGGACCGTCGAGGAGGTAGCTAATATTTTAGGACTCGAGATTGCCACGTAAAACGTGCCCCGGGCGTAGCATAGAACAAAATTTCAGTCTCACGTGCTATCCCTCCATTGTCAACTAAAAGCATCCTATCCTATCCTATCAGGTCAAAACAAAAAAGAAAGCAATAGAATTTTAATACTACTACCAGTGAACACCAAAAAGGAGAAAGGTTCAGTGTAGTTGACTATTAGTTGATAACCCTCATTAGTCATTACCATACCCCTATGCTGTTATCTTAAAAGGAAATGAAGTTGAAATTTGTACTTTGGAAATTATTTTTTATCAGAAGTACTTTGGAAATTATTGAGTAATAGCCTAGTGGGAGATTTTGGAAGACATTTTTTTTCTAAAAAAATATCGTATTTCGAAAGTAGGATTTTTTTAAACATCCAAGTGACCATTTTGTTACTAAATCAAAGGATATGATGAGTGTTATTTACAAAGAACTGTTATCCACTCTTTCAATGAGAGCACTTCCCCGGATTTAAATTCACGTTTATAAAAGACAAATATATTTATCAACTAGACCAACTACTCATTTGTACTTATATAACTTTGAATGTTGAATAAGTTGCGCCAAATTGTCAAACACTTGAATTAATTAGCGGCAACATCTTAATCAATCATCTACCATTCTAGCATAACCTTAATAATTATTCAGAGATAACAATTTTTCTGACCAGAATTATTGGTGAATGAAAGGGCTACCAATAAGTATATGATCGAGCTAGTAAGTTGACTATACCCATTAAGACGACAACACATATTTGAACCCTCATGTAGATAAAACTACGAGTAAGCAATGTTATAAGAAACGGGCTGAACCAGTCCGGACAGTTGACCGCTTCATATTTCTTTTCAACAGTTATAAGTTTGACCGTCATCCAACCATCCGCCCTCCTTCCGATTCGACTGTTACAACGTTGCTGCTAGTAAGACTAAGATGTAAGATCTATGGATTGTTAGTTAGTATGTGAATAGAATTTAACAAAAATGGGAGGTCGCATGAGCTCGTGATAGTCGTGGACTTATAGTTATGAATAAAATAAGGAAGGAACCTCACTTTCTCTTTCCTACTTCATCTTAACTAACAACACTTAACAGATCTTTCTGTACTTTCTTCCTTATTCACGTCATTCTCCACACTCTCAATCATAGCCCAAAAAAAAGGATACCCACAAGAAAAAAACAAATCTTTGTTGCAAAAATGGTTACTTTTCCATATGAGAATGAAGGTGGAAGAGAAGAAGACAAGGGAGAAATAGAAGAAGAAGAAGAGGAAGAAGAAGAGGAAGATGAGCCTAGGCTTAAGTATCAGAGAGTAGGAGGAAGTATACCTTTGCTTCTAGCAAGTGATGCAGCCTCGTGTATATGTGTTGCTGAGCGAATGATTGCCGTTGGTACTCTTTGTGGCACAGTTCATATCCTTGACTTTCTTGGCAATCAGGTCAAGCTTACAAGTATTCTATTTGTTTTTCTAGTTTTTGGAAACTTAAGCTGTCGTGGTTCAAATTGTACCTTGTTTTAATAGAAATTGTGATGTTTTGAGTGCCTGAATTGAAGTTTGAGGGATAGTTTATGTTAACATAATGGTGGGATTGCTTGCTTGAGCTTGGAATAGGATAAAGTATTTTTTTTGACGTGTTTTTTTGTTCATGTGTCTGCAATGTGTCCAATTGTGGGTATTACTTAGTCTATTTATTACTAAGTATAAGAGCTGGTTGACTTTTTTTTGGAGGGATTGATGAATCAAAAGGTGACATTCAATCATAACATTTTTTGTGTATAAATAAACTAGTTTAGAGAGAAAAAAATTCAGAAACGCCGGTTTGGCTTGACGGTAAGCTCGCTTGCCGTGGTGTCTGAGGCCATGGGTTTGAATCAATCATGAAGTAGTGGTGAGGCTGCTTATTATATCCTCTTCCCCAGTACACTCACCAAGTAGGGACTAGAATTGAGTTGTTCCTTTTTAGAGAAAAAATTCAGATATATACATGTAACTTATCTAGCTTTCTTAGGAGTTTCTAAAGAAGTCATCTATGTGCTTCATTGAGGAACGGAGCTAGTATATCAGTATATGGACTATTTATGCGGTAGATAGATTCGGGGCCTCATGATTGGTTTTCCCTTTTACAGGTGAAAGAGTTTGCTGCCCATGCTGCTGTTGTTAATGACCTTAGCTTTGACCTTGAGGGTGAATATATTGGAAGCTGTTCTGATGATGGATCAGTTGTAATAAACAGCCTATTTACTGGTGAGAAAATGAAACTTGAGTATCGTCGTCCAATGAAGGCCATTGCTCTGGACGCAAATTATGCTAGGAAAACATCGAGGAGATTTGTTGCAGGTGGTTTAGCAGGCCATTTATATCTTAATTCAAAGACATGGTTAGGCTATCGTGATCAGGTTTGGAGGCCTCTTTGGACCCTTTGAACGTAACTTCTTAATACCTTCCTTTGATGTATGACTTACAAAAATTTATCCTTTCGTGGGGGGTGAAAGGTTTTGCACTCAGGTGAGGGTCCAATACATGCTGTGAAGTGGAGAACAAATCTTGTTGCTTGGGCCAATGACGTAGGAGTGAAGGTTTACGATGTAGCCAATGATCAGCGTGTAACATTTATTGAAAAACCACGAGGGGGCTCACACCCTGAGCTTCTGCTTCCTCACTTGGTTTGGCAGGTTAGTCAAATAATTCAGAGGGTATGCTGTGGGGACATATTACTCTGATGATTTGTGTCCACTGCTGCAATTAAATTGAAAGGTTGTTTGAGTTTTCTGAACAGATTTAATACCATTTTACCTGTCATTAATGGACCATTTCTTGATAAAATTCTTTAGCCTGATGTCCATTCATCATTCCAGGATGATACCCTCTTGGTGATAGCTTGGGGAACATCTATCAAAATTGTCTCAATAAGAATAAATCTCTACGAAGCACTTGATGGGATGAACAGGCCAGTCCCTATATCAAGTATGAACCAGGTTGATGTTGTGGCATCTTTTCAAACCACCTATTTCATCTCAGGAGTTGCCCCATTTGGTGATGCCTTGGTTGTTCTTGCTTATATTCTTGGAGAAGACGGAGAACAGGATTTTAGTGGCACTGCTCCCTTTCAGCAGGTATCCCATGTGCATGATGAAGAATTTATATAACACCTCTCACGATGGCGTTGCATCTACTATACTTTTTATATCTCCAATTCTTTCTTTTCTAAGCTGCAACAATTTACACTCATGGTTGCTTTTCTTCTCTTACTTATTACTTGGACATATGGGAACCTTTTTATATTTTGGTATAGATGGTTAAAATATAGTTGGCTTGAATTGGAAGTTTTAATGATTTCATATTTTGAATAGGCAACACTAACAAACCAGCTTCCAGCTGCTGCTTGCGAAGTAATCAGATTCAAATACATTTTACCATTACATTCTTTACTTGGGATGCCTCACTGCAGTAGTGCTTATATTCTTTGATTCTATTCCTATCTAGTGTTATTTTTGTTTAGATTCATTTTTGGCAGTTCCTGCATTATGTAGGCCACATTTATAATGGAAGCAATAATTGCTAATTGTATGCAATAATATGCCAGAAAGATGAATTAATTATTTTGTTCACTTTTTCAAATTTGAAAAACTCAATTTTTTAAAATTGGTGAACATATTTTAAATAGGGCAACGCACAAAGACCAGAAGTACATGTAGTAACTTGGAACAATGATGAACTTTCAACGGACGCTTTACCATTACATGGTTTTGAGCATTACAAGGCAAATGATTATTCCCTTGCTTATGCTCCCTTCTCAGGTTGACATTTGGTTAGTGTTATTGAGGCCTATTTTTATGCACAAAGTTCTCTTGCACAAAAATGATAACAACTTTTTTTCATTTGTAGGAAGCAGTTATGCTGGTGGTCAATGGGCTGCTGGCGATGAACCTCTTTACTACATTATGTCCCCAAAAGATGTGGTCATTGCAAAGCCAAGGTATCCCAATTTCTTTTTTTGCTACTTTTATACATCGTGCGGATGATCTTTTTTTTTTTTTTTTTTGGGAGGGGGGAGGGGTAATCTAGTGATCAGTGATTTATATTCAAAGGTATCCTTGGCAGCAGATTATTAGGCATGGTAGAGTCTTCTAATTCTGTGTTTTAATTTTGGGCATCACTAATTGCTTTGTTCAAAAGAAATCATGTTGTCAATGTCACATCAAAAACAATAACAACCATGAAACCGTATCCGAACTAGGTGGGGTCAGTTATCAAAGTCACATCCTTTGACAAAAACTAAAATTGATTTAGCAAATGTCATATGTTTCTCGTTTTTGTTCCTTGTAATACAGATTGAAAAAACATGGATAAATTAATGTGTTTTGATTTTAGGGATACTGAAGATCATATTGCATGGCTTCTTGAACATGGGTGGCATGAAAAGGCCTTGGCTGTAGTTGAATCTGGTCAAGGAAGGAGTGAGCTTCTTGAGGAGGTATGCATGACATTTGATCTGATTTATTCATCTAGGGGTTAGATTTTTTAAGGGAAGAACCTATGAATGATCATTCTAATGAGAAATGATTGACTAAGATGTTGAGGTAAACAAATTACCAAAAATATCCGTGCGGTACTTTTAAATAGCTAAATATCCCCCATCCAAGAACAACATATTTCTTTGGTTATGGAAAGAAGTGTAGAGGATTTTCTAGAAAAATTTCGGCATGATTGGGACTTATTATTCTTTTTTCTTTTCCATTCTTGGTGCAATCCCTGTAGGTTGGAACCAGGTACCTCGATCATTTGATTGTGGAAAGAAAATATTCTGAAGCAGCTTCTTTGTGTCCCAAGTTGCTGCGAGGATCAGCTTCAGCATGGGAAAGGTACTGCATGCCCTGTTTTATTAGTTTGTTGAATAGTTCTTGTTTGTTGACTGACAAGGGACTGCTATCAACAGATGGGTTTTCCACTTTGCACACCTTCGTCAACTTCCTGTGTTGGTCCCCTATATGCCTATTGAAAATCCTAGACTGCGAGATACTGCTTATGAGGTGAGCTAGGATGAAGTAGACTTCACCACAAATAATATCTTTGGATAATATTTGTAATGGACTGAGTTGGGTTTAAATACATTTGGTTCTGCAGGTCGCTCTTGTTGCATTGGCTACAAATCCATCCTATCACAGGGATGTATTATCCACTATCAAATCCTGGCCTTCTGTAATTTATAGTGTGTTGCCTGTTATTTCAGCCATTGAACCTCAGCTCAATACTTCTTCCATGACTGATTCACTTAAGGAAGTTAGTCTCTTGTGTTGAGATAGTGTTTTGAATTTGTGAACCATCTGTTCATGTTAACATGTTACTTTACGTTCCTGGGCAGGCATTGGCTGAGTTATATGTAATCAACGGTCAATATGGGGAAGCCTTTTCGTTGTATGCTGATGTAGGTGGTTTCAATGCACTTTTCTTGTGCTTAGATATTTATCAAATTAATTTAATATCACAATAATGATTTAATTTTGAGGTCTTTTGTCGTATTTGACTGTTAATCTGCCACACTTTTCTCTAATATTTTCATACTTGAATTTTCAGCTTATGAAACCAGAAATTTTTGACTTTATTGAGAGACATAATCTACACGAAGTAGTTCAAGACAAGGTGTGGTTCTATTCTATATCTGTAAGACTACGTTTTTGAGGGATTCTGCATTTATGTATATCCTTATCTCATTATCAAATTCACATCTTGTTTCTCTTTGTTGGCATCCAATTTTAAGCATCTGTGCACCAGAATAATCTTCTTTAGAAGTTAAGTTTCATTGTATTAGGATCTGGTTGGTTATTCATGTTGTGGATATTGCTTAAACTCACTGAATGCAGGGCAAAATGGATGAACAATAGTACCCCAATACACGTCTAATATTGGTTTCTCCAAGAATAAATAAGAATTACAGTTTATCAAAGAGAAGAGTTGTTGACTTTTATTTTTGCTGTGGCATATAAGTGCATGTTTCCTTTTACATTGTGAACATTTGGAATGCTGAAGTTTTTTTTTATTTTTTTGGGGGATGCTTCTTGGTGTATGATGTCTATGTTCAGGTTGTCCAAATGATGAAGCTAGATTGCAAGCGTGCAGTTGCTCTATTCATTCAGAACAGGGACTTTATAAGTTCACATGAAGTGGTGAAACAACTACTTAATGCTGATAATGAGCGTGACAGCAGATATTTTGTGCATTTATACCTTCATGCACTGTTTGAAGTAAACCCACATGCTGGGAAGGAATTCCATGATATGCAGGTAGGTTTTTTGTGGTGTTCCAGCTGTATCATTACAAGCTTTAGAATAGTATCAGTGCTTCGTGCTGCATACTTGTCCTGTTTACCTTGAATTGGTGCCTTATTATTTCAGAATCTACCTTCTGTTGCTCCACATTAATAATGATTCGAAAGTGGTTCATGTGCATGCACACTTTATTTTTTTGGTACTGATATTTTGATTTTCTCTGTTGTACAGGTCGAACTTTATGCGGATTATGACCCAAAGATGCTGCTACCATTTCTTCGCAGTAGTCAACACTATACTCTTGAGAAGGTTTGACATCAACCTGTGAATACTTTCAACTATTATATTCATTTTAAGTTTAAATCTAATTCTTGATATTGTTGTATTCAGGCCCATGAAATTTTCGTAAAAAGAGGTCTATTGAGGGAGCAAGTCTTCATACTTGGAAGGATGGGAAATTCGAAACAAGCCCTATCTATTATTATTGATAAATTAGGGGATATAGAGGAGGTACTTTTATCTTCATCAATGGAAGTGGTTTTTGCTTTGAACTATCTTCCAGATCTTGGTTATAAGGAAATCATTTTGGTTTGGTATAGGCTGTAGAGTTTGTCTCCATGCAGCATGATGATGAACTTTGGGAAGAACTGATCAAACAATGCCTACACAAACCTGAAATGGTATTTCAAAAGTAAATTGTTACTTGACACACACACAGACTTGCTTTTATCAACACCTTAACTTGATATTTTTAATTTAATAGGTGGGCATCCTATTGGAACACACAGTTGGGAATCTTGATCCCCTGTATATAGTGAATAAGGTTCCTGATGGAATGGAAATACCACGGTAACTAAGATCTCATTGTTATTTACTGTTTACTAGCAAGCATATACAAGAACATAAACCGATCGCTCTTATCAGTTATGGTTGTGGTTTCTAATTCCGACTATTCTTTAGTGACCATTGAATCTTTATCTACTTTTCTCGCAGACTTAGGGATCGGTTGGTTAAAATCATCACCGATTACAGGACCGAAACATCACTCAGACATGGATGCAATAATATCCTGAAGGTAGTTTTCTTCCTTGACCCTCCTCTACTTGTACATTTCCATGGTAAAAGAATTCTAGTTACTTGGAAATAACATAACCTCTTTGCTGACTTTCGGTCATGGAAACAGGCCGACGGTGTCAACCTTTTTGTGAAGTATTACAAAGAGGCAATCCATGGAGTTTATCTAAGTAATGAGGAGAAGCCACAGGCTAAAAGAAGTGAAGATCATTACTCTCAGGTGGCTGAGAAATCCATTGTTTTGGGAAATGGTGAAGTGAAGTCAAGGAATAGGGGAGGTGGAAGATGTTGTATATGCTTTGACCCTTTTTCTTTTCAGAATATATCAGACTCAGTGGTTGTTTTCTTTTGCTGCCATGCTTATCATGCAACTTGTCTAATGGATTCAACAGACACTAGCAGTAGCAATAAAGAGATTGAATCCATTAATGGGAAGGCAGAACATTATGAGTATAATAGTTATGTGGATGAAGAAGAAGAATCTGAGATAAATAATCATCCAATGCGTTGTATATTATGCACTACTGCTTCTAGTTAAGTTGATGCCAAAATCAGTTTTCTTTGTGATTGAGTCTCAATTTTTTGTGCTGGAAAATGTTAGCATGTTTATGCCCGAACAGACTATTCAATGGAGAAGAATAATATTGAGTTGATTGGTAATCATTTTTGTAATTGTCTTTTCAAAATTATCATAATTTTCTTTTCAAAACAAATGATTTAGATTTAATAATTCACAAAATATTAAATGGTAGTGTAAAAAGCGATTTTTGATAATAAAAATAGGGTAAATCGATTGCCACTTTAACTATATTCAGTTTTAAAATTCGAAATTCTTGTATCAATATTTTTTCAATTTGCTCTAAAATAAACTAATTCCCAAGTTTTTGTGTCTTTTACTAACTTTAAATTTAAACTAATAATTCCCTTGTGCGATGCACGAAAAATAATTATTAAAAAAAATTATTTGAAACTCAATGAATGTTTACTAATTTAATAGTCAATTGTATCAAATTATTGCATTAATAATAATAAGGATTTGTTTACTTTAAGAGAATTAAAAAATATTGATACAAAAATTTCGTTATTTTAAAATTATTGATAAAAATTAAAAATCAAGGCAATTAGCTTTTTTTATTTGCCTTGAAATTCTCAAGAATTGTATTTCTCCCCAAAAATTTTGTTGTAAGTAAATCAATGACAATGGTACAAATGATAATTTCGAAATAAATTGAGTGTGGGCGTGTTTAGCTTGTTTTTTGGGAGATTAAATGAGTTATCAATTGATTGGATATGATTGGACATCTAGTTTACCATATAAAATGAAATGATGAATGTGTAGTATATATAAATCGGAAAAAAAAAAGATTTTATGTTTGTTTTTTCCTTCCTTGTTACTATAGAGAGGGAAGCACATTTTGGCTTCATCCTCAAAAGAATGGTTTCACGTGTTGTTTGCTTTTCCTGGCACCCCTCACTTCTCTTTCTCTCTCCTCCTATTTCTCTTGCATTCACCCATAAGAACAAGTCTCACTCTCTCCCTTCCTCCTACGTTCTCTCTCCTCCATTCAATTTATCTTGCAAATGCCATGAAAGGAACAATAAGCTTGTTAACCACAAAATCAAATCTAGGAAAAAAATTGCAGAAAAATAGAAAATGGAATCTGAATCTGAGACCTTCATGCTCTAGCTGTCAAACAAACTCAAATTCTTTTTTCTTGTAAATCGAATTTCACCTTCTTCAAGGTTGAAACAATAGTGAGTATAAGTAAAAGAAATATTAAAACCAAACCAAAAAGAGAAGGAGTATGAATCAGTCATATTTTTAGATCTTGATTTGAATAAAAAATTGAAGGTCTCTCTTAAACTTAGAATCCGTGATGGGAGCCATTTCCAATGGAAGGTCATTCTTGTTAGACGAGAGCATTGGAAGGAATAACAGAAAGAAAAACGACAGTCGTGAGGATTTAATTAAATGACACGTGTAATTCAAATGTTAAAATAACTTGATAACTTGGAGGGATGGAACTTGAGGTATGTTATTCCCTTTTAATTGATTATCTATTTATCAAAAGGATACATGGAAGGTAGTTGGAGGAGGAATCTAAAAAATTTCACAATTAACATTCCATGTTGGCAAAAAAGAGGGGGGAATCAAAGAACTCAGTGCTCTATGTGCTTTATGACTAGATAGATGATTCGTCTCGAATAGAAAATTAGGTGAGATAATGATGCATGGATATCACATAAAAAGGGAAAGATTTATTCAATATCTATAACAAAAAGTTCATAACAAACAGTAAAGTAAAGCCTAGCTATAAAAAAGTTTATAATTAAAATGCCAACAAAAAATCAAAGAACACCTGGTTGTATTTTCTTTTGAACTGAACTTGTTGATATAGGTTGTATGCATTTTGTGGATGTTGTCCTGATGAAGTGATCCGTAAGGTGCATGCCTAGGAGATTACCAAAAACCAAGATAAAAAACACAACAAACTTGTGATAATAAAAGGTCAATCCCGCGAGTAATATCTGTAATAGACAGAGCGGCAAGGTGATAATGATGACAAAATATAGTAAACAGGAGAACAAGGTTTGGTTTTTAGGCATGCAATTGTAGGCGAGTATCATCCACGGTGTATCCACCACAAGGGAAACAGCAAATAGAATGAGAATTAATAAAGGACTTGAAGCAATCAAATCGATTGCCGCTTGGATTTTGTAATCTAACTCGAGAGTAATCAAATCGATTTGAAGCAATCAAATCGATTGCCGCTTGGAGGCTGGCGGACAAAGTGATCGGGCCATCATCACCTCACTTTCACTCCTTCAATATTTTTTAGTTGTTGGAGTGAAGTCTTCCTTGTCCCTATTTAAAGCTTTCTTTTTTCGATTGCTCTTACGTTTCCTTGTCTATCAGATCAGATTCACGTTTCCTCTTCGTCCTCACAATAAGGACATCTACATACAAGTTATGTTTTTTGTTTTAATTCCTTCGACACTTACTCCGTTAGATATCATATATGTGGATTCTTGTTATCCTTTCTATTATTCTGATAAAAAGAGTTATCCTTTCTATTATTTGTGATATTTAATATTTCTTATTATTCCTTTTTTCTAAAGTTACATTTTGTACATATTTTTTATATCCTTTTTAAATTTTGATTTGATAGTAATGAAGAAAATCCCATTTATAGGTGAATATGTTAGAATTTTAATTTGAATATATGTATTCTAAATATCGTTTGATAATATTTGTGTGCGAGCATACATATTAGAAGGGGATGGAGGATATGGAAGAGAATGGGACTAGAGGTAGGGATGATTTTACAGAATGTGCATCTCTTTATCTGTGAAAGTCCTTCTACAAGAGTTTCCGCCACAATTTCAAGCCCATATTCTAACAATAGTTCTTGAATCTACAATCACAAAAGCACTTGCAAATTTAATGCCCACAAGTTTACACATTCAGCAAGCACGTTTATCAACATAAATATGCGATTCATGCAAGAATTATGCTACGGCAAAAGTAGCATATGTGGGTAAGGAGTACTTTTGATTCATACTGCACCTATGCAGCAGTGACTTTTAAGTTGTGAGTAGCATTACTATACAACCAAGATAAGATGCACATACATATGAGCATGATCAATACCTCTTGACGAATTCCAGCATAAGCAATACGGGTTTTATAGTGCTTGAATTCTCCAAGCAACAAATCAACATACCCATTTGAAAAACAATTTATCAGAACCGAAGAGAGAATGTAGAATATTCCTAAGAGAAAATAAAAATTTTGGAATCAAATTCAAGCTGATGTAAAAACTGGTTTGAACCAATTGCGTATTTGATGCTATCAGTTTTATTGAACAAATAAAATGGCATCAAAACATGATGACCCAAAATTACAAACCCGTTATGCTCTAGCCCAAGCTCTTCTACTTCCCATCTACAATTAGCAACACGTTCAACATACCTGAAAAATGTCAGCTATTACATCAAAAACTTGTAACGCTGGAAAGGCAAAAGTGCCAGCATTAGAGTAAAAGAAGATATATGTTAAAATATTACTATAACTAAAAAAAGAGAATAAAAATTAAAATGGAAAATATTGTAATTTGAATGTGGATAATTAATAAAAATAGTAACAACCACAATTTTATAACCTTTTTACGCCATTTTCTTATCGGATTTTTTTTATACACATATATTTCATATACTAACTATGTTAGAAAAGAAATTTACTCAGTAATAATACTAACATAGTTAGAAAAAGAATTAACTTAATTCATTAAAATAACTATATTGCTAACTATGTTAGAAAAAGGAATTTATCTCGATTACCAACTAACATAGTTAGAAAGAATATTACTTATTTCCTAAATTGTTATTTACTACCTAACCATGATAGAAAATTTAAATATCTAAATCATGTCAACTACCTATCATGGTTAGAAAAAGATGCAACTAAATTTTAGACAACGTCGATCTAATAAAGTCAAGTTAACAAATAATTCAAACATCCACCAACAGAATTCGATATGTTCGCATCACCGAGTTAAGTATGTAAGTTTTGCAAAGATAATCAACTACAGTATTTTCTAAATAATAAAGACTTATAAAGTATGCAATTATGAAATTAAATATGCGAATCCTAGTGTGGCAATAACAAGTGTCAACATCTCACTTTAGTGAGTAGTCCCCAAATCCTTCCCTTGATTTCCTACTTCGCTTCCTGCTCCTGTAAAATAATAAAACGTGGGGTAGACCCAGAATCGCAACTACTACCACTTGCTTACGTGCATGTGCATGCCAGCAAGGTGGTGTGTGCCAATGTCGTGTATAGTGGTGTGTGCTACATACAGTGTTGCATGAACATTTAATATATAACTTAATTGCAAGTATCAATCAAATATCATCTCTCAGCAGTACATAAATATATTCTCATTCATAAAACACAATGGATAACACAAAACAATATTATACAAGTAAAATCAATAACTAATCATAAATGATATCACACCACAAAGTCCAACATGAATAATTATCACAAGTACACTAATAATGTTACAGTTCAATAGGGACTCACAACTCTAGGTTGATTTACCCTCGCTTGAACCGGGGGCGCTCTCCCCAATAACGTTTTTCTCGTTTTAGTCCCTGTGGTATAATAGTTCAATAGGGACTCACGACTCAAAGGCCGATATACCCTCGCTTGAACAAAACATAATGGTTCAATAGGGACTCACGACTCGGTGGCCGATATACCCTCGCTTGAACAAAGAATCGCAGTTCAATAGGGACTCACGACTCGACGGTCGATGTACCCTCGCTTGAACAAAACATATCAGTTCAATAGGGACTCACGGCTCGATGGCCGATGTACCCTCGCTTGACCGGGAGCCATTCACAATAATATTTTTATTCATTTTAGGCCTTATGGACCAACAGGGTACCTCATCCCGGGATGGCATAATTATATTATTATATTACTTATTCGGTGTATAAAACAATTCAGAATTCCAACCAGAGTATTCAATAATCATCACATCAACATTTATAACATGTTTATCGTATAACCTACATGCTCACTAACACACACATACACGCAAACAAGTAGAAGTAGTTACCTCCTTGCATTCAAACCCAATAATGTTAACGTAAGCTCCCACGTGCTCAAGTGTCAATAATCAATCCTCTTAGAACCTTAGAAACGAGAGAAAGAAACAAACGATTCAACACTTCACGTTGCACCCAAAGACCCAGAGTTCAGAATGATGTCCACGCAAAACCCGGCAACCATGACGGCAACGAACGGCAGAACACCCTCCTTCTCAGCCGGATTCAAACGAAGGGAACAAAGCAGAAGATGATGACTTGAACAATAGGATAAACTATGGAAGATGTTCCTTTAACAGTGACGACGCCGAACTCGAAGTCGTCGGAGAGTAACGATGAAGAGATGGAGATAGAGCAAGAAGAAGAACGAGTGAGTGTTTGTGTGTGCATGTGGAAGGGGCGGCGAATACAGTGAGGGAAGGAGAGAGAAAGATAAATGAATAGTGAGTAGGAATTAGGGTTTCTAGCCCAACCAGAAAACTACATAATAGACCCATGAAATTATATGAGAGGCAATAGATTTATTAGAAAGGGAATATTAGGGTTTTAGTAATTACAATATGATTACCAAAAAGGTCCTATCAGTTTAGTATACATTATACAAAGAAAAATATAACTTCTTATAGATTCCTTTTTTTTATAGTTAAATAAAATAAAAAATATTAAAATTACTTACATTCATTGAATAAAAAAAAAACGAAACAAAACAAACCTATACTATATATACTCCCATTAAGCAAGCCAACCCTCACATGGGTAAAACTATATTCAACGTATTTAAAGTTCTAAACTTATACCTAAAGCACTTAACAAAAGAATTATTACCTACATTCATAATACATAGTAAATTGGAAACTTATCTAGTTTTTCTAATTTATAAATGGGTCATACTTACCTCCAGTGCATTAGAACCAGTACAACCAATGCAACCTTTATTGATTGCCACGTGGAAAGTTTTAACGGATTAAAGTTAACAGCGTCACCTCTCATTTTCTATAACACGCCGTCAATTCATCATCGCCTTCGCCACGCCAAACGAAAACACACACCACCACACTTCTTACAATCACCAACCCAAACCACCACACTCAATAAAATCCCACCACACTCAACGGCCATCTCTTTCTTCTTCGGTTGTGGTGACTGGGGAGAATATATCCATTGATTGAGATCCATTTTGCTTTAACTCAAAATCAAATTATACATACAATTTACCCAAACTACAACTTTTAACAGTCATATTATTCCTAATTATATAGGCAAAATTATATAAATAGAATACATAAATACAAATCAACAGAAAACATCTCTCTAAAAGACGTGATCTGAGGTAGCAACGCCGAGTTCGGGCTCCAGAACGCGAGGCACCCGCCGCCGACGTCGTAAAAGAATCCAAAAATTCCATGAAAGGAAAAGAAAGAAGGCATCAGATTATGGATTATGGGGAGGATGGGATTTTTCGTTTGGCATGAGATTTGCCTCAGATGCTTTTTCTGGAGGGGAGGAGGGCGTGAATCAAAGAGAGATCTAAGAGGGAAGAGTGAGAAGGATAGAGAGGAGAAACTTTCAGGATGCGTGTGGAAGAGGAGGAGGGGAGAGATACATGGAGGAGGGAGGACGAGAGTGGGAAGAGAGAGATAGAAGGAATTGAAAGTAACTCTGTTAACTTTTTCTGTTTGAGTAAAATATACGTGGCATAATGTGAGTGGTGTACTGGATGTACTTGATGTACTGCACTTGAGGTAAGTTTTTTCCTTTATAAATAATGTGTTTATAACTTCTAATCTAATGCATTAAATATAGATTGTTTCCAATTCTCTATTTCCTTAACTTAAGTGTTGTCATAATTTATGTTAATTTTAAATTTCTAAAATTTTACAACATTCTAAACAAAAATTCCTAAAATAATACCCTCTTGATATTATGTTTATAAATATTCCTAAATTTAATGTCCAATTATTTTCTCTTTCTTATAATGAAAATGAAATCATATTCCCTAAACATATATTAAACTTTCTAAATTCATTTATAAGACTTTTAATTACTCAATCTACACCTGAACACATTAAGTAAATTATTATTATATCTCTTTTTTTTTCAACCATTTATTAATTTGGTTTATAATTAAAGTTTACATAATAAAAATTCAGGATGTTACAGTTGAGATATATGTTCTATTATGTTGTGCGTTTGATTGGAGCAAAATCAGATATTGGAATTTTCATGTATTTAATTTTATTAAAAAAAATATCAATAAGAAAAAGACAAGTTGATTAATTAGAATTATGATAAAAAGAGTAGATCAATTAGAATGTGACAAGTGGGAAAATAAAGAACTTACCACCACTTTTTTAGATATATACTAAATATAATAGATAGATTGAACATACAATTTGACTAGCTCTAATAAAAAAACAGATTCCAAGATTTCAGGTGGAATTCACGGGCTTCTAGTGGAAGGGATTAATGTATAATTCAATGCGCAATTTAATGTTTTTGAGTTCTCCAATTAGAGATTCTAAGAAAAAAATTTCCAATTAGAGAGGGAAGCTGACATTTTGACTTCATCCTAAAAAAAAGCTTCACATGCTGTTTGCTTTTTCCTCGCACCCCTCACTTCTATTTCTCTCTCCTCCTATTTCTTCTCTATTCACCCCAGTGTTGTAAGGACTGGACTGGACGGTTGGACCGGTCCAACCATCGACCGCTTCACGTTTCGGATCAACGTTTATCTGGTTTAACCATCGGTTTGAGCGGTTCGACCGTGTTGATTGGAGTAAAATCATATATTGGAATTTTCATATATTGGCTAAAGTATATTTTTGGTCCCTTATGTTTGCATCAAGTTTCAATTTAGTCCTTTATGTTTGGAAAGTACACTTTTAGTCCTTTTTTGTTAACACCGTTAGTTTAACTTAACGGAAAATACTAACTTAACAATTTTAAATTATTATTTTGTAATTAAATTGGGACAAAAATGATAAATTTTGAAAATATAAGAATAATTACACTCAAATATTTTAATCTGAAAATTTTGTCAGTATTTAATAACCATTTAAAATTGTTAAGTAAGCATTTTCCGTTAAATTAAATTAACGGTGTTAACAAAAAAGGACTAAAAGTGTACTTTCTAAACATAAAGGACTAAATTGAAACTTGATGCAAACATAAGGGACTAAAAGTATACTTTAGCCTTAATTTTATTGAAAAAAGTATCAATAAGAAAATGACAAGTTTTTTTTGTTACCCAAGGGATCTCCACCCGCGTGTCAAGTGAGACCGATCCCTCGCTGTTTTGAAGTCCCATATAAGGGGTAGACAACTGGCCATTGAATTTGCTCCATTCGCAGAGTTAGAGATCGAACACCAAACCACTTGCTTAAGGGATTAGAGTACTTACCACTCATGCCAACTCGTCAAGTTAGAAAATGACAAGTTGATCAATTAGAATTATGATAAAAAAAGTTGATCAATTAGAATGTGACAAGTGAACAAATAAAGAATTTACCACCAATTTTTCAAGTATAGATATAATAGATAGATGGGCAAAGGTGCACCCAGTAGCATGGTAAATTCAAAATGGTGCATCTAGTAGCATACTAAATTTGAGGGTGCAAATTTAGCAGTTATAATATGAAATGGGGCAAATTTAGCAGTTATAACATAAAATGGGGCAAATTTAGCATCCCGTTAAAAATGACAAACCATTGTTACTGACAGGTGGGTCCAACAAGTTTTTAATTGACATGGCATACAGGTGGCATGACAATGTGACAATAGTTTGCATTTTGAATAAAAAGAAAAATGGAAATTTGAAGAACGCTTAAATTTGAAGACACTTGCATATGAAATTTGCAAAACTAGCAGTAGCATAAAGAAACACAGCATAAAGAACTAGCAGCAGCAACATCAGAATAGCTCGAAAAATGAAAATTGGTGGTGATAATTAATGAAGATGCACCTCTCAGTAACAGTGGTTTGTTATTTTTAACGGGGATGTTAAATTTGCCCCATTTTATGTTATAACTGCTAAATTTGCTCCATTTTATGTTATAACTGCTAAATTTGCACCCTCAAATTTAGTATGCTACTAGATGCACCATTTTGAATTTAACATGCTACTGGGTGCACCTTTGTCCTAGATAGATTCAACATACATTTATGAAAGAAGCCAATACCTTCAAATTTGACCTCACCAAATGCCATTCCTCTTGATAAAACTACCATCTTGGAGAGAATAACTGTAGGCATAGTAACAGCCCCTAGCAATAACCCACACGACTAACACGAGGCACTAGGCCTAAAACAAACAAACAAACAAAAAACTCAATTCAACAATCCTTAAAAATCAAAAATTGAGAAAGAAAAAAAACACATACATATGCACACCTACTGGGAAAAAGTGAGGGAGAATCATGAGAATCAAATAGAATCTCAAGGAATAGAAAGGAGAGAGTGAGGAGAGAGAGGGAGATTGCGTGTGAGAGGAGAGAGAAAGGGAGAGAACATGAAATGATGAATATGAAGAAGAGGACGACGACTCTTCCGCCGGTGAACAATGACGTCACTGGAAAAGATGCCATAGTCCTCAATAGATGAAAAGATCGAAACTTTATGTGGAAATTGAGAAGAAGGAGCAAAATTAGAAGTGGGTTTTACGCGGGAAGGGAAAAAACAGAGAATCTCATCATGAATTTGCCCTTTGAGCTCAATTTAGAGAGGAAATTGAGGGGAAGGAGAATTTCTTTTGGGGATTGAGAAATGTTAATAGATTGATATGAGTTGAGATTAGTTAGATTGAGAAGATAATAGATTTGATTTTTATTCATTTTTTTTGGGTTTTGTGAGATTGTAAAGGGAAGATTTTGGAAATTGGAATTTTGTTAATGGAGACGAAGAGTTATTATGAATTATGTATGACTCAGACTCGGTCACGCACCAAAACTCGGAGTCAAAGTCAACCTTTTAAGTCGTGCATGTGTACTTTATTGGTGGTAAATAATTATTTGTTTTTTGATATAGTATGGATATTTATTATAAGTCATCAACTGCCCTAATTTTTTGTTCTTAATATAAGTCATCAACTGTCATTAACTAATTCATTTATTAAATTTTTCCCAATATACTCTCATCATCCATGAGAAAAAAAGAACTAGTAGATTGATATTTCCTTCTAGCCTTAGTTTCCAATATAAATGAGCATTGAAAAAATGAAAAAAACATTGAAAAAATGAGAAGAGAGACAGAAAGGGATAGGAGTGGAATAAATGAAAAAGACAAATAAAATATGACTCATTTAATGATATAACTTCCATTTCTTTTTTTATAGGGAAGAGATTCATGACCTTCTTCAACTTCTTGGGATTCTTGGGTGGCAACATAGGAAGGGTGATCGGTGTTTGGGAGAATGTGGTTGGGGGAGGCGGAGGGGGAGAGGGCAACGGAGGTGACAATTGAGGGAAGGGGAATAATGAGCATTGAAACTGTGATATCAGACAAAGACGTATTCAATTGAACGTGATATCAAACACCAACACATTGAACGTTTTTCAGCGTATTCCAATATCAAAAACAATATAAACACACCCCATCATGTTGTTTATAAAAGGTCACACAACCATCACATCTCCCACTCACTCAGTTTATTTCTTTGCTATTGTGAAAATGGCAAGACTACTAACAACATCGATCTCCATCTCCTCAACCCCCTTGTCTATTGAAACTACTCACCCACAAGTGGCTATTGGGCAACATTAACAATATAGGTGGGCAGTTTGTGTTCCTCTTTACCGGAATGTTCTTCAACTTTTGTGTGGCCCTATGGCCTATGCTGTTCTTGCCACCTCAATTCCGTGACACAAGGTATGATGTGGGTTGGAGGTTTCAACTTTATGATATCATCAACCTTGTTGAACACGGACTCGGAGCTGACAGCTTATTTGAACATGACAGATTATTTTTTGGTAGTGAGAGTATACACTTTATTATCCTTTAATACTTATTTTTTCTACATTTATTATAATTCTAAGTCTTTTATTTTATAATTGGTCAAAAAAAGTCTTTTATTTTATCATATCATCCTACTTTTTCACTACTTTTCCATTCAATCTTCCTAATAAAAAATATTTTAACAATTTTTCATTTACCATGGGAAACAAACGCGGTGCAGTAAAATACTTGAATACTTGAATAATTAACCATTAACTACTCAAGTTATCGCTGTTAACTACTCAAGTATCGCTTTAACTACTTTAGAATTGTCATTCACTACTTTTTTGGCACAAAGTCACAAATTTCATTTAGGACAAATCGAGGACTATCCCTTATTTGTCCAAGTTGGAATTAGAGACCCCATTTTGTCTAACTCAAATTCAAGTGTCATTTTTTTGTCATTTTCCCTTATATTTTTCTAGGCAATAATTTGTATTGTTATATTTGAGCGCAATTAATTATTTTTCTAGACAATATTAAGTTATTGTTTTCGATAAATTGAAAGAGATAATACATATTTTTAATAATAATAACAGAAAAATTAAATTATTCACAATCCCTTTCCGTACCCCTATACCACAAAAAAAAAAACAATGAATTGTTTTTAAAAGTAAATTTAGATTACATTTAATATTTTTGACTTAGCATAGATTTAAACACACCCATGTATAAAAGTAAAAGAAGAGTTAAACTCCACCCTAACCTCCTCATCCAACCCACCCCCTAAAAAATAAATAAATAAATAAATAAAATAGGTTAAAACCCACTTTTTAAGATATATATTGATATTGATATATTGATGATGATAATGATGATTAGTGTTGTTGTCGTATAATCATTAATTATGCATTAATAATACTTATTTATTTATAAATAAACTCATAAATTTGATATTCAAAGAACAATACAAATTTACACGGTTTTCATTAGTTTGTTTAAGTTTGTGAGTTTTGAGAAACCTGGCTTGCTGGTCCTAATTCACCTTGTGTGTGTGTGTGTATATTCTAAGTATAGTACTAGAATTTAAGGAAATGAGTTTTTCTCTCTTCAGACTGAGAGTGTTTAGGGTGCTCTTACCCTACACCATTGTGGTGGTCGGCGTATGCCGTATCCTTTCCCTCTTTCTCTATCTTTCTCCTCCCTCTCAGCCTCTCTCTATATAGTACTACCTCTGGTCCTGACCTAATTAACTTTTTTTAGAGAGGTTAAGGTTGCAAAATAGACTATTAAATTTTGACACATTTGATATATTTTTAGATTACCCATTAGGTTATAGGTAAAATAACCTAGTCTAAGGATAAAAATTAGGTAAATCATCAATTATAATTAACTTATTTTACTTTTTAGGATTTTCCAAAAAAATCAACTAGGTCCTATATTTAGGACCAGAGGGATTATATCTTTCTCTTCATCCTACCAAATAAATCATGTCAATATATCATCTAGAATTCTCAATGCAGCAGGAGTCAATGAGTATGTTTTTGGAAGAAGAAGAAGACAAGAACTTCCACTGGAATGAAGATAATGAATGTAAGGAAGGTGAAAAGCATCTAGTTGGAAGGCTTATTGCTAATAAAAAAGTGAGTGCTAGAATTGTAAAAGAGCATCTTAGAGAAGCTTGGAAGTTGAAGGGAGAAGTTGTAGTTAGCAATATATCTCCAAATTTATTCTCTTTCACATTTTCAATAACTGAGGACCCTAACCGTGTATTGGAGGACAATCCATGGGTGATACAAAGTCATATGCTGAGTTTATTTAAAAGAGAAGTTTTTACAGGTGACTATGAAGTACAAATCTCCACATGTTGCTTTTGGGTTCAGATTCATAATATACCTCCAGAAGGAAGAATAATATGCTGAGTATTGACTATGGGGAACAAATCCCTGCCAATTGCCAAATAATAATGATTACATTTTTTTTTTGGTCTGAAATAATAATGATTACATTGGAAAAGTGTCAAAGGTATTATTATTTACTAACACTGGATTTTTATGAAGATAGCATGTAATTTGAAGCCTTGCCAAAAAAAGTAAGTAATATGAAGCGGCAGTTAAATTTGTGTTGGAGAATGGACTGGGAGAATAGTTTCAGATGTGGGTCCGATCTCAATGAGTCAAGCCCAGAACCACAGGAGTCCAAATTCGTGAAATCCAAAAAGAAGAGAAGTTTATGGGCCTGGAGAAAGAAGAAGATGTGGTAATGCTAGAGACAAATGGAGCTGATAATAACACAATCAATAAATAATTTATAGTTTTTTTTCCTCCAAACTAATTTATGCTACTTACAAACTAATTTAGTAATATAATTTAATTATTGACTTCTAAAGAAAAACTCAAAGCTGAGTGATCTTAATTTTTGGAACGAAGAGTATTTACCTTATTATAGTCTTTGTCATGCCAAATCACCAATAACAAATTGACACCATGTCATGCCAAATTGCCAATAGCACACTAACTCTTTGTATCAAAATGGATTCAAAAAAGTGAATTTGATATTAAACTTGTTTTTAAAAAAGCGAATTTAGTATCAAACTTGTTTTAAAAAAGTGAATTTGGTATTGGAACTACTCACCACAAATGATTAGGCAGTTTATCTTCCTCTATGTTGGAATGACATTTAACTTCTGTGTGGGCATATGGCCCATGCTGTTGCTGCCTCCACAATTCCGTGATACACGAAATGAAGTAGGTTTGAAGATGTTCCAATTTGTGATATCATCATTCTTGCTGGACACTGACTCGAAGCTTACTGCTTACTTGAACTTGGCCTGTTATCTTTTGGGAAGTGGGGTGAAAATGCATCGAGTCTGGGGAGTCATTCCTCCGAATGAGGCGGCTCTCGCTGTCGAATCGGCTGCCGAAGCCGCCAACTCGGCCAACGCCGCTGCCGGTTCTGTCAACGCTGTCAACGCCAGCGCCGCCAACACCCTTACATCCGCCCAAGCTTCAGGAAAATCAGCTGCAGCATCGGCCCAAACTGCCAATGTAATGGCCACCTCCTCTTACACTGCCGCCGCTACTATCAATGCCGCCACCACCTCTGTCAGAGCCTTCGCCGATTCCGCTGCCATATCCAAAGCCGAAGCCGAAGCCTCCGCCATCAAATCTTTAGAAAAGAGGAAAAATGAATATTAAATATCAAAAATAATAGAGGCTGATCAAAAAAATAGAAAGGATAACTCTTTTTATCAGAATAATAGAAAGGATAACTTTTTTATCAGAAGAATAATAGAAAGGATTTTGATAAAAAAAGATCAGAATAATTGAAAGGATAAGAATCCACACAGTGGAATTAAAATAAAAAATTAAAAAATAACTTGCATGTAGACATCCTTATTGTGAGGAGGACGAGGAAATGTGATCCCATAAATCTAGGAATCGGAAGAGCAATAAAAAAGGAAGAAAGCTATAAATAGGGAAGAGGGAGTCTTCACTCCAACAACTCAAAAATACAAGTATAATATATTATGGGAAAAACTTACATCAAGTTACTTTCTCCAGGTTTTCTTTTAATATAGGAGTGACACGTGTCCTTTTATAACAAATTGGTTGTTATAAAAGGACACGTGTCACTCCTATATTAAAAGAATTTGAGAACCTGGATAAAGTAACTTGACCTAAGTAAGGTCCATATATTATTTAATGAAGTAAATCAGTCATTTGAAATAATGAAAACTCATCACTAAGCAGCATTATTTTTTTTATCAGAAACTAAGCAGCATTATTGATCATATGCTCTTCTTCCTTTTCTTGTTCATATCCGTGTGTGCAAATTAAATTTGGATATATAGTCTAACCATAGCATGTCAGATAAACTCCATTCAATTTAAATATAATATTATTAATTTGCTTTTTCAGAGATTAAGAAAACAAAATGTCGTTTTAGAGATTAAGTTCTTTTCTTGTTCAAATCTCACGGTAATGGAGTCTCAATTTGACATTAATTACTGTGTGCAGGTTTATTACTTGCAGCCTACAAACGAATTTTAGAACAAGCATTTGCAGATAGCAAAGGTGCAGAATTTTCTATGCGTAATTAATTTGATCCCCGTAGTGATTTCTAGATCATTGATGAGCACTGCTGTTACCGATTGTTTGCTATTTGCTAATGTATAATCCTTTTTTAATAATATAGGCATGCACTATACTCAAACCGGAGAATGAAAAACTTATCACAGTGTTGTTTATTATTGTATTCAATAAATTCAATAAATATGCAACTTCACCTTTGGAGAAATGTCAAAGTAAAGATGATACTTTTTTATTGGTAATAGGTAATTGAATTCTCCAGGGATTAAAGTGATGCAGAAATTGAAAGATTAAAAATATTTGACAAAATATTAATGAGAGATGTAGGATTGAAATACAACCTCCACAAGTGAGATTCATTGAATCTCACTCTTATTCCCAAGTTTGTCAGCCATAATAACAAAAAATTAATGAACTTGAATAAAAAACAAAAGAGAAAAAACTACTAACTAAGGTCTAAGCCAGTTACTGCCTAAATAATAATACCCTAGCATAGAGAGGAAATAAAATCTAAGAACGTGACGATTTCACTAGTCACATACGAGACATTTGTAAATCAAATGTCATTGGATCTTCAAAGGACTGGAAAATCGGGTGGTCTAGGCGTCCTACTAGACATTTGTAAATCAAATGTCATTGGATCTGAAAAGGCCTCCAGCAAAAACGGATGGTCTAGGCGTCCAAAGGTGGTATCATTCAAAATGGTAGAGTGCATGCCTTGACTCAAAGGAAATAAATCCGATATCCCATCACCATTAGATACTGCAGGAGAGATATTATTGTTTGAGAATAATAATCCATCAGCAAATCCATTAGATGTCACTTGTTCAAATTCATATGTTTCCGAAGGAGCACCATGTGCAGCTTCTAACATTCCTGAACCACCAGGCGCATTGGGAGAATCAAAAGATCCTCCATGGGATAGGCGTTTTTTACCGCTACCAGTACAAAGTTTTTCCTTAAAGCTGCTTAGTATTACCTGATGAACCAATAAAAAGAAAATTATTATAGGTTAGCAATATATGGTTGCTTGTTTCAATGACCAAAAAAAAGTAACCGTTAGACACCTAATGTATTAACAACTAAAGTAACCGTTATACTTACTTATGTATCTCCTACTTCAGGGAGAACCAATGAAAGTTTATACAAACTAAGCAAGCACACAACTTTCATAATTTCTTACCTTCAAGAATTCATTCCAAACACGCTAATTAAGTTAACCATGTAAGTTTTTGATCAAAAAAAGTTAACCATGTAAGCTCAGGTCTATAAATATACTTTGACACAACTTTTTAGGTAAAAAATTAATATTATCCCATTTTTGTGTCACGTGGGTAGTTAAAACAAAATCTTACTTTTATAGGGCCACCTGCTATCATCCTACCCCCAACTTTTCCTGCGAAAGAATGGCCATCAGTTTGAGCTAGCGATATCCTCATTTGGAGACTTTTTTTACTTCCATCGCCATCGATGTCATTGGTGTATGATCCAGATAAAGAAATTATGTCAAAGGGACCCTGCATGGGACATAACTTATAATTTTAGCATTTGTGCATATAGATTTTATCCGGCTGAAAAACAAATAAATATAAATAAAATGAAAATATACCTCAAGTGTCAAAAGTTCATCCTGAAAAGGTTTATAAATTTCGACAAGGGATAAAGTTCCAATAGCTGATTGTATGGAAAGTGATCGGTGAGAAGAAAAGCGTTTCAAAATCTCCGCAAGATCCTGCAACAAACAAATCAACCATTCCCGTTTATTCACATAATAAAGGTATCCTAGGTTATTCTATTAACTATAAATTATTATTTGGAACTCTCAAAATTACCTCTCCAATTTTTACATCCACCACGTGAGCAACCAAGGATCCTACTGCACTCGAGAAACAACTTCCTCCTGGATAAAAGCTTTCATAAAAAAGATATACTATTGTATAAAATAAAATATAGTGATGTATATATAGATGTTATATATGCATGAATAAATAATAACTAACCGATTGAAGCTAACTGCTGCAAATTTCCCGAGCCACATGGCCTTCCTCTTGGTCGCTTGGAAGGAGGAGATTTTGGGGACACGTCATGCTTGCGAGGCCTTCCTCTTTTCCTCTTCTCCCCGACCTCCGAACCGGTGGGGTCCACAACAGCAGGGTTGTGCACCTCGGCAGCATCAGAAGGTAAGGAAGGGGGGCTGCCAAAGTTGCCTTCAACAGCCACTTCATTATTTTCTACGTTCAAAGTTTGCATGGTGGTTGAATAGTCCCCCATGAAAGCAAAGGATCGTAGAGGCTTGAGATCAAAGCCTCAAAGGGGATCAACCTCAACGTAACTTTCTTTTTGAAAGTTAAAAGGCGCTCACCATTAAAACGGTAACTTTCTTTTCATCGCGTGCTGATAAGAAGGTATATATAATAATTATTAATTAACAAATGCATTTTTCGGACTGAATTAGCAAATTTATTTTGAATTTTATTTTCCGGTAAGTATTCTCGTTTTTTTAGCTGGGATATTGTAGATATATTGTACTAATTAATTCGATTACCTGTTGAAATCATTTAAGATATTATATTTATTGTGGTGAATAATAAATCAATACTATAAAAAAAAACGGTGCCTCTTATAGTCACTGTTATAAAACAACGACTTGCTTTCTCGAATTTTGTGGAGAAACTATAGGTGGTAATAACAAACTTTTTTTTTTTGCGGCGGAAAAGCTGAAATTTTTTTGAACTGAAAGTAAAGCTGAAATTCAAAACATCATTATTTGCTCTGTGTTTTTTATCATATCTGTTCTGTGTTTTTGGAACATGCACGTAGAGCGTGTCAAACTAATGGACTGTATTTAAGCAATTATAAATGAATAATTTAAAATTATGTGGAATTTCCAAGTCGGTTTATATGACACCAAAAAAACTAATTTGTGCAAAAAAACTTTAATCACACATTTTACATATTGAAGGACTTTATTTACCATTTTCCCTATCTCTTAAGTTAACATATCATCCACTTTCTTAGTGATTTCTATGAGAATTTGCACATAGAATACTAAAAGTAATTAATTACTTCCATCATTTCCGTAAAGAAAAAATTAAGATTAAGGACCTTACTTAGGTCAAGTTCCTTTCTCTAGGTTCTCATGTTCTTTTAATATAGGAGTGACACGTGTCCTTTTATAACAACCATTCATATTATAAAAGGACACATGTCACTCCTATATTAAAAGAACTTGAGAACCTGGAGAAAGTAACTTGATGTAAGTTTTTCCCTAAGATTAATTATCGGGTTTGTTTTAAATAAGGTGGAAAAAGTCAGCTCCCTTATCCAATATAGTTAACATAGTTTGACCTTTTCACCGCATAAACAGGCGTCCACTTTTTTTTTTTTGATCAGAAAACAGGCGTCCACTTAGAGATACATGATTCACTGAATAATAATATTTCCTGATTATTTGAAATTCCTGTGGGTGTCTGTGGTGGGCTGGTGGCCAATCACACCAGTGAATGACCACATCGCTAAAAATTGATCCAGTTCACTTATGGTATATTTTAATGCCATCAAAATGGACTCACTTTGCCTATGATTTGCCAACAAATATTAAATATGGGATTGTGCTATTTTGGTATATATATATATTTTATGCCACTTGCGGTGAATAAAAGGTAATATTTTGTCTACAGTAGTATGATTCACCCAGCAGAAGAAAAACAATTATATATATGGCCAATAATTCTCATATACATGGTTTACCGTCAATATTTTTCCTTAAGCCGATTTAAAGTATATGAGTGGTAACGTGCCTGACTGCCTGAGTCAGCCTGGCCATGAATAGTTTACATTTCATTAGTCCCTCAAAATATATTTTATTTCCTTTAATTAATTTCCCAGGCAAAAAAGATACTCCATCTATTCATAAATATAAGATCACTTTCAAATTTCAGTTTGTTTATAAATATAATTAACTTTTTAATTTTTCTCAACTTTTTTCCAAATAAACCCTAATAATACTTATCTATAATCAATAATAAACGAGTAAGAGTGGGAGAGTGAAGATAAATGTATATATTTAGGATAAATTGGTATATCATGTGTTAATAACTACCTTAACTTAATTACATCATTAATCTAATCAAATCAGGAAAGTAGTCTCGTATTTAGGAATAGAGGTAGTATTATTCATCGCATTTGTAACATCCCAAAATTTGAATTAGAGATAATAGGGAATTAATTAAGGTATTAGGATATCATTATCAAGTTAAAAGGCATTGTAAATAAATAAATGAGGATAAATATGTTTTTAAGAAAATATTATATTGAGTTTCTTTGGAAATTAAAGAAAAATATTTAGAGATTGAGTTTTCGATTAAAACTTTTATTAAAAATACTTTAAGGGTTAGATAATAATATGTTGGGAGAAAATATATAAGTTGGTGTATATATTTGTTTCATAATTTAAATTAAGTTAGGGCTTTAAAATGGGTAGTAAATATAACTAATAAGAAGGGCAATTTTGTAATTAACCCAAAACCCTAACTCCTTCTATTCCTTCCCTTTCCTATAAACTAACTGGCCGCCTCTTTTCCCCCAAAAACCCACCATTACCATTGACAATTTCACTTCTCTCTCACCATCATCTTCGGCCTTCACTTTCTCCTCCCTCACTTCGATCGTTTCCTTTGTTTGCCATTGTGCTTGGCGACGAGCACCAGCTGTAGCACTGTTATACACCGTTACACCTTAATGGGCTTGGGCCTTAACAGAGGCCCAATAAAGAGATAGACGCCTTCATGGCGTCAAAGATAACATCACTAGCGACAGTGGAAGTCCAATAGCGAGATAGACGCCCTATGGGCGTCAAGGACGATATCACCAACGACAGTAAAGCAGATTGACTTGGTCGCCCACCTTTTTCGGAGCACGTGCAACGTCTCTTACCCATAACGGCCGCCTATGATTTCGCAACCACCAGGACTGAGCTTCAACTATAAGAAGGCCACGAACTCATTCAGAAGAACACAATCAATTCTCTGCAATCTTTCTCTCTCTCTTTCTCTGTATTCTTCTCTCTGATTATCATTGTACTCTGAATTAAGACTTTGTGATCAAGGCATTTACGCCCAAATTTGTAACCACCGTTGCCGGTGACCTCGTTCATTGTATTCAATCATATTATTAATAAAGTGCTTCGATTATTTATTCATATTCCATAGTTCCCCTATATTGAGCATCAACATTTTGGCGCCGACCGTGGGGACTCCGGCAACAATTTTTCTAAAAGCTTCACGTTCTCTGAGTGAGCGAGTAAAACTTTATGATGGAACAGCAACCAAAAGCTGTTTCTAAGCCAACTAGCTCTTCCACTGATCTCCAAAAGGTCCTAGAAGCCTTGACCTCTCAGTCCGAACAAATGAAATGTCTCGAACAATCTGCAGGAATTCAATCTAAGAGGATGAAACGTTTGGAGGAAGAAAACAATGAATTAAAGTTGCACCTAGCAGGCCTAGAGTCCAGGAAAAACAAAAGAAGGCAGAGCGGACCTGAAAAGGAGATTCGCCAAGTGCCAAACCCAAATGATCATGAGCGCAATCCGAACAGTGATAAAGGTAATAAAGGTAAGAATACTGACAATAATGATATTCCTAATGATGAAACAGGTCGAGACGACGAAGAGGGATATGATGACTCTCAGTCTTATGATAGTCGAGAACAAGGTGAGCAGTCCGCTCAGAAGTCACAGGCAAGGATCCCTCAAAATCATCCACAAGGAGGACAAAAGAGGGAAGACGAAATTCTCTCTTTTGCCCTTCGAATGGAGAAGGAGGTCGCTGAGATAAAGAAAAAGATGTACTCGATTCCAGGTGTTCAAAAGCCACTTGATGCAGCCCGTCTAGGGAGTTACTCAGAATCGCCCTTCATAGACGACATCGCGTTTGCTGATCTACCTGAAAGATTTGCTTTTCCTACTATGCCAAAGTATGATGGCAAGTCGGATCCAGACCAACACTTGGCCCAATACAGGCAGATTATGCTAGCAGCAGTCCTCCCAGCCGACAAACGACATGCTGCTATGTGTCGTGGATTTGGTATAAGTTTGATTGGCCCAGCCCTGATGTGGTGGACCAATCTCCCTCAAGGTAAAATAACTTCATTTAGTCATTTAACTGACATTTTTGTTGAACAATTTGCAAAGAGCAGAGTCATGGTTAAGACGTCAGACGACTTGTATCGAATTGTCATGAGGCCGGACGAGTCATACAGAGATCTTTTGAAAAGGTTTACAGCAGAGATGGTAAGTATCCCAAATTGTGATCCTAACATTGCTGTGCAGGCGTTTAAGAGAGCATTGCCACCCACTTGCGGCCTCTATCAAGAATTGGTTTTGAAACGGGTGACAACTTGGCCAGAAGTCCAATCATACGTGTGGTCCCATATTAATCTTCAAGAGGACGACGCCAGTAGAAATCATGCCCTTAAAATGAATCAGGGACTGGCGACAACCAGTCTCCCCGCTAATTCAGTGATTGCCACAAACGCGGATAAGCCGGCTAATCAACAACAAAACAACTTGGGATCCACAGACCGCCGTTCTAAACGGCAACGAGGTAGAAATTTTCGTTTTCACCCTTATACTAACAATAATGAGCAGGGCGACAAACAGAAGAGGGACCCACCCCCTCCTAGATATGAAGAGTTCAACATGTCCATTGGACCAACTGAAATGGTAAGTGCATTTGAAAAGATGGATAGGGTGAAATGGCCTAAACCTATGACGACGCCTGTCAATGAGAGAGACACTACTAGATACTGTGACTACCACAAAGACGTTGGCCATCGAACAGAGGATTATTGGAGGTTCAGAAAAGAAGTAGCCTTCCAACTTAAGCACGGTAACTTACAACATCTTCTTAAGAATAATACTACTAACAATGCAGGTAGAGATCAAAGGCAGAACGCCCCAGCTCAGCCCCCGCAGGCCGTCAGAACGATTAACACAATCATTGGGGGCTCGACAATAAGTGGGATGTCTTACTCCGCTGCAAAGCGACATGCGAGGTCTTTGCCAAAAGAATTGGAATGGGTTAATGGTAATGTAAGTGATCAGGTGGTTGAAGGTCCAATAACCTTCAACGACGCTGATATCCAGAACGTCCAGATGCACGACGACGCCCTGGTAATATCTTTACTAATAGCTAATTGTTTGACTAAAAGAATATTAGTTGATGCAGGTAGTTCCGTTAATATTATTTATTTGCAAACTGTCAAAGAATTACAATTAGAATCCCAAATAATTAAGGCTCCAACTGTCTTGGTATTTGAAAACGGAACACCAGATAGGACGATTGGAGAAATATCTTTGATGACTTTTGCTGCTGGAATTAATGCTTTAGTCAAGTTTCAGGTAATGGACTGCCCGACCACTTACAATGCTTTGTTAGGACGTCCTTGGATTCATCAGATGAAGGCAGTCCCTTCGACGTTACATCAGTCAATTAAGTTCTCTACACCTTGGGGTGTGAGAGAGATCAAAGGCGACCAGAGGATGGCAAGAGAATGTTACCAAGCAGCATTGAAAGGCTTGGAACAATCTCCTCCATCGGCATAGCAACTACAGGCGTTCATTCCTATGGACAGGGCGACAAAGGAGGAAGACGATAACTTAGAAAAAATAATTTTAGATTCTGAAAACCCTGAAAAGTTTTTGTCCATAGGATTGGACCTAGTTCCTGAGGTAAGAAGGGAACTAATTTCTTTTCTATCAAGTAACTTAGATTGTTTTGCTTGGTCCTATGATGATATGACAGGTATAAGCCCAGACGTCATTGAACATCAGTTGAACGTCGACCCTACATTCAAGCCGGTCAGACAGAAAAGGCGGAAATTTGCACCAGAGAGGAATAGAATTGTTAATAAGGAAGTTCAGAAATTATTGAAAATTGGGTCTATTCGAGAAGTGAATTACCCTGATTGGTTAGCTAATGTTGTAGTCGTCCCAAAGAAAAATGGTAAGCATAGAGTGTGTATCGATTTCACAGACTTGAACAAAGCCTGCCCAAAGGATTCCTTTCCTTTGCCACACATTGACAGCCTAGTAGACGCAACATCAGGACATGAACTATTAAGTTTTATGGAGCCTTTTCTGGGTACAATCAGATATTGATGCATCCAAACGACCAGGAGAAGACTTCTTTTATCACAGATTGTGGAACTTATTGTTACAAGGTAATGCCTTTTGGTTTGAAAAACGCTGGTGCAACATACCAAAGGTTAGTCAATCGCATGTTCGCCGCCCAACTTGGGAAGACGATGGAAGTTTACATAGACGACATGCTAGTCAAATCTTTGAAAGCGGAAGATCATATTAACCATTTGCAGCAGACGTTCAATCTTCTGAGGAAGTATAACATGAAACTCAACCCTGAAAAATGCACTTTTGGGGTGCAGTCTGGTAAGTTTTTAGGGTATTTGGTGTCAAAGAGAGGGATAGAAGCAAACTCATCACAAATCAAAGCTGTGTTGGACATCCCATCACCCAAATGTGTGAAGGACGTCCAGCGTTTGACGGGTAAGATAGCTGCTTTAACCAGATTTATATCTAAATCTTCTGAAAGGTGCCAACCATTCTTTGATATATTGAAGAAGAATAAGGAGTTTGTATGGAATGACGCCGCTGAAAAGGCGCTTCAGGATTTGAAAGAATATCTCACGAGCCCCCCTTTGCTTTCAAAGCCAAGTCCAGGTGAAACCTTATATCTATACCTGTCTGTCGCCTCTAATGCTGTGAGTTCAGTTCTTGTTAGGGAAGAAGATAGGCGACAGAGCCCAGTGTATTATGTTAGCAGAGCCTTGTTAGATACGGAGACGCGATATTCAATGATGGAAAAACTTGCTTTGGCCTTAGTAACGTCTTCTAAGAAGTTGAGGCCGTATTTTCAGTGCCACCCAATTATGGTCGTCTCAACCTATCCTTTGCGGAACGTCCTCCATAAGCCTGATTTATCTGGGAGATTGGTGAAATGGGCGATTGAGATGAGTGAATTTGATATCTCTTATGCCCCAAGAACAACTATCAAATCACAAATCCTAGCTGATTTTTTGGCGGAATTTAGTCCCAACCTTCAGGTAACAGCTAACAATGAGTCTTTTTCTATTAAGAAACAAGTGAACTTGTCGCCCTGGATCCTCCATGTAGACGGGTCTTCCAATGTAAAAGGAAGTGGACTGGGTATCGCGCTTGAAACCCCCGATGGTGAACAAATTGTCCAGGCAATAAGATGTGGTTTTAAGGCGACGAACAATGAAGCTGAATATGAAGCCCTGATAGCTGGACTTAAGTTAGCATCAGAATTGGGTGCAAAAGTTTTGGAAGTGAAGAGTGATTCACAGTTAGTTTCGAAACAAATCAATGGTTCTTATCAGGCAAAAGACCAAAGAATGAAGAAATATCTGGATGTAGTGTCTGATTTGACCACTCGGTTTGACGCGATAAAGATTACCCAAATAGGTAGGGAAGACAACCGGAAGGCAGACGCCCTTGCCAATATTGGATCGTCTATAGAAGTTGTGGAGACAAAACAAATCCCACTGTTTTATCTGAAAACACCGGCAATTGAGGTAAATAATCGAATTGTGTTGAATAACAGTTTGACATGGGATTGGCGATCCCCTTTGCTTTCATATCTGTTGCAGGGTAAATTGCCTTCAGATAAGAATGAAGTGCGGCGAATAGTTGTCAGAGCTGCCAGATTCACTACTATAGGCGACGATCTTTATAGACGAACTTTCACTGGTGGACCTTTGCTGAAATGTGTCTCTCCGTCTGAGGCAAATTATGTGTTAAGAGAAATTCATGAAGGTGAATGTGGAGACCATAGTGGAAGTCGATCATTGATAAGAAAGGTAACTAGAGCAGGTTATTTTTGGCCGACTTTGCAGAAAGATGCAGTAAGTTTGGTGACTAAGTGTGAACGCTGCCAAAAATTTTGCACCGTGGCAAGACAACCCCCTGAACAATTGCATGTGATAGTGCCTTCGTGGCCTTTCCTTAAGTGGGGAATGGATATTGTAGGCAAGTTTACTCCAGCACCTGGACGACTAGTTTTCTTGTTGGTCGCCACAGATTACTTCACCAAATGGGTAGAGGCCGTCGCCCTAAGCCAGGTACAAGAACCCCAGGTAATTGATTTTGTTTGGAAAAATATAGTATGTAGATTTGGTCTGCCCCAGGAAATTGTATGTGATAATGGATCTCAATTTATAGGAAGAAAATTTAGAAAATTTTGTGATAAGTGGCATATTAAACTTAAGTTTTCCACCCCTAGAAATCCACAATCGAACGGGCAGGCTGAAGCTAGTAACAAAACCATAGTGACGTCTTTGAAAAAGAGGCTAGATAAAGCTAAAGGTAGGTGGGCTGAAGAACTGCCCGCCGTCTTGTGGGCGTACCGAACGACGTCTAGGACGTCGACTGGTGAAACGCCTTTCTCTCTAGTTTACGGATCTGAAGCTATGATACCAGTAGAGGTAGGAATGTCATCTTTAAGAAGACAATGGACTAGAGAAGAATCTAATAATGAACACTTAGCCCAAGATTTAGATTTGTTAGATGAACGTAGGGAACAAGCTCTTATTAGAGTCGCCGCCTATCAGCAAAGGGCGACAAAATTTTGGAACAAAGGTGTTAAGGAACGCCATTTCCAAGTAGGAGATTGGGTTCTTCGAAAAATCTTTCCTAATACACCTGAGCATAAAGATGGAAAGTTAAATGCTTCATATGAAGGCCCCTATAAAGTGGTAGAAATCACTGGTCCTGGAGCTTAAAAGTTGGTTGACGTCCATGGTAAAGACGTCCCAAGGAGTTGGAACGCCATCCATCTAAAGAGGTATTATTTCTAAGTTATTTGATTATTTGATTTAAAGAACGATGATACTGACACGATCATTTGAGAAAGAATGCAAATGATGAGAAACGCCTGTAGGCGACGAGCCCAGCTAAAAGACCTAGTGTTTGACGATTAGTTCAGCTGTGGACGTGATAATCTGATGCAATTTAACCCTATCTTTTGAGATGTGTTGTTGTGAGATGTCATTTCCCAGATAATGTGATGAATTGACACCAAAAGAACTTGATGATAAGATGATGCCGAGATGGCATGACGACATGACGCCCTGAGAGGCTGATAATAAGTTGATTTGAAAAAGGTATATATTACCCGAGTTATATTGAGTGATTTTTATTCGATTAATTAATAGTCGACGTTTAGACTAATGATTGATAATTCCTTGACAGGGTCACCAACGTTTGATTAAGGTACGAGTGACTATGTTGTGAATTGATATTTGATAAATATAATTTCAGAGATTCCTTGATTAATGGATGGATTCTTTTTATCTTGTTAGGATGTCACCCACACCCGTTGGAAGTGTGGGTGTTTAACGAAGAAAATAAATGAAGTGATGCGAAGAGTATTGAGCATGAAGATAGAAGACAAGGTTTGCATTAATGTAAAATTTCTACAAGTATACATAATGAAAATGAAAATTTTTACAAGTAAAAGATTTAGGCGTCGCCGCCGCCTTGCCCTTGGCTGGTTTGATTGTCGTCGCAGCCACCATGCTCTTTGCCAGCCTGGCCGCCGTCATTTAGGTTGCCCTTGCCCTGGTTGACGTACTGAGCCCTCATCTCATTGATCGTCTGATCATCCTCTTGGGATGGATTGGAGTCAGGTTCATCTTCAGGAAAGAGCTGATAATAATCGTCTATGACGTCGTCAGGCTTCCAATTGACGTGCTCGCCACTCTTGTATTCTTTCATGAGTTCCATTCGAGCGCGAACATCGACTTCTAAGATATGAGTCTCATAATTTTCAGACATCTGACTCATATCCTCCTCCAACTGGTGATAGGCGATTTCCCACTTGTTATTGGCCGACTTGAGAGCCTCGATCTCCTTATCTTTAGCCGACGACTCAGCTCTGGCCTGATTGATGTAATCCTTAAGATTTTCAACGTCTTTGAAGTGCTCAGCCTTTAACTTTTCTATGGTGGCTTTGAGCTCTTCTTGTTTGGCGTCAGAGCGTTTCATTATTTCTTCAGCCCTCCTTCTATCTTCATGAGCTTGCTTCTTGAAGGCCAGCGCCGACTTTAAATCGGCCATCAATTACTCTCTGTCGGCTAGAGCGGCGTCCCTCTGGGCGACGAGTGTCGCCTTATCATCATCGTTCTCCTCAGCATAATGGAGGAGGACTTGTAGGGACTGAGAATAAAAAGAACGAAAATAGTTAGAGACATCCAATGTTAAAAAGACAGAACAAAGTTAATGAATGATTAAGTGAGAATACCTTCATTTGGTGGCGGACGGCCTTCTTGAAAGCCTATTTCCTCCCAAGAGACTCTAAGGCGGCCTTGTCGTACTCGAACTCTAGTTTATTTAATTCTGAGTAGACGTCTTCCCACCCTTCCTTATTTCTGACAGAAGAGTTGGGAGGAAAAGATAAGGCGACCTCGCCAGAGTCCTCTTTGTCGCCCTTGACTTTGGCGGATTTCGACGACTTAGAGGCCCTTGATTTCTTGGCGGCAGGCTCTTTGGCGGGCGCTTCTGCCGGCCTTTTTCCCTGAGCGACGACTTCCTTGTTCGCAGGGGCCATAAGTTTTTTATTTTTGGATTGAGGAGAGGGAGCTGTAGCAGATTCAGGATTTGATGGAGGGGCGCCACGGGGGTCGTGTCCTTCCTTTCTTGCCTCAGCGTCATACTCCCCCCTCTTGGCTTTGAGCTTCTCTAGCCGCTCAGCCTTGGCTTTAAGAAGAGCTTCTTTGTTTATTTTCTGCTCAGACGCCTTGGGAATGATCTTCTTTCCTGATTGACATAGCGAAGAAAGAGTGAGATGACTAAGGCAAAAACAATTGAATTAAGGGCAATCAGAATATAAACATCAAGAGACTTACTTTCCATCATGACTTTGAAATTCCTTTGGTTTGCTGGAATTTGGAGGATTTTCTTGATTTTCTTTTTTGTGTCGCTGTTAGAGCGTGGCGAGATCCTCAACTCGTACGCACCTACAAAAAACGTAAAACATTATAAATCAGATAAACAAGTGCAATGAGAAAAACATTATTGAGACGACGACTTACTTAAACGACGCCACATTGGAGACACGTAATCTTCCTGGGCGACAGATTGGAAGGGCACCATTACAAATCTTGCATCCCATTGACGATCATTGGGCAGTGACCCATGCGTCCAAGTTGGGAGCCCTTCCTTGGCTTGGATGAAAGAATAGACGCCCATCCTAATCTCTTGGAGTTTATAGGAGCCGAATAGATCAAACATATCTAAGTCGACTCCTATCTCATGATACATTAATTCCGCCATGGCGATGAGACGCCAAGCGTGAGGGGAAAGTTGAGAGGGAGAAATTTCATAGAAAACACGTAATTCTAAGGCTATGTTAGGCAAAGGAAAGGGATTGACATAGCGAAAACTTTCAAAACTTAAAGAAATGGTGTCGCTAGACCTAGAATCAAGAGCCTCCCCGACTTCAGGCAACCTAAAGGGCACTCTTGGGTCAAAGTAGTAGAGTGATAGCATCTTTGAAATTTCTAAGACCCTAAGATGAGTTTCTTTGACATCGTTTAGGATGTTGGCCCTAGATGTTGGTAAGCCCCCAGTTTTGCAAGCATACGGGGCATTATTGATTTGGGGATTATATTTCCTCCCAGAACTAGTTGAGGCCGATGAACCAGCATCGACCCATTCTTGGTATCGACTATCATAAATCTTTAAGTATTTACCATATAAAGAAGATTTTCTACTACGTAAGGTTTTCTTCCCATCGGAGGGATTTACAAAAGGAATAATATCTAGGCGATTATCATCACAAATTTCTGTTTCTAAGTCTATTACATTATCTGGGTTCCTAGAAGATGAAGAGGCACTAGAATGGGAATTTTCAGAAATATAAACTTGATCAGAAGCAGTTTTTTCAGAATCAGAAGGCGATGACATGACTACGAATTTACTCATGTTAATAGTAAAAAGATAAGATTTTTGTAAGAAGATACCTTCGCAGAACGTAGGATGACGTGTTGATGCAAGCAAATGAACAAAGTTTCAATTTTTCTAAGTGTTGGAGGAATAGAGAAGAAGAGCGTCTGCGAAGTGAAATAGGAAAATGAACAGTCGAAATCGAGTATATGCGAACCGTCAGACGTCGTTAAGTTACGGTGTTAATTTAGTAAAACCATCTAGGTCGTTGATTTGAGAGGGAAAACATAAGCGAAGATCTGGGCCGTTGGACGTGGGATAACCGCTACTTCCCAATACTTTCTGACGTCAGCATTGAGAAGTGGGGGGACTAATGTTATACACCGTTACACCTTAATGAGTTTGGGCCTTAACAGAGGCCCAATAAAGAGATAGACGCCTTCATGGCGTCGAAGATAACATCACTAGCGACAGTGGAAGTCCAATAGCGAGATAGACGCCCTATGGGCGTCAAGGACGATATCACCAACGGCAGTAAAGCAGATTGACTTGGTCGCCCACCTTTTTCGGAGCAGTCGCCCACCTTTTTCGGAGCATGTGCAACGTCTCTTACCCATAACGGCCGCCTATGATTTCGCAACCACCAGGACTGAGCTTCAACTATAAGAAGGCCACGAACTCATTCAGAAGAACACAATCAATTCTCTGCAATCTTTCTCTCTCTCTTTCTCTGTATTCTTCTCTCTGATTATCATTGTACTCTGAATTAAGACTTTGTGATCAAGGCATTTACGCCCAAATTTGTAACCACCGTTGCCGGTGACCTCGTTCATTGTATTCAATCATATTATTAATAAAGTGCTTCGATTATTTATTCATATTCCATAGTTCCCCTATATTGAGCATCAACAAGCACCACACACACTTCCAGCTTCGTTCCTCTTCATTTCCATGGTGGTTTTTCTCCGTCCGGCGGCGTCTCCGACGAGCCCAATGGCGGTTTGACGGCGGAAATGGTAAGCTTCACCATTTTCTTATATTCAAGATACTTTTCCTTCCACCTTTGTTTCCCTCACTCTTCCTTCTTCCTCCATGTACACTCTCTGTTCTATCTTCGTTCCAGCGGCAAAGAAGACCGTTTCCGGCGACGGCGAAGCTCCGGCGAAGCAGTGGGAGGTCGAAAATGAGTAAGGTAGTTCCATTTATTCCGGTTTTACCCCTCCCTCTGCGATTTGGTGAGATTTGAGTGTTTAGGGTTTGAATTGGGGTTTAAGTTTCAGTCATGATGTTGAATTAAAACTATGCTAAGGCTTTATATTTTAGTATCCTAAGCATTAAATTGAATGTTGATTGAAGTTTAGAGTGGTTCATGTAAAACCCCAATTTTAGGGCTGTTAGTAAAGATTCTGTTCTAATTGTTTATGCTGCCATTTTTGCTATTCTGGAATGTATGGTTAATGGTGAATGATTGGAGAGGCATGTAGCTATTCTTGCATGTTGGAGTTGTGTTCGATATGCTTGATTTGGAAACTGATTTAGGAAGAGCCTAATTTCTCTGTTTTGTTGTGTGGCTGGAAGTGGTGTAGGATCATACAAAGTCTCTTGGAAGTGTAAATTAAAGTAGCAAGTGTGATTTTGCAGCCGATCTCTATGTACTCATACTTACATATTTTCTATGGCTTAAGCTTGTGTGTAATGTCAGATTTGGCTTCATTTCCTTAAGCTTTTCCTCATGGTTTGGCATCAGTTTTTGCATGAAAATTTGCTCAATAATATTGTCGGAACCATTGTGAAACTAAGTTGGGAGCTTTGCAATAGTTTGTTGCCATATTGTTCATGAAATACTCAATGTGCGGGTGCATATCAGTTTTGGCATAAAAATTTCTTGTAATATACAAGTCAGGTTGTTATATGTGTCTTGGGAATAATTTTTGAACAAACATACTATTAATCATTTAATTCATGCATGAAGTTTTGTGACGAAACAAAATATAATGCTTGGATATTTAAATTAGGGGTGGCTGAATTGTAATTGTGGCATGTGTGATTGTAAGTTTCCCAAATTAAATTTTGTTAGGGTCAAATCAGTTTTGGGCAGTAAGGGAAGTGCTTACAATGGTAGAATACTACCATATTGGACAATGAATCTTTGTAGTGTTATGATGCTGATTTTTTTGTGTGGAATAATACAAGAAATACATTTTGTTATGGGTCATATCAAATTAATTGTTCAAAGGCACTGTTTCTTTGTTTTATTGTTATTATTGGTTTGCATTTGGCTGAATGGATTCAGGACACTAAAGAGGTGATAATAAGTATTAGAAGCATTGTTTGAAATAATGATAATCCTAATTTATGATCTCGAGGGGTACATATTGTTTGAGGATTATTGTACCTATGTTATTGCAAGGACTGAATAAATTGATGGTAGCTACTGCTAGTTTTGGCTGTGAATTGTGTCTCTTTATTCATGTTATTGACCAGTTTATTAATGATTGGAGGTGCTGGCATGTGAATAGTTACATGTTGACATTTGGAAGGTAATTGTTTTAGTGCTACATTGGTAAAAGTGGGTTATTTTTGTGGTTTTGACCTTGCTATGTAATTTGCTAAATGAAGAGAATTCTCTGTTTGAATTATGAAATAGTAATGATGAAATGGCACATATATGAAATTGCTAATATGTCATGATCTATAATTTCTGTTGCTTGTGATTGTTAAGTGAATTGATGTTATGAATTGAATTGGTTAAAGTATTTGAAGTAAGAAAAAGGGGAAAGTGGGTAGTAATATGTAATAAGAGAGAGACGTCAAGGTATCATAAAGTGAAAATGATATTAATTTATCATTTTGTATCATATCATTATAGGATTATATAATGGTGAAGATACTTGAAGGAAGATCTACAAGGAAACGGTAAGGAAAAACATCAAAGTGCTAAAGGGCGACAGGTAATCACTCTTACCTTGCTATAACATTGAGGGTGACGTTAGTTGGGATTTTCAAAATCCTTTCTAGCCCTCGAAACCTTTAAAAGTTACTTTTATACAAAACAGGCTATCGGGTGCCTTTAAAACACGATTACTATGGTATAAAAGAATTTGATACATTATATATATTATTATCCTGTCTGGTGGTGGTTGGACCGGTGAGGTATATGGGTGTAATGCTTGGACAGCGGTGTAAATAGGCCATATCGACAGAAAGTGATAGTGGTGGTGGAGACATATAATTAGTACTTGATAGGGTATTGAAAAGTGATATGGATTGGGAGCATCATACTTTGGGGTTGAGGAATTGGAAAGTTGTGTTGACGGAAAGTATCAAAGGCTGAGATTGGGATGTTGAAAAGAATTGTGATCATTGCATGACACTGAGATATATGGATCATCGCGCGATGATAACCGGTTGATAGGCCAATCAACGGTTATTTATAATGGTCAACAGATTTGAGACTGTGGCCAACAGTCTCCTGATTTGAGACAGGGACTGCTCCCTTTCTGATTTGAGACAGATTGGGGTTTCCCTCCCTGGGAGTAGAGCACCAGGGTTGTACATGGATGAGAGGCGAGAAGTTGGATTTGAGAGCTATGTGTATGAGATTTACAATAATGACGGCATGAATTTTGGAGATTGGATGGTGAAGTTATCGATGTGGAAGTTGATTGAGGGGTTTTGAGTGATATTTGGAAAGTAGAAAGGATGGACTTGATTCGTTTTGGACGTGACAGAGGGCCTGGAATGGTAAATGGTAGAATGTTTGGTTCTTGTATATATATATATTGATTTTAAAACAGTGGTACCCTTTAGACGCCCTTACTACCGCACATCTCACTGTTATAGTGAGTTAAGTAGTAGATTACTGAGACAAGTTGTCTCACCCCACGATTACTTACATTTTTGCAGGTGATCATGCACAGGCGCGAGCATCAGGAAAGGGAATTAGGTAGTAGAAGTTATATAGTTTATTTGGAATTGTATATTGCCAATTTGTATAGGCCTGCATTCGTTTCCACATGTATATATACATTAATTCATTGTTTAATATCAATTAGTTTCATTTAATAACCATGTTAGGCAAATCCTTTCTAACATGGTTAGCTGTTAATTATCCATGATAGTATACGTATTGCATTAGGTAATTCTTTTCTATCATGGATAATATAATAAATGATTAGGAAACTCTTTTTCTAACTATGATAGAGATGTTGATATGCATATTTCTTTTTCTATCATAGTTAGTAAAGATATTAATGAATTGAAATAGATTATATTGGCTAATTAGGGAATCAGTAACAGATTGTTACAGCATTAATCAACAAATTTATCCGCCTTTAATTTCTATTAGCCAATGAAAATACAATGGACTCAAATATAGGGCTAAAGTGCAAAAATACCCACGTAATTGTCACGAAGGGGCAAAAAAATGCCCATGTAAAATGTTTTGGAGCAAAACTGCCCATTAAATTACAAAATTGGGGCAAAAATGCCCATCACATTTATTTTGATTTTTTAATGTGTCATTTTCTGTCGATTCATCTCTCACAAAAATATGTGGCAAGTTTATGTATTTATTTATTTCTCTATTTCTAATGATGACTGGACAGAATATGGTGAGTGAAAAAGTAAAAAAAATAACTGTGATAGGCATTTTTGGCCAGTTTTGAAATTCGATAGATAGTTTTGCTTCAAAAAAATTTACGTGGGCATTTTTGCCTCTTCGTGACAATTACGTGGACATTTTTGCACTTTAACCCCTCAAATATATATAATATCTGAACTCTATTTTTGCAACAATTTGTAAATTCATAACTCCGAGACGTTTTGGTTTACTTAATTCCCAAAAAGAAGTTTGTTTGACTAGTTTTAGGTGACTTATACTAGCTAACACCGACAAATATAGTTTATCCCCTACCTTTTTTGGATTGAAAGTTTATTATATTTGGTTCAAGGCATGTATTCAAAATTCCAAACAAATCATGAACAAGTCCAGCTTTCTCTTCTGATTCCTAAAACTATAATATAATGCATGCTAAATGCTAATAAAACAATACAATTTTTACAAGGCAATAGGCAGAGAAAAGCCAACGATGGTAAATGTCCAGAAAACAAAATATTCACTCGGTTTGTCCATGTCATGCATGTTATTATACTCTTTTGTTAGTATGTCATTTGTTCTACTCTGTTTCTATACGTCATGGCGATTTGATAGCTATAGAGAACAATTTCCTTAGTTATGGGACATTATTAAAAGTACTATTATACTATATATTCTTAATTTTTTTAATATAATCTCATCTTTATTCAATTAAATCAATTGCATGCTAGTGTGTGTATACACACATATTGTGGGTGTCACAATTTTACTAGTTTCTTGGGTTTGAATTTGAATAAATGGTAATTTATTTTTATGGTATCAATAAACGGTAATCTATATTTAAACGAAAAAATAAACGGTAATCTATAAAGGTAAAAAAAACAGTAACTATCTTTTTTTTATAACAAAACGGTAACTATCTGGTTAAAAAAATCTTTTTTTATTCTCTTCATTATTTTTAAAAAATATTTCCTCCAACAAATTTGCATAAAGTGGAAAAAGTCACCCTTATCCAATGTGTATATATCGTTATGCTAAGGAGAAATACTTTCAACTATCTTATCTATGATGCGTATATTGTGGTTTCCTCTCTTCTTTCTTTAAACATAAAAAACTAAGGAAAAAAATATTTGCAACTAATATCAAATTTGTGCTATATGTGCAATACTATATTTTACGTAACTTACATAGCTCAAATAGGACTTTGATACCATAAAAATCATTAATACTCGTTAAAATTTAATACAATTCAATAAAATTTATCTTTTATCTCTCATATTTGTTTTTTTTTTTTTGATCAATCTCTCATATTTGTTGAAATCATGTAATTCTACAACAATTTTATAAAATTAAACTTCAACTCAAAAAAAAAAAAAATACTCCATTCAAATCTCTCCGACAATAGTTTAATTAGTTACAATTTTCTAGTAATAAAAAAAAAGTTACAATTTTCTTATTTTCATTCATTTACCTTTATTTTTCATTAACTAACATTTAAATTTTTTCTTACTATATACTCCCTCCGTTCCTAAATATAAGACCTAGATAACTTTTTTTTGGAAAGATTAAGGTTGTGAAATAGGTTATTAAACGATGACATATTTGATATCTTTTTATATTATCCATTAGCTTATAGGTAAAATAAACTAGTTTAAGAGAAAAAATAGATAAATCAATTTATAATTAACTTATTTTTTGCTTTTTTTAGGATTTTTCGAAAAAGTCATCTAGGTCCTATATTTAGGAACGGAGGGAGTACATTATTTATTGCTTTTATTTTATAGTAACTCGGTTACTCTTATTATTCCTCTTCACTTTTATTTATCATTAATTAATTTGATTAATAACAATAAATTTAATTTATTTTTGAAAATCATTCCTTTTCAAATTTCCCCCTCTTTTCAAGTTATAATTAATTTTTGGAAAAAACTTACCTCAAATACTTGACCTCAATTACATCCATTACCCAATAAGAATTTGACACATGTCCAACTTACCCCATACACAACTAACACATGGAGGAGAGAGAAAAGAAGGAGAAAGTGGTGTGGGTTAGTTGGACATGTGTCAAATTCTTATTGGCTTACTGGATGTAATTGAGGTTAAGTACTTGAGGTAAGTTTTTCCTTAATTTTTTTTATTTTGCAATTTTCAAGCTATAATCCAAACCAGATAATACCTTTTTACTGGATTTAAGTCTGATCTCTAAACTTTTGTAATTTTGTTATTTTATTTTCTTAATTGATGGTTGTATATTATTATTATTTATCATAAATTGTTGTATATTATTATTACTTTCTCTATTTTTCCATTGGATTATTTTAAAAAAGGTTTTGCTTTTTTTTTTATCAAAACGTTTTGCTATTAATGTAGTCATGATGCACAATAGACTAATTTGATATTGTGGGATGTAAACCGATTATGGAAATCAGGCGATTCGAATTTCATTTGGAAAAAAAATGTTAGTAATTAAGAAATGTCATTTAAAACACTAACCAAAATTATTCAGAAGCAAGGCATGCAATCAATGAAATATTTGATGGTTTAGGAATTGATTTTTAAGAAAACGATTTTTAAATTATATATATTGATTTCATAACTTACTTTTTTTTGCCTTTTGATAAAAAAAATAACATACTTTTTGCAAATTGTTTTATATATTATGGTCTACAATATTTTTAACTTGTTGCAAAAAAAGATAATTTTGTAAAAAAGTACTAGCTACATTTTTGTTTGTTTATATATATATATATTGTTTAGGAAGGCGGATTTGAAATGTTCACATAGGTGAATGTAGGATACTAATACGAGTATGAAAATAACATATAATTAGTAGTTTTTCAAAATTGTTGACTTGTTGCAAAAAGAGATATATTTTGATGAGGAGAGAAACACTTGCAACTACTCTTAGCCATCATGGGTATATACCTTTTGTACCAATGGTTTTCTCCTCTTTTCTTCCTTATTTTTTCTTTTAGTGTTTCTAATGCTTTCAACATTCCAAGATTGGGGATTGTGCAGAGACATCGCCATGAACAACCCCCAAACGATCATGTTTCTTCCTCAAATTTACCAGAAGACCTAATGGAATTTAATTACACCCAGAGACTCGATCACTTCAACTATAGGCCTGATAGCTACATCACTTTCAACCAAAGGTACTTTGTTAACTTAAAGTACTGGAGTGGAGCTAAATCTGGTGCTCCTATTTTTGCATGCCTTGGTGCAGAAGAACCTGTAGATGAAGATATAAATGCGGTTGGATTTCTCAGAGATAACGCCCCTCAATTCAATGCTCTTATTGTTTATATTGAGGTTAGAATTAATTATACTCTATTATTTTAGACTTATTAATTAAACCACTTTTCTGCAGTAATAGAAAACTTGTGATACTTGGCAAAAAAAAAAAAGATAAAAGAAAATATGTTATACATGTTAACTAATAACATGTCTTTTATCATAACAGCATAGGTATTATGGGAAATCAATACCCTTTGGTTCATGGAAAGAAGCTATGAGAAATGCGAGTACTCGTGGTTATTTCAACTCAGCCCAAGCTCTAGCAGATTATGCTTCTGTGATTTTACACTTAAAGAAAAGTTTGTCTGCACATAATTCTCCAGTCATCGTTTTTGGAGGTTCCTATGGTGGAAGTGAGTATTTACTGCACGTTTAATTTATTTCAGATAGCAACTTTATGATGAAGTGTTGCAGTTAGAGAATTTGGTGCAAGCACGTTTTGAAGTGTTCTAAGATATACCAGTAACTTTTTTAAATTTTTTTTATCAAAAGTAAATTTTAAAATAGAACAAAACAACTAAAGCATTTTATATTTCCCACTCCAAAACAACTAAAGGATTGTCCAAAAAACTAACGTACATTTACAAAAAAAATGTGGTGTTGGTTGTTTTTTTTTAATCGAATGGTGTTGGTTGTTTTACTCCATTTTAAAAGTGTTTAAGAATATTTGCACTATTCAAAACATATTTATATTAGATCACAGATGCTCATGCCGCATGAACCACTTTAATTTATTGATAAAATTGCCCATTATTTACCCATTTATATAAGCATATAGTCCCTCCATTTCTAAATATAAAGTCTAATTACCTAATTTGATGTTATCAAATTATCCTACCTATCTATATTCATTCACTCCCTTCATCTCCTATTTGTTTATATTATCAATTATAAGCTTCATTCAATAAGCTAGAAGCTTTGGGGGGAAAATTGGAAAAAAATTAGAAAGATGCATTAAATTTATAAACTTATATATACTTATTAATTAATTGAGGGAGCATTATTTAACTTAATTTCCTAATTAATTATGTAGTGCTAGCATCATGGTTCAGGCTAAAGTATCCTCATGTTGCTCTTGGAGCACTAGCTTCATCAGCACCAATTCTTTATTTCTACGGCGCCGCCCCACGAGCAGGATACTACTATGTTGTGACCAAGGATTTCCAAGTAATTTAATCCATCTATTTTTCAAACATAAAATTGTCTAATTAAGCATACATCATACCTTTAAATACTTGAAGATCAAGCAATTAAGTATTGCTACCGGTGCATATGTATATATGAATGGTGCAGGAAACTAGTATGAGCTGCTACCAAACTATACGGAGATCATGGTCTGAAATTGATAGGGTAGCAAAGAAGCCAGATGGTCTTTCAATTCTCAGCACTAGGTTTAGAACTTGCAAGTAAGTTTTGTTTTAACTTTATTCATGAAATTTTTTTTTTTCAATTAAAGGAGTATGCACCAATTAAATGAGGTTGGGAGGCTGCAAAATGGCTTCTAATGATAGAATTTCAAATATACATACTATTACTAATTATATAATATCCTTTTTTTTTGTTTTCAGAAAACTGAGGAGCAGTTCTGAACTCAAGGATTACTTAGACACAATATATGCTGAAGCAGCTCAGTACAATGACCCTTTCACTAAACCTTTAAAGAGACTCTGTGGAGCCATTGATGCAGTAGCTGAGAAAACCAATCATGATATTCTTGGCCAAATATCTGAAGGTGTTTTTGCCTTTAAGGGAAATAGTTCATGTTATGACATGAATGAGTACAATTATCCTACTCAAACTTCTGTGGGATGGGGATGGCAGGTAATAACTTAACTTACAAATTTCATTAATTTCATCCTTCTTAGAGAGTATTTAATTAATGATGATATATAATTAACTTTAACAATATTAACAGACATGTAGCGAAATGGTGATGCCTATTGGGCATGATAAGATTGATTCGATGTTCCCACCAGCACCTTTCAATATGGAAAGCTTTGTCAAAGAGTGCAAGAGTTTGTATGGTGTCCTCCCAACGCCTCATTGGATTACCACTTATTATGGGGGTCCTGTATGTATATAGAACATATGTTCAATTTCTTCATGAAACATATTTAGTCTCCAATGTATATATCACAAATGATCTATGTTCCTTCTTTTAGCTACAAGTCAATATAAAAATAATTTTTTTTTTCTTTTTTATACGTGTAACTGCAGGATTTGAAACTGAATCTCCGCAGGTTTGCAAGTAACATCATCTTCTCCAACGGGCTTAGGGATCCTTACAGTTCGGGCGGGTGAGCTAAAATAATTATATTGAAGAGCAAATTCATTTTTAAATGCTACATGCAAATACTTAACATAATTTAAGGAGATTAATTAGGAGATTAAAGAAACTGAATGACTTATTATATATATGTTTTGTTTTCTCCAAATTAGTTTATCTCACTTTTAAACTGATATATAATACATAATCACACAATCCAAGAGCTTATGAAATACTCCCTCCGGTCCTAAATATAAGATCTAATTTACTTTTTTGAAAAATCCTAAAAAAGCTATATATAAGTCAATTATAAATTGATTTACCTAATTTTTCTCCTTGAACTAGTTTATTTAACCTATAAACTAATGACTAATATAAAAATATATCAAATATGTCATCATTTAATAACATATTTTGTAACCTTAACATCTCCAAACAAAAGTCATCTAGGTCTTATATTTAGGACCGAGGGGAGTATAAGTTGTAAACTTGTAATTAAATAATTTGTTTATGTTCGTTTCTAAATCTTCCTAAGTTAGTCAGTCATATAGGTATCTATATAATTGACAAAAAAGTGGGTTTGTATATGCTAAGGACGGGAAGTAGTATCAATTTATACCGTGATCACTTTTCAATCCTTTTTTCTTTTTGTTTATTCTAAAAATATTGCAGGGTATTGGAGAGTATATCAGATAGTATCGTTGCTGTATCCACAATGAACGGTACCTCGTGTTTGACTCGACTTATACTGAGAAATAAGCCAGCTTATTTTGGATTTTTAAGGTCAAAAACCCAAAATAAGCTGGCTTATTTCTCAAAATAAGTCGAGTCAAACACACTAATTATATTGTTTGTGTGTGTTTGCATCTATTTATTATTTATTGGGTGAAGGGGCAAAACTAGCCACTATAATTTTTCAAATGAACAACTTTGGCACTCGTAAATTGGATGGTGCAAAACCGGACATTATAAAGCAAAATGGGACAAATTTAGCCACGCCGTTAAGTTGAAGCTAGAGGTTTATGAAGGTGGGTCCCACGCCAACACTCACGTCTGTTAGCTTCAACTTAACGATGTGGCTAAATTTGTCTCATTTTGCTTTATAATGTCCGGTTTTGCACCATCCAATTTACGGGTGTCAAAGTTGTCCATTTGGAAAATTACGGTGGCTAGTTTTGCCCCTTCGCCCTTATTTATTAGTACATGTAATAAACTGAGTTATATATATGAGGTGTAAATTGTTAATAGTTTTTAACGAGACTGGTTTATAATAATTGCAGGGTCTCATTGCCTTGATATTCTTGATGCAAAGCCGAATGACCCTCAATGGTTAGTGATGCAGAGAAAATATGAGGTCAAGATAATCAAAGGCTGGATTGCTAAGTACAAAGCTGACCTTCGAGCAATAAATAACCAGAATATTCAATCTCATAATTATACTAAAAAAACTACAAATTAAAGCTGTTCCATAATGGTAAAGGAAGAGACCATATATATGATCTCCACAATAATGTAATGTTCAATAATGAAATCAATGAGATTTTCTGAAAACGAGCCATTAATCTATTATATTTGCAGGCTCTTTTGTAAGTGCTTAACACACACGCACGCACGGGGTATTGATGATAATGATTTATATATAAAATCTTTTCCTTTTCTAGAGATTAAGTATGTGGAACAAAACTTAATAATAACATATTTTACATGAGTATAATTAGATTATATTCCCTATGTCCCATAATATAATTAAGGTGAAACTTTTTGAATAGTTCTATCTTAAAATGTTAAAATGTAAGGTGATGTTTGAATTGGTTAACATAATAAATATATTTTTTCCTAATATTACTCTTACTTCTCTCACATCTTGATGTGTATACATTGTCTTTTCTTTTAACATGACTCTTTTACTTCATATCAATTATGGGACAGATGTAGTATTAGCGCTTATGAGTCAAGTAAAATAATTTAGAGAAAAAATTCAAGCAAATCAATTTATAAATAATTTTTTTATTTAGTTTTATTATGATATTCTGTTCGCACCGCAAGTGCACGGGTCGCGCCAAGTAATAAAGTAGTGAGTAAAGTATCGTTCCCACGAGGATTTGATTCCAAAACCCGGTCAAGTAATGATTATCGCACTCTCGCTCAATTGAGTGATTCAAATGTTAAGATGTGAAGGGTAACCATAAAAATAAATAAGAAAAACTATAAACAAGTGATTCATTGACTTCAAGGATAAAATGAGTTCTAAGATTATTTATCCCCCTTGTATTTCCTAACCTTAAAATAGTCACCTCTCACAATTGCTTTTAATAGCTATATATGTGCTAACCTAGGATTCAAATGTACTTGTAAACGCTCCGTCGAGTCAAGAACAAGTGTTTAATTCCATTAATCGCTCAATCTCTTGTTACAATTAATAAAACTCAATTTCTAAGTTTCAACCCTAATGTGGCTATGTGAGGCTAATAAGTATATGTCTATCTTATTAACAAAATCATTCATTTGTCATGCAAACTTCAAGTTCTCACACTATTCCACTCAAGTTCTACACTTAACCCAGCTCTCTCAAGTCATAAGTCAAATGAACAAATCAACTAAATGGTGATCAAGCATTTAGAGGCATTAAGGCTAGAGTGAAATAAACATATATATATAACATTAATCACAAAAGGAGAGGAAGTATCAAGAGTTAATCCATACAAGGGTTCCAAATAATCCTAGAATAAAAGTATTTAGCCACTCATGTTCAACAAATTCATGAGAATATACATTAACACAAACATGAACAAAAGTAGAGAATGAAGAAGGAAAGGAAGAACCAAGAAGAGAAACCCAAATCTCTTTGCAATTCCAAACTCTAGCTCAATCCCCACCAAAAAGCAAACCCTAGCATAGCCAAACACTCCCAAGTGCTCCCAGAAGTCAAGAATGCTTAACAAATGTGTTTTTGGCCTTTTAAAACCCTAAAAGTTCAGTGTTGTGCGTTTTGACATTCCTGTTCGCGATGGCGCCGCGGCACAAAACAGTGGTAGATAATTATGCCGCGGCATGCTTTTTCTCTGGTGGCTGAAATTCAAATTGGGCCGCGGCACATAATTTACACATAGAATCATGTCGTGGCTCCGTTCTGTTTTGATGAAAATTGATTTCTCCCAAGCAAATAGAATGCTCCAAGCATGCTCCTCAACCATCTTTGACTTCTCAAATGTTTGCCTTCAACTCCTAATACAAAAATACCTTGCAAAATAACAACTTTGACAAAAATGAGGAAGAAATGTGCAACCAAAAGTATTATGTATCCTTCCTATAGTTTAGCCTCTAAGATATGTATAAAATCTCCAAAAAGTGTATATAAAAGCAAGTGAATCATGCTAAAAAGTATGAATTCCAATATCTTATCATATTCCAAAAAAATCAAGTATGTCTTATATTAAGAAATAGAAAGAGTAAAAAATATCAAAATAGTGTACTTAATCATCACAATCATTTTGACCTTGTGTTTAATTACCTCTTACGCGTAGTCCACGAATGGTTAGTGGGTTGATTCTGTAAATTCATCATCATAATCATATGTATCCCCGTTACTTAATATTGCTGGAGTTTGTGATCGAGAGGACGAATCAATTATGCCCCCATATGTATATACACACACTGTCACCTTTTATCGATACCATAGATTTTTGTCGCGTGTGTGTGTGACATTATTTTGAGGAACATTAAGGAACTTTTTTATCCGATATTGGTGGATTACCGAAGCGCATAGATAAATAAACTATATGAATTGAAGTTCTATAGGTTAGTGGGAAATATTGTTCACTGTCACATATATTATTCGTAATGAAACATGACAACAATTCAATATTATTCGTCAATTATAGTACTTATGGTTGATGGTGTAATAAGGATAATTGGTGCATGTTCTCTAACAAAACGAGCTGAGCGATATATTGTTTCGTGGTAATAAAAGATAAGACGCTAGGGTAGGAAAGAATTTTCTGACCTTAATTATTGGTACCGAAAGATAATGAAAGTGATTGGGAGAAAGAATGGTGTGAACATATGGGATTTCTCCTCTAGCAGCCTCTATCTTCATATTTTGTTTGTTTTTTATGAAAGCACTCGCTATCTTCATATTATTGTTAATTGAATCAAGTGAAAGAGAAACAAATGCATTTGTCCAAAAAAAAAAGTGCAGAATGCAAATGACTGTAATTAAAGGTAGGCCTCTACCAATGAAAATTCGCCTTAATTAGTTATACTGGAATATGGTTCCTTCTATTATAGTACCATTCTTTAAAGAATGGTATAAAGGTAAACAATATTAAGAATCATCCAATAAATTTATTGGTTAATTCTTAATATTGTTTATTTATATCACCAATCAATAAGATCACCTAGACATTTTATTATTTCATCTTCTCAAAAGTTTAAATTAGATAATATTCACGTTACATTTATGTACACATATTATTAACGTAACATCTAGCTAGGATTATATTATATTACTTGTATTACTGTACTCTCTCACTCTATGCTAAAAATATGCTAAAAAACAAGAAGCGGATCAACAAAAAATATGGTAAAAATATAAAGGTAACTGTCCAACTCTATATGCTAAAAAAACAAGCAGATCAACAAAACGAAGAAAGCTAAAGTCCTTGTCTTATGGGGAAAGATGACCACACTTACTGCACTACTCTCTGATTTTGCAGACACGTTGAAGGGCTGCGAACCTGAACAAATCAATTGAATCAAATTTTGAGATATATGTTATAATAATCAATTTTAATTTTAAAGTTTGTCGTTAACCTTATTATAGTGTTAACAACAAGAAAAAAAAACTTTGATTTGATATCACATGTGAATTATTATTACTAATAAAATAACAGTTTAATTGAAACTCACAGTCATAATCAGTCCATCCAAGGCGTTGACCAGCCAGATCATAAACTATAATTTTATCTTTTAATACGATATCTGCCATCGAAGAAATAATGCAAACATTGCGACATAAGTGCATATATATCTTAAAATTTTGAGTTGAACTGAAATCATCACTTACAAACAAGATATGTAATTAATTTAATGTACTACATTGCCACGTAATAAGTAATTTAATTTCACGTACCTCCTAAAATAGAAAGCCCTAGAGAACCCGGCATTTTCTGAATGCCCATACACCACGCCTCTTCACCAGTATTCTATATATCACACAAGTTTACTCATTTCAGTACGACATCAATGCCATTACCACATACACATAGCTTTTTTTTTTAATAACAAATTGACAAGCCAAAGCTTGGGTTGAACTTACACTGACCTGCTAGGACATGCCCCTAGCTAGGCCTTGCACCACATACACATAGCTAGCCACCATATATAATACTACATGCCTCTTAATATAAAAATAATTGATTATCAATTTGACGAGATCAATAAAACTAAATCAACGAATTAGTTATAGCAAACTAAGTGTGTTACATTATGTCTTTGATGTACGTATTTATGTCAATTAGATTATATTTCACTTTATGAGTTAGACAAATCAATTTTGGGGGAAAATAATGGTAAAGATAAAATATGCAAATACAATAAAGTATCTTGTTTAGGACTAAAATTACATTAAACTAGTTCTTAATTATATTTAGTATTGGAGTAGTTATATATTCATATTCCTTCTTATCCTAAATACAAGACTCAATTAACTTTTTTAGAAATCATAAGAAAGCTAAATAAGTCGCTTTTAATTTAATTTGATTTACCTGATTTTACCCTCTAAACTAATTTACTTTAAACTAGTACACAACCTAACAATATATCAAATATAATATGACTAACTAGTAACCTATTTTGTTTCTTTTATCTCTTAATTAAAAGACAATTGACTCTTATATTTAAGATAGAAGAAAATATATTATAGTATATACAAATCTAAGGAGCTCATCCTTGATTATAAGAGTTTTACAATTAATTTAGATTGATTAAAAAAATAAAAAACAGTTAATTAAAACAAATATGATTTGATCTCCTTGGCTAGAACACTTGCATATATGTAAAAATTAGATTATATACAAGTTTATAAGGAAAATAATTTTGAGGAAAACATAAATGTGAAAAAAAAGAATTTTGTATATGCATATGTCTTGTATCATTTTTGTTAACCAATGTGTGCAATAAAACAATTAATAAAGCTTGGATAGTAATAATATATACTTACGAAAGCCATGAGATATAGAAGGTAGTCCTTTGGTTGTAGTAACATGGAGACACCGCCGGCAAAGTTTAAACTTGCGTTTGGGAAAACTTCAGAGATGCTAATAAAGCAAAAACCAAATGATCAAACAAACAAAAAAGACAAATCAATCTCGGTTCATCAGAAATATGAATGAAAATATATATTATACTACCCTCTTGTCTTAACCATAAAATTGATAAATAACAAAGATAGGTATGACTAACACACGCGCACACACATATATATGGATGGATGGTTTAGAAATAAACCTTTTCGTGAGCAAGAAACATTGGTCTCCATTGGTAATGTTAGTGCTCATCATAGCAAGCGATCCTTCTGAAATAGAAGCCATAATCTGCAGATCAAAACAACATTACCATCAACTTTTTTTCCTTTCTTAATTTTAAAAACAATCAATTAAGAGTTATTAAAGAGAATGCATCATTATTCATGAGGTCCAATTACAAAAACGATCGTGATGAAACCTACCGCATCGAGAAAAACATCGTAAACCTTCTCAGGAAAATACGCCAAAGTGGTCCCAGAATCAACAACTGTTGTTTCAAAATCCGATGGATCAACACTTAACTTTGTGCCATTCACTTCCATGCTCATCACACCTAACACATAATGAAACCTGAAACACACACAAGATCCTACATCGTTAAAACAAACAACACACACACACACACATATGGTCATGTAGATAAATAACAAGTCGTGAACATAAATTATTCATTGTGTATGTGTACGTGTACCCGGAAGTATTAGTAACGAGAGGAGTGAAAACAATATTTGGGTTCAGAATTTCCCCAAGAACCAAAGTGCCTCCACCAACTTCATCTCCTCGGAGGCAGTGAGAGAACACTTTTGGGGCCAATCCTTTTAATGAAAGCTGTGATATGACCGAAAGGTCTCCTTGCCCGAGTCCTAAAATCCCATCCACTGCACTTCCATTCGTAGCAAAGTTTCCACTCACATTTGTGCTACACCTGCTCTATAACACACATGTACAATAATGTACAGTGCTGTATTAGTGTTTAAATACACACACACACGGGTGGCTTTATTAACAAAGCTGAAAGCAAGGGGAGGCCATCATTTTAAAGTATCTAGATAATCCAGATTTTTTTATAAAAAAATTATATTAATGGGTATATATATACACAATCTGAGATAAAGATGTTTTTTTCAAATATAATATTTTCAAAGGAATAAATACTTCGTGTTTGTGAGTTAACAATATTGGACATTTTGGACTTCACAAGCTCATGTTGCCCATCAAAATGTCGCCTATATAATGTAAAATCTAGTTATAAAAAGAACCATAAAAAAGCATTTGGAATGAACTCAAAAAATGAGCTAATAAGATACCTAACACTATACTTCTAGTTTCATGGGAGGGTCAAAAGTACACCGCCTCACTTTCACAAGTAGAGATCGATGTTTTTTTTTTTTGCCGTCAAGCAAATAAAGCCTCTATGAGTTACAGAATAAATAATAACAATGGAGGGTTATATGATTATTAATACCCGAAGAGAACAGGTGAAGAAGAAGCATTGGAAGTTGGGGTGGAGAAATGAAAGAGGTCAGTGACGTAGTAACCAGAAGTGGCACTCTCATCCGCGTAAGTGATTGTGTAAGTACAGTGATTATCATTGGAACAAACGGCTTCGGGGGCTCCATAATTTCTGTCACAAATGGTACTTGAACATGTGGCTGGGGACGATGTAGATGATGCCCCCGGATCAAAATTACTTAGCTGGATCTGTAACAATAACGATGATTTATAATTAATACTAATATAATAATGTTGTGTGTGTATAGATTATTAGACGACATTTGCTAAAAAAGAAAGAGAGAGGGATTTTTTTTTAATTACTGGAAGTTGGGTGCTGCTGGGGCAGGAAGAACAAGAGCTACATGTGACCCAGAAAGGGTCACTTCCTGTATCTATATGCACATGAAAATCTCTTGGAGGAGAACCCAATTGCACCTTTGTGTAGTACATCCTGCCAAAACAAACAAAATATTGGACTTTGTTTCGTACTCCCGTTCTAATTATCACTTTGACTTTTTTTTATATATATTAAGGTGGTAAAATTAACCATTATTTAAAATATATATAATTATGTTTTCCCCATTAAAACAAGTTTATTATGTTATAATTTAGTGTCTAATTTATTTCTTTAACCATCACAGAAAAATTCAAATGGTTCTTAATCTTATATTTCGGACGGAACTAAGGTTTTGTTAAAAGGTCATGACTACTATATTCCGTATTGAAGGCAATTATATTCAAGGTACTGCAGGATATTAAACAAGAGTACATCTCTGATCTCATTGGGATTCAGAACAAGAATGTCTCATTAAATGAGTTTCGATGCTAATTAGTGAACTGATCAGTGATCACTAGCTAAAAACTCATCTTTTTTTTTGTTAATCACAGTCCGGTTTAATCCGGACTCGAGGGGTAGGAGTGTTGCCCACATAGGCAAGGTTGTCCCCTCTCCCAATAAGAGCGCTTCCCGGGAATCGAACACGCGTTCTCATCCTTACGGGGGTTGTAGCCCACTTACCAGCTCAACCAACTACCCATTGGTTAAAAACTCATCTTTACCACTAGCGATATAAGCAGCAACCAAATCTCTTTAATTAATTAGTTGTAGATTTTTATTCTCAAAGGCTATTGATGTATGTATGGTTATATAAGTACAACTTGCATTCTTTAATTTCATTGATGAGTTTATTGGAATATATCTTCTAAAAAAGAGCTTATGAGGAAAAAAACTGAAAAACTCTTGAATAATAGATTCTGAAAATGCTACACAAATTTTTTTTTTTTAGCAAAACCTAGTTTTTCTACCTTAAAATCTGCTCTGATTTCAAAACTTAGCTTTGAGCTCAAACCTAGGTTTTAAACCTAAGTTTGAAAGTTACCTAAAAATATAATTTTGGTTTCAAAATTTGCATTATTACTTGAATAATCCACACTTGTATATTAACCGATGAAGATGAGTTTACAGCAAGTGCAGAGGTAATATATAATGCTATTATTTCCCCAAAAAAAAGTTCCCCACGACAACGAAAGAAGGTACTAATAACACGTAAAAACATTAAAGACATGCATATATGTACGAGGAGAAAATTATACTAAAATCCAGAGTCAGAAAAACAAGAAAATTTTTAAAATAAAAAAATTTACCCGACTTTGAAAGGATCATAGGTTCCCTGGAGAGAAAAACCAGAATCTTTGGAATAATTTTGAAGCGATATTCGATGTCTAGCATGGTCCAAGGTTTTGAGTTCACTCAATTTCGTAAGACTATTTAATGGACGAATTCCTCTTTCCAGAGACATAATCATCGGGAAGTCACACGTCACCGTCGTCGTCCCACATAAACATAACACAATAATAATAGTCACCGCCGCGAGAATTCCGCCGGCGGGAAGAGCCGCCGCCATGTATAATAAAGAGTTTTATCACTCTAATTATGTAATCTTCCTTTTGCTTAATTGGCTCTTCATTCTTATATCAATAAATCAATCTGGAGAAGATCACTATATTTTTCTTTTTTGATACATCATTATATCTTTTTTTTTTATACATGGAGAAGATTAATTGTAATTATATCATCTTTCTTATATCTTTTTTATTATATAAAAGAGGAAGGCTCTATGGGTGCCACTTGTCAATTTAAGATTTCTCATTTTCCGCCACATGTGACATGCCCTATTTTTTCTCACTCGGTTTTTTTAACTTCCTTTTTTTTTTTGCCATTTTTAACTTCTTATTTTATTTTTCCCTTTATTTTCTCTACCTTTTTTCAACTACCCCGCATTCCTTCTCTCCTAACTTTCAGTTTTTATCCCGAAATAGTTGTTTTTGCACATTCTAATTGTCATTTACTCATTGTCATATATTTTCGTCTTCCTCCTAGATCCAATTCTCAAGTCAGTGACTGGAGTTGATGATGATTACTTGTCTGTAAGTGATAAAAGGAAAAGAACATCGAACAAACAAAATAAAAAACTAACAATATATAGATGTAAACATTGAAGGGAAATTAATTAAATTTAAGGGCTTTTTAATCAGAATTTTAGGTGTGAAAGCGTCATAAGAATTTACAACCTCATTAACCATAAATAAAATAAAATGTGGATTTTTAAAAAAGATTTTAATAATAATTTTGGATAATTGATAATTCCATGGAAGTGATATCTAGTGTAACAAACAGTCTTATTTTCAGTTCTCGCCTCACTTCTACTTCCAAGACTTCACTTCTCTCTTATAACAAACGAGGCGTTAGAACTCAAATGAGTTCTCAGATTTAATTAGGGAATTGAGTTCCGCTGATTTTGGAGAATCGATAATTCCATGGAAGTGAGATAAAGTGTAACAAAGAGTCTTATTTTCAGTTCTCACCTCACTTCCACTTCTAAGGTTTCACTTTCCTCTTAACAAATGAGGCGTTAGTGACAAATCCTTGAATTTATATGTATTTAATGTGTTAAATTGAAGTTATTAACATTTCAAAGATGCAATATTGAATTAAAATGGATTAATTATAATTGAAATGAATTACAAATGATTGTGAGTGAAAAGGGGCAATATAAGGGCATAATTGTCACATTTAATTGTTTATCTTAAGTGATTAATTTTTGAGATGAATGGTATTATGTTGTTGTAATTTTTCCCTTGCAGAAAATGACAAAAATGGGCTGAAATGATGATTCTGGACATTTGGCGGAAATTACAGAAACGGCCCAGAATCCTGAAAACACTGCAGAACAGTCCTGGGAAAATTACATAAGCTGACCCAAAACTTTCAGACATTGCAGAACAGTCCCTGCGCGAACTGCAGAATTTCAGACTCGTTTTTTGCTGATTTTTTGACTATTTCGACACCAATTTGGACCCAAATTGAAGCCCAATCATTGACCCAACTTCCATTTGATATTAATTGAAGAATTAGGCTTAGAAAACTTAAGTTTAGGGGGTTGGGTGCTCCCCAAAACCCTAGTTCCCTCCATTCCCTTCATCCTCTTCTCTTCATTTCTCATCTCATTTCTTCAATCTTCCACCTTCCTTCCTCCATTCATGCCTCAATAAAGTTCCTCCTTGCTCTTGGAGTTGATGGGAAATGGCTTGAACTATGGTTCTTCAAAGGGGAGTCCCAATTCCTTTCTTTTCTCTTTATATTTTTTATTGCCTAGGTTTAGGTTAACATTTATGTTTTGAGATTGGACTAGATTTGATTGTTATTGTGAGTTTGATTTGTGGTTTTGACTTGTAATGAGGAATTTGGACTCAACAATATGTATGGTCATACATGTGTTCTTTATAATTCATTAAATATTTCTATTTACTTATGGTATTGGTAGATAGTTTGTTGAATTGAATTGTAATTGAACCTAATGCATTGCAATGAATAATCACACTCTAGGGTAATTAATAATGTCTATTTGAATGGATTCATGAGATTAGGCATTAGACTTACCGGTTGGTGAGGTTTGGTATTTTAGGAAACTTAGAGAAAACTCAAAGGTACTAAAGAGCTTAACAATGCCTAATTGGATGAGGTTTCAACAACTAGGTATTGGACTCATGGGTCCACGAGGTTTGGTAAATTAGGAAATTAGTGCATTAAACTCCCCAAAAATATTTAGAAAGCTATGATAGCCATTGAAAATCATTTCCAAGAACACTTCACTTCCACTACACCCTTTTATTAAAAATACTAAAAATATTTATTTATTTTGCATCCTTCAATCCTTCATTAAAAAATCAACAAAATATATTTTCTTCACCCAAATCCATCTTACATTGCATTTAATTTACTAGAATAGTTAGATTAAACAAGGCTCCTTGAGAACGATACCCGGGGTAGCTTCCGCTTACCTTGAGGTTCTAAACTTTCTTGAAGGATTAGACCCAAGGCATACTACACCGACCGCTAAATCGATGTCCTTCAAGTGGCGTCGTTGCCGGGGAGTCATTAGATTGACTCCCTAGTAAATTTGTGTCAATCTTCAAGATTGATTTGGGTCAAAGTGAGTCATTAGGTTGCATTTAGTTTAAGTGCATATTAGGATAATTCACTTTGTATTCATCTTTGTTTTGATTTTTTTTCCTTAGTTTCTTGCATTTGCATATTGAGATTGTTTGATTGCAATAATCATGTCTAGGCCATATAATTATGAGTTTTTGTTCTATGATGATTCTTCTATGCATTCTTATTCTTTGAATGAAGAAACACCAAGTTACTCACATTCTTTGAGCCATGAGAAACCTTCCTTGAGAGAACGTTTGCACAATTACTACCAAACCATTGAATACCAAATGCCCAACCAATTCCCAACATACTTGGAACCATCTTATCCACAAAACAACTCTACCTACTTCCAAAGCCACTCCACCTACTTCCCTACATCATACATACAACCATATGAACCACCATACACCTCTTACCACAATCCTTTCCCTCCCACCTATCATATACCATCATCCCCACCCTCTTCACCCAAACCTAGTGGATTAGATGCCTTCCTAACTTTCCTAAACATGGATTCTCAAACCCTTGCTTTGAGGAGAGTATATGATGAGCTTAAATGTGAGCACTCCAAATTGTTCATGCTAAAGGAGACCAATAAACTCACAAAGGAAATGGAAGAGCGTTTGGAGGAAATAGAAGAATTTATTCGGGCTTTTGTGCAACATGTGTTATGGAAGAAGACTAATGGAGAAGAAGGAACTCCATGGCGTAGTGACTCCAATGATTGTGAAGGGGTTGAGGACCTAGAGCTAAATGTCACTTCTCAAGTGGATGGTGTAACATCCCAGCGCCTCGCTCTCGAAATTGTCCGCTTTGGGGAATCCTCACCCCTCACGGTTTTAAAACGCGTCAAGAGGGGGAGGTATCCAGGCCTATATATAGCACCTTTCGTTCTCCTCCCCAGTCGATGTGTGACTTTACAATCCACCCCCCTTGGGGCCCAGCGCCCTCGCTGGCACACCGACCCGAGCCTGGCTCTGATACCATCTGTAACATCCCAGCGCCTCGCTCTCGAAATTGTCCGCTTTGGGGAATCCTCACCCCTCACGGTTTTAAAACGCGTCAAGAGGGGGAGGTATCCAGGCCTATATATAGCACCTTTCGTTCTCTTCCCCAGCCGATGTGGGACTTTACAGATGGCCCCCAACAAATGCCTATTCTCATACAAGTTGCAAATGGTAAGCAATTACATTCTCAACCTCAAGAGGAATTGGTTTCACACTTAGGTACTATTTCTCCTCTTCTTGAAGAGTTTACCTTTCCGCATACTACTTTGGTTGATATTGCAAGTGATGATGAGGTGAATGAAAAAATTGTTGTTGAATCACCTCAAGTTCTTGATGTTGAAAATGCTTATTGTGTTACTTCCATTGATAATTGTGTAATTGATGATGTTGCTTGCAAAAATAATATGAGTGGTGATCATGATGCTTTGAGTACTAGTTGTGGTGATGATTTTAATTTGCATGAGCCTTCACCTTGTTCTTGTGATGATGATACAATGTGCATGGATTGCATTGATTTTAAATATGATAAATTTGTTTCATTGCAACAAAAGAATGTTGGTGATGTGCATACTTCATCTACTAGTACTAATGATGCATCAAACTTGGTTGTTAAAAATGTGGAGAATTGTGAACAATTGTCTTCCTTTTCAAGTGTTGATAAGCATGATGATTTGAGTTTCTTTGAATCTATTGAACATGATGAAGAATTCACTTTCCCCTCCCTTCCATACTCTTCCTTCATTAACAAATGTGATTGTGATGAGTCTTGTGCTACTTGTATGCAAATTAATAGTTGGCTTTCCACTTCATATGTTGTTACTCCTTCATCTAGTTCAATTGATAATATACATGCTCCACTTGATGATAAACATGAAAATTGCAAATCTTTTGATCTCAATTCTTTTGTTTCTTTAGATAGGTCAAGTATGGAAAATTCACATGTTTTGAATGATAAAATTGTGAACAATGATGAATTCTTCCATTTAATTTTGTCTTGTGACCTACCTCCAGATTTAGGAATGCATTCATCTTTCATATTGCATAAATCCTCTTCTTCTTCCACTCTTATACCTCCCACCTCTTGTGATTACAAATGCGATGTGGTGTACCTCAACACCAAGTTGGGTTCCTCACCTTTCCGGTTGCAAGCACAAGAGGACTTAAAAAATAAAATTGTTTCTTTCACTCCTACAAAAGGGATAATGTTGATTTTCTTGGTTGTGATTCATACTTGGAGAGTTTTAATTTTAAAATGCTTAAAGTATACTCTAACCCTCTCCAAGTTTGTTCCTTTGGATTTGGTATTTCTCTTGGCTTGTTTTCTTTGCATGAACACCTTTGTAGGAGCCATATGAGGTATCGACTTCAAACACCACCAAGAAAGATCAACAAAGGAGAAGTTGGAGCTCTAAAGTCCAACATGATCATCATCAAGGATGAGAACTTCTCCTTCAAACATTTGAAGATACCATAACCAAGGTTGTCTCTTTCCTCACTCATTTTCCTTCTTGTTCTTCATGTAATTGACTTAATTATTGATTGAGGAATATAAGTGTGGGGGAAAGACACAAACTAGTAGTAAAAGGTAACTTTTGTTGTTTTTCTCATTTCTAGGATTAAAATAAAGTGCTTAGTGCTAACACCACCACCACACTTGATTTCCACATGCTTTGAAATTTAATTGGATTTTTCCATGATTTTGCTACATTGAGGACAATGTAGGAATTAAGTGTGGGGGAGGGGTTGTAGTTGGGTTAAGTTTTGGGCTATTGCATCTTTAGACATGTTTCTAGTTTCAAATTGGCTAAATTTTGAAAAATTTGGAACTTTCCCTCACTTTTACATTTGTTGATCTTGGACATGACATATTTTTGGACTTAATTTGCCAATTATGAGAATTTATTGATGCTTTTGATATAGCTCTTATTTGAAAACTTTGTGAATGGAATTGATGCCCTATGGTTAACCTTGATTGTCTTGAATATTTGTTTATGAGTTTAGGAGAACCAGTCATATATTATGAGGTTTATTTGAGCCTAATTCTTCATTCTTGAGTGAAATCCACTTGGTTACCATTCTCTAGAACTTGTTTGCATTCTTGGTCAAAGCTTGTTGCATATAGTTTTAATGTAGGATGATAAAGGCGTTCATTTCATAACCCTAAATCCCAAACACCAACCCTAAACACTATACCCTTTTGCTACCCCTTTGAGCCATTCACTTGATGTTATTGCATTGTTTTGCTAATATGAGAAAAGTTGCATAATTGCTTTGTTCAAAATGAAAAAAAAATGTCATTGTTATGTTCGAAAGAAGCATGTTATGGATAAAAAAAATACAAAAAAAAGAGAAAAGAAAAAGGAAAAGAAAAAGAAAGAAAAAAATGGAGGAAAAAAATGAGAAAAAGTCAAAAAGTGAAAAATAAGGCATGCATAGTAGTTTAGCAATATGCAATTGGTACTACAAGTTGTATATGAATGGTTAAACATGCATAACATCAATTCTTTTCATTTTCATTCTCATTCCATCATTTGGCCTATCCACCACCACAACCCTCAAAAGTCCTTTTGATGCATTGCACTTGTGTTTTAGTGGAGACCCTAGAATTCTCACAAGCATATGGTAGAATGTGTACCAAAGTGGATATTGAGAGTATAAATGAACCCAAAATGGTGAGATGTGTGTAAACACTTATCCTTGAGTGATTTTCTTCTCTACTCATACTCTTCACATTCATTACAATCATTATTAATCATTGTTAGCATTATTCCATTCCATTTTTAATCTTATATGTTGGAATTCTCATAATTGTCTTGTCATTGTACTTCAAAGCTTTTTAAAACTTGTCTTTGTCCGGGAGTACAAAGGCTTAAGTGTGGGGGAGTTGACAAATCCTTGAATTTGTATGTATTTAATGTGTTAAATTGAAGTTATTAACATTTCAAAGATGCAATATTGAATTAAAATGGATTAATTATAATTGAAATGAATTACAAATGATTGTGAGTGAAAGGGGCAATATAAGGGCATAATTGTCACATTTAATTGTTTATCTTAAGTGATTAATTTTTGAGATGAAAGGTATTATATTGTAATTTTTCCCTTGCAGAAAATGACAAAAATGGGCTGAAATGATGATTCTGGACATTTGGCAGAAATTACAGAAACGGCCCAGAATCCTGAAAACACTGCAGAACAGTCCTGGGAAAATTACAGAAGCTGACCCAAAACTTTCAGACATTGCAGAACAGTCCCTGCGCGAACTGCAGAATTTCAGACTCGTTTTTTGCTGATTTTTTGATTATTTTGACACCAATTTGGACCCAAATTGAAGCCCAATCATTGACCCAACTTCCATTTGATATTAATTGAAGAATTAGGCTTAGAAAACTTAAGTTTTGGGGGTTGGGTGCTCCCCAAAACCCTAATTCCCTCCATTCCCTTCATCCTCTTCTCTTCACTTCTCATCCCATTTCTTCAATCTTCCACCTTCCTTCCTCCATTCATGCCTCAATAAAGTTCCTCCTTGCTCTTGGAGTTGATGGGAAATGACTTGAACTATGGTTCTTCAAAGGGGAGTTCCAATTCCTTTCTTTTCTCTTTATATTTTTTATTGCCTAGGTTTAGGTTAGCATTTATGTTTTGAGATTGGACTAGATTTGGTTGTTATTGTGAGTTTGATTTGTGGTTTTGACTTGTAATGAGGAATTTGGACTCAACAATATGTATGTCATACATATGTTCTTTATAATTCATTAAATATTTCTATTTACTTATGTTATTGGTAGATAGTTTGTTGAATTGAATTGTAATTGAACCTAATGCATTGCAATGAATAATCACACTCTAGGGTAATTAATAATGTCTATTTGAATGGATTCATGAGATTAGGCATTAAACTTACCGGTTGGTGAGGTTTGGTATTTTAGGAAACTTAGAGAAAACTTAGAGGTACTAAAGAGCTTAACAATGCCTAATTGGATGAGGTTTCAACAACTAGATATTGAACTCATGGGTCCATGAGGTTTGGTAAATTAGGAAATTAATGCATTAAACTCCTCAAAAATATTTAGAAAGCTATGATAGCCATTGAAAATCATTTCCAAGAGCACTTCACTTCCACTACACCCTTTTATTAAAAATACCAAAAATATTTATTTATTTTGCATCCTTCAATCCTTCATTAAAAAATCAACAAAATATATTTTCTTCACCCAAATCCATCTTACATTGCATTTAATTTATTAGGATAGTTAGATTAAACAAGGCTCCTTGAGAACGATACCCGGGTAGCTTCTGCTTACCTTGAGGTTCTAAAATTTCTTGAAGGATTAGACCCAAGGCACACTACACCGACCTCTAAATCGGTGTCCTTCAAGTTAGTGTTTCACCGATATCATCTCCTTCTGAGACTATCGAAACAAGTTTCTTAGTATTCATTAAAAAAAACAGTGATTTTAGTTTAATTTTATTTAAAAAAAAACATTATTCTTCTCTTTTTTTCTCGGTTTAATTTTAAAAGTAATCTTAATTTTATATATATTTAAAATATATAACCTAAAAATCTATCTTCCCTTATTTTTATCTCATAAATTTTTCTCTCTACAATTTTACAAGTTTTTTTGAATTGAACAATTTTACAAGTTTATACCTTAAATTATATATTTTATTTGGATTAACTTCATTTACTATTTATACTCGTAAGAGTCTACGTTTATGAATAAAATTTGTTTTATAGTTTTATTGAAATCTTCAAAACTAAGCAATATAGTCTTACAAAAAGTAGCATTTACAATTAATAATTTAACCGTAAATGGCAAGGCCATTTTAATGCTTCAGAGACAATAATACTAATATAATTTCCAAAAAAAATTAACTCTTGGCTCCTAAATATATAACTACTTTTATCTTTTGATTAAATTTAATATGTTAACTAAATATGTTGAAATCACATGATAAATGTGCTATAATCATTTAAATGTGTTCTAATATTCTCTCTCTCTTTTTTAGTTTTCAATTTGGTATCCTCATCCAACTAGTGAAGGTGTGAAGTATCACTATTATTTCGCTAGTTACTTTTATAACTAGTAAAGATTAACAATATGGATAATCTGTAGTAAATTAAAAATATTGGGGGAAAATCTTATGTTTATAAGAGAGATCACCACCAACTAGCATCAACACAATAGGTAGTTTTAGTACAAAAAATTCTCTATTGCACCATAACCTACTTCTTCTAGGATGAAATGTGATATCTACCTTTCATTTTTCAATGTTGTTGATGTTCTGATTTGTTGACTTTATGTCGATTTGCTTTTGTTTAACTGTATGTATATAGTGTCTAAAACGGATACGGTGCATTTTCTTAAGAATGTAGTTGATTATTAGTTTTATTTTGTATGATTTTGTTTCTTTTTATATAAAAAATTATATATAGTGCGTGTTGTTAGTGTAACTTTCATATCACTTAATATTAATCATTTTATACCAAGAGGGAGACACATATATAATTGCATCACTTTTTTTTAGGGAAAATCACAATCAATTCCCCCAAGGAATTAATTACAATCCCAAATAATCACCAAATTATATTCCTAAGGAATTTGAGTTATATACTTATATTAAATACAAATGTGTTTTCATAAATCAATAATTATTCGTACTAGTCCATCAATATAGTAGTTCTTAAAAAAATGTAGTTATTATTGACAATTCAAAGAATTGATATTGACAATTATTTAGCTGTCAATGACAAGTCATTCAATATTACCCAAGTTCAAAAACACATCAATCTAATTTAATTTGATGATACTTTGATATTTACTCGTGATTAATTTGAAAGGAAAAAGACAAATAAAGTTTTCCCAATTGGTAAAAGTACAATTGAGGTTGCTAAATTGTAAAAAGGACAAGTTTGATTATAGACACCTAATACACATTAATAAATTTGGGCAAATGACTCAAATGCCTTTAAAAACACATATTTACCTCACCCTTACAAAACCCACCATTCAATTCCCACCCCACCCTCTCCAACCTAAAATTGTTAAGGGCATTTGAGTTTTTTCTCACAAATTGTTAATGTGTACTCCCTCCGGTCCTAAATATAAGACCTAGTAGACTTTTTTGAAAAATCCTAAAAAAGCAAAAAAAGTCAATTATAAATTGATTTACCTAATTTTTCCCTTAAACAAGTTTATTTAACCTATAAAATAATGACTAGTCTAAAAACATATCAAATATGTCATAATTTAATAACATATTTCGTAACCTTAACATCTAAAAAAAAGTCAACTAGGTCTTATATTTAGGAACGGAGGGAGTATTAGGTGCTCATGATCAAACTTATCCTTTTTACAATTTAACAACATCAATTGACTTATGTTGCTTTTTACAATTTGATTACTGATTTTCCCATTTTTTTATTTGAAAAAAAAAATCTGACATAGGAGTATTAGTTTGCCGGCAAATGCAATAACATAACATAAGGTGAACTGAAGAACCCTAATTTGTAATTTTCATTCAACGGTTTATAATACTTTACACTTCCCTCCACCGCCAATACTGAAACCCTTATGGCGGCGGATGGGGACGGAGACAGTAACGGCGTTAGTGATTACAGCTCGGAGGACGAAGGGACGGAGGATTACAGGCGAGGAGGTTATCACGCCGTTAAAATTGGCGACGCTTTCAAAAATGGATCCTATGTTGTTCAATCTAAACTTGGTTGGGGCCATTTTTCTACTGTTTGGCTCGCTTGGGATACTCATAAATCGGTATGCTACTCATTTCAGTGATAAAGTTTGATGCTTTGGAGAAAAATATGTTTTTTTAAGCTTATTTTATAATTTTCATTGATAGAATTAGAACATGTCTTTGTTGCTATTTATTGAAGATTTGGGTTGGAACACTTCACTTGTACTCACTTTAGGTCATTATTATAAGATCAAGATTGTTTTTTTTTTTTTGTGGAAATTGTAGAAGTTAAATGGACTACTTTTAGCATATGTTACATGAATTTGGATTATATGATAGTTTAGAAGTCAGGTGAATTAGTTTTGAGGGAAAATGATAATTATGGAAATTTTAAAATGATTGATTTTGCATACTCGCTCCGTTCTTAGATATAAGAGCTGGTTGACTTTGTTTTGGAGAATCCTAAGAAAACGAAAGGAACCGCTTAGTCATAATATATTTTGTGTATTATTGGATTGTATGTTAGCTTATAAGTCAAATAAAATATTTTAGGGAAAAATTTAGGAAAATGAATTTTTAATTAGCCTATTGAACTTTCTTAGGATTGTCCAAGTAAGTCAACTAGCTCTTATATTTAGAAATGTAGGGAGTATTTGATTACTCAAAAAAAGTCAATTTGACCTTGTAATTAGGATTGGAGAGAAGGTATTGGATTTTATTTGGTTTCTTGATCTTATGTTAGGAAATATGCCTAAAGTTGTGGGATTTCTTTTTGTAGCGTTATGTAGCCCTGAAGATTCAAAAGAGTGCACAGCACTACACTGAAGCTGCAATGGATGAAATAAAGATTCTCAAGCAGATTGCTGATGGGGACCTGGATGATAAAAAATGTGTGGTGAAACTTTTGGATCACTTTAAGCATTCAGGACCTAATGGTCAGCATGTGTGTTTGGTTTTTGAGTTCTTGGGTGATAATCTTCTGACTGTTATTAAGTATAGTGATTACCGGGGGATTCCTATCTCGATGGTTAAAGAAATTTGTTTCCATATTCTGGTGGGATTGGATTACTTGCATAGCCAGCTGTCTATAATACATACAGATTTGAAGCCAGAGAATGTCTTGCTTTTGTCGATGTTAGATCCTTCCAAAGATCCTAGAAAATCAGGTGCTCCACTTATCCTTCCAAACACCAAGGATAACCCCATTTCAAAAACTGGCACCACAATAGAGAGCAATAATTCAAAAGCAGATCTGACAAGAAATCAGAAAAAGAAATTACGGAAAAAGGCTAAAAAGGCTGCTCAAAGTTGTGTTGAGAAGGAGAGTTCCAATGAAGATGTGGAGGATTCTAAAATGCTTGAAGTAAATGATTGTGGTGATGATGTGAAGCAGACTGTGGAATCTGTTGAAGATAAACCTAGTAGTCCTGTAGCCAAAAATGAATCAATTGAAGTTGAACCCAAGGATATTGCAAATGGTAGTTATGGTCAATTGAGAGTTAGTCGTTCCATGAAAAAGAAGTTGATTGCTGCTGTAGATCTTAAATGCAAGCTAGTTGATTTTGGAAATGCTTGTTGGACTTATAAACAATTCACGAATGATATTCAAACAAGGCAGTATAGATGTCCTGAGGTCATTCTCGGATGCAAATATTCAACCCCAGCTGATTTATGGTCCCTTGCTTGCATTTGCTTTGAGCTTTCCACTGGTGATGTTCTTTTCGATCCCCACAATGGTGACAACTATTCAAGGGATGAGGTAATTCTTCCATTCAATTTTTTTCCTTTCTTTCCGAACTTGTTTTCAATTGCCTTTTTCTAATTCAGAATAGAGTACAAGTTCCTCACCTAATTTTTGCTTGATTTCCAATTTGCCTTGCAATTTTTTTACTGTTTCTTTTCATGCTCTTGTAGTTGCCAAATGATAGTTCTGAGGAAGTTTGTTTCTGGCCATCTTCTGGAAACAATTTTGAAATTTGTTTGTTTCAATGGCATTTTGAAATTATAATTTAGCTATACAATCTACAAAGAACTAAAAGTCGTATTTCTTTGTCTAAGGAAGTTCCTGTGATCTTTCTTTGAAATTCTGTTCGCTCTTAATTTTTGTTGGTGATCTAAGGTTTTAGGGGTTGCCATACTTTTCTCCCTTCATATATGTGTAACAATTTATGTAGTGGTATGTGAAATGAACACTTGAAAAATCTATTGCTTGCAGACCACCTTTTCCTAAATAACTTCATATATTCTTGCACTTGTTTTCCTTAGTTCATACTTAAAAAATTACAAATCTATACTAGTGGCTAAACTAAACCTTTTTCGTTTTTACAAAGGGCAGCCACATTTGATAACAGTTCTGTTGGGATCAATAGTGTAAATTGTTTTTTTGGTCAAAATAAAAAAAGTGTAAATTGTTGTCTGTGATTGGAATTCAACATCTGTTAATGGTCTTTTGAGATACTGTATTCTTTCTTTTCAGGATCATGTGGCATTGATGATGGAACTTCTTGGAACGATGCCCCGCAAGGTAGGATTGGTTTTTCTTGCTGAAAAGTTTTAAAGTTATTTTATTAATTTGCATGATTATCTTTTGTTTAATAAATAATGTGGTTCTTTACAAAAAAAGTAATACATTATTATAAGTACTATAATTTGCCAAAACTGAACTAATATCTCCTTTAGATTGCTCTAGGAGGACGCTATTCTCGAGAGTTTTTTAATAGAAACGGTGATTTGAAGCACATCCGCCGGTTGCGTTTCTGGCCCCTTAATAAGGTGCTGATGGAGAAGTATGCTTTTGGTGAGCAAGATGCCAATGACATGGCTGACTTCCTTGGTCCCATGCTTGAATTCGCCCCGGAAAAGAGGCCTACAGCTGCACAGTGCCTTAATCATCCATGGATCTCCGCAGGTCCTCGAACTCTTGAGCCTTCAGTGATTGATGTCCAACCTGAGGCCACAGACAAGGGAATGTCTGAAAAGATGAAGGAAAAGGCTGAGTTGGAGGCAGTTGAAGTTGGTGTGAGGAATATAACCATTAATGAATCTCCAAAGGAAATCAAATAATCACAGGCTGCATAATTAGCAGAATGGATACCTCATGTTGTGCATAAGCATCACTACCCCTTTGGCTCACCGTGTTATGGGATTGAGATTGTCTAAATTTCTACAAGATATTTACTGTAAATTTCTCAGGAACTTAGATTATCTCAATCCTTGAATGTGGGAATTATATTTAGGGCGAAGGCTCAAAAATGATACATAACTATTGGACAAGGAACAAAAATATTACATAACTATTTTAAGGTACAAAAATGATACCCAACTTTTACCATGAGATTAAAAATGATATTTTCATTAATATGACAATAATATTAGACATAAAAAGTCCAAAATGCCCTTATAAATTAATCGCCGCCCAGTAAAAGTTTATTTGATTATAAGGGCATTTTGGACTTTTCATGTCTAATATTATTGTCATATTAATGAAAATATCATTTTTGATCCTATGGTAAAAGTTGGGTATCATTTTTGTACCTTGAAATAGTTAGGTACTATTTTTGTTCCTTTGCCAATAGTTGTGTATCATTTTTGGGCTTTCGCCCTTATATTTAACTTCATATTTAACAAGGGGGGAGCCATGTGTAGAGGGTGTCGATTTTGATAGCCCATAATTGGGTTAGGACAACACGGCTGCTATTATGAACTTGTTATGGTATTGCATAGGAATGCCTCTCCAAATCGTTTTTATATTTTTATCTTTTACCAATGTTGTATTTGGAGGTTTTGAATTGTACTTGAATTAATTTATTTTTCATATGTAAAAACCCTTAGAATTTTATCTTTTTCTTGGCGGCAGAGAAATCCTATCATCCAAAGGCATTTTGTACGTGTTAAGTGATAAGTAGACTAGTGTTGAGTTGGCAGTTGATGTGGTTATAATTGTAATTGACTTGGTTTGCATCTACTGATTGAGGGGTTAGATGCTCTATATAAGACACCACATTGTAATCACTGTAACTGCATGGTATCACATATTTTTTTGGTCGGAAAATAGTATCACATATTATGCACAAAGCTTTACAATAATTATATTTTCTTCATGACTCATTCTATCCAACTAATTCATTAATAACAAATGTCAGGAAACAATCATAATCAGTTCCACGAATAAATAAACATTAGTTTATGCAGTTGCTTAGAAAATTACAGCACAATAATGCATGTGTCGTGTGAATCCTACTACCACATGCTTTCGAAACCAATTTGAATGTTCCTTGTGGAAAATAACTGCATACGTTGAGTGCTGAATTATTCTATCTTCTGAATGTTGCCTGCAATTTGAAATTGGATACTCTTCAGATATCGAGGAGCTAATAGTGGAATTAAGGGTAAAGGGTCAAATCTAGCACTGAACTATTGGCCAAAGTACACCCCACATAAAAATGAATTTGGGGTCTCAAAAGTAGCACTGTTCAAGTACAATTTGGGCCATACGTAGCAATTCCGTCAATTTTGAAGGAGTTGACCGTTAAATTTGACTTACTAGAACACATCACCTGCCACATCACCAAATTAGGCCAGGTAGTCTACCACATCACTGCACCTACTCCACGTCATCATCATCTTCCCCACACCCCCAACACCTTCAAACCTTCCTTCTCAAACCCAGCAACTCCCTCTCCCCTCTTTCTCCCCTTTCGGACACATCCAACTACCCTCTTTCTCTATCACTAAAATCATCACAGCGGCGGAGGCGGGATGGGGCCCTGAAGGCGGACACATCCAACTCCCCTCTTTCGGACACATCCAAACCTAGGAAGGAGGGATGGGGCCCTGAACGCTGTTGCTGTCGAGGTAGAGCTCTTGGAGGTTGGGGAGGGAGGCAATGGAGGAGGGGATATCGCCGTCCAAGAGATTGGCGAAGAGAGAGAGGCGGCGGAGGCGGGTGAGGTTGGAGAGGGAGGGGGGATGCCGCCGGAGAGGAGGTTGTTGGAGACGTCCAGAGTTTCCAAGTAAGGCAGGTTCGAAGAGGAAGGGAGTGAGCCGGCGTAGCCCACCTGGTCGCACCGGAGATGACGGCGTCGCACCGGAAGTCGCATGTGAACTTTTCGCTCAACAGGCTATCGCAGGGGTCCACCGGCGGGAGACGAGGCAGCAGCGGCCCAGGGCTTTCATGTCCGGGAGTTGGTCGAAGTGGTCGGTCAGATTTGAGGGGAGGGAGGCCATTGAGAGAAAGGTTGAGAGGAGATCTGAGGAGGAAGAAGAAGAGATGTTGATGATGTGGCGAAGAGATGATGATGATGATGTGCTTATGTGGCTTAATAAGATGACATGGCAAGTGATGTAGACTAATTAAGTCAAACTTAACGGTCAACCCAGTTAAAATTGACGGAATTGCTACGTATGGCCCAAATTGTACTTGAACGGTGCTATTTTTGAGACCCCGAATTCATTTTTATGTGGGGTGTACTTTGGCCAATAGTTCAGTGCTAGATTTGACCTTTTACCCGTGGAATTAATATAGTAATGTTGACTTAATCTTGAAGATTAAAAGATTTTAAAAAGTGTGTAACAATCTATATGAGGCTATACTGTTCATGAACCATGAAAGTATGTGCAATGTAACATGAAAGTATGTAACAATCTATATTGGGACTTGGGCCATCATAACTTGGATAATATCATTAAGAGAATTTCCACGGTTCTTTGTCTAGTGCTAAATAAATAATATGAGAAAGAAAAAATGAAAATCTTTTGGAAAGGGATTGCAAGGAAATAAGCTGAAAACAAATAAACATTGGTACCTGAGTTTGAACTTTCTTCCAGTCACAGTATTTTCCTTGCCTTGAGATAAAAATACATAAGAAAAAAGCCAATAACTGCGCCAACTATAATCCCGCCTGTTGTCAGCCAAAAGGCAAACTGCAATAAACCCAAAACTGAGGTCATTAGTTTAAATTAAAACTTGTATTTTGAACAATGTCCAAGAACAATGAAAGCCATGCATTTAATAAGACAGCAAACAACATCTCACCACATGTTCTTCTAGATATGACTTCAGATTCATGCCAAATATACCTGAAATCAAGAAACTATCACAATGTCTAGCAATGTGCATAATATTTTCTCAACCAATAAACCAGTACTATCACTTCTATGAATTCGGTTTATATATTCATATCTGAATGACATACCAATAAATCCTCATGACATTGAAGGAAAAGCTCAAGAAAATGAGATGGCTTCAAGCTTAAGTTATCATATTTCGGATTTCAGATATAACTGTTGATAAAAGAAATGATGAAATGACTATACCTGCAACTAGGGCGCCTACAGCAACACAGAATGTACCAACCTGAAGCAGCAACTCTACTCTGCTAACCTCAAGCCTCCGTGAGCTGATGAATGAAGATAGTTTATCAAAAGGAATCATATTAAGATCTATTGACGCCGATAAGCAAGATCTCTTGATACTTGATCAAGAAGCTAGGCTAAACTATGGCATCTTTTATATGCATAAGCTCTTAGGTGGTCCTGTTTTCCATCATTTCACTAAGAAAACAGTGTTCACTATAAATTCCTAAATTCTTCAAAGTTGGCAGACAAGGTTTCGGGAATTAATACTTGGATTACTTCTAAAAAATGAATTTTAAAATCTAGATTGATCTGCAGGCCACTTCCCAACCCTTGTATCTCATTACATTATACTCCCTCCAGTCCTAAATATAAGACTCAGTTGACTTTTTTTGGAAAGGTTAAGGAAACAAAATAGAATAGTTGATTTTGATATATTTGATATTTTTTTAGGTTACCTATTAGTTTAAAAGTCAAATAAACTAATTTAAGGGAAAAAATCATGTAAATCAATTTATAACTAACTTAAAAAATTTTAGCTATTAAGATCAATCTTAACAAATTATGTCACAACGAGTTGATGAAGCAGATACAGCAAGCTCATCCCACAAGAACAATCAGGCAGAAAAATAACACTACCCCATTCACCCTCCAACACAAGAACAAGAAGATTCAAACCTTAAACTGACAGATATAGAATCTTCCATTTCCCTCGCAGAATCAAGAAGCCTTTCAGCTTGACCATGACAAGATTCACATCTGCAATGTAACAAGGTAAGAAGTCAACTTAGTGATAAAAATCACTGTTTTAAATAAAGAGACTAAATTGGCAAGGAAATGGAGCATTCATTAAAATATCTACCAGTTAAAATAAAGCTTCAGAAAAAGCCAACTAGGGCTATGAGATGCCCACTTTCTAGCATTATGAAGGTAGAGAAAAGAAGAAACCAAATGGATTGGATATGCCCGACACTATACCACTCGACTGTGTGCCTATGCTCTATAATTTGGAAGTAACAGCTTTAGAAAGAAAAACTATTTAATATTGACTCCGTAAAATAATTTTCATTTTGTTGCAACATCTGCATACTAAAAACAGGTGCTACCAACCCTTGTGTTGTTGTAGCTCAGGATGCTTCCTATACTGTCTTCTATCATACTCGTGACTAAGTTTCGATTGTGATGTTTTAAATTTGATAGAATTTAAAATGCCAGAAATTTGAATTGACGCATTTCAAGTTCCAAACTTTTATTTATTTTGTTTTTTTATAACAGCAATAATTATAGAATTTCTGGCATGAGATTGCACGCACAAAAACACACGGATGTTGTTCAGTAGATGTAATAATATATGAATCCCTACTTATTTGTAGTACATAGAATATTAAATTTAAAATACAAACACCAAACACATTTTGGTTTTGATATGTTTCCTAATAATGGTGTGTGACTTCATGGTGAGTTACCAACATCGGTATTAATCCTCAGAATTGGACCAAAAATTGGGGGAATAAAAAAGTGCATGAGCACACAATTATAGTAAGCATTTCACCAACTAAGATTAAGAATAACCTTTGAAGATAGTTTTCCAGAAGCATCTCAATTTCTTCCTCTTCTTCTACAGATAACAAGGAAAACAGAGAAAATGAGACTATGTGACAGGTCATTTGAGAGTTCATATCTGTATTGGAAGACTTTTAATAGCTTACCCTCAGCAATCTGTTTTTCTGAGGGCAGTGAGCATTCCATATCATCACTTCCTCTCTTAAGAGAACAGTTTCTTCCCATTATACATATTCGGCGTATTTCATGAGGGTCTTCCAGAAGATCAAGCAACATTTGTCTGAGAGCACCTGCTCTGGAACCTAACTCAACCTATCAATTGAAAAGAAAAGTGAATGTTTAACTACAATGCATTTCCACAACCACCAAATATTGTAACTTTGTTGAAAGAGAACTTCCAACAATATTACCAAAGTTTGTTTACTAATACGCAGTTGCTCCAATATGTCACCAGTCAATCGATTAGGCAAGACCTCAAGAAGAGCTTGAACCTGGAGTCAAAAGGTAGGAGCAAAATGTCACACTAAAAGTATAAAAGTTGAGGAATTCCCAAGACATTTGGTTCATAGGTAGGTCTACAAAATACTATTTGTCAAAGTCAAAAGAAATTAAATGAAATAAAGTGTAACATGTTTGAGACCATGCACACGCAAACACAAAGAGCTGGCACAAATATATTCAGTTACTCACTATCAGAGGCTCCAAGCCCCTATGTTCACATACTCACACGAGGTTCTAAATCCATCAATCTCTGCTCTAACCGCTGTATTCTTGATAGTAAAGCTGCTTCAACAGCCTGAAATTTTAACCAAACGGCCAAGAAAAAAAATAAGTCACAGCCATATTTCTATGAGTAGAGTCTGATCAGATGTGTCAACAGATTTGAAAAATGAAAATAGAGCCAAACATCTCACACCATTATGGCAGATATAGGTATGCTCATTTAGAGGTATAGGTATGCTCGTTTAGAAAGTGATGTTTAAAGTGAAAAGAGCATCTTCTTTGAGGAAATGTTATTTTCCCCTAGCTTAGAGAAGGCACTTGACATGACCTGAATATATGCCTTAATCTTAACTATCTGAAAATCTAAATTATTAAAGGATCTTCATGTGATATTACTTCCAGTATCTAATCTTTTCAAGGGCTCACCTATTATTTTCATTACTTTTATCAGTGTCCTCCTCAGCTATTCACTGTTCTTATTGGATTCTCCACTTCATTTCATTTTGGCCTTAGGCACTGGCATTGTTACAATTTTATATGATTATGGCCGATCTTAATTGTCCTTCATCATCATTTTCTTTTGTATGATTTCTTGTTCAAGAGCATTGAAATTCCAAAGGTTTCATTTACTACTGAATAGCATATTAGTAGTTCCTATTCTTGTTCTCTATTGCCCCCTCCATTCTCTTCATTCAGGATTACGATAATCCATCTCTTACAATTAGCAGAAATCCAACTCAAATATAGTAGTAGTGTGATAGAGTTCATCAAACTCAGTTGTGTTTCACTAAGCCAAACGTTTAGACTAACCTCAAGCTCGAATGGCATAGAAGGCCCACCGTTGCTATTCTTGGGGTTCAACCGAGGCAACAATGACTGAAGAAAAGCTTTCCCACCTTTACTGATTTCCATAAAAAGATGCAGAAAGGTGTGTTTAATCCACTGGATACTTTGTTAACGAGTTAAGATAGAGAAGAAGCACACATCCATACCGATTATAGTCAAAAATAAGTACACACTCTTTCATTGCAATTGCCCGTAATGAGCCCAGATTTAGAAGAATAGCATACTCACGGACCTGACACATGAAGCAGAATATTTCAAAGACCACAAAACTACCAAGAAGATCAATACTATACAGAGTTCAAATGTTAAAATTATATCTTTATTCAATGTAATGCAAAACATACATGCCAGGACAAAGACAAAATATGTTAATTACAGACTAAAAGCAAGAAGAGAGCTCTATGGGCATTTTCATGGAAGTAATATAAGATATCACCCATCTTCCATTGGAAAAAAAATTAAAATTTCAACTAAATAACTCATCTTATCATTAGACAAGTGCTAACTATATGAGTTGGTGAAACTTAAAAAACCATACCAGCAATGAAGGCATTGAATTTGTCAAAAACAATGATGGATCCACACTTCGAATGTCTCTAGGACGAAGACCTGATAATAAATGGCATAAAAAAACACAGTATAACTATGAAAGCTAAATTATTTTGAAGAGGTCTACTAAATTCTTAGTTACCACATAAAGTATATAGTATGATGCAATGTTTAGTCATGATAAATTTGAATTACCACTCATCTTTAACAATTGTCTCCTGTTGATTTTTCTGGTAGACACAGCCCCATTTGACTTAACTTCAACAACCTTAGAAAAACAAAACACAACAATAAAAAACAACAAAAAGTTGAACTAAATAATTATATATTGTATACCTCATAAACTGGTTCACGAATGCCCAGAGAAACAGAGTCACCAAACGTGACACGACCGTTATTAGAAGCAACAGAAATGTTGCCACGTGTCTCATTGTGGTTGTCTGAAAGGTCAGTGTTGTCGGGAAGTGAGGCAACATGTTGTGGCTCAGTCCACTGTTGTGTATCATCACTGGATTTTCCGAAACATTTGATAGTGCATGATGTTGTGGGAGACAACGAGGAGATATTTCTGCGGCGAGTTAGAGAGGAAGGAAAAGTGGTGGGGCATAGTGCTTCGGAGAAACGAGGTTCGGAGAAGATTAAAGTTGACCGCAAAAGTAGGTGATTATGTGAAGCTAAAGCCATGATGAACTATATCATATCATATCATAACGCATAGCATAGCATATGGTCATTAAAGAAGGAGTATTTCTGAATGAAGATGAGGAAGAAGAAGAAGAAGAGAAGTAGGCTCTTGCTCTGTAACGATCAGAACTAGACAACAAATATTGTTTATTCTGGTTTCTGGATAATCTGGATAAAGTGTGATGCAAATATTATTATTATTGTTAGTTAATTAAAAAATAGAAATATATAGTGGTGAAAGTTATGAGTGTGGGCGTGTGGCTGAGCTTCCACTGCCAATTAATTCATTATTATGTTACTGCATCAGATTAAGGAAGACTTTCCAATGAATGAATTAGGATTACATGATCTACCCAAAATACCCCTCACTTGAATTTTAAAAGACAAATAGGATTTGAGAGAGAAGTGAGCTAAGAAGTATATGGGTAATTTGGAACAAAATTAAGACAAAATAAAAAGTAATCTTATATTTATGAACTTATCCACTTCCCAAAGTGATCTTATATTTAGGAAACAAAGAAGGAGTATTATATTATTCTTTTCCAAGTAAGAATGCTCCTCACACATGCACTTCTCTCAAGGCATGCCCCTTTGGGCTTGCGTATGCTTCTCTATATGTGTTTTTTGTATTCATCGTTAATCATAGATGGTAGAATTGTCGTTTTGATTTGGAAGATGGTAGAAACAGGGTCCCTTGGAATCCTATATGAATTAGATTGCTTCATATAATATACTTCCTGTACTAAATATAAGACCTATTTGATTTTTTTAGAAAATCCTAAAAAGCAAAATAAATCAATTATAAATTGATTCACCTAATTTTTTCCCTCAAACTAGTTTATTTAACCTATAAACTAATGACTAATCTAAATATATATCAAATATGACATAATTTAATAACATATTTTGTAACTTTAATATCTCCAAAAAAACTCAACTAGGTCTTATATTTAGGACCGGAGGGAGTATAATATAATAATATAGTCATGTTCTTAGAAAGACCTTATTCTATTGGCCAAAAAACAAAAAGAAAGACCATATTCTAAATTTTTTCAACTTTTCTTCATATCATCTATATCGATGTATTTTAATACTAAATGAGTAAAACAAAAATGGTGAGAATATAGGTAGTTATGGTGTTTTGATTATATTGTTATTTTAACTAATTTAATTTATACTATTAATTTATTCAAATTATGTAAATAGGCCTTACATTTACATTTGGGATAGGAGGAGAAATTTTCTATTCAAGAACATTGCTGATTTGCTACTAATTTTTTATTGTAAAATTGCTTTGCTCACATACCCGATAAGAAGACAAACTATTAAACTAAGGGCTGTGATGCCCATCATCTATTGAGAAACATTGTTCACAATGCTTGGTGATTATTCATAGGAATTGGCCAATTATGTTTGGTCTTGTGTGTTGAGATGGTAACTGCACTGTAGATACTACTCGCTCCGGTCCTAAATATAAGACCTAATTGACTTTTTATAGAAAATCCTTAAAAAAGCAAAATAAGTTAATTATAAATTGATTTAGCTAATTTTTTTCCCTTAAACTAGTTTATTTTACCTATAAACTAATGAATAATCTAAAAATATATCAAATATGTCATCATTTAATAACCTATTTTGCAACCTTAATTTCTAAAAAAAAAGTCAATTAGGTCCTATACTTAGGACCGGAGGTAGTATTTGTTATGTCCTTAATCAACTTAATTCAATTCAATGAAGGCAGAAGGTGATGACTGATGAAGGATGTTAAATTATTGCTTTGTTGTAATTATCTGATGGCTCTTAATTGCATGTTCAAACTCCTCGCTGCCCAGTTGATACAGTCACAGAGATGTGGAAAACAATTGGGTTGCTAATTACACTGACAAATACTCGAAGTAGGAACTTGTTTCTCTAGTTTTTAGACTTTATTCTGTTTACCAAAGTATTAGGCTACAGAAAACCTGACAAAGTTCTCTAGATCTCGTGTAATTCTTCCATTCACCATCATCATCTTGCCTGCTTTCAGTAAATACTGAACTAATAATGTTGAAGATTTTAGCAGGACATGCATCTCAAAGAAGGTTACCTATACCCTGTAATCTATTCTGCAGGAAAACGTATATAGGAAAAATCTTGGTGTTTTCTTTCAATCATCCTCAAACTCCTTCAAGCCTCATTCCATAGTCAGAAAAACTTATTTTTATAAACATTGTTGACAACAACATTTTCCGAATACATACAACTATAGAGGAGCATACAGCTTACAATTCCACATTCCAGATGATCTGAAACCAAAGAAGCTGAATGAAAGTCATTTTCAGTAGAATCATGAATTTCAAAGCAGTTATTATGCTTCATGGACAATGGCAATGAATTCCTCACATACACTATCACTATCAAAGCACCTATATCTTATAAAATTGTACATGAGACAGCAAGTTCCTCGGATATCAAATGTCTGCCTCAAATCTCGATCACTCTGCCATTATCATACATCAAAATCATGTAAATTCTTCAATCAAAGGCTGATAGAACAGTTTGTATGCTTCCAAAACTTCAAGATACCACATTGCCTCTCGGTCAGGAAATGATGAAAGATCAACCATCTTATGAACCTGCAATTATATCACACAATCAATTACCAACTCACCCTTATCATACATCCTTACTCCATTATATACTATTGGTGATTATTAGTAGGGTTAATTTGGGAAAAAATTAGGAACAATTAGAAAATAGACTTATACTTCTCAATTCCTAAATATAAAACCTAGTTGACATTTTTTTTAGAGAATCCAATAAAACTAAACAAGGTAATTTAAAATTGATTTTCCTAAATTTTTTCTCTAAATTTGCCTTATATGCTAACATATGAACCAATAGTATACAGAATATGCTATGATTAAATGGTACATTTCGCTCTCTTAAGATTCTCCAAAAAAAAGTCAATTAACTGCTATAGAACATAGGGAGTATAAGAGCTAGTTGACTTAGTTGAATATTTTCAAGAATCATAAGAAAGTAAAATGAACCTCTAAATCATAACGTATTTTATTAGAGACAACAAGGTCTTATATTTAAAACCAAACAAATATATAATTAGATACAAATTAAATTTAAAATTAAGTGAGTTGCCTTATGTTTACCTTAATCATGGGAGGTTCACCAGTGCGAGCAATATATCCACCAACCACCATCACATACATCCCTACCACAAACACACACAAATTCCAAACCCTAATTTTCAATCCAACACAATAAAAATTAAGCAAGTAAGTAAAAACTGAAGGGAGAATTAATCTCATGTCCCACCTAAAACACATAATATTGAAAACCTTCCACCAATTGGTCAAATTAAATTAGGGACACAAGGGGCCTTACTTTAACTATGTTACAACACAAAAAGACTCTTATGCCCTTTGACTTTGCTTTTCTTAATTTAACAAAGACGGTACAAGAGTCTTTTTGTGTTGTAACATAATTAAAGCAAGGTCCCTCGGGACCCTACTTTAATTTGACAAATTAGTAGGACCTTTCCAATATTAAGTGTATTGGTGGTGCCTGAAATTATTTTTCCCAAAACTGAACTATACAAACATGAGCTAGGGTTTTAGAAGAGTGTACCGATTTTCCAGTTGCGGAGGCGGAGATCGGCGGAGAGAGAAAGTTGGATGAGAGCCGTACCGTCGTCGAGGATCCACGTGGCGGCGTCGGAGGGTGACGTCAGCAGAAGGCCCTGTAGCCACGCGCGTTGGAATAGGATGCCGCCGAGAGTGAAGGCATTACGCGAAGGGACTTCTCTCGCTTGTTGAAGCTGTGTGCATAGCAATTTCAGTGCTGCTAGACTGTAATCCATGAAATCAAATGAAATGAATGAATCTGTGTTTAGCCCTACCTAGCTCATGTGTTACATATGTGATGGCGGTTTAACAACTTATAATTAATTATATATTCCCTCCAAATTATTCCCGCCAAATTATTTTTTATATTTAATTTGTGTCTGATTGATTAATTATAGGGTTGAGTTTAAGAGCTGTAGTTGATAATAAATTATGTGACATTTAGTTATTAAAGATGTGTCCCACCAATGTATTTAGGACTGGAGGTAGTAATATTTTACCAATGGGATGTAATTTGGTAAAACTCAATGTGATTTATTAATAAATGGCGGTTCAACAACTACAACCGCCATAATTAATAAATGGCGGAAAATCAATTAGATCACATCTTTTAATCAGGAGCATATTTACCAAAAACATTATATTTTGGGTGAACAAGTTTACAAGTGATACCTTAAATGTATTACCCAAAACAGAAGGTTTTGGAAATATGACATGGTTCAAATGTCAGTTGTTGATTCTACACACACCTTTTATTGTGTATTGTATCACCTGCAATTATGATAATTATTCATTGGTAAAATTTTTCTTTAATACTTATAAGTGACTTTACACTGTCATATAGGTTTGTCCGTCTTATTCCAAACTTACTCCATTGTATAGTTTTTACAAACAAATTTTTTAAGTGGTAGGAGAAACAAAGAGGGACATTATTAAACAAGCGCATAAAATAACCTAACTTAACTTAAATACTCCCTTCTTTCCTAAATATAAGATCACTTTGGGGAAGTGGATAAGTTCTTAAATATAAGATCACTTCCTATTTTATCTCAAGTTTTGCCCAAACTACCCTTATACTCCATCTTTTCATTGAAAACCTCTCCTCCTCTTAAAGTTAAATAATTGAGGGGATTTTGGGAAGGTCATGTAATTTTATTGTCTTCCTTAATCTCCCCAAATTAACCAAAGTGATCTTATATTTAGGAACGGAGGGAGTACCTTATTTAATCTCTTCAAATTACTTGATAAAAAGGCTTTTATTATTAGCATGTGAGGGAGGGAGTAATTCTTTGAAGTTTAACGGTAAAATATTTTATCTTGACACGGTCAATATCTTTGTTTATTTATTTTGATAATAAGCAACTTTCTTTACCTTTTTTAACATCTTTAGTACTTTTTTTGACGTATCAAATAGTAAAGTTAAGATACCAATTTAGCGGCAAACGAATAGGCAATAAAATGGAAGTTTCATCTAAGTTAATGGATAAATATTTATTCTATCTTCGAAAGTTTGTTTTTATTTTTACACCCATCTTAAATACTCTTATGTTGAGTGCTGCTCCTAACAAAACCTTTTCTTGCTAAATTTCTTTGCTAGGCCAGGAATAAATAAAGAGTAATGCTCATGATTTAATTTACAGTGCCATTTTCTTTCTTATCTTCTATTCTAAAAGCCTTATTCTAAATGTTACCAATCCTGCTTTGCTAATAAGCTGAGAACTAATCTTGGTCATATATGAACCATTAACTCCAAATTAGAAGTCAGAAGTTAGAACCAAACAAAGATATTCTGTTATGTGTCTTCAGGAACAAGAAGTTAGGTAGTTCTATAACTTATTGGTCACATAAATTCACTTAGCAGAAACTCTTAAAATACAAAGCAGAACATCTTTGATCATCCAAAAGGAGAAACTTGTACACAAGGAGAAATCTTACACAAACATACATCATGATTATTGGTTATAATCTGATAACACAGACCCAAGAACCCACATTGAACTTTCCAAACTCAACAAATTAAACCTCGGTCCTTATGAATTCCAAACTCTCACAAATATCATAATCAAGTACAAGCAGCACATGGCCCCACCCAAAAGTGAGATTGAATTTATGAGATGAGAGCAATGCCAGCAGCTAGCAAATCATCAGCCAAGATCTTGTTTGCGGTTTCTGAAGGATGAAAACTATCCCAAAATACATACTCAGATGCATTAGCACATGTCCCTATAGACTTGGGATTGCATAGTATAGATGTCTCCAGCAAGCCTGTTCCACAGCAAGCCTTTCTTGCTTCAAAGAAACCTATAATATGTCGCCCATAAAATATTTTTAAATTCAAACAAAGTGAGCATAATATATTTATATAGTAAGGGCGGCCTAATGCACAAGGCTCTCATCAGGTGAGGTCTAGTATGAGATAGATGTATGCAACCTTACTACGTAATTACAAAAAATTGTTTCCATTGGTCATGTGGCAACAACCCTATTGTTGTTGTGAGTTTCACTCTCCAAGACACATGCATATTTATATAATAAAACTATTAATAGGATCATGCAACTAGGTTAGTGTTTTTACCATTATCAGAAGGCTTAGTGACAAGCTGATAGAGAGGCTGGTAGATATCAAGGACGACCAAATTGAGGTTTGGAAGTTGTTGCTGTAAGCTCTGAGACGTTGTGTTTAGCTTTTTATTGAAGTTAACTGCATCATTGTTGATCCTTTCCACACATTGGTTGCTACCAAAACCAAAGAGAGTGATGGCTGCTGGTAAGCAACCCATAGGAGGTAATGTAGTCACTCCAATCCTCCTTGCCCCCAATGCATACATTTTCTGTCAAACCCACATTTGAAAATAAGATTAAATCATCAATAGATTATAATGACATCGTGTGATCAATATAACCGATATTGCATAATTTAAAATAAGGTTAAGGGTGTCTTAGAGACGTGCCTGAATAAAACTGGAATAGGCTTGCAAGAGAATGTCTGAGAATTGATCTGGTGTGTAAACCTTATAAAGTAAAGGATCGATGTAATAATTCTGAAGGAAGTCACTATTCCCTGAACTGATAAGATGTATAGCCCCAGATATAATTGAGGAAGCATTTGATTGTCCTGCTACTTGCACCAATATGTTCTGGCATTCTTTGTAGTTCTCCAGCTGCTGACTCAAAGGAATTGAATGCTATAACAAAAATCAAAACAATAACAATAAGAATCTGCCATTAAAATCAAAAGTAAACAAGGAAAAACATGGTTTTGAGTTATGAAATTGTGGATACATATAATTTTGCTGTAGATTCATAGTAACCAGATGCACCGGAAGCAAAGTTGGCACCATTTAACAGGTTAGTCCCTTTGGTCTTTAAGTTTACATAAGCTGGCGGGTAAGAAGTGAACCCAAGGTTTTCAGCTGCATAAATTTAATAGAACACATATTAAATCCTAGCTCAAAGGCTACAGGAGAAAACGTGAAATCATGAGTACTAATAAGAATAATAGATAAAATTACATAAATGCTCTCCCTTATATTCAAATCCACTTCAAATATTTTTTTAAACTATTGAAACCAAAAATATATTCCTCAAACTATAACAACACTGGAATTTAGATCCTTCTGTGATCAATTATTTTGACACTTAAATAATTTTTGTTCTTCAATTATTCTAACTGTATCAGAAAAACCATTCAACAAGCAATCCGCAGTAGATTCAATTCAAGTTTTAGACCAAAGAAAACAAGCTGCATGCAACTGAATGAGCCTTTAATAACATAGGAGTGAACTGTTCTGGCAAAATCACTTGAAAAGAGGGATATAAATCATACAAATGAATAAAACTAAAGATCAAGGTAACTATAGTTTCTATTTCATAATAATGATGAAGAAGAAAGATATTACCAGTAAAATCAGAGGCAAGTTTTCCATTACAGAATCTCCCGGTTGGGGTGTGATTAAGGAAGTCCCTTCCATAAGGAGGAAAGTTTGCTTTGACAATGGTCTTTATGTTGTTGTTATTACCTGCATCAACCACTGAGTCTCCAAATATGAACAATGCAGGAACAAGAGGCTGCCCATTACTCACACTCAGCGCTGAAATCACAAGAATTAAAGTCAAGAAAAAATTTGAACACCTCATTCTTTCAAATTTTGTTCAGAAAACAATTTTTTCTTTTTTTCCAATTGAGAAAAATAGAATGAGCAACTAGTATTTAAAGCTGATTTTGTGAAGGCTGTGATTCCAAGAATATTTATAAACGCAGTAAAATTATCACTATTTATTCTCAGTATCATGTGAAAGCAATGGTGTAACTAAAATTGAGGTCTCAGTGTCATGCATGCACATAAATTATTCTTAGCTGTATTCCTACAATCCTATTGGAGTATTTTACTTAATACTATTTCTCACTTCATTGTGTTAGAGTATTACCCTTCTCCTGCCATCAATATAATATTGAGCTCACATAACCTCCATCTTTAATTAATTCTTTGAGAATTTCTTCTGTTAAACGAAATCAACCAAAATACATTAATATATATTAAAGGGGGAAGACCCAAAAATGATACTCCCTCCGGTCCCTAATGTAAGAGCTAGCCGTCAAAAAAACGCTTCTTAAGAAAACATGTGAATGTTAGTTGGGTGTCTGGAGTTAATGCTTCTTTTCCAAAATTGCCCATATTTATTATGGTACTTTTAAGAGAGAGAAATACATAAGCATTAATAAATATGAAAGAGAGTTAGGGGTAAAGTAGGAAAAATGCATTAAATGAGGAGAGAATATGGGGTGAGCTCTTACATTAGGGACCAAAACCATTTAAATTTTGGGCTCTTATATTAGGGACCAGAGGGAGTACATAACTATTAACCAAGGAACAAAAATAGTACATAACTATTCCAAGATACAAAAATATACCCAACTTTTACTATGTGATTAAAAATGATATTTTCACTAATATGACAATAATATTAGACATGAAATGTCCAAAATGCCCTTATGATTAAATAAACTTTTACCAGACGACAATTAATTTATAAGGGCATTTTGGACTTTTCATGTCTAATATTATTATCATATTAGTGGAAATATCATTTTTTATCACATGGTAAAAGTTGAGTATCATTTTTGTACCTTAAAATAGTTATGTGCTATTTTTGTTACTTGGCCAATACTTATGTACTCCCTCCGGTCCTAAATATAAGACCTAGATGACTTTTTTGGAAAATCCTAAAAAAAGCAAAAAATAAGTTAATTATAAATTGATTTACCTAATTTTTTCCCTTGAACTAGTTTATTTTACCTATAAACTAATGGATTATCTAAAAATATATTAAATATGTCATCATTTAATAACATATTTCGCAACCTTAATCTCTCCAAAAAAAAGTTATCTAGGTCCTATATTTAGGACCGGAGGTAGTATATCATTTTTGGGCATTCGCCCTATATTAAATTTTACTAATAAAATGAGAGTATGCATGTAATAAATCATTTTTTTTGTGTCCACCCAACTTTATTTTTAAATAAAAAAAGGTGGGATGGCTACTAGTAATAAAGGAGGTTGGACTGTTCATGAATAGTAGACTGGTAGTAGTATACCATGAACAAGGGTCTCCAAAGAAGAAATTAAATTAAAATAGGAGCAATAATAGTAAAGAACAAGTTTTTGTCATAGAGTTGAATGTTGATGCCAGAAATGTCTTGAGCTGTCCTAACTTGTGCTTCCATAAGCCCACCTTTCAAGTAAACCATTCCATCAGTGCCTAACAAAGACTTTTTTGGCATCAATAAATCAAGTGTTGGAACTAGAAAAAATATTGAGAACTGAGAAACGAGGGAAAAGTAACAATAATAAATTAAAAAGTCAATGGGGTAGATTTAGAATTTGTTCAAAGAAAAATCAATGAAAAGGGCACTAAAAGAGACTTCAGGGAACTTGCATTAATGGCTACAAGTTATTAATGAAGTTGCAGATTAATTCATTAGTTTTGTGCAGAGTGCCTTATTTACTTCTATCAGGGGCACTGTTCACAACCTTCTTCATTAACTATTTTGTGATGTGGCAAACCTTTCTGGATTTCTAAAATATAGCCATTCTTATGGACAACACATTGCTATTTCTTATTGCTTTCCTCTTTCACGATTATCAACTCCCAATAAATAAAGTAGTAGTGTGTAGCAAAAAAGGCAACAAAAACAAAACAAATAAAGAAAAGAATGAAATGCGTGGCTGTCACCCAAGAGTGGGGTGAATTGGGTGACAGAATAAAACTTATAAAAATTCTCCCTTTTTAAAACACTACTCCTTGTGCTTGATGAGAGTGACGATGCATCACCCCAAGCACAAGTAAGTATCTAGTGGTGTGGTGCTTGATGTGTAGATTAAACAAACAGAATAAGTACACACAAATTTATCCTGGTTCGGTCACTTCCAGACCTACATCCAGTCCCCAGGCTCCACCTGAGATTTTCAATCCACTAAACCTCTTGTTTGAACCAGGCACAAGAAAGCCTTTACACTTTAGGTTTTACGAGTACGGGTTCACCTAACAACCCACAGGTTTTGCAACGGGATCACCTGCTAACCTTTACAACCACAGGTTTTACAACGGGATCACCTGCAACCTTTCAACCACAAGTTTTGCGGGCTAACTTGCAACCTATGGAGATTTAGAAAACCTCTAAATGCTCCCCCTCACTTTTGTAAGATAACAATACTGTTCTTCAAGCACAAACTTTAGAACAGCCTCTATCAATTAGAGGATTTGATAGTATGTTCACTCTATGAACTGATTGTGATAAACACTTAAGTACAAAATGATTCTCTCTAAGAATAGATGATGTTACTCACTTAAGTACAAATGAATCACTCTCTAAGAATGTTAAAATTCTAAGATCAGAGAGTAGAAGATGAGAGGAATGTAGAAATACAATATCTCAGACAATAAGCTCTGTTCTTCCAACAACTCTTCTGAATGTAGATGTTCCTTTTATACTCGGCCTCAAAATATTCAGGCTTGGGCGGCAGATGGAATATGTCCGTTTGAATATAGCCGTTAATCCCAAGTTACCGTTTGCCCAATTAATGCTCCATTAATGCTTAGCAGGGTTGACTTTGCTTTATCTCTGAAAAGTAGTTTTGACGCCTCTGCTCTGTCAAAAGCATTCTGACACTGCACTGCTCTGAACGTTCTGACATTCTGATTGCTTGCGGAAGCGAATTCACATCCGGAAGCAACATTACTTAGTGTGCTGCATTTTGAACGTTAGTCTAGCAATATAAACACACAGTCACATGCAGTGGGAGTTCACTTAGTCTAAGGAAGCTCTTTTACATCCGGAAGCAATTCCACATCCGGAAGCACTTCCACTGGACGTTGGGTTATGTTCACATTTTACTCACTGATGCTCAGTGTTATCCATACCAACAGCCAGCGCTAGTCACTAAGCAATCAGAAGCAAATCCACTGGTCGTTGGGTTATGTTCACTGGCGCTCAGGGTTATCCATACCAACAGCCAGCGCTAGCCTTAATACAATCGGAAGCAAATCCACATCCGATTGCATCTTAACTTAGTCTCAAAGGTTTTGTACATCTAATGCTCCTAGACTGAGTTATTACTTAGTGAAGTACTTGCTGTCGCTGGGGGATGAGACGTTCATCCGCGAGCGCTAGTCCTAGTCCATCCGGAAGTAAATCCACATCCGGTTGTACTCTTACTTGGGGTTCTATATTAACCTAATATTCTCTAAGTGTTTGACTCGTTCTTTCATATTTTAGTCTTCATCAAAACTTAAGATTCTAACATTCTCCCCCTTTTTGATGATGACAAACTAAGTTTACCAATTAAGTTCATATGAAAGAATTAAAAGTAACAATTAGATAAAGCACAAACAACTAAGACAATTATCATTGATGAACAAAAGATTACAAGTTAGAATTACGATAACAGATAAAATTCACAAGTAATTAAAACTTTGCAAAATGAACTATGCATGAAAAATATGAGAAAAGAAAAATTTCTAAGGTAAATGCATAGGGTAGAGTGGGGTTTATAGGTGATGTCTCTTTTTCTTCTCCCTCTCTTTTTTCCTTTCCTCATTCTCTCTTTGAAGTTTGGCTATATGGGCATCCTTCTCGCTCTAGTCAATCTGAGCAATTATACTCTGAAGCTCTGCCTCTTCCTTCTCCCTTTTGAGTCTCTCAGACTCAACGGATTCCTCAAAGGCTCTCTTCATATTTTGAACTTCATCAAACCCAGGAAACCCAGTTGCATCAGAGAAAGGAGTGACCTCGCCATTGGGATAATGGACAGCCCTAATCTTCACATTCCACACTGGAAAGTTGGGGTCCTCCTCAACTTCCTTGGCTTTCCTTTTCCCTTTCCCTTTGCCTTTTCCCTTTCCCTTGCCCATCGCTTGGGTAGACTTGGCACTTGCTCTTTCAGCATCTAGGCAAGCCATTTGTCCAAACGAGATCTTGTCAGTGAATCCATACCTCTCGAACTCTTCAGGAGTCATATCCTCTATTTCCAGCTTAACTTCCTTTAGAGGTGGAGGGACATATGACTCTTGAGAGGATGACTGAGTCTCAGGTACAATTTCAGCTTGAACAGCCTCTTGCTCACTCACAGCAGACACTGTAGTAGTAGTACTCTTGTTAGCATGCTTTCTAGCAACTGCTTTCTTCCTTGATTCGCTGTACTTGACTACTGAAGGAGGAGGAGCAGAGGTTGGCCCAGAAGGAGAAAGGATTGACTTGGCTATTACTATAGGTGGATGGTTTATCTTCTCCAGCCCGTACTTCATCATGATCTCCTCAATTATATTTCTGCCAGGCTCAGAGGGAGGAGGCCCAGAAGATGAAGGCTCAGGTTCAAGCTCAGGCTGTGGGATCTCATCAGGTTGCTCATATAAAACCATTGCCCACTTTGACCTTTGCTCATCTGATCACTGCTGTTGCATAAATCGGATGGCTTCCCCATGAATAAGACGTTCAGCACTACCCATTCTTCTTATATCCATGGCTCGGCGAAGAGCAGCAGTGATGTCTTCATCTAGCCAGAGGGAAGGTTGAGTCCTTATTTGCTCCAAATCATATGCCCGACGGAGGGCAACAGCTGGTAGAGTTTCTCTCCCCCTTTTGACATCATCAAAAGGAACGAGGGTCAGGGAGGATGGATTGGGTGAAGAGGAGGGTGAAGGGTCAGGGCCAAAAGTTCTGGGTGGTGAGGATGTGGGTGAGGATGTGGGTGAGGTGTTTTCTGGTGAATTAGGAGGGTTGGGGAGGAGGGCTGTGTTTCTTTCGAAGAAGGAGGGGTTGGTGAATAGTCCATCAAAGGGGTAGGTAGAGTAGTAGGCAGGGGGTTGTTTAACTCTCCACCGAATAGGGGATTGGTCTCTGAGGTAGTAGGTGTGAAGTGGGTGATCAGGAGAGGTAAATCCAAGTGATTGGGCTATGGTGGGACGAGTGTTAGGAGGAGGATTGGAGGCCCCTGTGGGGTTTGGGGATGGTGAACGGTTTGGGGAGTTATGGAGAGATGGAGAGTTATTTGGATTAAGGGGTGATTGACGAGGGGAGTGTTGGGGTGAGTTTTGAGTGGAGTTTTGAGGTGATGGTTGATGGTCATTGCTGGTTGATGTTTGGGGTTGTTGGTTATTCTGAGGAGGAGGTTGCTGTGGCTGTTGAGTATTAGGAGGAGGGAGTAATGGTTGATTAGGTGGAGGAGGTGGAGGCGGGTTAGGAGGAGGAGGTGGTGGTAAGTTACCTTGTGGTTGAGGGATTTGAAGGTGATTGATAATGAGGTCTAATTTGGCCTCTACCCTTCCTAGCTGAACCTCGACCCGACCTACTCGATCCTCGAGGCTCTGTATTCTCTGCTCCTGCTGCTGGAACCCAGTGTCACACTCATCGCGAAGGGGAGCCACCAGAGAGTCAGACAGCCGAAAGAGGATCTCCTCCTTCACTTCCTCAGCAAAGGCCTTGACTGCGGCTGGCACCTTCGCAACACGGCTGGGACCAAGATGAGAATCGACTTCTTGATCCCCTGCACCAGACACAGAGGGGGCCGTGGTATGTGAGGCACTTCCAGCCTGTGATCCTGAGCGAGTGGCCTTTGTCTGCTTGATGTATTTTATCCCCATCTTGCCGATGTTAACTGCACTGACAGGTACGCACTTAACATTTTCTTCCTCCTCAGTGGATGTGGACTTGATCAAATATTTCTCCAGGAGGAAAGCAATGACAGTGGGGTAGGGAAGACTTCCAGACTTCTGATTCTCAATCCATCTGTGCAGTTCTAGACTGATCAACTGCCCAGGGTTGATTGGCTGCTGGGAGAGGAATCTGGGGAACCAAGGGTTGTCAAGGAGAGTGAACTCGTTGAAGTTCCCCCCTTTATGTGCCATCATGCGGGAGTAGACATAGTATAGGAGTCGGTTGGAGTCAGACATCCCAGACACCTTCTTCCCCTTGGTGTCATAGACCTTTTCAAGCTCCTCCTTGCTGACTTTCTCAGGGAATAGCCACTTATTCATTTCTCCCTCAGTGACCCCCATCAGCCGGTTGATGTCCCTCCAAGTGAAATTAATGGTTCTCCCTTTTACTGTGCCAGTGAAGGTGACTCTGCGAATCTGATCCTTCCCATTCACCTTCTTATACTTGGCCTTGGAAGTGAGGGACTGGCAGAATACCCGCAGGACGTTGATGTTGTATTCCTGGTTGATCCCCAGCCAGCACATGTACTTCTCCAGATATTCCCTCAAGTGTGGAAACCCTAGTTCATCTATTTTGTTCAAGTCGATGAACATCCCAGTGTTGAAGTAGAGTTTTGCCGTCTCCATTTTCCCAGATACTGTCTCCAGAGGCCCATCTCTGTAAACTGAAGGATCATCCTCCACTCTCTGTCGCTTGGATGATGGCTCTTCGCTAAACTGCACTCTCTTCTTCCCCTTTTTCTTTGAGTGTTCTTGTTGAGGCCCAGTTTGCCCAGAATGTTCGTGAACTTGTTCGTGAACTTGCCCAGATTGTTCTTGCTGTTCATGATGTTCATGTGATTTTCCAGATTTTCCAGAGCGTGAATGCCCAGATTTGCTAGTTTTGGACTTCGATTTCTTGGAAGAAGTGGTTATCTTTGTGTTGGGGTTAGATTCATGTGAGCCGGCCATTTTGTGTGGATTTAAGGTTTAGATGAGATGAAATGCGAAGAAATTTAGATGAAGAAGATGAAGAACAGTATGATGAACTCGATGAATAAATTCAGAGAGTTTTGTGGGTAAGAAATTTGTGCAAGTGAAAAGTAAAAGTGAAAACGGTTTCCTATTTATATGCAATGTCACAACGGGTAAAATGCTCATAATGACTCTACATGAAGGCATGCGCTGGTTCATGGGAAAACGTAAATATTCAAATTGAAACGTCGCACCTTTGTGACACGTGTCTCTGCACAATGTCAGAAGAGGCATAATTTTTTGGTGTGAGAAGATGAAACGTTTTCTAAGGTGACGTGTCCCTTTGTTCAGACACTGGCGCTCCCGCTCACTTTGATTCAACGCTCAGCGCCAGCAGAAGAGCATCCGGAAGTGGTTTTGCTTCCGGTTGGAGTGGCGCTCCAGGTCACTTTGAGTTGTCATCCAGCCCCAGCAAAGGAATATCCGGAAGTGGTTTTGCTTCCGGTTGGACTCACTTAAGATCTAACATTGGGGGACCTGCAAAACTAAGTATTGGCACTTCGATGCCTAAGTTAGCGCAGTTGGCAGGTTTTAACAATTAAGCACAGATGTTTTCTGAAGATTAAACTTCATTTTAACATTCCCAAATTTCCCTTTATAAGGATAAATTGATCAACCCTCAGTGGTTGTTTGGTAGCTATGTCTGTAGTTGAGAAACCATTCTTGCACATGCTTCCGGAAGTGCATCTGCTTCCGGATGTGAGGACTTGAGATTTACCATTGTATGCTCATGTGATCTTTTCACAAGGGAACCTGCATGTACTAATGGAGGCAAATGTGCTTCCGGAAGGTCAGTGGGTGAATTTAAGATTTAACATTGATAGACACGCTCAGGACTCTCCCAGTCAAACTGTTAATCTCCATAATATTATAAACTTTAGAAATTGTGTTTGTTGATTTGTTTGGTAACACAAGAGTACCACTAATGTGAAAACAGATTTTGCAACTTAGTTCACAATCTCACAGTTTCATTATCAAGCCATGAACTCTATTCATACTCTCTTTGATAAATTCTAATGTGATAGCATAAGGAGTATTGAACAGAGCATATTTTCAGAATTTCATAAACAGGTATAGTTCAGCAAATATGCCTTAAGGATGTTCATGTTAGATTATGAAGACATTTGAAATGTCAACACAATGAAATTCTAAAGACCTTAATGTCCATACAATAGTTTAGTTTCAAGAATAAATCAAGTTTACAAAAACAACCAAATTCTCAGCATATGATCACAAGAATAATTTTCAAAACTCATCTCAAGTCCTTTCATATATGCTTAGTGTGATCCCATTATTCTTAGGATATTAACAAGCTTCGAACTTAATTCAGATTGCACTCGGCTTGTGATAGTGTGTCAGGATACACAGCTGCCAGTGGATAGTGATTTTTACTAATTCTTTCCGGGCATGTTATCTAACTCACTTAAGCTTCTATCCTACTGCCATTTGCCTTTGATTTTATCAACTTTTGTAGAAATTAATTCAAGGCAATTCTTTAGACTTCTTAAGTATGTCCGATAAGAGAGACTATCTATTAAATTCTACAATAGAAAGAGTAAGGGATAGACATGCTCATATATGACTGGCGAGATTTCCTCAAGATTTCAGTACAGTCAGTTTCTATCATCTTGATCAGGAGCAAATTCGTTGACATTCTCTCTTGTACATCCACTTTGTTCAAGCTTTCATAGTCTGTGTGAACATACTTAAAACACAAGCTTAAGTTGAAATCATTGAAGCTTAAGATGTGATTAGATCATTTTCAAAATAAAATCATCACTGGTTTGTAAAGAAAATCATACCAGTATCACTATATTTTGAAAACTATTAAGTCAATCATGTGTGGTTAGACGCTACATATTCTTCTCATTCATTCCATAGAGCAATTTGAAGTTTATCTTTAGATACATAAATGTCAATTGCCGATGAAATGAGTAAACATGCATTCATTACCCAATTAATCATTCAAATAAGGGAAAGGGTAAGAATGACATCACCAAAGCTACATTTGCGTCAAGTAGTAGCTTGTTTGATTTTGGCAGGCGGTGCTTGATCTTTTCTATTTCAAGAGCAGTAGCACTAGGAGCCCAGCATGAAGAACAACTTATTCAGATTTGACACATTGCCCAGACCAGGTACGATCTTGAATATTGTTGTTCCTTTGGATCTTCTTTCCTACAAAATACCAAGTAATTCCCTTTTCCCATTTTTCAGTCTCCAAACTTGGATCTGACAGGTCAGTTTGTAGGAAGTGTAAAGTCCGCATGCATCTAAGAATCATTCACTATGAATATGGCATTGTGAATCAAACATGACTGTATGCACAAGGATATATATATATATATATATATATATATATATATATATATATATATATATATATATATATATTTTGATCATGACAGCATGTAGACTATGAATATTATGAAAAACTCTCTTATAAGGAGTATAGTGTTCATATACATAATGCTTGATGTAAAATCTCAATAATTTCATCCAACATTTGCATAGGAGGTTTTACTATTGTATGCTTCAACCCTAAGTGATCCCTTGCTTACCCAAGGTGATCTTCTATACTTATCCTTGGGCTGAAGCACTTCCTTATGAGAGACAGAATTCATAGGCTTTCTCCATGTTGATCGAGGAATCCTCTCTCTCTTGTTCTTCTCAGGATAGTTGAGTGGAACTCTGTAATAGCTCATCCTTGAGACACAACCTTTGTTCCTTGTGGTAGTGCACTGCTTCTTATGATTGGACCAGGTGGTTGCAGCAGTGACATCACCACGAGTTCTCTTCTTTGGGGCAAGAGGAACTCTTGATCTTTCCTGCACAAGTAAGGCACTAGAAGGAAGTTTTGGTACCCATTTGTACTTGGGTCCTACATAGTTAGCGCTGGACCTTACTTGTCCTTTAGAGATCCATACAAATTTATTTCTCACATGTAAATTTTTCTTAAGACTACATGTGTGAGAAATATGACCTGATCTACCACAATAATGACAGATAATGGAATGATATTCAGAATGGGATTTCCTATCATTATCTTGTTGGTCAATTTTGTTTTCAAAGACTCTCTTTTCTTTTAAAACAACTTTTGAAATCTCAGGGCCTTTTGAAAACTTTTCATGTCCCTTCGATAAAGGTTCCCATTTGGAACAACGTTCGGGGCACGTTGGATCTGCCGCTCTCGGTAGGGAACTAGCTATCGGTAGCGATAGCTGTTCTTCCATGGATGGAACATTGGAAACCTTGGATGTAGAAGAAGCAATGAATTCCTCTAGTTTCCTGTTCTTTTTCTTTAAGCCTAGAACTTCTTTTGCAAGCTTACAGAATTCAATATGTAACTCATTATATGCGTCTTGCAATTCAGAAGGTTCAAGTTCAGATACCTCATTCTCCTCAGCTTCTGAATCTAGGCAGAGATCAACACTTTCTTCACTGCCGCTGGCTTGCTCAATATCAGCTTCCTGTAGCTCACCACCAGTTGATCCACAAGGGGAACAAAAGGAGCTTTGGACAGCTTTACTGCCAAGGGAATGATCAGAAGCATACATAGCATCAAGAGTGTTCCAAATATCTCTAGCATTAGAGCAATGTTTAATTTTCTAGAAATCACTGTCAGTTAAGCTTTTGTACAAAATCTGCATTGCTCTAATGTTCAAGTAAAATAAATTTTTCTTCTCTTCAGTCCAGTTTACTTTTGGTTTGAAATCAGAATCATTTTCAAAGACATCCCACATTTTGAAATTCGAGGATAGCACAAAACTTTTCATCCTTGCCTTCCATAAGTAAAAATCAGTATTTTCTAACAAGGGTGAGATAGTATGATCAAAACCTTCAAAACACATTTTATATCCCAAGTCAGCCTAGGTCTTTGCACTTGAGATCGTTGGATCCTTTAAACAAGTGACCTTGCTCTGATACCAAATGAAATGCGTGGCTGTCACCCAAGAGGGGGTGAATTGGGTGGCAGAATAAAACTTATAAAAATTCTCCCTTTTTAAAACACTACTCCTTGTGCTTGATGAGAGTGACAATGCATCACCCCAAGCACAAGTAAGTATCTAGTGGTGTGGTGCTTGATGTGTAGATTAAACAAATAGAATAAGCACACACAAATTTATCCTGGTTCGGTCACTTCCAGACCTACATCCAGTCCCCAGGCTCCACCTGAGATTTTCAATCCACTAAACCTCTTGTTTGAACCAGACACAAGAAAGCCTTTACACTTTAGGTTTTACGAGTACGGGTTCACCTAACAACCCACAGGTTTTGCAACGGGATCACCTGCTAACCTTTACAACCACAGGTTTTACAACGGGATCACCTGCAACCTTTCAACCACAAGTTTTGCGGGCTAACTTGCAACCTATGGAGATTTAGAAAACCTCTAAATGCTCCCGCTCACTTTTGTAAGATAACAATACTGTTCTTCAAGCACAAGCTTTAGAACAACCTCTATCAATTAGAGGATTTGATAGTATGTTCACTCTATGAACTGATTGTGATAAACACTTAAGTACAAAATGATTCTCTCTAAGAATAGATGATGTTACTCACTTAAGTACAAATGAATCACTCTCTAAGAATGTTACAATTCTAAGATCAGAGAGTAGAAGATGAGAGGAATGTAGAAATACAATATCTCAGACAATAGGCTCTGTTCTTCCAACAACTCTTCTGAATGTAGATGTTCCTTTTATACTCGGCCTCAAAATATTCAGGCTTGGGCGGCAGATGGAATATGTCCGTTTGAATATAGCCGTTAATCCCAAGTTACCGTTTGCCCAATTAATGCTCCATTAATGCTTAGCAGGGTTGACTTTGCTTTATCTCTGAAAAGTAGTTCTGACGCCTCTGCTCTGTCAAAAGCATTCTGACACTGCACTGCTCTGAACGTTCTGACATTCTGATTGCTTGCGGAAGCGAATTCACATCCGGAAGCAACATTACTTAGTGTGCTGCATTTTGAACGTTAGTCTAGCAATATAAACACACAGTCACATGCAGTGAGAGTTCACTTAGTCTAAGGAAGCTCTTCCACATCCGGAAGCACTTCCACTGGACGTTGGGTTATGTTCACATTTTACTCACTGATGCTCAGTGTTATCCATACCAACAGCCAGCGCTAGTCACTAAGCAATCGGAAGCAAATCCACTGGTCGTTGGGTTATGTTCACTGGCGCTCAGGGTTATCCATACCAACAGCCAGCGCTAGCCTTAATACAATCGGAAGCAAATCCACATCCGGTTGCATCTTAACTTAGTCTCAAAGGTTTTGTACATCTAATGCTCCTAGACTGAGTTATTACTTAGTGAAGTACTTGCTGTCGCTGGGGGATGAGACGTTCATCTGCGAGCGCTAGTCCTAGTCCATCCGGAAGTAAATCCACATCCGGTTGTACTCTTACTTGGGGTTCTATATTAACCTAATATTCTCTAAGTGTTTGGCTCGTTCTTTCATATTTTAGTCTTCATCAAAACTTAAGATTCTAACAAAGAAAATCGTCGCCTTCCTTCACAAGCAACTTCTCAAGTAGGAGATACCTTGCCAAGATTTTCTTTTGATTATTATAGTAGTCTAAAATATCTTGTATATCTTATCCACCTTTCGGTCTTATATATTTTTCTTTTTTCTTTTTCCTGAATATCTTACTTTCCTTGTATTCTAGGAGAAATATTTTTTTGTAAATCTACATAATATTTAAGTTGATTTTTTTTCATATGCACCTGGTATTCTTAGTCAACCCCTATGACACGGGGAACTCAGTAGACACAAATTAATTAAGATTCGAGACATGACATGAACCATTAAGGTTAGCGCTTATGGCCCCTAGGATGTTGAATTCACACATCTCGAACTTGAGGCATGTGGTTAAACTATAATATTTATAGCCAATTGATCTAATTGTCGGGTTACTTTTAAGTTGTTTTAGACTTAAAGAATGAGCATTTAAGGCATAGCCCTCCCAATAAAGTATAAATCCCTAAACTTGAACTTATGTATTCTGACATTTGAAGTAATAGTTTGTTGGTTATAAGAGAAATACTTTTCCACCCCTGAATACGGTGTACCAAACATATACATAGTAGAAACTAATTTTCGGTGCGACTTGGAAAAATACCTAAGAAGAGAATCCAATACCTCGTTAAACAGAGCCTTTCACCTTACAATGGGTCCTAAGATGTATCATATGAAATGAGATATCCAACAATGGGACCGTTTCCATTGCTTATTTAAAGCCATATAACGAAGTTGGTCCAAAAAAATATCTCCATCAGTGGCTGAAACTTGTGTAAACTCTTTTAAACATGTTCTTCGTTTTTTGCTTTATTTTACTATATTATTTTGATTTGATATAAAGTTGATGCGGGTTAGGTTATATGGTTCATTTGTGTCGGGCCAATGGACATATTTCAAGGATCAGATAGCACGAATTAGAAAAATCACATATTAGCAAATACTCCCTCCGTTCCTAAATATAAGATCACTTTGATTAATTTGGGGAGATTAAGGAAGACAATAAAATTACATGATCTTCCCAAAATTCCCCCAATTACTTAACTTTAAAAGGAGGAGGGGTTTTCAATGAAAAGAGGGAGTATTAGGGTAGTTTGGGCAAAACTTGAGATAAAATAGGAAGTGGTCTTATATTTAGCAATTTATCCACTTCCTCAAAGTGATCTTATATTTAGGGACGGAGGGAGTAATATGGTTTTCTTTTTTTTTATCCATGATCAAGGTATCCCTCACTCGACAAGTGAGAGACTAATCCCCCGCTGATTTGTATGCACCTCAAAGGGTGAGACAGCTGGTCTGGGAGATTTAATGTTTCTCCATACCCAACGCCAGGAATCGAACCCCAGACAATTGGTTAAGGGTGAATGAGTCCTTGTCAATCAACCATACACCCCAGGTTCAAATAATATGGTTTTCACATCCACTAATTAAGGTTTTAAAATCAAACCCACCTATACTTTTAGTAGTACACAAAATTGGCATTAGTTTCAGGTGTACTCATCTTAGTTTGCTTTGGTTTTATGTGGCAAAGAGTTTTGCTTTGGTTTTATGTGGCAAAGAGTTGTGTGGGTGTGGGGGGGAGGGGGGGGGGGGAATCACATGCCTCAAAAATGTGTCATGTTCCATAAATTTTCTTTTTTTGAAGTTTTTGTTCCATCATTTTTCGAAAATCTATGAACTGTAACGCATGACGTACGAATAGTCATTTAGACTTTCAAACTGAGCTGAGACGGTACAGTTCAGATGCAAAGTATCTAGTACGTACTACAAGAAAGAAGCAGTAAAATTCAGCGTATCTAATGCAACGAAGATTGTGAATAGAGAGGAAAGGAGGAAGAGAGGGAGGAATATGAGAGACAGTAACTGACCGCGTGACGTGGTGCAAAATACACATATGACATAGGAGTATATAGTTAGTGATGAACTGATTGCATTGTTTTTAATGCACTGGTATACCATGTAAATTTTACTTCATCTGGTAATATTTATGTTGTACGGCTTATTTGATTAGAATTGGTAAAAATGCTTGTTTAATTAGCTAATAGTATGGTTATTCTAAAAGAATTCTTTCATCTCTTTTAGTTAGTCACTCCCTCCAATCCCTAATATAAGAGCCCAAAATTTGAATAGTTTTGATCCTTAATATAAGAGTTCATCTCACATTCTCTCCTCACTTAATGCGTTTTTTCCTACTTTACCTTTAAATCTCTTTCATATTTATTAATGCTTATGTATTTCTCTCTTAAAAGTGTCATAATAAATATGGGCAATATTGGAAAAGAAACATTAACTTCAGACACTCAACTAACATTCATATGTTTTCTTAAGAAGTGTTTTTTTGCGATTGACTCAGGGATTGGATGGAGAATTATTTAGGAGCATTAATATGATAATTCATGACAAAATGACAAAAATTATGAATATGAGCTACGTTAATTAAGGATATTTTCAATTTCCAAACATAAGGTCAGGAAAAATTAAAGTAATATTTTTTATTCATATTGATATTACTAATTTCCAATTAGTCCGATTTTAGGGAATGTTCCACAATAAGGGTTGTGTGATTGTGTCTACCTCTAACAAAAACATAACAGTTGCACATTCACGATTTAAACATGAGATCATTCACTGTTAAATCGAAAGTTATATCCTTTTTCCCAACTCAGAGTATTGCTTTTACATAAGCACATGCATGGGCATGTATGGGGCCCACAGTGGAATCCGTGGCCATATAATTTACATGTGTCATGTTGTGATATTCTAAAATCCAGCTATTGGAGTGTAAACAGTATTGACTATCTTACTACAGTTACGTTGCGTGTGTGTGTGTAGGTCAACTTTAAGAAAGTAGTAACCGCGTCAAAGTTACCTGCCTAAATTGGACAGTCCCCTCTTATTTACAGCACTGTTTTACTGGCAAAGTAATAATTTGGTTGACCTTAAAAGGCCACAAGGATAAAATACTAGGTCCTAAATATAGGATCTAATTGACTTTTTTTTTGAGAGATTAATGTTGCGAAATAGGTTATTAAATGATGACATATTTGATATATTTTTATATTATACATTAGTTTATAGGTAAAATAAACTAGTTTAAGGAAAAAAATTAGGTAAATAAATTTATAATTAACTTATTTTTGCTATTTTAGGGATTTTCAGAAAAAGTCAATAGTTAAGGGAGTATTAAAAAGGGATCATTAGCTAATAACCATGGAATGAAAGCTGATACAAGGCGCGTGAAGGTTTTGATGAGTGTCCAATAATATAATAGCCATGATAAATTATTGCACATATTATTATTGTTTTTATTTGAGTGTTTAGGTGCAAAAACATGGACCACGTGAGTGAAATATCTATGTGAAAGTGACCAATAATCTTTTAAGAAATTGTTCTTAGCATACAGATGTTAATATAATTGTATCCTAGTGAAAATGACCGATAATATACATTTTATCAAAAATTGTTCTTATCAAATAATCTTGAGAGAAGTTCATTTGATCCTAAATATATACAACTTTATTTTAATTAAGGACTTAAATTCTTTAAATTGCAATGTAAAACCAATAAATCAAATTAAAGAAAAACTATTTTACTAATAAAAGATCAAAAATACATGGAGAATTAATTAAAGCTCCGATCAAGGTTTTTAAAGCCGGACCGAGCCGGACGGTCCGACCGTCGGCCGGTGGCTAAAACGGCCCAATCACCTCGATTGGGCCGTTTTACTGTACAACCCGGTTTGACCCGGGTCGACCGCTGTTGACCCGGGGTTGACCCGGGGTTGACCCGCTTTTGACCCGGCCAGAAATTGACAACTGCAGAAAAAAATATATCAACAGAAAAAAAATGAACTTGATTAAAAAAATATCTTCATTCTAATTATATTAAGTTATTAAGTATTAACAATATTTATATATTTAATTTTCATTAAATTATTACGTCACCGGTTCGACCGAACGGTCCAACCGTTTCAACCGTTTCAACCATGACCCGCTCAGTTTTCCGGCTCGACGTCCGGCTCGGGTTTTAAAACCTTGGCTCCGATAGAAGAAAGATAATTAAGACGAAGTTCTAAGGGTTGTAAATTACAACATCTTGATCTTACAATAACAACTTATCATGACATGATGATTACAACTCCTGAGACTTCATCTTAATTATATTTCTTACATAGGACCTCTAATCCAGGATACATGAAAAACGAAAATATTGAAGAAACCAACCTCCAGATTTTCTTCCGTGGTAAAACAATTTTCAACGCCACGTCATCACAAACACACGTGGCAGAAAAATGCCGCGAGTAGCCAATAAACGCCTACGCGCGAAATGACCAAAAAACCCCACCATCCAACGCTCATTGAACATAAACTAATGTACACACAAATCAAAACAAACTCTTTATAAACAACAACATCACATCTTCACATTCACATTCACATTCACATCTTCACATTTTCATTTCACTCTCTCCCAATCCAAAGAAAACAGCATCAATGGCATCAAATTGCACCCAAAGATTGGATCTTGATGGCAACCCAATCAAGCAAATCACCATTTGCATGATTGGTGCAGGAGGCTTCATTGGTTCTCACCTCTGTGAGAAGCTCATGAACGAGACTCCTCACAAGATTCTCGCTCTTGATGTCTACAATGACAAGATTAAGCATTTGTTAGAGCCTGACACGCCTTGGAATAATCGCATCCAATTCCACCGCCTCAATATTAAACAAGATTCTCGCCTTGAAGGACTTATCAAGATGGCCGATCTGGTATGTATGTATATATATATATATATATATATATATATATATATATATATTGTTCTTCTCTTTTTTTGGTTGTTTTCTCTTTGGGTTTTTTTGTTTTTGGTTTTTATTATTGGGTTTGTGATAAAGTTTGGTTTTTGTTATTGGGTTTGTGATAAAGTTTGGTTTTTTTGTTGTTGTTTAGACGATTAATTTGGCTGCTATTTGTACCCCTGCTGATTATAATACTCGGCCTTTGGATACTATCTATAGCAATTTCATTGATGCGCTTCCTGTGGTATGTGATTTGTTTTTTTCATTGTTGTTTTTTTTTTGTTTTGTTGATTGGAGTTGATGTTTGTTTGATTTGGTGTGGATGATTGTGTTTCTTTCAGGTGAAGTATTGTTCTGAGAATAATAAACGTCTCATTCATTTCTCTACTTGTGAAGTTTATGGGAAAACCATTGGAAGTTTTCTCCCCAAGGATAGTCCACTTCGTCAGGTGTGATTTCATTTTCATGCGTGTTTTCTCAAAGATTGTTGTTCAGATCTGTCACATTATTATGAATGGTGGTCTTGGTTTTGTCCTGGTTGAAAGTATTGAGTTGTTTGATTGAATTATATCACCAAGAGTTTTGTCTGAATTGAGTTATGTCGTATGAATATGTTGTTTTTGTGTTCTTTCTGTGAAGAAAGATTTTATTTTTTTGGTAGAATACAAGTGATGAACTTTGGCTGCATTGTTAAAATGTGTTATGAATAACTCACATTGTTTTTCCGGATCATTATATGATATCACCTGCCTATCTCTTTCTCTCTTTCTCTTTATCTCATATAAGAAGTTTTTTATACTTTTGAATTGGAAGCTTGTGTTAACTGTTTAGTTAGTTGGGTACAACAGAGTTTTGGGATAGTACATTTTGTTTGTTGTTGGTGGAACTAATGTGATGCTATTTTGTTACCATCATAATTATCCCGGCACTTCAATCTTGTGACGGCATTTTGTTCTTTCAAAGTTATTTCCTTTAATATTGCCTTATTTGCTGCCTTTCTGTTGTACTGAGTTTTTTTATTTCTTCTTATGTAAGGACCCTTCATACTATGTTCTTAAAGAAGATACCTCTCCGTGCATATTTGGTTCAATTGAAAAGCAGAGGTGGTCATATGCTTGTGCAAAGCAGTTGATTGAGAGGCTGATTTATGGTGAGTTATAATTTCTTCGTCATCATTGCCTTCTTGTTCATTAATATTGACTTATCTCACTGACTTCTAATTATTGACAGCTGAGGGAGCTGAAAATGGCCTGGAATTTACTATTGTGAGACCTTTTAACTGGATTGGACCACGAATGGACTTCATTCCTGGCATTGATGGTCCAAGTGAGGGTGTTCCTCGTGTTCTTGCTTGCTTTAGCAATGTCAGTCTCTTTTTTATGCTGTTTTTGGTGAAGCCTGTTAACATGTTCTTGTTTTTCTTAATACCTTCAAAATTTGTACTTTCTTGGTTTTTTTGGGCAGAATCTACTCCGCCGGGAGCCCCTCAAGCTCGTGGATGGTGGCCAGTCCCAAAGAACTTTTGTTTACATCAAGGATGCTATTGAAGCTGTCTTGTTGATGATTGTAGGGTTCTCGTTTCTAGTCTTTTGAACAGATCTATAACCTGTTTATCATAGGATATAAGATTAGGCTGAATGCTTGACCTTTTAACAGGAAAATCCTGCCAGGGCAAATGGTCACATATTCAATGTGGGAAATCCAAACAATGAGGTTACAGTTAAGCAGCTTGCTGAAATGATGACTCAGGTGAGATGATAGAATTTGATAGGCTAACCATTTTGTTACAATTAAGACTTGTTGCATGGGATCCTTCAATTATTCTTGTTTACATTATACAGATCTATGCAAAGGTAAGTGCAGAACCAGCTCTGGAAAAACCCACCATTGATGTGAGCTCCAAGGAGTTTTATGGTGAGGGATATGATGATAGTGACAAAAGAATTCCTGATATGACCATAATTAACAAGCAACTTGGTAAGTTGTAGTATTTTACTCATTGCCTCACTTTATTTTGGAGCATGAAAGATTATTGTATTAAAGGCATGTGCTAAAGGATTGTTGCATCTCTGTCAGGCTGGGACCCCAAGACATCACTGTGGGACCTTCTTGAGTCAACCCTCACATACCAGCATAGGACATATTCCGAGGCCATAAAGAAAGCCATTTCAAAACCAGTTGCAAGCTAAACTAAGATATGCTGCTGCTGATGGTGATGTTGTACTTGTACTGCCTGTTCTTGCTTTAGTGGTTGATTAAATCATCCCATGAAATATTATTTCCCCTTGGTTTCTGTAGCCAAAAGGCGTTGCTAGATTTTTGAAGATAGAGAGGGCTATATGTGGTATTAATATAGTGCACTACTCTCCTTGACATGACATGGAAACATGTTGTTTCTGTATTCTAGGGTCCCCCCAGTCATTACTTACTATTACTCTTGTGTCTCCTAGGTTCATTGCTATTATTTTGTTTGCCCCTTTAAGGGGAGGTATATGTTTTTTACTCCATGTATTGTATTATTTGTCAGTAATTTATGGATTTGCCTTTGTTGTACTACTTTCGGGTCTTTAGTAAGATGCTAATCAGTAATCACAACGAATGATGTATATCTGTAAGGATAATCACTTTGGTTCACAATTTATTTTGGCAAATTCCGTTAAGAAAATGGAAATAGTGAAGCTTTAAAAATCATTTGGATCAAATGAAAGAAAAAAAAATGAAAGTAAAAAAGCACGCCCGGTGGGACTCGAACCCACAATCGCCTGATTAGAAGTCAGGCGCCTTATCCATTAGGCCACGGGCGCTCGGTAGCATGTTTGATTATTTAAGGATTATATACTATTGAAGATATATAATCAAAAAATGAGTAAATATAGTAATATACAATATAAAGAAATAAATGATAATGAAATATACACAGTGCTCTGATTAAAAAAGAAATATACACAGTGACGCCTATGAAATGTTTGGCATTTCAACCTGGGTGTGTGGTTGAGTGGCTACGACTCATTCACCCTTAACTAATTGTCTGAGGTTCGATCCTTGGCATTGGGTATAGAGAAACATTAAATCTCCGAGACCAGCTATCCCACCCTTTGAGGTGCCTACAAATCAGCGAGAGATTAGTCTCTCACTTGTCGAGTGAGGGGACACCTTGATCATGGATAAAAAAAATTTTGACATTTCATGTTATAGTCATTTAACTTTGAAGTTTAAACAATGTGTTCGCTTGTCATTTGTAACAGTTTGGCATTGACATTTCCCAATTACATTAGTGAATATACAGTTAACTTCGAAGTTTAAACAATGTGTTCGCTTGTCATTTGTAAGAGTTTGGCATTGACATTTCCCAATTACATTAGTGAATATACAGTGAGGCCTATGAAATGTTTATCTTACGGCTTCAAATTTGATTTATCCTCAACGAATATCTATTCCAATTTGCATGAGGTCATTAATCCTATCTACGTCTCATTATTGATCTCAAGTGTTTCGAAAGCTAAGTTTCTAAAGACAGCCAAAAGGGTTGTGTAATCATTCTAGTGTTTCGAAAGCTAAGTTTCTAAAAACAGCCGAAAGGATTGTGTAATAATTCTACAAGGGCAAATACACCATAAAATTTGATCTCTAACTTATAACCCATACACTGAGTTTATCTATACAAAATTCTAATTCAGATAAGCACCACAAAAATCTGCTTATCTCACTAACATTGGTGCAAATTGATGTGAATCATAAAATGAAATGTGTAATCCTAGATGTGACTGGAACAATTCAGCCATGTTATATGCCACCTTTCCAGCTCATCATCCTAACTTCTTTTCGGGTTAAATGTCGTGCTGAATGTACTCAAAAAATATCGGTCTATCTATCTAACGACCAAGTCACCGGGGAACAGAAGTTTATGTGGGCAGTCACAGAATTAATGACAAATATTGGTCAGCTTGATGACCAATTTGCTGGGGAAACATCACTCTGTGAGCAATCACCAAGAAAACCAAAGCAACAACAACAAAGAAGCCAATGAACCTCTTGCAGAGCACAAGTGCACATAACCTCGCCCAAGCCTCGTAGTTCAAGCATTCATGGTGAGAAACGAGCAACAATTACAGTGTCTCACACTACGCGCCGCCAACCAGCCAGATTCTAGATAAAATTGTCTTTCAGGGCTCAATTTGCAAGCAAATCCGCATATGAAGATATTGATCGCCAGTAAATGAATCAGCTATTGCCATTCCCGACAATTACCACACCTCCAAGGTAATTCAACCCAAGGTGAACATTGGCTGTGAATCCAAATCCCACAAATCTCACAAGAGAGATCAGGTGCTGGTTCCATCTGCGAGCATTGGCAACAACTATAACCACTACCTGGTGGATAAGCCGCAAGTTCTTCGTTATCAACTAAACTAAAATCTACAGAATCTTCAAGAATGCATTCCATATTCATATCATTTTCCAAGTACCCAGAGAAGTCCCCAGACAAATCAGCTCCGTCAAACTGATCATCATCTGGCTGCAGCAATTCTTTAAGTGAGAACACGGTTTGCGGTAAATGGTCCGTATATTCATCATATTGTTCATTTCCACAATAATTCAGCAGATCACTATCTAGGCAAATAGTAGGGTCATATTCCAAAGGAGACGATTCCTTCTCTACAGCTGACAGACTACCCGTCCCATTTTGTGTAAAATAATCAACATGTGAAAGTCTAGATGCAAAGGAGTCATCACCATCCCCCTCACGCTTAACCTGCCTTCTCACTGGTAGTTTCCCAAGGCACGGACCAGAGACAGCATTCCTCGTGACATCTATTTCTTCATTAGGGTCTGTCATCAGCTCGGAACTTGAAAGGGAGTAAAGCAGAGGGTCGCTGTCTTGTCCAAATCCATCATCGATCATAGGGAAGTTAGGAGTAGCAGGCTCACACTCTTTTGGTTCAGAAATCACTCCCAAATTGTCAGAGCTAGAATTACCCTTCTTTGAAAACCTCCGGTGTTTCTTAGTGCCCTCCTGCGTTCTAGATTTCTTATCAGAGTAAGGACACTCTGGAGATTTTATCCTGCGACACTTGCAGCATTTAAAGCTCTGCACTTGAAAAAGTTTTGACTCGTCTATTTCAAGCGCATCAGCATGATACCAATCTGTGAAAACAAAACGAGAATGCATAAATTTGAGTGTTTTAGGCACTTATGAACTTTCAATCAATCAATAAAGAATGCTTACGTGCGCATGTGTCACAGCAGATATACATCAGATCAGACCTATATGGCTTGCGACACAAGTGACACACGGGGCCTGATTGATGTGCCCCTAAGCCTCCCTTTAGAAGAACATATTTAAGCCTAAAATCAATGCCTGTATCCTCGCCAATCTTCTTATTCCAAACAACACCAGTCTTGAGACGTCTTTTTGCTGACTGAGCAGATTCAGGAGCACCTTGATTTGTGGCAGGACGAGTTTCCTTGATACTGGTAGATTTCAAGGCTTGATCATAACATTTAGGTCTTGGCCCCTTCAAAACAATCACAGAGCTGTGCCCTTGTCCTTGCGCCAGTAAGGGACTGGTTGGGGATTCGTCTGTGGTCTTCTTTTGAGCAAGAAATTTGGCATTACAGCGCTTGCATATGGGGAACGATGGAATTAAACAGTCCTCATGGCAATAACCTAATAACCATCAAGTAGAAAACATTAAAGATATGTGTTGCATATAGCTAATCCTTTCTTTATATTTTTCTTTTCTTTTTGGGGGAGGGAGAAGCATCCTACCACATCCAAAATTTCAACATTGAACATGTGGAAAATGTGTAATGTTTCTCTTATGAAAAGAATACACAACTTATTTTATATGGAAACTGGTAGAAATTTCAATAGTATCTTAAAAAGTTAAGGCAAGATATCATGATGAAAAAAGGGACAATGGATCACACATAAAGTACCTTGGCATGTGTTACACTTGAAAGCATTCCTGAAATTGTTGTGAAGGAGTATGAATTAGGATTTAGTTGTGCAAAAGAAATGGGAGAATAGTATACTATAAAAAATTGTTGAAGATACTGATAGATAATCAAGTAAAGGCAATTACCCTGTCAACGCATCCATCTGACATGCAGCACATGAAAATACACTCCAGTTGTCTCTCTTGCAGGTAAGGTAAAAAAATATATCCTTGCAAGCAGCTTTTAACCGCCTTCGATGCAGCTGAGATTCCGATTTCAAGTTCTCTTGCTGAGATGACATTTTTTCTGCACCTTCTTCATACTCCTTTACCAAATATAAAGGAACACGTGCTTCGGAAAACCAATACTTTTCCTTTCCTTCTTGGCCTTGCTCTACTTCAACAATGCTTTTCATTATACGAGAAGGAAGATGCTTTTGATTCTTAAAAATAACTCCATATAAAAGTTTCCCCCCAACTTCTTTCTTATCACAGATATTAGCATTTCTGAATGCAGAAGCTTCAGTCTCTTGACCTTTCCCATCCAGGAGATTTTGCTCAGGACAAATCAGATCACCCCATCTAAGATGAAAATCAAGGTATCTGACCTGAGGCAAATAATTAAAAGTAACATCAATTTACAACACTTGGCAATTTCATTATTCTGACAGCAAACTAAAATTTCCCAATTTAAGGGACCTAATAAAGTTAAAAAGACAACCTGAAGCGCAAGCTGTGATGCATTCCTACTCATTTCTACTGCAGCTCTCCAAACTATCTGTCTGCTTCTTTTAGAGATTTCACTGCCATCAGCATAGGAGATGCCAGAAATTTTTTTTGACCCACCTGTTGTTCACAAACATTTGTACACAGTCTTCAATTCTCTGACAAACATAACAATCAGAAAAAATGGCTGGTACTTAGCATTTGTGAACTAAAAAAACAAAAAATAAAAAATAAAATACCTTGGCGAGCTGCTTTTCTGACCAAAGATTTAGGCAAAACGGCTTTCAGAAATAATATTTTCATGGATTTACCACCATGCCACCAGTCAAATTTTTTTTCATGAGAAACATCATCTGAAACTTCATCAATAGCTAACTGTTTTTTGTAGCGCCTTCCAATTGGTGTGTGTGTCTGTATTGTTCCAACAGAATTTGCAGCACCTTGAATAATAGAGGACTCAACCAACCAATCATCCATCATCTTAACCCACTCACCAGTAAATGATATTATGCGAATGTTTTCCTCAAGCTGAGAAAAGAGTTTTCAGTCAGTGACTCAAATTAAAAGACCATCGCACACTCCATTCAAAAAAAAAAAAAAAGACCATTGCACACTCACAACTTGGACATGGCATTTAGCAGAAGGAAGCCAATGTGTTGAACATAAACTCATCTAATAATTTGCATGTATAACACAGGATCTATTAGAGTATATTGCAACTTTAAACTGTTACATTATATTTCAGAGGAACTTGCATAAATTAAAAAACAACCAAATAATAGAGCAAGTCTTCATGAAGCACATATGCAAACGTTATGAATTAAAATGCCAAAATATGTTCCCACTTGAGACAAATAAATATAACAAAAAAGCCTTATCCCATTTGGTGAGATCGGCTACATGGATGGTACGATGTCATTGTTGTTGATCTACGTTCATTAAATTTGATAGTTTTATGTCGGGTGTTGGGGCCTAACACAAACCTTCTCCTTTACTCAGGACTGGGAACAGCAATAAACATGGGCACATTGAAACAAACCATTAACTAATTATATAAAGCTACTCACTTCAAGCAAAAGAGGCTTTATAGCTTTAAATGTCTTAGCCTGCTCAACTTGTCTACGCCATTGTCTTCTGTAATTTGCATTTAAAAAAGGCCCAACAATTAAACCACGAAAACTTTCCTCCAAATATATGATGAATATTGCCATGCTTGGAAGAATTCCCTCTCCACTCCTTACAGCGGAAAGACCGCTTAAAACTTTTATAGCACTTTTGGTTGCACTAAGGGCAGCATGATTTAGCATGCAGCCTCTCTTGCTTGAGGCTGAGGCTTTACAAGAAAGGCACCAGCCACACCTCTCTCTTGGAACTTCAACAAGTTTCTTTTCAGTACTCGGCCAAAAGAAGCGTGAAACCGTCATTGAGAATGCTTTTGCTTGCAAAGAAGCAACTTCAACAGTATATTTCCTCATATTATCTGAGACATGACCCTCTGACCTAGAATCCTCAGAAGAAATAGTAGCCAATTTAGCAGCAGCAGATGCAGCAAAATCACCATGTGCATAGTGATTAATGTATGACTGAGGCTTAAAAGAAAAACCCATGTATACAGAGTCCTTAGTTGAATTATATTCAACCTTTACAGAGCAAGCTTTGTTGCCTTCTTTGAGTTGCAAAGATGGAGTAAAAAGCGACTGATTACCATTTGAATGTCCATGACTATTGGTCATATCCAAGAGACTGTGCTGATGACCACCAGAACCGTCAGAGATGACAAACTCTGTTTTAGTCTCCTTAGGAGAAATAGCATTCATGGTGAGTAAATCTCCAGTTCTAGTGTCATTGCTGCTTCCAAAAGCACAGGCCCCTATAGTAGTGGTAACCAATGAGTCAGATGGAACCGTGCAATTACCATGAATTACATCCCCACTGGTTACAGGGTATTCTGGCTTCGCCAAATTAACAGCTGTATGATCTTTTTCGCCCAAAGGAGGGGTTAATAAACTAGCCAACTTATTGTCTTCCTCTGTACTTGAATTGTTAGCATCAGTTCCAGTTCTAACAGATGCAGGCAAGATACTTTCTGGAATACTCCAATAATGTAACACGGCCATACAAATTCCATCATATAGGGGCCTATGGTCTACTGAAGCATAAAGCGCTTGAAGAACCTTTGAAATGTCATTCTGGTTGTAATATCTAAGACAAAGTTCACTGTTGACATCAAGTCTGTAATAATACACAAGAGAATATCATAGGATGAAAACTCAGAAACTGAAAGTATCTATAGTATTAAGGACTCAAACAGAATTACAGACAGAAAACCAAAACACAGATATTTTAAAATGTCAAGAAAACGGGACTATAAATATCACATCATAATTCTGAGAAAGAACTGATCAAGCAAAACAAATGATGGAGGTCAAAAGAACATTAGAAAAGTTGCTGAACATACACCAGTAAGTGGTCACAAGTACCCATGAAGAGTTGTCCATACAGATCCACTCCAAATAATTCAGCCCCTTTAAGTGATGTTCCCCGTGCAATGGTTAACCCAATCATATTAATTTTGCACTCATGACAATACCAGGGCCCTTCAGGTATATACATTTTCATCACACCAATACACCTAGAGTGATACGCGGATGGGCATCCATCACAACAAAGCAAGGTCCCATCCATGCCACAGAGACGGCATTCATCTCCATTTCTGTCAGCATCAGCATCCTCGGCCCTTCCAGTGTCTCTGTAATTTGGAAAAGAGTTACCAGATGGCTTCACAGCAATAGAGTCTGCAACAAACTTCTTAGATTCTTTATCCATGCAAGCAGCTTTAGAATTTCTTTGATGGGATTTAGGCCAACTTTCATCTGGAAGGATATCTTGGGCATCATAGTCCATTCCAACTTCATACTCTTCCCGAACGCCCATTTCAGCTTTCATTTTTTCAGACTCTAAAACATCGTCACAAAGAATTTGCAGTATGGTCAACTTCCTACTTACAGGTAATGAATAATATTCACCTTTAAAAATCTCATCATAAAATCCTTTCCACTCAGGCCCCTTTGAGTATTCATAAATGGCTAGATATTGAATAACAAAAACTGGCCAAGTCAATGCATCAAGCAAGCCCCAATCATTACACCTGCAAGCACATTTCCAAAGTATAATGAATCAAGTATATATGGTTGAGTATACATTAATCTTAAGTACTAAATTTAAAAATGTTCAATTCATCAAGGCATGCATCTTCAAAATTTGCGATCACAAACAGGGCAAGAAATTTTCCGCCCTTCAAAAACACCGGTCAATACATCAAAGCATTTCATCTTCAACTGCTTTGAAATAGATCATAAATACAAGCAGCAATAGAATCAGTAGAACCCCCATTACATCAGTACAATGTGACATCCCCTACATACCTCTCCCAAGAGGAAAATAATATAAAACACGAACAAGCATAAATCGTAAAAAGCAAAAAAGAAGCATGCTTGATAGATAAATTACTAGTACAATGAATGTCCACGAGTGGGAAGTTAAACTGCAAATAACAAATCAAGTGCAAATAAAAATCTTCAAATTCCAGAGTAGGTTGAAAAATCACCTCAAGCATTTTGATGCATTCTCCGAGCCATCAGATGAAAGACTTTCAAGGTGACGCCTCAATGCACGCAAGAGTGAAACATGAATGGAATCAAACAGCGTATTCGGGACTTGGCAATTAACCGAACCAACAAACTCATCCAACGAAAACGGACTCAAAAACAATCGAATACTAAACGACCGCAAAAACCCATACACCGCAAGAAGATGAGACACATACGCCTCAGGCACACCAACATTCCCCGAAGAAGGCGGTAACATCAACAAAGGAGGCAAAGGAGACGCTTCATTCTCAACATCAGAAGCACAATCCCTTTCCTCACTCGACGAACAACCACCCTCCTCATCATTTCCAACCAACACCTCACCAGGAAATTCACTACTCACAACACCATTATCATCATCATTATCCTCAGTAGTAACATCAGCTTTCTCCTTATCCTTACACTTCAACACCATTTGGTCTAATCTATTCCTCTTCTTAACCAACTCATCATCAAAATCACAATCATCCAAAAGCAACCCACGAATCTCACTACTATCTAAATCCTCATAATCCCCATCCACATAATGAACTCTATATAAGCCACACTCATAATACACAACCTTCCCTAGAAACACACCACTTCCTTTAAACTCCTTGAGTATATACCTCCCAACCAAAACTAAAGGCACTCTCTCAATCCCAATTCCTTGCCTTTTCAAATCAGAACCTAATTTCACATCGTCCGTACAATTTTCCTCCTCTTTTCTCCTCCTCTTCCTAGGCCTACCTCTCGATCTAACCACAGAGGACTCCATAATAATAATAATAATAATCCAAACAAAACCAAATTTATATCTCAGAGTCTCACCTACACAAAATTTCGCCCTAGATACAAAGCTAGGGCTTAGTTAAGATCTCACAAAATCATAGCGAAATCACACACAAAATGTCGTCAACAATGAAATTAAAGACTCCACAAAGAAAATAAGCACAGAAATTAACGAAATTAGTTCGATTATCGAAAATTAGTTCGATTAGCGAAATTGGATTTTTGGAATGATGTTTTGGTTTTTGATATAGGGAGAAGAATGTGAAGGAGATAATGGATTGTGAGATTTGTGAGATTTTGAGAAGGAAGATTGTAGAGAGAGGAGAGAGAATGTGGAGATGAGAGGAATTGAGAACCCTAGGAGGTTGATGAATGAGGAGGAAGATAACGAAGGTGGTATTTGTTTCTGTGTTACCGAGTTGGATTAATATATAACTGAGTCGACCCGTCAATGTCACGAAAGTCGTGCTGAGTTGTGGGGCCCACTTTTCCGAGTTACAATTGTTGATAATCACAATTCAATGGAGGAAGGATAGCTAGTTACTAGTTAATCATTTTTCTTTTTGGGTTAATATTGTAACATTTGTACTAATGTGGGTTGTTGATTTAGGTGGTAAATGAGTTACAACCCTTATAAGTATGAGAATGTGTGTGTGTTCGAACAATATCCTGGGAAGCGCTCTCATTTGGAGAGGAGACAACCTTGTTTATATGGGCAATACTTCTATCCCTCGAGTCTAGATTAGTCTATTGTCAATATGCGCCGGATTACTGGGCGTTGTTTTTTTATAGCAGCTTATAATAAGTTATTGTAAATTAATTTATCTATATTTTTCTTTTGCTCGAAAAAAGTCAATTGTGTTATATTAAGGAATGGAAGAATATTGATATATGAGAAAATGTCATATGTTATTTCTTTTGCCTTATATAAGTTATGTAAACTTGCATTTATTCATTTGACCCAAAAATAACTTGCATTTATTCAATTATTCATTGTTAAGTTTATATGGAGTATAATGTATGCTGAGTGATAGTAATTAACTAGTATTATATAAGTTGGCAATAACAAAAAATCATAACTTATTCTTATAATATTGTGGAAATTATAGCATTAGATAGATGTATTATGTATCACGATTTTATAATAATCAGAAATTAATTTGTTCTCGAAATGATGAGACTCTATACTCAATTTTTTGCAAGTCAACAAAAATACTCTACTTTTTTTAATGCTTTCCAAATTTTAATGTTAGGCAAGTTAATTATATATTAAAAAAACATTATAACCTAATCTGCTATTTTGTCTCTTTATGAGGGAAAAAGGAGCATCCCTAAAATATTAACAAGATTATAGGCATGCATTTTATAAAATTAAATATATAATTTAAGTTGAGAAAATTTTGAATTTGTAACCTCTAATAAAATGTTTGGCATGTAAGGTCCAAGATAAGGTAAAATAGAATTTTTTAATGGACATTTATAGATAAACAGTTTTATATGGTATTGAATGTTGGACTATTAAAAGACAACACAAACATAAGATGGAGGAAATTGAGATGAGAATATTGAGATAGATGTGTGGTCATAGAATAAAAAATAAAAGTTGGGTAGCATCAACTGCGAAGAAAATGGTAGAAAGTCGTTTGAGGTGATTTGAGCATTTTCAAAAAAGAAAATTAGATGAATCCGTAAAAATAGTTTATCAAATAATATAAAATCCTTACAAAAGAGGGAGAGGATGACCGAAGAGAACTGTTAACGAAATTATTCAACGAGATTTTTATCAATGATTTATCTGCAAACATAATTATTGATCGAACACATTGACGTTGTATATTCCATGTAGCTGATCCCACCTAAATGGGATAAGGCTTTTTGTTATATATAACTTTCATAGACACAATCGAGAAATGAATTCCATGAAGAATAAGAGAGCAATGGATCTTTTAAGTATAGCAACAATGTTCCAATTAATTGGCTATGTAAATAAAATGTTTACAGAATTCATGGATAGATGTTGTGTTGACTCAAAAATATAACTAGAATGGAAAAAAAAAAGTATACGCAAGACCAACATTTTGAAACCCGGACCGGACCGGACGGTCCGACCGGTCGGACCGTCGGCCGGTGGGTAAAACGGCCCGATTACCTCTATCGGCCCGTTTTACTGTGTAACCCGGGGTTGACCCGGGGTGACCCGGGTGAACCGCTGTTGACCCGGGGTTGACCCGCTGTTGGCCCGCTTTTGACCCGGCCAGAAATTGACAACTGCAGAAAAAAAATATATCAACAGAAAAAAAATGAACTTGATTAAAAAAATATCTTCATCCTAATTATATTAAGTTATTAAGTATTAACAATATTTATATATTTAATTTTCATTAAATTATTACGTCACCGGTTCGACCGAACGGTCCAACCGTTTCAACCGTTTCAACCATGACCCGCTCAGTTTTCCGGCTCGACGTCCGGCTCGGGTTTTAAAACCTTGCGCAAGACTCTTTTCTTAATACGAGTAAGAAAATCCTTGCTCATTTTCCTATAGCAAATTCAAGTGATATGTGGAAATAAGCTATATGGCATAGGTTGATCCATTGACGAGTCAACTCGGTCGCGATGACAAAAATCATGGGACAGGAAATATGAGTTTGTGACTAGGAAGCGGGTCTTTTGTAAAAGTTTAAACGGAAATGAAAAGGGTGAATTATAGATGGAACTTTGGCGGGAAGAATCATTCGCCTAAGTGGAATTTCCCGCTAATTTCCACCTCAAAATATATAAATATAAACAATAAAATCCTTTTTTATTTATTTAACATGCAACGGTCACGCTAATCTCCATAGCCCGCCAAGGATGCCAAGGATGGGGCCAGTTGGTATATATCGTACGTTTGGTAGTAGTATTATTTTGGCACCGTGCTTTGTTTCTATTGTTGGACTTTTATTTTTTACAAAGTGATTCATGTGACGATTCCATTTTAATGTAGGATTGTTTATTTTTTTTGTCCATTGGTGCTTTTGCGTGGGACTGGTACTTATGATGATGCCCCTAGTTTCAATTTACATCATTATTACTAGCCTTTCGTCCACGAATGATGTTATTTGGTGCACCCTACTATATGGTGAGGATTGTGTTAGAAATGTGCATGGACCAAGATGTCCATGGTTGTCAATCGTAGGCGTGGGTTCGTTTTTTCTTTAGTTTGGTGTTCATATATAGCAAGTTTGATTGGATTTGATTCAACGGGTGGCTGTGTCAAAATGGGGTTCATACTATGAAAACATGAAACAATTTGAGTCCACCATGTGATGGAGAAAGGGGATTTTGTGAGCCATACATGGTGCCATTTTTTGGTTGCAGCACTTTTCATATGAGGATTGACATTGGCTGTGGTGCATTGGAGTAAGTTGCATATGAAATGCATGGCTATTCATACTAGATCTTCTACTTTAGTTAATCATAATTCATTCTCTACATTTTTCGCTCGGTAACTTGGTTCTTTTAAACTCAAATAATATAAGATGAAAACCCAATTTTGATATATAATTATTGGTTAAGAGACAAAAATACTACGTAACTATTGAAAAGGCTACAAATGATCATCAACTCTTGGGCGTGAGATAAAAAATACTACGTAACTATTGACTTTTTTTATGAGAGATTAAGGTTGCAAAATAGGTTATTAAATCATGACATATTTGATATCTTTTTAGATTATCCCTTAACTTATAAGTAAAATAAACTAGTGTAAGAGAAAAAATTAGGTAAATCAATTTATAATTAACTTATTTTGCTTTTTTTAGGATTTTTGAAAAAAGTCAACTAGATCCTATATTTAGGACTAGAGGGAGTATTTCACTGATATAACAATAAAATTACCCATGAAAAGTCCAAAATGTCCTTATAAAAAAATATATTACTAAACACAATGACAATTGTGCATGACCAAAATGCCCTTATAAGGAGATGCCCTTATAAGGAGTTGCTCGCGTATAAGAGTGGCCACCACCACACATCATCGATCAGCTCCTCTTTCAATCCCCCCTCCTCAGCCACACATCATCAGAGTTTGAAGTTGCAAGGGTGGTAGGGAAGATGTGTTTAGTTTTATTTTTTATAGGGGCATTTTAGACTTTTCATATGTAATCTTATTGTCATATTAGTGAAATATCATTTTTATCCATGCCCAAGAGTTGAGGATTATTTGGGACATTTTCAATAGTTATGTTCTATTTCTGTTCTTTAGCCAATAGTTATGTATCAATATCGGGTCTTCACCCAATAATATATTAACTAGACTATAAATATGTTTTCGAATATAAGGGAACGGTTGAATAAAAAAAGGCAAGCACTTGTTAACCTGGCGGGTTGGCGTGAGTGGTAAGTACTCTCGTCCCTTAAGCAAGTAGTTGGGGGTTCGATCCCTAGCTCTTGCGAATGGAGCAAATTCACAGGCCAGCTGTCTACCCCCTATATAGAACTTCAAAACAGCGAGAGATTAATCTCACTTGACACGCGGGTGGGGATACCCTTCGGTAACCAAAAAAAAAGACAAGCACTTGTTGACTTTTTGTTCAACAACAACCAATCATAGAATTAATACATTCTGCCCTTTTCTAGCATGATATTTAGAGTTATAATATGCTTTTCACTGTATTTTTTAGGTTGATCATGGTTAAACCTAAAGGAATTGTAAACACGTCTCCCGCTCCTTAATCTCACCTCTATATTTACACACGATTATTAAAATAATACTAAATTTGAGTGAAATCTAATTATTTAATTCATATGGTTTTCAAGAGTTTATAACCCAATCACTACTATAGTTTGGCTCATTATTGCTGAGCCCTTGTGTTTTGTGCCAAGTGAAAATGGTTCAAGTAGATGCTACTAGCCATTTTCATTTTTCAGGCGTTGTATCACCATCACCAAAGTATGTGGTTTCACAGCAACTACACTCCATCTCATTATCAAGCATATGTTATGGATCTTTGGCAAAAAAAAAAGCATATGTTATGGATAGTGATACCATGACTAGTGACAAATGGTGCATATGTTTAGTGTGAATTCACTGCTAAAAACGCTTTCATGAAAAGAAGATGGAATCTTATTCGTTGAACACAGGTTACTATGTCTATCTAATATTTCCTCTAGTCCGTAATATGAGAGGACCTATAGTTGCTAAAATACATCTCTTAAGAAAACATATCAAAGTTAGTCGGGTGTTTAGAATTAATTTTTTTCAATATTATCCACATTTATTATAATACTTTAAAGAAAAAGAAATACATAAACATTCATAAATATGAAATAGAGTTTGAGGTAAAGTAGGAAAAAACATATTAAATGAGAAAAAATGTAAAATGAACTCTTAAATTTTGGACCAAAACCATTCAAATTTCGAACTCAATATTACAGACTAGAGTGACTACGTCCTTTCCACTAAATCATCTAAAAAATGTTGAGTAAAACACTTCTCTTGACCTCTTTATCATTTTCACTCACATCAATCCTTATTCCTCTACTTTGTCTAACAAAACTTGTACGTTTGACATTTAATTTAACAAATGATACAATGCCACATAAAGTTGTATATGATGCCACTCCTCTCATATTCCATACTTAATAACACAACACAGTCATGCACATAATATCTAACATAATCACGCGAAAGGGTTCACCTAACAAGCATGATTGCAATTAGAAGAGATGTTGGACCAAATAGATCTAGAGACGGTGCTTCATTGTACTAGACAAGAGTTGAAAAATGAGAGATAAATTTGTGAGTAAGTTATACTAGCAAACTACAGTAGCATGTAAGACATGAGAATAAATTATGTAAAAAAAGAATTGGAAGCTGAAATCCAACTGAATCATTGATACACAAAGTCCATGAAAAATGTATTACAAATTCCATAAAACTATAAGGATTGAATTCTAAGTCAGCTATCAAATTACAAAGACCAAAAATGATACTCCCTCGGGTTCTAAATATAAAATCTAATTGACTTTTTTTAGAAAATCCTATAAAAAAGCAAAATAAGTTAATTATAAATTGATTTACCTAATTTTTTCCATTAGATTAGTTTATTTTACCTATAAACTAATGTATAATATAAAAATATATCAAATATGTCATGATTTAATAGTCTATTTCGCAACATTAACCTCTCCAAAAAAAAGTCAATTAGGTCTTATATTTAGGGCCGGAGGTAGTAAATTATAGAGTTTGAATTATATTTCCAAAACAATGAATACACTATTCTCAAATTATCTAAAAACCCTATTTCTCTAAAAAAAAATAAAAATAAAAATCACACTAGTGTCTGTATATAATTAAATATGGCGGGAAGCGATGAAACATGATTCATCAAATTTCATCGACAAATATGGCGGGAAGCGATGAATCATGATTTCATCAAATTTCAAAAATTTACCAATCCATTCAATTTCTTTCTATCTCTCCCATACTCACCTTCGATTCTTCTTCGTCTGCTTTTCTTGATTCGTTTCTTGAACGATTTAAACCAAATTAGGGTTAGGGTTAGGGTTTTACTGTTTTAGGCAACATGAAGAACAATAAGGTCGGAGACCAACAATTATCCACCGTCCGATCCATCGTCGGCGCCGAATTCACCGACATGGACATCATCAGAGCCTTACACCTGGCAAACAATGACGTCACAGCCGCCATCAACATCATTTTCGATACTCCTAAGCTGAAATTGAAGGAAAGGTCAATAAGTGTAGTAGGAGCTCAGAGAAATTCACAGGTTGTTTCGAATCGAAATCCAAGCCCTAATGCTAAAACTGGAGGTGGAAATGTGAAAGAGAAGTCAAAGTCAGAGGGAAATAATTGCTCTATGAATGTTTCTGACTCGGTTTTTTCGAATTCGGGTGATGTTATTACGGAGGATTGGTGGTTTGTTGGTTGTGGCGAAATGTCGGGGCTTTCGACTTGTAAAGGGAGGATTTTGAAGTGTGGTGATCGAGTATTGTTTAGCTTTCCGTTGAAGAAGATGACCGGGTTGGCTATGCAGTCGCCGGGGAAGGGTTTTGGACGGGGGCGACAGGTGGCGGGGGCGTGTTCTGAGATAGTGAGGTTTTATACGGAAGAGGCGGGAGAGGTGAGGGATAAGATTGTGAATTGGTTTGGTTTTTGGTTTTGTTGATGTGGTTTTTGTTTGTTTGTTTGAATTGGCTGTGTTTATTTTTTGGCAGATTGGTAGGATACCGAATGAATGGGCTAGGTGTCTCTTGCCTCTTGTGAGGGATAAGAAAGTTAGGATTGATGGGCATTGTAAATATGCTCCTGATAAATTGAGCATTATGGACACTATTCTTTTGTCAATTAGGTATGGTTAATAATTTGGGGGGAATCCCTTTTGTTAGTGTACAGTTATTGTGTATGACGGTAAATGATTACTAGATCTTGTTTTTGGTTTCAGAGTATACATCAATAGTTCGATGTTTCGTAAGCATCACCAGGTTTCTCTTAAGGATGCAACAAATTCCACTGATGAATCGGTGTTTCATCCTCTCCCAGCATTGTTTAGGTTGCTAGGCTTGAGCCCTTTCAAAAAGGTGTTTGTTGTTCACATGTTACCTGAATCTTTCATCAAGGCTCTTTCAGTCTTTTGCATGATTATGGCTTATGTAGTCATTTATTAGGAATGTTTTAGGTTCAGTACAATAGAAACTGACATATGATCCCAATTAAAGTTGTACTGAATTTTGGCCTATACTATCACTTGATGTTTAGGCAGAGTTCACTCCTGGTGACTTGTACTCAAAGAAGCGCCCTTTTGATGAAAAGGTGAATCCCTAGTTATATATGTTTTATGGCCTAGTCTGCCAACATTTTTAATGTATTAATTTTCATATACAGGACTCTTCTCTTCCAGAAACATCACTGCACATCAAATCCAAGCGTCCTTCTGTAAATGATACTGAGGTCGACAATGAGGATTCAATATCTGACACAGATCTTGAAAGGATTGTTGGTGTTGGAGCTTACTCAGAGCTCGAGGTGCTCCATTCTTAGAGAATTATTATTTACTATTTGTCTTCATTATGCTTATAGGAAATTAGAGTGTGTATAACTTGAATGTATTTCATTAGGAAATGGAACCCCCCGGTAGTCTTCAGTGTGAATTGCGGCCCTATCAAAAGCAAGCTCTTCATTGGATGGTTCAGATGGAGAGGGGAAGGCCTATGGATGAGGCAGCAACGACCCTTCATCCATGTTGGGAGGCATATCACCTGGCAGACGAGTATGCTTGTGTTCATGTTGACTATTCTATGTATACATGTGTATGCGGGTGTGTGGATGTATAACTCATTGATTGTCTCTGATGGATTTTTTTGTGATCATATTATGTAGGAGGGAGCTGGCTATTTATTTGAATGTTTTTTCTGGTGAAGCCACAATAGAATTTCCTAGCACACTTCAGATGGCTAAAGGAGGGGTATGTTTTTTTATACCAGTCAATTCTAGAGAATGGGTCCTTTGAAGTTGAAAAACACTAATCTATCGAAAATTTGCCTCATTTTCTTAGTATTTTCACCATTTCATTGTGTTTTTTTAATAAAATGTAAATCTCTCTCACCTAAAATGGCAACCTTCTGGAAATTCATGGATTGTCAGATTTAAAATATCCATCCTCTGGACTATTTTGTAACTTTTACATATTTGCTAAAATTTTGCAACATGTTGATTCAATTGTAAATTTGAAGATTTTGGCAGATGCTATGGGGCTTGGAAAAACCATTATGACTATATCCCTCCTCCTTGCCCATTCAGGCACCGGTGGTGGTTCATCTAGTACTCAACTCATGGATCAGCCCTTTTCTGAAAGTGGTGAAGCTCATTCCACGGTGCAAAACTCTTCAAATGTTCCTAAGAAGGCAACTAAGTTTTCTGGTTTTGATAAACTGAGGATGAAAAAGAACACCTTAACAAATGGTGGCAGTTTGATAATATGTCCCATGACACTTCTAGGGCAGTGGAAGGTAATCCGTAATTAAATCGTTGATTTCTAATTTTTAAACTGACTTATTATGTAGCATAGTGGGTGACTGTATCTTCTTAGTTGGATATTGGTTTTTTCCTATAGTTGGCTTTATTATGTGGAAATTTATGCTTTCATTATGATCATTCAGGCAGAGATTGAAACCCATGTGCAGCCTGGATCTCTTTCTTTATATGTTCATTATGGACAGAGTAGACCAAAGGATGCAAGAACTCTCTCTCAGAATGATGTTGTAATCACTACATATGGAATTGTAGCCTCTGAATTTTCCAGCGAGGTAGATGAAAACTTGTCCATTCTTAAAGCTATCGTCCTCTTTTTACCAATGCCCTTAAGGTTTTAGCCAATGCATATTTATATCTGTCTCATCTCTAGAATGCAGAGGATGATGGTGGAATTTTCTCAATTAGATGGTTTAGGGTGGTTCTAGACGAGGCACATACTATAAAATCTTCCAAAAGCCAAATCTCGATGGCTGCTTCAACTTTGGTTGCTGACAGACGTTGGTGTCTTACTGGCACTCCCATTCAGGTGAGATATTTCAATTATGGCCTATAGCTTGGTGTGGAAGTTTTTTTGTGGTATCTGGTTAAATTAATAATTAGGTTGTTGAACAATCTCATTCTAATTTTGAAGTTTCATCCAGTCTTTTTATTCATCATTCACTTGTTTTATGTCGTGAGGAATGTGAAGAGCTCTACACATTCTGTATCTTTGTTGGCTTATATTTGTTCAGGCTCTGTAACATTCTATATTTCCAGATGTAGTCCTTATTTGAAAGCTGTCATCATTTGAAGGGAAAAGCATAGTTTTCAATATACATGGTAGAGCACACCACTTACACACACACACACACAAACACAAACATAGATAGAGTATTCTAGAGTTTCTAGATAAGTCAATGTAACTAGAACATTATAAGGCCTTACTTTTCTAGACATTTCCACAAAATCCAATTTGGCGGATGATCTCCACGGAGTTGATTTATTGAGCCTCTAATGGGGATAACACTGCAATTTATGTTGTTTTGGAAGGAAGCTGGAAGTTCTAAACGTCCGTGCGATGTAGAGATGTATTAAGATAAAAATGTTTAGTTAGTGCTAAAGATAAACCTATGAATCTTGAATATTAAATTAAATTATGAATAATTCTGCTGAGCTGACTGCATAATGGCTGTCGTCCATTTTTATTGGTCTAATTATAGTATGTTAAAGTTCATAAAAAATATTTTATAATGACATTCCACAGAAGTTATCACTCACATGCTTTGAGTTGCAATTATTTTCCATTCTACGTGGGTTGTTTCTTTGCATGATTTTAAACGTTTACAGGTCATTATATTTTGACTGTCATATGTTGACAACATTTATCTTTTACATACTTATACACTCTTCTGTGGAGTAATATAGTTGCTCCTGTCTCAAAAATCAGCTTGCCTTATTACTGGCTTGGTTTTGACTGCAGGTGCAGTCTTTTTACTTTCTGACATGTTATTTTTCTATTACAGAACAGCCTTGAGGATATTTACAGTCTTCTACGATTTCTGAGAATAGAGCCTTGGGGTCATTGGGCCTGGTAAATTGCCTTTCTCTTCATGTTATACATTTGCATATCATCTATACTTATGTAATTTTTTTCCCAGTTATTCCCCATTGAAGCACTTTGTCCAGGAAGAAACTATCTCTAGTTTTAGTGGCTTCTCCTCTGTGAAATTTTATTGTTATTTTAAGTGGGTATTTGGTTGGAATGATGGATTGGGAGGATTATTTTTATATTATTCAGGTGGAACAAACTTGTTCAGAAACCATTTGAGGAGGGTGATGAGAGGGGGCTGAAATTGGTTCAATCCATTCTGAAGCCAATCATGTTGAGGAGAACCAAACATACCATGGATCGAGATGGCAAGTCAGTATATTGGTAAAGGCATTAGTGCTATTTTTGTATCTGCATCCTATAACTTGCCATTTTTTGCAGGCCTATTATTGTTCTTCCTCCAGTTGAAGTTCAGATAATTTACTGTGAGCTCAATGAAGCTGAAAGAGACTTTTATGAGGCACTATTCAAAAGATCTAAGGTATTTATTAGCAGCAACTGCGTGATCACTATTTGTTGCCTTTTTTTGGCAAACTCATGGAAGTTATCAATCGAGATTCATCGGTGAATAATATATTGGAAGAGTTGGTTGTGAGTGTTTAGAGTGCAATGGCATATAATCCATATAGACCACCACAACTAGTAGGATAATATCTGTCGTTGTTATGTGAAAAATGACTTATATCCAACATGATGTAGGTCAAGTTTGATCAGTTTGTTGAGCAAGGGCGTGTTCTTCATAATTATGCTTCCATATTGGAGCTGCTCTTACGTCTTCGACAATGCTGTGACCATCCATTTCTTGTAATGAGGTATTGTGCGAACTTTTTATGTGGTCTCTTGATGGTGTTCGTGTATATGGTATGTGTTAGGCCAGGCCCATGGAATGAATATCTTAAATTCAGATGTCGGATATGAAGTACCTTGTCTATTCTTACATATGTTCTTATAAGTTATAACACTAAGTTGAGATTGAATAAGATTAATCACTTCAGATGCAAATATTAGCAAATAGTATTTATAGACTTTTGCTGCTAGTACAACTAAGAGCTATCATCGGTTGGATTGAGGACTATTATGTTTATGATTTAGTGATCTTATCTGTTGTTTTTGGGAAAAATTATCCATAGGTCTGAAGCAAGAAAATTAAATACAGAGAGTTCCCAACAAATTCAATTTTTTTAGTATTTTGCAAGTTGTACTGGTAAATGATACAACTCAACTTGTAAATACATAAGATTGACTTATAAACAAAAATGATTAAAATTTGCGTTGTAAATATGCAAGCTCAAATTGTAAATCATGGATCCTTTTCCCCTCTCTGTATTTAATTGTTTTACCTGGGAATTGATGTATTGGTTTCACTATTTTTTTCTTATTGGCTGGTGAGTAATTGTTCTATACTTCTGATAAGATGGCAGTTATCAAATCTTGAGATCGGTTTAGTGTGCAGATAATAATGTGTTTTGATATTGTTGGTGAATATGATTATGTATGTTTGCTTTCAAAAAAGCTTATCAGCTTCAAACTTCACTCATTTTCATGACCGGTTCTTATTAATGTAGCCGAGGCGATACTCAAGATTATTCTGATCTAAACAAGCTATCCAAGCGTTTCCTCAAAGTAAGCCATGATGCTTCAGAAGGGGAAGCAAAAGATGCACCATCACGTGCTTATATTGAAGAAGTTGTGGAAGAGTTACGGAAGGGGGAACAGGGAGAGTGTCCAATATGTCTTGAAGCATTTGAAGATGCAGTATTAACCCCTTGTGCTCACTGCTTATGTCGGGAATGCCTCTTGGCTAGTTGGAGGAATTCCAGTTCGGGTTTATGCCCTGTTTGTAGGTATCATTCTGTTATCAATCCTATCTTCAATGACTTGGATCTCTTTTGTTTAATCTTTAATTTAGGAAATTTAAGTTTTGTGATAATTACAATAATTCATAAATGCATCTTCGTTATGCAAACTCAAAAAATTGTCATTTCTGCCACAGGAAAACCATAAGCAAGCAGGACCTTATAACTGCCCCGAGGGAAAATCGGTTTCAGATTGACATTGAGAAGAGCTGGGTTGAGTCATGCAAGGTAACTGCCCTTTTGCATGAACTTGAAAATCTTCGCTCATCAAGCTCCAAGAGCATTGTTTTCAGCCAGTGGACTGCCTTTCTAGACCTCTTGCAGATCCCCTTTACTAGGTAATACTGTTTACACTTGAAATCATGCTATAGTGCTGTATGAAATATGCTCTTGGTGCCAAACAGTCTGACTAAGTGTGTACTCTTCAAAAGCTTTTCTCCATGTCAGGACATGTCTATGCATTGATTTGTACTGTAGTGGTGCAGTTATTTTTTTTGTTGGTGTTAGCTGTATGGATTGCTGCTGTCTATTTGAGATCTCTGGGAATGTTTCTATTCTCCCTTTTTCTACTAGCTTTAGTGTTTTATGCCATTATGGTTTTGATGCTTTTCTGCCCAGTACATTCCAACTGACTGGATAGGCTTTATTTACTTTTTGATAACATGCAATAATTTCTAGGAAGTATTTATATTGATACTATATGGTGTCATGAAAAGATATCAAGTGTCGGTAGGTGATTTTAAGCATTGTCCCATGTCTAATTTCAGTATCTAAATTAGACATAGACACAACTGTTTTCTTTTTTGTGACAATGCTTCATAGAATGATGTACCAAAGAGGTGAAAATTTCATTTGTCCAGGAATAAAATTTCATTTGTTCGTCTTGATGGGACTTTGACTCAGCAGCAGCGTGAAAAAGTACTTAAACAATTCACAGAAGATAGCAATATCCTGGTAGTTTATTTGTGCTCCCCCATCTCTATATTTGAATGACTGTTTTCATCTATTCACACTGCTCCTTGTCAGGTGCTGTTGATGTCCCTCAAAGCTGGTGGAGTGGGTATAAATCTAACTGCAGCTTCAAATGCTTTTGTCATGGTATGTACAAAGTAGTTCCCGTTGCATAAATTGTGACGTCATCTTAGCTGCAACTGTATCACTAAAAGTTCGACAACAATAAACAAATTTTTTAGACTTGATTCTAGATGTCGCAATCTTATTATCCTTGTATCATTGGCATTGGGTGTGCCAGAATAATGACGTTTTTTGGTAAATCTGACAAAAAACTACGTTTTCTGATATGATACTTGTTTGTAGATCTATGTATAATTACTTGCTAATGCTTCTAATTAAAATGTATTTGAATTTCACAACCTGAGGCTGGGTTGGATAGATGGATTTTTGGATAAAGGATTGCAACATTGAGCTATTATAAAAACATTGAACTCTATACTGTAGAGGGAGCTGGTAATTGCACATAAATAAGATCTAGAAGATGGGACAGGGATGGTATAGCAATTTTTTTGCGTTAATATGTATAAGATGCCTATATATGCTTGAACAGGATCCATGGTGGAATCCAGCTGTGGAGGAGCAAGCTGTCATGCGAATCCATCGCATTGGACAAACAAAGAATGTGGCCATCAAACGGTTTATTGTGAAGGTGCATTCACTATTCTAACTTTGAAAAAATGATTTTTGCATATTAGGCGTGTTTTAGCATGGTACATTTTTTTAGTTAGTGGGTGAATCCAGGGATAAAAGACTGCTTGAAAACCAGTGAGGACTACTAATATCAATATACTGCAGTGCTATGGCTACACTCACAGTCCTTGTATCTTTGTTGTTAAATTCAGCAATCAAAATACTTGCAATACAAAAAAAAGTTTTACAATCAAGAGTTAAGCTATTCACTAATTTTTTAAATATCCAATATTAGTGTTCCTGTGAAACCTATCAGTTGTATGCCAAGTTTATACACCTGCCATGTTGTCATTGGAGAATTTGATGGCAAAGATATGGATTAAATTGAGTTTTATCTGTACGATGGACTGGGTTGGACCTCCCCTTGCGCTTCAGGTTAACCGCATGATTTCTAGGGCCATTTTTTTAAGAAAAAGTATTTTAGTCAAGGTTGATTTAGAGTTGTTGGGAGAACATTAAGCTAATAGCCAAGGTTGTTAGAAAATAAATCTAGATTCAAGCTTTTCTTTTAAGTTATTCCAAATAGCCATCAAAATATGCTTTCTCTAGCACATCCCTTCGTGTCTAGTTTAAGTTCTCCCTTCGACTTCCCCATGCTCCCTAGTCCCTACAACTGTCTCATGTTTAGCCTAGCTAAAATCACTTTTGTTGGTTTTATATAAAAAAAAATCACTTTTGTTAGTTAATTTTAAACAAACTGGCCTCTAATCTGCTTATTCAAGTCAAATGCTAAAATTTAACCGAGTAATGTTGGCGTGCTTGCATTGTGAATTTGAGACTTACGGTATGGTCTTAGCATCATTACCATTTCGATTTGGATATTCCATGTAACTCTGTCTGGTATGAATTGCCAGTAAATTGTTCAAACACACCATCTTGACTGGCAGATTCATATGTGTGTGTGTATTTAATTGAGCTTTATAAATTCCAATTGCAGGGGACAGTTGAGGAGAGAATGGAAGCCGTGCAAGCACGCAAACAGCGAATGATTTCTGGCGCTTTGACTGATCAAGAAGTTCGAACTGCACGAATTGAGGAGTTGAAGATGCTTTTTACTTAGATTTGCAAAGTTGTCACTGGCATCTTTATTGGTCAACAGGAGCAATGGTGCACATTTTACCAATTTGCAGTTGGTATTTTCCTCTTGATCTCCAAGAGGTTGCAATGAGCAATATTGTTGTGACTTGAAGCATGGGAGTTCATCTGAGCTAGAAGTTTTCTCATCATAGTTTGGTTGTGTGCGGACATCAAGCCTAAGGGAAGGTCTATGTCCATGACTTTTATGCATGAATTAGAATATTTTGAGGTGGATGTGAACAGCACCCAAAAATAAAGGAATACGAAAGAAGGGGTTGGTTCAAAGTGGATGAAATTTTGTCATTTGAGGCCTAGTAATATGGATGTGGCAGTTATTGATTTTTCCTGTTGTACATAGGTTGAGTTATCGAGAGAATCCGCTGTATTTTTGATGTTATGATCACTCATTATAGCTATGAAAATCATTTCTTCATTTTGTTCTCTCATGATGTTCATATTTGCACATTTCATATTTTAACTTATACTCCCTCTGATCCTAAATATAAGACCTAATTGACTTTTTTGAAAAATCCTAAAAAATGTAAAATAAGTTAACTATAAATTGATTTACCTGATTTTTTCCCTTAAACTAGTTTATTTTACTTATAAACTAATGGATAATCTAAAAATATATCAAATATGTCATGATTTAATAGACTATTTTGCAACGTTAATCTCTCCAAAAAAAGTTATCTAAGTCCTATATTTAGGAACGGAGATAGTACTACACGATTTTAACCCAAATTTCAAAAGAAAATGTGAAGTTAATTAAAATAAAGTTTTTTCCACTTTAAAGTATTTCATTAACTTGAGAATAATTTAAATTGATATTAAAATTTGTCCCCTCAAGTTAGTGTTTGATCATTTACAACAATAAAGTCTCATCTCAACTTGGTGGAGTTGACTACATAGGTCACACGACATTGTTGTGCTCAATCAATAGTCATGTTTGGAATGCATGTGTTCATGTTCATAAGATTCGACATATTTTTATGTTGACTGCTGAAATTTAACATAATCCTACTCCTTTATCTGAGTCTTAGTGCTTAATTATTTAATTAAAAAATTGCTTACACCCAAAATACAACTACAAGGTCCTTAATTTTATTTTGGCCAAATACAAGGTCTTCAATTTATGCAAGTGTTGTCTTCATATTTGAAATGCATAAATGTCTCTCGGCTATAGCATTCAAGTTAAATGCTAAATGGCCTGGTGTATTTTATAAAAAAAAAATAACATGGTATATCAGATTCACCTAATTTTTTTTTATATTTTACACATAATTATTATTTATGATGTAACAGTATAGACATTATAAAGTAAATAATAATAAGTTTTTTGAAAACTAGCTTTTGATGAAAATAACTTTTGAGTAGAATAACTTTTCTGAAAAATAACTTTTGATGAAATGAGAGTGTTTAGATTAACCTTTTTGAGAATAACTTTTAAGAAAAACTTTTGAGTAGAATATAACTTTTCTAAAAAATAGTTAGCATGAATAACTTTTCATGTTTATTTTATTTGAAATAAGTGTTTTTTCTAAATGAGAGATATAAACTATCAGCTGGAAAAGTAGAAAAATGTAGTTTTCTCAAAATAGCTATTGGAACCCCAAACTCAACTTTTCTTCTCAAAATAGTTTATCCAAAAAAATTGAGTGTTTGTATGTCTTTATGTGAAACCTAGGTTTGGTAGCCAGAATAACTTTTGTAAATGTATCCAAACAGGCATTAAATTAAGGGTATGAAGTAAATTGGTTAAAATTATATAACATTGCATGACACCATAATTATCTACTATATTTATTCCCACACTCTCTCTTATTTGTTTATTATTAAGAGAATCAATACGGGTGTTTAAGAAAAAAAAATAGAAAAGAAACACGAATATGTATTTATTTGTTCTTGTGTGATGATGACGCGACAGGGGATGACGAGTGAAAATGTCTAAAATTAACTGTGATGACACTTTTACCCCAACTTTAAAATTTAATGAGTAGTTTTGCTCCAAAAATTTTACATGAGTATTTTTGCACCTTCATGATTACGTGAGCATTTTTACACTTTATCCCTTATTACTTTCTCTATTTGAAATACATTCTAAATACTCAATTATTGTTATCATCTTAGAGTGTGTTTGGTAGGTAGAAAGAAAGTAAAAAATTAAAATTGGAAAGGGTAAGAGATGAAAAGTAGGTGTAATGATGAGAGGGTAAAGTTTGTGGGCCCCACGATAAGTGTGAGATGGAGAGAGAAAATTTGTGGGCCCCAGGATATATGTAAATGACCATATTACCCCTAAACTTTTCAATTATTTACTACCCACTTTCTTTCAATTCTTGGAACCAAACAAACCCTTATATATAAGGAACATAACAGACTTATAATCCTATTCAGTCTTTCTAGTAACTACCGTTTACTGTACAGATTCGAGTTCAAACTCAAAGTCAAGAAATAAGTCAAAGTGTGACACACAAAATCTTTCATATTTCTTGGGTTACATTGTTGATTAATCTTTAAGCCAAAGTTGATCCCCTTTGATCTCAAATCTCTCCTTTGCCTCTCATGGGGGAATTTGCGACCACCATGCAAACTTTGAAGGTAGAAAAGAATAATGAAGTGGCAGTTGAAGCCTCTATCGATGCTGCTGAGTTGCACAACAATTCTGCTGTTGTGGAGCCCACCGATCCAGAGGTCAGGGAGAAGAGGAAAAGAGGAAGGCCACGCAAGCATGACAAGTCAGCCCCTACTCGTTCCAAACGACCTAGAGGAAGGCCACGTGGCACTGGACATAGGCAGAAGTTAGCTTCAGTTGGTTAGTTATTCATGCATATATAACATCTATATATACATGACTATATCTTATTTTATAGTACAGTGTATTTTTTTTATGAACACGGACACACACTCCAAACATGACTATTGTTAGAGATGTTATATTAGGATTATTTAAATGTGTTAGATTGCCAAGAATTCGTCAAGAATTCAAGAATATGAAATTTTTTATGTGGCTATGGACATTTGGAGAAGTTAGCTTCAGTTGGATAGTTATTCATGCATATATAACATCTATACATCACTACTATATCTTATTTTATAATATAATGTATCTTTTTTATGAACACGGACTTGCGCACTCCAAACGTGACTATAGTTAGAAATATTAGGATTATTTGAATGTGTTAGATTGCCATGTATTCATCAAGAACTCATCAAGAATTCATCAAGAATTCAAGAATATGAATTTTTTTCATTCTTCGTCTTATTCTCTTTTCATGTCAGTTTTATTCAACAAACTATTGATCAAGCAGGGTCGTGTGATCTATATAGCCGACCCCACCTAGTTGGGATAAAGCTTTGTTGTTGTTGTTGTTGAATCTTTTTTATGGAAATTTTTATCCAGGACGAAAGTGTTCCTCAAGTGCGGCAGGATCCCTGGTTGCTCACATCTTGAATGTAAAAACTGGAGAGGTAATTTGAGAGATCCAAATAATAATTTCTAGTTAATAGAACAAAATATTTATATATACATAATGGTAAAGGGACCTCCTAGGATAACTTTATGTGAATAAACATGAATGGTTAATTTGGTTGTTGCAGGACCTTACGGAAATTTTGAAAGACCTATTTGCTCATCGATCACTTTCCATACAATCAGCTATTGGAACTTTATCCCTTGTCGAAATTTATAAACCTTTCCAGGATGGACTTTTCACACTTGATGTATATTTTCATTCTATTTATTTGTTTTTCAACTTGATAAAATCTAAATGCACAATGCAAAAGTATAAGTTATGTGACTTATGTCCCATGCAGGGTCCCTTTGACATAATTTCTTTATCTGGATCATATACCAATGTCCTTGATGGTGGTGGAAGTAAAAAAAGTCTCCAAATGAGCATATTACTAGCTAAATGTGATGGCCATTTTTTCGCAGGAAGAGTTGGGGGCAGGATGATAGCAGATGGCCCTATAAAAGTAAGATTTTGTTTTAACCACCCATGTGGCACTAAAATTGGATAATATATTTTTTTAGATTTGGAATGTATTCTTGAAGGGAAAAAATTATATGAACGTTGTGTGCTTACTTGTATAGACTTGATTGGTTCTCTATAAAGTTGGAGACATAATTTTTTGAGTTTAGGAAAACAAATGAACACTTCATTCTGATATGGTTCTAGATATTACTACACCAGAGTTAGATGTCCAGTGAGAACTTTTTTTTGCTTTGTTATTGAAACAAGCAATCATATAGTGCTAACCTATACTTGTTATATCTTCCTTGTCTTTGAAGAAGACTGTGAAAAGTTATCTTAGTGTTGCCCAAGCATAATGATGCTTACTAAAAGTAGCAAACTTGAACCTAACACATAATTTTCTTGGTTCATCAGGTAATGCTAAGCAGTTTTAAGGAAAATCGTTTTCATTGTAGCAGTACAGAACTAGTATCCCCTGAATCTTCTGGTGCTGCCAATGCTTCTGCCACTTCAGTAGTATCCCCTGAAGCTTCTGGTGCTGCCAATGCTCCTGCCACTTCAGATTCGGCGAGGCTTTCCTTACAAGCTCCGAGAAAGTTCGATCTGAGCGTATAGCAATGACTAATGGATTTCATGATCATGTCACACCTACAATATCTAATGGATTCTCAAACAACATCTCTTCTGCAGTAACTAATGGTAATGTGATACCGGATTTCTATGCTCTGGCTCAAAGCATGTACTCTACCTTTTTGAATGGTTCCACCTTTCCGTTCAAGTGAAATGGTCACGTTTGATATACAATAATGTCCTGTAGGTGACTAGTGAAATGGTCAGGCTCAAGTTTTATCTCTTCTCTATGCTAGGGTAGTATTTGAGTGGTGACTGACTTAGAACTCAGTGGTAGTTTTTTTCCCTTTTGTTTTTCATTCAAGTTTATAGAAGTTTTGTTGTTATGGCTTATGGTTAACAAACTTGGGATAAGAGTGAGATTCAATGAATCTCACTTGTGGAGGTTTCATTTCAATCTTACATCTCTCATTGATATTTCGTCAAATCTTCTTAATCTTTCAATTTCTGCATCACTTCAATCCCAGGAGGATTTACTTAACTTGTAGCAATGGAAAATATATCATCTTTACTTTGTTATTTTTTCAAAGGTGAAATACAAAAGCTGCATATTTCATTGAATACAATAACAAACAACACTGTGATGAGAAGGAAAAAAATTACAAGAAGCTCTTTACATGAAACAAGAAATTGACAAACTTCATGAGTTTGATGAATGTGATTAATAATTTTTGAATTCTCCCGTGTGAGTACAGTGCATGCCTATATTATTAAAAAAGTATCATACATTAGCAAATAATCTGTAATTTTTAGCATCAAGGACAATTTGTCTGACAGATGCAACAGCTGCTATAGCTCCCACAGCAGAGAAAGTGACAGCAATAATGACATTCAACCAAAAAATGGGCCTTCGCTTGGATGGCTTAAAAGTGAGGTTGAAGAAAATTGCTGGTAAGATGAAATCTAATGGAGTGAAACCAAAAGCACCAATTAGTGCATTTATGTCCCCAAAAAATGGAATACAATTATAGACAAGTTAAAGTCACTAGACTATATTAAGTCATATTAAAGGGGTCTTATAATTTTATAAGACAGGAGAATATGTCACTAGACTATATTATAAGTTCATTAGTAAACATCAATGAGATTTGAAGTGTATGAATTCATCAGGAGGGTTGGTGGAAAATGAAAGAACCTAAAATATGGTGAGCCAGGTCTCGGAATCGGAGTAAACGGTTGCCTTTCTGAATTCTGAGCATGATGTTCAAGTACCAAAGACAACAAATTGTAGTTATAGAAAGTAACTATGGCTGCAACAACCAAGCAGATAATGCCACCTGTCCATCCCAAGAATGTGAAAGCATGTGGAAGACTTATATGGTGGGCTTGTTTGGTTGTATGAAGAAAAGGAAAGTGGGATGAAAATAATTGAAAAGCTAAGGGGTAATATGGTCATTTACATATATCTCGGAGCCCACAAGTTCTCTCTCCATCTCACACTTATCCTGGGGCCCACAAACTTTACTCTCTCATCATTACCCCTACTTTCCATCTCTTACCATTTCCATTTCTAATTCTTAACTTTCTTTCTTACAATTAAACATACTGGTGGAGCTACTATTGATGTCGTGAGGTGGTACCCTCAATGCACCCAAGATCCTGCAATTGGATTTTATGATAACAATTATTAAATACATGTAACAATAATTGATGGTAACATCAACAAAAATAATAATAATAATAATAATAATAATAATAACAACAATTGGATTTTATGATAACAATTTTGAAATTTGATTAGTTTTGCTCCAAAAATTTTACATGACTATTTTTGCACATTCATGACAATTACGTGTACATTTTTACACGTTATCCCTTATTACGTTCTCTCTCTATTTGAAATACATTCTAAATTATAGCCGGTAATATGGGTCTGGCCCATCGGGCCGGCCCATTTTCATGCAAGCCCGAGGAGGGACGGGCTTACTATTTTAGAGGGAAAATGGGAATCGGGCGTATAAGGGCCGGCCCTTTAGGGCCGAGGGCCTATTAGGGCGGACTGTATTTATAGGCCCGTTTCCACTTTTTTTTAAAAAAAAAAAACATATATGTAGGAGTTCCATCATTTCTTCCAATGTTCAAGCTCTTATTTGTACAAGGAATTGGTTTCATGGATTTAAATATGATGGTGTGTTTATGAATTATTTATTTAATTTATGATTTTTTGTTTCTTTTTTAATACATGCTTGAAGGACAATTAATTATGTTTTTTTTCCTCTTTTTTGCAGATGATGGAGAAGATAGTGCATATGATGGTCAAGAAGAATTGTAAAGACTTGATATTTTTGTTAGTGAAAGGGAGGAGTCAATTCATAGTGAATTACAATCAAATGTCGTTGATATTGACAATGATGATGAAACACACTCTTAGATGACTCTATTTATGATCTATTTATAGTTGAATGTTATTGTTTAATGTTTATTTAGATTTTGTTTGAAGAATTTGTTGTTTATTTTGACTGTCAGATTAATTATGTGTATCAATGTATGTTGTTATGTTATGACTTATAACTATTTTATTGTGATGTACTGATGTTATTAGATATTTTGTTTTGTTAAAACCGTAAAATGTACAGAGAAAATAAGGTGGAAAGAGGAAAAAATGGATTTTGAAAAAAGGGTTTAGTTTTTTTAAAAAATGAAAATGGGTCAGGCCCGGCCCGATGGCATAAGGGCCAGGTTTCGAGAATAGGGGTATAAATGGGGAACAGGCCTAAATGGGCTAAATGGGTCTGGCCCGTCATAGGGCCTAGCCGGCCCGTATATTCCCAGCTCTATTCTAAATACTCAATTATTGTTATAATCTTATATATAAGGAACAGAACAGACTTAAACTCACACTCAAGAAACAAGTAAAAGTGTCACGCACACAAAATCTTTCATATTTATTGGGTTACGTTGTTGATTAATCTTTAAGCCAAAGTTGATCCCATTTGATCCCTAATCTCTCCTTTTGCCTTTCATGGGGGAACCTGCGACCACCATGCAAACTTTGAACGTAGAAAAGAATACTGAAGTGGCAGTTGAAGCCAACTTTGACAGCCCCAGAATGTTCACTTTTGATGCTGCTGAGTTGTACAACAATTCTGCTGTTGTGGAGCCCACCAGTTCGGAGTTCAGGGAGAAGAGGAAAAGAGGAAGGCCCCGCAAGCATGACACGTCAGCCTCTACTCCTTCCAACATACGTAGAGGAAGGCCACGTGGCTCTGGCAATAAGCAGATGTTAGCTTCAGTTGGTTAGTTATTCATGCATATATAACATCTATATACACATCACTATATCTTATTTTATAGTACAATGTATCTTTTTTATAAACATGCACACATGCACTCCAAACATGACTATTGTTAGAAATATTAGGATCATTTAAATGTGTTAGATTGCCAAGAATTCATCAAGAACTCATCAAGAATTCAAGAATATGATTTTTTTTCATTGATCTTATTCTCTTTTCATATCATTTTTATTCAACAAACTATTGATCAAGCAGCGTCGTGTGATCTATGTAGCCGACCCCACCTAGTTGGGTTAAGGTTTTGTTGTTGTTGTTGTTGTTTGAATCTTTTTTATGAAATTTTTTATCCAGGAGGAAGGTGTTTATCGAGTGCAGCAGGTTCCCTGGTTGCTCATGTCTTGGATGTAAAAACTGGAGAGGTAATTTGAGAGATCCAAATAATGATTTCTAGTTAATAGAACAACCTATTTATATATAGGTAATGGTAAAGGGACCTTATAGGATGGCTAATAGCTTTATGTGAATAAACGGGAATGGTTAATTTGGTTGTTGCAGGACCTTATGGAAATTTTGAAAGGCTTATCTGCTCATCGATCACTTTCCATACAATCAGCTATTGGAACTTTATCCCTTGTCGAAATTTACAAACCTTTCCAGGATGAACTTTTGACACTTGAGGTATATTTTCATTCTATTTATTTGTTTTTCAACCTGATAAAATCTAAATGCACAAATGCTAAAAGTATAGGTTATGTCCCATGCAGGGTCCCTTTGACATAATTTCTTTATCTGGATCATATACCGATGACATCGATGGTGATGGAAGTAAAAAAAGTCTCCAAATGAGGATATTACTAGCTCAACCTGATGGCAAGTGTTTCCCAGGAAAAGTTGGTGGTAGGATGATAGCAGATGACCCTATAAAAGTAAGATTTTGTTTTAACTAACCATGTGGCACTAAAATTGGATAATATATTTTTTTTAGATTTGGAATGTATTCTTGAAGGGAAAGAATTACATGAACGTTGTGTGCTTACTTATATAGACTTGATTGGTTCTCTATGAAGTTGGAGCATATAATTTTTAAGTTTAGGAAAACAAATGAACACTTCATTCCGATCTGATTCTAGATATCACTACACCAGAGTTAGATGTCCAGTGAGAACTTTTTTTTGTTTTGTTATTGAAACAAGCAATCATATAGTGCTAACCTATACTTGTTATATCTTCCTTGTCTTTGAAGAAGACTGTGAAAAGTTATCTTAGTGTTGCCCAAGCATAATGATGCTTACTAAAAGTAGCAAACTTGAACCTAACACATAATATTTTTGGTTCATCAGGTAATACTAAGCAGTTTTAAGGAAAAAGTTTTTCATTGTAGCAGTAAAAAAATAGTATCCCCTGAAGCTTCTGGTGCTGCCAATGCTCCTGCCACTTCAGATTCGGCGATGCTTCCCTTACAAGTTCCGAGAATGTTAGGATCTGAACACAGCTTTCCTTCACCATCATCTGAACGTATAGCAATGACTAATGGATTTCATGATCATGTCACACCTACAATATCTAATGGATTCTCAAACAACATCTCTACTGCTGTAACTAGTGGTAATGGGATACCGAATTTCTATGATCATGATCATGGGATACCTAATGGTAATGTAACTAATGGATATCATGATCATGTCACACATACAATATCTAATGGATTCGCAAACAACATCTCTACTGCTGTAACTAGTGGTAATGGGATACCGAATTTCTATGATCATGATCATGGGATACCTAATGGTAATGTAACTAATGGATTTCATGATCATGTCACACCTACAATATCTAATGGATTCTCAAACAACATCTCTACTGCTGTAACTTATGGTAATGGGATACCGAATTTCTATGCTCTGGCTCAAAGCATGCACTCTACCTTTTTGAATGGTTCCACCTTTGGTTTCTAGCCTAGTCCATCAGATCTTGTAGCACTTCACAAATCCTATTACATTTGATATACAATAATGTCCTGTAGGTGACTAGTGAAATGGTCACGTTCAAGTTTTATTTCTTCTCTATGCTAGGGTAGTATTTGAGTGTAGTGACTGACTTAGAACTCAGTGGTAGCTTTTTTCCCTTTTGTTTTTCATTCAAGTTTATAGAAGTTTTGTTGTTATGGCTTATGGTTAACAAACTTGGGATAAGAGTGTGATTTAATGAATCTCACTTGTGGAGGTTGCATTTCAATCTTACATCTCTCATTGATATTTCGTCAAATATTCTTAATCTTACAATTTCTGCATCACTTTAATCCCAGGAGGATTTACTTAACTTGTAGCATGGAAAATATATCATCTTTACTTTGTTATTTTTTCAAAGGTGAAATACAAAAGCTGCATATTTCATTGAATACAATAACAAACAACACTGTGATGAGAAGGAAAAAAATTACAAGAAGCTCTTTACATGAAACAAGAAATTGACAAACTTCATGAGTTTGATGAATGTGATTAATAATTTTTGAATTCTCCCGTGTGAGTACAGTGCATGCCTATATTATTAAAAAAGTATCATACATTAGCAAATAATCTGTAATTTTTAGCATCAAGGACAATTTGTCTGACAGATGCAACAGCTGCTATAGCTCCCACAGCAGAGAAAGTGACAGCAATAATGACATTCAACCAAAAAATGGGCCTTCTCTTGGATGGCTTAAAGGTGAGGTTGAAGAAAACAGCAGGTAAGATGAAATCTAATGGAGTGAAACCAAAAGCACCAATTAGTGCATTTATGTCCCCAAAAAATGGAAGCATGGCTGCTATAACAATTGCAACAGCTGTGCTCAGTGATCTAGAAATCACTCTAGGGATCACATTGCGCATAGAAAATTCTGCACATTTTGGATCTGCAAATGCTTGCTCCAAAATTTCGTTTGTAGGCTGCAAGTAAACCTGCACACCACGCAGTAATTAATGTTACATTGAGAGTTCATTACCATGTATTTAACAAAAGAATACTTTTAAATATTTGGTTAACTTAAAAAGTTTGACTTCTAGCTTATATATTTCCTCCCTTTCTAAATATAAGACCTGTTAAAGAATATGATATTGGTACTAAATATAAGATCTATTTCTAATTTGTAACCATTTTTTTTCCAAAATACCCTCATCGAAGCCTCACAACAATAATGAAATAAGAGGGGGTGGTGAGTTAAGTTATAAGTTTGTGGTATTATAGGAAAAATGTTATATCTTCTAATTTACTTATGTTAAAATTAGTTAAATAGGTTTTATATTTAGGATCAACATATGTTATATAATGCAGAAGATGGTCACAGGTGCTCAGGGAGTCTAATCACAAACTGTTAATTTGTTGAGACTCCCTTCATGTAAGACTCATATTACAACGAGGGTTTTTCAAGAGACAACGTTCTAACACAAGTCTAAAGGAAGAGTCTATTCCCATAATTCTAGTACCTTAGGCGAGGAAACATCTTAGAATTATAAACTGCTTATTACTTATGAAGATCCTGGGACTAATGTTGAAGATGGATGGTGAGGGATACGTACCACACCAACAGCTGAAAGCTGAGTGATGGTGAAAATGTTGGTCATATAAATAAACCACCTGGGCACCAAAGGCCTCCCATCACTAACAAAGTTGTTTAAAACAAGGCTAGCAGCCTGGTCACCAAATGCCCAATAACCAGAAATTGCAACGCTAAAGAATGTCGTTACAAGTACTATGTAACACACACACAATCCCTTGAACATCTTCCCTTTGACAGGTGGTGCCAATGTTGCCTGTAACATAAACAGCCAAGAAACAAAAAAAAAACACATTCATATTCATAAGTATACAACACAAACATGGAAAAGCGTGAGGTGATAGGTTGTCTTGTTTTTGGAACCTGAATCTCAGGAACTATTCCATTTCCATAAGTGGTGGCAATGATGGCAATAGCATTGAAGATTCCAAAGAGACGAGTCTGTGTATCAACTTGCAGAGAATAATTTTTTGGTGGGCCTTTGGATGAATCACCTGTTTGAATTTGAATGAAAATGCCATGAAACTAATTGCATGAATATATGTTGGCAAAGAGAGAAGCAACAAAGTGAAATATGAAGTTAGAAGTATACCAATGTAAATGGAAGCACCAGTAGCACAAGCACTATAGGCGAGGCAGAGAACCAAAGAAATCATATTGATATGCCTCAAAGAATGAAAGGATGGTAGCTGAGCCAATATTAACATCAAACAGCCAAAAATTAATACAAACTCGTACAACTTCATACTCCCATCTGGTTTTGCCACTACATAAATTGCCTGCATTATATCACAAATTAAATAGCCATCACTTCAATAAAAGATTTTACACTTCATTGTCCATTGAATAAGATAAGATGCCACTAATATATAATTAATTACCTTCATGCATTGTCCTCCCAAAAGAATGCAAGCCACAACTGCACCATAACAAACTGCAAATTGAATTGGCCCCACAAAATACCTACCCCATCCTGGCCCTGCCATTCATAAAACACACAATAGCTCATAATATGAATAAATATACTTATAGTGTGAATGTTAAATGCAGTAATAACATACTACCTCCTTCGGTCCTAATAAGACCCCTTTGATTTTTTAAAAAATTAAAGAGCAAATTAGACCACTAAATTACAACATTTGTCACATGTAATTAGAATATAGATTAGTTTATAAGCGGAGTAAATTAGTTTTGAGGAAAAAATTAAATACAATTATAGACAAGTTAAAGTCGCTTGACTATATATAAAGTCATTAAAGGGGTCTTATAATTATAATTAAGATGGGAGAATATGACACTAGACTATATAAGGTCATTAGTAAACATTGATGATTTGTAGTGTATGATTGAGGAGGGTGGGTGGAAAATGAAAGAACCTAAAATGTGGTGAGCCAGGTCTCGGAATCGGAGTAAACGGTTGCCTTTCTGAGCATGATGTTCAAGGACCAAAGACAACAAGTTGTAGTTATAGAAAGTAACTATGGCGGCAACAACCAAGCAGATAATGCCACCTGTCCACCCCAAGAATGTGAAAGCATATGGAAGACTAAGTAATGGTGGAGCTACTATTGATGTCGTAAGGTGGTACCCACAATGCACCCAAGATCCTGCAATCGGATTTTGTGATAACAATTATTAAATACATGTAACAATAATTGATGATAACATCAACCAAATAATCACAATAATAGTAATAATAATATAGAAAAAACTCCACCATGTGCCTCATCCCTAAGAACAAGGAATTGGAGGAGAATTCACACAAACACAGTGTCTCTTGTTCTTTCATGGGAAAAAAAGATTGGTAGAGTAGTCAAGACAAATACACACACACACACACAATATATATAGTGTTATAAATAGCTGTCGGTTATGTGATAATTAATAAATATATGTATCAATGATCTATGAATGGCAAAAACAAAAGATCAATGATAACAAATAATAATAATTAAAAAAAATCATCAAGAACACGGAATTGGAGGAGGAGACAAATCACATAGATTAATTATTAACATGGAATTTTTAGTTCTTTCATGAGAAAAAAAGAATGAAAGAGTTAAGACAGATGAAATCATCAAACATAGTGTCATAAATAGCTTGTGAGAAACAAAACATGATAAAGAGTATGTATATTTAGATATGCACATACCTTTAGATTTGAGAACAAAGAGAGCTCCAGCATCAGCAACTTGCTTCTGATCAAGATCAAGCTGTAGAGAAGTTGCCTGAGGATTCTCTGCGCCATTAACAACTACCTTAGAGGTTGGAAGAAGAGAACTCGTCGTCATCTTCTTCTTGTTCTTCCTCTTTTACTCCGTTTCTCAACTACAAGTCTTGAACCAGGACAAACTCATGTTTCTATTTGTAGTATTGCCATAATATATAGAATAGATCAGGGTCAACGTCTGTGTGAACTGTCATATTTGTAAAGAAATGTATATTCCAACCAGTCAATGATTTTGGTCATATTATATGTATAAACGCCAACTAGCAGATGATGATGTGATGTGGATGCACCATTAAAGACTAGGAGAGAGAGGAGTTAATTAGATATTTAATGGAGATGATGCGAGTCCAAGAAGGAGGTGGGAAAATTCAAAGGTGTGGAATTATAGTATCATTACGAGGTGATGATGTGAGGTCACATTGTGATGATGATCTAAGTTTGGAAAATAATGGATTCCGAATCATATTTAGATTCTCCGTCAAAAAGTATATACACATTTGGTTATTAAGATTCTTTAAATATATTAAGTTCTATTCCCTTAATTTTATACAGTTTTGTTCACTCGTCTCATCTTTTGAAGCACATGGTGATATGCGGCTATGCCGTCCTAATTAATAAGGACACGAAACTAATCAATATTATTATTTGATGGCGTGTTAGGCAGCTTTCATATTAATATATTATTCAAGTGGCGGTTATACTTATACATGAGTTGTCTTTTACAAAAAAAATGAAGAAAATTGAGAAAGAAAAGATCAGTACAAAAAGAAAGAAAGAAAAGAAAATATAAATACTTTAAAATCACGTTTTATATTCTTAATCTCTAAAAAACAACTTAATATTATATGAGTAAAAAATCATTATTGTCCCGTTTTGCATGAGGGTCACAATAGCCTTGAAAGTATTTTTAGGCTCAAATCAGCCTCTAAAACATAAAATGGGCTCAAGATAGCTCTTTTTTTTATCACAGTAGCCCAGAAATATCATTAGTGGGTCGTCTAAAGAGGGTTATCATTAATCCATTTTATGACTTCAGGGACTAATTTAAGCCTATAAATACTTTCTCGGTTACTATGATCCTCATGTAAAACATTCGGGTTAGTGGTGATCTTTAACCCATATTATATTTAGAATTGAATTGATAGGAGTACATCTGACATGTTATGGTCAGACTACCTGATTTAATTCGCACACACGGTGAGATATGAACAAGAAAAGGAAGAAGAGCAAATGATCACGGAAGCAAAGGAAAAGTATAATGCTGCTTGGTGAGTTTTCATTTTAAATGACCGATTTACTTTACTTTTAAATAAAATATTATATATATTCTATTCTATTAAAGGAATAAGAGTGACATATATGTCGGGAGGTTTGACAATTGGTTGAGGTTAGGTGATATGTGATAACTAATGAGATGTGTTCATTCTGTATTTTCTGCTCATAGGTTTGTACTATTCCTTATTTTGATTCTAGATTTTTTTTTGTTTAATTGGTGTGATAGTTTGTAAAAGTATGATTTTTCAGTGCTTTCTTTAATTTGGCTTCCTGATGTTGATAGCAATGTGTTTTTATTGATAAAGTTAACTCCGATCACCAATAGAAAATTATTTTGGAGTTTTCCAATGAAAACATGTGCGTGTGTCAAATAGAGAAGGTCTCATGCATGCTTTAGAGTGAGAACATATAAGGGCATATAATATACTTATGTTCTAACTCAAGTTAAAAGGTCAAAGAAGGGGTAACTTTCACATATAAGTTGGGTTACTGTGAGGCAAACGTAGTGATCTGTTTAATACTGGAGAGAGACATGTCCTAATAGAGTCGTCCCACAAGGGAAGCAACTCAAAACATTATTTTATTTGTGCAGCACCAACAATTTATGTGACAATATAAATTTATTTAGTAACACACAAGCATCAAAGTGTGAAAAGAGAACAGACCCCGCATACCATGTAAACCATGGAACCAGTTTCGACGCTAGATACTCATTTAGATAATTAGAATTAGATGGAAAGAGTAACTAATCATTAAGATTATTTTATTATTTTTAAATACATGATTTTTGGTGAAGATTAGATTTTGAAAAATTAATAGTTAAGAGTTGTCTTTATTTTATATTTTATACACATTTAAATTATATTTTTAAAAAAATATTAACCTTTATTTCAACCAATTCCTAAATATAGGATATTATAGCCGACCTTTTTTCTTTTTGATAAATACTAGAACAGCAAAAAAGCTGGTTACAAATTGATTTGCTTACATATTTGATTTATAAACTGTTAAATTATCTAATAATATATAAAATATGTTATGATTAAGTAACTTCCTTAGTCTCTGCGAAAAAGTTAATTAAAAATTAAAGGAACGAAAGGAATATAAAAACAAATCTTGACAACCAATCAAATCCCCAAGCCGCCACGATGTTGACTGAGAATGAACTATAGTAAACTTTCCATCATTGGGCACCACGATAAATTAATTGTTAGCAAAAGTTCCAACCAGTTTATTTTATTGTGAAAAATGAAACCGAGTAATAAAGTCAACCAACTCAATATTTTTGGTGAAGCGATTTATATATTAGTCGATCTCCTTAACATGTATTTATCACCATTATCTTTGATAATATTGTGAGCAACTCTCATTCCCACCTCTTCTTAACTCAGTGATCAGTACGCTAATGGCGGCAAGCTTAATCGCGGGTAACAAAGTCAACCAACTCAATAGTTACACCCACACGTGTATGCGTGTGTGCCTGTGGAATATTATTGGGCGATGTACATGAATCAAAAGTTGCGCCATATATAGTCTGTCCCTCAAGTGCATAGATAAATGAATTTATCAGCCTGTACACAACTACATAAATTCTTAAACACAATATCGTGGTCTGGAATCTGGATTACTATACGTACCACATATACATAACTTACACGGAGATTGCCGGTATACTTATTATCTTGTTGTGCAATATACTCCCTCTGTTCCTAAATATAAGATCACTTTGGGAAGTTGATAAGTTCCTAAATATAAGATCATTTCCTATTTTATCTCAAGTTTTGCCCAAACTACCCTTATACTCCTCATTTTCATTGAAAACTCCTCCTCCTTTTAAAGTTAAGTAATTGAGGGGATTTTGGGAAGATCATGTAATTTTATTGTCTTCCTTAATCTCCCCAAATTAACTAAAGTGATCTTATATTTAGGAACAGAGGGAGTAATAAGTATTTTGTTATGTAACCGTGGTTTTGTGCAATTTTTCCTCTAGTAATAATTTTATGGATCCCTCAACTCTAAAAGGCATGTTCTTAATTTTGACATTTTATTTTGCAAGTATTAAGTAGGAAGCACTTCCTATCTTCCTTGTTATGCGGATCCTTTTTCCTACACTTCATAACATCAAAATATATGAATTCGGCCTCTGTCACCTCCTAGTTTTCCTCCTTGAGTCTTTACATGCTCCATCATATTTTTCTTATTTTAAACTTTCGTGAAAGAAAAACCTCCTGACTTTTTTTCTCGAGAAAGACACTCCATTTTGAGTGTCATGAAAAGTTATACAATATACTCCTACATAACACACCCTGGTTCCTAAGTATAAAATAGTTAATTTGGATATATTTGATATTTTTAAATTACCTGTTGGTTTGTAGGTCAATTAAACTAGTTTAAAGAAAATATTAGGTAAGTTAATTTTCCAGTGATTTATTTTTCTTAAGATTTTTCAAAAATGAGTCAGCTAGGTTTTACATTTTTTTTAAACATCTCTCGATAATCAGACGCTTATTGACAAATGACTAATCCGGACTCTATGAGTAGGAGTGTTGCCTATATACACTACTGGAAATAAGGCTTTTCACGACCACAATATTGGGCTTTTCACGACCACAAAGAGGTGGTCGTGGAATCCCGCGTCGTAAAAAAGTGTGTTTTTCACGACCACATGTTTGTGGTCGTGATAGATAGGACCTATCACGTCCACACTTGAATAAAAATGGACGTGGTAGCCTCTTAGGAGGCACCAAATTTGGTGCCTCCTAAGAGGCTACCACGTCCACACTTATTCAAGTGTGGACGTGGTAGGTGGACGTGATAGGGGGGACCTATCACGTCCACACCACCTATCACGTCCACACTTATAAGTGTGAACGTGATAGGTCCCCCCTATCACGTCCTCACTTTTTAAGTGTGGACGTGATAGGGTATCACGTCCACACTCCCTTATGTGTGGACGTGAAAGGGAGTTTTTTTTTTTTACTTTTTGTAAATGCATTTTATAGCCATCTGCATTCTTGCAGATCATTTACAAACCACTGTCAATACCATACTACAGCACAATACAGAATACCAGAGCAATTGCAAAAACGTATCCCATAAATATTACCTTACTTAGACAACAAAATACAAAAGGCATAATCTAAGTTTTATATCTTTGCCTTACTAGTAATATAAGTTCAAAATTTAGCTACAACAATCTAAGCCTATACAATTTCTGCCTCACATAGTGATTAAAAATTCTGCAAGTGCGTTTCGTACAAAGTCAATATCTTCATCTTGTTTAAACGAGTCAGTACTAAGTCCATAAAGTCCCTCCAAAAGCTGCAACATAATTAAACAATATTAAAAAAGACAAGGAAAGTACCACTTACAATTAGAAATCACTATTTTCTTGGAGATATATGTTAGAAGTGTGCATACCTTTTGGAATTTCCTCCCTTGCTTAATTTGATCTTGATATACAATATCCAGCATGTATTTGCAGACATAGTATCCGCACTCTACAACGCCCCGCTGTCTTGGACACTGATAAATCACAGATAATATCAGCAATTATCATTTTAGTTCGGGTATGACTAAAAGCAATATAAATGAAAATGAATATAAAAATTGCTTTTACCTTTACGTTTATAACATTAATCGAAGTCTGACTAGCTGTGTAATAATCAGTATCTTGAGCATCATGTCATTTTAATATTCCTCTTCAAAAGAGACAAAATTATAACAATAATGTTATATATAGTATAAAGATATATTATTATCAACCATAAAAGTAAAAAAAAAAGAGAAACTTTGGTTTTTCCTTGAATGTGTAACAACGTTCCGACAATACTTTCTGCAAGATTTTTCTCCACATGCATCACATCAATACTACGCCTCACATCAAGACAACGCCAATAAGGGAGATCAAAGAAGATTGACCTCTTCTTCCAAATGTTAGTCCATTTCTTCTTCTTCTTTCCTTTACCAAATTCCAAAGTAACACGAGCAACACGACGATAAACTTCTTCACCTGTTAACGGAATTGGAGCAGATGCATGCTCAGGAAAGCCATTAAATCGCTTCCTCAGTCGACGGTATGGGTGGTGGCGATCAAGAAACCTCCTATGACCGAGGTAAACAGTCTTCCTTTCCATACTTGAGCTGGACGAAATTAGTGTCATCCTCACAAATTGGACATGCCTTATGTCCCTTGACACTATATCCTGAGAGATTGCCATATGCAGGTAAGTCATTGATTGTGGTAAACAACAAAGCTCGCAACTTGAATGTCTCATTTTTGTATGCATCAAACACATCAACACCTTCATTTCACAACATCTTCAAGTCCTCGATCAACGGAGCAAGATAAACATCGATATCGTTCCCAGGCTGTTTCGGTCCCGAAATCATCATACACATCATAAGATATTTCCGTTTCGTGCACAACCAAGGTGGAAGGTTGTAAATGACAAGCAAAACTGGTCAAGCACTATGTTTGCTAGAGACACTCCCAAATGGGTTAAATCCATCTGTACAAAGGCCGAGACGGAGGTTTCTAGGATCACTAGCAAACTCTGGAAAAATTGAATCAACCTTTTTCCATTGAGGAGAGTCAGCAGGATGTCGAAGATATCTAAAATCAGAATTTCTCTGATCACAATACCACCTCAGATTCTCTGCTTCTGTTGCATTCGCGAACAATCGTCTAAACCTTGGAACTATTGGAAGGTACCACATTACTTTCGAAGGTTCACCTTTTTTTGGTTTGTTTGTCTCTTCGTCGTCGTCGTCATCATCAGCACCCTTCCTCTGTTTATATCTTGGCTCCTGACATCTTGGACACACATGTAACCCTTCATATTCATTTCTATATAAAATACAATCATTGGGACAAGCATGTATCTTCTGATACTCCATACCCATCTTACTTAGCATTTTCTTGGCCTCATACATTGTCTTCGGAACCGCATTGTTATCCGGGAACATATCGCTCAAAGCTGCGAGCATTTTCGAGAAAACCGCGTCTGCCCACCCATTTTCCGTCTTTATTTCTAGTATTGTTAGAATAAAGGTCAGACGGCTATACTTCTTACACCCTGGAAACAAAGGTGTCTCAGCATCACCACGCACTTTGTCGTACTCGTCTGACACAACAAACGACTCCGCTGCGATATCATTTATCATGTTGTCCATGCCAACATCGCAAACATATTCATCATCATCATTATCATCCACCTCCGCTGCTTTTACATGTTTCACGGTAGTTCCCAATTCCCCATGTCAAATCCACTTCCTATATCGGCGATTGATCCCCTCACAAATAAGGTCATTCCTTATAGAGTCAAGGCTCTTGCGATCAACATTCACACACTTCACACAAGGGCACGGGTACTTTCCATTCTTACTCGCCACATTTCTTTTGGCAAATTCAATAAACTCTTCCACCCCGTTTTGATATTCTTCACTAGTTCGCAAAACATCCATCCAAGCACGATCCATTGGAGTAATGTGTATAATATGTATATACACTTGTCTTCATTAAAAAGAATAGAAGACAATTGAACCAATCAGAGGACTATCTATGGCAAACTAAAACAGTCCTAATCAACAACCAAAAACAGCCTCTCCAAGAAACTAGAGTCTATTTGCATGCAATTTTTACTACCCCTTCCAGCAAAGAAAACAAGCTTTTTCCAGCAATTATTGCTAAATAGAGCAGCCCAAAACACTCTTAAAATGTCCAGAATAGTCAACCAAACAGTGTACCAAATTGAGTGTAAATCAGAATTTACCACAAATGTACAAACCAAAAGCTAGAATTTGATATTCAACAATAGAAGCAATATTTAAGCTAGCAAATGAACCAAATATAATCACAATAATCAAAATAACAATTAACAATCTATTACCAAAACCAAATAAAATCAGTAATTCCATTGAGCTTATAAAATCAGTCAAACAATATTTCAATGCTTAAAATGTCTTACAGTGCGAACAAACTATATTAAAAAGCAAATACAAAAAATAAAAAAACAAAGAAAATACAATGAGAGAAAAATAAAAAAAAATAAAAAAAAAACTCACCTTAACTTGGGAGGATGTTGACGCTGAAACAGCAACAGAAGTTGATGTTGAAGATGTAGCGAAAAAACTTAAAGAAACCCAATTAATTTGTCCCCAAAATGCCCTGCGAAAAGTAAAAAAAAAAAATCAGAGAGTATTATCTTGAAGAGGAGGGAGGAGGAGGGGGAGGGGGAGGAGGGGAGTAAAACTCTCGGGAAGGGAGTTGGCGGCGGTTTGGAGGATTTCGCATGCGGGAGAAGCCGAAGGAGGATTTGGCGAGGGTTCCGCATGCGGCTTGGAGGATTTGGCGGCGGGAGAAGCCGAAGGAGGGAGGCTTGGTTCGTAGGAGCGACGAATGGGAAGGGAGCTTGTAGAAGTCGAGGGGGATGGGAAGGGAGCGTTCGGGGATGAGACGTGGCGGCGGGAGGGCGGGAGAGAGAGTGGCGGCGGCGGAGGAGGAGGAGGAGATGAGACGATAGAAAGGGAGGCGAGAGGGAGGGAGGAGTGGATCTTACCTGAGAGAGGGAGGAGAGAGGCGAGGGCGGCGGCGGTGGTTGGAGAGAGGGAGGAGAGAGGCGGCGGAGATAATGAGAGAAGAAGTGTGAGAGAAGAAGAGAGAAAGGGAGGCGCAGAGAGTTGGGTAAAGTGAGTGCCAAAGTGTTGGAGGGAAATAAAAAAGGGTTTTGGCGTCAGTGGGAAAAAAATTGCCCACCTTTCACAACCACACTTGGGTAGATGTGGTCATGGAAGGGTCCCCTTCCACGTCCACACCTTCAAATGTGTGGACGTGGAAGGGGAGGACCCTTCCACGTCCACACTCGCTATAAGTGTGGACGTGGAAGGTTGGTCCCCTTCCACGTCCACACATTTAATTGTGTGGACGTGGAAGGGGACCCTTCCACGACCACATATACAAATGTGGTCGTGAAAGATCTCCGCCTGGACAGTTATTTACATGTTATGCCACCGCGTTTTTCATCAACGACCAATATTGGCTTTTTAGTCGTTAATTATGGTCGTGAAAGACCTATTTTCTAGTAGTGATAGGAAAGGTCGTCAACTCTCTCAATGAGAGTGCTTTGCAGGATTCAAACATAGAGTCTTATGAAGGTTAAATACAATATGGGACCTTAGATTCGAACACACTTATTAAACCTCAACTATTGATTGGTCTTATTAAATTTAGATATTTATATGTAAATATAATTTTCGGGTATAATGATGTTTATTGATAGAACCCGGGACTTCAGAAATGTATCTTCAACATTAATGCTTGTCGTTCTCTGTAAGTAAGATCTGTTATTTTAGACGTATTGCATAAAAACATAATATAACAAACTCGTCCATGTCTTGGTGTAACTTGTTTATTGTTACCTTATTTTTGTTTGCATATGCCATCAAAGTTCATCACGCAAAGAAAGACCATTTTGTGATTATATTCCACGGATTCTTTCACGTCCAAATACCACTAGCAATGTGAATTTCATAAAAAGTAGGTGTTTTGATCGTTTAGGATTACCAAATCACATATACCGTATACGAACTCCCACAGTTTGATGATCATTATTTATTTGTCCTTACTTGGATGCTGTCTTTGTTGTGCATATCAGTTTTTTGGACTTTTAATAATTTCTTTCCTAATAAGATAAAATGTAAATCGGTCTTTTTCGGTCCACTTAGGAAGTAATTCAAATACAAAGACATCAAATTTTGCTTGTATTGATATTTTAGTAGTAAACTCACAATTATCCATCGCCATTAAAAGTGACTAACCTCATTGCCACAAATCTTCCGCTTAAGGATAACTGGTTAGCCACGAAATGCTCTCCCTGCCTTAAGGTGAGATTTGAACTCCTAACCACTTAGTTGAGACTTGAGAGACTAAGTGAGGGAATACTAGACCACATTTACATTTAGGTGATTTTAAATTTGTATTGGTGGCAGTAGAAAGCATAATACAAAAAACTATGAATTAATTAGTCACAAAATTAGTCATGGAATCTATAAGAAAAGTAGTCATAGCTAAAAAACTAGACTGAAGTTTTGTCTTTATCATGAAATTGTCGCTAAATTACATAGATAATTCATTGTTTTTATCTCAAATTTGAGTTTAGGTGAATCAAGAAAACATACCCCAATCTAGACCCAACAAAACTCAAAATTGCCCTATTCAAATTAAATAACCATATTACATAAAAGGCCATGAATTAGTCACGATATTAGTCTTAGAATCATTTAGAAAACAGTCATAATTAAAAAATAGCCACAGAATTTTTTCTTGATCGATGAAAATCCGTCCCAAAATTCCATGGCAATAATTCACTATTTTTCATCTCAAGTTCTAGTTTAGGTGAAAGTAGAAAACATACTTTAAATAGAGACCCCCAATATAGACCCGACAATACTCGAATTTTCCCAAGTCAGATAATCTAGGGGGATTTGCTGTTTAGTCCCTGGTAAGGGAAATTAATACTGGAAGGTCCCAATACATTCCAAAATAATTATAAAGTCCCAGGGGCCCTTTCCTGCAATTGTTTGCTTAACTTCAATGACCATTTTGCCCTCATTAAAGATGGTTGTCATCTCACTGGTCCCTACAGGGGGACTATGCTTTCATCTTATGAGGGCAAAATGGTCACTGAAGATAAGCAACCAATTGCAGGAAAGGGCCCCTGGGACTTTATAATTATTTTGGAATGTATTGGGACCTTCCAGTATTAATTTCCCTTACCAGGGACTAAACTGCAAATTTCCCGATAATCTATACATAATTAACAAGATTAATTTTTTAAATAATAAAAAAGGTAAATAAGGATGTGGAAAAATTATAAAAAAAAATAAGGATGTGGAAATTTGTGGACTGTGAATGACTGACTGCTAGTGAAGGGTGGCCAAGTGGGCTCTTCCTGATGAGTAACTTTTTAGACAAAACGTGGTTAAACACATAGTGTTGGTGGTTCTTAATTGACCTATTATTCTTTTTTTTTTATCAAATATATTTAATATTAAAAAGATTACATTAACACACTTACATAGAAAGTAACGACACACTGCCTAGAATTGTTATAAAACACGTCTAAACATAAGCATACAATCAAAATTCCGATTCTAGAATATGACCAAGTAGTACACCATATGGAAAATCTTTGCACTGTAATGTCGTGTATAGATAAAAGCATCAACATAAAGTTGATGATGATTATGTCACTAACTTCCTTCTCATGGGAGGAAATGCGGGCATCTACCCATAAAGGGTTTGAATGAAAAGGACTTAAATCTAACACTAAGTTAGAAGTCCCATAAAGACTACAACGACATTTCCAGCACAAAAAAATTCCATAAATGTAACACTTAATCATGATTCTACATTGGAATTTAGATTCTAAAACTGACAGAACAAAGATAGAAAACTGATAAGTAAAACCCAAATAACAATAGGATGCAAGCATGAACTGTTGAAACTCCATGAGCGCTAAGACCACATAATTTGTTGAAACTTCATATAGCTGAAGCAAAGGGTTAAGATTTGCAAGAAAACCCAAGTTAGGCTTCCCACATGAGGTGGGAATGGTGAGGATGATGATGAGATCTGCTTTTGCCGTAGCTTTGCAGAGGAGGGGATCTGATTTTGTAGCAAAAGAAGACATGCAAGATTGCCCCATACTGTATCTCAAGACTCCTTGCACACTGATTTTCAGATCCATATGGAAGTTTGACATGCACAGTTGTTGATTGCTTTTTAAGAACCGTTGTCTCACTGAAAATCTTCTCCTCCAGGAAGATGATGAAGATAAAACTTTGCCTTTTGACTCTTTCACTCTCTAGATTCTGTAGAGGAGCCACTCTTCTATTTTTCTTTTTTTTTTTTTTTGAAGAAGATGACACAAACTTAAATATTTGGAAGGATGAACTATCACAGAGAAAATATTGACATGCAAGGTTGTTTGTTGGGGGGGGGGGGTTGGTCGGACATGCAAGGTGGGGGTTGATTGGAAATGACATGCAAAAGGTTTTTCTTCCTTATCTTATCTCTAAAAGGAAAGCCAATGAGGTGGTGGGGAAATCAACATGCAGAAGATAGATTGGGTTGAAAGAAGTAAAAGCTTGTACATGCAGATGAGTTTGACTAAATTGGGAGTGAAGAGGCGGTGGGTAGATGGATATGGGTAGAGGTTTACTCTCCCTTCTCTCTAGACTATCTCTCTAGAGGAACTCTCCAAGAGTTTTACAATACCACCTATTATTCCAAAAGAAGCAAGAGCAGTATGAGGCAGACAATATCATCAATTCATACATGAATTGACTGAATGGGATGTTTCTTATATTTGGTTGCCTTAATTTGGTGAATGTGAAGAAAGCCGGAAAGTACTGCTTCGTTTCAACAATTTCTCTCCAATTTGAATTTCCTTAATATACTGCCTCCTTTAATTTTTTTTCTCCACTTATATACGAGACATTATGTTAATTATCTCCGACCACTTGTTTATGGTAGTAGGGCAGCATTCGTCTTGAAAGAATGAAACTAACAGAAGAGGAATCAATGCAAGAATATAAGTGATCACTTTCAAATATCATATACCATTTAGCAAATGCCTTTGTAACATTTACTTCATCTTAGCTTTTACTTTCATTTCGCAAGCGCTCCCTCCTAACATACTTGTAACAAGTAACCTTGCCACCAAACCTTATATTCATTAGTAACCGTCCACTCCTAGTTAACCTCATATCTCATTGAAATAATAGATTGCGGAAACGAAAAAAACTAATGAAAATATAATATTATATGGTATAGTAATTAGTAAATATTGAGCATTAACTTTTAAAAAGCGAATGGTTATAAAACCTAAACCCATATCTTGTCCTCACCTTTGATGTTCACTTAGACCCTTTATAGTTATTATGGTTCCGGGTCATTTGTCTAATGAGCGATTTGGCCTCGCGTCTAGGATGGGCTGCAGGATTTTTGTGCAACCCTAGTTTGTAAGTTTGTTCAACATTTATAAGAAAAATAAAAAAAAATATCAATTTCAAAATCGTCGGGGAATGGTTAGTTTATATCCGGTGGATAAGTCAAAAAGAAGAAGGAAAGTTCAACAGCATCAAAAGTAGTCTGAAGTCTGAATTACAAACAGCAACTACCAACACGAGCCGAATAAAATGGTGGGTAATTAAAAAAGAGTCAATTTTTAGCAATTCAAGGGCTCATAAGTCATGTATTTATATACCATTTTTAAGGGCAAAAAACAGAGGAAGTATCAGATATCTGTGTGTGCACAAGACAAACTAAAACGTCTTATAGACATGATATGAATATGATTTTTGTCGATGATTGCGTCAATTATTGATGAAGGGAAGTAAAATATGACCGATAAAAAAGAAACGGCAATGACGCATAATAATATTAAAATTCATGTATAATAATAGTTATGAATTTTGAAAATAAAAGGGTGCAAGCAGTGGTGGGGTTGTAGGTGAGAAATTGATGTGAAGTGTATGTACAGAATAATCAAAGTGTCTCTCACCGATTATTTAGAAAGCAATTGGTTTGGACGCATATAATTAAAATAATGTCTCTTTTAATGGAAGCACCGTTATTGTAGTTTTCAGTAGAAATATGTTCTCCGATCCATGCCATGAGATACTAGCTCATTTCCTTAGGCTAAATTTTCTTAATAAAATTTGTGTAGTTCCAAAAAGGCTAAGGCAATCCTTCATATTATTGTACATTTTTTCCTTTCACTCAGGCTAAGGCAATCCTTCATATTGTTGTACACTTGTACAATTTTCCCTCTCACTCTCTCAGTTGGTGACCCACTATGAGTCATTTTCATTCCAAAAATCTGGATCCCCATATATCCTTCCCTCGTGACTCTCTGATTTTTTCTTTCTTTTTATACTTTATTGTTTGGAAAGCGATCGAGTATGTCAACATGTGCAACTGTGATATGGGCTGCTTTAGATAAAGAAACCACGAAAGCTAAGAACAAAAATATGGTGGGATGGTCTTTTGCTTTTCAATTGGACATGGCTGCATCTATAATAATCTTTGATTCCACTCTCTTTATATCAATTGTAATATGATTGTTTATACATATAAAAGTGACTCGTGTTTTTTTTATTCTAAAGTGGCTGTGTTTTTTTTATTGGGATTAACAGCATAAAAGTTATTATACTCCTATGATATTATGTTTTTATTTTCATGTCACCATATCTAACCTTTAAACTGGCAAGGTGATTTGTATATCTCTAATATCAAATGGATGCCGAGTGATGCAAACAAAATATTTTGAGGCTTCGTTTGCGCATTAAATGGTTTAATTAAAGCTAAAATTAAAGTTTGTTGTCTTCCAAATTGTGACAACCATGATTTGTTATAAATGATCACGTCTAAAGACAATTTCTGAAATTCCTAGCAAGTAATTAATCATAAGAATAACAATATAACATCGATCTTAAAGGAACCGAAAATTTTGACGAAATGACAAACATGACTCCGAAATCAGGGGCTTATGAGTTCTGAAATATGCTTAATTATTGTTTGTTTATTGATTTGAAATCAATACAAGATTGTTGGTAGAGTACTTTAGTTCTAATAAAACAGTGGTACAAAATTTCAGGCCCCTGATCAGGGGCACGAAGGAACGGCTTTTTGCAATCTGTATCAGAATCCCCTAATTCAAGGTTCATCAGAGATACTACTAATACGTATGTTGCTCTTCTTTTTATTACATAAAATAGGTTTGTTGTTCTTTATATAATTAAGATTGTTTTTACTCGATGTCTCTTACTCTCTTATAAAAAATTGAATTTTTATTTAAGCTTTTATTATTTATGAAAGGTGGATCTCTTTAACATTCTCAACCTTATAAAATTTCTTAGACTTCTTTTTCTGACAATCCAAATTGATCAATTAGACATATAAGAAGGACATTTTTGAGCGATATTAAGAACTACGTTATCGCGAGAAATCGGGTGGTAGCGATTCCACAATGTCTTTTTTCCAATTTTTAAACAAAAGGGTAAGAGAGCATGTCTTTAATTTCAGAAAATAAAATAAGAAAGAAAAGGACGTGGAGAAAAAAGCAAATGCTCATCGAAGACCGTAAAAAGGGAGTATAAGTGGGAGTGTGTCAAATTAATTGAGTGCACGCACAGTGCTCTAGGCTTAACGTGATTATACTTAGAACAATCCCCATCTATCACTTTCTTGACTTTAATCTAATTAAATATTCCATTCGTTCATAAATATAAGATCACTTTCTTGAATTTTATGAGATTAAAAATGCTAGTTATAGTTAAGTTAGTTATTAACATATGATATTACGAATTCACTCTGACCATATACCTTATTCTCACTCTACTCTTGTTTAGGGTTTATTTGGAAAAATCGAGAAAAATTTAAAAATTGTTTATGTTTAAAAACAAATTGAAATATGAAAGTGAATAATAAAGCAAATACTAATAAATAATTATTCTTTCATGGGTTTTAACTTTTACCAAAAACACCACATTCCATTCAAAGACCATGAAAGGAAAAAAATGCACAATTCAGGAATTTTGTCGCCAGAGGACATTAAACGAGGCTGATGATGAACAGTTACAGCTTCATCACGAGTTAACTTCAAAACATATCCACAATAAAATACGGTAAGTAGACACTTAACTGTAAATTGTCCCAACTCAACCAAAATTTTTAGGTTTCTTCTTGTTTACATTCTTAAATAGTAACTTTATAATTGCCTTTTCAGATAGATATTTGTAACTCGTGAACACATCTATATTGTACTATGACGACGATAATGATGATGATGAATAACAATTAGAAAAACCAACTAATTAATTCATTCATTCATTTCCTACCACTCATATAACTTTACACAAAAGTGGGGAAAAAAATCAATTTTAGAAATACTGTAAGCTAAGCGTGGATTGAACCAATGGGGTGAAATTAAAGTTGGAGTATATGTGTGAATGCAAATAACGTTTTTGTTGTAACTACCTCTTATTGAAGCCGACAATATATTAAAATGTAACCCGACAAAGCAACTTATATGTGTGTGTAATGAGGGAGAGGGGTCCTAGCTTAGGGGTGGCCTTAAGAGCACGTGTAAGGCTTTAGCTCAATAATGAAACAGGCTTGGTGGTTTGAGTCTGATCCCTCCCACATGGGGTCGACCCTACATTCTAGTGTTGCCTCCTAACACACACATATCATCCCCATACACTCTCACTCTCTGTATCCTTCATGACAATGTCATCATACTTTATACTATAATATATCTGTGTGTGTGTTGGAGTAACTAATGTGTACAGTCAATCTAAAAACTGTAGTTAATATACCACCTGGTGATTTGTTTAATAAGGGATATTAATTTCTTTTAGGAATCGCTTTATTATGGGAACGAGAATAGAAACAATGGTAGTAAGTAATTGAGGGATGTCATGTCACATTTATTATTGATTCATCTATCTAAAATAATTCTAATGTATCCTGAAATCGTGTATGTTGGGGGAGCAAAATAACTTGGTTATGAATGTTGCGATCATACGCACATGGTGGAGAGGCATTACATGCGCAGTGATGATTGCATCAATTTGGGGCCAAATTAAACCATCTTGCTGATTGACTCACTCTTTCACAGTCCACACTCAACTACTTCCATTTTTTTATCAGGTAAAAAAAAAACCTATACTTCCATTTTGAAGCTACACATATATGATATATCACATGCATGTGACTTTTTCTTATTGATAAATGATAAGATCGTCAGAATTAGCATATTCACACACTTCTGATTCTGATTCTGATTTGTTCTTCAAATATTTTCTCTTTCCTATATCATGTAATTAAAGTGTAAATCTCTCTCTGTGCGTGGTGTTTTGTTGGGGCACCAAATATCACATATTTTTTGTGCAAATAAAATGTAGAATTTTCAAAACGTTGTATATAAATTTCACGGCCATTAAAAATGAACAGATGTTGAGTGTGACATCTTTTCACTCAATTTTGAGAATTTTATTTGCATTTTCAATAAATTTTCTTTAATGTAGCAATCATTTTTTTTATGCAGCAGATGTGACATTTTCCCATTTTTTTAAAAAAAATATTTGGTTTGCTTTGTATAGATATTTCCCCCCTATAGTTCTTTCAAAAAAGAGAAAAATATAACTATTGAGAGAAGCTAGCCTTTAAATTGAAATTTTGTTTCATGTGTGGTTTATTTATATAAATAACTAGTCAATGAGCACAGGAGCATGTTCTTGTTTTTTCTAATGTCATTGCAAGTTCATTTGATCAAGTGCATTTAATATTTATTCATTGAAGATGAAGAGAAACTTTAACTGTTTTTTATGCTCGCTGAGAAAAGTAGAGTCTGTTTGTGTATGAAGAGAGGAGTAAGGAGTGGGAACTGGTAACAAGGGAAGTGGAGAGAGCGACAGAGTTAAAAAAATACTACTCCCTCCGCTCCTAAATATAGGAATTAGATGACTTTTTTGAAAAATCCTAAAAAAAAGCAAAAAATAAGTTAATTATAAATTGATTTACCTAATTTTTCTCTTAAACTAGTTTATTTTACCTATAAGCTAATGGATAATCTAAAAAGATATCAAATATATCATGATTTAATAACCTATTTCGCAACTTTAATCTTCCAAAAAAAAAGTTATCTAGGTCTTATATTTAGGAAAGGAGGTAGTATAATGTACGCTGTTTTGAATGAAACGTATCAAGTATGTATGTTTACTCATTCATCGGGTCTAAGCCTTTTATAAAATATTGGCATATGTACTTTTTCTTAATTTAAAAAATTTGTCTTGTTAAGATTTCAGTATATACTATGTTAGACTTAATATAAATGTCACACATTATTATATTGTAATATTTAATTTAATTGGAGACTTTTTTTGCCAGAAAATGGAGACTTGAATGTGATGGATCGGACATAAATAATAATTAGAAACTCTAATTTAAATTACATAAAATTTCCAATTAATATTAAAAGATGTATCTGGTATCATTGAACAGATCATTCAACATATTATGCCCCACCCATTGCTACATAAATCCTTACAAAAAAAATCATACGAGTGGGAATATCTATTGAAACCGTTTATCACATGAATATTTCTACTTGTATATACTGTCTAATAAGCTAATTAGACTTAATGCTAGCATGCAAACTTTTTTCTAATTTGATGGTATATCTATCGTCTGTGAATCAATCAATCACAAGGGGAACACATCATAATTGTTTTATGGGTAAATGTGCAAAAATATGACTAAACTTTACCCTAAGTTGCATTTCTATGACTAAAGTTTCGCAAGGAGCAAAAATACCACCAAACTTGGGATTGAGGTGCAAAACTATGATTTCCGTCAAATATGACGGTGTTGACCGTTAGTCTTCGACATGTAGGATGCTGAGTGTGCAATAATGACCATGTGGCATGCTGAATAGATTTATGTGGGGCCCACGATGAAGTTCCTTCTGTTATTGAAATCAATTCCTGATCTGATGGGGGGTAAGAGTGTGTTTGGAAGGGATGAAGAGGGAGGGAGGAAATTGTTTTTTATTATATGTGGGCCCCACATAAATCTATTCAGCATGCCACATGGTCATTATTGCACACTCAGCATCCTACATGTCGAAGACTAACAGTCAACACCATCATATTTGACAGAAATCATAGTTTTGCACCTCGATCCCAAGTTTGGTGGTATTTTTGCTCCTTGCAAAACTTTAGTCATAGAAATGCAACTTAAGGTAAAGTTTAGTCATATTTTTGCACCTTTGCCCTTGTTTTTTATCTATTGTGGTACTTGTACCGGAGATTAGCAATGTCTCAATATTTCTTGTGCCTGAAGCAATGCCTCATTTACTTCTTTCCCTTTAAGGAAAAATTTTTACACGAATGTGGTCTGTCGCATAGCTAATGATTTGGTCAATCATAAATAGATACATCTTTGGGGGAAAAAAACAGAGTCATCAACTACATTTTATAGAAATGCATGCAACAGGCCAGGTATCAAACACTTTCTCTTCTGAACTTTTTATCAAACACTTTCTCTTCTGAACTTTTTACAAGCAACGTTTTTGCCTATGGACGTAATTCCCTTCTGCACTAGTAATAATTTGACTTTGTATAAATTTTCAATTCACAATTCTTTTTATAAACTCAATTGATTAAACATTTATTTCATATAATTTTGCCACTCATTCTCTCATTAATTCACTTATAATCTCCATAAAGGTAACGAAGGATAAGATGTCTTAATAGCTGGGCAACAATTTCGGACTAACAGACGCTTAATGCTGCCCCCCCATGGGGTGATGGTTAATGTTGCATCGATTTTTGCAGATTTTTAGGATAGTCAAGGCATGATGTCAACAGTATTTGTAAGATTGTGAGGTGATCTTGTAAATAACAATCAATTAAACTAATTAATGGTGGGTATCTTCTATTGATAAGAGAAATTCTTTTTTTTTTTTATTTCTCAAGGTATCCCACCCGCGTGTCAAGTGGGACACTAATCCTTCGCTGTTCTGAAGTCCCATGTAGGGGGTAGACAGCTGGCCTGTGAATTTGCTCCATTCGCAAGGGCTGGGGATCGAGAGAAATTCTTTTTTTTTTTGATACAATTGATAAGAGAAATTCTTGTTTAAACGTGAAGTGTAAAATTATTTATGACTTGTCCAATTATAATATAATTGATCACATTATTTCATATATGATGCAACAAAAATTAATGAGAGAAAGATTCAACAAAGAAAAATTATGAGATCAACTTATTAAATGCCATTTAAATTTGTACGTTAAAATAAATGATGCAATTTGTTGTATATAATTGAAAAAATATATAAATAATACTACTATACAGTATGCACTAAGTTCACGCAATAGTTTCTCATAAGTTGTACCATCAGAATTTGACTTCATATGAATATACAATGATAAAAATCATTTATTATTAGAATAGCTTAGTTTTATGATCATAAAACTAATTGAAGTATATGCCTCATGAGGCATATATTGAAAGTTTTTTTTTTTATACAGGCATATATTGAAAGTTAAATGGAAAAAAATTAGAAAGTTATTAAATTTTAAGATAAAGTGAACAGTGCTTACCTATTTTTCATTCTATGCAAGTATGCAACACGTGTATCAACTTATTTCTCATTAGAAAATTACAACTTCTTCTACCGTAAACGGAGGATTTGATTTGCATACTAAAATTATATTAGCAACATTAGTAAAATGAACTAACATGATGTGTTTTTATTTTCTAAAACGCCGCCGCAATCATTTTATTAGGTTCTTAATTCCTCTCCATTTCGTACCCAATCAATTTTGATATAACATCAATATAAATAACAATTTAGGGAAAATGACAAAAATTAAACATAACTCTCAGATTTAAAACCCGTACCAATTCTTCAAACAATTCTATATTATTACAAACGGGAAGGAGATTTTAAAGCAGGTTATAGTAGTGACAAGTAACATGTAACTTCTCGATCAAGGGCAGGTTCTTCATATTTTTTTTGCTCAAAACAGGCTCTTCATAATTACTTCACCGGTATACCAATTCTCTATGAATAGAAAGCACGTGCCTCTCAGACTTTCTGGTATAGAGAGAGAAGCGCGAAGCTCCAATAAGTCATTAATGAGGCCAAAATAGTAGCACTTCTCTAAATTGGTTTCGTTTTTTTACCCAAACTAAACCTATTGTTTAGTTCTCGTTTTTGTTTTTATTTTTTTAGACGTAGAAGTCATGCCATTAATTTTTTTAAAAAAATAAGTATATAATTTTGTTTACATTAGATTTAATTGATGCATATGCTCGTTACATCCACACACACGTGTGTGTATATGTATATATATAAGAGCTCAACTAATCAAATCAAACACGTTCATGAAATTGTCTAAAATGTTATATATATGTTTGAAATTATTTTGTTCTTATTTTCTGTTTAAAATTTTCAATTTTTTTTTGTTATATGTGTGTGTAAGAGTTCCAACCCTAACCTTGTTCAACCCACAGGTTGGTGGGTTGAGCCTTTATTATCGGTTCTAGGTGAAAACGAGAGAGAATAGATGGTAAATAAGCATTACTACTTAGGGCCCGTTTGGTTCAATTGCAGATCTCTTTGGTAATGCAATGTCATGTGTTGCAATGATTTACAATGCAATAATGATTACTATCAATGTGTTTGGTTGGTTATTAACAAGATGTGGGGAGTTTATTTTTTATATTTGATCATAATTATGAAAGATCCATAATACCCGGTCAACCTGGTTTTACCATTCTTCTTTCTTTCTTTCTTTTTTAACTTTTCACACTGTCATTTTTTTTTGGCGGGGGTTTGGCCCCAACCTTTCACCCTACCATTAATGATTTCTCTTGGGACTTAACGTCTCATGTAATGACAAAATCTTGCGCGGGTGATATTTCTCTCCGCTTTTCCTTGCCAACTAGATATTTCTCAATTGGGAAATTTGCATTCTAGTCCCTGGGAAGGGAAATTATTACTTGAAGGTCCCTACACATTCCAAAATAATTATCAAGTCCTTTGGGCCTTTCCTGCAATTATTTGTTTATGTGCAATGACCATTTTGCCCTTATGAAAGCATAAAAACCCAAAACATGCACAAGATAAAAGTCAGGGACTTGCTACAGCGGGTGTGCCTACTTGCTACCGCAGGCTTGGGGACTTGCTACTGAGACGTTAAGTGACCAACATTCCCTCCCAGTTATTGCAGGTTTGCTGATCTGTAAACACAGTAACAAGTCCCCATGCCTGCGGTAGCAAGTAGGCACACCCGCGGTAGCAAGTCCCCGACTAGTCCCTCCCATCCCATGTGAATAAAATGATTTTTGAAAAACATGGTGTGGCACATATCGGGGTAATAACAAAAAGTGGTCACTGGCTTTATTAAAGGGCCCTCAGATATGAATGACATTTGGGAGGGAATGTTGGTCACTTAACGTTTCAGTAGCAAGTCCCCAAGCCTGCGGTAGCAAGTAGGCACACCCGCGGTAGCAAGTCCCTGAATTTTATCTTGTGCATGTTTTGGGTTTTCATGCTTTCATAAGGGCAAAATGGTCATTGCACATAAGCAAATAATTGCAGGAAAGGCCCAAGGGACTTGATAATTATTTTGGAATGTGTAGGGACCTTCAAGTAATAATTTCCCTTCCCAGGGACTAGAATGCAAATTTCCCTTTCTCAATTCTTAGCTTCAGGTAGATATTTTATTCTTACTTTTCTTAAATGAAATAAAAAAAATTCATCAACTTCTCGAACAATGAGAAGCTCAATATGGAAAGGCATTCAATCAGTCACACTGGGCCACAGACTCATAGAGCCACTGCCAACAGTCATGAAGGTTTTTTTTGGACTGAACAACAGTTACGAAGTGAAGGGGCATCTTTTTGAGAGAGCCGGACATAAACATAATCAACCGATTTAATGATGCGAAACTCTAATTGTTTTTGTCAACAATGGAAACTCTAATTTATTTTCTCCAGATTTGGCTCAACAAATTTTAATGATGTAATGTTGTCCGATTGCACTTTTATAAATATTCCTTTTTCACGAAACGTATCAACTGAAATTTTTTTTATAGACGTATCAATTGAAGATTTTGAATGTACCCCATCAAGGTACAATTTATTTATTTTTATTACTTTTGCACGAAAAGAGTGGTGAGACAGAAATCCTAGATTTTCACCTTTTTCCAATATATAACCTGAGTTGGGTTAGGGGATATAAATGTGATTCCAGACTCAAATAACGCTTATAGAGCTACTTACAGATCGTCCACTTACAGGGTCTTCACATCAGCGATATTTGAACACACAACCCACATAGTTATGAGTCAAACATCTTTACTAACTGGACTATTTTTTGTTTACATCCTAGAATTTACTTGCACCTCCCATTTGCCAAGTGGTTTTATTTAAATGTCGTAATAAAATAACACCATCATCTTTGAATTTTCCGTAAAAATAAAACTAAAAAACGGAGTTGGTGTAAGAATTAAGATTTTTTTTCAAAAAGACTTGACTCTTTAAACTAGGAAATTGAACTTTTACTCTGTATTTGTCTAAATGAAGGTGAGAAGTTGGAGGAAAATAGGAAGTGAGAATGTTGAATAGGAAAACGTTCAAAATATAAAAATATATTCTTCCGGATATTTTTTAGTCCAGACAGATATTCAGTGAATTTTTAAAGGAAAAATTAATTTGTTGATAATAAGGAACTAACAATGTTAACTCACTTAAGAGAAGAAACAATACAAATACCAAATTTAAAATCGAAGAATGGATTTCCCAATTTTAATATACTAAAAATAAAGAGTATATATAGTAATGAAGACGGAATTCTTGCATAAACACATGAAATGGCACGTCAATTAAGGTATGTGCGATTAATTAATCCAAACCATATTTACTTAATTCAACAAAAAAAACTCTTGTCTCCCAATTTCCGCTCACACAATTATGAGATCCTCATATATATTTATAAGATATTTTCAACTATAGAACATTTGAAGTCATGTTTTCACTGTATCAATTGTAATTTCAGTTCATGTGCGCATATAATAAATTATAGTGTATTTTTTATTGAAACTCCACGTATATTGTAGTCTATCACAAATCCGTATAAAAGAGGATATATAGTTGTGTTAGACCCCGATAACTTAAGTAAAACTATGTCTAATCTTATCAACATGATCAACTATAATTACGTCATATGTACATATGATCTATGTAATTGAACACACCTAGTGAGATAAAACTTTGCTATTTATTATCGTATTTTTTATTGAAGTTTATCAATCATGTATTAATTTAATATGACATTGTACATTCTTATTGGTTATACACTTATACCATAAAGGCAAAATTTCAATAAAATGACAATTGAATATCAAAAGGATAAAAAAGGATCACAAATATGGGAAAGGACAAAGGAGAAATTGTTCCTTATTTGAGATAAACACACTAGTTATTCGTACTCAATGAGTAGTTACTTGCGTTACTAAAATAGTTAATATAACTTCAGAAAAACAAATCTCTTTCTAAGTAGTGAAAAATATAAGTGGTTAATAACGCCATGAGAGTGATCATTCACTCTTCCTCAGTAGTCACTTATATTACCAAAGTAGTTTATGTAGTATAAGAGAAATAAACCCCTAGTTACATATTAGAAGTAGTTAAACGTGTTATAAGAAGAGTAATTATATGCGCTCCATCAATAGTTATTTACGTTAATGAAGTAGAAAATATGGTCGGTTTTAAGAAAAATAACACTTCTTCTAAATAGAGAAAAAAACAAAAGTAATTAATCATTTCACACGAGATTGGTTATTCGCGTTTTCTGGGTGCTTTAAACATCTTTAATATAAATAAATAAGGAAGAATCTCTCTTTCTTTCCTTTTACAAATTTATGACCTATTTTTGTTTTTTTCATATTAATTTTCATTGAGATTTTCCCTACCATAAATGTACAATAATTTCTCAAAAAATAAATGAACATTAACACAGAAAGTTTGACTATAAATTAAGACCCACACAGTCTCTCTCTCTCTCTATATTATTTGCCTCATTCTCTCACCCCTTCCTCTCCAATGCCCTGCCTCTGCTTCTCTCAGATAGAAAAGAGAGAGAAGTAGAAGAAGAAGCATTGTGTGGCAGTGGTAGTTGCAGTTATCTACCATTTCTTCTCATAACTATACCCTCATCTTCTCACTTCTCCATTATTTTCTTCCATTTTTGTCCTTTCCTCATATCATACCCCACCGACCAAATCAAACCCAGAAAACAAAAATGGTTGAAGCAGAACCCAAATTCTTCATGCCAGACTCAGTTAGAAGTGTGAGTTATGACATAGCAGGACAAATTCATCTCATATGGGAGCTAGTGAAAACACCACTAATTGTCCCAATTCTCACACTTGGTGTGTACATTTGCCTAGCAATGTCACTCATGTTGTTCATGGAAAGGCTCTACATGGGAATCGTCATCATCCTCGTCAAGCTCTTCTGGAAAAAACCTGAACAACGTTACAAATATGAACCTTTCCAAGATGACATCGAATCTGGCTCCTCCAATTTCCCCGTCGTGCTCATCCAAATCCCAATGTTCAACGAAAGAGAGGTCACTATTTTTCATATTTAATGCTACATATATTTATATTCCTTGTCACTATTCATTAAAACGTTTAATTCCAATCAATGTTTGATATTTAATGTTTAATGTTCAGGTTTATAAAGTGTCCATTGGAGCAGCTTGCAACCTTTCATGGCCTACTGACCGTTTGGTCATACAAGTCCTAGATGATTCCACTGACCCTACTGTCAAGGTACATGAGAATTAATATATTATTAATCATAAAGATGCAAACTTTTTATGTGGGGGTGCTGTTTTGATTGAGATATATATTGTGATTGGAATTTGCAGCAAATGGTGGAGCAAGAGTGTTTGAGATGGGGGAGTAAGGGAATAAACATAACGTATCAAATAAGGGAAAACAGAACGGGATACAAAGCTGGGGCATTGAAAGAAGGACTAAAGAGAAGTTATGTGAAACATTGTGAGTATGTGGCAATTTTTGATGCTGATTTTAGGCCAGAGCCTGATTTTCTGAGGAGAGCTATTCCCTTCTTGGATGGAAATCCTGACTTGGCTTTGGTTCAAGCTCGCTGGAGATTTGGTAAGTAAGATAAGTAAAGTAAGCCTAAGTGAATTATTCATTTTTGTTTTACTATACTTGTGGACTGTGGTCTGTGGTGTATTTTTTGTTTGTTTGTTTCATTTGTGAAATTAACCGTGTCGGTGGCATTTGTGATTTTCTGTTTTGTAAATAACGTAAATGGGGTAATTTGCTGTACTTAATTTTTTTTTTGGTTTGCCTCTGATGGTTACTTTTTGTTCCTCTTTTCTTCTTCTTCTTCCCATGGGCTTGATATGACTGCATGGAAGGTCCACGATAATGAAACCATCATTCACTGGTGGGCCCCATTGGTTATGCCTTCCATGACCATCCTCACCTTACCTGGAACCTTGTTTCTTCACACACCCGTGGGCTCCACAAACAAAAACTCTTGCTACATACTCCCTCCTCCGTCCCTATATATTTTGTCCTTATTTTTATTAATGGGATTTTCTCACTTTACCAACATTAACATTATTTGATATTCATATTCTATTTTATACTACTTAATTGACTTTTTTTTGGAGAGATTAATGTTGCGAGATAGGTTATTAAATGATGATATATTTGATATATTTTAGATTATCTATTAGTTTATAGGTAAAATAAACTAGTTTAAGGGAAAAAATTAGGTAAATCAATTTATAATTAACTTATTTTGTTTTTTTAAGGATTTTTTAGAAAAATTCAATTAGGTCTTATATTTAAGACATTTATAACACTATTATTACTACCATATTTCTTCTTTTAATATACTCAATTATAGGACAAGATTGAGAAAAACAATTATTTCTTATCTCTCTCATTATCTCCTCTAATCAGTGTGATTTCCTTTTATTAGCTCTTATAAAAGGGATGAGGGTACATAATTCACATCGCACAAATATGTATTTATAACTTATTTATTTCCCGCTATACAATAAGAAAAAGAAAGCGGGGAACACTCTCCATAGTCCATTCATTAGGTGAGAATTTATACGTTTTCGTTGTTTTTTTTCCATATTCTCTTCCTCGAGTAATTTAGATGCTGTTTTGTTCATCATTCATAAATTCATTTCCGTGAAAGATGTTATGACATTTATTTCGAAATGGATTTTAGCTAACAAACTTGATGAACATTGAAATGACTCAATTGTCCTTGTCGATGTCACGGTTAGGGGAGGTGAAATGAGATGTTCCGTTGGTCATATATATATGATGTGGCATATTCCTCGGATTTACGGGAAGAAATTGCGACCGCCATTGAGGGGTTGTCGTGTCATTACAAACTCCTAGCATAAACAGAAAATTGCAAACATTCATTGGATTATTATGTTACTGTACGGAACCAAACACTTTTGCAGGGATAATCATCCGGGGCAAAACTGTCCATTCACTTCTTATCCACTCAGCTCCAAGCCCCATCCCCACGTGCCTTTCAGAGTTTAGATACTATTGTGGGCTGCTCCATGTGCTTTACAGTGGACTCCACCCTCATTTTTGCCGACACTTCTCTTTCATCTCTATTATGACGTGGCACTTTACTGTTTTAGTCACATAGGGACAAGTTAGTAAAAATATGACTTCATAGTTCATACAACATGACCTCATAATCTAGTTAGTAGTGGAATGAACATGTTCTTACTTGTAGAGTTGTAGTCTAAACCGTTAGTTAATGTCATGATTTCGTGTTGTATAGTGACATGAATTCGTTCCTTCCCCATCTTCAAATGTTGATAGGAACATAAGGGAAAGATAGGTAGTCCCTCTAACCTTAAATATTTCGTCATAGATTTTGTTTATAAATATAAAATATTTTTCTAATTATTCTTAACTTGTTTGCAAATTATTCCTATGAATATTTCAAATTAAAAATATCATGTCTTTAATACGATTAAATTAGTTAAATTTGTCTTTTCCTTGGTATTGAAAGAATTACTTATCTGATTTTTTGGGCAGTGAATGCGGATGAGTGTTTATTGACAAGAATGCAAGAGATGTCTTTGGATTACCATTTCACAGTGGAGCAAGAGGTTGGATCAGCTACTCATGCCTTCTTTGGTTTTAATGGTAATTTGGTTACTATATTTCACTTCACTTACCAGGCATTTATGTGACATTCGTAAACTCAACTGTTTTAAAATTTTTAGCTACTTACTCCATTTCATGCTTACATCATAATCAATATAATGGCCATTATTAATAAAACAATTCTTGTTCATTTTAAATGCAGGCACAGCAGGTGTCTGGAGAATTGCCGCTATTAATGAAGCAGGAGGATGGAAAGATAGAACAACTGTGGAAGACATGGATCTTGCTGTTCGTGCCAGCCTTCGAGGCTGGAAATTTCTTTACCTTGGTGACCTTCAGGTATATGACATTTATTATATACTAGCCTGATACTAAATATATGGTCACTTTAACCTTTTTTTAATGTTAAGGAAACAAATTATATTATATGTCATATATAATTATAATATATGCTTAGTTTATAAGTAGAAAAATTAGTTTTGAAAAAAAACTATAATCATTAGTAATTTAAAGTGATTAATGTTGCAACCTTAATTTTTTTAAAAAAAAGTCAAAGTAATCTTATAATTAAGACGAGTACTTATTTTAATATTGGAGTATGTTTGTACTTAGTGTATAATGTCATTGATATTGATGGTTAGATTTGATGTTGAATAAATGTGTAGGCAAAAAGTGAGCTTCCAAGTACTTTAAGAGCCTTCCGTTTTCAGCAACATAGATGGTCTTGCGGTCCTGCTAATCTTTTCCGCAAAATGGTGATGGAGATTGTGAGGAATAAGGTTAGATTTTCTGGTGACAATATATATGGAGTTGGAAAATGGGATTTACATTGAAGAAACATGCTGACTCTACCTTTTTCTTCAAATGATGCAGAAAGTGAAGTTTTGGAAGAAAGTGTATGTGATATATAGCTTCTTCTTTGTGCGTAAGATCATAGCCCATATGGTGACTTTCTGCTTCTATTGTGTGGTGCTTCCCCTCACAATTTTGGTCCCTGAGGTTCATGTTCCAATATGGGGGGCTGTTTATATTCCTTCAATTATCACCATTCTCAATTCAGTGGGAACTCCAAGGTTTCAAATCTCAATCATTATTTGCTTCAAATTATGTCTTAAAAGTTTGGTCATTTTGTTTTAGGCTTCATCATCTTTACATTATTGAATTCTGTGACAGGTCTATTCACTTGTTGTTTTACTGGATCCTCTTTGAGAATGTCATGTCCCTGCATCGTACCAAGGCAACTTTAATTGGTCTGCTTGAGGCTGGAAGAGCTAATGAGTGGGTTGTCACAGCAAAACTTGGAGACTCTGTGAATAAGAACAAATCAGATTCTGCTAAGAACAAGACAAATGTCACCAAGCCTATTAAAAAACCCAGACTCAAGCTTTCTGAAAGGTTAGGTTTTACCATTTATATCCTCCAGAATATGAAGATTTTGATTCTTCATAAATTTGATGTTTATATTTTAAATGTCTTATTTCATACATTTAGAAAGGCTAATTTTGTGTATTGATGCTTGCTGCTTGTTGTGAACAGGTTTCATTTTTTGGAGCTGGGATTTGCAGCCTTTCTCTTTGTGTGTGGATGCTATGATTTTGTAAATGGGAAGAACAACTATTTTGTGTACCTCTTCCTTCAGACCATATCCTTTTCCATTGTTGGATTTGGTTATGTCGGCACCATTGTTTGAAGTTCTTTTATCAGATTCACCAGACAGAATTGATGTTTTACATGTGACTTTACAAAATTTAAATGCATGTAAAGGGTGATTATTCCTATTAGAAATGTGAAATAAAAATAAACATTTAAAAAAGAATTTCATTCTGAGTTTACCAACTTTTACTACAAATGCCAAATATTATAGAACAAAATGGTCCGATGAATGGCTGTATCATAAGTCATAGCCATGTTTTAAAATGCACTTTTAAAGTGAAAGCACACGTTTTTGGTTTTTGCTAAAACATAAAGCAAAGTACTACTCTCTCCCTTCCTAAATATAAGAACACTCTTACATTTCAATTTGTTCCTAAATATAAAATCACTTTCTAACTTTTTCCAATTTTCCCAAATTAACCTCATAATACTTATCAATAATAAACAAATAAGAGATGGAGAATGAGATAAGGGTATATGGTTTAAGGTGAATGGTAATATCATGTGTAATAACTAATTTAACTAATATCTTTAATCTAGATAAATTAGAGGATCCTATATTTAGAAACAAATGGAGTTTTTGGAGACATTTAGTAACGTTTTTTGCATACTTTGTGTCTAATAAAAACCTTAATCTGTCACACCTTCAGTTAATCAAAAAAAAAAAGTTAGACTTCAAATATTATGAATTTCTTCACATGAAAATTAGATATTATATTGATGTATACAAACAAGTTTTCTGAAATCACTAAATGATTTTTTTAAGGAACAAAGTGTTAAACTTTCAAGTTATAAATTCATAAATGACGACCAATTGAATGTATATAACTATCTTATGAAGCAAGAAGCTTTTATGTTGGAGTAATGTGGGATCTCAAACCCGCACATAGAGGTTGATCTCAGAGTCTAAACCAAATCCACGATAAAGAAAAAAAATGTATAATTACACCTGGTCCTAAATAAATAAAGCTTTAATTTCATAAAGATCTCAAGTAGTTGTTAATAACTATTATTAATAATAGCTATATACATTTTATCAAAAAAAAAAAATAATAGCTATATACATCATTAACAGGTATTAATAACTCCTTATGATCTCTTTGAATCTCTTATTTGGGACCTATATGTCATCGTCTAATCATCGATCTTATCTAGATGTGATAAGATTATATCTGGGACCTAGATGTAATTGTGAAAAAAGTATTTTTGTAAGAAAAAATGAGAGTACATGAGAACTTAAGCAAAAAAAATTAAAATTGCTGGCTGTGGGGTTCGAACCCACGCGCACTTATGTGCAGAAGATCTTAAGTCTTCCCCCTTAACCTCTCGGGCAAACCAGCCAATACATCCTCCCATCAACATTTAATTATATAATCCCTCCAAACAATCCTTCGAACTATCTAGAACTCAAAGGAAGCTTCCATAAATCCCAAGAAACGTAGAAAACCATACCAACAGAATTTCTTCCTCTCTGTGAATCCCCCAGCCAATCAAAGAACCACCAAAAACCACTGCTTGTTAGGGTTTTCAATGGCAGAACACTTAGCCTCCATTTTTGGAACAGAAAAAGACAGAGTAAACTGCCCATTCTATTTCAAAATCGGAGCTTGTAGGCATGGAGATCGGTGTTCAAGGCTTCACACAAAGCCCAGTATTAGCCCCACCCTTTTGCTCTCCAATATGTACCTGCGTCCTGACATGATCACCCCTGGTGTTGATCCCCAAGGTCAACCCATTGACCCTCGCAAGATTCAGGAGCATTTTGAGGTTTCTTGAATACCCATCTTGTTTTTTTGGTGTTTTTGTGTTAAAGTTTGGATTTTTGACTGATTTGGGCTTGTGGGTATTATTGGAAATGTAGGAGTTTTATGAGGATTTGTTTGAGGAGCTGAGTAAGTATGGTGATATTGAGAGTCTCAATGTTTGTGATAACCTTGCTGACCATATGGTATGGCCTTTTCTTTTTCTTTTGATAGTTGTCATAGAGGCTTGGTTTTAACTGATCCCATGAGGGTATATTTGTCATTGTGTTTTGGTAGGTGGGAAATGTGTATGTTCAATTCAGAGAGGAAGAGCATGCTGATAATGCACTTAAGAACCTTACTGGAAGGTTTTATGCTGGTTAGTTTTCTTATTTTGGTTCTTGATATTTTTTCCTAATATACTATCTCGGTTCCTAATTTGATTAGATTAAGGATGCTAGTTAAGTTAGTTATTAACTTGTGATATTACCAATTTATTCTAGCTATATATGTTTATCCTCACTCTCCATCTTTTGCTTGTTATCATATATAAACATTAGGGTTAAGTTGGGAAAAAATTGGGAAAATTAGAATATGACCTTATATTTAGGAACAAATTGAAATTTGAGGGTGATCCTATTTAAAAACGGAGGGAGTATGTTCTTTCCGCATGATTGGCTATTTGGCTATCTAATTTTAATGTTACTTGAAATGTGATCATCATGGAATGGTAGTTGCTAGGGGTAGGATAACTTGAATGTGTGATGTCGAATTACGTGGTATTGATCTGTGGAATGGTGAAGTGAAGTAGATTTATTCATGTTTGAACGTCAATCTCTGTGTGTAGGACGGCCAATTATTGTTGACTTCTCTCCTGTGACGGACTTTCGTGAGGCCACCTGCAGGCAGTATGAGGAGAATTCCTGCAACCGTGGTGGCTATTGCAACTTCATGCACTTGAAAAGGATTAGCAGGTGAGAATGTTCTATGACTTTCGTGTTATGAGCTATAACGCAACTCTTTTCCTCTTGGCATCTAACGTAGGATTCTGATTTCTTTTGTAAATTTGTTGTCCGCAGGGAGTTGAGGCACCAATTGTTTGGGAGGAACCGTAGTAGGCACAGTAAAAGCAGAAGCAGGAGTCCTTATAGGCATCGAAGCCATGAGGATCGATCACATCATAACCATGGAAGAAGGCATGATGAAAGAGACCATTATCATGAAAGCCGAAGCAGGAAACACAGGAGCATAAGCCCTAGGCATAGGAGGGGACGAAGTCGCAGTCGCAGTCCTAGAGGGAGGAAAAACCGCAGCCCTGAGAGAGACGGCAGTGAAGAGCGACGTGCTAGAATTGCACAATGGAACAGGGAGAAGGAAGAACAGGAACATGGAACTAAGGTTAATACTGTGGACAAAAATGGTGGCATCGATCGCTCTGGCTCGATGCAAAGTAATGAGTTTCAGCAGAGGCAGCAATCTCCACAAGAGGGAGGATATGGATACTGATTTTTGTTTGTTATTCTGGTTTGTGATCTCTCCCCATTCTTCATATGTTGTTTTCATGTTATTTGATATTCCTAGAGACTTAGATGAAAGTTTTTCTTAAAAGAAGTCTGTCATCAAAATAAAGCTTATTACATTTTCCACTGTGCAGGTTGTGCAGGTGAACAGTTCTGTTATATTGAATGTCTCACCTCATTTCCTTTTTAAAGCATAGCCTTTGGAATTTTCTTTTCCCCCTTCTGTTTGCACACATCGTGCATGATAGGTTTCCCTACACACACACACACTCACACTCATCAAAGCTGTCGTGTTCCTATTCTTTGATAGGTTAACAATTGTTCTAAAGAGCTGTAGAAATAGAAAGATTAAGCCCTCCCATATTCCAATTTTATAATGTCAATGTTAGTTTACTAGTCATGGGAGAAACGTTTTGTTGTGTTTCCCTTTTGCTATTCTTATAAAATCCCAAACTCCACCACCATGATTGGAAGAAAACATAATAATTGATATCCTTGGTGCATGCATGAATTTTTTTTAATGTTTTTCAGTCAGGGCAAGTGATGAAGACTATTGAACGACCAAATTTCCATGATTCTGTGTGGGGTTCTGATGTAAATGAGATATGTTTTATTAATCGAATAGCCATGTTATCTTAACATTAAGTTATTGAGTGTTGCAGGTTCAGGTATCCCTGCTTCTCAGGACCGGGGCAATGATTAATCGCAGTTTATCATGAAATTTGTGTACAGGTTTTCTGGGAGCACTCCGGCAGCACTCATGATTTAACAGAATCTTTCAGGTTATTGATATGGAGATTTCTTCAACAGCATTTGCTCCAGCTAATATCTTAGGATGTATCGTAGGTCTTGAGTTGAGAATGCTTTCTGCTGCAGCATATAGCATATCTCTTATTATAGGCTAAGTAGATACTGATGTTTCTCTGTTTGTGACTTTGTGGCATGTACTAGTACAACATTGTCTTTTGAACACAGGAAGTCAGGAACCTTCGGTGGGGCAAGTTGTTTTTCCTTTCTCTATTATGTTGGTTTTACTTGCACATTATAGTTAAACTAGCATCACCATAAATATAAAAAAAGCTTAATACTCTTCAGGTATCTATCTAATATATATCTTTAAATCTCTAATGAACCACTTTCCTTTCACATTAGAAATTACTTTATTTTCACATTGTAAACCTGATCAGAACCACTTTCTTGATCATAACCACTTACTTTTCACACTGTAAACCATCCAATATACCCCTTAAAAGATGATAAATATCCTCTTTTCCTTTCACACACTTATGCAAATTTAGAGTGTGGTTTGACATAAGGTTTCTTTGTATTTGCCCAGTGTATCTGCATAGTAACTCCAAGTAAAAAATGCATGTGTTCATACTTTTCATGAACTACACCTTATCCGCATAGTAACTCCAAGAAATTCATTCACATTATTAAGGTAATATTTCTATAGAGAATAAAGAAATATTTCAATCATAGATGGAATAATTGGAATTAGCCTAATCATTTAATACTCCCTCTGGCACTCATAATCCAAATTACTAAAGTCAATCATTCATTAATTAAAATTATTTCAAATTGTTAAATAGAATACATGGAAAATGTTGTTTTCTTTACTTTCATCAATTCATTTATTTGAATATGATTATTAGAGATAACAAAATACTGGGTTTGAGATTGATTATCTTATTGTTCATGTACTTCTAAGTTTTTGTTTCCCTTGAAAATATGCTTATGACTTATACAGATGTTATAGATGATAGTTGAATCATCTTCTAAATGCTTAGTATCACAGTGTTATAATCAACCAGATTGTTCTATAATTTTTTGGGCAATGACCCTATTTTACCCTTCAAGTAATCATCATGTACCACTGAGCACCTTAAACTAACCCCAGGTGCAATTTTACCCTTGAAGTAACCAAAGTTGTCCGATTTTACCCCGTGACCAATGTAATTTTGACACATGGAATGTAATCTTGAAATGTGGACGACACATGTCAACATTACATTGGTTAGAGGGTAAAATTGGATCACATTGGTTACATTAAGGTAAAATTGTACTCAGTATTAGTTTAGGGTGCCCAATAGTTCAGGGTGGTTACTTGAAGGGCAAAATAGGGTCATTGCCCTAATTTTTTTTGTTATATTTATGTACTTTCCTTGATTTCCTGGACATTTCTCAATTGGTGAAGGTAAAGTTTTTTATCCTCACTATACATTTCCACAAAACCTTTTCCGAAATCCAAGCGGTGGAATTGAAGCCTGTTATAGAAAATTGGAATGAAATAAATATTAATATTGATTATGAATCCCTATATAGTTCGAGGATAGATCTTAAAAATTGAAATTACTTGAAAAGAATAACTATAAGAAAATTGAATTTTTCTTGGGTTTTGAAGGGGGTGGTTGGATGCGGTTTGACTTTTCTTTTGTTTTTATATACGGGCGAGTTAGATTAGAGTCAAAAAGATATTACATGTAGTTTCAATTGAAAAATTGGATTGGATATGTGAGGTCTGAGATGGAGATTGACTCTTGTTTTTATAAATGGGTGAGTATAATTCTTGGAAAGTTTTAAAAATATTACATATATTGAAATTATTTGGAAAGATCAAGTTAAAATTTATATCGAGTGAAATTTCAGATGTGAAGGTGCTCAAGGAATTATTGTTTTTTTTGGGGGGTAGATGGAAGATGCTAGAGATTGAGTTTTACTCTTTTTTTATTAACATGTGCATATGATTCTGTACCAAGTTGAAATTAACCTATGGAATGTAATTAGAAATTATTTGAAAAGATCAACTACTTAAAAGTTTAGATTGAACATATCAACAATTTAAAAATTTAGATCAAATTAAAATATTGAATGTAATCGAAAATGAAATTTCGTATGAGGGAAGTCCCCAAGGGAAACTTGATCTTTTTTTGGGGGGGGGGGTTGGATTGGGAGTTTAGGAATGAGTTTTACTATTATTTTGTTTTTATACATGAGTGAGTTTAATTCTCCACTAATCTGAAAATATTACATGTAATCTAAATTTATATTTTGTTTAAAACAATTCATTAGTAGTAATCATAGTACTTTAAATATTAAATAGTTTAGATTCTCTTTTTTCCTTCTAAAACATCCATGTTGTTTAAATAATTTCATCAAAATATCTTCCTACTAATTCTGGGGTGGGAATTTGGTTCTTTTTTTTTTGTGGGGGAGGGTTACAAGACTGAAAGAGGGATTAAGGATAATTTAATTCTTCTATTTTTATTATCTATTTTAATTATTAAAAATATGAATGATCTCTTTTAATTTATCGAAAACAATAACTTAATATCTAAAGTTTCAAATAAAATACCTAAAAAGATAAGTGTCAACTATATAATTATGTCTCAATTTACTCTCATGTATGACTATATATTTCACATTTTACGCAAAGTATTCTTCATACTTCCACAGTGTATGATATTTTTTAAAAAATAAAAACGTCCCATGCATCGCACGGAGATAAATTCTAATTAAAATATTGTTGTTCTTGAGTATTTATCAAAATTGGATCGCATTTGGGATGTAATAGATAACCTTAATAAAGGTGAAATTCATGGTGTAAGGAAAATAAACCATCAATCAAGGATGAGCATGAAGTGATAGTATTGTATTAACTATTAATGTATAGCAAGGCCTGCAGTTTATTTTGTGAAAGGAAAACTTTTAAGCAGAATCAACTTTTAGTTTTTCTAATTTTTTTTCTCGTCAAAAGATGGAGGACTTTAAAAATTAGCATAAAAACAACTCTGGCAATGATAAAGGTAGCATTCTCAGTTTCTTAGGTTATAAGTTATAGACGGAGCTATATTGAGCCCTGCCAGTTTTAAAACTTGACAAGAAGAAATCTTGCAGTGAAAATTTTACAATCTTTTGCCATCCCAAACCACCACACTCCCTCCTGGATATCATTTGGGGGATTTGCAGTTTAGTCCCTGGTAAGGGAAATTAATATTGGATGGTCCCAATACATTCCAAAATAATTATAAAGTCTCAGGGGTCCTTTCCTGTAATTGTTTGCTTAACTTCAATGACCATTTTGCCCTCATTAAAGATGATTTTCATCTCACTGGTCCCTACAGGGGACTATGCTTTCATCTTATGAGGACAAAATAGTCATTGAAGATAAGCAAACAATTGCAGGAAAGGACCCCTGAGACTTTATAATTATTTTGGAATGTATTGGGACCTTCCAGTATTAATTTCCCTTCCAGGACTAAAATGCAAATTTCCCATATCATTTTATTTAAGGCCTTTCCTTTTCAAAGATGTCAAGAAATCCTTTAAGTGAATCATATTAGGCCCAAGACAGCGCTTTACAGATGTAAGGACCAAGACAGCGCTTTACAGATGCAAGGACCCAATCTCGAGTGGTTCTTTATTAGCAAAGTTGACTTTAATGGTGTATTGTGATAACATAAGTTCCTATTAATACAAGGTAGTTGGTTACCCATGTAAAGATTGAACTTGTGTTTGAATACATAAATGACTCTCATTGGGAGAGAGAGGACAAACTTACCTATGTGAGAAAGGCTCTTCTACTCATCAATTCCGGATTAATCAGTCGTCGCGTCGAATTACCCAGCGGTGATTAATCATGAAAAAAATACAACAGCTTTTGAAAAAAATGAAATGTGCCATTACGTTGTTAGATTAAACTTTTAAATGTATTAGACATTCTTATTCAATATTTCGATTGGAGAGCACAGATAAAGCTTAAGTTCCCAAGAAGCTTCATTCACCCTTAACCTATTTATAGAGCTAACTCTAATTCAAGTTTTATGAACAAAATATTTAGGAGCTCGATAGTGTAAACCAGAAGTCTGACAAGTTTAGAATCCTTATCAAGCACCAATGCCAATTTGCTCAATTCACATACCAAAATAGCACGGTACCCTACTAATGTCCACACCGCACTTGAGGTAACGCCTAATTCCTATGAAACAATACCCCACTTGTAGCTGCTCATACTTAGCATCACTGACCCCCATGCTTAGCCTTTGAATGTTGCTGCAGACCGTCTCCTGAGTTGAAAGTCCTACATAACAAATAACAAAAGATTAGAAAGAGTAAAGTCATTAAACAAAAGCTGATTAAAAAAAGTCAAAAAACAAATCCAATAAAACCGTGTGTTTTATGCTGCTAAGGTCAAAGAACATACTTGCTGCAAGATTTGCAGGTGAACTGTCCCCCGGATTTGGGAGTTTGGTTGTTTTTAGGAGTCTTTCCATCCTTCTTCATTGGATAAGGGGTTGCTACATGGACGACTTTCTTAACATCTACAACATAAACACAGAAGATATGAACCATTCATCCATCCATCCATCTTCATGTCCATATTCAACACAGATGAAAATAAGCTATTGACACTGCTTATGATGTAACCAGATGAAGCTTCACCACATTTGAACCAGGATAATAGCACGAGCTTCAATAATTTCAAGGCAACCCAAAAAAATCTTAAGACATGGATATGATGAAAAAATCTTAAGACATGATGAATATGATGAATTGGGGTGGGTTTCAACCTAATTCCATTGAACCCCTCGAAGCCATTGTTCATAACTCTCCACCACCACCAATAAATAACTACCATTTTCTATCTTGCTTTCCTCTTTAATCTCTAATTGCTACACTTGAGAGACAAATTTAATTTCACCTCTCACCTGAAGGAGTTACATTGGACTAGTGTCATAATGATAAATTTCATTGCTCACATATCAACTCAAAGACAGTTTTCAAAATTTTGGGTTGTTATGGTATAAAGTATCAACTTAATGCACACATCAAACATATTTGAATATTATTGCAACACCGAGCAATAGGAAAAAAAGTGGTTAAATGTTCATATATCCATGAAATGTAATAAGAATTAAACACATATACAGCCCAGGTAACCTCCATCACTTTCCTAATGCGATAAGATTTAAACACACCCCACCCAGACAGCCTCCATGGTTCTCCTTATTAGTAATGATCAATCCCATTTTATGATTTTGAAGTTCGTAAATATCCATGCATACATAAAAACTCAACAAAATTCAGATAAACTTTTCAAGAGTGAGCCAAGCAAACTATGAAAGCTTACCAGTCTTTTCAGGGGTAGCAGATTTTGCTTTCTTAGCAGGAACAGGAGTTTTCAGTGCAGATTCATTAGGTCTCTTCTTGGCATTATCAACCTTCAAGAAAAATTACTAAGGTCATAAATTGTAGACCAGATATCAAATGATAAAGCGAATGCAGAATTCTCACCTTAACAGGTGTTTCTTCATCATCTTCCTCACTATCACTCTCATCACTGTCATCACCACCGCCACCCAACATACCCTACAACATTAATTGAGCAAAGATAAAAAAAAATATCAGTATATCACACCTAGACATTTTATAAGCATAATGCATGCCAATAAAATACCCCTTTGTTTGGGGAAGACTGCTAGTAAAGCCAAACTTTATTATTCTTTGAATCTCAGAGAACAAAGTTTAACAATAACTAGAGTAAAACTGCCAAAAACACTTTTGAAACACTATTTTTAAACTCATTTGTGCATATTAGATAGATTAAATTACGCACTTACACCTATCAATTCAAAATGCATTTCATTCCCTTGAAAAGAATTCTGTGCATGAGAATAACACTACTTTGAAGTATGAAAACATCAAAATCACTGGAGTACCTCATCAGAACTGTCATCAACTTCATCGTGTTCATCATCTGATTCCTCGTCCACTTCGTCATCTGAATCATCTTCATCTTTCTTTGGATCTATAACCCTGACTTGCTTTTTTGAATCAGCAGGCTTGACCTCTTTACCTTTAGATGTACCAGCCTTTACTACTTCAGCCTTTGTATCAGGTTTTGCTAAAGAAAGACATATACTAGTCACCCCTAATACCCAACAATGATCATAATTAAGCAATACGAATTTTAGATTCAAGAAGCAGTTATACCATTATCATTGCTCATCACTGGGATTTCCAAATCATCCTCACTGTCTGTGTCTGGTCATATGACACATAACTAGAGTGAACAACTATAATGAGATATACCAAGACCAAAAAAGTTTTTCAAGTTTTAAGCCTCACCAGTCAATTCCTCATCCACCTCCGTGCTTCCAGCAATCAATCAAATGTTAAGGAAAAATGAAATTTGAAGAACATGTTAAATAAAAAGAATTTACAATTCTGCGAACCAGCTTGCTTTAGCCTCAGCATAAAATCTGAGGGTGACAAAATTCTAAGGACAACAATTAGTTCGCAACAAATTGATACAAGCGCAAAGGATATCCTGGTGAATCCACCTTGTAACCACATACATGGACACTGCCATGTTTCCAATTGTGAGAGAGCTCAAACTTTCTCTCTAAAACCAAATCAAAAGACACTTGAGGGACTTTCTCATGGGAAAGGTTTCCTAAGACAAGCTTCTGGTCATCAACCTTCAGATAAAGGATCACATGTTCACTTGGTTTATTCTTTGCCTCACCAAGAGCAGCCTGAAAAGACATAAATTAGAGATACCGAAACAAATGTAAAAAAGTAGAAATTCACAAAAATGGCAAACATAAAAAACAACCCAGTTCTAGTCCCACCACTTGGCGAGGGTGCTGGGGAAGAGATTATACTAGTTAGCTTAACCCTTACGTTTTGCAAAGTAGCTGATTCAAACCTACAACCTCAAACCCTACAGCAAACGAGCTTACCGTTGAGCCAAGCCTTCAAAATGGCAAACAGAATAGCAAGAAAAAAAAACTCACCTGAGACAGGTGTATGCATTTTTCCAATCCCTTTGGGTCAACTACAACAGGTGCCCCAGCCTTCACCTCAATGCCTATTGCCAAGACACAAAACAACACCATCAATCAACATTACACTTTCCTAACAATGTCAACACAAGAGAAGTCCTCCATTTCTCTCCTCACTACACATTCAAACACAAAACCTAGTCCATTGAACTCAATCATTATCCAATTACTAAAACCTCCACTTCACTCTCTATAACACTTATCCTAAAGTAGACACTAACCTTATCTTCATGTAAACATAGCTAATCAAGGAAAAGCTTCCACCTTTAACAGCATACCTACTTAGATATGACCAGTGAAATATAAAACACTACACTATAACAAGCTAACACAAAGCATAAACCACATTCTTGCAAAAAAGATTAAGTGAAAAGATGATCATGAATATCTATACAAGAATGGGCCAAAAGGGTATGCATGTAATCCTAGTTAGCACCAAGATAATACGTAATGAATTTAGAGGAGACAAAAATAAATAATAAATAAATAAATAAAAAGACAGAGGAAGAAACATAAAACATTGTACAAAGAAAGCTGGAGCATTTGCACATAAATATTTAAGGGTGAAAGAAAAGGAAGAGAGTGAATCTGACCCCAGAACTCCATTGTAGTAACGAGGAATGGTTGAGAGAAGAAGAATAGGGTTTTGGTTTTCAGAGAAGCGAGCTAAATGTAGAGACACGATTGTAATTTGTAAATAGCTTTTTTCAAAAGGCTTTTATAGAGTATAATATTTTTGAATTGCTTCCCCCGGTATCCCACACCCTTCGGGTGCAGACTAATCCGGAGTCGCCAGCCGGGATTCCCGTAAACGGGGTGACTGACTTCCCGGGAGTTCGAACTTGGCACCTTTGGGCTAAATGGCGGGATCCACACCTTGGGGATCCACTTCAAACCATCAAGCTACGCCCCCGAGCTTTATAGAGTATAATATAATTGTATTGTATTGACACCCTCTCTCTAGGGTTTATTTTAATGCTGTCTTTTTTTTTACCAACATTTAATGCTGTCTTAAAAAACAACATATTCACACTAATTTTACTTACAGCAAGGGCCGGGGTTGAGCCAAATAAAAAAACGGTTTGGGTTGCAAAAAGTTCAACCCGAATTAAAATGGGTTGAAAGTGAGCTAACTCGCTTTTAAAGTGGGTCGGCTTGATTTGGTCTAAAATTACAATTTTACATATAAAACTTGTATTTCGATCAGGTTGAGCTCCAAATATCATAGAAAAAAGTGGGTTGGTTGGAAAAAGTTAAGTCCGGGTTAAAAGCAGGTTAGCTCGAACGAAAAGTGGGTTGAGTTGAGCTTACCCGTTTAAATCGGGCTAGCCTGAAATACCCAGCTCTAAAGTTTTACTTCCACATATATAAATATTTGATATAAAGACAATTTATATTAATATTTAAACAGTTATAGGATAAAGAGATTTTTTAAAAAAAGAACGAAAAAACTATGGTAAGAAGTATGGAGCATGATTGTCTAGATGAAATTTTGGAGGGAGTCCAAAGTGCTCGAGCTGCTTGCATACTTCTAAAGTTAAAGTGTTGAAATTTGTGAAGTGGTTTCTGAATGTTTTTCAACACTGTAACAAAGGGTGGACATGAATTAAGTACTGGAAATTGAAATATTTATGTGCTTGTAATTAGTTTTGTAATTGTGCTATTCTAATTGGCTTTTTGTGGATTATACTAAAAAGAAATTGGGTAAAGGTACAAAAATGGGTCCAAACTATTACACCAGGAGCACATAGGGGTAAAAAGTATTTTCGAGCTCAATTTTGGGTCTGAAGAATAAATATTGGTGCAATATAGGTAACACCGTTTATTTTGACCAACGTTGACCGTTAAACGCTGACGTGACACGGGAAATGAATTTTTAGCTGACGTGGCACGCTTATGTGACATTTTTTGCTGACGTAGCGTTCATATGTGGCAATTTTTGCTGATGTGTCACGCTTGTGTGGCACTTTTTGCTGACGTGGCACGCTTATGTGGCGTACCACGTCAGAAAAAAATCACTTCCCCCTATGTACTTATTCTTCAGACCTAGAATTGAGCCCGGAAATACTTGTTACCCCCTATGTACTCCTGGCGTAATAGTTTGGACCCATTTTTGTACCTTTACCCAAAGAAATTCTTTTTTTGATACATTACTAAAAGAAATTCTTCATTAATTCAAACTGATCTAATGATTTTACATGAACATTGCTCCATGGACATTATATGTTATATGAGTGATTGACTAATTGTGTAACTCTAACCACTTAGGATTTTTTTCTCTATAACCTCCCAGTAAATGTTGTGTGGGGTTCTTCATGATTATCATCATTATGTCCATTTTTGCATCTTAACTATTTTTTTTATATAATTAGGCATCTAGATAGAGGTCAAGTCATTGTTATAAAAAAAAAAAGAGGTCAAGTCATGTATACTTAAAATTAATTAATGAGACATGTTTTTTTTTTCGTTAAAAGAATGAGAAATGCTTCATACCTTCATTCTGAGATGACCTTTTTCGTCCAAAAAACACCTTATTTCAGTCCCAAAAATAATAAGTCGAAGAAAAAAAAGTAACACTATCTATAATCACATTTTTCTTTCGGTCCTTTTTGCCTTCATAGCCCATCTTCTCTCAAAGTCTTGCTTCTTTCCTCTCATTCTTACAACAGTCCATTTATAATCACATTTTTTTTGGATGAAAGGAAATATATTAATCAATGAAAATTTACATCAACTTCGTTGATTAAAAAAATGGAGTAATCCTAAAGTACTAACATCAACTCCATTAATATAATCACATTTTTCTTTTTTTTCTTATACATCAGAAATAATATAATCACATTTTTAATCACATTTTTAATTCCTGCGTGTTTGGGTTTGTATTCCATTTACCGCCCAAAGAACGCGAGATTGGGCCTTCCAGGTTCCATAGCCCGTAAAATTTACATGAGGCCTTTGTGAGGGGAAATATAAATAACAACAGATGTAAAGAAAGAGTTGGCAAAAAGAAAATGTAAACAAAGAGAAAAAAATAGCCGACGAAATTGGGAGTCGGTAGAACGGACTAATCACTCTCAGATTCCTGCTGGAAATAATGTCATATATATCTAGTGCCTTGAACATGACTGTTACATCGGTTAAAGGAAAAAAGTGACTCTTTCTCAATATTTTTTTAAAAAAACATGACTATTTCCAATATGATGCAAAAGTAAATTTATGGTAATACATTTTGTCCTACAAAATTATGAAAAATCTTCTAATTTTGTTCTTAATCTTTTAAGTGTCATCTTCCACCTATCACCCTCACCATCAAGTATTCCTCTTGGCAAGAATGAAAACCAATTCAGACAACAAAAAAATAATAATTTTCTCGAGTGTAACTCCATAAGATTATTAATTTATTGCTATTCACAATGAGAACAAATAAAATGTTTATGTTGGAACTCTGGTTTATGTTCTATGATTGGCCTCAAACATAAATAAAAGAGAAAGGTCATGTTATATTGGCAGCCAACATATAAAAAACTCTTGTTACATTTTTCATGGGCATGTATTAAGTTGTTATATTTGTGCACCTCGCACAATAAGACAAAGGCCAGTTTATTGTCGGTGTGTATGAAATGGTGGGCGATGTAGATAAGCATGTGGCTGATATAACTTGGGCTGTGTGATACTGACGAAGGAGGAATGCAACAATTTGTGGTGAAGATAGTGCCAAGCAAAGTCAATTATTGCATTTTGGTCCTATGAGTTCAGAACATTATTGGGACAACCTTTGGGATCATCAAGAGACTTTCTGTTTCTGGAAATGTCTTCGTCCATATTTCAATAATTGCAACTAGCATTGTGTGCAATGTATCAGATTGTAATCGTTTTTATTGTGTTGGTAATTGTGAACACTGAAGACCCGGCTTTTGCCATGCAGTTGCAGCCTCAAAACGTAACTTGTCCCTAGGAAAAAGTAACATGCACAGCCCAAGAACCCCAATAGTAGTTCACATCCTTGTGCGATTGTGCCCTTGAATAGTAGCAAAACTAATTAATAAAATAGAGTCAAGGTGTTTTAACTGTTTCTTTGTGTGACGAAGATAACATCAGGTATACTGAGTAGTCAATTCATTTTTTTAGTGCGTCAAAATGAAAGATAAAGGGCACCAAATCCTCGTGGGAATTTTATCAAAAGGCAAAGTGATGTTTCTAGCATACCTTCCACTAGGAACATTCATTTCTAAGGTTACAAGCAAGTGAGATTGAAGGTACCCGGTGATTAATTTATAAGGGAGATCAACCTTAAGGTGCTAAGCCATATGATTGAATACGGGTTTTCTCAATATCCTTTAGCACGCAGCATCCATTTCATTAATCCGTTTATTCTTGAATTGTTATTTGAAGAACACAAATTGTTTATCCGTGTAAATTCTCTCAACATACAATTTTTTATGACAAAATTTTCAAAGTTACTTCTAATTAAAGAAAAAGAGAGTAAAAGATATACCTAGAAAACTTGTTTCTCAAATGGCCATGTGGTTTAAATAAACTCTTATTCCCCATCTTCATTAATAATAAAGGAAAGCAATACTACTACTCTTCAAGTTGCATCAAATGCAATGGAATAATTTTTACAAGGAGACATACTAGAAACAAGATGAAAGAAAAAAATTAAATTTCACATGCAGAACAATTGCATTTTGCATGCTCATAACACAGCTTCATTATGGGACCTATATGTACAGTGCAATTTGTTGCCAACCAAAACACATGTTGCCATGTTGGTGGCTATATCCACAGCTAACCATTTCTCCTCATTCCTCTCACAGCAAGAAATCCAAGAACTTGAGCCAACCGATCCCACTCTTCCCCACTTTCTCCACTTCCTTGGAACATGGTCCTATCGCCGCCATGCTTCCGCCTTCCCTGGTGGTGGCACCCTCCGCGGTCACCGCCGTCTTTCTCTGGCACAGCAAAAAGTTTCTTGACCCGAGCCCCATCACTTTCTCCCCTCTATCCACACCTGCACCATATTAGAGAACCATAGATAAATCAGTTTCATATATTCTCTTGTCTTTAATTTCACACACAAACATGTACAAATTTGGAATAAAAAAGAGGAATATATCTGAGCTGATTTCTAATTTCTAAAATTAAAAATAATAATTACTAACTTCTAAAAACTATGAAAAGATAAGATTCCACCACATATTTAAATATGAAAAAGCATGCAGCACGCGGAAAAAATATTAAAATATCTTGATTCCGTGTATGGTGTTTCACATAAACATAGTAATAGACGTTATCAAGATACCGCGTTCAAACGGTACCCTCCTATATGTGCAAGACATATCTATTTAATATATAAAATTAAAAATATCATTTAAATTAGTTAAAGTCACCCGATATCACTAAAAGAAAAACTTACCATCATCAATACTTATTACCAGTTTACCACCCTCCCTAGTCTACTGTTTTTTACTGAGTAATATACTGTAATTAATAAGACTAACTTGACAGAAAATTAAGACAAATCAGAAAGATTTTCATCTCATATTTTTTTTTGTTCAATCATAATTCTATTGATTTGTAGGCACATCAAAGGATAAAAAGGAGGAGAACTTTAATCCAAGGAATTATTCAATGCTTCTTCACCAAGAAATAGGTAATATTGATAAATTTCAAAATTCATCCCATAATTAAAAAAAGGGAGAGACACTTACTTTCTAAGCTAAACTGAGAATAATGAAGATCAAAAGCATGAGGATCAGTCGTCGGCAAAATAGGCCGGCGACCTTCTTTCAAATACTGCCTAACCGCCGCCGCCACCAAATCCTCCACCGCCGCCTCCTGACTCATCACCACCTTCACCGGTCCCAAACTCCCCAGAAAATTCACATGCACCAACAACTTCGGCGGCTGCCGGAAAATCCCCTCCGGCGCCGGTCCGGCGACATTCCTATGCGCCACAAGGTCCGGCACAGTCTTTGGCCGCCGCAGCTGAGACGACATCGCCGCCGCCGTCGCCGGAGACGAGCTTTGGCCGTGAAAAGAAGACGATTTATCGCTGAGTTTTTTTCTTCGGTGAGGCTCAATTTGGCCGGAGCGATTAGTTTTAGGGGTAGGCATTAAAATATTATAGTAAGGAATGTAAAGATTGAGACTTTGATGATTTTAATGAAAAGGGTCACCTCAGTTTACGGTAACGGATGAATCGGATGCGAGGGAAGGAGCTTGGGCTCTGAAGAAGTTGAAGGTGGCCGGAATCTATCATAACCAGAAGGGTAAAATGGGAATAAGAGAAAAATGGAAGCTTGAGAGTGAAGGTTTGAGAGAAATATGTATGTAACTATGCATGTATGTATGTGTGTTTTTTTTGGGTGTGAAGGTTGAGGATGAGTTTTATAAGGTGGGAGGATGAGAGAATAGGGGGAGACCAATGAATGGGATGACACGTGTTAGGGGTTGGTTTGGTTAATGGAGAATATACTTTTACTTTAGACTTTATACCGTACAGAGAACCGAGTCATTCAACTGATTTTAACCATAAATAACTAGTTAATGGATCTATGTGAAATAATTTCATGTCTTGTGTTGCTTAAGATGGGGAAGTTTTATTTGTATTGTGGATGATATCTGATCAAATTGTGAATTGTTTTTTTACCATGGATTTGTTAATTGTTTAAAATGAGCCACTATTCAATTGGGATTAAAATTAGAGTTGAGGAGGTGTAACACGTTGAGAGCGTCTAACTGTCTATACCCTGTTTGGAGGGTTTTTTCTGTTTTTTTTTTTTAAAAAAAGGGAGGGATGGGAATGGGGGCGGGTGTTAAATGTTAATGCCTAGAGAGGGTGGAACCTGGTGTACGTAATAACTGCCGCTACCTTCTTCCCTTATCAATCATCATTCATGGATTCAATCATTAATTCAGTAGCTTCTTTTTAATAAAACTGGAGTGCATATCTCAATTGAGATGAAAAACAGAAAATCTAACTCCCTTTACACTAAAGAATGGGGGTTAGTAGAACATACGAAAGCTAATATATCTAAGGAATGCGAATGTTTATCTAAAAGATATGCAACTACATTATTTTTCCCTATGAATTCAAACACTCTAATCTCTATGAAACCTCCCTCTAGCCTCCTCAATAATGTCCCTAAAGGGATGGCCTGGCTCAGCACCTCTCAACAGATAATTAATAGCTTCAATATAAACCATCCCTAGAGAGATCTTTCTGTAGCCCTGTTCCCAGCACCAGCTAAATCCATGAAATTGCTCCTAGTAGTTCAGCGAACAATGTGGAGACAATTGTAAGTTTACAACTAAAGCCTCCTAATTAATCATCTGTCTTCATGGTCATGAATAGAACAATGGTCATGAATGTTTTTACCTCCCACGAACACAATTGTAAGAAGAAAAACAATTGGTTTGATATTAAAGGAAACAAACTTTTCGAGAGAGATAACAACCCTTTTAAGTTGAGACGAGTCGTTATAACATGTTTCTTAAGAAAATATGTAAGAGTTAATTGGGTGTATGGACTTAATGTTTTCTACCCAATATTGCCTATATTCATTATTATGATATTTTTAAGAGAAAAAAACACATAAGCATTAATAAATATGAAAGAGAGTAGTTAGGGGCAAAATAAGAAAAAACACATTAAATGAAAAGAGAATGTAAGGTGAGCTCTTATATTTTAAATTAAAATCATTTAAATTTTGGGTTTTTATATTACAAATCAAACGGAGTATAAGACTCAAAATAGACAATTCTCTATTAATCAAATAAAAAATGAAACCCTGCTTCTTATCATAAATTCTTCCAAATTAAATTTTAAAAAAAAATATTATTCAATTTGAGGGGTTATTAATTTTTGTTTTTTATTCTATTCTTAGGTAATTATGATGCGCAAGGTATATGAAAAGATGAGCCTGAGATAATAATGATTTATAAGACATAGGGATGCAAGTTTTAAAAATCTATTAAAGCGTATTCAGTATTTGATTATTTAACTGTTTGATATGAGACTTAACTGTATCGGCATATACAAACAGTAATGTCATATAAAATAGAATAATTGATGAACCTTGACTTGTCATTTGTACTAGTAATTATATTACAGTGGATTTTCATTTCCTTAACTTGTCGTTTATACCAATTTTTTACAATATATAGATCGCAAGATTTTTATTTATCAAAACTTTCTACCACCAATATGACAACTATATGTGTGTGCTATTTTTAAAAAAGACACAAGCTAAGTTCCATGCTTATGTGCCGGATGAGTCATATGTAACAACTACTCTTAGAGACAATTAGAACTTATAATTATTTAAAATCGTTTAAGTAAGCAGGAATGGCTATAGTTTATAATTATTTCACATTTTTAACTTATTTAAAATTTGAATCTTGTTAGAATATTTTAAAACAAAGAGGTGTGTATTTGGCAAAGTTTAATCACCGTGAATTAAATTAAAGAATTTACAAGAAGATGTGAATGTGTAAGGAGTTAAGTTAGCATATTAAGTAACTCAAATCTTTAATCTCATAAAAAATAATTAGACCTTATTTCAAAGGGTTAATACTCATTTTAGTTAGCATACCTTTTTATTTTTCATTGATCAATTTGATACATCTATTGTTCATTGATCAAATTGATATTTACATAATTATTTAATGTATTGGTCAAAATGATTATTAACCTTATTTTAAATGTTGAAGGTACCCCTCTATCCCATATGTGTAAGAATTAAACTAGCAAAATCACGCAAACTAGGGAAGAATTTGAAAATAATATATATGTTATATGTCTAAAATAATCATGTTCACTCAAATTTGCCCTTATTTGTGATAAGGTATTTAAAAGAGATATAAATGCGATAATAAAGAAATAAATAGATATGAAAGAGAATGTTAGTAAAGAAAATAATTATGGATAAAATAATGAGAAAAAGAACTTCTTAAGTGTTTTGATAAATTCAATCAAGCTTTTATGAAAGAGGACAAAATTATTCCAATTAACCGCTGCCTAGAATGAATATCGCCCCCGAAAAAACATCAGTACAACTTATAATGTTAATAATCCCCCATTTCTAAATATATAATAGAGTTCACCACTTTTTCAACAAAAATTAAAGAATCTAAACTAACCACTTAATAATAACTTGTTTTTTGTTGAGAGAAAAATTCAGGCAATCCAATTGTTAAGCTAAGTAACTCATTTAGTTTTTTTAAGGTTATCCAAAAAAGCTAACAAGAACCTATATTTATGAATGGAAGAAGTACAAACAAATTTCTTTAGCCTACATCTCTTTCTTACATTCATGATGGATTATTTGAACATTATCAAAAGGCTATATATATATATATATATATATATATATATATATATATATATATATATATATATATATCAAGAGATAATTTTAAAACAATGGAATAACGGGTCCAGTAAACCGATAATTGCATTAACTAACTCCCTCCGTTCCTAAATATAAGAACACTTTGACTTTTTTGGAGAATCCTAAGAAAGCAAAATGAACAATTTAATCATAACATATTTTAAATATTATTAGATCATATGTAAGTTCATAAGTCAAATAAACTAGTTTAGTGAAAAAATTTAGGAAAATCAATTTTTAATTACCATATTTTGCTTTCTTAGGATTCTTCAAAAAAGTCAAAGTGCTCTTATATTTAGGAACGGAGGGAGTAATAATTTGTGCGGTTGGGCGATATTTTTTTTATCTTGATAAAGAACAACTCATAAAATTTCATTGTACTTCAGTTAAAAACACATTACTTCTGTTATAAAAAAAAAACACATTACTTCACTTATATAAAAAGAACTGTGTACCTAATCCATTTTAAATAATCAACACAGTACTATAAGAAAGCGAAATCATCTGACCAGGGTCAATTTAGTAATATGAATGTTGTGTGATTAAATGTTATCAATATATATTTGGGTTATCTTATCGAACAGATAATTGAAGTTAACGAAAGATAAGATTCCAACACATATAAGTGGGTGTTCGGCAATTGAGAAATCACATGAGGAATAGACAAAACTGAGGAAGGATGCAATGGTAAGAGGTTAAGTAAGCTATGTAAGGTTAACTTGTTGGAAGCATGCGCGAGAGTGATGTGATATAGGAGTACATATCAAACTATTTGTTGGGTATATATAATTAATTTCGGTGTTGGTTCAAATCCTCTACGTATGCCATTTTATTCAGCGATGGTTATCACATCACCTTTTTTAAATTTGAGCTAATAGCATGGCATGCTTTAAGGTTTAAACCATCATGCTTGACAACGAATTTAAATTTATTTAGTTTTAATAAAAGGGACTGATTAACCTGACGGGTTGGCGTGAGTGGTAAGTACTCTCGTCCCTTAAACAAGTGGTTGGGGGTTCGATCCCCAGCCCTTGCGAATGGAGCAAATTCACAAGCCAGCTGTCTACCCCCCTACATAGGACTTCAGAACAGCGAAGGATTAGTCCCACTTAACACACGCCGTCCCCTATTCCTCTTGCATCTATTTTTTTTATGTAAATAAAAGTTTATGTTGAGTCACGGGGCTTTACTAAGGTCAGGATATGCATCTAGACTCAAAGAGCGCTTACAAAGTTATTTATAGATCGTCCATCAACAAATTTCTCACATCGGCGATATTTGAACTCACAACCACATAGTTATGAGTCAAGTCCTTCTATTGTACTAAGCTTTATTCATTGTCCCTCTTGCCTCTAATGAGAGAAATAAAATTAAACACACTAAAACTATGTTTGATTAAACTTAATTGAGGAGTATTTAAAGAAGGAGAGAAAATGTCAAAATGCTCATTTGAGCAGACAATACAAAGGAAGAAAGGGAAATAAATGATTGAGGTTTAATTTGGGAGGTAGCTGGGAAGGCGTCAACTATATTGGTAGGACACACAAGTGGGTGGCTATCAAGTTCAGTCCAGATTAAGTAGAAGATGCACCCTTTTATCCACTTCATCTTCTTCTCCGATCCGCAGCCGAAAAAGAAAAAAGAAAAAATCTTCTCCTCTATGAAAGATAATCCTGTTTGATATATTGATCCCAACAATAAACATGGGCATATCTTTCCTTAGAAATTGAACACTACCACTTTATTAGTTAATATTTATTATAAGTCCAACTTTTGAAAAGATTTTGTTACTTATTGTAAGTCGAGTTTAAGACCAATTAATGCGAATCCTACTATTTTACCCCTATTAAATGTACAAAAAGAAATAATAAAAATTAACATTATCTTAATACAAAATCTTCCACGAAGGTGATTAAGCTTGAAAATATATTTATTAGAAAAAAAGGCATCATCTTTAATTCAATTCATTGATATTGAGAATTATTTCAGCTAGTCTTATACATAAAAAAGTGGCAGTAACATATATCCTTCGTAATATAAATGTTCAACTGTCAAAACACAATTTTTAAGAAAACATATAAAAATTAGTTGTGTTTATGGAGTTAATGTTTTTTTTTTCAATTTTGCCCCTATTTGTTATGATATCATTGAGAGAAAAAAAAATATATATGTAAACATTTATATGAAAGAGAATTAGGAGTAAGTAGGAAAAACACATTAAATGATGAGAAAATATAAAGACTAACTTTTATATTTAGAATAAAATTATTCAAATCTTGGACTCGAATAAATTGGAGTATAGTCGATCAAGTGTGGTAAACAAGCGCTTTTCACTAAAATCAAACACACCGACGACCATCTTCTTCGCTCTTCATTATTGCTTTCTTCTCCATCCACATTTTACAAGCCATGATCACTCACTTTATTTGAATCCCATTTTAAACAAACATACTCACATAAGGTCGATCGTATATAAGTAATGATTATGTTCATCCAAAAAATTAATTAACACATTTTTTCTACTTCTCCATGGAATTATTTACATGTGTCTCATTCATTTGTTTTTTTTTTCACTCACATTCTTCTCTAATTTTTCTAACTTGTTCCATATCTCACCTATTATCTTCATTTATAAACCGTATTTATATTGATGATGACAATTTGAACTAATAACTCATTATCTTCATATTTTTCTGACACATTTAGCATTTCAACTAACTTAAACCAAATGCGAATCACCTATATATGTAAAATTTTGAAATTAATAACAAGGTCCTTTTTTGTAATTCCCCTTCAACATACACTATTCTGTTGATTAGTTGTTTTTCATAAAAAAACCAGAGAAATAACCATTTGTCAATAATCTTACAGATGCTTCTCTAATAAATTAGAGATACCATGTTTAATTTAATCCCATAACACGATGGATGTGATTATAAGTTGTATATATGTTTGTACACAGTACAAACACATATTACTTACTGTGTATGAAATATTAACACGATGGATGGTAAACTTGAAAATATTAGTGCAAAATTTGAAATTCTCCATCATTCCTCCATCTAATAGACAAGGGTTGCTGAACACCGTTTTGATTATTGGTGAGTGCCGTCTCTTTTTGTAGCGCGCGGTATGACTTGTCAATTCTTGTGTTTTGGCTTGTCTTAAAAACCCACACACACACATTCATGTGGATGCATGTAATTTGGTTTCCTTGCGTCTTTCAATCTTTGTCACATTTTAATGTCCCACAGGTATCTCTGTCTATCTTCAAATTGTCGTTAATGCATTAACGAAGCTGAGTGTACCAAAGGTTAATTATTAACTCATCCATCGATTCACTTTGCTCTCTCTTCTTTATTACTACTCCGATCTTAAATATATGACCTAATTGACTTTTTTTTGGAGAGATTAAGGTTGCGAATTAGGTTATTAAATGATGACATATTTGATATATTTTTAGATTATCCATTAGTTTAGAGGTAAACTAAACTAGTTTAAGTGAAAAAATTAGGTAAATCAATTTATAATTAACTTATTTTGCTTTTTTAAGGATTTTCTAGAAAAAGTCAATTAGGTCTTATATTTAGAACCGGAGGGAGTATTAATTAATTGACGTGTCATATTTGTTTTTAATCCTTCATATATTCATCTAATATATTCATTATATGTATCATATATTCATCTAATATAATTAGATTAGGAATATGAGTTATAAATCACTTCATTTTTTTTATAAACCACCACAATAATCTTTTTTAATTATTCCCTCTCTCTTTCTCTAACTTGATTTTTATTGAAGGAGCATAAAAAATTGATAAAAAATTGAGACAAACTATGTATTTAAAGCTAAAATGAATACCCTAATAAACAGGGTGGGTTGGCAGGGTGAGTGGTGACTACTCTTGTCTTTTAAGTGGTTGTGGATTTGATCCTAACTCTTGTAAATAGAGCAAATTTACAGACTAGAAGTCTATCCCTTATATATAAGAGACTTTAAAACAGCGAGATATTAATCTCACTTGACATATATGGAGTAATTAGAAATTTAGAATTACACAATGGATTTTCTAAATCTCTATCAACTAGACCAAACCACTTTAAAGACGTCAGGGTTGGCTATAGACCCACTTTTATATTGTCTAGGTTGTTCATTCCATACTTGGCAATTTTTTAGAGTTTAACATTTTATTTGTTAATTTATCCATTCTTTATTTGTGAAAAAAATAGTTAGGTATTCTTTTCATGAAATGCGATATATAACGTCTGGTCAGCACTAAAAATTTTAGTAGTTATTTAGAGTATTTTTTATAATTCTCCTGTTGATGGACAAGTGTATATATGGACCTCGTCACCACTAAGTATCAAACTCCCATACGCATTTCACATCTGTATCAAACCATAAGCTGATTTTATGACCAAATAGAAACAAACAACAAAATATGTATGAACTTTCGTCAAATTTTAACAATACAATTTTTTTTTGGCCAATAATACAACATTTATTTGCTGGCAACGTCAATCTCCACTCTACCGATACGCTCCATTTTACTGCACGTTTTCAAAATGTTTATAGTATAGTATTGTTAGAAATAGTCACTTATTAATTCTAATAGCAAAAGAGATGGACTGCTTCCACATTCAGTATTAAATGCATAGACAATTTTTTCAAACTGAAAATACATATACTAGCAGACGTCTTCTAGTGGTATGCGCTGACAATTCTTACTTTGTGAGCTCAAACTCCCTACAGTCCTAAATATAAGTATAGTTGAATTTTTTGTAGAATCTAAAAAAAACTTAAATAAGCTACTTATAACTTGATTTGCATTGATATTTTCTTTGAACTTGTTTATTATTTGACTCGTGACTTATTAGTTAACATATATTCTGATAATACATAATATATATGATGATAAATAATAAGTGGCTATTCAACTTCCTAAATTTCTCCAAAAAGTCAAATGTGTCATATATTTACGTATAGAAGAATTATATCAATTTTCTTTTTTTGTTATTTCTAAAAAAATAAATTCTCGTTCCGTTGAAGTAGATTCATTTGAAAACCAAAATTAAATTATCCGATCAAAGACACAATAAATGTACCCAGTCAATAATATTGTTGAAGTATGTTTTAGTTTTGCCTCTTAGTAGGAGTGCTTAAAAACCATGGACACAATTGTATATATGTTTAATCACGTATTTCTCTACCCTATTTTTGCCTTAATTTCTCTACCCTATATTGTTAGGTCAGGGAGAATTAAACTTAAGGAAAAAGACAAATGTCCTCTGAATATGTAAAAGGACAATTAAAGTTGCTAAATTTTCAAAAGGACAACTAAGACCACATACACTAAATTAACAATGACCTAATGGTTAATGAGAATGAAGATGTTGTTGTGGTTAATGAAAATGCTGCTGTGATTAATTGCTACGCTCTAATTGTTAATGCGGATGATGAATGGTTAAATATGCATGTTGTTAATGAGAATGCTGCAGTGGTTAATTTCATGTATGTGAACTTGGTTGTCCTTTTCAAAATTTAACGACCTTGATTGTCCTTTCACATATTTAGAAGACATTATTTGTCTTTCTCCCTTAAACTTATTTATATATAGGTCATATTAGTAATTTATTTTTATGTAGATAAATTATATCTAGAGATAAATTAAAGTTAACAAGTTTGTTGAATTCAAAGACAATATTTAATGAAATTTTGAGTTTTTTATTGATTTGTATGGAACATATTAGATCTGATTAATGAATTAGACTAAATGACTAATCTTGTTTATCTTTCTATATATAGTTAGAAGTAATTGTTCATTGAGACGCCTTGACAAACTCCCAAAAGAGAAATTAGAAAATAATTCACTTGTTCCTCTTCAAAAGTCTAAAAAAAATGTATGTAGATACTTGGTTTAGATCCCCACGGAACGTATTCCGTCCTTCTAATTTAGTTGTAATAATTAATAAATAAGCAAATTAAACTAGCTATATACTTTGAGTGAAAAGAGGATATTGAATTTAAGAAAGCAGAGCTTGGAAATTCTGTTGGACGTACTATGAATTGTTTGGCAATGTAAGGCTTGAAGTTTCTTGAAGGTTGCGTAAAACAAATAAGCTGCCAAACACTTCCTCAAAATAGATGATTGTAAAAGACACTACGAAAGGGGAACGTGTCGCCGTTGTTAATTTATTTTTAAGTTAACTGATCTTTCAAGTGATTGAAAATTAATATCATTTTGCTTATAGTCAAAAAAAAAAGTGATTGAAAATCGAAATTAACTTATAACACCAAGAATTTTGAATGATCAATACACGACGGAAGCTTTGCAGACAAAACAAGTAGACTCATGTCTTATTCAATGGGTTCAGGTAATGAACACTTCATGACCGAGACAATGTGGTAGGGTCCCACTACAAATCAAACCAATTCATGAACCACGTTGCCTCCAATTCTTGATATATAAAATATATATAATTGATTACTTTATAGAGATTAAACAAAAAAATTTAAATAATGGAGATAGGATGGATCAAAATTATACTCTTAAATCAAATCACTGTTATCAACTAAAATGTGTATTTAGGAGTACGAGTAAAATGGTCCGGGAAGGGTTCTGATGATCCCTCCAATTTTAGGTGTGGATATATGACAACTAATTGATTTTTGTCATATATGCAAGACTTTCCAATATTTTATTCTTGAAACATTATAGTACTATTTTGTTTTTAATTCAATGCCCTATTGAGTAAAGGTAGGGAGGAAAATGTCCTTAAATATCTTTAAACTTATATAGTAGGAGCGGTTATATCCATTTACTATTTTGGTTACCTTAAATACCTAAAAATTATCGTTTTGGTAGTTAAAATACCTAAATTTAATAGATTGTCCTCAAACATCATTAAAACATCCACCTTTTGTTCCAATTATGCTCATTTCTAGCGAGTATTTCAATACCTAAAGTGATAGTTCATGGGTATATCAACTCCTAAAATGATAGTTTATGGGTATTTCATTCCCTAAAATGGGAATAAAAGGTAGATGTGTTGATTCCGTTTCGGTACTCTGTTAAATTTGAGTATTTCAACTCCCAAAATGATATACATACAGTACATAGGTATTTAAGACGTCCAAAATAGTTAATAGATATGACAACTCTTGCCGTATAAGTTCAGTGGATTTTTTCCTATGCATAGAAAGATTAAGGAGGGACTTTTTAAAAAAGAATCTATATTTTAACAAATAACTCATTTAAGTATTTTTTTATTTTATGTAAATGGTTTATTTCGCCACTGTATTGAGCACTAGACTATTATAATGATGAGCACGTTAGTCGTGTCCCTGAAAATTAAGATATCATATGATGCCTACTTACATTTCTCGGGGAATCAGATTCCTTATTATTCAATCATATCATGTGTCAACTGGTGACTTCTCATCAGACCACTCTCTTGCTCCATAATGCTTGTTCTTTTATTTAATTATAGTTGTTGCTTTTTTAATTAATATTCACTAAATATCTGATTTCACTACAGCCATTGCTTGAAACATATTCCCTTGCGTCACATTTTGGGATTGGAATCTCCTCTACGACTAGGAAACAACATAAGATAATAAAGTCAATCTTGCTATGATGTAATGTTAAGCATTATTGGCAGTGAGGAGGTGATAGGGTTGGCAAATCCAGAAGCGATTAACTTTTTTTTAACAAAAATAACTATCTTGCTGCATAATAAATAAAGAGCCACTCGCTGAATTACCGTGGCATGACATCAAACTTTTATTGATGTCACATCGTTCATTTTATAGATTTCATCAATTAGGGGAAAATCCCATTATTATTTACACGTAATCAAGTAGGTTAGCGAAAAACTAAAGTAAATTTTTACAACATTAGTGTTCCTAAAATAATACTCAAAAAACTCACCTTTCCCCACAGGAGATGTGCTTACAAAAGTAGAGTGATTTATTCTTGGGAAAATTAGTTCCAAGTATCACCACAAAACATAAAATATAGGGAAGGTCCATTAATTGGCCAAATTAAAGTAGGACCCCTAGAGACTTTACTTTAATTATCGCTCAAGAGAAAAAGACGGTTTTGCCCTCTTAAATAAAAAACAAGTCGAAGGGCAAAACAATCTTTTTCTCTTAGGAAATAATTAAAGTAAGGACCCTAGGGGCCCTACCTTAATTTGGTCAAATAGTGGGACCTTTCTTATTTTATGTGTCTTGGGTGAGATTTGAAATTAATTATCCCTATGTGTAGATTGATTGGACCCTGCTCTAATCCAGTCGTGAGACGAGCCATCTTAGAACCAAGTTCTTGAAGTATATAGTTTTGTTTTTCTTGTCGAAGGCTATTGAAAATAACAAAGTCATACAAGTATTGAAATACATTTCAAAAACTGACTTAATATGGGATTGTTATGTCTCTTTTGGGTTTTGGATCACTAAAAGAGGTCGTTCTCGTTGATGTTAAGAAAATTAGATGCAATGAATCAAAAGCACAACCCCAGAAAATTAGGATAATAAGGCATATATGCCACACATAATTGACTTTGTCAAGCTTTTACTTTGGCCTTTTGGGGACCAGTGGACCCTTCTATCAAACCTCCCTCTTGACCAACAATTATTAAGCTCTCTTCAACATCCTTCCAAGTTGCCACAACTACTACCATCGTATTAACTGCTAATTAAGCGTCCCTTTTATACTGGCGGCTGTTCAAACTGATAATAATTGCTATCAATATCATCCACAATAACTCGGGAATAGGGAAAGATAAGAAAGTAACCATGATATCACCTTCACTTATCTCTTACACAGTTAAGATTGTGCTTTTATTTTTCATTGATATGAACTTGAATAAGGTGATACATAATGAAAATGAAATGCAAAAAATATCTAAGGGACATTTCTTTTCGTACAGTGAGTGGCTCAAATATCACAAAAACTGTCATTTTTCAACCTCTAGTATTACAGAGAAAACCTAGACATGGGTCAAAAAAAAGAATAGTCCCTCTCATTAATGTTCATCTTTCTTCTCACAGTTGTTGATTCAACTCAGAATGAAGATACTTGTACTTAAACTTTGCATATTTGGATCCAAAGAATTCCATTCACCAAGACACTGTCTCTCCATATACTTCAAATTATGCACTTGTGTATGCAATGACAACACACCGTCTAAATCCCTATCTGGGGCTGTATGCAACCACTTGGTCCCTTTCATTGTAGGCTCTTCTAACTTGTTTCTAAAACTTGAAGAATCCAGGGAATGACACTGGTTCCGCACCTTAAAACATTTCTTATCTGAATGGCTTTTTACCTTGACTCTCCCATATGTTTGGCCAGCTGCTTTCAAGCTTCTCTTCTGGCCAATTACTAAAGGAAAACTAACTGAATCAAATGTTTTCACATTACTGACCCCATCAATAGAGTTAAATGGTTTCACATTACTGAGGCCGTCAATGGACAACGGAGGGGCCAAGTGCGATTTTAATTTACCATTTTTCAACAGGGAAAAGGGATTTTGCATCCTGAATGGAACCTGCAAGGTCAACAGAGAAAGGCACAAAAGTTTAAGAAATGCAGCATTGCTGAAAATTAGTTTAATTGAATCAAACAAATAATTTGAGAGGATCATGCATCTGATGAATAGTAGGGAATCATAACTCACCCCTGAAACAAGGCTACTGGAAGCAAAAAAAAGTGAAGATGTCGAAAATGGCGATTTCCCGGGTTTGCTTCCCTTCTGGCTCTCTCTTGACTGTCCCTTTTCAATGGAACCGAAGCTTGATTGTGCACCATCATCCTCATCCTCATCCTCGTCTTCCTCCCCGTCTCCATCTACATCTTCTTCCTCTTCCTCTTTCACCTCCCCCTTTGCTATGGGAGCTTCTCCATCTTGAATGGTTTCAGGAGTGCCTTGTCCTTCTTCATCTAGCAAACCCATTTCTGCCTTCTGTTCCTCCTCTTCCTCTCTTAATCTCAACAATTTATCCAAATCTTCAGCTGCCTCTTCCAGAGACAACTCAGCTTCCACCAGTTCAAGTTCTTTCTCCAATGCGTTCTTTTTTATTTCACTTTTTTTCTTCTGCTCTTCAGTCCATTTCTCCAACTTATTGAATAATGGCTTCAAAGCATTTTCCACTGCTAGTACAGCGCGCATCAACATGCCACTCTTTTCATCTTTCTTAAGTCCAAAAAACTCATCATAACCAAGGGGAAGGAAGTGAGCCTTCTTTGGGTCCACATCCTCATCCTTGTCTAAGGGTGGTTGCCAAAATAAACGTATTCCTTCCTTCTCATCCTCAACATAATTAATTAAATGTCCAGTTGGTGTGTGAAGGATGAGAGGATCTTCAGTATATATAAGCTTAGATGGATCTTCAGGATCAGGCTCTGGTTCTTTGTTAATTAGGATAAATTCAGGAGTCTCATAATTCTCATCTGATCAAGAAATTAAAGGATGAATTAAATGAAATATTTCTTGTTGGCTGAGAATATGATAAAGTGGGGGGTGATGGTGGGGGTGCAAATTGCCACATGCATACAACACACTTGTTTGCGCACACAGAGAGAAACAGTACCTTTTGACCACCAGTATTCAAGTTCAGCTGGCATGGGTATCCTAAGTGGAGCCTTATAGAAGGAGTTCAACCACATTTCCCTTTCCTGATCTACTTCATGCACATATGTTTTCCAGTAATCAGGGACCTGCCATTGAATCACATCTACATCTCATTTTCATGCGTAAAATGGAAAATCACAGCATAAAAATTGAATCCTGCCACTGAATCATACTTCATAGAACTGATTGATGAAGCCTGGTGCCATCCATACATCTTCTTCTTCATAAAAGTAGGGGTGTTGAGGATCACTATAAGGACCTCTCTCTTCTCTAACCACTGAGTGCACAGAAGTTGAATATTAAGTAACAAATAATAAGCCAAAGCGAGGTCAAAAAAGCAGATACATAATTTGAACCACGTCAAGATTATTCGAAAATGAGAATTTCGTTTAACGATGAAGGAAAATAAAGGAAATTTCATTACGAGGTTGCACATACAATTCTTAGTAATTCATAATGTCATGTGAAGTTCCAATTAGTCAGCTGGTCTAGTTTAACAGTCAAGTCAGAAAACAGAATAGAACAAGAGCAATAGGTGTCACAAACTGTCCCGGGAAAGAGTTCCAAGCTACTGTGGCCATTATAAATCAAATACAAGCTTTCTAAGCCAAAAGTGATATTCTTTTAGTGTCAATCAGCTTATGAGAGGGAAGAATAAATCCTCAATGAGGTTCGCAAAATTGTGATCCTCCAGTATTATAATGTATGAATACGATGTTGATTCCTTCTGGTCAAGCTTAAGAAGATGCCATGAAGAATTTTTAGATGAATACACTACTGAAACCCAGAAGATACCACCCAGGAAAAATAAAAGATCCTGTGAATATTGAAACCAAAATTATTTCTATGAAACCTTAGGGATAACAGAAGGGCCTCCATGAATTCAATAAAAGCACAAATATGTGCGTGTAAGGTTTTCAATATGAGAGAAGACAAAGGGTTGCAGACAGACATACTTCCATCAGGCTTGTTGACAAACATCCGAGCCTTTGCAGCAGCTACTTCTGCTATACTGGCGTGCAGCTGAAAGTACAATTTGCAGGAGACTAAGTAGTTAAGAAGCTAGTACATTTTCCATGTTGAGCTGAATAAAATTAAACAATGGCAGGTTATTGAATACCGCAGAAGTTTCATCATCACACCCCTCCATATCGTCGAACATTTCTCCAAAGTAAAATCTTCCCTGCGTACACATGGATAGTGTTACTACAAAGTTAAAAGGAAAAGAAAACAAGCCTCAGTAATATAGAAAATCATCCAAAAACAGCGTAATCTTCACTTATTTCACAACCCGAAATTTCAAATATCTCTCGCATTGCCAAATCAAGGAAAAAGAACAAGAGATATATTGGACTTGATAATTTGAGAACATATGCTGTATACATTAGGCACCTACATAAACCGTCCGCTCGTTTACTTCATATACACCACATCCATGCATTCTCCCATGCTTCCATTGACCAGCGTACCGGTAGCGCCCTTTCTCTCTGGCATTGAGGACCAAACATTCATAAACCAGAACAAAATAAAAAATAAATGACGCACAGAGAGGGTACATAGAAGTGTGATGCTTAGTGATAACTTACAACACCACTCCTTCTAAATATTGCAAGGTAAAATAATGCTGCTAAAAAACAGACAACAATGAGAAAACTAATAAAACTTACGGCTTTTTTCCAAATTGTTTAACCCACTCTTCATTCTCATAAAAAGGAATTTCATAACTCCCATTAGCAAGCTTATAGCTATCTTCAATATCCATCTCGAGCCATTCTCTGTCTTCAGGGGACATATAATCCCTAGATATAATCTTCCCTTCAGCACGCATCTTTGCTTCAAGCCTAAGGGCATGGATAAGATCAGCCAATAATGTCAACAAAACAGAAACTCTTTTTGACAATCGGCAATGCTAGAAGAAAAGCTCAGAGTTCGAAATGCCCAGTTAAGTGGAAATGTTGGAGAGTTCGTGCTATTATTATGCATATAATTTATTTAGCTAATTTTCTTTTAGTCCAATATTTTTTTAGTACCACATATTCTTAGCTATTCTTTAGATGCTTGTATGCTGCTTCCATGGATTTAGGATTAGCTTAAGTGCACTGTTTTGATTAGGATTAGACTACTTTAATTTTCCAATTCTGACAAACGTATTGTATTTTAAAGTCAACATCTTTTAGATTAAGTAGCAATCCACTCTCCATTTATTGTTGAGTATAAGTCTTTTCAAACCAACATTGTTAATAAATTGGATGTTTCTCCAATCTAATAAAATAAGTTTTGAAGATAGATAGGCCCTGAATTTCTACATTGATATCCAAACAATAATGCGTTCTCAGGCTAATTGATAAATTTAGGTTCCAGTTTCATACTTGGATCCAGGTTTAGGCTCTTTATCAGGTATATCAACTTCAACGACGCCATGACCCTCCATGTCATTTTGGAGCCATTCACCTTCATACCTATGAATAACAAATTGTGAAATGTCAGCTACATGAAGAGGCAGAAAATATTTCTGTCGAATAATGGATATTAAATAGGGGCAACCAGTACGCACTGAAATCAGATAAAATATGAATGAAAGTTAGACATATCTTCAAGGAAGATAAATTATTGTTGCGTCTTGCTATGCATAATAACTTCATAAAACCAGTTATAGCCGATGAGAACAACAGCTATAAACAACGTTTTTACAGTGATCCGGAAGATTAAAAGCACTCTTTCCAGGAAACGGCTAATTGCTTCTTGCATTGTATGAACACAAACAATTTTGTCTTCCACTGATATTGACACTTATTCTGTTTGACATATAAAAGGGATCAATAGACAAAATGAAATAAAGACAAACCTGACAAGCCCATCTGGAGAAACATAAACACCTTTTCCATGAGCATTGTCATCCCAAACTGTGCCTTCATACCTAGATGGAAAAAGAATATTCTGAGTTAAGATATACTAATATTAATAAAGGGAAATATTGAAAAAGTAACATGAATCCATTCAATGCCCCTACAAACGTATTATGCTTACTGTTTAAACAACTTTAAAACAACAAACAGAAATTAAGCAATATGACTTAGCACAACAAGTACAGTATCAGTGCTCCATAATGATAGTTGCCTTTATCAACAATAAATTCATCATATAACAAATGGAAGTCCTGAAAGCTACAACTTCAAATTCATAAATAACATTTACGTGAAGCCCCCAACTATATGAAACATGCAAGTTACTCCCTCCGTCGACCTAGTTGACTTTTTCTAAAAAATCCTAAGAAAACTAAATATGTTAATAATAAATTGATTTTACCCTTCTTTTCCCAAAACCATTTTATTTGAATTACAAGCTTATATATAATCTAATCTAATAAAAGACCAACTCAATTCTAGTTCCCACTTGGTGAGGGTACTGAAGAAGGGAATATACTAGGCAATCTCTCCTATACTTTATGCATAGAGGCTAATTCTATCCAATGACCTCAAACCCCACTAACTCAATTCTGTATTACCTTTCTTTGTTTCCCAAGAGTATCCCCACCCGCATGTCAAGTGGGACTAATTCCTCACTGTTCTGAAGTCTCTCATATAGGGGGTGGACAACTGGCCTGTGAATTTGCTCCATTCGCAAGAGCTAGTGATCAAACCCCCAACCACTTGCTTAATTAAGGGACCAAAGTACTTACCACTCACATCAACCCACCAGGTTAACTCAATTCTGTACTATTACCGTCGAGTCAATTTGGCCCTCCCTAATATATAATCTAATAATCCACAAAATATGTCATGACTAAGTGAATCATTAACCTTCCTCAAGTTCTAACAAACAATCAACAAGAAGCACCACATCAAATCTACAAACAACATCAATGTGAAGCATGCAAGTGAAGTTACAACTCCTAGTAAGCATCATCACACATCAAAATGGGAAATTCAAAAGAGAGCAATGATATACATACGAGCTGCCATCAGGGAAAACAAAGCTGACCCATTTAAGGAACTCCTCAATCATATCAAGCTCTTCAATAACAGCCTTGGGGGTCCTCAAGTCAGCAATATTATTAGGAATAACAGGACTACTCTTCCTAAAGGGCACATAAAAGGGTGCAATAGGAGGCCTTCTTCCAGCCCTCAACTCCTCACCAACATACCTCCAGTCCTCCTCATCGGCCCACGCTGGGTCCCACCCGGTCCCACCAATCTCCAGCGGCCCATCGGCCCAATACTCCTCCAGGTCCTCCTCCGTCCACTTCTCACCATCCTCCGGGAAGTCAAACTCGTCGGACTCTCTCGCTTTTATCTCGTCCTCTTCTTCATTCATCAGCTTCACTGCTTCGCTGTCGAGGACTTCGGAGAAATACTCCAAGTTTGCTTCTGGTGTGTTTTGTAAGCGTTCTTGTTCTTCGCGGTATCGCCGGATGGCCGCGGCGTCGAGGCCCACGACGGAGGAGATGTCGTCGTCGTCGTCGTCGTCGTAGTCGTAGTCTCCGTCGTACGAGGATTCTGATTCGGTGTCGGATTGTGAGGGTGGGTTTTGGTTTGAATCTTGTTTTTGGTCGTTGGGTTGTTGTTGTTGTTGGCTTTGTGAGGTGGCATTGTTCGCCATTGAAGTGAGCTGAAGAGCAAGAAGAAGAAGAAGAAGAAGAAGAAGAAGATAAGGTGAGTGAAAGAGAGAAAGAAAGGAGTGAGCGATTACTTCGAAGACTGAGACTTTAAGAGGGTTTTTTTTTTAATGTTGAACGGCGCTACACTAGGTGTCGTTTATGTATAGGACCTACATAACTTTTTTTTTTGGAGAGGTTAAGGTTGCAAAATAGTCTATTAAATGATGACATATTTATATATTTTTAGATTATCCATTAGTTTATAAGTAAAATAAACTAGTTTAAGGGGAAAAATTAAGTAAATCAATTTATAATTAACTTATTTTGCTCTTTTTTAGGATTTTCAAAAAAGTCAATTAGGTCTTATATTTAGGACCGGAGGGAGTAACTTGTAAGTACATGACCCGAACGGACTGGACGGTTGGTCTGGTCTAATTGTCAATGACTTCATGTCACAGTTTAATAGTTATTAGTTTGACTGTCAGTTCAACCATTGGGCTAAGCGATCTGATCGTGTTGAAACATGATCTGAAGTCCTCTTCGGTTCGCCTTCCAGTTTGACTTTTACAACACTTGTTTAAACTCCGCCGTATAATGTTTCTAATCTCTCTGGCTAATTATAAGATTACATTTATTTTTTCTTGCATTTGCACTAAATTATTCCTATTTATTTAATGGAGAGGGGAATGAAGAGAACTAATAATGTAAATTATTGAATGAGATGTTTTGGTTAGTCATGTATCGCTGAACATGACTATTGATAGAGCACGATGACGTCATGTGAAACATGCACCGAATAGTACTTGGTTGAGATAAGACTTTGTTGTTACTGTTGTATCCTTATTTGATTTATATTTGTGACCAAGATTAATTCCCTAAACCATTTTATATTTTAAGGTAGCGGAGGGTAATTAAATAAAGCAGCTCAATCTAAAATCCTTTTCATACATATATAATTAAACCGTATATATGAATGTATGGTTTGTAATATACGCCCTCCAGTCCTAAATATAAGACCTAATTGAGTTTTTTAGAAAATCCTATAAAAAAGCAAAATAAATTAATTATAAATTGATTTACCTAATTTTTTTCCCTTAGATTAGTTTATTTTACCTATAAACTAATGTATAATCTAAAAATATATCAAATATGTCATGATCTAATAGCCTATTTCGCAACCTTAACCTCTCCAAAAAAATCAATTAGATCTTATATTTAGGACCGAAGGTAGTATTTGTCAATTGATTTAATTGTTAAAAGGGTTGAATATTTGATTATCTTAGCAAGTGCTCAATTCCTATCGAGTACCATTTAGTTGTACTTGCAATGATGTTTGGTCTCGAGATGGAGACCAACTAGCCATTGGTTTGTTCAATGATGTTATGCAAGTTTCATTTAGAAGAGAATGGAAATTCAATTTTAAGTTTATTTTTGGACCACTCAAGAAAAGGACTAGAATCATTCTGATTTTATGAAGTGTCGATTAACGTGATAGAATACCTCTCCTAGATGGGAATTTCACCATTGATCGCTTACAATAGTTAACGTTCGATATGGATATTAATGGTACTGATTTATCTAATTTCGAGAGGAAATTGAATTGAAGTTGTATTGAAGAATATGGTCCATGATTCACCGTAAAAAGAAACACCATATGGTCCAGGGCTTTTTTCCTTTTGGATTTTGTTTGGACTGGGCTTTATAGATTTTTTTTTAATACTTGTAATTAACTGGGCTATATAACTCTTGTCTATGAAAGTAACAAATAGATGTGGAGATTCACTAGATGTTGTCTTCAACCTCAAAGGATTCTAGACCACTCTTTTGTGAGCTTCTTTTGTTCTTTTGTTGATAAGGGGGATAATTTTTCTTACAATGCACCAATCAATTAAAAAAAATAGAATGACAAACCACTAATACTGTGGAGAACAAAAATTTGTATTCTGAGTGAAAGAAGGGAAAAACTTACATCATGTTCCTTTCTCCAGGTTCTCAAGTTCTTTTAATATATGCCATTAGATTGAATGAATGATTGTTATAAAAGGACACATGTCACTCCCATATTAAAAGAACTTGAGAACATGGAGAAAGAAACATGACGTAAGTAAGATCCGTGAAAGAATTGCTCATATTTAGTACTGAATAGGATTACTGATGAAAAAAAGGTGCATACGTTTTCTTAAAAAAAAATGTCTCTCTCCGCTAATTTTTTTGGGTACAAATCCAATATTTATTTAAATAAAAAATTATATTACTATAATTAGTTTATGTTAATTGTTACTAATTCTTAAAACAAAAGTTAAGTCATATCCTCTATTTTAGAGTCTTTGTTGTCTCTCATTCTTTGAACATCTTCATTCAAATGGTGTCATCGACCATTCACCTCTTTAAACCTTCTATTGTAGTCTGTTTAATTTATTAAGTCTCCTAACAGTCTAATAGACAGGCCAGTCCAGACCATAGGGCAGATTCAGGCCTGAAAATTGGCCTTTAACAGGTCACAAGGCCGGATATGCCTCCTTTCAACAATAAAGACTAGGCCAATTATAATACATATAATACATATTTAGATTATTTTAGGTTATTTCCACCCATATGAGCAGGTAACGAGAAGCATTATATTCATCAACAATAGACCCACTTTACCCCACTTAATAATCCATCGTGGTGATTTATATTTATAATACTATTAATATTAATGTGACTATTATAAAAATGATTTCTTCAGATATCTGTATGCTGTATACTTCATTGTTTTATTTCATTTTCCATTAGAAAAATAATTCTGAAATATATTAAGTAATAGTAATAGTAAAAGAATATCAATGCAAATCACAGCGAAAAAAAACGTGGAAAATGTAAGAAAATGCTAAAAAAACTAAATAGGGATGCCGCCGGGGATTGGTGAAGAAACTGTGCGTTTTATGGGTGACTACTATGCTTGTTCTCACTACTAGGGGGTCCCACTCATCATGTCTCCCACCTTAACCACTCCACATCGAATCTCACATGAAGAAAATTAAGACTTACGTTAATGGAGAACTACAGAACCTGGAGGAGGTTTCATGGAAATTGTAATAATATGTGGTGTGAAAAATGGAGAAGGTGACGTCTTCGAAGAAAAGAAGCAATTGTGATAGCAAAGAAGATTCCTTTCAATGCAATTTCTGTGAAGGATACAATCAAAATATTTTCCTCTCAATGATGTTTCTTCCACACTTTCTAGTGTTTGCGTTCCTAGCAATGATTTGAAACTTTGAGTTGGACCATAAATATTACTCCCTCCGGTCCTAAATATAAGACCTAATTGACTTTTTTGGAAAATCCTAAAAAAGTAAAATAATTTAATTATAAATTGGTGATTTACCTAACTTTTCCCTTAGACTAATATATTTTACCTATAAACTAATGGATAATCTAAAAATATATCAAATATATCATAGTTTAATAACTTATTTCGCAATTTTAATCTCTCCAAAAAAAAGTCATCTAGGTCTTATATTTAGGATCGGAGGTAGTACATTTTAAGATTTGGATTGGATCAGATATAATTTAGTCCGTCCCTTTACACATTTTAATGGTTTGGTCAAGATATTTAGATCAATTTATCAAAAAAACGATAGTTAGATCAAATGATGAAGGGATTGAGTCGTTATAAGTTAATGGTTGAATCGAAATTCGTAGCTTGATATGTAAATTATACTAACAGGTTTAAAAAATTATACAAGTGATATATATATATATATATATATATATATATATATATATATGGACAAGAAAATACAAAAAATAAGATTTAAAAAAATCCTCACTGCTGGTAATTAATGACACCAGGAACTTCTTTTAGTTTTATTTTTAGATTGAGTTTGTGATATTCTATACGAGTATAATGCAATTGATGAGCGTTATTACATTTGAAAGAATGTTGAATGATGACAAAGGAGATCACAAAATTTACACATATACTACTATTATATAAAGCACTCTTTATATTTGATTGTTACTTCATTGAACATGGCTTTTTTGTTGGTAGTAAATTTGAACTCATGGCTTTTTTGTTGGTAGTAAATTTGAAGTTTTGGTTGTTAATTGCACAAAAATATCACACGATACGTGTGACCAATCTCACACAATAAGATACCACTGTTGTTGTATTCTGTCATGGGTTCGAATTATCTAAGGGATTGAACTATGAGACTATGAGAGAGTGGCATTGTCTTAGCGTTTTTTTAACTGACCATCGTCTTAGAGTTTTCCATTCAACATCAATCTAAAAATGCTTTTGACGAGTGATACTGATATCTCGATAGATTGATGATTTGAGTGGAATTAATTATTTACAAAACTTCAAAAGTTATAATGTAATTTTGTCCCACATTGGAATTTCTGGCATTCTTCTTTTCTAACAAACTCTCGGCCACACATAAAATATCTCCCTCCTGCCTCCTCACCTTTCATCTCTATCCACAAAAGTTTCTATCCTTGAAATCACCCTAAATAGAATCTCCCCGTTAGTTAACTTGTTACTATTTTCACCCACTCAAAAATCTCAATAGTGTAAATGCATAATAATATATTTACTACATTTGATTCAACTCGAGAGGTAACCATAGTACAACATCTATTTTAAATTTTTATCCTTTTTTAAATTACTCGTATGCTTGTTTTATTGACAATAATCACATAAAAATGAGTGAATGAAGGAAATGATTAAAATGGCTTAAAACTATGTCATGCTAAATAAATTAACTCACATATCAAATTATGAAAAAGTCATAAGGGTTTGGACCATATCTACTTATAAATGGTGAAGTTGAACTATAGATTGGCAATTCTAACTCTAGTTTTCTACTGCTTTCAAAATATGAAATTGGTCATTTTTTACATACTCGATCAAGTTGTTAATATATATACAGAAATAGTTATCGTGATTTTGAAATTGAAAGACATCATTTTATTTTTCTATCTCTTGTTATAGTAGCTATTGAACATCAAATTTAAGAAACACTACGTCAACGTAGTTTTGTTTAGAAAATAAATGAAATATATTATATTATATATTTTGTACTCCTATATAAGATCCAAACATGTCTTATACACACCTACCACACCACGTCGTTGCTCATTTTCACGCTCTTCCTTTCCTCACCAAACCCTCTCTTCTCTCTATCCACATAATTATCTCCCATCATACGCTATTATGCTTGCTTAATCATCACCTTCATATTTTAAACAAAATTAGAAACTTCGTCAAAATTATCATCCTCTCTATATGCTTTTTGATTAAAAAAATCCTCTGCCAACTATGTCTTCCTTTTTTTCCTTTTTCCACCTTCCCTCCCTTTTAATCTTCAGATACCTCGTTGCTCTCTACGTATTTTTTAAAAAGAAAATTAAAATGACCTCCAACATGACATGACCCATTTATTAAAACTAGATAGTACTCCCCCGGGCATCGCCCGGGGCCAAATACTTATCAATCAATATATTTTCTAAGTCATTGTTGACATAATAATGCATTAGATGTTTGAAAAAAGTGCTCAAATTAATGTTGAAATTGGCAAATTTCTGCTCTGAATGCCTTTCTCATTTCTCGCTCTCACCTGAAAATGACGAAGAACACGTACAAGGGCAAAGAAGTCGCTAGCTGTAAGAGAAATCATTTTGTACCGATGACAAGTAGCATCAATTTCCAATTGAGGCATATCAACTCAAGTCAACGAAGAAAAAAATGTATTTATATCAAGGTAAGTTATAAAAATAAGATGTAACATGAATAATCAACAATAAGATATACAATTAAGTCAAACACCATAACATTATTCATTAAAGATGAAAAAGAACTTTGAAATAGATAAAGTAGACTAAGGTGTTATGTTATAGAAAACTTAGTCTCTCTTGGCCTTGAAGATCAACATAAAGGTAAGAAAATATAGCTGTGATGAGTGATGAGGCAAGGGAAAGGAGCAGCATCAAAATATTTCTCTTTCTTTCGCCCTATGATGCTTGCTCGCCAGAGAAAAGGAGAAATTATTGTGGGGAAGCCGCAACGCAGAATAGGAAGTGGAGAGTAGAAGAAGAACACATGAATGACCAAGTGAAATTCGTAATATGTTGTTTCCTTATGGTGATGGTGGCATGATAAACTTAACTAAGGATCTGAAAATGCAGATGAAGAAGAGTGTACGAGATTTTAGAATTTGGAGGTGTGCTTTTTAAAAAGAAAAGATGAATAATTAATCATTCATTTGAAGGATTACATTGGAACTCGGATTGAATCACCAAGAATCTCTATAAGAAACCTTTCAGAGGAAGATAGGGAAAGACACGCACTTATCAATTTTCCATCAGTTAAACCCGTTTGGTTGAAGTCTGAACATCCAGTGTGACGGGAAGCATCATTGCACAAATACATATACAATTCCATCCATTAAGCTACCAAGAACACTTCTGAGGAAGAATACAAAACCATCTGAATTTTCTAATTTTCATTTTAGAAATATAGATCAGAAAAGTAAACACTTCGCATGACACTCTTCTTTCAATAAGTAAAATTAGTTCAATAAATGCACAATCAACCAAAAGAGGAAGTATGCAAAATACCACACTTGCAGAGCATAGAATACTTGGAAAACAACAAAGGCTACTTCCAGGTTTATTCAAATTGAAAGGTCATATTAAAATCAAACTTTTGAAAGGTGACTTATTCAACTCAATTTCATATCTACAAAACCTTAGGCAGGAAAGCAATGCCAGTTTTTCATATAAAAACAAATTTCTAGGAAGAAAGAACTGATATCAATGCCAATTTTCGATGACATACATTGAACATAGGAAAATAGCTACCTAAAGCAAAGTTGCATTATACCTTGTCTCTTCTTTTCATTTTATAGTAAATTGGGACAAAAAAACTCTTCCACGCTCCTGATACAGAATAAGAAATAATTAAGTTCAATAAAACTGCTATCAATGTATGTTAGAAACATTACTGGAGTTAACAGTGACCACGACAAACTGAACAACAAAAAATCATTTAATTTATGACACCAAAAAACAACATTAATCAGATAGCATTAATTAATAATTATTCATCTAGATCTGATAGTAGAAAACAACGTTACAACGACCGAATTAATTATCTTCATGCATAAGGATACTAGATTCTCTAGTATAAAAGACTTTAATCCTTTCTAATCCTTAATCATTAAGAACCCAAAAAAGGATATACATGTGATACCTACAAGGAAAGGCCAAAAATAGTGAGAGTAGATAAAAGTATTGCATAGCTTTATATTGAGGAATTATCTGATTTATCTCATATACAGTAACAGCAAGACAACAAAAAACATTATAAAAGGATTAACAAAAGACTTCCACAAATTTCCTTAAGTTTTCACTTTCAAAACTGCGCGGACTAAAAGCAATATTAAATTATTAGGACCAAAATCAAAATCACATGAACTATAAGGACCAACAATAAATTAGAAACCAAGAGTATGACTGCATGGGAATAATCAATGTCCATAAATCTAAACATAGAAGAAGCTTGTCAAGCTTGGCAATGTGCAAAAATCAAGGCGAGAGGGAGCTTATTATAATTACTTTGTAAGTCTGCAATCATTATGTTATAATAATATAATTAGGAATAGTTAGTTAATTAGCTCATTAGGGCTCTAGGGCTATTAATAGTTTTACTGTTATGTTTTGGGCTTTAGGTTTATTTGGGCTTTAGTTTTAGTGATATCAATCTTGTAACACATTACCAATACTTTACACGTAAAATATGCAATGCTATCTAGATCATTAACAAATCAAAATTGTTTTTTCTTTTGAGATTGATCAAAAGTATAGAATTATCACCTTATTATGAGATCTATCAGCTGCAATGATCTCTCCATTATCCTTCATAAGTACAGCAATTGCAGCTGTTTTCCCTCTTAGTCTGTATTTTCCCTTTTGTGGACATAACAAAAAACGATGCAAAAAGAAATGAATTCCAGACAGAGATCAGATAATCCAAAGGGTAAGGGTGGATGAGCTATAGGCTGTACATTATGTACCTAAAGCATGAGCATCAATAATACTTGGCATGTTTTGAAAAAATATGTCTCCTTCAAGCACATCTGCAAAACCAATAGTAAATAAGAATGCAGCAACCACAAACAGTCAAAACTGCAAGCATTAAGCAAGGTCTATTTGCAAGAAGCGCACAAGGGCACATCAAATGTCAAAGAATTTTTTATGAATGAAAAGTGGAGGGAAAAGAATATCAACTACAAATTAAGCAATAACTAAAGCAAAGGCAGAAATGTGGAGAAGTAAGATTCACATGATATGCACTGATTAAATCATAACAACACAAACTTATTTGAGTTGCACCAACCAGCAGATTCTAGCTTTAACAAATATTCATTAGTCGTTAAGGCACAGTCTACAAATTTCTGATTCAATAATATTGCTGATAAAAGCGGAAAAGAACAGAGACAGCGAGACCCGTGGGATCTTTTTTAACAATTTTCATCTCTGGATCAAAGTTCAAACTTTGAAATAAAATTACATGATTAGAAATTGTCAATGTTCTTATGAGCCATCAATTTCTAAAAAAAATAATCGCATAATCCCACCATAGAGTACACATTATAAGATAATCATTGTTTTTAGAAATGGGTAATCAGATTGTTGATCTGGGTAGTAAGAAAATTCCCCAAAAGTAATAACCAGAAACAATTAACACTGAAATAAAAGAAAAGGAAAAAAGAAAAGTAGTTAACAACTCAAATTCAACAAAGACAGCATTTTACTGGGGAAATTAAAGAGGAAGTCACAGTGAAGTATGAAACACAATGGAAAAAGAAAGAAAGAAAGAAAGAAAACAAAAATGAATTGTGCAGCTAAAATCCAACATTATCAAAGAACAATGTCTCGAATATGCTGAGATAAATCACTTTGATTTGAGTATTTCCTTATGATCGGAGGCACTTGAGCTGAACTTAAATATGAATGCATAAAAGTAGAATCAACGGCGTCCCTTACAGTTAAAGGATGTGACTTAAGCAAATTGTATATATGAAATAGAGAACAAAGACATTGGTTTCAAAAATTACCCATTTTCCCATTCCTTCACACGAAAAATCTAATATTCTGTTCTTATTCTTCTCTGATTCAGCCGCAATAGAGAGAAGGCTAAATTAAATCAGGGAGGCAAACTAAGATATCAAATTTGAAATCTGAAAATTTCAAATTTTGAACGACATTAACAACATCCATAGATCGATTGATCAACAGTATAGGATGATCATCCACCAAATCCATATATGGACTGCATTTAAGAATCTGAACAGCACAATCAAAGAAGAAATCACCGCTATAGCAATTTCCAAGTGGCTTATCAAACTCACATGAGAATGAACTAAAGAGAACTTATTGATGTAACTAACTACAAAGCAGCATAAAGACTCAAACACGCTTTCAGCTTAGGAGTAAAAATGAAAATCCATGATAAAAAAAAATAGAAGTAGAAGATACAAAACACAAATGACCATCAACATGAGAAGGCCACAAAAATAGCTCAATAAGCCTTTAAAGAGGAACAGAAATAATAGCTCACATAATATCAAACCTGGAGCCCAAAATAATCAATCATCACATTTAGAGTAGGAAAATGGTCTTAGCCAAAAGAGAGAGAGAGAGAGAGCGAGAGAACAGGGTGTAACTCAGAATAATCCCCTTTCCCTTGGGCAAACAGCAGATGCCATTAGCATCATCAGTTAAACACATAATGGAACTCATAACAGAGTAAAATCAACAATTTTCAGGTAGGAGTATAATAAACAAACAACCAAGCCTACATCACATTTCGACAAAACCAATAAAGAACTCAGATAAATTGAAAATCCCAAAGGCATAAAAAAACAGTTGAAAGCAATGTAAGTAAAAAGCAATAAGAGATGATATATTGGGGTGAAACAATGTAAGTAAAAAGCAAAAAGAGATGATTAGTTGAAAGCAAAAGGGTAGAAGATGAGTTATGAATTATGGATGGTGAAAGATATCTCCAAAAAAGTAACAAAAAGGTATCTCCAAAAACAATATAAGTAAAAAGTGACCATTACAACAGCAAAGATTTGTTGACGCATGGGAGGAGGGGAGGGCTCGGCGATAGGCACAGGAGTTTGAGGCTCTTGAGCTTTGACGGAGTCAGATTCGAATGATTGAAGAAAGGGAAGAGGAGGATGAGACGAGGAAATGCAGGAAGATGACCACCAACAACAACATCATCGCCCTCCTATTTGGAAAAATCTCTCCATTTGATGAAGAGGAATGGGCATGCATGGATGAATTAGAGAAAGAGGATTGAAATTTGAAACAGATTAAGCCAAAACCTTCCCCAGTTGGCGACGGAGATAGCCCAGTTGGCAAATCACTTTTTAATAAAAAAAAAATGGAACTTACTGTGAGAAAGGGACAAAATGCTACAGGGCGGCTAAAATGAACAGTGAAATAAGAGAGAAGCCGAGGATAAGCCTTGCTGGAGATGAGCCGAAAAGCATTCCCTTTGTAAATATAGGATGTAACATGCCCTCCTATAGAAATCTAATAAACAAAAAATTGAAAGGGACAATAAATCACAACAATTTCACAACGCCAATGTTATGCTTTACCGTATTGTCCAATGCATGTTTAATTAAGCATATTTTCACCTAATTATCATATACAATGTCTATTTTGATCGCTACAAAAATCACATGATTATACCAATGGGTAGTTGGTTGAGCTGGTAAGTGGGCTGCAACCCCGTAAGGATGAGAACGCGTGTTCGATTCCCGGGAAGCGCTCTCATTGGGAGAGGGGACAACCTTGCCTATGTGGGCAACACTCCTACCCCTCGAGTCCGGATTAAACCGGGCGGTGATTAACCAAAAAAAAATCACATGATTATGTGCATAACCTTGTCATTTTCCCATATAGTTTCAAAAAATTGTTGGATGGTAGTATAGCCAACATTTTATACGTCAACATTTTGTATTTGTTTTAGTTTAGGAACTTGAAAAGACTTTATCATTTATGCCAATAAAAATCAAAGAAATTTCAACTTTGGCATGAAACAGAGCGAAAAATTTGATTTTTTTAAACAGAAATTTCTAATTTAATACCTAGCCTAGCTGATCATGAAACGCAGGAAATAATTTACAGTCTGTAATAATATCCAACAAGGGGCCTCATGAAAAGCGTATGAATCCAATTTGATGAACAGAGACCGGTGTATTATTAAACTCCAGAAGCAGAGTGTAGAACAGAAGAAATTTCATAGAAAATTGTGTCGCCACTTGGTTGAAGTAGAAGGGTAATAAAAAGTTGGAAAATTTATGGTTGGTGAACAAAGACCGCAAAGTCTAGGAACTTAGTCGTAATAAATTTTCAAGTTTGACTTGTTTTGGCAATCATTCTTGACTATGGGTTGGTGAGAAAACCACATTTCCCAAGCCCTGTATATATCATTAAGCTCAGAAAAGCCTTTCATATATTCCACTAAACATATACTCCCTCTGGTCCTATTTATAAGTCGCCAACCGCCCAAATTGTACATACCAAGGAATGGAGGTTAATGGAAGTTGAGTCATTAAATTGGTCTTATTTTTTTAGTCTTTTCCATTTTTGCCCCTCTTACTTTTATTACTATGGTCCACTACCTCTTTCATCTTTATAAGCATACATGTGTCTTTTTCATCTTCTCTCTCTTCTCATTTTCCAATGTTCATTTTCCAATACTAATGGTATATGAGGAAAATTTTAATAAATGAGTTAGTTAATGTTAGTTGGTGACTTATATTAAGGACCAAAATTTAGTGGCGGTTGGCGACTTATAAATAGGACCGGAGGGAGTATTACATATACATTTGACATCTTCACCATAATTTACTAGTGTAAGTGTAGCTTTCATAAAAGTTGGTGTCTGTTTTTATATTATATGTCGCCACTGGCCAGGGCTTGTGGCAAAATCCAGGCTAGTTCGAGACAATAATCTCTCTGCCGCCCGCCCACAGAAGATCTGAAGATAGAACAAAATTCTTTTTTTTATCAAAATTCTAAATAAGTGAATTTATATACCAAAATTCTAAATAAGTGAATTTATGTACCAAAAGGCTAAATACGTTCCTCACAAAGGTAGGCAACAACAAAGGGTACCATGAGACTAGTTTCAGCGCGGAAGAAATTTTGATTTTAAATATATAGCTTTTGAAATTTGTGTGCGCTTAAATGCCAAAAAAAAAATGATACAATAAGTTTAATGAAAACGTGTTTAAACATGATCTTTATTCGTATGGGGATTGTTTCATTTTTTCCATTAAAAAACTTTATTCGTATCACTCTTGTCCTTTTTGTAAGTCCAATTTGAGAAAGATTAATCCTTATTATAAGTGCACCTAAGAAGTAGTTAAGGACACTGTAACAATTTTGCTTCCAACAGTAAATATAATGAGACAAGAAAGAGCGAAGCAGAATATAGAATATTTCTTAGACGCACATTTATAAATGATGGTAGAAAAGGGAAAATTGATCAATTTAGGATATGTTAGCGAGTTAACTAACCTTTTTTAAGAGTTTTAGTGAGTCATAGCAAGCAAGCATCTAAGTTTAAAGAATGCTAATACATTGTTCACCAATAATATCTTTACATTTGTGAGATTAAAGCTCATCGTTACCTTATTATAATTGAGTTAACTCTATTGCTAACAGCACCAAACTCTATCAACATTTAGTAATTTTTAGACACTTCGAATTGAACTTTGGAATCAGGTATCTTCACGCATTTAGACACTCAAATTGAACTTTGGGATAACTCCCAAGTTGGCTTCCCCCATTGAATATGCAAAGCCCCTTAATTTTAAGAATATTTTTTTTAATGCGAGAGAAGTAATGACAAAGAAGACGGCTACTTTTAAAAGAGAGAGAAAGCAAATGAAGCTTATAAAGTAACATATAACTCAGTATCATGTACATACACATGATTTAGTCTGAAAATACATGGTTGGATATAAAAAAAAATACACCAATATAATGATAAAATAATCAACCAACTGTAATCTCTAACTACTCTCATGTACACTTTTTTAGATCTCCAAATATAAAAGTAATCATAACACATACACTAAAAATACACCTAACAAGGCCATCTCCTTCCACTGAATTTTCAGCATGGTGGCTACCTACCACATTTTGACCAAAATCTACCACCCCACGCTCTCATCAACCTCTATGTACAAACCAACCAAACCCCACCTCTTGGCATATCATATCCCCCACTCCTCAATTTTGATCCATCAACAAGTTTAAATTTCACAATTTCCTTCATAAATTAATCAAAGTAAAAAAGTCCAACAAAAAGAGGGCATGTGGGTAACAAATGAATACACGTGAAAGAGAGGTTAAATAATTACTCTCTTTTGTTTTAATCTACACAATTACAAATTGCAAGATATAGGAAACATTTTTTATATTCTTTTTTTTTTTACTTGTGTGCATATTCTTTTTTTTTTTACTAATCAATCTCCCATGGGACAAGAAGGGCTCCAAGGGGTCATATCCATAGGATAACTCCCCAAAACCCTCAAGAAGGAAGTAAACTCCTGAACCTCAGCCAAAGCATTCTGAGCCCTAACCTCAGCCATAGAAGCCTCAAAATCAACATAAAACATGTACTCAAAATGCTTAGCAGTGCCCACATTCTCATCATCCACCACCCTAATCGGACGGCTCCTATGCGGCCTCGACTCAATCTTAGTCAAACTAATATTCCTAAACGCAAAAGCCGACAAAACCTTAAACAACACCGAAGTCCCCTTATCATGCGCAAACACAATACTCGTCTTGAACGGCCTGTCCGTACGAGGAATTATCGGCTCACGCGCCAGCATCACAAAGCGCGTGACATTACTCGGGTCATCCTGTATCCCATCCGCCAACACCTGCAGCCCGTACAACTCCGCGGCGCGTGCGCTGGCAATCGCGGCCGTATCGCGCTGGTTCTTCGAGGCAATGTACTCGGCGGCGCCGGCAGTGTCGTCGACGGCTTCACGCGCGACGTTGAGGCCGAGGTTGGTGAGGGAGTGTTCGCATTGGGCTAGGGCTTGGGGGTGGGAGATGACGCGCGTGAGATATTCCTTGCGGACGCCGGGGAGGGCGAGGAGGCAGTGGTGGACGGGAAGTTGGACTTCGCCGACGATGTGGAGGTGGTGGTGGAGGAGGAGGTCGTAGTTGCGGTGGATGGAGCCGCCGAGGGAGTTTTCGACGGGGAGGACGGCGCGGTCGGCGATCCAGAGCTGGACGGCTTGGAAGGCCACTTCGAATTGGTCGCAGGGGATGGCTTCGCAGTTGGGGTAGGCTTTGCCGGCAGCGGCTTCCGAGTACGCGCCGGGGACGCCTTGGTAGGCCACGCGCAGGGTGGACCCGTGCATGGGAGCAGGGGCAAGATCGGAAATTGTGAGCGGTTTTGGCTGGAGGGATTTATTATTATTGTTGTTGGATTGGATGGGGATGAGGTGGAGGTCGGAGACGGCGGAGGAGTGGCCGTTGACGGCGGCGATGTGGTCGGCGGAGGGCGGAGGAGGCTGCTCTTGGGAGAGGACTTTGCTTGAGAGGATGGCGCAGGAGCTTTGCCAGTCGGAGCGGGAGGGGTAGTTTGGGGAATCTACACCATATGAGGAGGTTATGGAGAGCCGGGTCGACCCGACCCGGCTTTGGGATGGCCGGGTTTGGTGGAGGAGCTGGTGGAGGGGATGGGGATGGGAGGAGAGAGAGTGCATATTTATGTTGATGTTGAGTAGAGTGGATTGATGGAGGGTAGAATTGGAAAAATGAAAATTTAAAAAGAGGAAGAATAAGGAGAAAAATTGAAGCTTGGTGTTCTCTTTGGAGAAGGGAACCTCAAGCTGAGGGAGGAGGGAGAAGGGAGGGAATATATATAGGGAGGGAGGGTGGTTGAGAGGAGAAAGTGTGGTGTGTGAGAGGGAGATGGTGAGCTTGTTTTGTTTGTTCATTCTCATTTCTCACACCTACCCCCTATCTCTCTCTTACATGTCACTCCTTTTTTTTTTATAATCAAAAAGTTTAGGTGAGTGGGTCCCGAGGACTCACCAGGTCAGAGCAAGCCTCCGCCTCTTTGAGCGCTTACATAGGTACTTACAAATAGTACAAATAGCTCACCAATAAGGTGCTGATATCGGCAAGATTCGAACTCACAACTACATAGTTATGAATCAAACTCTTTTACCAACTGTACCAACTATTGTTGGTTCCTTTTCTTATGACATGCATACAAGTTTTTGGAAAATAAAAAAAATAGATTCCTATCACAAAATAAGTGAAACCTTTATCTGATATGGGGTAAAGTGAAAATATATACTATCATTTAAAAAACTATATTGCTCATTGAATTTTATAACTAAAATATAAGACATGTGCATCTTTTCAATATATACGAAATGACTTCTAAAAATTAAAAAATCATGGAACTCAAGACTAAATGTTTGCTATGGTTTATGAAGTTATGGTTTGGAGTTCAATCCATGATTTAAAGAGGTTATTATGACTTGCCGTAACATGGTTTCATAACCTGTAACAAATACAAGGTTGTTAGCATCGATCTAGCATTTGGCGACTGTGTCTTTAAGACATATAGGGAATTTATAACACACTTGCAATTCTTTCCGCGTCAATGTATACATTTTTATGTTACAAAATTAGAGAATTAAGATGGACGTTTTGTTCTTTTAGGTGAGATATAGTAATTAAGTCTCAATTTATCACATAAAATTAAAGTCAAGGTAAGGTTATTTGTTTTTCCTATATGGGAGGTTAAATGATATTTTCACATATGCATAGCTTATATCATGTGATGATCCTGGTTGCAGGTCCAATTATTTGAAAAATAAAAGTCCATTTTGAGAGTTATTAAGGACCTTTCTTTTGTCCATTTTGAATGAAAGAGATGGTTGAGAGAAAATGTATAGCCTCTTTTATTTAAGAAAATATTCATTAAATAACGGTAGATTTGAAAAGGAGAATAATATCAATTTATTGAAAATACATTTTGTATTTTAACTTTAAATTTGCTCAAATTACAGTTATAGACTTATAGTAGTGACCACCATATATAGTAGCGTAGTGATGTTAAACTAGGAGTGAGATATCAAGTTGTTAACTTTTAAAATAGAACTAAAGTTATTTAATTTTCTTTTGTTGTGAGGAAATGTGTTAAGATTAGCTAATAAATAAGATTAGGCGAGTACACTGGAAATATGTGGCTTAGCTTAATTAAGCATTCATGCACTGAGCACTAGAAATATGTGCCGAAAAAAACTCCATGGTCTATAATATAAATTAAATCATTTGTAGGAGGGCACATTATTAATAATTGTTTCTTCAAACATTACCTTTATTAATTTATGTTGTTATATTTTATGTTTTTTATGCTATAGATTTTATTAGACATTTGTAATAGTTAGATTTTAATTAATGTCATTTTAACTTTTATCCAAAAAATATATTATAAAGTATACACAGTTAGAAAGTGATTAATTATGTCAATGAGTTAAATGCATCCAATCACTGTTTTGAATGTGATGGGTTTTTCAGTTGAAGAAAATGTAATGGGTTTTTGTTCAATCAATGGTTGGCTAAAAAGAATTGTGTGTGTGTGTTTAAAATTGTTGGCGTCTGGCGATACAAATACAACAATTACCACCAAAACTCCACCACATAATTTAAAAAGGGAAAGGCTTGCCAAATCGTTAATAAAGGTATTGTGTTGCCGGTACAAGTTAACTAATAATGAGAGCTTCTTTATTAGTTTGTTGTTATAGGGGTTTTTTTGTGTGTGTATGTCAGTATGTATATATATTACACAAAGAAAGTGTGACAGATATTATTTATCTGGAGAATGGAGAATATGACAAATAGCTAATTAAGTGTTTTTTTGTCGAGACCGATTATTTATCGTCACCATTTTCCGCTTCGCGTTTGAGCAAAAATGTCTGTTTTATATTTTAACATCCAATTGGTAAATTGTGGTTCAAATATTGTACACCTATTAACATGTCACACTCTTTATCGATGAATGCAGCTAAATGTCATAATTTCTTCTGCAAATTTTACCGTAAAAAAATACATTTTTGGGCCTATATATATATATATGTTTCAAGATAATAAAATACTCCCTCCGATCCCTAATATAAGAGCTAGCCGCAGAAAAACGTTTTTTAAGAAAACATGTGAATGTTAGTTAGGGGTCTAGAATTAATGTTTCTTTTCCAATATTGCCCATATTTATAATGATACTTTTAAGAGAGAGAAATACATAAGCATTAATAAATATGAAAGAGAGTTAGGGGTAAAATAGGAAAAATACATCAAATGAGGAGAAAATGTGAGATGGACTCTTATATTAGGAATCAAAATCATTCAAATTTTGGCTCTTATATTTGAGATTGGAGGGAGTAATGTAGTGATCTCATAACAAGACCATGTTTTCCCCTGAGTATGAAAGCAACAAGCATTTCTTATCACATTTGTAGTCATTGGAGAAGAGGAATCTGTGGTTTTAATTAGTTTTATGAAGAATTCTACAAAGATTATTGATTACTCCCTCAGTTGCCGTTCTAATTATAAAACTCAATTGATTTTTCTTTAATTTATTTTATACATGCAAGTTGATTTTTTTTGGAAAAAAATAATGATGCAAAACACCAATGTAAATTGTTTATATTTATGTAATAAAAAAATTGTTTATATTTATCTTCTTTCCTTAAAACTAAGTTGTTTTATTTATAAAATATCATATAATCTAATTACTTGTCGCACATATAAATATTTAAGGGTTTATATATTTTGCTTCATTAATCCTAAAAAAGTCAATTCACTTTTATAATTAAGAAGAGAGGGAATAGTTCTTATTTCTCACTCAATAAATACCAAGAAGTTGTAAAGGATATTAGGATGTTAGATTACTCAATTTTAAAAACATATTTTAAAAACTTTGTTGACCCATGAAATAGTTAATATTCACCTCGTTTATAATTTTGTATTAGTGTGGATCTCTAGAGTTACGACCCCGCAATGATAATGAAATGCCTACTGTTTATTATCCCCTTCGTTCCACAATGTAAACTAATGATATGGGAGAAAATCTATTATTTAATACTCCCTCCGGTCCCTAATGTAAGAGCTAGCCGTCAAAAAAACGCTTCTTAAGAAAACATGTGAATGTTAGTTGGGTGTCTGGAGTTAATGCTTCTTTTCCAAAATTGCCCATATTTATTATGGTACTTTTAAGAGAGAGAAATACATAAGCATTAATAAATATGAAAGAGAGTTAGGGGTAAAGTAGGCAAAAATGCATTAAATGAGGAGAGAATATGAGGTGAGCTCTTACATTAGGGACCAAAAACATTCAAATTTTGGGCTCTTACATTAGGGACCGGAGGGAGTACAAGTTAATGTTGCTTTTTGTATGAATATTTGTTGTATTTTTCCACTTTTACCCTTATTGACAACACACTCTCTCATCTTCCCCATATATATTCTCTCATTTTTCTCATTCAGTCATCATCTAACTCGTCCTTTTCATAAATAGGGGCAAAGTTAGGAAAAAATATATATTCCAGACATATTGATTGCTTCAAAGAACTTTCATTAGTTTTCCCGAACATAGTGATTTAGTAAACATTAACTTATATTATGGGACAAAAGGAGTATGTATTTAAATTTTTTAATCCAACACTCGAGGGATATATAATTTCAGTAAACATTAATCATCCTCTAATTTTTTTTGAACTGAATCATCCTCTAATTTTACTACATGAGTATTGAAAAAAATGGAGAATGCATTGTTTAATTATCGGAAAATGCCTTTTGAGGTGAGGAAAAAGTAAAATTACTCTTTCTGAAAAAAAAGGACCGTATTATAATTTTTCATGTTGAGACATTTCAAAATTTTTAATAGAGTCTTGGTCAAACCAAAGCAGCGCTATTGGACTCATCTTTAAATTATTAATTATTACCTCCGGTCCTAAATATAGGAACTAATTGACTTTTTTTAGGAGGGATTAAGGTTGCAAAATAGGTTATTAAATGATGACATATTTGATATATTTTTAGATTATCCATTAGTTTATAGGTAAAATAAACTAGTTTGAGGGAAAAAATTAGGTAAATCAATTTATAATTAACTTATTTTACTTTTTTAAGGATTTTTCAGAAAAAATGAATTAGCTCTTATATTTAGGATCGGAGGGAGTATTATTTTACTTGGTATATGTTGCATCAAATGAAGACCTGTTCCTGGTTGTTGTAAAATCACAATCAGGCTCTATTTATTTCATTAAAACCAATAAGTTCCGAAGATACAGTACTAATTAATCCTACGACATCATTATCGTATTTTTCAATTTTCAAAATGCGGGAGTTAAAGATACAGTACTAATTAAAATTAAAATGCGCAGAGCTTGTTTAAATGTCTTACATGGCTTTTAACAAAAATGTTAATTACATCATGGTGCAGTGTTTAAATTTAATTTATATCCTCGTCGCAACACACCATGATCATCTGCATTAGCGTCAGGACTTACGTGGCTTAAATTTTTATACTATCATTAATGTTTCTAATTAAAATCAGAACACATATCAAGTATCAACATCATCTCCCTAATTGCCTCCCTAATTGTATAAAAAAAATCAACATCACCTCCCAACAATAATTATGGCAAAGATATTATTGCTCCATCAAGGAATATGTTAAGTGAACATTAAAAGTTGGCATGTCAAGATTAGTAACATCAGGTTATGATAACTAATGAAGGTTGAATTACATCTTTTGCTCTTATGATTAGCATAAAAAATTTTGGGTATACACTGGTAGCATGATAATAAAGAAAGGACTTTACTTAGGTCAAGTTCCTCCATTCACATTCTCCATTTCTCCAATTACTGCCCGTTAGATTGAATGGATGATTGTTACAAAAGGACACGTGTCACTCCTATATTAAAAGAACTTGAGAACCTAGAGAAATGAACTTGATGTAAGTTTTTCCCTAAAGAAAACAAAGTTCTTGATCTTGATAGTTAAGGAAAACCCTTTACATACATCAAATATATTTTAAGTTGTCACTTATTTCTTGAATTTTTTGTTTTGAGGTATGTTCTTGTGCTGATAAATGTTGAAGATTCCACTCACTTTGAATTTATTAATTTTGGAGAAATTCTTAGATAAATTTTATAGGCTGCTACGTCAGTTGTTATTTGAAGAATCACGAACATCAACCTTACAAATATTCTAATTTTAATTTGATATAATAATCATGATAAAATTTTGGGTTGAGAGAGGTAATAAATGAAAAAAGATTATGAAAATGCCGTGATTCAATTAGAAAATAATGCTTTAATTTAATTTGGTATTATATAAGATTAAATAATTATATAAAAATAATTAGAAAATAAATTTTATAGGCTGCTACGTCAGTTGTTATTTGAAGAATCACGAACATCACCTTATAAATATTCTAATTTTAATTTGATATAATAATCATGATAAAATTTTGGGTTGAGAGAGGTAATAAATGAAAAAAGATTATGAAAATGCCGTGATTCAATTAGAAAATAATGCTTTAATTTAATTTGGTATTATATAAGATTAAATAATTATATAAAAATAAATGAAATGAAGAAAACATTTGCTTAGAACTTGATTAAGGAATTTCGAGAATTGTTTTGGCCAGCGAATTTCGAGAATTGATAGGATGCAATGAATAAAATAAAATATTGGCTATCACTATCCATGATTAGTCTTTATAGTTTACTTGTATTTTGGTTTTAGTTTATGAACTTATGAACAAATAGTTTCATTCATTTAAATTTATTTTGTTATCATCATTTAGTCCATGAAATTTTAAAATGACCCTGATTCAGAGTTGACACCGTTAGTTAAGTTTACATGTCTCTAATAAAGTTAAATATATTTAATAGTGTTAGTGTAATGTAAAATTAATTGATGATTTAATTTTGTTATGAATGGATGATGTCAATCCTGAATCAAAGTCCTTTTGCAACATTTATGGACATACTGTTTGTATTGGAAAAAAAATAGGGGAACAAAACCATATGCTTGAAATGTTGGAGACAAAAAACCAAAATACAATTAAACTATAAGGACCAAGATGTTAACGGTAAAATATAACAAATAATGAAGGCAATTATTGTTTATTCACTTCTTATAAAAGAAGAGAATATTTTTCAACAGTAGTAGGACCCAGAACAAGAAGATGGGAAGCATCCGGCATCCTTACAAGGCATGCTGGTTCTCCTTTCACGGCCAGCCACTTGCTGAAATGCCCCTTCTGTCCTTTCCTTTTTTAACTCTTTCCCATTATTATTATTATTATTATTATTATTATTATTATTATTATTATTATTATTATTATTATTACTACTATTTTTTTATTATTATTATTAATAATACTACCACTATTAATTATTATTATTAGCTGTCATTTTTTTATCAGGTAAGAACCTTATGAGATAGTTAAAGTCGTCTTATTAGCCATCCTTTATACGTCCTTTTTTATCTCTTCTCCTATCTTCTTAATATCTGTTTAGTTCAGTAGGGGAGGCCATATAATCATCCTTTGAATACAAAAAAGTGACAATGAACTAATTTTCCCTATTTCGATAAGGTTTTTTTGAACTCCAATCAGTGGAGATTTATGTTTTAAGAGACTGGTTACACATAAAATATAGGTAAAAATTTGCATACTCTCCTTATTACTCCCTTAAATGTTTTTTGGTAAAATATTAGGTTGACTCTTTTTTAATAGATTGAGGGTACTAATAAAAACCACTCTATAAAGGATTATTTCTTTACAATTATTCTCTTAATTAATTTTTTACTCAATAAATAATGTATAATACAATATATGTGATATTTTATTATATACTACCTCCGGTCCCTAATGTAAGAGCTAGCCGCCAAAAAAAACGCTTCTTAAGAAAACATGTGAATGTTAGTTGGATGTCTGGAGTTAATGCTTCTTTTCCAAAATTGCCCATATTTATTATGGTACTTTTAAGAGAGAGAAATACATAAGCATTAATAAATATGAAAGAGAGTTAGGGGTAAAGTAGGAAAAAATGCATTAAATGAGGAGAGAATGTGGGGTGAGCTCTTACATTAGGGACCAAAACCATTCAAATTTTGGGCTCTTACATTAGGGACCGGAGGGAGTATACATTATTTATGGAATGACACTGTCTTCTCACACTATAATGTGATACTCTCTTTGTCCCATAATATAAAGTCCTTTTTAAAATGACTCTGTCTTCACACTTTAATGTCATATTTAAATTGGTCTGATTGATAATAAATGTGTTTTTGTCCAATATTAATCTTAATGAATGTATTGTTTAAAAAGCTGAATGAACATTATTTTTAGGAGAGGAGAGAAATGAGACTTTTACCAAATGAAAGAAATGAATATATAGAACTCTCTCCGTGCTTTCTTTTTCCTCCTTCTCATGTTTTTCCAACAATTTCTCCTCCTTTTTATTATTATTCTCTTTCTTATTTTTCATAAGTAAGATATTTTTGAAAACAAAATTATATTCATATGTATTGCTTTTAAATTTAACAAACTTAAATTGCTTTTCTAGGAAACCCCAATTCAGTGTAAAGGACCAAATATTATGAGACGGGAGTATGTGTCAAAATTAGGAATTTCATTTGACTTCCTTCGTCCTAAACAAAAAACACAATTAGATATGCGGAAATCTTTGGTTGCAAGAGAGTAAGTTATTTATGTGTGTCCGTAATAATTGTGGACCTATATTCCATGAACTAGATCACTAGCTTGGTCACTAGTAATGTCGAATACTAGTGAATAAATAAAAAAATATGTATGTTGTATTAAAACAGTATTTATGTGTAAGAGAAATGATGATGGAGATTTATCAAGTAGAACTCATCCAATCTCCCTTTTTACAATAAAAGGGAGATTTATCGAGTAGATATTGAATTATTTAATTCAAACTTGAAATTGCTTGGAAGTTGGAACACAATAAAAGCATGCACTAATCAGAGAAAAAGGTCAGGCAATAAAATTGACGAGTCGAGGGATCGTGAAAGGGGAAGGAAACGCGTCTTTTTCTTCTTTTATTTTTTTTTTCAACGGAGTGACATCCTCAACAATTAATCGTAAACTATGCAAATTATATAAACACGGCTTTATTTTCCGCCCTCCATTTTGTGTTACTTATAAGGAAATGAATTAAGTGCATATAATATATGTTGCAAATTTAATTTCATTTAGTTGATATCAATTTTACATGCTTGTTTATTTTGCACAAATCAATTTTACATGCTGAAGAGTGATTTTCAGTGTGAGAGCGATGTGTCTATATATTGTCAAAAATTGTAATTTGGAGATATGTGCGTGTGTGTAGAAAAGTAAAATGAACATAATGCAATATTGCAGATCAAAATCACGGCGTTTACATGATGTTCTATGTCTATCACGTGAAATTGAGAATAACATGAGAAAAATAATATTTATTCAGCACAAAACAGCATACACAACAATTTATATTCACTTACACATAATGATTCCATAAACTTAATTTATTTCATTAAACGATTAAATCGCAGGGTGTACATCCTTTTTCAGAGAAAGAACAAAGATCAAGTCTGTGCGCTTTTACCTTGATAATTACAAATATTTTTAATTTCTATAAGAATCAATCAATAAGTTCCAAGCAGACTGAAATTTTAAACGTTGATATATTCTTCAACAGAGATAGATTTACTGTCTGACTAAATTAGCCACGAAATCTGTTAGTTGTCACTGAAAAATTAGCGATGGAATCACTCATTTAAACATAGAATTTTATCTTTACAGTTAAAATCTCATCACCAAATTCCGTGACTAATTGACTATTTTTTTGTATGTCATTCTGTAGTGACTTTTAAGAAACTAGTTCCTTCCAAGTTCCAAGAGATTATATAGATTGCCCTTAAGTATTCACTATCGACATTATTAACCATAAAAATTTTAAGATTTAAAGGCGAGAAATCAGTCAGTTTGTCTTCATATAGAAAAACAGATAGTTTGAAATCAATAGTATATAAAAACTGTGATATATGTGATGTGTATGTATGAACTATCATGTTGCATTGCATGCAAAGACTTTAGAACCACAAACTTTATTTTCACTGTCAGCCTTTCACTATATATGCCTAACTCTTCTATATGTCTGGTCCTATATCTATCTTATCTGTTTTTCTGTTTAATTAATTGTTTTTATGTACGTTGAATATATCATCCGGAATGCATTTAAAATGTTTTTCATTCTCATGTAATTTAATTTGCATTCTATATACGTGCCTGTTACTGGCCTTTATATTTGTCTGCTTCAAATATATATAAGCTCCATTATTTATTTTGTGAATATCTGCTTAATTGATTGCATTTATAACCTTTTTTATTTGAACCATAGTAAGTCTCAATATTCTGTTAATGATCTATATTTATGAAGTTATAATGTGTGTGTGTGTGTGTGTGTGTGTGAATGCAAAAATAGAAACTTGAGAGAGAAAATGAGACGTAGGTAAGAAGGAATAAATCAGGATGATATAAGCAATTCTTCATTAATATAATTAACAATGAAAATCAAAGCTGAAGCTTATTCAAGTTAAGTTGATTTTAATTGATGCCCTCAAGTAAAGTTAAGAGATGATATAAGCAAATTAATAGAAGTAATTAATAAAACTTAGCTTTCCTCCTAACTTAGCGTACATGCGGTAACATAACTAAGCAATTTATTATATTTGCATCTCATCGTTTGCAGTTCTTTCGATATTCTCTGACTTCTAAAGCCATGTATATAATTTCTTCGTCGAAGAAGCAAGTTAAGTTTTTTAAAATAAAAACTAATTAGGTAAATTTAATTTAAAGCGAAAAGGAATTGATAAAATTTCTATGAATCATACATGCATAAAAATAAGACGTGCTCGTGGCTCTCAAGATAATATTACGTACCTCGCTTTGAAAGTGGACCGAGTAACGATGGGACGACATCAACTATGATACGACAAGTAAATATGCACACATGCGTAAAATAAGATATTTTAATCCTTATGTTATTTTTTATTTGGCCTGAACAATCCGTCTTAATTTTTGTAAAAAAGTCAAATACTCGTGTGCTGTATTCGATGTGTTTTCTTGACTGAAAGTTTGTTTTTAATTTCTTCTTTTGTATTATAAATTTTATTTAAGAAAAAATAGTCTCTTAATCTTTAAAGCTTTAGCGAAAGCATGCTCTCGATTTCTTTTCCCCATTTTATAACAAGTAGCTCTACCTACCCTTGGATGAAAAATCAAACCTACAATATTTTATTTTTATTTTTTTGAAAAAAATTACCTAAACCTTTTCATTGTAATATGTTATATAAGTAGTACTCTATGTTATAAGTCACACATCATTAGCAAAATTTTTCAAAGATATTTTTGCTCTTTACAATTGTACTTTCATTATAAATAGTCAACAAACTAGTGAAAATTATTGGTGGAGGATACTGATTGGAGAGGCTTGCCAATAAAAAGAACAAGTGAAACATGCATTGATTGAAGTGCTATGTAGTGTTCAGCTGCCAAATGGTCTCGAGTGTGGTTGGAAAAACCTAAAATCCCTATTTCAAGCTAACTCTACCTCACGTGGTTCGGGAGAAAATCGCAAGTTCTAGATAAAAAGTTTAAATACTAAGTCCAAACAGCTAATTTAAACTTTATCTGAAATCACATATGAACATTCGTCGTTATACATAAACGTACGTAGTCCACAAGCTAAGAGCTAGATTTGGAAGGAGGGGGAAAATGATGGTGCACGTGACCCTATGGGCCCTTCTAAGCTGAACGATTTGTGCACATGATTATCACCAAATATTGTTTTATATATTTTATGAACATGAATAAAAGTTGCGATGAAGAGAAGACATAATTGTAGGAAGGGACACAGATGAGTTAGATAATAGAAAGAGGCATAGAATTATATACACAATCTGCTTTGTTGACCCAAACAACAACGAAAACTTCGATGATCTCTCTAACTCCGAAGTCAGAAAATACCTACTTTTGAAATTGTTGACTTCTTCACGTTATATGAATTATGATGATGCGATTAATTTTAGGGACCCATTACAATGAACAAAAAGCAAGATGTGATCTCAAAGTCAGGCCAAAAAAAACCTCAACAGTTCTACACTTCTACGTTTTCTGTTCACTGCATTGGTCGTTAAGAAAATACGTAAGTGAAAGTCATTCATGAACTTTGTGATGTAATTAATACAGTACATTATATAGAAGTGAAATGGTTGAGTATAACTATTTTATTGTTCAATTCCTAATGGCACTACATTAACATGTTAGTATATACTCCCTCCGGTCCTAAATATAAGACTTAATTTACTTTTTTGAAAAATCCTAAAAAATCAAAATATAAGTCAATTATAAATTAATTTACCTGAAATTTCCCTTAAACTAGTTCATTTAACCTATAAACTAATGATTAATCTAAAAAAATATCAAATATGTCATAGTTTAATAACATATATTTTGTAACCTTAACATCTCCAAAAAAAAGTCATTTAGATCTTATATTTAGGACCAGAGGGAGTATGATGAAAATTGCATCTCTTTCTCTCTATTTAGTCCTAGATATGTGATGAACTACTCACTTAAAGTTTTGATTACAAAATCAATAAGTTATTTTTTTGTATAAGTAAAAGAATCGAATTAAACCACTAAATCACAATATACACTACATGTAATAATATTATAGGTTAATTTATAAGTAAAATAAATTATTTTGATATAAAAAGATAGACATAAAAAATGTTAAAGTATTTATTTTACATCCTTAATTTTTTTTTCAAAAAAAGCAACTTGATCTTATAATTAAGACTGAAATAAGTATATCTATATAATTTGATTAGATTAATAAGAGTATTATTAGTTGACTTAATTAAGATGACATAGTTTTTAAAAGCATCATAATCATATTTGTTAATTCAATTTCCTCCACATCTATCTTACTTGATTATTATTGTTGAAAGAGTTTTATTCGATCTTATATTAATAATAACAATGAGTAGTTCATATTGGTCTCTTAGGCTAACTTAATTTTTGTCCAATGCACCGGAAAATTTGGTTTGTTTTGCTTAAATTAGACGTGATTTTATTATAGCTATTCACATTTTCAATAAGACATAGTGACAAGGGGGTCCACAAATTTACGAGGGAGGTGGAGTTACTGATTTACACATCCTCGAGCTCTATACTGTGGAATTCCTTTTCCCTAGGACCAATTCCAGACATGTTATAAATAAGTCACTCTTTTCCTATGAACTTCGAGGAACAATCATAGTAACAAGTAACATGCATGTATACGATAATTTTGAAAATCCAAGTCGTTCGTTGTTTAGGAGTGGTTTGGTTTAAGGCATGCATATTCATACATCTTCCTAAGACTCAAACTTTGAGTGGTAAGTAAGCACGCGTTGCATCGTGACCAGTCAGTTGGTCTCTTTATATTGTTAGTAGTACTATAGAGAGAGCGCCGCCGTCCTTAGCTGGCTTTAAATTTTTAAACAACTTAGTTTTTTTTATCTTCTTCCAGCAATTCATGACACAAAGTCCACCATTAAAACCATGTCTGTAGATCTCACCCACGTCTCACTCTTGTTATTAGCTGAGATCCCAGGAAAAAAAGTGAACAGCATTGTTTACTTCAAGCAAGGTTATCGAATCAGTAGGCCAATCACCAATAATCGAATTGTATGTACAGTATGTATCGGAAAATTCATGATCAATTGTTAAGCTTAAATAAATATAGACTAAAAAATAACATCCAATCGAAAGGTTGTAGAGATTTGCATTCTCGTGACAAATAATACTTGGTGTTTCATCAAATTAAACTAGCACTTAAAGAGTATTCCTTCCGTTTCTAAATATAGGATCATTTTAGCAAATTTGAAGAGATTAAGGAAGACATTCCAATGAGTTAGGATTACATGAAATTTCCAAAATATCCTCTCACATTCTTTAAACCACTATTTTTTGGGTGAGGGGGTATAGGGGTGATTTGGGGAAAGCTTAAGTCAAATTAAAAAGTGATCTTGTATTTAGGAACAAACTCTCCGCCCTAAAGTGATCTTATATTTAGGAACGGAGGGAGTAGTAAATATCAAAGAAATGAGATCTACTGAATTGAAAAGAAATAAATTTTTCCTAACATATGGATTTCATATGATTGAAGCGAGACACATGCATATAAAAGATGCATCAATAGATTCACATCTTTCTCGCCCGTATTTGAATTGAATCGTGAGATACTGCCCGGTATTTATGAGATTCTAAATACAATATTTGAAGCCCCTTGTTAGTAATTTTTTTTTTGAATATAAGTCATAGAGTTAAACCTAATTCTATTTAAATTTATCCTTATTTCTCAATGGGAAAAGAAAAGAAAAAAAGAACACAATGGCAATGATTTGAAAACTAAAAAAAAAATAAAATAGGGAAATTTGAAGATTTTATCAACTCTAAGCATATTTTTTGGGCCTCAAATATCAACATACAAGGTCTTGTAACTGAAAATCAAACTCATTTCTTGTCTCCACTTAGTAAGAGTGCTGAGTAATGAAATATAGTAGGACAACTTACCCTTACTTTATGCAAAGAGGTTGATTCAAATTCATGACCTCAAATCCTACGGCAAACGAGCTTACCATTGAGCCAAATCAGTTTTTCAAGGTCCTTCTAACTAAATTTGAACAAAATTGACCCATTGGAAAAAACATTGAAATATTAGTAAAAAAGCAATAAAGATATAGAAAATATATTGTCTTCTAAATATCCCTTGTTGAAAGGAGAGTAATAATGAGAGAATGAATGAGAGGGCATGTGTATGTGTACGAAATTAATGAAGGATAAAGTGAGTAAAAAAGGTCATTATTTATACAAAGTTAAAGAATGCCCTGTAAATGGGGATAGTTCATGTTAAAAAAGAGGATATTCTAAGTAAGGACAGAAAGAGTATTTAATGACTTAATTGAAGAATGAACTATAGTGATTACTACTGTACTGCCAGTTTATTGAGGATGTCATGTGGGTTGATTTGAGCCACAGAATACGTATATAATTTTTAAAACAACGTCACTTGGTACAGTAAAGTTAAATGTATCACATGAAAAATGTATATATAAAAAGGAAATAAAAGATTCGAGTTCTGAATTTCATAAGAATCCCAGCTTGGCAAGGACGTCACAATTGAAAAGGATAAGATATACCGTGAATAAGACAGATTCGTATTTGCCGATCGCACATGACAACTCAGTCTTAACAACTTTTGACGAGAGTCTTAACAACTTTTGAGGAGCAGCTAAATATAAGTGACTACTTAGCACTATATTTTTGATACTAGTGACTATATACAACACTATTTTTTTTGATACTAGTGACTACTCTCTCCGTTTATAAGATCACTTTTGAAATTCAATTTATTCCTAATTATAAGATTACTTCTAACTTTTCACAACTTTTCCCTAAATTAATCCTATCATGCTTATCTAAATCTAAAATAATAAGTAAGAGAGGAAGAGTGAGGATAAAGGTATCTTTGAGATAAATTGGTAATATCATATGTAAATAACTAATTTAACTACCTTAATCTACTCAAATTAGAGAAAGTGATGATCTTATATTTAGGAATGGAGGGAGTATATAGCATTGATAAACTGAACATGAATGGCAACTTCATCTAGCATGAGAACAAAAAAGGTTATATGGCTAGCATGTGATCATATTAGTAGCATGATTTTTCCCTATAAATCCGATATTACAGTATCTACGACCCCATAGTGTTAGGGCCTAAGCTTGTTATTCCAAAAAAAAACTGAACTGCATCAATCCAACTTATTCCAATAATAATCTGAGTAGAAAATAAAAATGGCAAAAACCCTACTATACCCTCAATAATTGATACGCCAAACCAAATAAATCAGAAAGCGGAAGCAATGAAATAACTGACAAAGATGTTTTTCCACCTCTAGAGACCAAATATCTAGAGAATGAAGTTTAACAAAAAAACCCCGAAGAAAAAACCAAAAAAATAAAAATAAATGAAAGTCAGGTATAATCTATATACATAACCAGGATGACATGCCAAAGCCTGCCTCTGAAGCAAGAAAAAGAATTCACCTGGACCTTTTGAATGAATCAAGACTACTACATACATGGTTGATCTAATAAATTACAACACATACAGATACCTCTTGGATTCTTAATTTGCACGAAGTACCTTAACAAGACACAATGACCATTGACCAAGATGTGTCTCATCACGTTTGAGATGTTTCCACCTTCCACAATGCTTCCTATATCCTTCAATTGAGAACAAAGATCACATACCAGTGGATTGGTACTCCTTTGAACAGAAAACTGAGAAAGAAAAGGTGTAATGTCCTTCCTTCTTCATAGTCCCACCCATTTCACCCATCGGAAAACTCGACCGACCCTCAAGGGCAACTCGTAGTCTTTAGTGACAGCGGGCTCCCTTCTAGCAACCTCGGATTCTGACCAAATGTAAACCCCACGTTCCTGCTTACTCCCAGGTACTGTGTTATCCAGGATAACAGCCACAAGAAATGCTACCACCATGTGTAATGAAAAGAGTGTGTTCAGCACATAATTGAACTGCACAAGAGACATATTAACCCAAGTGTCATTGTTTAAGAAAGTTCTGCCATGTCAAAGCGCAGCACAAGAGTATCTTCTGAGAGAAGGATTTAAAAAGTGAAGTTTTTCATTGACAAGATGGCATGGCACCATCATGTATATGCAAACAGAAACTTGAACAGAAGGCTTTAGATTTTTTAAAAAATGTATGTTGCACGTATTACACCATTAAATGAGGTTAGGCCCCTTTTTTTTGCCAGTTTTGTAAATCTTACTCTTGCAGATGGGACAGGCTTTTAGATTATTTCACAGTTTTCATCTTTCCAAAATGCTACTACCTCTGTTCCTAAATAAAAGATTACCTTATCTAATTTAATTAGATTAAGGATGTTAGTTAAGTTAGTTATTTACACATGGTATTGGGAAAAATTAGAAAGTGATCTTATATTTAGGAATGGAGAGAGTATTTCAAAGTAACTAGTAATGATGGCATGGAAAATTTGGCACCATAAAAATTAAATAAGAAATGTTGACAAAAGCTTAAGGATAAAACATGGAGACATACCCCTTCATATTTGGTATGGAAAGGCCCATGAGAAGTCACAATGTAGGGTTGAAAATAACTTGGCACAGACAGGTTGGAACTTGGAGATATGCCATATTGCTGAAAATAGGCAGGGATGGAAAGAGAGAAAAACAACGATAACCCGACTATGATGATATTGCGTGAGCTTCCTGCCTCGCTATACCGTAGATTTGATAAACCTAATGCTGTAAGCATTGCCCACATAACGCAGAGGAGACCAGCAACCATGACTTCTGGAATTGAAGCAAGGAATCCTCCAACCTTACCTGTTTTATCATAAAGATAACAATAATTAAAATATATTTGTAATAGTATAATTTCCTCAAAAATTGAAAATGAAAGAAGAAATACAGCCCAGATTTCAGGGAGGAACTGAACAGCATCTCCCAATTGTTATTTAGTTCATTATTTCTTTTCCTTAATATCACAGATTACTGAATAACAAAGGAAGTAATATAATGAAGTCATTTTTGTATACCAATACATAAAAAAATTGAGGTGCTGTAACAACAGTGAAATCGAAATTCATCAAGAATTCGTACACCAAAAACAAAAAAAAATTATATCATAAGAAATTTTATGAAATTTTAGAGAGCTAAGGATATACATTATGATTTTGGTATAGGTTTTCCCGTTTGCATACACAAAGCACACACAGTAAGGCTTCCTTAGGCATAATGAATATTGCTAAGAAATTCAAAACATTTTGGGTCAATTTTTGGCATGACTTTTCCTGCATTATCAGTCAGAGGTTTAATTTTGTTAACATCATAGAATGAAATTTCATACATATTTCATCATAGACTGTCCTCAACAGTCTTTATCAAAACACAAGAAAATGGTAGGTGCATATCATGCTTTGATCACAATCAGAGGCAAGAAAATAAATCATCAGCGTGTCTAATAAAATTTAGACTCCTGAGCATTTGACAATGCCTAATGGTCAAGGTAATCTATATTGACAATGTAATAAATCATGAATGAATAAGTATAATGAGCTCGTATGAAATGTGATCATTTTGTAGGAATGATGGAAAAAAATTTGGAACTTGGGGAAATCTGATAGCCTTTAGGACAAAATAATAGTTTAGATAGAACAAGTGACAAGAAGTCACGTTAAGATTAATGCTAACAAAATGATAATTAAACAAATGCATGCATTCAGAGGTCCATTTCTAGAGATGATGCTTACTAACACCAGGTGCTTTAGATGATGCTTACTAACACCAGATGCTTTGCTAATTGTCATAAAAAAAGAATTATCTTACAGTAGTTGTAGGGAAAACCAAGGAAGCCAAGGCAATGACAGTATGAATACAGCACAAAATAATAGCACAAATTCATTAAAAGTAAGACCAATAACAAAACTAAAACGGGCTTTCACTCTTCAAAGACTCATAATAAGTGTGATTCCATAAAAACAGTCAGGACGCAGTATAGGTGTGCAGAATGATAGTTGACATACCCACAAGAGACAACACTATCATAACACATGCACCAAGCTCAACTGCCCTACGACTTCCCATTTTGGTCACCGCAATCGTGTGGACGTTTTCTGTTAATGTTGCAGACCCAGTTCCAGTTCCCCAGAGAACAGCCAAGAAACTAGCAAGACCTTCCAAACCAATTCCTCTACTGAGAACTCCAAGAGTTGGAGGTCTGGACGCTACCAATAATGAAGATGCATGGTAAGAGCCAACCTATGAAATTCAAGACAAAAGGATGACACCAATACCATGGTTAGATATTGCCAATACACTAATCATTGATATATCAAGAACCAGTACATTATATAATTCAACTAACATCACTTCAAAATATAGTACTTTTTATCAACGGTTGAAGGACAAACAAGAATTGGCCAAAAAAAAGGACAAACAAGAAAATGACAAAAGATGGCTTCAACTTCACATTTAAGAAACTAACCATCAAGATGGTTTGACTATCCTAGACATCCCTCATCTTCAAAATAAAGTGACTTCCGAAGAATTTGATTAGACAAAGACAATATTGACAACCATTAGTTGGAATTTATGATCCGAAAATATAAACTAGACAGTAATTTGGCAAAGAATAACTCTTGATTCTTTAATAACCTTCTTTGTCAAAATCGCTTTAAATTAAAAATATAGAGATGTTGAGATCAATATCATGACAAAAAATAATCATCAAAAGCTCATACTATGCTAATCAAGAGGAACACCAATCAAATTCTAGAAATATCAACGTCCATTTAACTGTTTATAGTTTTGCTGTTATAACTCGAACAAGTTAAATGATTAACAAATAGAATCATGATAGATACAAACAGTGACAGAAAATAGAAAAAAAGTTGAACTAACCGAATCTACTGATGAGATTAAGGAAACCACACACATTACAAGAGCCATTTTCCAGTGGAAGACAGGAGTACCCCATTGAAATGGGTAAGGAAATCTGAACCAAGGGGATGATTTCAATGCTTGAGAAGAATTGACTCGACAATGCTTCATCCTTGAAACATGCTTCCTGCAGTGGTCTGATATGATGTTTGAAACTGGTATATTTATATCACACCCTTTGTAGTTATAAACTCCAGCTTCAGTCATCAAGAAAGCAACCAACCATGTAATTGCCAGGCCCAATGGAACCTGGCAGTTAGATCAAGAAAATAATATCATGCTCAAAGCAAATTATTTGGAACCACAAATAAATTAAGCACATAATAAGGAGTTACTTCAAACTTACAGCGTAAATTAGAAATATGCGGTGACCAAGTACAGATACCTTACGAAGATACTGTACAAAGAAACAGATAATAAATTAAGTGCTTTAGCAGTATGCAAAGGGCAACCTTATTGATGGCAGGAATTTTCAAACTTGTTAAGGTTAAGTCTTACTTACAAGAGCAAATACAATAACCACTAATATCTGCACTGCACCAATTTCAATACAAGTACCAACTAGAGGAAAACCATAACTGTAAAATGAAAGTCCAACTGCAGCAATAGTAGGGGAAATGACCACAGGATTTATCAACCTGAAATGTTAACCCATATTAGATAAGGTTGTGTTATCAGCTACATTGAACAAAAAAGCTAGGCATACAAGGTATTTGCTATAACGAAATTGAGTCACCATTGGGGGGGGGGGGGTTACAGTGGGGGTGACAATTAAATATTAAAACTATCCATGAATCATGATAAGAAAGTACTCCCAACAAGCTATAAATAGCAATCTGAAACGCGATATTTTTCATGATATGGAAGTGATCTTAAGCGTGACTTCATTATTAGTAGCTAACAGGCTAATTATGCAAGATATCAGGCATGAAAAATAATTGAAAATGTAAGAAAAATTAAAAATAACATCCAAACCTCCAAAGAAAAATTTGAAAAAAACTAACAGATGCTCTTGAGTATGTTTTTTTATCAGGAACATATTGGTTTTTGCGCAAAGGAGAAGCAATCTAATTCTTTTCTATAGCAAACAAGTCAAAAGAGTTATCTTTGCGTTAAAGAAAACAACTACCAGATTAATGATGATATATAAGCCTTAAAAATATCACTACAAATACTTAAAAAGTAAATTTCTTAACTCACTAATTTGATGTACAATTAAGGCCACAAACCCTGTTGAAAGAAAAATTATGCAATCTATCTATGCCAACAAATAAACACTGATTCAGACGTTAATGAGAGCTTCTCCATATATGCCCATGAACTCACTAACAAATAGTTCCAACAGAAAAATACTATACCATGCAAGCATGAACTTTACAAATTATAATTATATTTCTCCCAAATGCCTTTTGCTACACATTTTGCTCCACCCACTCGCTTATCCAATACTTACATCAGAATCTAACAACCTTCAGTACCCTATGACAGATTGCCCCAGAGTACATGTTTTCAATCACAAACATAAAGTTCATGGCGGAAAACAGATCGGTAGATGAACAGCAAGTCCAAATACATACCTTGCTAATAGCGACATGAGCCCGGTATATCCTAGAAAGGCTTGAAATGCAGAACCAATAATTACAGCACCCTGAAGCTCCTTCATTATATGCTTGAATTTCTGCACATTAGGACGGAAACGTTATCAAGTTCTGTAGGAATCATCACAAAATTGAACAACTAAAAAAGGATGATGCATGACATAGAAAGGCAATAAATATGTATAATCATTTGATAGAATGAAGAAACCAGAAGAGAAGCATACATTTCCATTTAGTCCTTGAAATTCTGGAGAATTGATTATCGCCAAAGCCGGAGCCAGATAGACAAATGACGGGCCCTGAATCAAGGGCAACCTAGACCCAAAATTTGTATGCAAGAGCGTAGTTATACCAGACATAAAAAGCACAGTTGATACCACCGTAGAAGTATCCTCCTACACACACAAACACATCACATAACACCATCCACATAATAAAATTCACTAAAACAAAAACAAGTCACACAGAAGAAAAACCAAAAAAGTTAACCAAAACAGCAATCACTCACTTGAGTGCCTCCCATTGCAGGTACAATGACAAGGGGAACAAGAATCAACGAGCCTATAATTGAAAGGTAATGTTGAATACCATATAAACCAATGAGAACTGCATGACACATATCAAATCAAATCATTAGCATACATCAAATTTTCCAACCTTACCACGACAACAACTTAAAAAAGAAAACAAAACATTTTGATTATAACTAGGGAGAATTGCTATCAGGTGCCATGATGACAACTACTTCCTACAGTCCTGAATATAAAACCTGGTTGATTTTTTTGGAAAATCCTAAAAAAACAAAATAAGTCAATCATAAATTGATTTAACTAATTTTTCCGTAAACTAAACTAATGGATAATCTAACAACATACCAAATATGTCATAATTAAAGTATCATTTTTAATAAACCTACCCAAAGCAGGGGAATCTCTAAGCTCATATTTCATATGAGAATGCCTAGACACAAACCCATCATCCTCCCCCAACACATCAATCATCTCCTCATGCCTACTCCCTCTCCGCTGATGCTGCGAATTCCGGTCCTGGTCCACGGGCCCCGCCGCGGTGGCCTGCCCATTGGTACTATTCACAGAACTCTTGGGCCCACCATCAGAATCCCTCCGCTTCTTCGGCACCGCCTTTTCGGCCTCGCCATTTGCCGGGGCGGGCTGGGCCCGGGCCGGCTCGGGCTCGGGCCTGGGCCTGGGCTCAGTGGGCCGGGGGATTGGGCCGGAATCGGCGGCGGTGGTGTCGCCGGAGAACTTGGGCTTGAAGCCCGTGCGCTTGGCCCATGAGGCCGGTGGCATTGGGGAGGAGTCAGGTGCGGGAGGCCATGGGCCTGGGCGATGTGGGACTTTGGGATCAGAAGTAGACATGGTGGAACAACAATAATAATGACTATAGAAGCATGAATGAAATGACAGTAGATCTGAAAAGTGAAGTGAGGTTAGGGTTTTAGAGCGTGTGGTTGTGTTGTGGAAGTGAGCTTAGAGAAGAGTTGGTGATGGTGCTATTAATGTGTGCTGCTAGCTCTTGTGTTTGTGTTTGTGTTTGTGTTCTGATGAATGTTCTACTGTGACCAAATAAAGGCGGAGTGAAGTGAGTGAGGGGGTGATGATGTCAGAGGATTTAATTTTGGATTATCCGACAAGACACGAACACAATGCTATTGCTAACTATATTTTCTTATCAATTAATTCATCATAATTTATCTCTTCTCTTCTCCCGCCTTCAACGCAGTAATGTTTGGACATTAATTTTTTTGGTTCATTTATAGACTGTATTTTTATTTTTATAATTTATAATTTATGAACTCTTTACTTTTACATGGTTGGCTGTGGGTTATTCTCCCTAGTCTGTTTTTAAATATAATATTACCGTCGAATTTTAATTTGTTATTAAATATGAAATTACTTTCTAATTGTTCGTAGTTTTTCTCATTATCCATGATAATACTTATTCATAGTAAATAAACAAAAGAGGGGATTAATGTATATTGTAAAGGTGGATTGATAATATTATGTGTTAATAATTAACTTAACTAACATCTTTAATCTAATCTTTTTTTTGTCAAATAACATCTTTAATCTAATTAAATTAGGGAAATTTCTCTTATATCTAGGAGAAGAGCGATTATCTCTATTATAAACAAAAAACAAAATTATATCAATCAATTAACGTTGGTTGAATAATTTATTATGATTAAATGAATGCAATTTTGAGATTTTAGTTTTACACTCTTGTGCTTCATCATATATTTCTACTTTCTGCGTTTTTGCACATAAAACCTTTCAAGCATAAAAAATAGAAATTAATCCTTTATTATTTTAATTTTTTCACGTTACTTTTTATAAGAAAATCATGTTACTTATTATTATGGGGACAAAAAAGGAGTAACACCAACCTCAGCTGTCATTTTACAATAGTGAAGCAATTTTTTTTTTTTCAATCTCCTCCTGTTGATTAGAAGAGTAGTTGCAATATCTTAAGCAAAAAATATCAAATAACCCTTAGGGAGAAAAAAAAGTCAGATTCACCCCCACGAAAATATTCGAAACATCATTTTGATCGCAAGGACAAAGTGAAAATAATAATGTCTTAACATAAAGGCCAAAAAATGATGCGACTAGAATACCATACACATGTGAAACTTCCAACACGTTTATACTACTTTTTCATCATCAATTTAAGTATTTTTAAGTTTCGAAAATCACGAAATCAATAAGGACATTTTGGAGTGTGTGTGTGTGATTTCACTTTATAGAGTAAAAATAAAGTTTAGACTTTTGTGGGGATGTGCAATTTCATTTCTTAAACGGGTTATTTGATTGTTTTCCAATTTTTCTTAATTAAAAAGGTAAGCATTAACAGCTTGAGATTATAAGTGAGATCGAACCTACAACCTCCTATTTAAAAAGGAGATGTTATAGACTAAACTATGAATAAGACAATAAAAAAAGTATAATTTTTTTATCCCAAAAAAAAACATTGGACTCTGTTTCTAAGTTCCAGAACAATATTTTAAGAAATAAATCAGTAATGAATGCACGAATTGGGAGAAAGAGATGACCAGATCTGTTACGTATGTTTAATGCCCGTATTGAAAAGATAGGTGCGTGTACAAACCAATTAATAATGACGAAGTATGGGTGTTAATTTGTCGAAATGTCAGTATGTGTCTAGACATCAATAAAGAATAAACCATTTATAAAAATTATACATATAGTAAGATGATTAAGAACTTAAGTATTTCCATATATATTCCCATCATATTAATTAGTTAACAAATTGACGACAATAACAACGTGGGAATCTGTATATAACCTCTTTGGTATGACTCCTCGTCAACCAAGCGGCTGGATTAATATTTCAGGGTATTGGTCAAGTTATGGACTAAAAGCATCATGAAGAGGTGGAAAAAAGTGCAAGTAAGAACTCAAAAAGCGGGATATCATGAAGTGATGACAAGGTCAAGGGATCGGAAGAGGAATGACAGGGGATATGAGTATTGGATTGGAGCGTCTCTCACACACGGTGCCAGCTCAAGCTGGAAATTAACTCATCCATTTAATATTTCACACTAAGGCCCATTTGGTTCAATTGCACACCTGTTTGGTAATGTAATGTATAATGTTGCAATGGAGTGCAATGCAATAATGATTACCATTAATGTGTTTGGTTACTAATTAACAAGATGTGGGGAGATTATTTTTTATATTTAATTAGAATTATGAAAGGTCTATAATACCACTCAAACAAAAAAAATCCCATCCCATCTCCAATTGTCTCCTTCTTCTTCCTCCACCATAATAGTAAACACCATACTTTCAGTCCAAAAAGAAAGTGTAGCATCCTAAAAAAATCATAAAATTGAAAAATAAACAATTGATTTGAAGTTTAAAAAATCATAAAATGTTTCAGTTCTAAAAAAAATCATAAAATGTTGAGCTTTTAAACTTAGTTGTGTGGATTGAGTTTCATGTGTCCCCTTAAAGAACTTAAGAAATAGTGCCATTGTTTCAAACACCTTCCGTCACGCCAACTATTAGCCCTCCCGATGAGGCACCCCATATTTTAGAAACTGAGCTTTTTCCTCATCGTAATTTATTGTTTTCCCCATAAAATTCCATCCCATTTCATTCCTAATATTGTCAGTCATGTGGGGGTTTTAATCAGATCTGAAGTTCAGAAGACGACTTTGGGTGGAATTGAAGAATGATGAAGGGAGAGAAGTTGTGTGGGATAGAGATGCAAAGAGGAGGGAGAGAAGTTGAAGGGGTCAAAGTAAGGAGGGGTAGAGAGAGAGAGAGAGAGAGGGAGGAGGCAGATGGAAAGAAGAGAGATGATATATTGAGGTTATTTTATATCTTTTCATTTTAGTTAGTAAGGGTAAAATAGACTTTTAAAGAATTACAATGGATAATAATGCACATTCATAGGGGGGAAACTATGAATGTTGATTACCAATTTTTTGGTAATCATCATTGCAATGGTAATTCATATTACCACACTAAAGAGCAACCAAACACTACATTTATGGTAATATAATCTAGATTACCATTGTAGACATGCAATGTAATTGAACCAAACGGGCCCTAAGCCATACGCTTTGCTACCTAGCTAACATTGTAAAAAAATCATTCATATTTATTATAAATGGCCACTACATACGGCATCATCCTTCTTGACTAAATATCGTGAATATAGTTCAATTTTAGGCGTTTCCTCTCAAGGAAAAAAATGACATTGTCATTCAAAATATAATCCAACACACCACCTCTCATTTTGAATGAGTTGAGAAAATTGAAACTGTCAAAAAATTTGAGTGATTTTCACGAATAGATTTACTTTTTTAATAATTAAGGAGTCCGTTGTATTAAATTTGGAAAAAAAAAGGTACGTAGTGAAAAAAAGTATACCTTTCATATTCTGCCACCGAATCATGTCTATTTGGTGGGTTCCTTATTGATAAAAATATTAATATTAATATCCATGTGATAAAACTTGTTAGATAACTAACATAACAAAGATTTTACCTGATTGTATGAATACATAACAAAATTACCTATTGGCCAGGTTAAATTTCAGCATCATATATATAATTTTACTTTATCTCACTACTTTTATTAAATATGGCCACGCATTTTTTTTAAAAGTATATAAAAGAGACCGGATACATCCTATTGTTATGCATTGAAAATACAGTCTTATAGAAGATAAAAATAACTTTTAGAATACATCCTATAAAAGAGACCGGATATAGTACAAGAAATCAGGTTACTGCTTAGCATCATTTAAACAATTATTACTTGTATCAAACACCATGCACGTTTTTGGAATTATTATTCTTGGATATTCCTTTTAAATTTAATGTCTGCAAGTTGAAAATGTTACAATTCAAAATAATGGATTAAATCCATAAAAAATAAATGTAATGAAAATATAAATAATAATTTATAGAAAGAACAGATTGAAAACGTTTACTTTAGTAAATATTTGTAAATATGGTTTTAAAAATATTTCTAAATGTGCTGTTTAGGATACTTATTAGGAGGGGAAAATGTCATTTAAATCCCTCCGAATATACAAAAGGACAATTCAGGAACTCAAACTTCCAAAAGGACCATGAAGGAACTCGGACCTAGTTGACATTTCAAATTTGTGTGAAAGGACAAAATTACCCCCATCATTAAACAAAAATTACTTCCCACCCTAACACCGTACTTGTTAACAATTGAACTTTGGGTATTAACAACTGAACTTTAGACATTGACATTTTGAACTTAAGAATTAACTTCTTCGTTAACAAGATAACATTGGTGTTAATATTTACATCGCTCCTGTTAATAATGGAACTTTCGGCATTAACAGCTGAACTTTAGGCATTAACATTTTAAACATAAGAATTAACTTCTTCGTTAACAGCATAACATTGGTGTTAACATTTACACCGCACCTGTTAACAATGGAACTTGGTTCATTAACAACGGAACTTTAATGATGGGGTAATTTTGTCCTTTCACACAAATTTTAAATGTCAACTAGGTCCGAGTTCCTTCATGATCGTTTTGGAAGTTTGAGTTCCTGAATTGTCCTTTTATATATTCAGAGGGATTTAAATGGTATTTTCCCTATTAGGAGAGAAGTTAATTTTTATTGTTGATCTTGTTTTTTTTTAACTGAATTGTTGATCTTGTTTTCTGATTGTAATTAGCATACGATCGGGCCTAGTTGATTTGTCTCTCTTTTCTCCCTGTATATAATTCCAAACAAACTAAATAATATAAATTTATCGAAAGTAATTTTCCCACTTATGATGGTACCCAAATGCCACCCCAAATTAAAATCCATGTGTAATTTAGAGATTCAATTCTAAAATTTAAGCATACAAAAGTAATCACTTTAAAACATTTATAATTATCGTACTATTTAAGTTTAGGAGTCAAGTTTTAATATTAGCCTCGTTTCAGAGAATACAAGTCTTGCATGCTTATTATTGGTTTTAGAAATCTATATTATTTATTTAAGACTGATACTATGTTATATTTTTTAATTTAGCTTAAATTACGATCTGAAATTAGGTTATATTACAATTCTGATATTTTGTTGAATGTAAGGTGCGGGAAGAGGTTACTCTAAATGGCCCATTATTAGAACCAAAATTGGTTGTGAAGAGTCATACAAAACTATGATTAGATCGATTGACCAAAAATCTTTGTGCGTGATTTAATTATATCTCGCGGTTCTGTGGTGTCTCTTCAATTGATTAAATCACTGTTCTTTTCAAAATCATTGAGACGAACAATTAATTTTGTGGTTCGCTTTCAATTTTTTTGCCGACTTAATTTGTTATTTAGAAGGACTTTAATAGTCAAATCATGCAACAATAAAAGACTTTTTACCAACTAAGTTTTTAATCTACCATATATACTTCAAATTAGAAAACAATTTATTTATTTTTACTTGAATTCCTTTGTATACTTGAAAATCTTACGTAAGATTTTCCAATTTTACATATCCTCTCCCTCACTTTTATCGTTACCCCTGAAAAATTAAGAGAGATGACTTAGTCATATATAAATTTGTTTAAGAGTAAGAATCTTTATTCAGGCAAATAATGTCCCGTTAGTAAAAACTGTTTTACAACTTACAAATTAAACCTGCATTGTGGCTTCAAATCTCATCATTCATATAGTGACTTAAATTTTTAACAATATGTAAGTAGTTTTGTAGACTCACTTTGTGTCTACGTGCATGTTTTTGTCTCATGGCTCGGGATCATCCGAACTATTCTTTATATAAAAATTAATTTATCCATATTTAAATATATTAGACCATAATTATATCTTAAGGATAAAAAAGAAAATTGTATCAAGTTTTCGATCATGAAAGTGGGTCAAATGTAAATAAGATATCGCCTTGTGACCCGTAAATAAAATTAATCATTTTTATATTAACGTGTCTTAAGATAATAAAAATTATAAGAAATAACGACCTTTAATTTTTGAAGATGTTGAATATGAGTTGCCGTCAAAGGTAGCCTATCGTTTACAATACCAACGGAAAAAAAACACCTAATTAGAGGGCTTATTTTATTGTGATGAATTGACTTTTGCTTAAATCAGGGACTTTCGAAGCCTTGAAAACGACACTAATCATTCTGCTTAGCTTCATGTGTATGTTTTATGATCTCCATTCTCTAACCAAATTCTATAATTCTTTTGTATACAAGTTTTTAAGCTTAATATATATATATATATATAACTGCAGTTTTGACTGCCGAGTAGCCTCAAACGAAACAAGCATGTTTGTTAATCGCAGCCTGAAAAAGAACAAGAAGAAGAGGGTTTTGCGATGATGAAATCATACATAAGAAAAGGTTTCAGGGGTTATGCATTACTTTACTCGGGAAAAAAAGGCTTTTTCCTTCCTATTTGTTGTTTTGTTTGTTAAAATATTAAGTGGGGTTCGAATGTCGGGTATGCTGTGGGGGCAACATTATTGGTATTTTAATGAATACGGTTGGCTTTGATGCTAAAATATGCTTGAATGCTTCACGTTTTAATTTTATTTTAATTAACTTTTTGAATTAAATGATATATTGATCGTTATCTGCCCATTGTTTAATTTGATCCCACCAGCTTCCATTTATCCAATTTTTCAAACGCTTTTATCCCAAATATAATCTGCAATTCCAAGTTTCCTAATGAATCTTGTTTTATTGTTTTTTTTCAGTGCTAAGTGCCTTTTTTGAAATACGACAAAAATAATATTGAAAAAAAAATTGGTCACGTACACGCTCCAGGATAGGGCCGTTTATGCCAGCCATGCCTGCTGTGATGGAAGAAAGTGTAGTTCAATTTCATACAAGAGCTTCCAAAGATTCTATGTTGAGCTTTTTTGAGTTAAGACCTAAGACTTCATGCATCTCATAACCAGTGTGTCTATATGAGGTCGATGGTGAATAGCTCTCATCAATCCATACTAATCTTTTATTTGAATACCTGATTATAAGATTTCAAAAAGAATCACAATATTGTATATATGCCTAAAGCGTTGTGAAAAGTATTATGTGCACGGTAATATATTTCACACAAAAGCCTTGAACAACAAGTCTTAATCCAACCATATAAGTTAACTTCTTGTTTTTTTTAATACATGGGCAAGCTTAGAAGCTTGAATAATTAGTTTCCAAAAACTTTTGGCAGTGAGGTATTAATTCCCCTGCTGTCCTCTCGTATATAAGTTAACTTCTAATAATGAGTTTGAAATGATCACGATTTACAATTTTTTTCTATACATTGGGGGCTCACAAGTTCACAACAAATTATTCATCGGAGCTAACTTTATTATTTTCCCTCAGTAAGATTATTCGATGTGTTTTTGAAAGCTCAACTAAAAATTTTTTATGGACAATTAATTTTATGATGATCTAATTTTAAGGGAAACCACCCTAAATGTATATGTAGTTGTCTTCCATTTTTTAGGTGATCAGCACCTATGTATTATCTCTCAAATAAATTTTAATCACACTAATTTAACGTTACTATCCCATGTAAATGACTTTACTCCCATAAGCTAACTGTGTTAATAGAGTAAAATTAGAGGATTTAGTGAAAATTGAAGATTAATCTTGCCAAATTAAAAGAATTGAGAAAAAAATATCAAAATTTAAGGACCATTGTCACTAGTTTTGAATTTACAACTTATGTTATAACTAAACTAGTAGAGTTGAAGTAATTTAATTCCTATAAAGTTAATATCGAGATTTATGGGTGTCAAAACTAATAATTAACTTGAAACTAAACTAATTAAAAGCTAACCTAAAGAGGTTAAAATTTTAAGAACTGAGTCACAACAATATTATCGAATTCAAATTTATTGAGACAAAATATAAGATTCCCCTTAAATTTTTTTGTTCAATAGATTCCCCTTAAACTCAAACTTGATTTACATAATCATGTATTTTTACATATAATTTAGTCCAGAAAATGATTTTTCAGTCAAATACATAGAAACTCATAACAAGTTATCTTGATATATTTGAAACATACGAATTATTAGAGGGAATGAATCATTATAAAAGAAGACATGAAAATTGAGGGAATTAGGCAGGAATGTTCTATTTACTATTTGGGATATACCTGAAAAAGAATCAGAAGGGGGAGAAGGTGACAAAAAAAGGAAAAAAAAAATAAATAGAAAAGATGGGGAAGGGGCTGTGGGACCTAGTTAGCAGGCTTATCAACTAAAGTGTGATGCATGCTGATAGAGAGTGAGAGGAATGAATAGAGAAAGTAACGGCTACTTTTGGACGGTTCACCACCGCCACTTCTTTCTATCGGCCCAGTCCCAAGTTCCAACTAGCCGTTCGCCCGCTGAAAATGATCCCTCATCTCAATTTGTAGTTCTTATCTTATCCAAATGGAAAACAAATAATGCTCCCTCCTGCCACTAATATTAAATATAATTGACTTTTTTTGGAATTAGAGAAATAAAATTAATTAGTTTATTTTTCAGCAAAATAAATTAGTTAATAATAATATTCTTGATATATTATTAGATCATTTCTTAACTTATAAGTCTAGCAAATTAATTTGGAGAAAATTTCAAGTAATAATTTATAATATTTTTAAAATCTTCTTAAAATGTTAAGTAGGTAATGTTACACTTCCTCAACCTGTATATAAAATGTTAGACATTTTTCACATAAATTAAGTAGTTAAACATAAATACAACTACAACAAAGCTTTATCACACTATGTGGGGTCAGCTACATTGATATATAACGTCATTGTGCTTTCTTATCCAACAACTTTTTAAGTATATTATTTACCATTAGTTCACGTTCTATAAGTTCCCAAAGCGTTTGTTTTGGCCTCCCTCTTCTTCTTTTAATTGGACTCCAAGTTGTTTGATTCACTCTCCTCACCGACACATCTATTGGTTTTCTTTAGACATGTCCAAACCATCGTAGACAATTTTCTACCATTTTCTCAATAATGGAAGTCACTCCAACTCGTTCTCGTATATGGTCGTTCTCGTCCTCTCAACATCCTAATTTCTACCCCAATTTTATGTTCATGTTGTCTCTTCGCAGTCCAACATTTACTACCATATAGTCATATACTACTGTTGATCTTATATAGCAGTGTCATCAAACTTTCCTTTTACCTTATGAATTAAAGCAAACTGAACATTTATTTTGTATATTTTTAGTTGATGGCATTGCTACTTTATATTTGTTTTATATTTGTATTTTTTTAGTTGATGGCATCTACTTTATACTTTTATATGCAGACGATACATCACAGACTTTCACTATCCACTCTAAAAGTTATAAATAATATTGTGTATGGGTAATTTACAATCAATACATCTCACCAAAGCACAATGAACAATATGCATTAATATAAATTTTATTGTCGGCAATGTTCTTTATTAGGAACATGTTTGTTTCTACTAATAAATCCAATTTTGTTTGATGTGCTAGTATTAACTTTGGACATTACTACCAACAAGAATTTAAGCATAAATTCTTCATATCATAAGAATATAGTCCCTTGTATTAAATTGAACAATTACAACAACAAAAACAATAAAGTTATGGGAAAAAAACAAAACATGAGATTCTCAAAAGGGGATTATTTACATGAGATTCTCAAAAGGCGATTAATCTACTTGTATCTTAGACTTCTCAAAAGGGGATTATTTACATGAGATTCTCCATACATATATGATTGGCTTCGAACCATTAATTAGGTGCGTTGTTCTTGGCTTGCTGAGCATATGGAGTTATGGACCACGGGAAAAACTGGGAAGAATGGTATGCTATGGCCTAAGATTTTTTTGTTTTTGCTGGTCCAAGAAATATTGATTCGTTTTTTGATACATGGTCCAAGAAATATTAATGGTGGGTTGACCCAAAGGAAGTGTAAAATGGAGCCCAAAACAAATACCGATGGAGCCTCTCCACTTGCCCATTTACATTTTTGCCTGGTGTTTATAGCTAAATGCTGGGGTTTTTTTTATCAATCGCTCAATGCAGGTTATGAAATCTTATTATTTTAGTTATTAGTTTCAGTAATTTTGAGAAAATAATTTCTCACTAAGAAAATTTTCATGTTAATATAAATGTTGCTTCATAAAGTTTATTATACAAATAATTTTAATGCTAAATGTTAGCCTGAAAACAAGATCTCCATGGCTTCTCTCATATTGTGTGATATTACTTCTCACTCTATTTTATTTTTTAAAATAAAGGGCAAAGGGGTATATTTGACCCGAAAATTTTGCTATAGGGGTACTAAGAGGCAATTGAGTACCCTGAAATTTTTATGCAAGTAGAAAACATTTTTAGTATTCTCCACTATTATTACCACTTACTCCCTCCATTACATAACATGATTAACATTTTCTTTTGAGACATTTATGAAACTAAACATGCCACTTCCAATCCTAATTATAAGAATTTATTAACCTTTTAGTAAAAATAAGAATGTAAAATATACCCCTTTAAATTGTTTATACTTGTTTTCCCCCTCAAAACTAAGTTATTTACCAGTAAAATAATTATATAATCTAATTACTAAGTATACACATTAAGATTTGTGAGTCTAATTTGTTTTTTTAATCTCCTAAAAAAATAAACAGCTCTTATAATTGAAATTAGAGAAAGTGATAAATTCTATACTAACTTGTAAGTCAAATAAACTACTCCAACTTTATAGAAAAACTCACAAATAAATTTTTGATTTATCTATTAAATTTTCCAAAAACTATCTCTAGAGTCTAGACCTTGAGAAATTTTCAAACAAACAAGTACAATTTTCTTAAATTCCCCACGTGGGGAGAAAGAAAAAAAATCCAAGTCTCAACGAGGGGTTGGTTACATTTTGCACACGTGTCCTGTCATGTCCGTACCATCTGTCTCCAACAGCCATATAATATAAACCACAGAAAAAGAATCATCACTTCGCGCGAAAAACCAAACCACACTCAATAATGATACTATCATCTTCATCACCTTCCTCCATTTCAAATCTCCACACCCATTTTCCCCTTCACACCAAAAAACCCATCTTTTTGTTCTCTCCTAGATGCTCTTCAAGTGTTCAGGAGATTCAGAAGTCATCATCATCAGCCTCTGATGATGACACACACTTATTGAGCTCTCAGCTTTATGCTTCAGCCCCGTTTCCTCATGTTAAGATTGCAAAGAGAGTTGTTTTGGTTAGACATGGGCAGAGTACGTGGAATGCTGAAGGTAGAATTCAAGGAAGTTCTGACTTTTCGATTCTTACTAGGAAAGGTGAAGCTCAGGCTGAGACTTCCCGCCAAATGCTCATTGATGATAACTTCGATGTTTGCTTCTCAAGGTGTTGGCTTTTTTACTTTTTGTTGGTACCCTTGATGTTGTTCTGGGTTTTTGGTTTGTTTTGCTTTAGAGAGTTGTTGTAGCTTGATTTTGCTGACGTGTTTTTTTCCCTCTTTTTTTTTGGTTTTTTTTTGGTTCAAGTCCTTTGGCGAGATCGAAGAGAACAGCGGAGATAATCTGGGAAGCTCGTGAACCGGGGATAATTACTGAGTATGATTTGAGGGAGATCGATTTATATTCATTTCAAGTAAGACCACACTTTCTCTGGTGGCTTTTGTTTTTAGATTAGGTTAGCTAATTGTGTCATTTAATCATATTTTGTGGTATATTAGATTATACGTTAAGCTAATTGAAGGCGGGCTTCGCTCAACGGTAAGCTCGCTTGCCATGAGGTCTAAGATCCGGGTCCGAATCAGCCACTTTGCAAAAAGTAGGGATTATGCTGCCTAATACTCCATATTCCCTTTCCCAGCACCCTCTCCAAGTGGGTACTAGAACTTGACTGACCTCTATTTTGTCACAACTTTTCTCATAATTATGCCTGTTAATATCCCCCCATAAAAAACAAGAAAGTGAGGTAGAGTACAAATAAAGATTAGTTAAGGTGCTTGTAATATCATATCATTGTAGCTAACTTAAGTAATAACATTCATAATTTCATTAAATTAGGTAAATATATCTTATATATAGGAATAGAGGGAGTAGCTTTCTAGTTAAATAAATTAGTTTAGGGAAAAAATTGAGTCTAATAAATTTATAAGTAGTTTATTCAACTTTATTAGGATTTTTTTAGCAAAAGTCATCTAGTGAGAGGGGGAGTGGTTTTATTTTTCCTTTGATTTGTGACCATTTCTGGCCTATTGCTTTGGTGCCAATGGTTATGTTGTTGTATTATATTTAGGGGCTCTTGAAACATGAGGGGAAAGAAAAATTTGGCCCAGTTTATAGACAGTGGCAAGTGGATGCTCCGAATTTTAATGTGGATGGCCATTATCCTGTGAGAGAGCTATGGGAACGTGCTAGGAGCTCATGGGACAAAATCTTGGCTCATGATGGCAGGTCCATTCTTGTGGTTGCTCACAATGCTGTCAATCAGGCTCTTGTTGCAACTGCAATTGGTACATTTTTGTCCCTCAAGGGAATTCAATGCTAAAAGTTGAAGAATATTGAGGGTATGAAATTACTTACCTAATTTACCATCTGTATCAATCAGGTTTAGGGACAGAATACTTCAGAACTTTACTTCAAAGCAATTGTGGTGTGAGTGTCCTTGATTTCATCCCAAGGTCTGAGGGTGGATCTCCACATATTTGTCTCAACAGATTGAATCAGGTATATATGAGTATATGACATTTACTGGGAAGTGTATATGTTGTACTCTCTCTAAGGTCAGCTTAGTCTGCGCATGCAGTTGGCTTTGTTTTCCCTATGCAACAGGTGTTATAATTATCGGCTGATGGGAATTTCTGGACTTTACAATGCAGTTATTGTTATTAGCTTTTGTGTGCTTGTACACATTTGTGTGCACTGTAAGTTTCACAGTCCATAAATTGTTGAAGTTAGGAGCTTGTATGATTAATATTGATAATTGATGCAGACCCCCGGTTCGCCTGTTGCTGGAGGAAAATCTGGAGGTAGAAAGACAAATAAGCAGATAATACTTGTTTGCCATGGTTATACACAGGGCAGTGCAGAGGTATGAAGCAGCAATGTGACTTGTTCTAGCATTGAGGTCGTGGTTGATGATTATTATTTGCTTAGGAATATGTTTTAAAGTGTTCTAAGGATGAAAAGGGTAAATTTAAGATGTTATAGTTGCATTCCTAAATGATGCTCCTATGGCGTTTGGTTTCATTAACTGCTTCTTTCCTTCATATGACTTTGTTGACATTAATATTTAGCTTGAAGAATTTTGCACCAGGCAAGAAAGTTCCTTTAAGATTTATCTGGATAGCTTTCTACTTTTCAGGTTTCTAAACCAGCATTCTTGTGTTGAACAGGAAGGTTTTCTTTTAGCTGGTGATAAACAATTGAATATGCTAGGTCTTATACAGGTACTGCATACAATTTTTAAAAATAACAGTTTGGTCAATAATTATCCGATCTGACCATTGGCATATATAACAGTCCCAGAAATCTGCAGAGCTACTTCTTGATTTGACAGTGAATTCTGTGATTAGCGGTCCCAACAAAGCCTGTATTGGGACAGCAAATGCCATCTCCCAAGTAAGTTCTTTATCGATGATTTCCAGTTAAGTATGTTATTCCTAGCTCTATTCATATATTCTTAACCACATTACTAATATCATTTGACTTATGAGAGGCTCTGATTTTGAAATAATAGTTTAGTACTAGTATTTCTGTATTTGATAATGTGGCACCATTTTCCTTTTTTCCGGAGTTACATGATGAATGGTGATGCGGGTAATAGTTTGAAAATCAGAGATTAAGGCTTGAAGTAGGAATAGTCTTTATTCCATGATTTCCTTTACTGTTTGAAGTTTCTGTTTTTTGTTCCCTTTGATATCCTTCAAATTGTCAAACTTCTTATTCTGTTTAGCAATGGAATAAAGCATCAATAGTTGTCATCTTTCCTATTTCTTCATCTCTCTAGTTTCTATTTCCCTTTGTTGCTTCCTCCCGTTCCCTCCATCTTGTATCCCAACTCCTACATTTTTATTTCTTTCTCTTATTCTGGTTTTACATTAGTTCTTCTTTTACTGACATTCTAAACATGAGTTTAGGTGCAAGAAGCTGCTGATTGCTTGGGTGCTGACTGTGTACCATGTTACGTTGAGATGAAGCAGATGGAGAGCCTAGAAGTTGAAACAATCTTCCAGCAATCCAAGGCAAGAACTTATAATTTACATGTGTGCACCTGCACATCATTTGTTGACTACTTTAGCAACAACTGTTAGTTCATTCAGTATTTTGTATGTTTGAAAGAAGCTATACAATACTATAAAATATGAAAGAAAATTATGGATCACTTTCAAGCATGCAAATTTGCTAGTGGTTCTAGGAAATATTTGTGACCAACCAATAATTGCTTCTCCTAAGTCACCTTCTCTTGAATCTGCCCATCTACTTGTTGCAGGATATATCGAACTTTTCGGCTATTCACCCGGGCTGGTTGAACAAGATCGAGGACGAGGTGAGAACAACATTATGGAATCAGTCTGGAAAGGCCTGGCAGTGTTTGTTAGAAGAAGTGTCAGATAATGCATCAACTTCAGAAGTTGTGGTTGTAGTTGGTCATCCTGCCATGCACATAGCACTCATGGGGCAATGCTTAAATGTGACAAAAGAATGGCTGGGATCATTTCATCTTGATCCAGGGAGTGTGAGTGTCATTGAACTCCCTGATGGACCCAAAGGAAGAGGTGTTATTAGGTGTATAAATTATACTGCTCATTTGGGAAGATGGTCCATTCCTATTACAAGGTCAACAGAGGATAGTGAAGAGTTCTAACCATGTGTTTTTTCCCTATATACTTGCTTGAAATGTTAAGGTTCAACAAATGTTGTGAGTTTCCAGCGCACGTGTAAATTTGGATGTAATGATGGCACTTATATGTCTATTTGTCTATAAATCTAATTCTCTATATTTTATACTCTTTGAAGACTACTTGCATTTTGGAAAAATAGGAAGAAAAGTCCCCCATTGATTTTTTAAAGGAAAAATTACCGAGGAGGATCTAAGCCTAAGCAACGTTGCTCTTCATCCAAATTTCACATATCAACCAACTTTCAATTTCTTGTGTTTATTAAAATTATGTCCTTTTCAAAAATAAAATTATTAATGGGGGGCATTTTTCCTCCCAATTCCCTCATAAATTTCATTTGAAAAGGTATTTGATTCCATACATGATTTTCAGTTCACGTCATTCAAAACACGTTTATAATTTCCTCATCATGTCATATGCTCAATCAATCTGCAAAAATGCAACCACATTTTCATACATTTTTCTACAGTGGGCTACGGCTGGGAATAACTCAGGTTTGACATGGTCTGGTCATAAAATGGTCTGACATGTTTTATATTTGATCGGTCTGAGCCTGAGTTTAAGCAAAACAGTCAGAAAGACTGGACCTGAGCCTGACCTGGATATAAAGAGGTGTCTAAGGCCTTAATAGTCCAAGTTATAGGCCCCAGATAGCTGGCCTGAGCTATTCCCACCCCTAGCCCATAAAATTAAAGACCGGTTTCATTTTCCATTTTATATAATTTTCGGTTTTCAGTTTTGGTTTCCATAAAATAATTTCAGATTTGGACCGAAAACCAAAATACCCAACAGCTGAGCCCAACAATACCCAAAAGCCCACTTTTCCCAACAATAATACTTTTTTTTTTATAAAAGCCCAAAGCTATCTTTCTCCATTTCCATTATCGTCCTCAACAATACTCACTCTCACACTGATTCTCTCTCTCCGTTTCCAGCCATCGGCGGCGGCGGCGGCGGCGAAGCTTAGTCTTCAATTTTGTCATTTTGTGAGGGTCCCACTTTTCTTCCTCTGTTAATTTTTAAAATCTCAAACAGTCCAAACCGTTTTCATTTGTTTATATAAGTAAAATCTTGACTGTGCATGATAGATGTAAGCATTGGATTTGATTGAGGAGGAATGAAGATTCTTGTTTGTGTTGTGGTTTTGAATATTGCAGTATGCAAGAAGTACCCAAAATGCCCTTTGGAAATAGTTTAGGTGAAGGGTTGTGATTCGTGCTCATCACCCATGTTGCTCATCGCCTTCTCGTTGCCACAAATACACATACATAAGTTACCGTGTTCTTATGTATGTGTATTCGTGGTGATAAGAAGGCGATGAGTAACATGGGTGATGAGCACCGAATCAAAGTCGTTTAGGTGGTATGTTTGCTTACAGTGGTATTTATCTTTATGCATTAGTCGAATGACTGTTTGAACTATGTTCACTTCAATTTTTTTAAAAAAAGCTAAACTAAAAGCAAAAAAGAATTAGAAAAACTGAAAAACCAGACTGAAAACAAATCGGTTTTTCAGTTTTGTTTTCAATTTGGATGGTTTTCGGTTCGGTTTTGAACTGAAAACCGTTTCCCCACCCCTAAATTGAGGATACCCTTAGAAACAAAAAAAAAATACTACCTCCGGTCCTAAATATAGGATCTAATTGACTTTTTTTTTTTGAGAGATTAAGGTTGCGAAATAGATTATTAAATGATGACATATTTGATATATTTTTAGATTATTCATTAGTTTATAGGTAAAATAAACTAGTTTAAGGGGAAAAATTAGGTAAATCAATTTATAATTAACTTATTTTGCTTTTTTAATATATATATAGAGTAGGCCATTTTATGAATGGATTCCTTTTGTTTGGCTTGATCCAATCTTAAACCTTACCTTCCTCTCTCAGATAAAACCCTTAATCCGTTTTGTGGAGCTGAAGCCTTAGTTCTCAGATTAAGCCATTCAGATAGAGAAATTGAAGTGGAATGGTTTCTTCAATGGCTGGAAGAATGAGTGTGCGATTCTTATGTAGAACCCCGACGAATTTGAGCCAAAAGGTGTCTTCTTTTGCTGGCTCAATCTCAAACTCAACTCCTACCACTTTGCGTGCTCCAATTACTCACTCTTCTCCTCTACGGTATTCCATTTCTTCAGATTAAATGCTGGGAATAGTTAGTGTTATAGTATTATAATTATTGGTTCTAATTATTTGTGACTTGTTTTGGATTGATTGCTGTTTGTGTTTAGGTTTCTGCGAAGAGAATTGAGCTCATTCAAACCATTACACAGTGCCACTGCTTCTGCTTATCTTGTTTCCAAGCTTCCCTTCGATGCCACCACACCTAACCAAGGTAAGCTTACTCTCTTTCATGGTTGATTATGATTCCCGATTTCCTATGTGATCCTTTTAATTTTTTGTGGAGATTAAGGAAGTCAAGTATATCACTCTAAAGTATCTCAAGGGTAATTGTATTGTACAATATTTTATAATTAAAGGAAATTAATTTTGAGATAAAAAGAGATAGATATAGACATTTTAAAAAAAGGGCCAACTCAGTTTGGTCCCACGACCTCAGATTACATGACAAGTGAGCATAGCGCTAAGCTAAGTCGGCCCTTCATAGATATAGGCATTTTAAGTTAATTAATTTTGCATACTTAATTTCTATAGAAAAAGTCAATGTGATCTTGCAATTTGGACTGGAAGGAGTAATTATCTTGATCAAAGGCATTTGGTCCATATTAACTGTTGAATGAGAAAGCCAAATTTGGCTATGCACTGGACTCCATCGTTAAGGCAATGATTTTATAATGCTCTATACTCAATTTTAAGTATATTTACCCTTGTCCTGAGAATTCAGGGCCTTGCAATTTCTTTCTTCCCCCCTTTTCTAAAAAAAACTGGAGTGAAAAGAAATTTTATGCGAGAAATAATTCTGTATAGGTTTTACAATGTCTCACTCATAGAACATTAACAGGTTTTGAGTTTTGGGAAGGATTTAATTCAGAGATCCTCGTTCCATGCTGGAATGTAAAGGGAAATTCTCTTTTGCTGGATTATTTTATACTTTCTTTTCTTAGCGAAAGTTGCATTGTCTGTATAGAACCATGGGATTAGGTTGATGACAAGTGAGTGTCTAGTAGGAGGTGGTTTGCAGAGACAACTCAGAGATTTTAGGTCCATTGTATTTGTAGTTAGTTCAATGTTCATGAACTAGTTTTGTCAGAAAAACTAACGAAAACAAGTTGTGTGGAACTGTCAGCTGATGTTTTATCTAAAGGTCTGTTGCTTCTGCTCTCAGACAAATTCAAGCTGCAGAATCATGACGATTGTGTTTTTCTCTGATGACAGGAAGGTTTGCTAACTATATCAGTCCCATCTGATAGTGGATGGTATGGAGATGAAGAGTTCTCCTGTAAATTTTTGAACAACTTGGTGTTCTTATCACTATTCGGGGATTCAGAATTTAGATTTCTAGACCAAGAATTGAGGAGATTTTGCTACTTGGAAATTTGAATGGATAGATTTTGATGGTCTTCCAGTTCTGTAACTGATATGTTTTTAACTTAAACAAGTGTAACGATGCTTTTTTACTAGTTACATTGCCTTTGAAATAATATATAAAGAAACATTTGAAAATCACATTCAAACATGAGAATTCTTGGAGAGTGAGAATGACACCAATGTTTCTATTGTTTTTTTTTTGGTTGTTCTTAATATAGCTTTGGATATCACTAGCACGATCATTAGTAGTATTAGTAGTTTATATGGACTGAAAACATAGCAATAGAGCTTGTGAGGCCCCACTTTGACATGCGACCTAAGTACTGCGAAGTTAGGAAAACATTTTACTTCCTATATGTGAGCCTACCTCTAGACAATCATGTTTTCATGTTCATGCACATGCCTTACAGGTTGGTGTCTACCTTAATAAAAGCTTGAAAAATATGACTCAATGAAGGCTGATATCGCCTGCCATGTTTATATCATAGTGGCTACATGTAGCCAAAGAAAGCAAAACACCACATTGCAATATTGCAGTTAACTATGGTTATTATCAATTAGATATGGCGACCATGTCAGTTCTGTTTCTTTCTTTTGGGTAGACGTTTAAGCATCTCTGTCTCGATGGCATCAACTAATGGTGAAAGTTGGCTGGATGATGTGCGCGATATTAGCCTACATGTCTCTATTGAGTGTTGAAATTGTTATTATAGCTGTAGCCCCATTTTTTAATTTACATAACAAAGTTATCTTTAAAGTAGGAACAGTAATCGTACTTAGCTGGTGGAGTTCCTTTTGTTTTGGCTTAGTCTTGGAAACCTTGGAGCTTGTAAACTGAAAAATTGGGGGACTAACCTGGTCTTCCTACGCCGAGGATGTTTTGACTTTTGATGGTTAAAAAACTTGACATAGTATAGTACATGTATCAATATCATGCAGACTTTGTGATCTAGAGATCTGTAAAAACTCAAGTTAAATGTGGCATTTATTTTCCTCTTTAACTTCTATTAGAATTCAAGATACCTCTTTTGTTGAATTATCCATGGAGTGACAGCTTTATCAGTTTATAGAACTGGTTGTATGAACCATCAAATTGGTTGATGTTGCTGGTGTATTTATCAGGTTTGAAAATGATAGATGGAATTGAGGGGAAGAAAGGTACAGCTGAATATGAGAGACTGTCATTTTCAGTCATTAGTGTATTTTTCTGTTAATCCGATAATGATCTTCACCAAACTTCCCAAGAAACATTGGTTTTACTGAATTGTCTTTGAAACAAAGCTTCGCTTATTATATTAGTTTCCCGTTGAGGTGATTGGCTTAGAAGATTACAATTGTATATGCTCGAACAGATGAGATGTCATCTTGATCTTACTTACCATTACTATTTATAGTTGTTGGGGAAATTTGATAAGGACTCGTTTCATATGAATCCCAAATTGGATTTTTTTTAAGAAAATGCAAAGCAAAAGGACAAGAATTATAGTTAATAATATTCTGCTGGGTTGAGAGAAATTTTCATTTTAGTATATTTCAGTAATAAAAAAGGAATTGGATTAAATTATTGGATGAGAAATATGCTACTTTATTCTAAGGGAAAATCTTAGAAAGGGAATTTTGACTAGTAAATGTCGCTACTCCACTAGTTAATCCTACTATTCAACTAACTAAAATTATTTTGAAATTCAATTGCCCCTTATCTAGGATTTCCCCTTAATTGATTCCCTAGAAAAATTCTGACTCATTTTATTATAGTTCAAGGCACAGCGAGTTCATTGCGATAATTATTCATCTATTCTTGTCCTTCTCACTTGTCATAAGTTAGAGATTAAAACCCTAATTGTGATTCTAATATTCTAGCGTAGAACGCAAACTATGTTTATATGAAGAAAATGTTGTGCATCATTACTAAAAGTAGAAACCTTTGTTTGCTTCTCTTGTAAACTTTCTCTGTCCTTTTTATTTGGACCCATATAATCAATTATTAATGTTTCTTAAGTCAGTATTTGGAGCAGGTCAGAATTATTAGATAAACACAGAATGTCGATTTTCAATTTCAATGTTTAATAATATAAATAAATAATAATAAAAAATAATGTCCATCAATGTTTACTCGGTAAGTTACGCTTGCACAAAATCTGAGGTCTTTACTTTTTTTTTTTCATTTTGTATATCTTATGTCTTTCAACTAATTTTAGTCAACTTTTTATCTACTTAATTAATCTGGTTCTTTGTATCTTGTACATAAAACTGGAGGAAATATATATACACTGATATCATTCTCGGCTGCACGCTGTTAACGCGGGGCATTCCCTTCTGCTCATTAAACAAAATGTACAAATACAAGAGTGGAATTCGCCAGAAGACTTTGATAATTAAATCATTAGTGAGTATTTAAAAGAAGGTATAATTTTTAATTTATGAGCCGACCTCAAATAGTAGTGTATTAAATTTCCCATTATTCCCGGATGCTAGTAGCTTCCCTGAAGTTTCATGATGAAGAAGAAGTTATGTAGAGCAAATATATTCAAAATGACCACTTTAGTTGGAGGAAATTTCTAGGTATTAGCTACATATACATATGAATTTTGCTTTTGAGTTGAATTGCTTTAATTTGTTTCTTTTTGAATTGTGACCCTCACGTTGTGTTCAGGTGTACGTACTACATTTGGAATCCTTTTTAAGATTTAAAGTAATTTAAAGTAATTTATGTTAGCAAGAAATGAGAAAGAAAAGAGGAGTGGGATGCAGTCACCGAGTAAAGAGAAAAGGGGAATATATAAAGTGACATAAAGTCACAAACCTAACAACTCCAACTTTGATACATGACTTTTATATAATGAAGGGGTTCTATATATGTTGCAGTTCAATCCTCAGCCCCTACCTTCATCACCACCATTTGTACTCAATAAACTTTCCAGGGATAAAGTGGAGCCTTGTGATCAGTTGGCTACTTGGCTATACAAGCATTTCAAAAGTTAATCCATTTGCTTCTGTTAGTTTTATTTATCGTTCAACTGAGTCGTATATATCCAGCCAAAATAAATTGTAAAAATGATACACACGGTGAGACTTGCATGAACGACCAACTTTCATCTATTATCACTTCGATTTGTATTTGCACATTCGCACAAGTTAAAGACAAAATTTCTCTTACATACTTGTTAATATCGATTCCACATTATGTAAGTCACATAGAAATAGCACAAGTTAGAACAAAATTTCTCTCACATACTTGTTATTCTATACTGTGTATATGTCACGTAGAAATAGTACGCAGCTTCTACCCCGCTAATCAAAATGAGCATATAGATCTTGCTTCTACCAATACTTGTTTTAACCGGCCATCTCAGGATGCAAATGTGAGAAGCAGATATAACGTAACAAAGAAGCTTTATTTTATCCAATGACAAGTTCAGACAACATATCAAACATAATGTCATTCCGATTTTACTAGGCTACAATACCTTTTGAGTTATTTGATAATGATCAATAAAGAAACTCGGTACACATTGTTTAAAGATAGCTATAAATAAATATACCAAGATGCACTTGATTCAACTAGAAAGAGTTGCACTAACTTAATCAAAGATCGCGAGTTCGAGCTAAGAACGTAACGAAGCAATATTAAACACTTGGTCGTAGAGCCTTGCAACCCTTATAGTCCTACTCGACTCAATCTAGATAAGTCAGGACTCCAGATAAATCACCAAATAAAATGAGGTAGGTTCAAGATACCTAATGCTCCACGCAAAAAGAAATGAAAAGATGACTATACATATATATCTCACATGCCAAACATGTTTCCATATATTAATATAATTATTAATAGAGTAAACACAACTTTTAGTTTAAACATTCTATCAATGTTTCCATATGTTCATATAATTTTGGTTTTGGTCATGAACTTTAAAGTTGGTGGTTTTGTTCTTTAAACATTCTATCAATGTTTGATTATTTGTTCAGAACTTTGAACTATATGGTTTAGATACCTGAACTTTCAATTAATTTTCTTTTAGTCCCTCAATTTTTAAAAACATTAAAAAAAAATCATGAAACCAATGGTTATCAATGGTACAAAACCAAAACAATGAAGCTTAAGTTTAGAGACTAAGATAAAAATTGACCGAAAATTGAAAAACTAAATCTAGGATTTTTAAGTTGAGGATAAAAATAGAAATTGAATGAAAATTCTAGAAACAAAATGTATTATCCCTTATATATTATTCTTATATATTAATTGAATATAACAGATTCCTCCACATCTTGTCCATCTCTCATTCAATTCTTTTCTTTCGACTCATCATTCATCACACTCTCATGAATAAAGTATCTCTCTTTCCCCCTCCCATCACACACACGCATGAAGATTCATTTATTCTGTTCAAACTTCAAAGATGAAACAATGTTAGTTTGTGCAAACACTGTAACTGTTCAATCTGCTTTATGAAAAGCTGTCAACCAACTTCTATTTATGTCACTCAGCCTTCACTATTTGACTCTGCTTTTCTTTTATTGCACAAGAAAGAATACACAATACACACACAAATATGCATATAAATTAGATGTGTTCATGACCTGAGCTTTAATTAATAATTCATGGACTTGTCTTGTTGATTTTAATGCTCTTCTTTTTTCCCAACTGCAACCACATGACACTATAAATTAAAAGGATGTAACTAGTATACCTGTACTCATTATAATACTCACACTCATTTCTTTTCGTATCTCACATGCTGCTTTTATTTTCAATTTAAATATTGAGTCAATGTATAACAGACAAATTAGTGAGAGTTGTCCGCTTATTCTACTCATTTAATCAATTCATTAATATCAACTTTGGGCACGTCTTTTTCTCCCCTTCTGATCTCTTACACAAATGTGGTGTCATACATATTATAAAAGATTATTTCTATCACATATTATAAAAGATTTTGGGAGTAGATTTGGTGATTTTAGAGGCCTAATTTATTTCGTGGGGCCAGCATTTACTATCACATCATTAACAACTTTTCTACTCACCTTTTATTACATTATGGATAAATCAATCATTATATATGTGTATATAATTTCTAACAACTTATAGTATAGAAAATAACTTATTAATAGTACAATTCATTTCTTATACTTCATAGATATTTTAAAATATGAGCAATAATGTAATACATAGGAAAATATAACTAGTTAAATATAGAAAAAGTTAAGTTTCTTAAAAAACCTCGTACTTTAATGAATTATTTATAAAATGCTTATATTAATACAAGAATAAATGTATTAATTAGATATGCCTTTTTAAATTATTTTGAACACCGATAACATAATCAAGTAATACTACCTCCGGTCCTAAATATAGGACCTAATAGACTTTTTTTTTTAGAGATTAAAGTTGCGAAATAGGTTATTAAATGATAACATATTTGATATATTTTTAGATTATCCATTAGTTTATAGGTAAAATAAACTAGTTTAAAAGAAAAAATTAGGTAAAACAATTTATAATTAACTTATTTTGCTTTTTTAAGGATTTTCTAGAAAAAGTCAATTAGGTCTTATATTTAGGACCGGAGGGAGTAAATAATAAGTAAGCCCAAAGTCAGTTGAAATAGTAAAATATTTTTTGCCTACAACCTTTTGGGTGTATTAATAGGATAAAATTATGAAAGCACAAGATACATAATAATCTGATGAAAACTTTTAAACCTAGTTAGTTGAAATAATCAAATGTTGAAATGCTCAAGATTATTTTTGCAGATATGAATATAAGTAAACTAGATCATTGGGATCATTATTTGTAAAGAAATAAAGAGAAAGCGTATTCAAATACTCCCTCCGTTCCTAAATATAAGATCACTTTGGTTAATTTGGGGAGATTAATGAAGACAATAAAATTACATGATCTTCCCAAAATCCCCTCAATTACTTAACTTTAAAAGGAGGAGGGGTTTTAAATGAAAAGAGGAAATATAAGGGTAGTTTGGGCAAAACTTGAGATAAAATAGGAAGTGATCTTATATTTAAGAACTTATCCACTTCCCCAAAGTGATCTTATATTTAGGAACGGAGAGAGTAACTTTTACAAAAATTGATGAATAGCAACATCTAAGAGACACTAATAGCATGATTATTTTTTAAGACTCCATAACATAGAGACGGCTACACTAATTAAAACACAGAAGAGGTATATAAAAAAACACAGACTAGACTTTTATGGTAAACCGAAATTCTTTTCATTGAAGAGTAGAATTAATTATAAGAGCGTTGAAAAAGAGTGAAACTGAGTTGTGCTCGTGAAAATAATTCTTTTTGCAATGCTTCGTTTGGCTGTCGATTTTCGGAATTCTCAGTTTTTTCTTTCCTTTTGCCATCACTAGTTACTCCTAATCCTAATTTGTTAGCTAGAACATCTTTTTTCTTAGCTGCTTCTCATCATAAGAAATAATGATACTCCCCAGGCCCTTATAGCCAAAGAATCACATTAAAGGCAAAACAAAATAAAGTAGCCAACACATAGTTGGTCTTTTTGTTTTGCGAGATAGATGTCACTTGTAATTTTGTGATCCCATCTTTCAAGTATTTAAAGGAGTAAAGAAGAATTAATGGTGTTAGTACATTTGCCACAAAAATAATTCATGCTTAATAACATAAATACTAAAATATTACTACCTCATGTTCTAAATATAAGACCTAATTGACTTTTTTTGGAGAGGTTAAGGTTTATAATTAACTTATTTTGCTTTTTTATAAGATTTTCTAAAAAAGTCAACTAGGTCCTATATTTAGGACAGGAGGGAGTATTTTTCTTATGTTTGGTGCAATTTACAATGAAATATTAAAAATATGCACATTTAGCCAGTTAATTTAAGGGAAAATGCCATTTAAATCCCTCCGAATATACAAAAGGACAATTCAGGAACTCAAACTTTCAAAAGGACCATGAAGGAACTAGGACCTAGTTGACATTTTGAAATTGTGTGAAAAGACAAAATTGTCCTAATCATAAAACAAAAATTACTAACCACCCTTACACCCACCATTTTCAATAGGGTGGTTAGTAATTTTTGTTTTATGATTAGGGCAATTTTGTCTTTTCACACAATTTTAAAATGTCAACTAGGTCCTAGTTCCTTCATGGTCCTTTTGAAAGTTTGAGTTCCTGAATTGTCCTTTTGTATATTCGGAGAGATTTAAATGACATTTTCCCTTAATTTAACAATAGAATATAAATAATGTGTCGACTGCATATACATGTATATACAAAAAGACAAAGCAAAACTATTGACACTGTGACTAAACAGTAATTATAACTTGTTTGTCTCTCTCTACTCTTCTTTTTTAATACCCGCGTATTAACTGGCACTACTCATTAAAAAAGAACACCACTTCCGTTTCTGTTTCTCCTTCAATCCTCTCTTCTTTATCTTTCAGATTCATATTTCACAGAGAGAGAGAGAGAGATGTATTAAATGGTAATGGGCCCACCTGAAAACCACACGTCTCATTTATCTTCTTCCTCTTAGCTTCCATCTCAGAAAATATAAATCTTCTGATTTACTTTTGTAATAATACACCATACTAGTTTCGAAGTTTGCTTTTTTTCCCTTTATATTTGTGGGTTTCTTCTAAATTTTCAATCTTTACCTTCTACAGAAATGAGAGACGCAATCTCTTGTTTCAGCCAAAACTCTCTTCATGTCTCTCCTTATTCATTTTCTTCTTCTTCTTCATGTTCTACCTTGTCAAACAATGCTTGTATCTCTCCCACTATTATACCTTCAATCCAAAACTCAGTCTCTTGTGTCTACAAAACCATCCTATGTTATGAAAAGCAGGTTTTGATCACAATCACTTGGACTAAAAACCATTCAAATCAAGGACTATGTGTTAATTTCAACAATGAAGGTGACCCCACCTCAGCAATCTTCAGGCTCAACACGAATTCTAGATTCTTCAGGAAGAAAAAAAGCAGCAAAACACTCGAATTGGGTGATTCAAAGATCGAGCTTTTCTGGGATCTTTCAAATGCCAAGTATGATTATTCTTCAACACCTGAACCTCTTGATGGGTATTATCTTATAATCCTAGTTGGTTCAGAAATAGCTTTGGTTTTGGGTGACATGGCTGCAGAAATATTGGCTAAGAAGTTTAAAACTAGGACTCCAATGGCCAAATCTTGTTTGATTTCTCGTAGAGAGCATTGTTGTGGGAATACAATTTACACAACAAGGACTCAGTTCTGTGAAAGTGGGAATTTTCATGAGATTTATATAAGATGCAGTGGAGAGAATGAAAGTTCAAGTTTGAAGAATAATAATAATGTGAAGGGTCCAGTTCTTACTGTTTGTATTGATAAGAAGACAGTGATAAAAGTGAAGAGGTTGCAATGGAATTTCAGGGGAAATCAGATTATTTTCATTGATGGGTTGCTTGTGGATTTGCTTTGGGATGTTCATGGTTGGTTTTTTAATTCATCATCAGCATCAGCATCAGCATCAGCATCTTTGTCTTCATCTTCTTCTTTATCTTCTTCTTCTGGGTGTGCTGTGTTCATGTTCAGAACTAGGAGTGCTTTGGATAGCAGATTGTGGTTAGAAGAGAAGAATGTTCAGAAAGAGAAAGACAGAGTGGAATTCTCATTGTTGATATATGCATGTAAGACTTCTACATGAGGAGAAAAAATTTGGCATTTTGCCTGTTCTTTTGAGAGAAAAAAAAATCTATTCTCTATTATTCTTTCTGTTTCTTCCTTCTTCAGTTTAATTTTTTTCTAGGATTCTTTATCATCATAGGAGAGAGAAAGAAAATAATCTGAATTCCATCATAACAATCATTTTAAGCCCTCTATTTCTCTCTGTTCCTCTGGGTTATATAATTCTTTTTCCAGATAGGGATACCAATAAGAAAATGGTGTAATTGTTTCTTTGAATTGAGATAGGAATATGACTGAAGATGTGATGTAATGAATGAATTATTATCACTAAGTAGTAAGTAGCATATATTGACTACATTAATCTAGTAATGTTTTCTGAGGAACATTGTTCTTTTTTTCCAGTGTTATGATTGATTATGATAGAGCAGTGATGGGGACAATAAAATGACAAGGTGTGATTTTGATTAGGGAATAGGGATTGGGATGGTGCTCTTGGGAGTTTGTAAAGATTGATGAAGATGGAATGGTTGGGAGGTGATATTGAGATGGAGGGATGGTTTGTCTCTTGTGGGCACAGTTGTGGTCTATTGTATGTTGTGAGATGCCTTGACATTGTTTTTTATGACACTTCTCTTGTGTCTATGGTCCCCTCCAATAACACATTCATGTCATAGCACATTTCATCCTCATTGGATATAATATCTTGGTAATGGTATAATGGGTAGTGAGCGAATGGCATACACCTCCCAACAATAAAAACCATTTTGTTTAAACCATCACATTGTATACAAGCTTATGCATATAGATATGTGTGGGTGAGATTAAATCAAATCACAGTAGTAGCTGCCAATATGTTAATTTGATTGTTATTGAGAACTCTTTAGTGACAGTTTTTCAAGTAAATGCTATTAATGTGATTCGATTTTCATCTCTGTTTTAATTTCTAGGTGATTTTTTTTATCAGATTTTGATTTTAAGAAATCTTACTTGTATTATTTCCCTGGACTTATGTATGTGTGATTCTCTAACAGGAACGTAACCCCCTTAATTTCTCTCTTGAAATTATATTGTGCGTGACCTTTGCAATATATGCGTTTCCAAATCACAGCCTCCTCTTTCTTTCTTATTCTTTATGGATCAAAGGCCAAAGCTACTAACAATTAAGATGTTGGCCATCAGAATTTCGATAGATTATTTGTGCAGAAAATTCAAAGTGGCTCCAGCGTTCCTCCCTAGTCATTTTTTATGTTTGGGAAATTCAACTCTATATTAATTTTTTTAGTTATTATTTATGTTCTTTATAGTTGCAATTCAACCATTTTTGATGTTACAAAAATGTTCGAATATTTTAGAAAAATAGAAACTTTTATATTTTTCAAAAAATGGCACTTATTGATTGCAATTTTAGTTCAGGATGTTGAGAATTGTTCTTATAATCATTAATATCTTAATATATGAAAACATTTATTTAACATTTGAAAAATTAGTTTGTGCATTCAAAATATGAGTGCAATATTTTTTTTTTGAAAACATAATAATTGAAATCTAACGCTAAAGTTTCTTTTTTATTTAAAAAAAGCTACTGACTTAAAAGTACAAAAAGGGCATAAGTACTCATTCTTCTGCAAAAATATATATTTATACGTAGTTTAGTGCCTGTTGAGTAATCATATGTCATGTTGGCCAAAAAAAGAGTAATCATAAGTGATATATATCGAATAGTTGAGACTTGAGTACTTAGCTCATATTTTTAAAATAATAAATAAGTGAAAGGTATTTAGCTCTTACTTTTCCGACAAAAAATCTGCATGGTGGAATCAAGATGGCACATGGTGTTTAGAATTCAGTGTGCAAGGATTGCGGTTTTTGCACATTCATTGTATTTACTGTTATTTACTACTACCTCCGGTCCTAAATATACTCCCTCCGGCCCTATTTATAAGTCGCCAACCGCCCCTATTGTACAAACCAAGGAATGATGGTTAGTGGCGGTTACATCATTAAATTGGTCTTGTTTTATTTTTCATTTTCATCTTTGCCCCACCTCACAACTATTAAATGAGTCATAATGAAACAAACAAAAGTAAATGCAGAGATATCTTTTTTCAATACATGGGCATATTTGGAAAACTTTAATTAATGAGTTAGTTAGTGGTAGTTGGCGACTTATATTAAGGACCAAAATTTAGTGGCGGTTGGCGACTTATAAATAGGACCGGAGGGAGTAAGACTTAATTGACTTTTTTTTGGAGAGGTAAAAGTTGCGAAATAGACTATTAAATCATGACATATTTGATATATTTATAGATTATACATTAGTTTATAGGTAAAAATAAACTAATTTAAGGGAAAAAATTAGGTAAATCAATTTATAATTAACTTATTTTGCTTTTTTATAGGATTTTTCTAAAAAAGTCAATTAAATCTTATATTTAGGACCGAAGGGAGTATGTCTTTATGCTGAGAAGTCTCTATGTTGAGAAACACCGTAAATGGAGAACTTTGCAGTAACATGCCATGAGGAGCTATGGTAGAGTATACAAAACAGTGAGTATTACTTTACATGATGCCGACACCATGAGAATTGCTAATTAATTAGTATATCTTGTACTTCCATAATTAGGTTGATATGGTGCCCTGATTTCAATTTGTAGGTGTGGTGGTTGGAATATGTAATAATAAAACATATACAATCATTGTCATCGTCCCATAATTAACAACAAGAACTACTTCAAGAATGGCATGAGATTTTTTTTACCTATGTACTCCTTTGGATCTATTTATAGGGATTAAGGGAGCTAGAAAATGTTTCATTTGATTACGTATAAAATCACTTCATTTAACTTTTCTTGTGAATGGATAAATCTAACCTTCCACTATTATATCTTGACTTTTTTATGTGGCGTAGTGGCTATTACATAGGGATAAAATTGAAAAAGTGGGTAGATTTTAATGGAGAGTAGTTTATAATAAATTTTAAGGTTTTCCTTGTTCTGTATAAAACATGATGGAAATGCCTTGTGAATAGGATTAATTGATTAATACCTCTTTTATCCCTATAGATTAAGGTCATTTTAACTGAATCACATTTTGCTTAAAAAGTAGTTAAAACTAATTAAACATGATAAATGCATTGAAAATATGTCATCTTTTCTATGAGTGCCCTTATTCATAAATGTGTAAGGGATGAGATAAATGATGAGCGACAATGTAGGGAAAAAACAATAAATAGGTAAAATTTAGTAGAAAAATGTTTACCAAAAACTAATTAGTGGAAAAGTCGGAAAAAACATAAATATATTTTTGGTAAGAGGATTGTTATTTAGCAACATTTTTCAACTGAAGCTTTTTTAAGCCTTTTTATGGGTTTAAGTTTAAACTTTCAAGATTACGTCTCTTTTTCACTAAATTTAAAACTATGTCTTATAGATGTCATTAGCACGTCTATCAATCTTTATCAACAGATTTTGAATTATTTGGTGGTGATTTGGCTCATAGTAACTCGTTACGTGGTAAGTTTAAATCTTCCTGTCGATATTAAACTTTCTCAGTGAATTATATGTGAATGCTTGCTCTCTGAATTAAAGTCATGCATTAGCCTTACCGAACCAAACTCACCAGTACCTTTCGTATAAAAAATCTATAAGTCTCTTTCACATTTTTTGATAAACAATTTAAATGAATTCATTTATCATTTCCTCTCTAATTATGTGTACATCTAATTGCCATTCTATAGAGTTACCACGAGTTGTTAAGCCTTTTTCTCATATCATCGTCGGTTATCCTAGTGAAAATCAACAAGCAAAAATTCAATACTCCAATCGATTTTTAATTTAAGATTTATTTGAAGAATATATATTGGTTTTAATTTAATATAGAACTATATTGATTTGATGCCCAAATTGCCCACATCGATAAACCATCATTAATAATGTAAAAAAGATCGGGGGAATCAATGAAAGATGATTGAATGTTTTAGAAAAAAAAAATTAGTATATTATATTGCTTACTTTAATTAATATTCTTGACATAATCAAAATTCGGTAATTGTATACTACTTATTTGAGAGAGGGAGCGGTATTTAATATAAAAGAAACGTTATTGTGCAATGAGCAGTGGTACACTACTACTTATGATAATGACACTTAGTTTTCTCACCGCGTATACAACTAAAAATCAGGGAAAAAAAAGAAAGGTGAAGTGATAGATTATTGGAAATTGGTAGTGAGTTGTATAGTAAGGAAATAAACATTGAAAGAGAATATGGGCAAGTTGCCCCAAGTTGTGTGAAATTGTCTGTAATCCATGTGACGTGACCATGGCAGAATTGAATAAAAAAATTACCCACAACCCTACGCATACAGCCCTCAAAATTTGGTGGGCCTCTTTTGATATGTTTTGGTCCAAAGCTCGTTTGATATGTTTGATTTTTTAGATGAATAAAGGCAATTTGGATTTTAAAATTAGAAAGTACAGGCTATGGAGTATGGACAAATACAAAAATTCACCTCTTGGTATCCAAGTGGCATCCAAAATAGGAATAAAGGGTAAAAATGCACCGGAAGTTTTCATGAAAGGGTGCTAGGCACTCGAAAGTTTTTGAGGAGGCAAAAATGTCCTGAAAATTTTCATTGAAAGGCGATAGGCACCCAAAAGTTTTTTAGGGGGCAATTATGCCCTGAAAGTTTTAAAAACGGGGCAATTCTTAAATTGTTAGTTGCGGGACATAATTGTCCCGTAAAAAACTTTCAAATGTCTAACACCCTTCCATAAAAACTTCTGAAGTATTTTTACCCCTTAAAAAACTTTTAGGTGCCTAGCGCCATTCAATGAAAACTGCCAGAATATTTTTACCCTTTAACCTCCAAAATTTCTATCGAGTTAGTTGTTATGTTGCCTTCCACAACTTAATATGTTTTGTACTCCACATAAAACCCTCTCACCATTCCAGTTCTTTTTTTAAAAAAAAAAAACTAAAAATCACATTCTCTCCCAGTTCTCGTTTCCCGACTTATACCACTTCATGTATTCTAAAATATTTGTTATTTTAAAGTTGTGTATAAAATTTTCAAAAAAGTTAAACAAAGAGCTTTTCTTTTCTTTTGTCACAAAATTTTAGGAAAAAAGTTTGGTTCACCTACAACAGGGCATAACCTATAACTTATGATTCAGTGGGGTATGCCCTATGGACAAAAAGCCTTTCTAACAAAAATGCAATTATCATTTTGTAAATACCCTTATTTACTTTAATTTCTTAAAATGAACTATGAACTCCTAAAATGTAATATTGTTAAAAAATGATTACTACTTTTTCAATGAATACTTATATTTTTTTTAGATAAATGTAATTAATGAAATATTTATCACTTTCGTTCTTATTGAATACTTATTATAGACACTCCTCATATATGTATGTTAAACAATATATAAATATAGAATAAAATCTGTTAATTCGATATTTAAATCATAAAACTTAGCTCAATCATTTATCAAATTTAATATAGCCCATTTTTCAAAAAAGGAAAAAAAGGTATAAAGATAATAACTTGGAAATTTGGCTGAAATGACAAAGGAAAAACGACTTGGAAGAGGCCATTGTCGCAATAGGAGCCACCTCCCACATGTGTGATAGAAATTAAAGTTAGAAACTTCACGTTCATTACACGAATATTTTATAATCCAATTTTAGGCAACATTCAATCTTTTTCTACTGTACATCGATCGAAACTTTTGAAAATTTCAAGGCCAAGGACCCTTTCTTGTAAAAGGTAAAAGAAAATTATTTGTTTTAATTCTATTGGCATATACTCCTCCCTTCCTAAATATAAATATAAGGTCATTTTACCTAATTTGATTAAATTAAATATGTTAGTTAAGTTAGTTATTATCACATGATATTATCAATTCACTTTAACCATAGATTTTTATCTCCGTTCTCCCTCTCTTGTTTGTTTAATTATTAATAAGCATTATCAAGGTTAATTTGGGAAAAATTAAAAAAAAAAATTAGAAATGGATCTTATATTTAGAAACAGATAGAGTATTATATTACATATACTATACTTCTAATCTTAGGTCTCCTAAAAATTGATAAAAACATGAAATCACTACATTCTTTCAACAAAGAAGAAATGATCTCATTAGGTTAGGTCAACTACATGAATCATACGACGTCATTTTGTTCTATATGTATATTCTTACATTAAAACTAAAACTAATGCCCCAATTAAGCCAAGTCTTGTATTAATGAGCAAAGCAGTGTCACATTCTAAAAAAATGCACACACTAATCTTCATGTTGAAGACATAAACTGTGCAACATTTGTAATGTAATGTCAACACACCTGACCTTAGAATTCAATCATATGCTACACACATGCTTATATTCCCATCACAAGAACTAGTACACTAATAAATGAGATAAGAGAAACGATGTTACCCATGGAGCTTATGGACCCACTAGATGATATGATCTCGTCTTCTGCAGCAAAAGAAAAAAAAATACACAATCAAAATTAAAAGTAACATGTAACAAATCATTTTACTGCACATTTAATCAAAATTCAAAATGCACTTACTACATTCTTTGGAGTGACAGAGACACTTCAAACCAGCTCCACAGTTCCCATGAGGTTTTTTACACTCCTTACAAAGATCTGGAACGTGATCTGGAATGTCAAATGAAATCCTAGAACCTAACTTATATCCTCCATAGTTGCTAACATCTGAATAAGCCTTATGGACCCACATGTAATTTGAACAGTTCAAATGACTAGGATGAAACCCCTCATGAACATCTTCAACAACTAAACATTCATAAGGCTTAGAAGAGTTTTGACCTCTACAGTTTTGCAAGTGTGATGAAATGGGCTTTATATTTCTTCTTTTGGTTGAACAGTTGAAGAGAAGAAGTGAAGCAGATTCTGGAGGAGAAGGGAAACCAGCAGTGACATCAAGAGGAGAAACAAATTGGAGAGAGGAAGAAGATGGAGAAGAATGTGCTATTATTATTGTTCTAGTGTTATAATCTATGGAAGTGACTTTGAAAAGACCCAGAGATGTTCTGAAGTAAAGCTTGTGTGATCTGCATAATGTCATGCTATTCAATAGAGATGATGAGGAAGTTTTGTTGATGATCTCACCACAGTACGACTTTGTTTGATTGTGTTGGGATATGCAAGTAACCTCAAGAATGATATTGAAAAAGACAACACAATGAAGAGTACTGAATTTCTTCATATTCTGCACTTTCCTGTGCTGAAAATCTCAAACTTTGAATCTTGTTTGAGTACTAGGGAGGAAGACAGATCTGGGTTTTCAAGAATCTATAGTTTCATTATGATCTTAAAGTTTGGGCCCATGTGTGTCTCTAGATTGATCTTTATAAGAAAGTTTATATTTACTTTGAGGAATCTCTTGCTACACTACAAATTTAATCAACTTTTGTATGACCATGCCACGTCCTTGTTAAAGGAACCTTAACTTTAAGTCATTAGATTCCTTTTTCTCTTCCTTCCTTTGTACTTTTGTTTCTATCACTACTACTTAGTATTGTACACCACTAGGGAATTGTCATCACTACACTCTTAAAGTCATATGTTTGAGTTACCTGCTTTTCCAGGTGATTAATATTCTTCTATAAAATAATTCAACCTCAGAAATCAGAATCACTTACTTTTATCAGGAATTACAGTATTACCAAACAGAAACTTCATGATCTATTAATCAAAAGGGAGAACAAAAGAGCTCCTGGTTCATTACAATATGAAAATAGCTTGGAGAACTGAAAGACACAAAGGAAGAAAACAACATCCATAACTTTACACATACTTAAAAAAACAGTTTTCTTAAAGATGGAATCTTTTACTGCTTCATTATTAACTTCAGGCAGATCATGCAGTGGTGGTAGCTTCTGCTGCTGCTGTTGGTGGTGATGGTGGCGGTGGCTTAACAAGATTGGTTGGGAAATCCAGAAGCACAAGCTTCTCAATAGCTGTTGAAAATGTTGCAGAGAATTCCACATGATTTGGATGACCTTGAAATGCAACAAAATCTTCTTTGCTGTTAAATGTCATCAAGAAGGCATGTGTATAACCTTGCCTCAACATCTCTTGGCTCTCAATATCATGTCCCCTATCCATCCCAATTCACTCATATTAGTAACAAAACTAATCATGTATACCTTCTCTGAAATTGAATTCTAGATAGGTATGTAAGTGAATAAATACTAGAACTATACTAAACAGATTCAAAAGTTGAAAAAGGGTTTCATGCTTATTGCTTACCATTCAAAGTGTTTGACAGAATCAATCTGAGACACCATTTTCTCCATGTCTTTGATGAGATCTTCAATGACCACACCTTCCTTGAACCTAACAATCACAAAGTGCTTGAACTCTCCCATGGCTACTTTCTTTTTCTCAAGTTCAATACTTGTGATACAAATCTTGTCACTGAGCACTCTCATATATAATGCATAGAAAGGCTCTTGTAATATATGATCAATTTGCACGTCAAAACTCAGTCACTATCTGTCGTTTGTCATGTCATATATTAGATACGCTGGACACTTTTAAATTATACCTTATACAGTACATTTTTCATTGTTTTAACCGCATGTTTTTAAGTCCTGTTCAGGTCAAATGTGGGATAAAAAGAATGGTAACAAGTCTCACAAATAAATAAAGCTGGAAAGTAAATAAGAGGTAGAAATTTTTTTCAAAAAAAGCTAAGTTTGAAGAGACAGGATTCACAGCTAATTCTCTGTGGAAAAGGTACGAGCTCTCTTCAAGATAGTGGGGAACCACTTGGGTCTATCACACTGTAATATTTTGTCTTGTGTCATTGTCGCAGCACATGAATGGGGTCTCCTTGGCCTCTGCTCAGAACAGCACTATCATGATTTTTTCCTTTGGACCAACCTTATATTACTTGCTTTCTAGTTTATTCCATGATCAAATTCTTATTATGCGTGGATAATTTTACCCACCAAAACCTGCTTTATAAAAGTGGGGCAAAAAGAAAGGAAAGAAGTAAAACATTGTTTTCATGAGGCAGTGTTTTTTTCTTAATAAAAAAAATTAGCTTTAGGTAGATATGCAGAAAAAGCACAATGGGAGTTTATGGATATTTTCCTCCATGTCCTTGCCATGTGCATCAGCAGCAAGGTATATTATTAAGCTATGGTAGCTTCAAATCTTAGAAGAAGGGTAAGTGACTTTAGTGTTATGATAGGGTCACAATTGAATGAAAACCAACCCCTTTCAATTAAACACCTAATCCGTTGCATGCATATTGGCAAACAATTAGTATAATATAAATTCGAAGGATAAGAATACTGCCCACATAGGCAGAGTTGTCTCATCTCAATGAGAACGTTTGGGTACATATTCTAATTTTTATAGGGATCAACCAAGTTATTAGTTCAACTACTCTCTCGTTGATCAATACCCTAAGTTTATATTACAAAGTGACATAAAATAAAGGTAATTTCGCCAACCTCAATGCAAACTAGCAATAAGTAGGTGTTATGTTGGCCAAAAAAATAAGTAGGTGTTATTATCTGTGTCAATTTTTCAACTCCGTTGCATAAATAGATCAAATCACATTTTCTGATTCATTATTCATCGATTTGAATTTCCATTTTCTTCTAGTCTAATAAATTTCTAAAACCTGTTTTTTGGTCCAAAGTAAGACTTTGGAGTGGTGGTAAGCCAAATGTTACGTCTAATAATTGTGTTGAAATAAATATAGACCAATAGGTAATCCATCCTAATCACTCTTTATTATACAAGATGCTTTAGTGGTTTTGAAATTGCCTTGACTTTATTTTGCTCTCCATTTGAAATTTCTCTTAATTATTTCTTATCAACATTTTAATCATTTAATAATACGTTTAATCAATCAGAACAATAATTGGCTCATAATTTACCCCCTCCCTATCACATCTAATAACGTATCTTCTGGATAGATACGCAAAACTTTTCATCTACAAAGGAGAAATAGAGCTATTTCCTACATTGGAATTTCCTTTTTTTTCGTCTTCTACAACATCACTTGACTTGACTCTAAGATGGAAAGGTAAAATCAGTAAAATTTTCTAATTTACCATAGTACCAGGACTCAGAATAAAGGAAGAGGTGGAGCCCACTCTTGTGAGCTCATTAATCTAATGTTAAGGACTTATGGTTTACAAATATGATTTTTTTTCAAGAGGTTGGACCATTGGAGTAGAAAATGGACCAATGCAACGTTCACTACTTATGCTTAAGTAAATTTTCATAAAAGATTCAAAAACTTGTCAATCAAGGTTTTAATGAACAAAAGTCAAAAGCCATAGTAAAATTTAACTTTCAATTCAAGTGACTGTTTGGAGGAAAATTTAAACCCATTTTCTCCAAATGCTAAACTAAACATGATTTTTGGCTCTAGCTGGCTTTTGATGCATTTGCATTATGCTCCTTTTGTCATAGATGTTTGACCTTAGAGTTGGTCTTAATCATAAAAAAAATGTATCACCTGCTTCTAATTTTTTTAATTATTTTCAAACTATTCTTAAGGATACTACTCCCTTAGCAATAATCAATAGAGGGAGGGAAGGTGTTAATGAGATCGTAGGTGATTTAAGAACAGAGCCGTGTTATAGATTTGTTAGATACGTGTTCAATATTTAATACGAGAGTAGAAATTTGTAGGGATGGAAGACAAAGGGTGCAAGGAAGAGTAATTCAGAGATGTAACAGAGTAGGCTCTAGGTTACATGGGAGAAAGGCAAATAGTAACATTTTAATATTTGGCTCAAATTTTTTAGCAAAATCATATGCTGCTTATTTTGAGCATCTGACTTCACTACAAATAAACAGCATCATTTCAGCGTGTTCTTTACAATGCATATCGGCGGTCGAAACCGCCGAAATGACGCTACAGCGCTTGCGGCAAGCGCCGTTATTCACGCCTTAGCGGGTAGAAGAAAGAGTTGTAGCGCTGGTCAAACCGCTGTAACGCTTAGCCGCGAAGCACATTGGCGGTTGAAACCGCTGAGATGCTAAGAAATACTTTTAAAAAAATAGCGAAAAATTTGATTTTTTTGGCCAGCCATATGTGCCAAAAAAATCACATTTTTCGCCAATCTATACTGTCACTGCGTACTGGATTTTTATGAAGATCTAAGTAACATTATATGAAGGAAAAGCATATACTGGGCTCATGAAGAACAAATAAATAGCATATAGATAAATGAATATCAATAAACAAGAAAGAATGTAGACTAGAAATTTAGAGCTTACATTGCAGTAAAGGAGCACAGAAAGTTGGAGCTTGGGCATTATTGGAATGTAGACTGGAAATTTTTTTGGACAAATTTGGAGAAATTTAGAGAAAACGAGAGAAAATGAGGAAGCACCAGAGGGAGATCGCGCAAGAATGAGGGGGTGGTGCTCTATTTATAGGGAACCAATTCATTTCACCGGTTGCGAACCGCTGAGATGCTTTTCTTTTTTTTGCAAAACAAAAAAAATGCTTCCATTTCAGTGGTTCTAACCGCCGCTATGTTATTTAAATGTTAAAATCTGACAACGGTCGACTGCAGATTCTGCTCTGACATATATTTAGAAAATTATTAAAAGCATTCTGGCGGTTTTAACCGCTATCCCAACCGCTGTTCTGAATTTCATTAATTTAATCATATTTGTTTGGGAAAAAAATTAATATAATATGCACGGCGGCGGTTGAAACCGCCTAGATGCTGGTTTTTTTTTTTTGAAAAAAAATAAGATTGTATTGACTGACAGTTCCGGTTCAGCGGTTAACAAAAACGTGCTGATATGTTGCCTCATTTCGGCGGTTTGCATGCAACCACCGAAATGAAAGCGTCCCATTTAGGGACTTTTTTGTAGTGATTATATTAAGGGGATGACTTTTTTCTCTTTTTTAGCTGGACTTATTTTTCATCTAGCTTATTTTAAATATGTTGTTGCTTTTAGTAGAAAAAAAATTGACCTTATTTCATAAGATAAGTAGTTTGTTTTTTTAGTTTTAAACCATTTGGATCATTAATTTCTTTTTAAATGTTTTTACCAACGCCTATCAAATCTGCCCTTCATGCGTATATTTTCTTCTCGACTACACAAGCTTTAACTCGGCCTATATCTTCTTAACTTCACATAGTGCTATGCCTATATCCTCTTCACAAGCTTTAATTTAGAAGTAGAGAACCTTTTCATTTAATAATTATAAATTTATCAATAATATATATGAAATGGGGATTTTGAGGTAATACTACAATTTCTTTTTTCCATTCTGTCGTTGTAGGTAACTTTGGCTAAAAATGCTTCTTACTTTTTTTATTTAATAGTTATGATTGTATGCAAGGAATTTATAGGCTCCGCAATGAATTTGTTTCTAAATAAAAAATTAGATAAAAATGTAATTAAGAATAATTATTTCTTAAAGAAAAGGATCAAGTTGAATTGGATTAGACTCGTGCGTTCTAGTTTTCTAAACCAATTTTATTTACTCACTCAAAATCATCATAATTCAAAGGTGGTTTGGTTTTGATGTATATTCAATAAAATTCATGTCCTTTTTTGTAATTTTTATCTTCAACTTACTTTTCAACGTATAATTACTTAAACATGTTTTTAAGTCAATCAAAAAATAAATCACTTTTGTCACGGTTAATTTAAATATAAATCTTATTACACAATATGACTTATTTTAAATCTAAATACTTGAAATTAAGTTAACTTAAAAGTAACTCAATTCTCCATAATTCAATCTAAAGACAACCTTTGACTAGTTTACTGTTTTCACCTTGCTAGGTTGATGCTACGTTGATGTAATAGTATTATAGATATGGGGTTTGACATCAATTATTGAAGACTTCAGTCTAACTTCTGACACATATAGGGTTTGAAGTGTACGCGATGAAAAACGATGTGGTTCTTGACCACAAACATCACACATATACCCACCATCAACATTCAACAGCATATAGTACTTCTGTTTTGGGTTAAAGTCCATTTTTATTTAAAAGTTCTCAACTGTATGTAATTCAAATTTTGATCAAATATTATGAATGTATTAAAATATAGAGAAAAGTTATCTTATACTTAGAATACTAATTTTGACTGTTAACAATTTCAACGGTCAAAGTAGTTTTCTAACACTTTTGGACTTCTGGTAGGTGGTAACCTGCACTTGTATATATACAATAACTTTTGGCGTAAACTTTAACCTGATCTCCCTTTCTTTATTCAACTATTACTACGTACACCGTAATTATTATTTTTTTTGGGTTAAAAATTGAATTTGCCCCGGAAATTTTAGGCTAGGATCATATTTGCCCTCGAATTATTTTTTGATCAAATTTGCCCTTAAAGTATACAAAACGGATCAATTTTACCCTGCATCCTATGTGTATTGCCACGTCATCAAAGGTGAAGCCACCTCATCATCTCCCTTCACCACCCCCTCCATCCCTCCCTCCTTCCTCTGCCGTTATCTGATTCAAAATCAAAATGCAAGAGTAGCTTCACCATCACCTACCTCCCATAGCCACAACCCCCTTCACCGTCTCTATCGCCGGCCACCTAAGCTTCTCCACCACCACAGTCCGCCACTGTTCTCCGCCGTCGCGAGACCCATCAACTAGTCTGATCAATCAGCTGTGGCCCCACCTCCCTCAACCTCTCGCCTCTCACCTCAACTAGTCTCAACCTCCATGTCTCTGAACTAGTTGGTACAAACCCAATGCCCCTAATTTTTTCCTTTTCTCTTCATGGGTATTCTCTATTTCGATTTGAAATTGTGTTATTGCATAAAAAAAAGTTTTTTTTAGCTCACCGAGCTTTTGTTTGTTGGATACATTAGAAAAAAAAGTTCTTTTAAAAATGTTGATCTTCACTTGTTCGCTGGCTTTCATTTAATGTACTTTTCCTTTGTGTTTTGGGTTGATGATGGTTTGGTAATGGTAGGACAGAAGGAATGTTATTTCATTGTGGATGTCTCAGAAAAGGGAAAAGATTTCCAGATTGCATGTCAAAAACTATCCCATTTGGATGTGTGTTTTGAATCGGGCCATCATGGATTTCAGGAAGAAACTTCCCGATGGAGATGTAGGCTTAGGATGATTTTTGTGATAATTTCCCTATGATTTAAGGATAGTTTCTGAACAATTGAAGTCAAGTGCTTACATGATTTACAAAGAGCAGGGGGCGGAGGGTGAGGAGGGAGAGAGGGGGTGGTGGAGGAAGAGGGAGGGATGAAGAAGATGATGAGGTGGCTTGAACTTTGATGAGGTGGCTTCACCTTTGATGAGGTGGCAATACACATAGGATGCAGGGGTAAAATTGATCCGTTTTGTATACTTTAGGGGCAAATTTGATTCAAAAAATACTTCGAGGGCACATATGATCCTAACCTAAAACTTCTGGGGCAAATTTGATCTTTAACCCTTCTTTTTTTGACCTTCCACAGTATCTATTCTCACTGTAAGATAATATTGTACATTTAGTCTATTTACGCCATGGTGACTGCAGCAAGAAGGGGCAAAAGAAGAAAAAATCTAGTCAATTAGAATTACGTAAAAGAAAAGATTTGAGCCTTCACTTTATAGAGTTGGAGGATTTGATGCTTTCTTGCTTTTATACATTTTTTTCCCAGTATCACTGTTGTATACTTGTATTGCATGCATGTGAGTGGCGGAGAAAAAGGGAAAGCAGAAAGTCTAAATTCGTGCTGCAATCTTTGGTTACTATTCTTGTTGTTAGAGAAAGTGAAACTTGCACAAGAGGGTACACGTGAACGCAACATAAGTCAAAGTATAATATGATCAATATTAGAATATATATGATAAATATAGTTTGCGCCTGTATTTACTATTGCCGTTCTCAGGGTGGTTATGATGTGCTAATATATTATTTTACACATGTATTTATTTTAGGTTAAAGTATATACTCTTGGCCTTTTATGTTTTGTATCGAGTTTTATTTTAATTTTGGAACAATTTTAGTCCTTTTTAATTAACATCTATCACTAGTTTCACTTAAAGAAGAACGATGACTCATCAAACTTAAAGAACAATTTTTTAATTAAATGTGGATAAAATGATTGATTTTAAAAATATAAGAATAATTACAATAAAAATTTCAATTAATTTATTGCATCTTTTTTCAATATTTATTTATAGACCCACCATTGAAATTTGTTGAGCTAATATTTTTCCATTAAGTGAAAATAATGATGCGGACAAAAAAAAGACTAAAAGTGTACTTTCTAAATATAAATAACTAAAATAAAAATTGATACAAATATAAATGAACAAAATTATATATTTTTTTATTTTTCCATGCATAAGTTTTTTTTATGGTGCATGCAAACTCCTAAGTGATCCGATCCTGGCTGAATATAATCAAGTCAGATTATATTAGTAGACAAGCCTTTGACATAAGAAAGAGAGCTTTTAAATTATATCAAATTTTTCCTGGCAAAAAAATATATCATATTTTTAAGTCAATAATATTGTTTTCTTTTTATTACATACTAGCTAGAAAGCTCAACGCTCTCACTAGTACTCTACTAGTACATCGCAGCATATCAAAATCTGGTGCTTCTTAACTTCGTAATTCCTTGCTACCGATTCAGACCTTCTTTGGCAAGTCTGTCTACAACCGAATCAACTGCATACATATACTTCTGACTCTCGATTAAGAAACATTCATACTCCCATGTGAATGAGCCTAATAATAATCCCACCCATTGGTGATGTTCTCAACTAATTCATTACAATCAGTCTCAATATAATTAACAACCTTTCTACAATAATTTTCAATCCCCATAAGATCCGACCGCCCATATCTCTGACTCCAAACTATTCCCAATCCCTACATTAAATAAAAACCCAGATATATATGACTTGACTTCTCCTTCATTATTTAACGCAACTCCTCCACCTGCCAATATACCGTTATTACTTATTAGATTGTGATCCACATTAAACTTGTTCCATCCACATTAAGTAAATATTGTTATCAGAGAGAAAAATATACAATATACAATATTAAAAGTATCAAGCGTCCACGTTTTTTTTCTTTTTAAATTTGAGTTGTAGACGACAAAATTAGGGTGGTTACCACTTAATTTGAAGTTGACTAAAGAGACTGTACCGTAGATCAAAGACAAAAATTATATTGTTTTATTTGTTCCGCTACAACCGCACATCGCTAGCTAATTAAATAAGAAAAGTAATACTGAATGAGGAAGTAATTAAAATATATAGGCTATCACAATTAAGAACAAAAAAACAAGCATATATAAAGCATGCAACATTTGAAATAGTGCTAAACGACAGTACATTGTCGTGAATTAGCCCTCGAGATTTATTTTAGTGTTACTCTATCAGACGGTTGATAATTGGATTAATGCAACCTTCACTTTGTTGTGCATATCAAGAAGAAGCGTGCGTCTTTGTCATCACATGGAGGATGAACTATAAGCTTTCTTCTATCTAATGTCAATAGCACAAAGTCTGGTCTTTAGATATGTTTTATTTTATATTATACTTTATTCAACTCTTAAATATAAGACATATTTATTTAATTTAATTAGTTTTAAAATATTTTAAATGTTAATTGAAAATACATGATGTTACCAATTATACAGAATTGGTTATAACCATCTATCTTTATCCAACTCCCCCTCTTTTATTTATTATTATCATCAAGAATTAACTATATAGGGGTAGTTTTAAAAAACATTGGAAAAATTAAAAACAGGTCCTATATTTATAAATGATCAAACTCTCATTCCCAAATAAACCTTCTATTTAATGATCATAAATAATTGTTTTCGTGTCTTTTATATATAATTACACTATAACTAACGTAATCATATGTCTTGTTTTTAATACATGTAACCATACGTCATTTAATTGTATTGTTTCGTCTATTTCCTTTTTTTCATTATAGGGTCTAGACTAAGTACTGTCCAATTATTGAACTAATAATAATCAGACTACAGATTGAGGCTAATATCTGTATAGCCTGATTATTTAATGTATTGGTTTTTCATGTCGTCCCAATTACCATATATATGTGTGTGTGTGTCTTCCCAATTAATGCATCTTGATTCAAATACATGTATATATATTTAATTTATTGGTTTTTTATATCGTGATATGAGAGAACATAATATATATAGTTACTGACACACATGTAAACTCCCTTCTGTACGTCTTTGTTATAGTCACTTCATACATTTTTTTAATCTATATAACAAAGCACTAACCGTGTAGAGTCGTTAATACTTCTTCGATTCAAATTTTGGAAACAACTCTTTCGCGCATATACTACATGCATGGTATAAGTATGTATGAACACGTTTAATTTTGTTCCCATACCTCCCACTTTCTGGGAACCTCATCATCATGCACTTGACAACCACTTTTTTTCTCTTCTATGTTTGAGTAGAAGATTTAAAACATACTCCCTCCGTTCTTAAATATAAGATCACTTTGGTTAATTTGAGGAGATTAAGGAAAACAATAAAATTACATGATCTTCCCAAAAACCCCTCAATTACTCAACTTTAAAAGGAGGAGGGGTTTTCAATGAAAAGAGAGAGTATAAGGGTAGTTTGAGTAAAACTTGAGATAAAATAGGAAGTGATCTTATATTTAGGAACTTATTCACTTCCTCAAAGTGATCTTATATTTAGGAACAGAGGAGTATTTAATTTAATAAGTTAACTATTATTCTTTATTTCTTAGTTCATGTTATTTTAGTCGATAGTGTTGTTAAGGATTAGATGGAATATATGCCGATATGCGTGCAAGTATATGGCCGTAAATTACAAAGGATTAGTAATCATTATATATAACTGACAGGTACCTACAACGGCGCCATTATATTATATTGCTACAAACAGCTAGTCATCTCCCCATGTGGTGGCATCTCTGTCTTAACTACTTAAGTTCACACACACACAACCAGTCACTCATTTAACCGATCACATGATTCACGAGACCCTCATGATATGCATAATAAAATTAAAGTAATTATACAGCTCTCTACGTATAAAATACGGCAAACCTCAAAACTTCCCTTCCACTTTTAACTGCCTTCCTCTTTTATATGACCATCCCTCGTCTCCTCAGCGACTATATCGCCTTCTTCTTCATGTATCATGTATCCTACAACCTTTTAACCTAGGACTTAGCATTTCTCATCACATAACACTATTATATATATATATATATCATGCATGCATGACACTAATTTTTCTTAAAAAACAAAAAGAAAGAAATTAAATATCTCAGCTTGAGTCATCATTAGGCCATAAAGTCAAGTCAAATTGAAAAGTGAAGTCATCATCGTCCAAACCAAAACCTAAGGCCCTCAAAAACATAGAAGGAGGACTAAGAAGCAAACCCTCGGCCATATGAAGTAACAAACTAGGCATGTTATACAATGCTTCCTCATCCATGAACAACTTTCTACCTTCATCACCACCACCACCACTTTCCTCTCCTTCTTCATTGTCGCCCTTAAATAATTTTTTATTATCATCAGATTTGGAGGAGGAGATGGTGGTCGATTCGAAAGTGAAGGTGGCTTCAGCCACAGCTGCCCTAATGTCATTGGCAGAGGATGACGTAGCAACCGGGAGGATCTGAGCCGAGTCAGGGAAATTGAGAGTGGCTGAGTTGCCTCGGAGAGCTAGGGCAGCCACATCATGTGCCCTAGCTGCCATTTCTGGACTAGTGTAAGTGCCAAGCCATATCCTAGACTTCTTGTTTGGTTCCCGGACTTCACAAACCCACTTGTCACCGTTCCTTCGCCGGACACCTCGGAAAAGAGGATGCCTGGTCTCTTGAAACTTCTTTCTTCCTGCTTTCCTCTTGTGAGATGAAGTAGAACTAGGGTTTTTTTGTGTAGAGTATGGAGTAGATATTCCATTCTCACTATCCATGACAAAATAGGTTTATTATTATTTGTTTCGATATTATAACCGTGGAAGAATCAGTTTATATATAGAAAAACATGTGGCAAGAATGATTATCGTGAAACACGCATATGCGAGTCAATCTAAATATTTATGATTAATTAATCATAACAATCGTATAAGGAGGATGTGATGATGAGAAGGGCGCGTTTAAGATAATTTTTTGGAAAAAGGTTGTCTCTACTGTCGATTTCTTGGTGGGGAAAAGACCATATAAAGCACGTGGGCATGCTAGCTATTAGTTAGTAGTTAGGGATGAAGAAGCAAACACTATCAACACACACTACAAAAAAAGCGGCGCTTTCCGGCGTACACCTTCCGGCGTTTTCAACAAAAACGCCGGAAACAACATGCCTTCCGGCGTTTACTAAAAAACGCCTAAAAGAAACGCCGCAAAATTTGGCGCGCGCTTCCCGCCTTCTTTCCCGCGCACACATACCGGCGTTTTTGGACACAAGAACGCCGGTATGTATATTTTAATAAAAAAATTGTTATTTGCTTTTCTTTTCTTTTTTTTTTTTTGAAAAATAAGACATATCGGCGTTTCTTGAAAACGCCGATATGTCTTTTATTTTTTAAAAAAAATAATAAAATATGCTTATCGGCGTTTCCAAGAAACGACGATACGCCGATAAGCATTTTTATTTTTTTTAAAAAAAATAAACTACATACCGGCGTTTTGGGAAACGCCGGTAAGCGAAGGAAAAACGCCGGTATGTGTTTTTTTTTAAAAAATAATAAAAATACTTATCGGCGTTTCGTGGAAAAACGCCGATATGCAATATTTTTTTTTTTAAAAAAAATAAACTACATAGCGGCGTTTTCATGACACGCCGATAAGCGAAGGAAAAACGCCGGTAAGTATTTTTTTAGTATTTAAATATGTATCGGCGTTTGAGAAATCGCCGGTAAAATAATAATATAATATCACTTTCCGGCGTTCCTATAATAAACGCCGGTATGCTCCACCTTCCCTATAAATAACGATGCTCCCCCCTCATTTTCCCTTGCTCATTCATTTCTTTCTCCTTCCTTCTTCTTTCTATTTGTTTCTCAGCAATCATCCCTTGCTTATTGTCCTATCTCTTTTTAATTATATTTGCTTCATTTTTGTTTATTTTTATATCATTATTAATTTACATATTTGATATACTTTAGTTGCTTTTATATGTATTATTTTCTTTTAATGTGTGTAATATGATTTTTCTGTCGTTATCATTTATTAATATTTTTTATTTTTATCTATAATACTAAAATTTTCGTCCCAATTTAACATTAAATTGGGACGAAAATTTATTTTTTTAATAATTTTTAAACACTTTTCGGCGTTTCTGTAAACGCCGAAAAGTTCATATTAAATAATAGCATACCGGCGTTTCCCCAAAACGCCGGTATGTCAATTATTAAAATAATGGACATATCGGCGTTTCGGGAAACGCCGGTATGTCTGAATATTATATTACTTTTTGCAACCCGCTTTTCGGCGTTTGTGGCACTCTACGGCGTTTTGTAAAAACGCCGATGTGCTACTTTTCCACATTTTTTTATCGGCGATTTGCAAAAACGCCGTAGAGTCGTTTCGCCGGAAAAAAACGCCGGAGAGAGGCAAAAATAAACGCCGGTAAGCGGCACTTGTTTTGTAGTGACATACACATGTTGGTCTAGCAATGTCGTTTAGGTCCCACTTGATCTCTTTAAGAAGTCCTAAAAGAAAAGTTTGTACGGAAAGGAGAAACTAAGATTGCAAAACTAGAATAATAATAAGTTGCTCTAATGCTTGGTAATACCAATGGGGAGTTGGTTGAGCTGGTAAGTGAGCTACAACCCCCGAAAGGATGAGAACGCGTGCTCGATTCCCGGGAAGCACACTTATTGGGAGAGGGGACAACCTTGCCTATGTGTGCAACACTCCTACCCCTTGAGTCCGGATTAAACCGGACGGTGATTAACCAAAAAAGAAAAATGCTTGGTGTTAGGATCTTCATTAGGTTTTGATTGGTAGTTAATATATAAAAGAGAAATATTTGCATGAATTTAGTGCACTACGTCATTTGTGGTTTTACCAACTACAAATTATTTGTAATCTTACATATTAACTTAAAAAAATAAACTTATTTTTTAAACGTGTAAAATAAAAAAAATATTGAAAATATTAGATTTTGAAACTTTTTTATGTGTTAACTAATTTTTTATACCACAAATAAGAAGTCTATGTCAAACTTTGTGTTTACCTGTAATTGGTCAAACCACAAATGAGCTAGTGTACCATATTTCATGAATAATATGAAGAAGTATAAACATTTGGAAGCAATATTTTTTTTTGGACAAAGGATTTGGAAGCAATATTATTAATGTACTGATCGACATATATATAAACTTGTATTATTATTCGGTGGGAAAATAAGACAAATCTTTAATAGCTGACAAGATTAGGTAAGAGCCGCATTGAAATTACCAATATACTTCTTTTATCAGAAAAGGATGTTCACTATCTCTAGTTTTCTATGTGATGATTATCAAGATATATCATTATAACAAGTGTTTGTGTAATGAAAGGGTTTTTCACACGCTTATATTATATATAATTATTTTTGTGTGTTCGAAACTAAATTTTCACACGCTCTTGTGAATTCATGAATTAAATCCAAAGTTTATAACGACCCGTGTTGCTTATTTTCACACTGCAACGAGCTGAGCGTGTCGTTGCGAAAGTAATTGGGTCTTATCAGGGAGAAAAACTGCAGGTCAATATTTTTATTTTTTCACACTCAAAGCTCGAGGGCCTTAAGCTTTTAATTTACTCGTGTCATTTGATGGAACTATGCTCTATAAATATTTCTCACGAGCTTCAATTTGTCAAACCAATGTGTATGAACTATCTAAATATCCACGTTAATTAGTTTGAACTTTACATATCTATTCACACTACTATATAACTACGTCTAATCTTTGTTATTACCCTTAATAATTAAATTACACGAAAGCCGTTAAAATTAGTTTCAAACAATAAATAAATATAATTTTTTCTCCAATTATGTCCTTATCAAAAATGGGGTAAGTACGTAAGAGAGACATAGACTAATAATAAAATAAAGGGGTAAGCTGTAAAAATATCCATGTGGTTGTGACAAATGTGCAAAAATACCATGTGATTTTTTTGGAAGTAAAGTAATCATAATATTTCAAAACAGAGGCAAAAGTACTCATAACAATTCAAAACAGGGGCAAAAATACCTATCACCGTTAATTAAAAAGGGTACTTTTGCCCTCTTTTGAAATGTCATGGTTATTTTTGCTCCAAAAAAATTAAATTGTGTTAGGTGCACCTTGAGCACAATCACATGGTATTTTTTCACTTTAACCCTAAAATAAAATATAAAAGAGAATGTTGTATTTATAAAGATCATAAGAAAGAAAGAGATTAAACTTAAGTGGGAAAATGGTTACTCAAAAAGAGTGGGAAAATGGTAAAAGGGTTAACATAACTTTTGGTCCTAAAGTTTGATCTCATTTTGGTTTTAGTCCCTGAAGTTTCAAATTAAAAGGGCGGTTTTGGTCCCTCAAGTTTTCTCTGTTAGTAACATTAGTCCCTAGAGTTTAAAAAGGACCTGACGGTGTTAAGTTTTGTTGATGTGTCAACTAACACTGTTTATTTTGCTTAGTTGGCATCTGACAAAATTATTCCATGGCTAATTGACTGTATCAAGTGATTTTAATTAACTTAATTAACATCATAAACATAGTTAAATTTAATAATTATGTCTTTTATTTAGGAATAAGGAGACTAATATCATGACCCATTGAATTTCGTGGCATACACATGCATATTTTTACAATCAGTTTCTTAAAATTAAACCAAACTTCTCATTAAGATAAATTTAATCACCAGTTATATAAACACACATATATTATTTCACCTCTTCCAATTCACAATATTAAATCGAGTTGACTTTAATTTATCTTAGGAGCTTGAAGAAATTAAATTAAATTAACTATTTAATTATAACTAACATTTATAACCTGTGGTAGCCAGTAGGTTATTAGAACCGACAAAAACAAGCAGGTTATTAGATTATATTTATGTTTGTAGGTTAAATAAATTAGTTTGTAGAAAAATACTTTGCCCATATCCTAAATATAGAACATAGAACCTCTTTTACAATGAGAACTTGTTCCTAAATATATAAACTTTTTCTAATTTTCCAAACACTTCTCCAAATCATCTCTACCATACTTCTTGATAGTTAATACTCCCTCCGTTCCTAAATATAAGAGCACTTTGACTTTTTTGGAGAATACTAAGAAAGCAAAATATGGTAATTAAAAATTGATTTTCCCAAATTTTTTCACTAAACTAGTTTATTTGACGTATGAACTTACATATGATGTAATAATATTTAAAATATGTTATGATTAAATTGTTCATTTTGCTTTCTTAGGATTCTCCAAAAAAGTCAAAGTGCTCTTATATTTAGGAACGGAGGGAGTAATAAACAAACAAGAGAGAGATAAAAACGAAGGATTGAGTTTTAGTAATACTACCTCCGGTCTTAAATATAAGACCTAATTGACTTTTTTTTGGAGAGGTTAAGGTTGCGAAATAGGCTATTAAATCATGACATATTTGATATATTTTTAGATTATATATTAGTTTATAGGTAAAATAAACTAATCTAAGGGAAAAATTAGGTAAATCAATTTATAATCAACTTATTTTGCTTTTTTATAGGATTTCCTAAAAAAGTCAACTAAATTTTATATTTAGGACCGGAGGGAGTATCATGTGATTTCAAATAACTTAATTAAGATTCTTAATTAATCAAATTTGATAGTTGTGTTTCATGTTCTTCCAGACTTAATGTTTGTATGTCTAACCCATTCTTGCGGTGGTAATCTTTTGATTGAAGCAGAAATGTCAGACATTACAAACTATATACACACTCTCTTGTCCCTTTTATGTGACACATGCCAATAAGTTTATCTAGTCTAGTCTTTAATATCAGTTGTTTGCACGTATAGCAGCATACAATGACCAAAATTAAGTTGAATATGTTATAATGCCTAATCAAACATAGACCCCCCATGTATACATTGTGATTTGACCAACATTTGCGTGTTGTGAGTAGACAAGGGCAAATACCACTTGACTCCAATGGCCACAGTGAATGCGAAATTAATCTCATTCAAAAAAAATATTTCCATCTTCAAACTTTGGTTATCACAAATGTTGCGCCAGAATTGCAGACTGGCAATTAAAAAAATAAATTGGATGCATCAAAAAATAAAGGGTAAGGGCCAATTTCCTTCAAGTTCTCAACGTCCATTGGCGACCACAGTTTTGCAATGTTCAGTACACTGGAAGTTCCCACCAGTGCAATGTTAACTACGCAAATTTATTCACGAGAACAGATAAACATAACTGCAAAAGAATCACTGAGAAATTCCTACGTCATTCTTTCTTCCCTATTCCATGGGACATGTTATAGATCCCTCTTCCCTGTATAAACAGAAATTAAAACGCATGATATAGCAGTAAAAGCAACACACACACACACGCGCGCATTTCTAGTTAATTAATTAACAAGAGACAAGACGATAAGTTGGATTCAATTTGACAGAAACTATGATTTCAAAGTTCAAATTGATAACTTACAAGGAGGAAGATTGAAGATGCTGCCAAGGCAAGTGGTATTGCCACAGAGGTGATCTTATCATATGGTCCTTTCAGGTGGGTGTATTTATGCACACTTTGGTAATATTTTTGCTGCTCAAAAAGCTTCTCTCTTGGTCTGAAGGGTAATTCTGACATCCTGCTTCACATATATCATCAATGGTGAAAAACTAAACGCAGCAAATAGACATGTCATGTTGTGGAAGAGAATAAACATATATAAAATCAAATTTATATAATGATACGAATACTGCCCTACTGACAAAGACAATCACACTAAAGAGAACAAAATCCTGAACTCAAGCAAAAAAATCCAGCTTGAATGGAATGTAAACAGAAAAGAGAAACTTAAGAAATTGAATGTAGCAACACAATATGCCAATACAAAGTTTTGTACAAGAATGTGCCTGTTTTGTTAGATAAGGAAGAGTAAAACAAAAGATGCATGTACACGCGGCCAATTCATAACAGACCCTCAAGTGGGGCATCCAGACATGGTGCTTCGGTTTAGAACAGAAACCAACTTAACAATGAATCAGATTAAAGAAATGCTGCAAAGAATCAAATCACCACTCCCATTAAAGGAGCGAGGCGAGAAAAGTTTACATTTTGTTTGGCAAAAGGCAAACCAATATTATTACTAAACTCAAAGCTTAAAACTCAACCAAGAAGCAAACTAAAACAAAGCAAAAGGAACAAATACAGAGCACCCCTAGCTAACACAGCACCAGGGATGGGGGTGCCAACACCCAATCAAACGAGCACATCCCCTCGAAAAATTGTGGGAAACCCAATCTACAACATAGTGAAGCAATCTTGAAATCCACACAAATTTATACAATCCCAGTGTCTCGCCAAGATAAAAACAATCCCCTTATGCAAATAAACCCCTCTAAGTGGAATGAAACAATACCAACCACTCGAACCAATGGAAAACATAATTACTTTATCATACTCTTCATCTTTGTTAGCACAAAAACATAGAGAACCTGCTCAAATTCAAGAGGAACCCATCTCAAGTCATCCTTAACTCTCCCAATGATAAACGTCAAAGACCTAGAAAAGCACAGATAAATTCCCCATAACCAGGAGAGATACATCCTAGCCATATACTGACTTCTTCCACCTCACAAGTCAATATCACATCAAAAAGATTATCTGACACACAAATACTAATCAACCTGAACCCAATGCAAATACTCCCTCCATTCCTAAATATAAGATCACTTTTGAATTTCAATTTGTTCATAAATATAAGATCATTTTCTAATTTTTCCCAAATTACCCCTATTAATGCGTATCTATAATACTCCCTCCGTTCCTAAATATAAGATCACTTTGGTTAATTTGGGGAGATTAAGGAAGACAATAAAATTACATGATCTTCCCAAAATCCCCTCAATTACTTAACTTTAAAAGGAGGAGGAGTTTTCAATGAAAAGAGGGAGTATAAGGGTAGTTGGGGCAAAACTTGAGATAAAATAAGAAGTGATCTTATATTTAGGAACTTATCCACTTCCCCAAAGTGATCTTATATTTAGGAACGGAGGGAGTAACAAGCAAGAGAGGGAGAGTGAGGATAAAGGTATATCGTTAGGATGAATTGATAATATCACGTGTTAATAACAACTTAACTAACATTTTTAATCTAATCAAATTAGGGAAAGTGATATGGAGGTAGTACAACAACAACAATAACCAAGCCTTATCCAACACTATGTGGGGTAAAATACATGTATTACACGACTGTCATTGTGCAAATACCCAAATAAATCCCAATTTTGATCCATTAAAACCATGACCAGTATAATCCCTCCCCAATCTATAATCATCATCATAAGTTCATACCCACTAAACAAACTAGATCTATCTTCCAATGTTACAATAATGCCAACCAGTACAAACCAGAACCAGTCTCCTAACCACTAAATTACACTGCAGATAATATATCAGATCAAGCAAATCCAAACCATGTAATATAAATCTTGAATGCATGAGGGAAACCCTAGCAGAGCCCATCACCGGGACCCACTTTTTCCTCTAGGAAAGATTAAATTTTGAATGCTCGTAGATATCAAGTGAATCAAATTGATGAAGATCAGAAATGAATGACAGATTATATGTAAATCAGTGATGAAAGTGAAACACAGTAATCATATAATATATATTTTTGTTTTGGAGAAAAAAAGGACAATGAAAAATAAATATTGAGGGAAGCTTACTTTGAATGGAGACAATGGAATGGAATTTTTACCTGTTGTTGTTGTTGATCTGGGAGGAAGAAGATTGAGAAGGACGGCTTTAGAATTCTTCACTTCACAGGCTCAAAGCGTAAAACTTGAGATTCATATTATAATTATAATTATAATTATAAATGGAAAAAGAATTATGCGTATAATAACATCAATTTGACCATTTCTCACTGCAATTTCTTAAATCAATTTAATTAAAAAAAAACTAAATTTTATGTATATGGAAGCTAACTGAGCTAATAAAATTAGCTTAGACTATATAAAATTAACACCAATAGAGCTGATTTTAGTCTAGCTCCGTTTAATCGGGTTTGCCCAATCAAACTCACTTTTGAATCCAGCAACTTTGCTTTTAACTCGTTTTAATTTAGGTTTAATTTTTTTTAACTCGACCCGATTTTTCTATACTTTTGTGGATTTAACCCCACTTAAATGCAAACTTTACATGCAGAGTTTGAATTTCAGGCTAGTTCAATCCATCCACTTTTATAAGTGGGTTAGCTCACTTTTATGGTATTTTAATTCATGTTGAACATTTTTGCAACCATACCCGCTTATTTTGTGTAGATTTCGTGCTCAATCGGCGAATCAAGCCAGAAGCTAACATATTATTCCCCCCGTTTCTAAGTATAAGACGTGATTATCCAATTTGATTAGATTAAGTTCTGATAAAAAAAATTGATTAGATTAAATATGTGGATTAAGATGGTTAAATAATATGATATTAACAATATACCACAATCAACCTTTTCCTCCACCCCTTTCTCTTGTCGTCTAATATTGGGGAGCATTTAGAAGAATAATTATGTAATAATTAGAAATGATTTTTATATTTAAGATTAGAGGGAGTATTAAAATACGTCATGATTAAGTGGTTCATTAGACTTACTTAATTTCCATTAAAAATGTCCAGTACCTCCATTAGAAAAGGAATTTAAAATTTTTTTTATCAGGAAAAAGGAATTTAATATTGATGAAATGAAATATAGAAAAGTACTCCTATATATTAATTTAAAACTAAAAATAATCATTAATTATCACTGATCCCAAAAATGACAATTAATGATTATCTTTATAAGAGCAATGATGATGACCCAAAAATGTATATTGTTTTTGTCCCAACAAAAATAAATAAAGAGAAAAATAAAAAAAAAAGTTGCTCAATTGTATCTTCGTCTCTGTAATTGTAGCTCGTCGATTAAGCGCTGCAAAATCACCCTAAGCTCATACTAATATTTTCTTTCATCACTACTTGCAGCTTACTTCTAACATGTATTATAGCCATCTTCTTCTTCTTCTTCTTCTTCTTCTTCTTCTTCAATATTCCCTTCAGTAGCTTCATTACAATGCGCTCCAAGGACAGGATCTCTTACTTCTACGATGGTACGTATCGCTTTCATTATCATTAAACCATCAATATCACTATCAATCATAAACAATCTTCCTTTGTATTCAACTCCCTTTACTTTTTTACTCCTTTCCATTCTATGTGTTTCATTTCCCCTAAACCCTAATTCTCATTCCATGAACCAATTCAACTGTTATTTACAGATTTTACACAACTCATATTAAACTGTTCACTCACCTAAACACCTAACACAGTTTGCCTTTCACAAATCTGTTTCAAAATTAGAGAATTTTACCCTTTTTATTGAAAATTATAATACATATTTTAGATGGTTTAAATATCACACAAGCTGAATTTTTGTGATGAATTATGTATATACTCATTGTTTCTCATACTTGCGTGTTTTTGTTTATTTTAGATGATTTTAATATCGCCAAAGCTGAAGTTTGATTTGAATTATATAGTCATTGTTTCTCATACTTGCGTGTTTTTGTTTATTTTAGATGATTTAAGTATCACTAAAGCTGAAGTTTTGTGATGAATTATATAGTCATTGTTTCTCTTACTTGCATGTTTTTGTTTATGTTTTGATATTGGATGCTTTTTGTTGAAACTTGATGTGCCAGGTGATGTGGGCAGCGTTTACTTTGGGCCAAACCATCCAATGAAGCCTCACCGTCTTTGCATGACTCATCATCTTGTCCTCTCATATGAACTTCATAAGAAGATGGAAATTTATGTTAGTTGTATAAGCTTGTGTTTTAACAATTGGGCTCTCAATCATATTAGTAATTTTATTCTGGTTAATTTATTTTTTTGCATCGTGCAGCGTCCTCACAAGGCTTATCCAGTTGAGCTTGCCCAGTTTCATTCAGCTGATTATGTTGAGTTTTTGCACAGGATTACACCTGATTCTCAGCACCTCTTCTCAGATGAATTGGCAAAATGTATTTCTATCTTTTGTTTGTATGTGATTTAAAATTTAATTATCTGTTAAGTCAGAAAAGAACACATGTCGATGTACAAAATGTAAGTTTGTATGCTGTATAACTTCAATTTCATGCTTACATTAGAGTTCTCTCAATATTGTTTTCATCTCTGTCAGATAATCTCGGAGAAGATTGCCCTGTATTTGACAACTTATTTGAATTTTGTCAGATTTATGCGGGTGGTACCGTAGGTAATTTGTTTGTGACGGGATGCTCTTATGTTTTTCTCTTGCTTGATTGTCAATTCGTCATATATATTGATTAATATCTTACATTCAGATGCTGCACGTCGATTAAACAATCAACTCTGTGACATTGCTATAAATTGGGCTGGTGGGTTACACCATGCCAAAAAATGCGAGGCGTCTGGATTTTGTTACATCAATGACTTGGTTTTAGGGATCTTGGAGCTTCTTAAATATCATGCTCGTGTTTTGTATATTGATATTGATGTTCACCATGGTGATGGTGTAGAAGAAGCTTTCTACTTCACTGATAGGTAAATTTTCTTGTTTGTTCTGGAGTTTGACTAGAGTTGTAAAATGTTCAATATGATTGTATTCATTGATTGGGTTTGTTCTAATTGTACATACAATATCATTATTAAACAAGTATGTTCAGTTTCTCTTAAAATAGACAGAAATCCCTTCCTCTAAAATTTTCAACTGTATTAAATTCTATGAAGTCCAAGGTTTCCCACTTAGCTGCTGTTTTGTTATTGTGATTTCTAGATATAGCTTCGGAACTTTTTGTCTTGTGATGGACTTTGCATACTTGTAGATGTAACAATATTTTACCACAGAGCTTTCTGTTGATCAAATTTTGGTGCCAAATAGTAGGCTATGCTTGTTATATAATAATTGAAACGTTTTTTAAGTCAGTGGATGGAGCTTCTTTCCTGAGGTATGCTGATAAGATGATTTTCCCATGCTTCTCATGGACTGCTCAATCACTTAAAATGGTAAAGTTTGTCATGGCAGGGTAATGACAGTAAGTTTTCACAAGTATGGAGATTTGTTCTTTCCAGGAACTGGTGACGTCAAGGTGATTTCTTTTACTTCCCAGTTTGTAGATTTTTGGTATTCTGGTTTTAAATATTTCATTACTGTCTCAATCATCATTGATTGCTATAGTTGATTTTTCTTCATTCTTTGAATTATACCTGTTAACTATATATTGAAATGATATAAACTAATTTTACTGCAATGAAGGACATAGGAGAAAATGATGGCAAGTTTTATGCCATTAATGTCCCCCTTAAAGATGGAATAGATGATCCTAGCTTCACTCGGCTCTTCAAGACTGTGAGTTTGATTTTGAAACTTACCAATGTCATAGTGATTTTGTTGCTTTTGGGTTGAAGCTGGCTGTGTGAACCTTTCTGTTTGTAATTGCATGCTGTAGATTATCTCTAAGGTTGTTGAAATGTATCAACCTGGTGCGATAGTTCTCCAATGTGGGGCAGATTCACTCGCTGGAGACCGTCTGGGTTGCTTCAATCTTTCTATTGATGGTGCTTATCTCCTAGTATATCTCTTGTACTGATTATATATATATTGTAATGTGCTCCCTCCTTCATGATCGTTGCCTAGCTTATATTTATGATGGTTCCTCCTTATCTGAAAATTATCTTTTGGTTTTTCCTTTATAGGTCATGCTGAATGTGTTAAATTTGTAAAGAAATTCAATTTGCCCTTACTGGTAGGTTTATATAACTTATTATCATCTGTCCACCTATAAAATACATTAGATTTATATAAATATTCTATCATAGGTCACTGGAGGTGGGGGATACACAAAAGAGAATGTAGCTCGGTGTTGGACTGTTGAGACTGGTGTTCTTCTAGATACAGAACTTCCTAATGGTATGTTGACCCAACTTAAGTTAGCATTGACTCCTGAAAAATGGATGCGGGGAAATGCTTTTGTTACCAAAAAGCTCCCTTTGTTCCTGGATCCTGGTCAGTTTGCCCCTTCCATTCTTCCTACACCTGGAGGTGGATGTGGACGGTTGAAGCATGTAATGTGCAAATTAGCCTTGCATTTTGTTGGCCCTTCTTCATAAGAGATGAACATCGTATACCTGTTTTATTTGTCTTGCAGAGATCCCTGAGAATGATTACATCAAATATTTTGCTCCAGAATATTCCTTGAAGATTCCAAGTGGACACATAGTAAGTACTTTGTCAATTATCTTGTGTAATATGGATTTCTAGTTTATATCTGGATCTTTTCTATTATAAAATTTGATTGAGAGGTCATGATCTGATAGAGTTAGCACTTCCAATCAAACTTGACATGACCAAATGTATGTTACTAAGATTTAGTCTGAACCCTGCATTGTGCCATGGAATGCCTATACAGAAATATATTACTGTAACCAATGGGTAGTGATTGAGCTGGCAAGTGAGCTTGAACCCCTTGTAAGGATGAGAACGCGTGTTCGAATTCTAGGACTCTCTCATTAGGAGAGGAGACAATCTTGCCTATGTTAGCAATACTCCTACCCTCAAGTTCAAATTAGCCGGTTGTCAATAGTCGCCAAATAACTGGGCGGTGTTTAACAAAAAGAAAAGAAAGAATATATTACTGTAGTACAATATATGTCAATGCCACTTACCATCTTTCTTGTTTTAAATTGACCAGGAGAATTTAAATAGTAAATCATATCTTAGCACCATCAAAATGCAAGTCTTGGAAAATCTCCGTTACATCCAACACGCTCCAAGTGTACAAATGCAGGAGGTGAGTGTGTCCCTGAACTAGAAATGCTCCCAGTAGTCGCAACTTTTTATGAAATGAGATTGTTATTTCTCGTAGGTACAGGTCATGTTTTGGCCTTTCTTAAACATGCTACTCGTTTTCAATCATGGCAGGGTGTTTAAGATGCTATCTAGGTTTATGATAATAGAAAATGATTTGACATGCGATGGATATTGGATGTATAATTTATTAATATCATGACCAAAAATCAACTTGAACCCGTAAGCTGATGAATGATAATGTTGCATAATCAATAATCTTTTCCATCAAAAACTGATTAATGCATTGTGGGTTCCAGGTCCCTCCGGACATCTACATTCCTGATTACGATGAAGATGAGGAAAACCCTGATGAGCGCATTGGTCGTAAGTAAAATGAAAAATAAACTAACATATCACATTTGGACATTCACACACTTGTTTTACTATTTTAGCTTGTAGACTTTTTTGTTAATTGACCATTCTCTATTTCCAGAGCACACTCAAGACAAGCAAATCCAACGGGATGATGAATATTATGAGGGTGACAATGACAATGATCATCACATGGATGATGGATGAAGTTTGCCCCAGCTTTGTGTATTCTCTTGGTGAAAAGGAAATTGTAATTAGATTCAAGAACTAGTTGTACTTGGGGTGAGGGAAAAGCAATGTTCGTGTGAGAAATTCACGCTTCCTTTGTATTCTTTGTAAATTTTCCAACAAATTCATCATCCTATTTTGTTAGCTACAAAAGGCATTTCTATGTAACTTGATAGATAATAGATACTCCGCTTAAGAATTTTTTACCTGATTTAATTAGATTAATGAAGATAGTTTTTTTTTTTTTTACCATAAGATTAATGGAACTAGTCAAGTAGGTTGATATGATAATTTCTTAAAATGTCCTAACCATTTTTCAAAATTCTCCATTTCTTTTTTATCTGGTTATTGTTGATGGATTACTAATAAGGTAAATTTAAAAAAGGGTTAAATAGCAAATTGACTCTGGAAGTTTTTCAAGAGGAGCAAGCCTACCCCTGAAAGTTTTTTCAGGAGCAATTAGGCCCCTGAACTTTTTTTTCAGGTTCAATTTCAACCCTATTGTAACAGTCAAAGGAAGTTGACTGTTAGCATATTACACATGTATATATATGCTGAGGTGGACTTTATTTTCCTATGCTGACTTGGCCTAATAATAATAAAAAACATGGGTCCACCCCTACAAACAATCGGTTCCTTTGATCAACCCCTACTTCACCAAACTCCATAACCACCACCCCACCACATCTCGGCTCCCACCGTGGTTATGGAGCCTAAAAAAATCCATAACCACCACCCCACCACAAATCCACCTCCCAGTTTGGTGGGAGCCGAGATGTGGAGGGATGGTGGTTATGGAGTTTGGTGAAGTAGGGGTTGATTGAAGAAGCTGATTGTTTGTGGGGGTGGACCCATGTTTTTTTATTATTATTAGGCCAAGTCAGCAGAGGAAAATAAAGTCCACCTCAGCATAAATATACATGTGTAATATGCTAACAGTCAACTTCCTTTGACTGTTACAATAGGGTTGAAATTACTCCTAAAAAAAAGTTCAGGGGCTTAATTGCTCCTGAAAAAACTTCCAGGGTAGGCTTGCTCCTCTTGAAAAACTTTCAGGGTCAATTTGCTATTTAACCCTTTAAAAAAGACAGACATAAGTAATAAGTAATAGGTCTTACATAGAATTGAGATAAACTTGTGTCAGGCATAGTTAAGATCAGCTATCCCATGCACTAAAGACAATTGGAACAGACAAACAGTAGTATGGTATCTAGTCATTTTTTTTAATAAAATCTTAAGAAAGTTAAATAAATTATTCATAAGTTGATCTGCCTGATTTTTTTTAATTTTTTTTACCTATAAGCTACTCCCTCCGTTTCTAAATATACAATCACTTTCCTAATTTAATTAGATTAAGGATCCTAGTTAAGATAGTTATTAACACATGATATTACTAATTTACCCTAACCATATACTTTTATTCTTACTTTCCTTTTGTGGCTTGTTTATTATAGATAAGTATTATTAGGCTTTATTTGGGAAAAATTGAGAAAAATTTATTAGGCTTTATTTGGGAAAAAGTTGAGAAAAATTTAAAAGTTACTTATATTTAGGAATAAAATTTAAAATTTAAAAGTGATCTCATATTTAAAAACGAATGAGTAATATAAAACCCAATATACATATATATATATATATATATATATATATATTATGATTACATATCTTGTTAAGTTTGTTAAATTTCTTAAAAGAAAGTTAATTAGGTATTCATCTAACCTTGAACGTCAAAACGGCGCGTATTGGCGGGGAAGGGGGAGAAAATATATGTGACAATCCTCCACGTGTCCAGAAATGATTGGTTTTATCAATTTAGATCTTTGCAAACGAAAGCAAGCAAGGGTTATTTAAACTTTAAAATCTCAAAAAAAAAAAAAAAACCAACATTTCATGATTCCATCTCACAGTCACAGGTACGATTTTCAGCATTGCATCTCTCAATTCCTCACATAATTTATTTACCTTCAATCCCAAAAGTTTCTCACACTTTCCCTATCATTTTTTTTGCAGGCACCCCAAAAATTGAAACCTTCATATCTTGAACTGAATTAGAAAGCTAGAATCTTTGTTCAAGATCAAATTTTGAACTTGGGTTTTCCTAGTTTGCAATTTGCATAGGTTGTGTTATAAAATAAGCACCTCAAAATTTGATTTTTTTTTGCCTGAGGCAATTTTGAGGTTTTGAATAATTTAAGGTTGATAGATATGTTGGCATTAGTAACTATGAGGCAAATTGTATATGGGACTTCCCCTTGTTTTTTCCAGTTTGATACATGTTCCTATGATATTCAAGGTGTGTGGTCCAGATTGAACAAATCCAATGTATATAATAGAAGGAAAAGGATTTCTGTTTGTGTGTTAGGGAAAAGTAGTTCAAGGGTATGCTTGAATTTGAAGAAGATAAGTACATTACATGTTATAGATGGTAGAATTGATGGAATAACTGGTGGTGGGGCCCGGTTAGAATCGGGTGTTTGCCATTGTCAAAGGGTAGATAATGTTGGTGAGGATCAAAACAATGGTCAGTCATGGGGTTTTAGTGGGAATTCTGGTGGTGATAAGTCATATGGAGACACAAATGGAAGTTTGATGACCAATGGAAAGTCAACTATGGATGGACTTTCAAAAGAAACATTGCATGAGGTCAGTGAGAATTCATCGATTGAGGATGAGGCGTGGAATTTATTGAGGGACTCTATTGTTTATTATTGCAATAACCCTATTGGAACTATTGCTGCAAATGATCCAAGCTGTAGTAGTATACTGAACTATGATCAAGTTTTTATCCGTGACTTTATACCTTCGGGGATAGCATTTCTTTTGAAGGGAGAGTATGACATTGTGCGGAATTTTATTTTGTATACCCTTCAATTACAGGTACTATCTTAGTTTTTATTGTTAATGCTGTAGTTTGTCTGAATGGTGTGTTTTCCTGTCATGCTGATTTTGAACTTCTGGCAGAGTTGGGAGAAAACCATGGATTGTCATAGCCCTGGTCAAGGATTGATGCCTGCTAGTTTCAAAGTGCGGACTATTCCCCTTGATGGAGATGATTCCGCAACTGAGGATGTTTTGGATGCTGATTTTGGTGAAGCCGCCATTGGCCGTGTGGCACCAGTTGATTCTGGTCAGCAAGAAGTACCACTATATGATTAGCATATGTCATGCATAGAGTTTATTTATTCAATTCTTATCTGTTCTACATCAGTATTAACAGTATATAATTCTGCTGCCAGGACTTTGGTGGATTATATTGCTGCGTGCGTATGGGAAGTGTTCTGGGGATTTGTCTGTGCAAGAGAGAGTGGATGTGCAAACCGGAATCAAAATGATTCTAAGGTTGTGTCTTGCAGATGGCTTTGATATGTTTCCAACTTTGCTGGTGACAGATGGTTCCTGTATGATAGATCGCCGAATGGGAATTCATGGTCACCCTCTAGAGATTCAGGCTAGTAGCTCCTCTCTATGTTGTTGGATTCATTACTTGCTTGATACTTCTACAATTTCCATTCTCATATGTTCAATTTTTAATGTCCTGCAGGCATTGTTTTACTCAGCACTACTATGCGCCCGTGAGATGCTTGCTCCTGAAGATGGATCGGCTGATCTAATTAGAGCACTTAATAATCGTCTTGTTTCATTATCTTTCCACATTAGGGAATACTATTGGGTTGATATGAGAAAACTCAATGAGATCTACAGATACAAAACAGAGGAATATTCATATGATGCTGTTAATAAATTTAACATTTATCCTGATCAAATTCCCTCGTGGTTGGTGGAATTTATGCCAGCTAAAGGAGGTTATTTGATTGGAAACCTGCAACCCGCTCACATGGACTTCCGTTTTTTCTCTCTTGGAAACCTATGGTCTATTGTAAGTAATCTGGCCACTGCAGACCAATCACATGCCATCTTAGACCTAATTGAAGCAAAATGGTCAGAGTTAGTGGCTGGCATGCCATTCAAGATATGCTACCCTGCTCTTGAAGACCAGGAATGGCGTATCATAACAGGATGTGATCCTAAAAACACGTAATGTCTCAACAAAAACCTTTCATAATATTTTTCTCATTTTTTTGAGTCATCCTGACCTTTTATTTTCTTATGCAGTCCATGGTCCTACCACAATGCAGGCTCTTGGCCAACTTTGCTCTGGCAGGTTTGTGTCCATTATTGAACTCTTATGGTTCAGTTCTTAAACTCAAAGCAAAAAAAATAAAACTTCAGTTAGTTAACTGCACACATCATTAGAAAATAAAAATATACTTTCTCTTCTGCCATGATGTTGATTCGTACTGAACTTCTGAGTTGAGACATACCGGGGTTCAAAGATCCAATATGTTAGAGATCAAAAAATTTGAAATAGGGCTATCCAGACAAATGTTAATTGCTTTTTCACTTACAAAAAGAATGAATGTAATAGTCAGCTGGGTCTTATATCACTGGAGATTGGTGGTTATAGATTGAAATATAAAGCTCCCATTTTCTGATTGGTATTAGCTTGCAGTACTCCAAAATGAAATAGTTGGAAAATGGAGCTGGACATATATTCTATGCGGATTAATTGACTATGGTTTTATTGCAGTTGACCGTTGCGTGCATTAAGATGAATAGACCAGAGATTGCTTTAAAGGCAGTCCAGATAGCTGAGAGCCGGTTATCCAGAGACAAATGGCCTGAGTATTATGACACAAAGCAAGCAAGGCTTATTGGAAAACAGGCGCGACTATTTCAAACATGGTCTATTGCAGGATACCTTGTGGCAAAGCTCTTCCTAGCCAATCCAAATGCTGCAAAAATGCTTGTGAACGAAGAGGATCCAGAGCTTATAAATGCTATGATAAGTGCAGACCCAAGGAAGAGGGGTAGGGGCAGGAAGAAAAACAGCTTTATAGTCTGAGCTGATCTCATGAAAGAGAGGAACTCTTCCTCACAAATATGTCTATGTAGGTGCCAACTATAGCTTACTGGCTTTGATGATCCATAGCTTTATATTGATGCTTTTTAGATGCAGGCAAGATAGAGCGGCCTTTGCATCCTTTCCTGTTTAGAGGGGGAGGTTTTCTTTTCTGTGTGTATATAATTATATATGATGTATACGTATTTGGCTCAATTGCTTTTTGCAAAAAAATTGTGTACTTTAGCAGTAGCAGAACGTTAGATATTCCTGAGTAATAGACCTTTTGTTGTATCTTCTAAATTTTGAGAAATTGCCACTAAACAGGGCATATTCTTACAGATTTTGGTCAGTTTGGCCATTCAGTTGTATAAGTAACATGTTTGGCAGGAGAAATGGCATTTTCTTTGGATTTTTGTAAATATTTTTTGATAATGATTTAATCTCTTGTAGTACTCTACGGTTCTAAATATAAGATTTAGTTTACTTTTTTTTGAAAAAAATTAAGGAAATAAAATAGGTTAGTTAATTTCACTATATTAGATACTCCCTTCGGTCCTAAATATAAGACCTAGATGACTTTTTTGGAAAATCCTAAAAAAGCAAAAAATAAGTTAATTATAAATTGATTTACCTAATTTCCCCCCTTAAACTAGTTTATTTTACCAATAAACTAATGGATTATCTAAAAATATACTCCCTCCGTTCCTAAATATAGGACCTAGATGACTTTTTTGAAAAATCCTAAAAAAACAAAAAAAATAAGTTAATTATAAATTGATTTACCTAATTTTTTCTCTTAGACTAGTTTATGTTACCTATAAGCTAATGGATAATCTAAAAAGATATCAAATATGTCATGATTTAATAACCTATTTCGCAACCTTAATCTTTCCAAAAAAAAGTTATCTAGGTCTTATATTTAGGAACGGAGGTAGTATTAAATATGTCATCATTTAATAACATATTTCTCAACCTTAATCTCTCCAAAAAAAGTTATCTAGGTCCTATATTTAGGACCGAAGGTAGTATATTTTTAGATTACCTATCAATTTATATATCAAATAAATTAGTTTAAGGAAAAGATCAAGTAAATTAATTTGTAAGTGTCTTATTTTGTTTTCCTAAAATTTTCCAAAAAATCAACTAAATCTTATTTATTTTTTTAGGAAGTAGAGGAATAATTTGTTGATGAGGTGCTTATTTCTCATTGATCTTGTATTATCAAGTAATCGCAGTTCATTTCATTTATTGTTTTTACTTCTTCAAATTATACACCAACATTAGAGCAAGTGAAATTTGGTCAATTCCGTAGGAAGAAATGCTTCCTTTTATTGAAAAACAGAATAGGAAGAGAAGTTAAAGATTTGGATTTCTGACTCAAAATTTATGTCAGATCTGGTAATCCCTTAGTTCCCAATTCGTAAGAAAATCATAGGAAGGTGTGAATGCAAAGAAAAATGGGGAGAAATAATCAGCACAGCAATCAACTTCAACAATAACTGTCCCACTTCACTGAAGACATTTGACATCTTAAGTTTCCTCAAGATCATTCATTCATTCATCTTCAAATTACCATGTAATGGATAAAGCTCCAGAAAAACTGGTCAACAATGAGAATTTCGCTTGTATGAGACATTTTAAACTGTTTTTGTAAAAAATTCTAGTTGAAAGAAGAGATGCTACATGGGCACATGACAATGGGAGTTTATAGACAGATCAATGGAGGTAAGACCTCAAGCAAATTCCTATAGATAACTGCCAATCGCCAGCCTAATATTCCCAAATGAAGGATCATTCTTGTAAATGTTTGTTCTCTGCCAAAACTTCATCCAACAATGATCCACAAGCATCTTCAAGCAAATCTAACACCTGCAATACCAATGATAGCATATAACCAATGCATAGGCTTAATAAGCGCGAATAAAACAACTCCAGGACATGAATACATGATATAACAACTATGAACTATATCACCAACTTTCAAAGAAAATTCTATCATTAAAATATGCTTAGCCACACAAATCAATATAATGCTAGGATTTCTGACCACACAAATTTTCCACTCTTACTCATATTGCCCTTCCTCTCTCAACCTACAAGGTAAGGTTGCATACATACATCTCTTCCTAGATCCCCTATTCCAACAAATATGATATGACAGATCAAGCAGTAATAAAAATTTTACCTTCTCAAACCCTTGAAGTCCACCATAGTAAGGGTCAGGGACTTCAGATTCACTATGTTTTTTACAATATGATAACATCAATTTAACCTACACCAACAAAAATCACATTTAACAAGCTAACAAAACTCAGAAACCCAAATCCAATAAAAGCCCAGCGCTGACCTTCTTATATGCATCAGCTGGCAGAGCATCTCTAGACTTCCATTTATTGAATGCACCAAGTATATCATCTACAGCAACCAAGAAACAAATCCATTACACCACATAGTAGGAACTCATAGAAGCCATTAATCAATACAACCTGTTCTGCACAAAGATCTGATTTAAGCACACCTCGGTTTTGTTTGTCCATAGCAAGTATAAGATCAAAATCTCGGAAATCAGATGGTTGAATTGGCCTAGAAATCGAGGTTATCTGAATTCCTCGCTTTTTTGAGGCTGCTCTCATCCTTGGGTCTGCCTCATTCCCCTTTATCAATAATGATCATTCAAAAGAAAATTTAATAATCCAGCCTACCACCAGTGTAAATCAGCCAATAAAATGAGGAAAAAGCACAACCCAAGAAAAATCAAATTAATCAAATCATAGCATCATTCAAAAGTCAAATTACTTAAATCCACTCCCTACAAAATAATGCAGTAACACAAGTAGATATAGCCATATAGGCATATAGCCAACATTCTAGACTTGTTGAATTTTCATAACTCACAAGTCACAAGTAAGCGGCAATGGTGGCTAAAAATATTAAACAGAAGGAAAAAAAATTACTTCTCCCTCTGTTCCTAAATATAAGATCATTTTCTATTTTTTTCCAACTTTTTCCCAAATTAACCCTAATAATGCTTATATATAATACTCCCTCTGTTCCTAAATATATGATCACTTTAGGGAGGAGAGCTTGTTCCTAAATATAAGATCACTTTCTAATTTGACTCAAGTTTTCCCCAAATTATCCCTATACTCCCTTCACCAAAAAAATAGTGGTTTGAAGGTGAGAGGATATTTCTAAAACTTAGGTGAGGGATATTTTGGAAATTTCATGTAATCCTAACTCATTGGAATGTCTTCCTTAATCTCTCCAATTTGCTGAAGTGATCTTATATTTAGGAACGGAGGGAGTAACAAGCAAGAGGGGGAGGTGAGCATAAAGTATATAGTTAAGATAAATTAGCAATGTAATATGTTAATAAATAACTTAGCTAACATCCTTAATCTAATCAAATAAGGGAAGTGATCTAGGAATAGGAATAGAGGTAGTACATATATAAGCACACCAATCTAATAAATCAATATTTTTCTTCATTTACTGGTTTGATTCATTCCATTAAACAACAAAGAACGTTAAAAATCAATACATACATAAATTCTCAATTGACACAATTACAGCCACATGAAAAAGAACACATAATATTACAGGCTTAATAAATCAATTTTGCCCCTTTATACAAGGATTAACATACCTCATGGTAATTAATGGTGCCAGCAGAATCAATGTTGAAGCTGGAATCTAAACCCCTTTTGTTAACAAAGTGTCTGAAGACTCCCTCAGCAGCAGGGCTTCTACAGATATTTCCAAGGCAAACAAAGAGCACAGAGAAAGGCTTTTTTGTATTGGTATCATCTGTTCCAGTGGATGATGGGGTTGAAGACGACATTGATGATTGAATGGACAATGACCCAGATGAAAAAGAGAGATTTTTATGCCTGTGGGTGATTGCAGAAGCTCGGTTTTTGAGAGAAAGGTGAGAACTTTGAGGTGAAGGATTGGGAAATGGAGTGTTGAACGAGGAGTGGCAAAATCGTAAATTCATAAGTTTTCCTCCTGAATTGTATAGTGTCATCATTTTCTCCTAAAAGAGTGGACTGTAATGTGGCACTATTTGGACAAACTTGGTATAAATATGAGATATGGAATACACACTTTGGTCATTTGTTAAAAAAAGTGCAAATTATGGCATAATGCATTGGAAAACTTAAAGACCAAGTTAATAGTGCAATAACAAAACATGACATAAAGAAGAATAGGTAGATGCTAAAAAGAGATAATCATTACTAAGACCTTATAAAAGAGGTGGTTGAAATATCTACCTAAAAAACGGGTGATTTAAGTTACACTTGTAGAGAATACAAATTGAAAAGATTATTACAAACCGTTATGGACCGTAACAAGTAACAACAGTGTTGTGATAGAGGAAGTCTTGGATTTTGTGAAGTGTTGGAGTGATTTGGATTCAAGTCATTTTGCCATGCATTGTGTTTCCCTAAGCCGACAGGTGAAAACGTACTACTAGTATACTACTAATACTAATGATAGGTCATTTTATAGACGTCATTTACCTCCCACAGATTCAAATGAGACCAATAAACAAATATGGATTATATGTGTATTAAACATATTAGTATCCAATCAAAAACTACAAATTTTTGAATATCTAATCACAACGTTTTTTGGAGGTGAATAACAACGTTTTGTTAACGTTTTGACCATGCGTAATAAGCAAGTTATTGTGTATCGGTCACAACATATAGGTTCAAAATAATGAGGGTAAAAGTAACTTAACTTAGAAGATAATTAAAATAAGTTCCCTTAGAACCCTATTTTAATTTTGGCATTTCATAGGACCTTTTATATACCATGTGTGTTGGGTGGGATATAAATTAACATGCTAATAATTTACAAGTAATTTTAGTCTTAATTTATGCAATCAAGAGTAAAATTAATTTAAATGTTATATTCAAAACACATTAAAAGTATGCAAATATTAACATAAGCATGATTGTCAAGTAGTCTTGTTCCTTAAACACAAATAGTGTGTGTTCAATCCCCAACTCTAGTAAATTAATCAAACTAACACGCCAACTACATAGCCCTATATGAGACTTTTAATCAACGAGAGACTAGTCTCAAACGATACACAAATGGAAATAGCCTTGAGATAAAAAAAAGGATAAAAAAGTGCAAATATTTTTGTGACTAAACTATACAAAACTCATCCCAAAGCCGAAGATTAATTTAATTTGTTCAAAAAAAAAAGCCATAGCTTTCCTTCTCACATTTATTTTGTGAGTGAAGTAAGAATTCATTCTAAAATGGAAGACACTGAAAATGGCGGCGGCGGCAAGTCGGCGATTCCCGAAAATGACGAAAATGCCCTCATCGGACCAGGCCCAGCCCCTCGCTCTCGCCCCAAACGCCCCCTCCACTTCGAACAAGCCTACCTCGACGCATTACCCTCCGCAAATATGTCAGTTCTTCTTCATTGTTTAGGGTTTAGGGTTTAAGCCTGATACAATATGTATAGTGAAGTGCATTTGATTAGGCTGATTTCGGAAATTCTCAATTTTTATTCTTACATTTTGTTTATTAGTTTGCTTAGAGCCTGCAAATGTGTTACTTAGTTCACTTTTTTCTTAAAGAGATTAAGGTGGCGGAATGAGCCACTTAATTATAGCTTAATTCTTGTACTATTAATTTATATGTATGCTTTTATAAGTCAAATAAGCTAGTTTAGATTAGAGAAAGAAAATCTAATGAAAGGCCTTTTAGATCGTATGTTTGTTAGTTCTTGCCCATTTAATTCAAAATAAAAAAGAGAAAAATCTAGTTTTTGTAAGTCAACTAGATCGTATTAGGAGTATTTGAGTTTTCTTTTTTGGTATGCTCTTCCAATTCATTTTCTCAATGTATTATTTTAGCTCAATTAGTCTTTAGTAATGCTGAGTAGCCGACTCCACCTAGTTGGGATAAGACTTTGTTGTTGTAGTCTTTTAGTAATACTGAGATGTTTCAGCCGAAAAATCAATGCAAGTATTTACTCTAATGAAACATTTCATTCCACGTACTGCTGCTAAAGTAATCATATAGTTTCTGAGATGGAGGCAATTGTGAATGAACTGAAGTTTGTCACCCTGTTTTAGTTGAAAATGAGAGTATTGATGTCTGAATGCCCCCTGCTTGCGTTTTCACTGAACTTATTGTGTTATGTTATATGCCAAGCAACTGAATTAACTCCCTTGTGGTTCCATTTTAAATGGTAGATATTTCAATAAGATAGAAAATTACAAAGATGGATTGTCGCCCCTCTATTGAATAAAATGACTATTCTAAGAAAGTATTTCCGCTCAACGGAGTTAACTATACCTTTTGCATAATCCACTGAGGAGCTTTTGGCACACATCACAGAAAAAAAGTAGCCAGGATGAAACCTCCTATTTTTTACTTGAGATTTTATGTGCCTAGTATGTTCAGTAGAATTTCTTTAAAGTGCTTCATTCTCTTTATCCAGTCAGATATCTTGGTACAGGTGTGAAGTTTTCAAAATAGTGATTTTATTTTTTAATCATTGGTTCTCCCTCCTCTACAGGTATGAAAAAAGTTATATGCATCGTGATGTAGTTACACATGTTGCTGTTTCAGCTGCAGAGTTTTTCATAACTGGGAGTATAGATGGTAAACACCTCCTCGGTGGCTTATCTATAGTCATTAAACTTTTCTTGTGTATGCATATGTGTGTTTGTGTACACTAATAGAACTTTATTCGACAAATTTGATTGTTTTATTAATCAATCCAATAAACTTTTGCTTTGAATATTTGATCCAAATAACTCTTGAATGTATCATTTTTTTAGGTTACTTTTCTTCTCTATAACATACTGACATTGCCTCATTTAACTTTACAACATCTGTACCTTATCTCTGCATGGGTAACTTTCTTTTTCATATCAGGTCAGTTGAAGTTTTGGAAGAAAAAGCCTATTGGTATTGAATTTGCAAAACACTTCAGATCTCATCTTGGTCCAATTGAAGGTCTAGCTGTAAGTTTATCAACCTGGTATAACATTCGTTCAGATGAAAGTGTCTAACTTATCCCTGCCCCAACGCTTTGTAATTGAAGTTTTTTTTTTTTGTTAGATATATTTCTCTCTGAAAGTACTTCAAGTTACATGAATTTAACGTTTTGAGCATGTCCTGGATTCTGTACTGCTGAATTGTACAATATTATTCACGTATGCACGGATAAATAAGTATTTTCAAATTTGTTCATGATTTCATTTTAGTGCTGAATTATTCTACTCAACTTGGGTTTTCCCAGGCATAATTAGAGGTTCAAGGCTTATAGCTATATCAAGATAACTGCTTTAAGCACTGATTAAAAATTGTGTATCTCATATTGCAGATCCTGTAGACACAACGATAACAACTTGTTTCTGCCGTGCAGGTTAGTGTTGATGGTCTGCTTTGTTGTACTATATCAAATGATCATGCTGTGAAAATATATGATGTAGTCAATTTTGACATGATGGCCATGATTCGTTTGCCTTATATTCCTGGTGCTGTTGAATGGGTTTACAAACAAGGAGATGTCAAAGCTAGACTTGCAATTAGTGATAGAAACTCACCTTTTGTGCACATATATGATGCAAGAGCTGGTTCAAATGAACCCATAATTTCCAAAGAGGTGCAATTCTAGACCCAGTTGAATTAATTAACAATCTTATATTTCTTTTTTCTTTGTGATTATTAATGAAATTGAATGTCCCGCTTTTCCTCGTTTTAGGTGCATTTGAGCCCTATTAAAGTTATGAAGTTCAATCCAGTATATGATTCTGTAATCTCAGCAGATACAAAGGGGTTGATTGAATATTGGAATTCTACGACACTTCAATTTCCAGAGGATAAGTATGTGCTTATTCTTATGTTATCACAATTTCCTACCTTCTTTAAATGTGTGACTATTACTCTTGGTATCTGTAGTAGGAAAGCTTTTATTGATGTATGAAAACAATTTGCATAGGATTGTCATCTTTGGATTCTTATTGGCGACATTAAGTTTTTAACATTTATTCCTTTGTTTTATATCATGAACATGCTGTGATCTGTGTCTCTGGTAATTGTAGGGTGAATTTCAAACTGAAAAGCGATACCAATCTCTTTGACATTGCTAAATGCAAGACTTCTGTTTCAACTATTGAGGTATCAGTCTAGGCACACATCTGAACTTATAGTTCGCTAGTATAGGTTACTTAATAGTATAGACGCTTTCTTTGTTGAAAATTAATCACCTTCTAACAGTGATGCATTGACTTTTAGGTCAGTCCAGATGGAAAGCAATTTACCATTACATCACCTGATCGCAGGATACGTGTGTTTTGGTTCAGAACGGGTAAATTAAGGCGGGTTTATGATGAATCACTGGAGGTAATGTCTCAGTGGATGCTTGCTCTGAGTCTACTGGCCTTTTGAAATTATTGGTCATTGATCAACTTTGTTAATAGGTTGCTCAAGATCTCCAGCGAAGTGACTCTCCCTTGTATCGGCTGGAAGCCATCGATTTTGGCCGAAGAATGGCTGTTGAGAAGGAGATAGAGAAGACAGAAAGTGCACCACATCCAAACGCAGTTTTTGATGAAAGCTCTAATTTTCTTATTTATGCAACCTTGCTTGGAATAAAAGTAAGTTGCTAATCCTGTTTAATGTGTTAATAGATCAACTTATATGAATATTTTGGCATTCACTTCCTCGAATTTCGCAATTTTATACATCTAATAATTAGTGCAATGACACGACCATTTTATGCTTTGTGCTCTAAAATTTTTCCGTTTTTCGATATATTCTTATGTGTTGGTTTATCTAACGATTTGTAGATCATAAATTTGCATACCAATAAAGTTGCACGAATACTTGGGAAGGTGGAGAACAATGATAGGTTTTTAAGAATAGCTTTATATCAAGGGGATCAAGGCAGTAAAAAAGTAAGAAAGATTCCTTCGGCTGCTGCAAATGCCAATGAGAGCAAGGAACCTTTGACTGATCCCACTCTTTTGTGTTGTGCCTTCAAAAAACACAGGATATATCTGTTCAGGTAAGAGTATGTCAGGTTATGTAGCCTATATTTGGAACTTTTCTCTACAAGCGTTTTCCCAGCACTCTGCTTTCCGATGTCATCATATCTCATGCAGTTGCCATTTTTCTTGACTTGGCGTCCGTCTTGGTCTTATCAGTCGGAGAGAACCTGAGGAGCCTGAAGATGCAACTAAGGGAAGGGATGTGTTCAATGAAAAGCCTCCTGCTGATGAGCTTTTGGCTGTTTCAGATATTGGAAAGGCAGTTACAACATCACTTCCAGAGAATGTGGTGAGTTATCTTGGTCTTTGAAGAATACTGTAGTTACCAATGGCTAGTTGGTTGAGCTGGTAAGTGGGCTCATCTCAAAAAAAATAGAACATTACCGGACCAAAAAAAAGAAGTAAAAAAAGTATGCAAATTCAAATTTTCTTCATGATAGAAATAATCGTCTTTTAAAAATAACTTCTCAATAATTTTGAGTTTATTTATTTACTTTTCCTTGGCTGTTCCTTTCTTTTTGCCTGTTATATAAATGTCAAAAAAACAAAAATGTAAGATGTAATCCAGTGGTTGTTTCAAGCATGTACTGGTGTTTGTCCCATCATACAATTCCGACAGGTATTCTTGTGAATAGGGATGATGCCAGAAGCCCAGAACTGAGATATGCATTGTATAATGTGGAGTATGCGAACCTCCTCACAAAAATTAGAAGTTTAACATTGTGTCTGTGTGGGTGTGGCTCATTTTATGTTTTGCTTTCTTTTGTAGTACAAACTCCAAACAATCCTGAATCCCTTAGAAAAATTTTGTCTTTATGCATGTATATTTAATATGCATTACCTTGCTTTACCATTAAAATAATGATTGTGTCTTAAGCTTTTCTTTCTTTTGCCAGATTATGCACACTTCTATGGGTGACATTCACATGAAGTTATACCCAGAGGAATGCCCAAAAACTGTGGAGAACTTTACAACTCACTGTCGGAATGGTTATTATGACAACCTTATTTTCCACCGTGTTATTAAAGGCTTCATGATACAAACAGGAGATCCATTAGGAGATGGCACCGGTGGGCAGTCTATTTGGGGGAGGGAATTTGAGGATGAATTTCACAAAAGGTAATTTAGTTGTTTATACAAGCCATCCCTAATTAAGTTCATCATATGTTGTCTGTATGGTCATCAGTCTTTTTCTTCTTCTGTCCTCTTCAAACGTATTGAGAAATATTGGATTCTATCTCACATTCACAGCGTTTTGTTTGTGTGTATATAAGATCATATTAGCACTGATTTTTCACCTTTTAATTTTGCATAATACAAACTAATCCTTCATCATCCTTGTTTCCAATTATGTTTACATATTACGTGTATGGCCGTCATGCATGACAGAATAAGTAGAATTTCCTAGCAAGATATTCCTTATAATAATACTCACAGCAAATTGTATGTCCCTGCAGTTTGAGACATGACAGGCCTTTCACAGTGTCAATGGCGAATGCGGGACCAAATACAAATGGTTCTCAGTTCTTTATCACTACAGTGGCCACTCCTTGGCTGGACAACAAACACACTGTATTTGGCAGAGTTGTGAAGGGAATGGATGTTGTACAGGTAAATTGGATTTTACAATTAACTAATCTCTAGTCAGAGTTTATACTGTTATTCTGTTGGTATTCTTGACATTTGATTTACATATTGGAATTCCGATTTTGATGGCAGGCTATAGAAAAAGTAAAGACAGATAAGGCTGACAAGCCACATCAAGATGTTAAAATCCTAAACGTTACTGTACCAAAGTCTTAAATGCCCTTTGGTTGGTCTGATTAGTCTCTTCTTATTTGATGCCAATGTTTTAACCGGTAAGTGTTTCCTTTTCCTTGACTGAGCTTGTTTTATTTCAGGATCATTAATTAGCTTGAGGGCATTTATTTGATAGATTAAGTGTTATACACTGATTAGTGGCTGGCTCATATAAAATATTCATCACTCTTTCAGGTATGAGAGCTAACAACATGCTGATGGAAGGTGAAATGGTTGAGACATGGTAGGCAATTTGTATTTCTGGCCAAGTAAATTTTGTTCGGGTATTTCCCCTTAATTGTTGTATTAATGTTGATTGGTTATTATGAGATGACTTCTTTTTCCCAAAATTTTAGTCTTTAACTCTTTAAACATTTACTTCAAATGTAGTGGATGACAACAAAAGCTTGAGACCCTACAAGATTTGAACTTATTCGTACAAAAATATTACAATTTCGCTTGACGCTCAATAAACATTGTGATTTACCAATGAGTGGTTGGTTGAGTGGGCTACAATCTTCGTAAGGATGAGAAAGCGTGTCGAATTCCGGGAAACGCTATCATTGGGAGAGAGAACAATTTTACCTATGTAGTCAACACTCCTACCCATCGAGTCTGGATTAAACTGGGTGGTGATTAACAAAAAAAATTAACGTTGTGATTTTAAATAATATATTCGTACACTCCAATAGTTACATAGAACTTGTTGCTACTCCACCTATGGTTCATGAAAAAGGTGTGCATAAAGGATAATCATCCATCTAATACAAAATATGAAACTTGTTCATTTAATTACCCACAATGTATTGGTGGATTTATAAACACCCTTGATGAAATATAATTGGCTTAATGGCATATGAAAACTGAAAAGTTCATGTTACTATCCGTCATTGGAGACAATATTGGCGGGTGACTTTTTTTTTTTAACTAAAAACTAAATCACCCACCAATGTTAATAATCAATATTAATCATTATTCCCTCTATTCCTAACTTTTTCACGATTGATGCTAGGAGAATGAAGGAGATTCTGGGTTAATTTTTTGTTACTAAAAAAACAACAAAATGTGATATGATCAGAGTTAATATGGAGGCCAAATGAATATATCACCTCTACATTCTTCGATCAAACTATACAAACAAATGGTCACATCCGTTATCATTGACAAAATCACAACTTATACACCATTTAACAATAAATTGATATTAAATTTGCACCACAATAAAGTGATGCTACATTTGCCCTTAACTATTTTCAGTGCACTGATTTACACCTTTTCCCTTTTCTCTTCCTAGGTCAAGATCCATTGAGACTCTTTAGTTGGAGCCCCAGAGAATGAGTTATATATCACTTCTGCTTTTGTACATTTTAATAATGATTAATATATCTTCCATCCACGGGGTCTCATTTTTTCCTATCCATTCAATGACAAATCGTGAATTCAGCCTTTTTTTACGAAATATTCAGATGAGTTCTATAAGCCCTCGACTCAAAATTCATTTACAGATTGGGATCCAAGCTCACAATCCTATATTTATCAAGACGACTCTTTACCGATGGATCCAACATTCATGGCATTGTCCCACGTATTAATGCAACACTGGTAATGTTGGTTCATGCGGAGGATTAAAATTCAGGAATAGTATCGCAATAATAGTTCACTAAATTTAATTTAAGTGAAACAGAATATTCATATCGGATAGAATGCTATTTCGAATGTGAAGTCAAAACCAAACCAAGCTAAAATAATAATATGCAACTTTAGAAGCAAAAACTAGTGTAATTGGATAAAAAAAAACCCCAACTGGAGCCGTAAACACGACTGATAAACAAAGCAATCCAAAATCTCTAGTCGAATAAGCTGAAACCCATGTCCTGCAGAAAGAATAGCAGCCATTAGTAATGAAACAACAATGAGCTGATTAATATTAAAAAATGGTCATTGATTATAGAGAAAGATTGCAAGTTTAAAACTCACATCATCAGACTCCTCTTTGGCCTCTTCCACCTTCTTATCCTCCTTTGCCTCTGCAGCAGGTGCAGCTCCACCAGCAGCAGCCCCACCTCCTGGTGCAGCAACGGCGGCAACTCCGCCTCCACCACCTGGAACTGAAGCCAGCTTTTCTCTTCCAGAGGCAATTACTTCGGTGATATCTTTGCCATCGAGTTCCCTCAAGAGAAGATCTATTCTCTCATCATCAGCCTCAGCCCCAACTGCAAAATAAGCAGGGAAGTAACATGAAGAACCACTCAACAAAATGAACAGTTCCAGAATGAAGATTATGAGACAACTCTAAATTACACATTGTACTGGTTGAAGATTGCACGGCAATCTTTGTATTGCATGCAGCACAAAAAAATCATTCAAACTAAAGCCTCTCATCAAAGATACCACTATTTCCAACTAATTACAAATTTACAATATATGCTGCATCTAAAACTTTTGAATCAATTATTCGGCTATCCTCAATGTAGTTGTGCATCAGCAGATAGGTGACAGCTGACAACAATGATCCATTCATAAGGAGAAAAAAAATAAGCAGTCATACAAGATTTCTTAGATAAGAATTTACTAATCCCCAATTCAGTCATTGACATGTAAAACTTGATTGGAGAAATAAGAATTTGGAAGTGCAATCAAAGAGGCATGTAGACATAAGATGGAGTTTGAATCGACCCCACAAACTCATTAATTCCTCATTCCTCTCATCATCACATATTAAATTAATCAAACTTAAGTAAATTACACACCAACATTTTCCAGCTTAAAACTTATATAAGCATTGAGAAATCAAAGTCACTAATCACTAATCAATCTCAAGTGGCAAAACACAATGTAGAACAAAACAAAAAAAGGAGATGAAATAAGAGAGACAAGAACAGACCTGAGCCAAGAATATGCTTAATATCCTTAGCTGAAGGGCATGAATTCCCTCCCAAAACAGCCAACAAATAAGCAGCAATCACCTTCATTTCTCCCTAGAATCAAATTAACCTAACAAATCATCAAAACAGAAACCAAACACATAAAAAGATTGAAACTTTAGGGTTTATACGAAGTGGGTATACATCAAATCAAGGTTTTCACCACCAAAATAGGGAAATAACGCAAAAAAAAAAAAGCCTAATCAAATTGAAAATCTCCAACGACATTACTAGAAAACCAAATCACTATATAATATATGGGCGGGAAAATTAAAAAGCAGAAAAATAATACAAACCAAAGACGAAGAATATAATGAATGTTGAGAATGAGAGATGATACCTGAGTTTTGCAAAGACGACTTGTGATTGTGAATCTGTGAGAAAATGACTGCGTCGGCTTCTTCTTCTTATTAATATGAAAACGGCGAAGTTGAAACCCTAATTCTGCAAGTTATTGATACATGTAAATTTGTAATGTCGAATTTGCCCCCGCATATATTTTTATTTTTTGGGCCAACACATATATTTTTATTTTATTTTTTAATTTGGTCAATGTAATATCATGCTACTGGCCAAAAAAAAATAAATAAATAAAATAAAATATCATGCGACTATAATTTTAATTTAAATAATTAGCATATAAAATATAAATTATCGATCATAAATAATTTTTCTAATAGATCCACTAGATCCGACAAATATAACAATCCCGGAACAATTACAAATAGAGTTAGATAGAACTGCTAATATAAATCAAATAGAAAACTCTAGAAGAATACAAACTAATAATACATTAGGACAAAGAATGTTAAGAATAAATACGCCAGATTTAAACATAAATATATATAAATACTTCAGCAAGAAGGAGTCTAGAAATGCCAAGAAGAAGCATAGATATTCCAATAAGACCTGAATCAAGGAGAGGAAACATAGTAAGAACAGGAAGTAATGCATTTGAAAATGATGATATAGAAGCAAACATGTTAGAAGAAATACCGATAACAACTAGTTTAGCCCAAATTAGACCAAGAAGTAGGCAAATAAATTTAACAGAACAAAAGTACTATATAAAATTAGAAATAAAGAAGGAAGCTATATGGGAAGAAGTAAAAGCATTAGTTGATCAGAATATAGATAAAAGTTTTATTGAAGAACAATATACAGAAAATAATTTAGAAATAGATGAAGAAGGAACTAAGACAAATATAAATATAAGATTTAATAAAAGAGATATAATGAGTATGAAAATTTGGGTAGAAGAAAATACTGAAAATGAACATAAAGTTACGCTAGGATCAGATTTTTTAAAAGCAGTAAGACCATATAGAATACAACAAGATAGGATAATGATAAATATAAATCACCAAACTTTAATCATACCGAAATGTTAATAGGAATAAATAATAAAACTTATAACATAAATTTGAAATCTAAAAGTAACTTAAGATGAATAAGAAAACAAATGAAGAAACCAACAACAACATTAAATTATGTAGCAGGAAGAACATGGTATATGAGGGTACCAGTAATGTGGAATTATACAGCAAAACAAAGAATGTTAGTAAGGTCAAAAGAAAAATTAGATATGTTAAGTGGAGCATAAATGAATAATCGAAGGTTATTTTTCATATTAGTAAAATTCAACTACCAAAAATATAGATCAAGAAAATATCATGCACTTATAGATACATGAGCAAATTTAACAGTAGCAAAATATAATGTTTTACCACCAGAACTATGGAAAAGGAAACAAAAAATGTTAAGAATGGAAAGTGCAGGAAAAGAAATACATATGATAGAATTAGAATCGAAAAATGTTAGTATACAAATAGGAGAATATGAATTAGTTATACAAGAGCTAAATCAATATAATGAACCTTCTTGTGATGTAATATTAGGATTAGACTTTTTAAGTCAATATTATCCTTTACACTTAATAGAAAAAGCTATTATACTAACTACACCATGTAAACATGAAGCATGAGGAATAAGAATAACTAATCCTTATAGAAGGAGGGATGAAAAATTTCAAAAGAAATATAATGAAAATGAAGTACAATTTTTAGAAAATAATAAACCTATAGAAATAAATCATATGTTATCAACATTAATAATAAAAGAGGTGGAGCCTGAAGAAATTATAAGACTTAATATAATAGAAGGAAAAATAAAAAAGACAATAGAACAGAGACTGATAGAAAACTATAGTGAAAACCCTTTAATTCATTGGGAAAAATCAAAACCATTAGCAAAAATAGAGCTAAGAGATTATAGTAGAGAAATAAATTGTAAACCTTATCCATGGATAGAACAGGATAGGAAAGAATTTGAAATGCATATAAATGAAATGAAAAAATATGACTTAATTAGAGAAAGTAAATCCGAATATTCTTCACCAGCTATGATTGTAATAAAACATAGTGAAGAGAAAAGAGGAAAATCAAGGATGGTTTTCCTAAGTATCCATAGCAGTATGTTCTATGAAATCATATTCCCAAGTTATATAATACTACTACCCTTAATCCTTGTCAAGAGTTTAGTTACTCATACCTTATTCTTCAGACGATTTCCAAAATTTTTTCTGAATTGTAAATGAAGACGGAAGAGCAAAAAGAAATTTTTATTTGATGTAAGAGGTTACAAGAGGTTTGGGATTCGATAGCTATGTATGCTTTCGATGCCCTTACTTATGCTAGTTACATGACTTATATAGAGAGGCATTCCTCTCAATTTACATCATTCCTTGCGTCATCTTCCATTATTGGGCCTTCTTATCCTTCCTTCTTATCTTATCCTTATCTTATCCTTGTCTGCCATTTACTTTTTATTTTGTCTGCCACTCTTCTTGTCTTCTTCTTCAAATTATACTCCTGTCCATTATTGGATCTTCAAAATCTCTTCTTCTTTCATCACAATAATTACATTTGTGGGTAGCATATTCGGCTAACAACTGGCATATCCTTTTCTTAGTTTCTGTACTATTTTCAAACTTATTATTTTTTTATTTTATCATAAAATTGATTAAATTGATTGATGTTCCTTGTATTCCTTCCTGAGGAGTAAATGAGAGTTGTTGGACCTAAGAAGTAGACCCAAGCGGCTTCATCCTCAGTTGCTAAAATTCTGTTCATTTCTTGAAAAATTATGTGATAATCCTGAGATCTTATCCTGGATACTGTCTCCATAAATTCTTCATCATTATCAATATCTTCTTTTGGCTCAACTGAATGTTCAAAAGGCTTCCTTGTTGTTCCAAGTCTAATAAGATTTATAGGATGATAAAATTTGTCTGGAGTTATTTCAGCTATTGTGGAATAACACCTTATAAATACCATATGTTGGGTTACAATTCCAAAATAAGTCTTTACTGCTTTCTTTAAAGGTTCTGGCAATTCTGCTATTTCTTCTAAGTTTGCTGATGGATAAATTGACTGAACCAAACCATGTTGGTATAAGGCTTTTACAACATTAGATGGTGTTCCTTGATGGATAATTGCCTTATTGAATGCATAATGGGAAATATATTTAATTTTTGGTGATTTAAAGGTAAAATGGTTAAGATTATAAATAAGCTTTTTGAAATATGCAAAATATTCTGATAATTTGAAGACTGGGTTATTGGCTGGTAACTCGGCTGTGGCTTTTTTAGAATTTACTGGTTGTTTAGAAGTTGATGGCTGGTCAGATATTGGGCTTGATGATAGTTCTTTTTCTTTTTCTTGGGCTTGGCTCTTCATGATCTGAAGTAAAGGGGTTATTTTTTGAGTTAACTCTTTCCCAACTCTGTTTGGGTCTTCCTTTTCTTTCATTTCTGGATTTACATGGCTATTTACTCTTTCTTCCAGTTTCCCCACTCTTTCAAAGAGTGTATCCAACTGGTTAAATATCTTTGTAAAATTTGTATTTATTGGACTGAGCATTAAATTCATATTTAGTTCCACCACTTGGAACCTCATATTAATTTGCTCAATTAAATTTCTCATTTCCTCAGAAGTCTCATTACTTGTCGGAGTTACAGGTCTTCCTGATTCCATCTGCTCAGAAAATCAGCAATTAAATTATTCTGACCTTTAATATATTCAATTTCATAATCATAATATGCCATATCACTCTGCCATTTAATTAACATTTTATTACTTAATTTATTAGTTTTGATTCCTTTATCTAACCAATGTTTTACTTGAGTATTATCAGTTTTTATAACAAATTTAGTATTTACTATAAATAATTCAAATTTCTCTACTGCTTTAACAATTGCTAAGAATTCTTTCCAATTTGAATGATATTTAGACTGAGAATCATTAAATTTTCCACTGGAGTATTTAGTGATTAGTTCTTTTTCTTCCTTTTTTATATTTTCTTTTCCTTATTCTTTTTTCTCCACATCCCCATTTATGAGGTTTTTCTAATTCTCCACATTTTAATAATAATTTATTAGCTTTATAATATTTTTTATTTCTCCATGCTCTTTTACATGCATCTGATAAATATTCTCTCAAATATTCTTCTCTTCTTCCCATTGTATCTACAAATGGTAATAAATCTACATTTCCTATGTGCTTATAATAATCTTCCATTATGGTTTCTGAGATTAATCTGGGTAATTTTCTATAAAATAATTCTAGATAGAATTTTTGTGTATTATAATCCTCTAATCTTGCCTCATAATAATATTTCTTAAATTCACAAATATACTGTTCTAAATATTTTGGATTTAAAGAACATATTTCTATTTGATATAATTTTTCTATTGCTTTTGTTTTTGTCGTAGTTTCATTTAATGCTACACTTCTTCCTAAAAATTCATTTCTAATTAAGATTTCATATTTTCTAATTAACATTGCTATATATTCTTTTCTATCATTATATGTACCTTGTTCTATATGTCTTGCATTTATTCTAAATACTTCTGTTTTACTTTTCCACCAGTTATTAACATTTCCTAGAAAACTTGCTTCTATTACAATTGGTATAAATTGTGGATTTAAACTTTTTCCTATTAAAGCTACCAAATGTGATTTACTCCATTCTTCTAATCTTTTTTCATTATCTAAATTACAATTTAAATCTAACCATATTCCCATACTTGGTATTACTCTTGTTTCATATTGTTCTAAAGGTGTTGGTGTGAATCTAGATTTAGTTGGTGTTTCAAATGAAAACTCAAAACTCTTTTGATTTATTGGTTGTTTATGATATAGTACACTATCTTGTTCCTCTTCCTCTCTTCTTTGTCTCATTTCTTGATCTAATTGTTGTTGTGATGTTTCTCCTTCTTTTAGTTCCATTTGCCTTTCCATATTAATTTGAATATTGTCATCCTCCTTTATATTTATTTTTGTAGCATATTGAAATTCTTTCCTTATTTGTTCTATCTTTTCTTCTTCCTGTCCCATTATTTCTTCTATTTCATCATCATCTATATTTTCTAAAACATTCATCATGTTTATACTAATTCCCTTATTTTTCTTATCATCCTTCTGTTGTTTTTCTTGTTTCTTTGGATTCATTATTTCCATTAAATAATCTAATTCTGAACCTGTTTGGTATAATATTTCTGCTATCTTATTCGATTCTTTTATTTCTAGTTTTTCTTCACTTATTTTTTTATTCTTTCCTTTATTTATTATACCATGCTTTTCTTGATATTTTTCCATATCAAATTTTTCTATTTCTTTATATATTTCCCATATATTTCTATTTATGACCTCTTGTCCTTTCTTTATTTCTTCTGATAATATTCTAGTTTGTTTTATATTTTCATCCATAGATTGTTTTAATATGTTATTCCTACTTACTTCTTTTATCTCTATCTCTTCTAAAGCTTTTAACATTTCTTCCATATTCATCATATTTATCTGGGGTTTTTCAATTATAGGTTCAATCTTTTTTTCTATTCCTAAAGCCTTCATTATCTGCCTTATATTTGCTTTTATATATGCTAATTCAGTAGTGTTATTCACAACTTCTTTTCTTAAATCATATAATTTTTGTTCCAATGGCTTAGATAGCTCTATTAGTCTATCAACCTTATATTTCTGTTGTTCTTGATCTATGACATTCTTAGTTTCTATTGGTAATTTTTCTAACAAATCATTTAGATTATAGACTTGTAATAAATCTTCTATATTAGGATTAACATAACATCCTAATTGTTTCATTATGAACATATTAGTCCAATTTACTTGGTTAAAAGTATAATCTCCATCTCCTCCTATTATAAAAGGCGTAAAAATACAATCACTTGCCTCTTCTTTATTATCATAATTCATAAAAGAACTTTCTGGTAATTTTTCTGCTTCTATTCCATACATTCTAGGTTCTAATACTTTTATAGAATTCATTTTACCAATAACAATAAAACTCTAAAAGTATGCAATAAAATATGAGAATGATAAACAAGGATTAAGGTTTCATATTATATAAACCATGAGGCTCTGATACCATAACGGACAGCCTGCTATCAATACTTAAGAAGATCATCCAAGGATGACCAGAAATGATCCGGGTTATAGAAGATCAAACCTTGTCCTTTTTCATACAAGGAAATAACAGGACTTCTCACAAAGGAAGTCATCAATAGATCTTCCCCCTTCAGACCACCTCAGCACAGTCTTCCTTCGTTTCCTACTGGAGACGTAACTGATACCATAACGGACAGCCTGCTATCAATACTTAAGAAGATCATCCAAGGATGACCAGAAATGATCCGGGTTATAGAAGATCAAACCTTGTCCTTTTTCATACAAGGAAATAACAGGACTTCTCACAAAGGAAGTCATCAATAGATCTTCCCCCTTCAGACCACCCCAGCACAGTCTTCCTTCGTTTCCTACTGGAGACGTAACTGGATGGTTTTCCTAAGTATCCATAGCAGTATGTTCTATGAAATCATATTCCCAGGTTATATAATACTACTACCCTTAATCCTTGTCAAGAGTTTAGTTACTCATACCTTATTCTTCAGACGATTTCCAAAATTTTTTCTGAATTGTAAATGAAGACGGAAGAGCAAAAAGAAATTTTTATTTGATGTAAGAGGTTACAAGAGGTTTGGGATTCGATAGCTATGTATGCTTTCGATGCCCTTACTTATGCTAGTTACATGGCTTATATAGAGAGGCATTCCTCTCAATTTACATCATTCCTTGCGTCATCTTCCATTATTGGGCCTTCTTATCCTTCCTTCTTATCTTATCCTTATCTTATCCTTGTCTGCCATTTACTTTTTATTTTGTCTGCCACTCTTCTTGTCTTCTTCTTCAAATTATACTCATGTCCATTATTGGATCTTCAAAATCTCTTCTTCTTTCATCACAATAATTACATTTGTGGGTAGCATATTCGGCTAACAACTGGCATATCCTTTTCTTAGTTTCTGTACTATTTTCAAACTTATTATTTTTTTATTTTATCATAAAATTGATTAAATTGATTGATGTTCCTTGTATTCCTTCCTGAGGAGTAAATGAGAGTTGTTGGACCTAAGAAGTAGACCCAAGCGGCTTCATCCTCAGTTGCTAAAATTCTGTTCATTTCTTGAAAAATTATGTGATAATCCTGAGATCTTATCCTGGATACTGTCTCCATAAATTCTTCATCATTATCAATATCTTCTTTTGGCTCAACTGAATGTTCAAAAGGCTTCCTTGTTGTTCCAAGTCTAATAAGATTTATAGGATGATAAAATTTGTCTGGAGTTATTTCAGCTATTGTGGAATAACACCTTATAAATACCATATGTTGGGTTACAATTCCAAAATAAGTCTTTACTGCTTTCTTTAAAGGTTCTGGCAATTCTGCTATTTCTTCTAAGTTTGCTGATGGATAAATTGACTGAACCAAACCATGTTGGTATAAGGCTTTTACAACATTAGATGGTGTTCCTTGATGGATAATTGCCTTATTGAATGCATAATGGGAAATATATTTAATTTTTGGTGATTTAAAGGTAAAATGGTTAAGATTATAAATAAGCTTTTTGAAATATGCAAAATATTCTGATAATTTGAAGACTGGGTTATTGGCTGGTAACTCGGCTGTGGCTTTTTTAGAATTTACTGGTTGTTTAGAAGTTGATGGCTGGTCAGATATTGGGCTTGATGATAGTTCTTTTTCTTTTTCTTGGGCTTGGCTCTTCATGATCTGAAGTAAAGGGGTTATTTTTTGAGTTAACTCTTTCCCAACTCTGTTTGGGTCTTCCTTTTCTTTCATTTCTGGATTTACATGGCTATTTACTCTTTCTTCCAGTTTCCCCACTCTTTCAAAGAGTGTATCCAACTGGTTAAATATCTTTGTAAAATTTGTATTTATTGGACTGAGCATTAAGTTCATATTTAGTTCCACCACTTGGAACCTCATATTAATTTGCTCAATTAAATTTCTCATTTCCTCAGAAGTCTCATTACTTGTCGGAGTTACAGGTCTTCCTGATTCCATCTGCTCAGAAAATCAGCAATTAAATTATTCTGACCTTTAATATATTCAATTTCATAATCATAATATGCCATATCACTCTGCCATTTAATTAACATTTTATTACTTAATTTATTAGTTTTGATTCCTTTATCTAACCAATGTTTTACTTGAGTATTATCAGTTTTTATAACAAATTTAGTATTTACTATAAATAATTCAAATTTCTCTACTGCTTTAACAATTGCTAAGAATTCTTTCCAATTTGAATGATATTTAGACTGAGAATCATTAAATTTTCCACTGGAGTATTTAGTGATTAGTTCTTTTTCTTCCTTTTTTATATTTTCTTTTCCTTATTCTTTTTTCTCCACATCCCCATTTATGAGGTTTTTCTAATTCTCCACATTTTAATAATAATTTATTAGCTTTATAATATTTTTTATTTCTCCATGCTCTTTTACATGCATCTGATAAATATTCTCTCAAATATTCTTCTCTTCTTCCCATTGTATCTACAAATGGTAATAAATCTACATTTCCTATGTGCTTATAATAATCTTCCATTATGGTTTCTGAGATTAATCTGGGTAATTTTCTATAAAATAATTCTAGATAGAATTTTTGTGTATTATAATCCTCTAATCTTGCCTCATAATAATATTTCTTAAATTCACAAATATACTGTTCTAAATATTTTGGATTTAAAGAACATATTTCTATTTGATATAATTTTTCTATTGCTTTTGTTTTTGTCGTAGTTTCATTTAATGCTACACTTCTTCCTAAAAATTCATTTCTAATTAAGATTTCATATTTTCTAATTAACATTGCTATATATTCTTTTCTATCATTATATGTACCTTGTTCTATATGTCTTGCATTTATTCTAAATACTTCTATTTTACTTTTCCACCAGTTATTAACATTTCCTAGAAAACTTGCTTCTATTACAATTGGTATAAATTGTGGATTTAAACTTTTTCCTATTAAAGCTACCAAATGTGATTTACTCCATTCTTCTAATCTTTTTTCATTATCTAAATTACAATTTAAATCTAACCATATTCCCATACTTGGTATTACTCTTGTTTCATATTGTTCTAAAGGTGTTGGTGTGAATCTAGATTTAGTTGGTGTTTCAAATGAAAACTCAAAACTCTTTTGATTTATTGGTTGTTTATGATATAGTACACTATCTTGTTCCTCTTCCTCTCTTCTTTGTCTCATTTCTTGATTTAATTGTTGTTGTGATGTTTCTCCTTCTTTTAGTTCCATTTGCCTTTCCATATTAATTTGAATATTGTCATCCTCCTTTATATTTATTTTTGTAGCATATTGAAATTCTTTCCTTATTTGTTCTATCTTTTCTTCTTCCTGTCCCATTATTTCTTCTATTTCATCATCATCTATATTTTCTAAAACATTCATCATGTTTATACTAATTCCCTTATTTTTCTTATCATCCTTCTGTTGTTTTTCTTGTTTCTTTGTATTCATTATTTCCATTAAATAATCTAATTCTGAACCTGTTTGGTATAATATTTCTGCTATCTTATTCGATTCTTTTATTTCTAGTTTTTCTTCACTTATTTTTTTATTCTTTCCTTTATTTATTATACCATGCTTTTCTTGATATTTTTCCATATCAAATTTTTCTATTTCTTTATATATTTCCCATATATTTCTATTTATGACCTCTTGTCCTTTCTTTATTTCTTCTGATAATATTCTAGTTTGTTTTATATTTTCATCCATAGATTGTTTTAATATGTTATTCCTACTTACTTCTTTTATCTCTATCTCTTCTAAAGCTTTTAACATTTCTTCCATATTCATCATATTTATCTGGGGTTTTTCAATTATAGGTTCAATCTTTTTTTCTATTCCTAAAGCCTTCATTATCTGCCTTATATTTGCTTTTATATATGCTAATGCAGTAGTGTTATTCACAACTTCTTTTCTTAAATCATATAATTTTTGTTCCAATGGCTTAGATAGCTCTATTAGTCTATCAACCTTATATTTCTGTTGTTCTTGATCTATGACATTCTTAGTTTCTATTGGTAATTTTTCTAACAAATCATTTAGATTATAGACTTGTAATAAATCTTCTATATTAGGATTAACATAACATCCTAATTGTTTCATTATGAACATATTAGTCCAATTTACTTGGTTAAAAGTATAATCTCCATCTCCTCCTATTATAAAAGGCGTAAAAATACAATCACTTGCCTCTTCTTTATTATCATAATTCATAAAAGAACTTTCTGGTAATTTTTCTGCTTCTATTCCATACATTCTAGGTTCTAATACTTTTATAGAATTCATTTTACCAATAACAATAAAACTCTAAAAGTATGCAATAAAATATGAGAATGATAAACAAGGATTAAGGTTTCATATTATATAAACCATGAGGCTCTGATACCATAACGGACAGCCTGCTATCAATACTTAAGAAGATCATCCAAGGATGACCAGAAATGATCCGGGTTATAGAAGATCAAACCTTGTCCTTTTTCATACAAGGAAATAACAGGACTTCTCACAAAGGAAGTCATCAATAGATCTTCCCCCTTCAGACCACCCCAGCATAGTCTTCCTTCGTTTCCTACTGGAGACGTAACTGATACCATAACGGACAGCCTGCTATCAATACTTAAGAAGATCATCCAAGGATGACCAGAAATGATCCGGGTTATAGAAGATCAAACCTTGTCCTTTTTCATACAAGGAAATAACAGGACTTCTCACAAAGGAAGTCATCAATAGATCTTCCCCCTTCAGACCACCCCAGCACAGTCTTCCTTCGTTTCCTACTGGAGACGTAACTGGATGGTTTTCCTAAGTATCCATAGCAGTATGTTCTATGAAATCATATTCCCAGGTTATATAACACTACTACCCTTAATCCTTGTCAAGAGTTTAGTTACTCATACCTTATTCTTCAGACGATTTCCAAAATTTTTTCTGAATTGTAAATGAAGACGGAAGAGCAAAAAGAAATTTTTATTTGATGTAAGAGGTTACAAGAGGTTTGGGATTCGATAGCTATGTATGCTTTCGATGCCCTTACTTATGCTAGTTACATGGCTTATATAGAGAGGCATTCCTCTCAATTTACATCATTCCTTGCGTCATCTTCCATTATTGGGCCTTCTTATCCTTCCTTCTTATCTTATCCTTATCTTATCCTTGTCTGCCATTTACTTTTTATTTTGTCTGCCACTCTTCTTGTCTTCTTCTTCAAATTATACTCATGTCCATTATTGGATCTTCAAAATCTCTTCTTCTTTCATCACAATAATTACATTTGTGGGTAGCATATTCGGCTAACAACTGGCATATCCTTTTCTTAGTTTCTGTACTATTTTCAAACTTATTATTTTTTTATTTTATCATAAAATTGATTAAATTGATTGATGTTCCTTGTATTCCTTCCTGAGGAGTAAATGAGAGTTGTTGGACCTAAGAAGTAGACCCAAGCGGCTTCATCCTCAGTTGCTAAAATTCTGTTCATTTCTTGAAAAATTATGTGATAATCCTGAGATCTTATCCTGGATACTGTCTCCATAAATTCTTCATCATTATCAATATCTTCTTTTGGCTCAACTGAATGTTCAAAAGGCTTCCTTGTTGTTCCAAGCCTAATAAGATTTATAGGATGATAAAATTTGTCTGGAGTTATTTCAGCTATTGTGGAATAACACCTTATAAATACCATATGTTGGGTTACAATTCCAAAATAAGTCTTTACTGCTTTCTTTAAAGGTTCTGGCAATTCTGCTATTTCTTCTAAGTTTGCTGATGGATAAATTGACTGAACCAAACCATGTTGGTATAAGGCTTTTACAACATTAGATGGTGTTCCTTGATGGATAATTGCCTTATTGAATGCATGATGGGAAATATATTTAATTTTTGGTGATTTAAAGGTAAAATGGTTAAGATTATAAATAAGCTTTTTGAAATATGCAAAATATTCTGATAATTTGAAGACTGGGTTATTGGCTGGTAACTCGGCTGTGGCTTTTTTAGAATTTACTGGTTGTTTAGAAGTTGATGGCTGGTCAGATATTGGGCTTGATGATAGTTCTTTTTCTTTTTCTTGGGCTTGGCTCTTCATGATCTGAAGTAAAGGGGTTATTTTTTGAGTTAACTCTTTCCCAACTCTGTTTGGGTCTTCCTTTTCTTTCATTTCTGGATTTACATGGCTATTTACTCTTTCTTCCAGTTTCCCCACTCTTTCAAAGAGTGTATCCAACTGGTTAAATATCTTTGTAAAATTTGTATTTATTGGACTGAGCATTAAATTCATATTTAGTTCCACCACTTGGAACCTCATATTAATTTGCTCAATTAAATTTCTCATTTCCTCAGAAGTCTCATTACTTGTCGGAGTTACAGGTCTTCCTGATTCCATCTGCTCAGAAAATCAGCAATTAAATTATTCTGACCTTTAATATATTCAATTTCATAATCATAATATGCCATATCACTCTGCCATTTAATTAACATTTTATTACTTAATTTATTAGTTTTGATTCCTTTATCTAACCAATGTTTTACTTGAGTATTATCAGTTTTTATAACAAATTTAGTATTTACTATAAATAATTCAAATTTCTCTACTGCTTTAACAATTGCTAAGAATTCTTTCCAATTTGAATGATATTTAGACTGAGAATCATTAAATTTTCCACTGGAGTATTTAGTGATTAGTTCTTTTCCTTCATTATTCTCATGATATAATGCTGCTCCCCAATAATTTTCTGATGCATCTGTATAAATTATCCATTTTACATTATTATCTGTAGGAATAGTTAATTTTGGCAACTTTTGACACAATTTCTTAATTTGTTCTATAATCTTTTTTGTCTGGTCATTCCATATCCATATACTTTTTTCTCCTGCTAACCTAGATATTTTAGCAGTTAATTTTGATAAATTAGATATATAATTCCTAACTTGGTTTACTAATCCTAAAAATGACTGTAATTCCTTCTTATTTTTTATTTCTGAGAATTCCAATACTTTTTTGCTTATATGTTCCTGTAATTCTATTCCTTCAGGTGAAATATATTGTCCTAAGAATCCTATTCTATTTTTCCTTAATTCTACTTTGTGTGGTGATATATTTAATCCTTTATTTTCTATTAATTCAATAAATTTTTCTAAATGTTCTTCATGTATTTGTTCATTTTCTGACAATATTAAAATATCATCAATATATATAACAGAAAAATTTTTTATCGGTAATAACAATTTAGTTACATATTCTTGAAATATACTTGGGCTATTGTGAAATCTCATTGGTAGTACATTCCATTCATATAATCCTTCTGATGTACTGAAAGCAGTATATTTTTTACTTTCTTCTTTTAATTTTATCTGAAAAAATCCTGATTTACAATCAAACTTACTAAAAATTCTTTTTCCCCTTATTAAGTTAAACAATAATTCTATTTTAGGTATAGGATATCTATTCCTTATAGCTAAGTCATTTAATTTTTTGTAATTTATTACCATCCTTGATTTTCCTCTTTTCTCTTCACTATGTTTTATTACAATCATAGCTGGTGAAGAATATTCGGATTTACTTTCTCTAATTAAGTCATATTTTTTCATTTCATTTATATGCATTTCAAATTCTTTCCTATCCTGTTCTATCCATGGATAAGGTTTACAATTTATTTCTCTACTATAATCTCTTAGCTCTATTTTTGCTAATGGTTTTGATTTTTCCCAATGAATTAAAGGGTTTTCACTATAGTTTTCTATCAGTCTCTGTTCTATTGTCTTTTTTATTTTTCCTTCTATTATATTAAGTCTTATAATTTCTTCAGGCTCCACCTCTTTTATTATTAATGTTGATAACATATGATTTATTTCTATAGGTTTATTATTTTCTAAAAATTGTACTTCATTTTCATTATATTTCTTTTGAAATTTTTCATCCCTCCTTCTATAAGGATTAGTTATTCTTATTCCCCATGCTTCATGTTTACATGGTGTAGTTAGTATAATAGCTTTTTCTATTAAGTGTAAATGATAATATTGACTTAAAAAGTCTAATCCTAATATTACATCACAAGAAGGTTCATTATATTGATTTAGCTCTTGTATAACTAATTCATATTCTCCTATTTGTATACTAACATTTTTCGATTCTAATTCTATCATATGTATTTCTTTTCCTGCACTTTCCATTCTTAACATTTTTTGTTTCCTTTTCCATAGTTCTGGTGGTAAAACATTATATTTTGCTACTGTTAAATTTGCTCCTGTATCTATAAGTGCATGATATTTTCTTGATCTATATTTTTGGTAGTTGAATTTTACTAATATGAAAAATAACCTTCGATTATTCATTTATGCTCCACTTAACATATCTAATTTTTCTTTTGACCTTACTAACATTCTTTGTTTTGCTGTATAATTCCACATTACTGGTACCCTCATATACCATGTTCTTCATGCTACATAATTTAATGTTGTTGTTGGTTTCTTCATTTGTTTTCTTATCCATCTTAAGTTACTTTTAGACTTCAAATTTATGTTATAAGTTTTATTATTTATTCCTATTAACATTTCGGTATGATTAAAGTTTGGTGATTTATATTTATCATTATCCTATCTTGTTGTATTCTATATGGTCTTACTGCTCTTAAAAAATCTGATCCTAGCGTAACTTTATGTTCATTTTCAGTATTTTCTTCTACCCAAATTTTCATACTCATTATATCTCTTTTATTAAATCTTATATTTATATTTGTCTCAGTTCCTTCTTCATCTATTTCTAAATTATTTTCTGTATATTGTTCTTCAATAAAACTTTTATCTATATTCTGATCAACTAATGCTTTTACTTCTTCCCATATAGCTTCCTTCTTTATTTCTAATTTTATATAGTACTTTTGTTCTGTTAAATTTATTTGCCTACTTCTTGGTCTAATTTGGGCTAAACTAGTTGTTATCGGTATTTCTGCTAACATGTTTGCTTCTATATCATCATTTTCAAATGCATTACTTCCTGTTCTTACTATGTTTCCTCTCCTTGATTCAGGTCTTATTGGAATATCTATGCTTCTTCTTGGCATTTCTAGACTCCTTCTTGCTGAAGTATTTATATATATTTATGTTTAAATCTGGCGTATTTATTCTTAACATTCTTTGTCCTAATGTATTATTAGTTTGTATTCTTCTAGAGTTTTCTATTTGATTTATATTAGCAGTTCTATCTAACTCTATTTGTAATTGTTCCGGGATTGTTATATTTGTCGGATCTAGTGGAATTTCTTGTAATATTGGCATAAAGTTTTTATCTATAGTTATCCTTCCTTGTGATCTGTTATATATCTTATGTTCATTTGTAAATACTAGTCCTATCATAGCAGTTATACTTATTGTTTTAGCTCCTCTTAACATTTGTATTCCTCCTAGTTTATGATAAACTATTATTGATTGATCTATATGTTCATCTGCTCTTGATATTGCAAAATTTGTATTTACTGTAAATTTTAGTTTTTGGTATATTAGATTTCCTGTTAATATTCCTAATACACTATCCTGCACATTACTTATTATTCTTCCATCTGTTATTAACAATTCTATAGGTGAGTTTATTCCTTCTCTAAAATAAGCTTTTACTAATAATTGTACTCCTGCTATATAAATTTCTGTTACTTCATCTTTAAATGATAATCTTGAAATTTCATTTTCAATTAATGTTTTACTTACTAATGGTATTCTAAGTATTCTTTCTGTTAATGTTGACTCTATGGGATGTTTTTTCTCTAAAACTACACATGCTTTCTTTTCATTTTTATTCTTTTTTATTATTTTACTTACCCTATTTATAAATCCTTTTTCACCATTAAATTCTTCTGGTCTTAAATCTAATTTTATGTTTTTTATCCTATTATATTGTTTTTCATTAAATGTGATTCTCCGTTCACAGATTCCTTCCTTACTACTTATTTGTTCATTGTATTCTTCATATTCTATCTCATTATTACTACCCTGTCCTTCTTCACTAACATTCATCATATATAATATAATATTTTCTTCTTCTTCTTCTGATATTTCAGAAACTTATGATTCTGATCCAGTTTCTTGTTCTATTTCTTTTAACTTATATATTTCTACATCAGATTGTTCTAATTCACTATAAATTGGTTCATTAATTTCTAAAGGTTCTAATTCCCAATTATCAGCTTGTTCCAATATCTTCATAAATTTCTTTTCTTTGGGTTCTGGACAATTAGTACTTATATGTCCTATTTTTCCACAATTATAACATTTACATTTTTTAGGTTTTTTACTATAATTTATCTTCCTTTTCCCCTTCTTAAAGTATTTTCTTGGTTTGAATTTTCTATAAAATTTTTCTTTTGGATATTTTTTGAATTCATACTTAGTCCTTTTTCTTCCTTTTTTATATTTTCTTTTCCTTATTCTTTTTTCTTCACATCCCCATTTATGAGGTTTTTCTAATTCTCCACATTTTAATAATAATTTATTAGCTTTATAATATTTTTTTATTTCTCCATGCTCTTTTACATGCATCTGATAAATATTCTCTCAAATATTCTTCTCTTCTTCCCATTGTATCTACAAATGGTAATATATCTACATTTCCTATGTGCTTATAATAATCTTCCATTATGGTTTCTGAGATTAATCTGGGTAATTTTCTATAAAATAATTCTAGATAGAATTTTTGTGTATTATAATCCTCTAATCTTGCCTCATAATAATATTTCTTAAATTCACAAATATACTGTTCTAAATATTTTGGATTTAAAGAACATATTTCTATTTGATATAATTTTTCTATTGCTTTTGTTTTTGTCGTAGTTTCATTTAATGCTACACTTCTTCCTAAAAATTCATTTCTAATTAAGATTTCATATTTTCTAATTAACATTGCTATATATTCTTTTCTATCATTATATGTACCTTGTTCTATATGTCTTGCATTTATTCTAAATACTTCTGTTTTACTTTTCCACCAGTTATTAACATTTCCTAGAAAACTTGCTTCTATTACAATTGGTATAAATTGTGGATTTAAACTTTTTCCTATTAAAGCTACCAAATGTGATTTACTCCATTCTTCTAATCTTTTTTCATTATCTAAATTACAATCTAAATCTAACCATATTCCCATACTTGGTATTACTCTTGTTTCATATTGTTCTAAAGGTGTTGGTGTGAATCTAGATTTAGTTGGTGTTTCAAATGAAAACTCAAAACTCTTTTGATTTATTGGTTGTTTATGATATAGTACACTATCTTGTTCCTCTTTCTCTCTTCTTTGTCTCATTTCTTGATCTAATTGTTGTTGTGATGTTTCTCCTTCTTTTAGTTCCATTTGCCTTTCCATATTAATTTGAATATTGTCATCCTCCTTTATATTTATTTATGTAGCATATTGAAATTCTTTCCTTATTTGTTCTATCTTTTCTTCTTCCTGTCCCATTATTTCTTCTATTTCATCATCATCTATATTTTCTAAAACATTCATCATGTTTATACTAATTCCCTTATTTTTCTTATCATCCTTCTGTTGTTTTTCTTGTTTCTTTGGATTCATTATTTCCATTAAATAATCTAATTCTGAACCTTGTATTCCTTCCTGAGGAGTAAATGAGAGTTGTTGGACCTAAGAAGTAGACCCAAGCGGCTTCATCCTCAGTTGTTAAAATTCTGTTCATTTCTTGAAAAATTATGTGATAATCCTGAGATCTTATCCTGGATAATGTCTCCATAAATTCTTCATCATTATCAATATCTTCTTTTGGCTCAACTGAATGTTCAAAAGGCTTCCTTGTTGTTCCAAGTCTAATAAGATTTATAGGATGATAAAATTTGTCTGGAGTTATTTCAGCTATTGTGGAATAACACCTTATAAATACCATATGTTGGGTTACAATTCCAAAATAAGTCTTTACTGCTTTCTTTAAAGGTTCTGGCAATTCTGCTATTTCTTCTAAGTTTGCTGATGGATAAATTGACTGAACCAAACCATGTTGGTATAAGGCTTTTACAACATTAGATGGTGTTCCTTGATGGATGATTGCCTTATTGAATGCATAATGGGAAATATATTTAATTTTGGGTGATTTAAAGGTAAAATGGTTAAGATTATAAATAAGCTTTTTGAAATATGCAAAATATTCTGATAATTTGAAGACTGGGTTATTGGCTGGTAACTCGGCTGTGGCTTTTTTAGAATTTACTGGTTGTTTAGAAGTTGATGGCTGGTCAGATATTGGGCTTGATGATAGTTCTTTTTCTTTTTCTTGGGCTTGGCTCTTCATGATCTGAAGTAAAGGGGTTATTTTTTGAGTTAACTCTTTCCCAACTCTGTTTGGGTCTTCCTTTTCTTTCATTTCTGGATTTACATGGCTATTTACTCTTTCTTCCAGTTTCCCCACTCTTTCAAAGAGTGTATCCAACTGGTTAAATATCTTTGTAAAATTTGTATTTATTGGACTGAGCATTAAATTCATATTTAGTTCCACCACTTGGAACCTCATATTAATTTGCTCAATTAAATTTCTCATTTCCTCAGAAGTCTCATTACTTGTCGGAGTTACAGGTCTTCCTGATTCCATCTGCTCAGAAAATCAGCAATTAAATTATTCTGACCTTTAATATATTCAATTTCATAATCATAATATGTCATATCACTCTGCCATTTAATTAACATTTTATTACTTAATTTATTAGTTTTGATTCCTTTATCTAACCAATGTTTTACTTGAGTATTATCAGTTTTTATAACAAATTTAGTATTTACTATAAATAATTCAAATTTCTCTACTGCTTTAACAATTGCTAAGAATTCTTTCCAATTTGAATGATATTTAGACTGAGAATCATTAAATTTTCCACTGGAGTATTTAGTGATTAGTTCTTTTTCTTCCTTTTTTATATTTTCTTTTCCTTATTCTTTTTTCTTCACATCCCCATTTATGAGGTTTTTCTAATTCTCCACATTTTAATAATAATTTATTAGCTTTATAATATTTTTTATTTCTCCATGCTCTTTTACATGCATCTGATAAATATTCTCTCAAATATTCTTCTCTTCTTCCCATTGTATCTACAAATGGTAATAAATCTACATTTCCTATGTGCTTATAATAATCTTCCATTATGGTTTCTGAGATTAATCTGGGTAATTTTCTATAAAATAATTCTAGATAGAATTTTTGTGTATTATAATCCTCTAATCTTGCCTCATAATAATATTTCTTAAATTCACAAATATACTGTTCTAAATATTTTGGATTTAAAGAACATATTTCTATTTGATATAATTTTTCTATTGCTTTTGTTCTTGTCGTAGTTTCATTTAATGCTACACTTCTTCCTAAAAATTCATTTCTAATTAAGATTTCATATTTTCTAATTAACATTGCTATATATTCTTTTCTATCATTATATGTACCTTGTTCTATATGTCTTGCATTTATTCTAAATACTTCTGTTTTACTTTTCCACCAGTTATTAACATTTCCTAGAAAACTTGCTTCTATTACAATTGGTATAAATTGTGGATTTAAACTTTTTCCTATTAAAGCTACCAAATGTGATTTACTCCATTCTTCTAATCTTTTTTCATTATCTAAATTACAATTTAAATCTAACCATATTCCCATACTTGGTATTACTCTTGTTTCATATTGTTCTAAAGGTGTTGGTGTGAATCTAGATTTAGTTGGTGTTTCAAATGAAAACTCAAAACTCTTTTGATTTATTGGTTGTTTATGATATAGTACACTATCTTGTTCCTCTTCCTCTCTTCTTTGTCTCATTTCTTGATCTAATTGTTGTTGTGATGTTTCTCCTTCTTTTAGTTCCATTTGCCTTTCCATATTAATTTGAATATTGTCATCCTCCTTTATATTTATTTTTGTAGCATATTGAAATTCTTTCCTTATTTGTTCTATCTTTTCTTCTTCCTGTCCCATTATTTCTTCTATTTCATCATCATCTATATTTTCTAAAACATTCATCATGTTTATACTAATTCCCTTATTTTTCTTATCATCCTTCTGTTGTTTTTCTTGTTTCTTTGGATTCATTATTTCCATTAAATAATCTAATTCTGAACCTTGTATTCCTTCCTGAGGAGTAAATGAGAGTTGTTGGACCTAAGAAGTAGACCCAAGCGGCTTCATCCTCAGTTGTTAAAATTCTGTTCATTTCTTGAAAAATTATGTGATAATCCTGAGATCTTATCCTGGATAATGTCTCCATAAATTCTTCATCATTATCAATATCTTCTTTTGGCTCAACTGAATGTTCAAAAGGCTTCCTTGTTGTTCCAAGTTTAATAAGATTTATAGGATGATAAAATTTGTCTGGAGTTATTTCAGCTATTGTGGAATAACACCTTATAAATACCATATGTTGGGTTACAATTCCAAAATAAGTCTTTACTGCTTTCTTTAAAGGTTCTGGCAATTCTGCTATTTCTTCTAAGTTTGCTGATGGATAAATTGACTGAACCAAACCATGTTGGTATAAGGCTTTTACAACATTAGATGGTGTTCCTTGATGGATAATTGCCTTATTGAATGCATAATGGGAAATATATTTAATTTTTTGTGATTTAAAGGTAAAATGGTTAAGATTATAAATAAGCTTTTTGAAATATGCAAAATATTCTGATAATTTGAAGACTGGGTTATTGGCTGGTAACTCGGCTGTGGCTTTTTTAGAATTTACTGGTTGTTTAGAAGTTGATGGCTGGTCAGATATTGGGCTTGATGATAGTTCTTTTTCTTTTTCTTGGGCTTGGCTCTTCATGATCTGAAGTAAAGGGGTTATTTTTTGAGTTAACTCTTTCCCAACTCTGTTTGGGTCTTCCTTTTCTTTCATTTCTGGATTTACATGGCTGTTTACTCTTTCTTCCAGTTTCCCCACTCTTTCAAAGAGTGTATCCAACTGGTTAAATATCTTTGTAAAATTTGTATTTATTGGACTGAGCATTAAGTTCATATTTAGTTCCACCACTTGGAACCTCATATTAATTTGCTCAATTAAATTTCTCATTTCCTCAGAAGTCTCATTACTTGTCGGAGTTACAGGTCTTCCTGATTCCATCTGCTCAGAAAATCAGCAATTAAATTATTCTGACCTTTAATATATTCAATTTCATAATCATAATATGTCATATCACTCTGCCATTTAATTAACATTTTATTACTTAATTTATTAGTTTTGATTCCTTTATCTAACCAATGTTTTACTTGAGTATTATCAGTTTTTATAACAAATTTAGTATTTACTATAAATAATTCAAATTTTTCTACTGCTTTAACATTTGCTAAGAATTCTTTCCAATTTGAATGATATTTAGACTGAGAATCATTAAATTTTCCACTGGAGTATTTAATGATTAGTTCTCAAATATTCTTCTCTTCTTCCCATTGTATCTACAAATGGTAATAAATCTACATTTCCTATGTGCTTATAATAATCTTCCATTATGGTTTCTGAAATTAATCTGGGTAATTTTCTATAAAATAATTCTAGATAGAATTTTTGTGTATTATAATCCTCTAATCTTGCCTCATAATAATATTTCTTAAATTCACAAATATACTGTTCTAAATATTTTGGATTTAAAGAACATATTTCTATTTGATATAATTTTTCTATTGCTTTTGTTCTTGTCGTAGTTTCATTTAATGCTACACTTCTTCTTAAAAATTCATTTCTAATTAAGATTTCATATTTTCTAATTAACATTGCTATATATTCTTTTCTATCATTATATGTACCTTGTTCTATATGTCTTGCATTTATTCTAAATACTTCTGTTTTACTTTTCCACCAGTTATTAACATTTCCTAGAAAACTTGCTTCTATTACAATTGGTATAAATTGTGGATTTAAACTTTTTCCTATTAAAGCTACCAAATGTGATTTACTCCATTCTTCTAATCTTTTTTCATTATCTAAATTACAATCTAAATCTAACCATATTCCCATACTTGGTATTACTCTTGTTTCATATTGTTCTAAAGGTGTTGGTGTGAATCTAGATTTAGTTGGTGTTTCAAATGAAAACTCAAAACTCTTTTGATTTATTGGTTGTTTATGATATAGTACACTATCTTGTTCCTCTTCCTCTCTTCTTTGTCTCATTTCTTGATCTAATTGTTGTTGTGATGTTTCTCCTTCTTTTAGTTCCATTTGCCTTTCCATATTAATTTGAATATTGTCATCCTCCTTTATATTTATTTTTGTAGCATATTGAAACTAAGAATGTCATAGATCAAGAACAACAGAAATATAAGGTTGATAGACTAATAGAGCTATCTAAGCCATTGGAACAAAAATTATATGATTTAAGAAAAGAAGTTGTGAATAACACTACTGAATTAGCATATATAAAAGCAAATATAAGGCAGATAATGAAGGCTTTAGGAATAGAAAAAAAGATTGAACCTATAATTGAAAAACCCCAGGTAAATATGATGAATATGGAAGAAATGTTAAAAGCTTTAGAAGAGATAGAGATAAAAGAAGTAAGTAGGAATAACATATTAAAACAATCTATGGATGAAAATATAAAACAAACTAGAATATTATCAGAAGAAATAAAGAAAGGACAAGAGGTCATAAATAGAAATATATGGGAAATATATAAAGAAATAGAAAAATTTGATATGGAAAAATATCAAGAAAAGCATTGTTTTAGATTTGATTATACTTTTCAAATATTTAATGAGAATATCTATTTGATTCAATAGTACTAAATCTAAATCCATGGTTGTGGGAAGAGATGATAGGATTTAGTAAATACAAATATATATATATATATATATATATATATATATATATATATATATATATATATATATAGAATCTAATCTAATTTAGGTTATTTTTGTTGTCTAACTATAATAAAAAGTTATTAACTGATTTCTAAGATAATTTTATTGTATTATATTGGGTTAAAGGTCAATTTGGCCACCAAACAATTTCCAATGTATCAATTTGGCCTATAAACAATTTTCGGTCTCAATCTGGCCTATAAACAATATAAAAGACTCATTTTGGCCACTACTCTATTGGAAAATACTAAAATACCCTTGAAACCTATTTAATATAATTTTTAAAGATGTGGGTCCCATCTTTTAAAAATAAAAAATAATCACCCATACCCCACCTCTCTCTCCTCCCTCCTTCACCCACCTTCACCCACCACACTCCTCTCTCTCTCCCCTTCACCTCTCGGCCGCCGCCGTAAAAACCGGTCATTGCATTGGGTGGCAGTAGAGGGGAGGCCTTGCATCATGGATGGAGCCGAGGAAATAAGGCCAGCTTCTGCGTCGTATAATTTAAGGTTCAGCTTTGTCTTAGCGACCATTATATTGATAGAGAGAAATACTTCAGTAGCGAAAGAAATTAAAAAAGTGGGAGGAAGGGATGAATTGGTAGGATTTGATATTGGGAGAGCGTTTGTGGTGACTACTTTTTGCAGTGTTGCTTCCTATTCACTCCGCCTTTCCTTCTCTCGCATAGCAAGGCTTTTCCTCTTTCATCACCTATCTCTTGCACTCCCTCTTTGGATTATTTGTATATTTCCTTTCAAGACTGCTTCGTTAGTTATGCTTCCGCCTTTTTTGTCGCTCCTTAATTTCTATGCTGGCAAGGTAAGACATTTATTTTAGATTTGATTGCTTTGAGGAAAAAACTAACTGCCCCTTAATTTTCCTTTCTTGATTTCCCGCGGCGGCCGAGAGGTGAAGGGGAGAGAGAGAGGAGTGTGGTGGGTGAAGGTGGGTGAAGGAGGGAGGAGAGAGGGGTGGGGTAGGGGTGATTATTTTTTATTTTTAAAAGGTGAGACTCACATCTTTAAAAATTATATTAAATAGGTCTCAAGGGTATTTTAGTATTTTCCAATAGAGTAGTGGCCAAAATGAGCCTTTTATATTGTTTATAGGCCAAATTGAGACCGAAAATTGTTTATAGGCCAAATTGATAAATTGGAAATTGTTTGGTGGCCAAATTGACCTTTAACCCTATTATATTACTACCTCTGGTCCATAAGACCTAATTGACTTTTTTTGGAGAGGTTAAGGTTGCGAAATAGGCTATTAAATCATGACATATTTTTAGATTATACATTAGTTTATAGGTAAAATAAACTAATCTAAGGGGGGAAAATTAGGTAAATCAATTTATAATTAACTTATTTTACTTTGTTATAGGATTTTCTCAAAAAGTCAATTAGGTCTTATATTTAGAACCGGAGGAAGTATTATATTATTTGAGATATATATATACAATAGGTCATAACTAATGTAAATTAATTTTGAGAAAAAGAGATAAATTAAATGTTTTAAATTGATTACTTTTTTATTCTTAATTTATCCAAGGAATTTTAAGTTATCTTATAATTAGAACAAGAAGAAGTAACTTACATCTATGGAGTGTTAATTTAGTTTGATCAATGTGATAAAATTAGGTCACCAATTGTGAGAGAATGCAACACAACTTACTCTATCCGATAAAGAACAAGTTTTTGCAGCGAAAGCCTCCACAACTAAAATTGCTTTACGATCATATAACAATAACATAGTAAATACTCCTTCCGGTCCTAAATATAAGACTTAATTGATTTTTTCTGGAAAATCCTTAAAAAGAAACATAAGTTAATTATAAATTGATTTACCTAATTTTTCCCTTAAACTAGTTTATTTTACCTATAAACTAATAGATAATCTAAAAATATATCAAATATGCTATCATTTAATAACCTATTTTGCAACTTTAATCTCTTAAAAAAAAAGTCAATTAGGTCCTATATTTAGGGCCGGAGGTAGTATTAACTTTAACTCCCAGGTGTGGTGGTGGATTAGCTTCATTAATCGCATGATCTCATTGTATTCTACTATTTTATCACATCAACCATTTAAATAAATTATTAATTAACAGGTTTTGCTCGATAACTAGGTTAATTTTTCTCTTTTTAACCTCTATCTCCATCTTTTTAAGTACTCAACTATTTGACCAACTCCCCTAAACCAAGTAATTAAGAGTCCGTTTGGTTGTAGGAATGAAAGTGAAGAAATGGAAAGTGAAAGGGTGAAAATGGAAAATAGAGGTAAATTAAGTAATGATGGTAAAGTAGAGTTTGTGGGGCCAGAAAAACTGTGAGATGGAGAGAGAAAGCTTGTGGGCCCCATGATATATGTAAATTACACAAAAACCTAAACTTTCCATACTTTCTAATTCATCATCACTTTTCCAAGGCAAACAAACAAGCCCTAAGTAATGACCTTCTTTTTTGTTTGGTCGAGAAATGACCTTCTTTGGATGTGTATAAACTCCCTTATAGTATGTTCAAGCATTTTACATCAATAAATATTTTCTCAGCCACTAAATAAAAAATCTACACACTATCAAAAAAGCAGAGAGAATCCCTCCAAGTTGAAGAAAGTAAATAACAGCTATGTGCAGATCCCCTCATCTAGTTCCAACTACTCGGGCCAGTGGGTTGTAATCGTTAGAACTAGTGGACTTAATTATTCGGTCTACCCAAGGGCTTGGCCCACCTATTGATTATCATGACGAAGTATTTGGGCCAACATTATCATATGACGAAGTTACCAAGCTTTACTTGCGGCCTTGTTACTAACAATATCATAATTGGGCTTGATCCATTGCAGTAGCACGCCCACAAATAATCATCACTTTGGAAAGCGCTACTTGCATTTTTTTCAGGATAAGGGAAAAAAATCAGAGCTGTGAAAAATTTAGTTATTACTTTTTTTGTCCAAAATATAAGACTCCTTTTGATATTCAATTTGGTACTAATTACAAGTATCTACTTTGTCTTTTATATTTACCAACTTTCCCAAAGTAACCTTTTATGTATGGAGGCCCCTTCCTCCATACCCTTTTTTGTGTAAGAGTATTTTTAGATTATCAGGTCATATTGACTAATTAAACTAACTCCCTTGATTTCTAAAAAAAAAGTAAAGTGATCTTATAATTAAGATCAAATAGAGTATATTTATATGCCAACAAAAGGAATCGGGTTTAACAAAAGGAGTTAGTCACTCATAATAATTAAACTATTGTGTGCTGACATACTTGCAAAAGGAGGCACATGAGGAGCTCCGTGAATTTAAACTTTTGAGAGAACCACTAAACTCTGTTTTAGAGCAGTTACGTAGTGACAGGGAGAAGATACAAAGGGAGTTGCTCCCAACCTCCGACTGATCTTATGTTAACAGAGTCATTCAAGCACTAGCTTGCCAATTGTATTAAAAAAAATCACGGAAAGAGATGTCCACGTGCAATGTTTGATGAATTCTTGAACAAAATTTGATTCTAATAAAAAAATACATGTGCTTCCAAAAATATTCACCTTATGCAATATATGATTTATAGTAATTAATACCGATGACATTATCAATTATTTTGGTAACATGTAAAAGTGCTCGTTTTAACTAAGCGCTTATGAACATGCAAATTAAGCATGTGTGTTAATACTAAAATATATTTCCATTCGGCTAAGGAGGATATCTCTAATATAGTTTGGATTTGTGGCAAATTATTTTTTAGATTTAGAGCATAAGGTTTTTACCACGCTAAACAGATATTTTTTTATTATTTAAAGGTTAAAGTATGTTTTTGGCCTCTTAAGTTTGCACAAAGTCATGTTTTGGTCCCTTAACTTTGAAAAGTGTATTTTTAGTCCCTTAATTTTGGAGAAAGTGTGTTTTTGGTCCCTTAGCTTGTTATTTGTCCTTTAACTTTGGATAAAGTAATGTTTTTAGTCCTTTGAAAAAGGATAAAAATGTTTTTAGTCTCTTCCTTTTCAAAATTAAGGGACTAAAACATGACTAATTGCAAACTTAAGGGACCAAAAACATACTTAAACTGAGTTTAAAAGGACTAAAAACACAATTTTCAAAGTTAAAGGACTAAAAAGATGACTTTGTCCAAAATTAATGGACCAAAAACACACTTTTCAAAGTTAAGGGACCAAAACATTCTTTTCTAGAAAGTTAAGGGACCAAAATCATACTTTAACCTTATTTAAATTTGTGCTATCCTTTTTATGCGTGAGAATAAAATAACTCTGACGCCGACAATTGTGCATGTTTTTGAAAATGATGAGGGTTAAAACTTTTTTTTAGTAAAAAAAATTAGGGAAAATTAATTTGAGGTCTCCCACAAGAGACTTAATACTAGAAAAGTCCCAAAAGTTGAAATAATTAATGTAGGGTCCCAAGGGACCTCACTTTAATATATTTGAAAATTAAAAAGACACTTTTGCCCCTGCCAACTTAATGAGCTGTGACAACTCGATGGGCATAACTTGACAACTGAATGGGCAAATGTGACAACGTGTTGGGCATGTGCTTTAAGTTAATTGTCCAAATTCTCTTAAGTTAATGGGACAAACATGACAACTTAATGGGCAGCCGTGACAACTCGATGGGCATAACTTGACAACTGAATGGGCAAATGTGACAACTTATTGGACATGTGCTTTAAGTTAATTGTCTAAACTCTCTTAAGTTAATGGGAAAAATCTGACAACTTAATGGACAGTCGTGACAACTCGATGGGTATAACTTGACAACTGAATGGGCAAATGTGACAACGTGTTGGACATGTGCTTTAAGTTAATTTCCCAAACTCTTAAGTTAGTGGAAAAAACCTGACAACTTAATGGGTAGCCGTGACAACACAATGGGTATAACTTGACAACTGAATGGGCAAATGTGACAACTTGTTGGGCAAAAGTGTCTTTTCAATTTTCAAGTATATTAAAGTGAGGTCCCTTGGGACCCTACATTAATTATTTCAACTTTTGGGACTTTTCTAGTATTAAGTCCCTTGTGGGAGACCTCAAATTAATTTTCCCAATAAATTAGGCTGAAATTGCGAGGCGAATCCTTCTTGCACAGTACACAGGGAAATGCAAATGGTCAGAAAGACGAGAGTCTAAGCTAACACACGAAAAAATGCACCTGCTTAAATTAGCCCCTTCATGGTCTACCACAGCTCACATCTTCCCATTATTATTCATTATTAATAATATTATTAATATTAATACAATAACTTAGTACATTGGCACTATTATCATTATAGCTAGTTAAAACATTAAAAGTAATGCATCTTGCATTGTATGTTTATTAATCATGTTTAATCATATCCTGCAATATGCGACAATGTGCCACATGCGAAATTCTACTATACTAGTTAGTACCTAAACCAGCGAAGCATGATAAGTTGGCCAAAACTTAATAGAAAATTAAAGAGGTAGAGCTAGCTATATAGAATATAATTAGCTATGAATTAAGGGCTATCTTCTTCCATTATTAGATTCGTTTATAGTGATATGATGAGTGATGACAAACGAAAGCGGACTCTTTTTATGTCGAGCCTGTTAACCATGTCATCTTCTCCGTATAAAAGCGGTTCTCACATGACTTATTTATTAAAAAAGGTGATTTACAGGTAAAAAACGGCGAGCTAAGCTAAATGATAAGCAATCATTTAGAAAAATATAACATGAGGGACAGACATAGTTCCTAGATTGTCTACGTATACAACAAAAGTAGTTAAGCAGAGTATATTAAATTAAGAATTTTTTGTGATGTACATACTACCTTCGGTCCTTATTCTAAATCACCAACTACTCATTTTTTACATAACAAGAAATGATAGTTGAATTTTAAAATTCATGTTAAATTTGCCACTTTTTCCAACTCAACTCTTCATTAAATGATGTGTTTCACATTTTTAATTTTGAATTTCCATTAATAAAACGGATAAAGTAGAAAAAAAACATTTAATACGGCGGATGGAGTAGTATTCCAAACTCAGAAAGCTATACACTTGCATTAATTTCATTTCTTATAAGAGTTTGCATTAAACACTTATTTGATAAAGGTTAGTCATTTGTATTAAAATAACTTAATATACTTTAATTTGAAATGACTCATCGGTCATCACACACCTATATGGTTTGTGAATAATCATCTAATAAATTAATTCAACACACTATCTTATTATCTATTACGCTTTTCTATATATGCATATGCTTCCCTTTTAGTTTATTAAATAACATTTACGAAAAAAAAACATCGTTTGGCAAAAGATAAATAAGATCAATCATGTCTATTATTTTCCCATGAAAAGAGAATATTTGCCCTTTATATTAGACGTGAGATGGCAATTTATTTTATCATGTTTTTTAATTATTTTTATTGATTTAAAATTTAAAGGGGTACTCATCATCAGCGGGCAGTCTTCAATACGAATGACCTGAGTGGGTAATTATAAAAATATTAATATATCTTTTATAAATAGTAGGCTTAACTTATCATATATTCGAAACAATTATTTATTAGCCCTTTCATTATTTTAAACTATGATGAGTAATAAATTAAAAAGCCGTGATTACATACACATGCTTCTCATAAATCTTTTTTTTTTGACCTGAACGCTTCTCATAAATCTAAACCAATACAAATAAAAAACTATATAAATTTGAATAATGACGAAAGCCTATCACTACTACAAATTGTCCCTCTACCAGCGCACCTTTACATGCGCTTAGAAGAAACGCATGTATAGACGGTAAGCGCATGTACAGGTAAGAATCTATACATGCGCTTAAAGCGCATGTAGAGGCCTTATCTCTACACGCGCTTTAAGCGCATGTATAGAAATGTGCATCAATTAAAATTCACTAAAACAATGACTAGAAAAGGATTTAAGTATTTAGAGATAAAATATAAAATGAACTTAGGTGAAGAGCTCAAAATTATATGGAAACACCCTTTACATGCGCTTTAAGCGCATGTAAAGGCACAAACACCCTTTAGCACTACTGAAGTGCAAAACATGGAGTCATGCATAAGAGGTCCTCCTCAGACCTCATTAGGTGTCCCTGTTTGTGGACTTAGTGTTTCAAGGCTCCATTACCACTTTTGGGTGCTATGGAATTGGTGAAACACCCTGTACATGCGCTTTAAGCGCATGTAGAGGTAGAAACACCCTTTACATTCGCTTAAAGCGCATGTAGAGGGTGTTTCTACCTCTACATGCGCTTAAAGCGCATGTAAAGGCTTGTTCTTCAATGGAATTCACTATAACATTGTCAAGCACAAGATTTGAGCATTTTGAGATGAAGTATTGAAACAATTTAGTTGAAAAGCACCAAATCATATGAATATCCATATAATTAAATGGACATTGGTCTTTACATGCGCTTTAAACGCATGTATAAGCCATAAAATATTAAAATAACAAAGGAAAGCCAATACATGCGCTTAAAGCGCATGTAAAGGCTCCAACTTAATACAAAAGCTGAACTTGCCCTATTTCAGACACACCCACTCAACTCGTCCTTCTCTCCCTTCTTGCTTTCCTTCGTTCCTCTTCTCTACCGGCGACTTCAAGGGGAATTTCTCGGCGGAAAACAGCGCCGACCACGCATGCAAGACCGAAATCATGATCAGGTGAAGTTTTATCTTCGTTCATGTCCATTTTTCAGCGTCTTGTGCAAGTTTTAGCGGGAGGGCCGAGTGAGTTCTGGGTTTTTGGATTGAGTTAATCACTAAAATGAACTTTAATCCTCGATTCTTTGTGTGGGGAAGATGATTAGAAGGTTTAATTTTGGATTGGGGGAGTTTGTGAAAAGCCCTAAACATTGAGCTTCTTAGGTCCACAAACATTTTAGGGATTAAAGTGATTAGAAACGCTGGAAATATCATTTACACAACATTGACGGTCATGTTTTATAATTATTGTTGATGGTTTTTTTCATTTGGTTGTTCTCTACTTGGTTGTATCTTTCTAGTCTCTAATTAGATGCATTGGATGTTATTGGCTTCAGGTTAACAGGAAGGATTTTACTGATTTGAAGGTTTATGCCATTGATGTTGATGAAGCTGATGAGGTAAAGTCCCTTCTGTTTTATGTGGCACTGAGATTTACTTAGCCTCTACCCTATAATTTTATGGACTAACAATCTTCGATAGCTTGATGATGCTTTGAGTGCAACAAGGTTGCAAGATGGGCGCCTTAAAGTTTGGATACATGATTCTTGACAACCTAATGCTCTACCAAACTTTCAATAATAGGTTTTAGTTTTAGATGATATAGATGAATAGCCACCCTGGTGGATTAGGAGGTGTATATTTTCATGGATTCCATTCTTGGTTTTATTTATGCACTTATTGCAATCCTTGAGATTTATTTTTCTGAGGAATTATCACTATGTTGTGAATGAAATCATGTCTTTGATTCATACATGATGGTTGTTTAATGTTACTTTTTTACACGCAAGATAAATGGTTGTTTCTCTGATGAGTTTGGGCAACCTCTTCCATCCCCTGAACACTATTTGTGACCTTGTAATGTGTACTTTTCCAGATGGCAAAGTATTTTAACGAGTTGTCAGGCATGACAGCACAAATTCCACTTGGAAGCTTTAATACGACGTTCAATTTTACTGGCTCCTGGATGGCTGATGCAGCAGCCACAAAGTCCCTTGCCATGGTTGGATAATTTTTCCCACTATTCAAAGTCAAATTAAATAAAATAAATCTATCCTTGCATGAAGATATCAAGCGTGCTGTTCCTTACTCTTGGGATCCAGTAGCTTGGCAAGGTAAACTATTCTTGTATTAATTCTTGTAAATAATATTCCAGCAGTTCTCAAGCTCTGGTTGTTAAAACTTCCACTGATTGTGGTATAGCTTAGAATTTTTCAGTTTCTCCATCTATTTGGAATAATTTTTGTTCCGTGGGCTCCACTTCTGAATATAAACTTCTCTTGGACTAAAATTAAAAGCTTAAGAAGTTTTAATGTGATTAGTATTGCGTTTTTAGTTATAGTTGGTCATATTTAAGAGAGCATTACACTTTCAGAAGGTCAAGTGGTCTAGGAAAAAACTTTTTTTTATGGCCAATGGTTTAGATTCAAATATTTGAAACATTGTTACGTGGGATAGCTAGTTGTATCTAACTTTATATATTTTTTAAACTTCTCATTCGACTTTTATTTCTCACATTTTATTTTTTAAATTCTCACCAAGTGGGGACTAGAACTGAGTTGATCCTTAATCTGTCCAAATCAGTCAATTAGCTCTTACATTAAAGACTACATGTAGTATGTCCTTATAATCAATATTAGATATCATATTTAGTAATGAACCTTCTCAATGCCAAATTTGGTTTAAGTCATATAGTAGAGAAAAACATTTGACAGAAGTGTGTCTTGTGATATTGAGTTTGATAGCTGTTGTTTATTGCTTTCTAATAGTAAATGTGACCACAAAATAAAATGTCAAATTTCTCAAATGTAGAACTATGGTGGTAAAGATTGCACAAAATGAATATTTATAACCTTTCTAAGATCGACTCTTCAAAAGGCCAATCTCCTTTCCCTATAATAACATCAAAATACTCCTTTCGTCCTTAAATATAAGACTTATTTACCTAATTTAATTAGATGAAGGATGTTAGTTATGTTAAGTTTAAATGACATAATATTTCAAATATACCCTAACTATCTACATTTATCCCCACCCTCCCTTTCTTATTTGTCATTTATTAGGAGCATTGATAAGGATAATTTGGGGAAAGTTGATAAAAATTAGAAACAGGTCTTATATTTAAGACCAAATTCATTTCCCTAAATGAGTCTTATATTTAGGATTGGAGGGAGTAACAAATTGTTTATTGTATTTATTAGATGTATGAGCGTTAAGTTCTAATCTGAAATTTTTTTCCTTTTACTTCTCATTTTTATTGAGAATTATGGTACCCATATTGTTACATGTACAACGGTTGGTGGACGAGACGTGGTTTATATCAGGCAGCACCAATCTTCTAATTTGTCAGCTTCAGACATCCGGAACTATATAGAGGACATAGGAAATGATAGGTTTGGTGTAAAAAGCCAGTCAAGTCCTGGTCCTTTAAGGTACAAGGAGAAGGTTAGTGTCAAGAAATGCCCCTTTCAGCTGATACTCATACAACTTCCTTTAGATTATAAAATATATCTGCCTTATGTCCTTGTTGCATATGATGATTCGTGCTATTGCATTCTATTTTCCACTCATCTAATGCATAAATTATGGAAAATTTAGAAAATATAAGTGGACTTTTAATTTGTTGGCGCAGGACGTTACTGTCATCTTCAGAAGAAGAGGAGGGGATGATCTTGAGCAAGATCATCTAAAATGGGTGGAGACTATAAAATTGGCGCCAGACGTTATTAACATGACATTTACACCCATAGTTTCTCTTCTGGAAGATTCACCTAGTGTAAAACATTTGTCACGTGCAATAGACCTGTATTTGGAGTGTAAGTTCTAATTTGCTTATTAATATACTTGTGTTTGAAATTTAAAAATGATCACATTGAGGGAAAGTATACAATTTGGAACTTCGGGTGGTATAAATGCCGCCTTCAACTATAACCTTGTTTGACCTTGATCCAATTCTGTTCCATGTTCACCACACTAGTTTCTCTCACTCGAACTAGCCACTTTGTTTTTGGTCTTTACTGTCATCATGAACTTTAATCTTGAATACAACATAATAATAATATTATGTGATTTGTGATTTAGTGCAAATTTGATTCTAACTACTGTGTGCTTTAAGTAATTGTTTTTTATCAATTCTATATGATTGATCTGTGTTATATTCCCAGACAAACCACCTATTGAAGACCTACAATATTTCTTGGATTTCCAAATAACTCGGGTTTGGGCACCGGAACAAAACAATCTACAAAGAAAGGAGCCTGTCTGCCCTTCCCTTCAGTTTAGCTTAATGGGACCAAAGCTTTATGTCAGTCCAGATCAGGTATGGTTTAGAAAATCCGACTTGATGGAATCATTTCCTGTTTTGTCAATATTTTTAGTATAGATTAACTTGTGAACAACTATGATGCACATAGGTCGTTTTGCTTATGTATATATAAAAAATGAATCATACATTGTTATTGTTTTGATATTGATATATAATTCATTTTTGAAGATATTAAGTAATTGACTTTTTCTGGTAAATTCTTTTGATATAATGCTAGTTGGTTCTATAAACTACAACTAGTATTGGTGGTTATATTTGGAAATAGTGTAAATTTATAATAATTTTTTTTAAAAAAAAACATTCTATACATGCGCTTAAAGCGCATGTAAAGAGGCCACCTGTACACGAGCTTAAAGCGCATGTAGAGGTATGTACCTCTACATGCGCTTTAAGCGCATGTAGATGCGCATGTAGAGGCACATCTACATGCGCTTAAAGCGCATGTAGAGGTACATACCTCTACATGCGCTTTAAGCGCATGTAGAGCCCCCTCTACTTGCGCTTTTAAAAAGCGCATGTAGAGCCTTTACCAGCGCCCCCCCTCTACATGCGCTTTTTAAGCGCATGTAAAGGCCAAAATGAGTGCATGTAAATGGGTGTTTCTGTAGTAGTGTATATTGATTTAAAGATTAGCTGAGGTCCGCTCTTGTGAAGGAAATTAAGAAGTACTATCTAGGAATTGTATTTTTCAAGAGTTTAATTTTTGTAATGAGACACTTTTACATTTTAAGTGAGAAAACTTCTTTCATGTATTTTCCATATAAACGTAATATTGTTTAAAGTAAGTGACCAAACCCCGTTGAAGTTCAAGTGCAAGTTCAAGATAAGCATGTCACTAGTAAGAACTATAATTATTTAAACATATACCTCAATGAGAACAAATTTTTATGTATTAAAAAAATAACTATTCTGAGAATAATATTAGGTAAATTAAATCATAAGTTTTTAAAGACTATATATAGCATATACCATGTGTTATTGTGGTCGGTTACGTATGTAAATTAAACCACAAATACCTTTGAGGGAGGCTTAATTATATATGTAACGATCTGAAGGTTGACTCACACGCACGTATATATAATTTTATAATGCAGAAGGGTGGTCTGGAGGCAACAGTGAATGACACGTCGCACATTGGCAAATTAAAAAGGGAGGCACAAGATGGCAATATATATAAACATGCATATCTATTTAATGGTGTCTATTTATTAAAATGGCGAACAAGTATGTACAAGCACATGATCTATATATAAGAAGAAATATTATGTAGAGAGAAGCAGACAAGAGCAGGAATCAATATATATGTGTTGTGTTTTCCCATACATGCATAGAGACGAAACATTTTAATTTGTTTAAAGTTGAATAATTACAAACCGAGGGTTATGTATGCATGTGAAGCAGAAGATCGAATAAGAAGCCATTGCTTAATTAATTCTCTGCTAGCTTCTGGTTACCTAAATTATAGCCTGCTTTCATATATAATTAAGATTCCTTAATACAAACGCCGGATTACTAATTATTGCCCCAGAAATCTATATATATATATATATATAATAAAGCATATAATATCCATCATCAATCCACTGAAAGAGTAAGAAATCTTACGGCGGTCGCACGTGTGATGTTCCATTAATCAGCTATTTGTGTGATTAACATTTTTCCGTGACATTTAATTAATCATGCATATTTTCCAAAATGTGTTAGAGGCTTCCATAGTTTCAACCTAGCTAATTTTTTTTTTGGTTGAGATCAACTAGCTAATTTCATTCTGGTAAAAAAAACCTAGCTAATTTCATGACTTCACGTGCAAGAGTTGAAAGCAAAGTATGTAAATACAATATTTATCATGTAAATGTTTATCATGTACGATGTTAACAAGGCCATGTTCGCAAAAATGATTTCGACCACTCAACATGATATTTATATCCCCGATGTGACATTTGTTTCAACTATATGTGTCCATTTGCAAACAACAACATTTATTCAACGACTAAAAATATCTATTGACTCAGTGATGACAGATAGGTGTTAGTTCCTTCATGGTTCTTTTGGAAGTTTAGGTTTTTCACTTATCCTTTTGGGTATTTTAAGGGATTTATTTGACATTTTCCCTTAATTTAATTAGACTTTATTAGGGGAATTCGGTGGATACATAAGACCAAAACCCAAGATCAGTAGCGGCATGTGAATTAATTTTTCTGACATTACATTATATATGGTTTATCACAAACTTCCGCAATATACGTGTATGTGTGCATGTATTGATCATTTACATGCGCGCTCCTATCAGTCCTATGTATTTAAGATATTTTTTTTAAAAAAATAAGATAGATAAATAATGCATGGTAATGGAAAAGGTGTGTGGGGAATTTATTGCTTCTAAAAGCAGAACATACCGAATACCTATGCCAGGCAGAACGGGCAAGGGACCCCTCCTATTCCATTCCCTCCTATTCTCCTCATCTCCACCCTCCATCTGATTTAAGGGCTCACACCTCATTCAATCCCCTACACCCCACATCACCATATCTCTCTCCCCCTATATTCTCTCCCAATCTCTCTGGCCTCTCATATACCTCACCACCGCCTCCCTCTCCTCCGCCGCTGCCTCCGCCCCACACCACCTCCTCCTCTGCCTTGGCTCTTCCGATCACATTGTCAACTTCGCCCACCACCGCCGTCGGCCACCGTCTCTCCACAGCAGCAGAACTCCATAACCGCTGCACATCCTCAATCTCCTCCTCTATCGCCGTCCTTCACCCCACCACCACCGCCGATCACCCGCCGGCCTTCGTCTCATCATCCCTCGCCATCACAACCCCTGGTTGGGCCGCTGCTGCGAAGGTGGTTGCGAACGGTTGGGAACTGAAAGTACACACTGTTTCACCGGCGTCGGAAAACGGTGGTGGTTGGGAACTGGTAGTCGGAACTCCGCTTGAAGACAACGGAGAAGGTGGTGGTTGGGAGTTTGCCGCCAGAAATCCGGTGGGGAAGGTGGTGGTTGGGAGTTGGTGGTCGGAACTATCCGGCGTAGGGCGGCGGCCGTTGGTTTCCGGCGATGGTGGTGAGCTGGGGAAGGAAGAGAGTGAATCAGCCATATTGAAGATAGTGAAGACGAGTGGTAGAAGGAGAAGGAGAGGGATAGGGTGTAGTGGGGTGTATGGGGGATGTTAATTCTCAGCCGTTAGATCAAATAGATGGTAACGATGGAGGAATAGGAGGGAATAGGGGGGAAGAGAATAGGAGGGATACCTCACTTAGGCAGAACAAGCATCGTATTTATTTAAGAAAATGTTGCGGTTGGTGAAAATTTATGTCTCTGCGAATTTTTGAACGCTTGAAGATAAATTTCACATGTATTTCTGTTCTTGCACTCTAGATATATGAGCGTAGTAGATAATGTTGCCTGCCTATATATCAGAATAGTAATAGTTGAAAATGTTTTCAGCCGAACATCTAACATTTTCAAATCTTAGCAAAGGTAAGATATGCCGATCATTGCATGTGCTTTAATTTGTATGAAAGGTGAGCCATTGACCAAAGCATATGAAAGTATATTTAAACTTAAGGATGTGGTTGAATATTCGTTTAGAAAGAAGCGACGTTTGTGGATGGACTTATAAATTATAATAATACTACGAGCTTAGCTTTTGCATGCTAATAATTCTCGGGAAGCTCAAAATTTAGTGCGTCATAGATAATCTGAAGGCAATTTTTCTTATTTATTTGTTTATTGTTGATTAAGTACTGGATTAACTTCAGTTAGATATTCATAGATTGAGAACCCGAGTTGGATTAAAGAAAACGAGTGAATTGATGGTCATGGATCAGCTAAGAGAATGAGATGAATTGCATTGGAAAAACAAAGTTGATAACTGCTCAAAACAGGGGAAAGTACTACCGATGAGTTAGATCAAATCGGTTATTTCCATTTTCATCTTTTTTCCAACACATTCTTCAAGTTATGATTTATACGCGCACACATATAGTCCACGACTACACGTCTAAATTATAAAAAACACATATCAAGGAAAAAAGCAATATATACTTTGGGTACTCATGGGAAGATTAGCTGAAGGCGCTCTTTCACTCTGGACATCCATATTTGATCTAGATGGTCTAGATTTAGCATTTTCAAGTTTGCAAATTAGAAAAAAAATCATTTTTATTGTTACCAGCCAGATCTAAAATAAACTAAGCTCTTAACTGGTATTTTATAAAAAAAACATGTTATTTATTTAAAACAAAAACTTAAAGATACTAAATCTGAACTGTCAAGATTCAAATTTAAGCAACTCAAAATAGAACAATGTTCTCTACCCATTTTTTTAGATACACCAAATCTGATTCCTGCATATTTTGGTTGATTATTGGGAACATTAATTTAATGTGACATGATAATTTTTAAAAATGAGGAATGGAAAAAGGAAGCTTGGCAAAGCTTTGAAATAGGCAACATTTCTTGTTGGGTAACACCGACAAACACGTGGTGTCATCTCCTCATGCTTCAAAGTTCATCCTTTTCGATTATTGGCTGTGGGGATAAACATACATGCAACTTAGCTTTCTTCATTATCAATCTCTAAACAAATCGACCTGTGCTCATTAATTAATTATTTTTCTTTTCCTTTCTCACCTTCCTTGTTATAAAGTCAACTCCACTCTTTGGCAGAGTTGGAACTTTTGAGTTAATATGTCTAAGTGATTTCATTTAATCTTTTCCAACATGTAAAAATAGTATGTGTGCGAGTTCAAATAATAGGTGCTTATATACCGGCCATTATAAACATTAAGATCAATAACTAACTGTGAGTTGTTTCAACTTAATCATTGTATCATTATCGAGTTCTTGCATTATATATAACCATGATAATTACTTGGATTAAGTGAGGTTATTTCCACTATAATTATAGGCTTACATTCACGTGATCAGAGATTAGTTGATTTTTTATTTCCGAAGTCCATTGCTGCTACTGATGTTGATGTTGATTGATGAATTATATCGACTTTATATCATAGTTGTGATAATTGATTTCATGCATGGGCGAAATTGAAAAAAATAATAATTCTAGTCCCCACACTCAACCTTATCCCATCTTCTCTGATTCCAAGCCGCTATTTATTTCATTTTACCTTTTTCCTTTATGACTAGTTTCCTATGTTTGACTTTTCAACTTTAATTCAATTAAAACCAAATAAAACAGTTCCGGATTCTCTCAGGATATCCGTTCCCTCCTATTCCCTCATAATCCTCTCTTTGGGGATTATTTTACCCATTGAGATTCATTTAAGAACTCATAATTTATCACTTGTACAATTAAAAATTAAAAAAATGTATTAACATATAAAATAAATAAAGAACTTTTAATTTTTTTTTTATTTTAGAACACTTTTGGGTATAAAAAATTTCAACTATCTACACCTATTTCATTTCAATATAAGGATCTATAAGAGATACAGACTAGTCCAGTTAACTGTGAAATAATTTTACAGTTATCTGATTCGGTTAACTGTAAAATTATTTCACAGTTAACTGGACTAGTCTGTATCTCTTATAGATCTAGATAGTTAAAATTTTTTATGCTAAAATATTTTTTTTATATTATAATATATCTTAATTTTATTTTTAATGGTATAAGTGACAAATTATAAACTCTTAGATGAATCTCAATGGGTAAAATAATACCAGATTATTTTGTTAAAAAGGAAAAGGAGGGAAAAGGAGAGGGAAGGAAAAGGAGAAACCCCTCTCCCATAAAACAAATGGATTCGATAAAGTTTTAAAGGAATTCAGTTTTTCTTTTGAACGTTAAAGTGAGTGGAAAAGGATGGAGTGAAGTAAATATTTTCTCTGTTTCTGTCCATCATCTCCCACCTAATTAAATATCTTCAATTAATAACCTAAGGTGTAGCTTTTCTTCTTATTGATAGATGGTCAGCGACTCTATAATCTCTTTAAAATACTCTATTTTTCATGTTTCGTATCCCTTTCAACATTATATTGACGCAAGGTTTAATGGTATGTATATATATACCAAAATGAGACTGCAAGCGTTCCCATCTTCATAAATGATCACCAAGGCCCAAGGGTCTGTTGATAGCTCTATTTAGGCTAAATATGCACGGATCTCTTAAATATCGTAAATTAATGGTGTCAGAAAGGTCCAAAGGAAAGAGGACAAAAACCTGGAACCTTGAAATCACCAAATTGCATTGATGTTCTTAAAAACTTTTGGGTGAGATTAAATCAAACTGTATTTACAGGAGTAGTAGTTATTAATTTGAATATTCAATATATTATATAAGAATATAGCCGCTAAAATATACTTATTAAAAAACATGTGAAAGTTTGTTGAGTGTATGAAGTTTATGTTTTTTTTTCAATATTATCCATATTTATTATTATACTTTTAAAACAAATATATATATATATATATATATATATATATATAAAAGCATTACTAAATATTGAAGAGGGTTATAAGCAAAGCAGAAAAATTAAATACGCATTAAATGGTGAGAATGTGAAATGAGCTTTTATATGAATTAAAATCATTCAAATTGTGAACTTTTATATCACAAATGAAGTTGTTATTGACAACTATTACTCATTCAAATTGACAATTCAATTAGTAATAATGTTACTAACTATTGATGCGAATTTTTGGGGGAAAAAAGCTATTGATACGATCTGATTTATAATCTCACTCATATTTTTAGAGCTTGAATGCAATTCGATGATTTTAATTGAAATATCATTTTTTTTTCTTTTCGAAACTGGGTTTAATTCTCCACACGGAGATGTGTCACTTTTAGAGTGTGAACTAAGCCATTTCTCTTGACGCATGTGGGAATAAATATATTGTTTATACTTGGTTTTCTAAGGAATTTTGTCTTTTTGTGGATTTACCTTGTGGTGTTAATTAAGATTACTCAATTATCGTTTTCTAATTGATATAAATAAAAATGACAATGGTTTTTTTTTTTTTGGCTAGAAACGCAAGGTAAGCTGGTCTTCGTGATTTTGAATTCAAAAAATTCTACAACGATTTTGATTCTCATCAATTTTTTTATTTCTAAATCTACAAATAGGTTTGTGTCCATTGGACTATAATTGTTATCTCTTCATTTCCATCCCCTTCAACTTGCTTTGCTTTCTTCAATACTCCATATTGATGTAGGATCCCTGTTTGTTTGGATAAACCTTCATCAATAGTTGCAGGTAGGTTTCTATATATTGCACCTAACAATTTCTTTATTTCACGTCAACGATCCAAAAAGAGACGATAATGAGGCAATTAATCCGCAACCCTTTTTGCATGATGATCACACACAACACACACACACACGCAGGGTAAATAATATCTCTCGCCTTGATGCCTTTGTTAATTTCAATTAGAACAACAATCTTACATATGTTGCATTCAACATGATCCTTATTCCATACAAATCACTTGGATGAGAAATGTGATATCATAGTCAATTTACACTATTAGATTAGATCGAATTTGAATGGTTATATTTAATTTAATTTGATTTTTATTTTAATTTATGTAAAATGTGAAATTAAAATAAATTCATAACTGTCATTTATCATAATACTAAGGATAAAAGGGTAAATGCATACGAAAATAACATCAAAGCAATAGATCCGTCGTAAATAAGAATATATGATGACATTAGCTAAAAAATAACAAATTGGTGTTGCGTCATATATACCACATACATACCTTTGAACAAAAAAAAAATATACCACATACCCTTAATTATTGAGTATGTGTGCATTCAAAATCATTATTAGCATGAGAATATCAAAATTCAAATTTAAAGCATGGCCCAAAAATTTGAAATTTAAAGCTGCTGTCATTTCTATGACAATTAATTATTTACAATAATTAGTTATTCCCTCATCAACTCTCTCTCTCCCCCCTAAATACGACGGGTTAGTTCACACATGAACAAAACTAACTAACTAATAATTTTTCACTTAATCCCAATTACAATGACTGTAAAATCTGTCTCTTCCCACACAAAACATAATCAATGAAATTGATCATCACCATCTCCTTTCACTCACCCGAATCGACAACCCGCCTTTAAGGGTAGTGGTCAAACCAGGCATGAACCGGGGCACCAACTCTGGATCTATAACTTGAACATCAAACCTCCTAACCAAAGCAGCCACAACAGACTTCATTTCCACAATAGCCAACTCCTTCCCCAAACAAACCCTCAACCCGGCTTGAAAAACCGGGTACTTAAACGGGCATTCGGGCACAAAAACCCCGTCCCTCAACCACCTCTCTGGCTTGAACTCAAGACAATCGGAGCCCCATATATTCTCCATCCGACCCATTGCATATGGATGGTATGTCACCCTTGTCCCTTTCCTCACAAATGTACCATCAGGCAACACATCATCTTCCAATGCAAACTTTGAGTCAAACTGAACCGGTGGGTATAGCCTCATACTCTCATGAACCGCTGCGTTTAGATAATGCATGCCACGCAATTGGTCAAACCGAGCAACATCCTGATCCGGGTCCAAAACCCGGTCCAACTCGTCCCTAATTGATGCTTCCACTTTAGGATTTTTAGACAACAACATGAAAAAACAAGTCAATGCTGCTGCCACAGTGTCACGACCAGCCAAAAGGAAACTCACCACGATATCCCTAAGGTACTTATCATCGTTGACCGAGCCCATGAACCTTGAAAGAAGGTCTTGACTTGTCAAATGACTCATCTCACGCCTTTGCTTAATCATATCATCAGCTAAATCACTCACCACTTTAATCGCTTCCTTTAATTTCTTCTCCGATCCTATGTTGAGTAACCTCTTAATCTTCCATATCATCGGTGATGACATCATCGCCCTCTCAGCTGATAACCTCGACGCATCATCAAATGCCACGGCGAGTTCTGACACAGGTAGAGACAATTCTAGACAACCGGGGTCCACCCCAAAGGAGAACATACAAATATTATCAAAGGAGAATCTCCTTAGCACATCTTGCAAGTCCAAAACAGCGTCATTTTTGTTTTTCTCTAAAAACAAAGGTATAAGCCTAGATTGGATTTCTTTTGTAACAATCTCAAACGCGTAGGATCGGATCGTGACGCTTCCCAACTCAAGGCTGGCCATCTTACGTTGGAATTTCCATTCATGGCCATCAACGTTAAAGATGCCACGGCCTAGGAGGTCACCTAGGAGGGAGGAGAATTGTTTACCTTTGGGGTAATTATGGAAATGTGATTTGAGGATGTGTTGGACATTTTTGGGATTGGAGGTGATGATGTTGTTGAGGATGTGGATGTTGATGGTGGAGGATTTGTGGTGGCTAAGGAGGTGAGTGTACCAATCGGAGAGGTTGGGGAACTGGTGGGCCCATGACATGGTTATGTAGGAGTGACACGTGGGACAGTTACACCATGGTTTGATTCTGGAGAGGAAGAGGAGGAAGGAGAAGAAGGAAAAGAGGATTGTGAAGGAGAAGAAGAAGAAAGTGATGACTGTTGTGGTGGTGGTAGATGACATGGGATAATAATAATTTTGCAAAGCTTCATCAGAGTGATTCATTATCATCATCATTTTTGAAGAAGAGAGAATATGAAGATTGTGAAGTAGTGAGGGAAAGGGGGAAATGGGAGGGGGTATATATATATATAAATAAAGGAGGGGGATGGGAAACCGTGGGCAAAAACGATGGAAGAAGTCGTTTTCAGCTTTTCGGGGATATTTATTTTTTGATTGTTGTGATTAATGGGAAGTGAGTAAATGAAAATTGGATGCAGTTGACTAGTTGAGGGATTGAGGAGATACTCGAAGTATAGTGCATGAATAACGCGTGCGCTAAATATGCCATATTAAGTAGCTAGGCTACAGATAAGAGAGGGGACTTTAATTAACTCGCGTGATTAATAGTATTAATATTTTAGATTTTTTTATGATTTCTCCTGTACTTTTCATAAGAGCTGGAATTTGACATGTTTTTATTTTTCTTTGTAAGAGATTGTTTTTAGTTATTACTAGATTCTTATAAAAAGGATGCAGATTAAAGTGTGTATATGCGAACTTACGTATTTAATAAAAGTATAGTTGAAGGTTAAATTTTGTCATAATTAAATATGGGGTAATATCTCATCAAAAAATTTCGTCCCTTATATTTATAATTTATTTTTTAATTTACACTTATCAATTCGATGTGTCAATAGAGTTTACATCAAAACCAGTTCCAAGTGATTCAATTGCTCTGATGGGGTTTACTTTCTTCCTCTTTTCTATTCATCCTCCTTCCCTCCTCCTTTTATTTGTTCCAACATTTAAATTGTAATTTAAATAGTCAATATTTTAAGTTTTATTAAAATAATAATTTATTAATAAATACTAAATCATTTGATAAATGATCATCAAATTAAAACAATAAGATTTTGTTAGTGATGGTATATAATTTAAAACATTACTTTCTTTGTCCTAAAATATAAGTTTTAAATAATTATTTTATTTTATTTGAAAAAACTACTTAAGTTAGCTACATTACCTATATGAGGGATTTAATTTATTTTTTCAACTTCACCTCTATTCCTTTATTTTTAAAGATGAAAGAAATCACAATGTTAAATAAAAGATAATAAAAATGAAAGAATCTATAGATAAAAGATAAAGAATGGGTAAAACTAGGAAAGTGCAATAAATGTTTGGACAATCTTAAAATGGAGCTTATATTTTAAATTTTAGACAAAATTGTTCTTAAATATGAAACTTATATTTTGGGTCGGAATGAGTAAAGTGCAATAATAATGTAGTACTCCCTCTTGTCAAACCGGATTTATACACGAATTTCTTGCATAATCAACCAGAATGGGAAATAGATTAAAGTCTAGTGTTTTAGATTATATGGGCCGGTATTAATTCATATGTGAATTTTTGTTATCATTATCGAACACAAGAAGGGGGATAGAGCTTCAACCATGCCAACCCACCACATACTATATACTCCCTCCAGTCCCTAATGTAAGAGCCCAAAATTTGAATGGTTTTGGTCCCTAATGTAAGAGCTCACCCCATATTCTCTCTTCATTTAATGCATTTTTCCCCACTTTACCCCTAACTCTCTTTCATATTTATTAATGCTTATATATTTCTCTCTCTTAAAAGTACTATAATAAATATGGGCAAGTTTGGAAAAGAAGCATTAACTTCAGACACCCAACTAACATTCACATGTTTTCTTAAGAAGGTTTTTTTTTACGGCTAGCTCTTACATTAGGAACTTGAGGGAGTACTAATTAAAAATCTTTGAATCCTGTGGGGGAGAGGAGCCTGACATTTAATAAAAGTGGTATTTGGGTGGGGCCATGGCATATTCTATTTTTGTTTGCGTAATAAAAAGGAGAACAGCGCTGGCAGTAGTAGTAACTCACAGAAGCAGTCATTGAAGGTCTCTTTGGTGGGTCTAGCTAGCTCGCATTTTCCCAACCTTTATGTCGGCTTCCGTGTCGGCCACTTGGGCTCACTTGCTCATAATCGGCCATAATTTAGGAAAACTAATTAAGATTTCAGAGTGTTGAATTGTTGATGATAGGTACTACATGCAACTTGTATCCTCCAAATTGAAAACCAGCTAGCAGGTTTTCTCGCTTCAAGTTGTTGGGTCTATTTTATACTCGTGACTTCCAGTTGATCAAATATATATGCTATCGTACATGTCTTATTGTGTGGTCCAGAAAATGAATGAAAGGACGTTTCGTTTTCCACTACTTTCATATATCTTTTCTGGATGTTTCTTTACAAGAATTCCTTGTACATGCATCATCATGTGCAAGGTTGGATGAAATAATTACACACTCTTTTATTATACTGAAGTGGACTACAAAAGCTTCCTGTGGTATTGTTAACATGCCCATGTATATATGATTGAATTTGGGAAAATGTCATTTAAATCCCTCCGAATATACAAAAGGACAATTCAGGAACTCAAACTTCCAAAAGGACCATGAAGGAACTCGGACCTAGTTGACATTTCAAATTTGTGTGAAAGGAAAAAATTACCCCCATCATTAAACAAGACATTTACACCGCACCTGTTAACAATTGAACTTTGGGAATTAACAACTGAACTTTAGGCATTGACATTTTGAACGTAAGAATTAACTTCTTCATTAACAAGATAACATTGGTGTTAATGTTAACACCAATGTTATCTTGTTAACGAAGAAGTTAATTCTTAAGTTCAAAATGGCAATGCCTAAAGTTCAGTTGTTAATGCCCAACGTTCAATTGTTAACAGGTGCCGTGTAAATGTTAACACCAATGTTATCTTGTTAACGAAGAAGTTAATTCTTAAGTTCAAAATGTCAATGCCTAAAGTTCAGTTGTTAATGTCCAAAGTTCAATTGTTAACAGGTGTGGTGTAAATGTTTTTTTTTAATGATGGGGTAATTTTGTTCTTTCACACAAATTTGAAATGTCAACTAGGTCCGAGTTCCTTCATGGTCCTTTTAGAAGTTTGAGTTCCTGAATTGTCCTTTTGTATATTCGGAGAGATTTAAATGGCATTTTCCCATTGAATTTTGATTAATGTGACAAGTCCCACGTGGATTACTTAGATGAGAAATTAAGTTTATAAACTTAGTTCTCCAAAATCCTAGCTCTATCTCATCTTCTCCATCTCTTTCATCATCTTCCCTCATTTTTTTATATCTAATCTTTTCCATTTTCCTTTCATCTTCCACCTTCCTTTCTCTATCCATACCTCAATAAAGATCTTTCTTTACTCTTAGACTTGATGTGAGATGACTTGAGATTGTAGTCCTTCTTGTGGTCTTTAAAGAGAAGTCTAATTCCCTTCCCTTCTTTTTTTATTTTTAATTTCTTAAGTTTGGGTTTTCATTTATATATTTGAGACTTAAATTTGGTTGTTAAATATTGAGAGTCCGTTTAGATGGATAGAATTGAGAAGATGGAAATGGAATTGAAAATTGGTATAGGTGTAAAATATGGAAAGTAGAGGTAATGATGAAAAGTAAAATTTGTGGGCCCTAGGAAAAATGTGAGATGGAGTGAGAAAACTTGTAGACCCAAGAATATATGTAAATTACCAAAATATCTTCACTTTCCCTCCCAACTTTCCTTGCCATCCAAACGGACTCTGAGTTATTGAGTTATTGTGATTACTTAAGTTGGTAGTGAGGAACTTGCACTCTTCAGAGTGTGTGTGTGTGTGTATATATATATATATGGTTATATGTGTGTGTATTTCTTTGCAATTCCATTTATTTCTCTTTATTTATGTTTGATTATGACAGATAGGTTGATTAAGATGAATTGTAATGGAACCTAAACTATTATTAACCATTAATCATGCCTTGTATTTTTTTAGTGTAGAAGTGTCCATCAAATTTTTAAACTAGAGGGAAAAGACATATCCATTGATGATTGGGTTCCATTTTTTATTTTTTAAATGATTTTCTTAGAAACTAAAATAAAGCTGTTTTTTAAAATTATTTTTTGAGCCTGTTTTTATTTTTTAAGAAAGTCATTTAAAAATAATAAATGGGGGTGCACTTAATAGAAATAATGTTGATGATTTAATGGAGTTGTCATTTTCCTCTCAATTAGTTTCACGGGCACTTTTGCACCACAAAAAAATTTAAAGTACCAGATACACATTGGAGAAAAGTGCATAGTCATAATCTACCTGTTAATAGTTTATTCAGATTTGATTCCATATTAATTCAAAGAAAAGGGGAGTTTTCTCCTTTTGAATTGAACGAAATTAGACGACTTTTTTTTTTATCTAAAAGGTCATTCTTTGGTCTGTTTGGTTGGCCCAAGAAAGTGAGAGTGAAAAGAAAAGTGGAGAAAGTTTTGGTTTTTTAGTAATTTACCTATATTCCTGGGCCACAAGTTTTCTCTCTTTATCTCACACTTTTTCCGGGCCCACAAATTTTACTTTCTCATCATTACCTAATTTACCCCCACTTTCCATTTTCAACCTTTCACTTTCCATTTCTTCACTTTCTTTCCTACAACCAAACGGACTCTAAAGAAAACCTCGTCGTAATGTGGAGGATTTGTGAATTTTTCGAGATGCCTCCTTATGTGTGAATTGTGACTATAATAAGACATCTTTTCAAAGAAACTACGTTTGATGAAAGGCCTAGGCGTGCATCAATGCAGTCTGTACAAGAAGAAGCTCCCATGCATGATGAATCACATGAACGGGTTCAGTGTGTTTGTGTGGTTCACGGATTTGCATTTTCATGCAATGCAATAGGCAGATGTCAATTTTTCACTGTTTTTAATTTCTGTAAATGCAGTTTTCTATGTCGGTAGAAATTGGCCGACGTCGACGAGACAAAGGCATCAAAATTCAACTATATGCTTCGTTTTCTTCTAAGTACGATTTCAGATTTCGTCTCTCAAATCTACCTATTTTCTTCTCTTTAATCCTATCACGTAAGTATAATCACTATATATATAAAGAAGTCGCTATTTACATTGTTGGATTAATATATGCTACCCATCCTTGAATTTTCATTTCATGTTACTTCTCATCCATGAGATTTTGTAGCTAATTATGATCCTAAATTTTAAAATAATTGGTTTTGATGCTTAGACTTTCACTCAATTTGGGTTTTCATCCCTCAACTTTAAAATCATGTAAGTTTTGATTCTTCAACTTTGTGTTCTTTATACACATCACAGCGCTTGTACTTTAAAAAAATAGAAAATATAAGACAATAATTATAAATGACATAAAGTTAAATTAATGAAGTATAATCATGGATAAATTAAAAATTAATTAAGTGAAAAGACTAAAACAATTGATCTTAAAATTTATAAACCAAAACTAAATAGAGTAAAAATGTATTCATCCGTCAATTTAATTAAAGATAATTTTATTTTAGAGATATCCATCACAAGACATGTTATCAATTTAATATTAATTTTGAAATTCTATCGCAGGTCAAAAGATTAAATTGAAATTATTTGTTTTAGTGGTCAAATAAATAAAACATCTCCAATTGTTTATTCGGAAAAAATCATCCACTACAATGGACGCCGGAGGCGTGACATCTATTTTTGTCATTTAAAATTAAAACAAAATTTTTAATTACTCTTTTGCGTTTTGACCTGCCGTATGATTTCATAATTCTTGATGCCTTATGTGATATTAAACTGTTACAACACTCTTATAATAGAATTAATTTTCACTATATAAGTTAATATATCTGTAATTTTGTTTCATATTTTAAGAAACGCATTAAATTAGTGATGTTTTGAAAGTGCTCGATATTAAAGTTTTTTTGCCTCCCTATTTACATTTATGACACATTCTTTTCTCTCTTTCTAACAAGAATGAAGTAATTAAAGATAAAATTAAAAAACGATGAAAGTCATGCAATATATCTTGCGAGTTTAATTTATAACGTGTCAGCCGCAAAATTGAACAATACAGTCAATACTGCAGCCGCCTACAAATTTGTTTTGATCCCAAGCTGTCCTTGAGGATTATGATAGGCGTTTTTTGATCCGATGGTGACAAAGATAGTCTACAATATACTAACGTTAGATTTTCTTGTCTTGAAATAAAAGATATTCGAACTTAATAATTGGTCTGCGACTTCTATATATGTTAATTAAGCAAGTTGCGAATAGTTTTTATAGCTAGTGAAATCAAAATCACCTTCAAACTCCATCATGAAATTCAACTAAAAAGTAACATGAACACCCAGACAAAATCTTTGACTGTAAAAAATAGTCCAACGAGATTACGGGGAGATGACCAAATGTTATTTGTGGGACAAAACAGGAAAAGCCGGTTAGACTTTGAGGTAGCATTGTCTTTTTTCTTTTCCAACTTAAGGTAGCATTGTCCCCTATAGCTATTAGTAATTTGTTCACGTAATGTGATACTATAACATGTTGAAATTAAAGTGATTTATTTTTTTAATATCTCTGAAAAAGCTAATCGTGTCATATATTATTGACACATGAGGTATTGAACTGAACCCGTACTTAAGAAAAATGAAGAGGGTACCGAGACATCGACATATATTTTTTTTTGGGTGTTCAAATTACAAACTAGACTCCACCGTATTTTAGTCCCATCGACCACCGGGAAACCACGAAAGAACAGGAAAAAACGAGTAAGATATATATATATATATATATATATATATATATATATATATATATATATATATATATATATATATATATATATATATATATATATATATATATATATATATATATATATAAGGGTGTGGGGCTATGAGGTAGACGTGTGTGTGTGTGTAAATGATGAATTGTACATTGGAGGGTTTCATCTGTAAGTTGCGTGTGGGCTCGAAAGCTACGCTTTGGGATTCCGAATCCTGGATAAGAATTACACCCACAGAGAAACACGCATATTACTATGATTATAGATAGAAATGGGGCCGACTTTGTCTCTTCACTCTTGTAGTGTAGTGTGCATGTAACATGTTGGTCCTCACAAGTCATAAACCGCAATACTACGAATCTGTTCATATGTCCACTTTTCGGATCGTGATAGGGACAGAAATATATACTACGTTTGCTGCTCATTGGTGCAAGCCCGTTTTATTAATTTAAGAAGAGGCTTAGATGATCAATGAAGCAATAGTCACTTAAAAATTTTAAAATATTTTTCTTATCGCCTATGTCAAATGTCAGATGATCAAGATTGTACTCCCTCCGATCCTAATTATAAGTCGCCTTTGACTTTTTTTGGAGATATTAAGGTTACAAAATATGTTATTAAATTATGACATAGTTGATAAATTTTTATATTAGTCATTAGTTTATAGGTTAAACAAACTAATTTAAGAGAAAAAAATTAGTTAAATCAATTTATGATTGACTTATTTTGCTTATTTAGGATTCTCCAAAAAAGTCAAAGGCGACTTATAATTAGGACCGGAGGGAGTATTTCGTTTAGGCCTATTGTAGGCTAATGGTCTATTCCTATCCCTACCCACTTGGTCTATAATGTAAGATGCCTTTAGAGAGGTGATATCGATATTAAATGTTTGTCATTTTTTTATAATTTTTACCTGGTTTTATTAAAATCACGTATATCAGTGTTCCATCAACACTAATCAACTAAGGATAATTAAGAATTGTAATTAGCATGCATATTTTAGAAAAAAACATGATGACGACTATCTCAACCAACATAACTGGAAATTGATTATTACATGTATATATGGTCAAATGAACTATACTTAATCTAAAGTTGATTACATAAATATTTTAGAGGAATCATAAAAGATTTTCCATAATTAATTAAGTGCTTTTTTTAGTTTTCTTAATGTATTTAAATTATATTAAATTAGGTCTTATATTCGTTTTAAAAAATATTAGGTCTTATATTAATAAGATTAATATAGGTAGTTTGAAAGGTGCTGAAATGGACATACACCTCGTTATCTATCCCCTTTCTGAATCATTGGTCAAGAATTAAGACTAAGAAACCTACGTGTGCATGTTATACCCTCAAATCAAATTCATTGGCCACTCTCGAAGGAAAAATAAAAAAAGGGTAGAAAAGAAAGGAGCTTACCAATTTTGCTGCTGTGTACTCACTACTAGAAAATAGGCCTTTCACCACCATAATTAACGACTAAAAATCCAATGTTGGTCGTTGATGAAAAACGCGGTGGCATAACATGTAAATAACTGTCCAGGCGGAGATCTTTCACGACCACATTTGTATATGTGGTCGTGGAAGGGTCCCCTTCCACGTCCACACATTTGTATGTCTGGACTTGGAAGGGGAGACCCCTTTCACGTCCACACTCATAGTGAGTGTGGACGTCCACATTAATGTGGACGTGGAAGGGGACCCTTCCACGTCCACACTCACTATGAGTGTGGACCTGAAAGGGGTCTCCCCTTCCACGTCCAGACATACTAATGTGTGGACGTGGAAGGGGACCCTTCCACTACCACATATACCCAAGTGTGGTCGTGAAAGCTGGGCAATTTTTTTCCCACTGGCGCCAAAACCCTTTTTTATTTCCCTCCAACACTTTGGCACTCACTCTCTGCGCCTCCCTTTCTCTCTTCTTCTCTCTTCGCCTCCCTCACTCTCAACACTTTTTCTCCGCCGCCTCTCCTCCCTCTCGCCTCCAACCACCGCCGCCTCTCGCCCTCTCTCCTCCCCTCTCGCCTCCGCCCCCTCTCTCCTCCAACCACCGCCGCCTCTCGCCCTCTCTCCTCCCCTCTCGCCTCCGCCCTCTCTCCTCCAACCACCGCCGCCTCCATCCTCCCTCCTCGCCCTCCCTGCTCCCTCCGCCCTCTTCCTCCCTCCTCACCCGCCGCCCTCCCTCCTCCCTCCTCGCCCTCCCTGCTCCCCTCTCGCCTCCGCCCTCCCTCCTCCAACCACCGCCGCCTCAACCGTCGCCTCCCTCCTCCCTCCTCGCCCTCCCTGCTCCCTCCGCCCTCTTCCTCCCTCCTCACCCGCCGCCCTCCCTCCTCCCTCCTTACAACAGCAGCAACAACAAAGGTATGTGTATTTTGGAAGGAATTTTCCTTGTTCTCGTTATTTTTTGTGTAATATGCTTTTATTCACCTAAGATTTATCATATGTATATTTTAGATCTCAGAGTTTTCATTAAAAATCGATCAGCCGCCGCCATTATTTTTTGCCTTCATTATTCTCTGTGTCTCAGCCGCCGCCACACTCCTAGGTGAGTTTTTTTTTTATTTTTTGTTTTTTTATTTTTCTCTCATTGTATTTTCTTTGTTTTTTTATTTTTTGTATTTGCTTTTTAATATAGTTTGTGCGCACTGTAAGACATTTTAAGCATTGAAATATTGTTTGACTGATTTTATAAGCTCAATGGAATTACTGATTTTATTTGGTTTTGGTAATAGATTGTTAATTGTTATTTTGATTATTGTGATTATATTTGGTTCATTTGCTGGCTTAAATATTGTTTCTATTGTTGAATATCAAATTCTAGCTTTTGGTTTGTGCATTTGTGGTAAATTCTGATTTACACTTAATTCGGTACACTGTTTGGTTGACTATTCTGGACATTTTAAGAGTGTTTTGGGCTGCTCTATTTAGCAATAATTGCTGGAAAAAGCTTGTTTTCTTTGCTGGAAGGGGTAGTAAAAATTGCATGCAAATAGACTCTAGTTTCTTGGAGAGGCTGTTTTTGGTTGTTGATTAGGACTGTTTTAGGTTGCCATAGATAGTCCTCTGATTGGTTCAATTGTCTTCTATTCTTTTTAATGAAGACAAGTGTATATACATATTATACACATTACTTCAATGGATCGTGCTTGGATGGATGCTTTGCGAACTAGTGAAGAATATCAAAACGGGGTGGAAGAGTTTATTGAATTTGCCAAAAGAAATGTGGCGAGTAAGAATGGAAAGTACCCGTGCCCTTGTGTGAAATGTGTGAATGTTGATCGCAAGAGCCTTGACTCTATAAGGAATGACCTTATTTGTGAGGGGATCAATCGCCGATATAGGAAGTGGATTTGGCATGGGGAATTGGGAACTACCGTGGAACATGTAAAAGCAGCGGAGGTGGATGATAATGATGATGATGAATATGTTTGCGATGTTGGCATGGACAACATGATAAATGATATCGCAGCGGAGTCGTTTGTTGTGTCAGACGAGTACGACAAAGTGCGTGGTGATGCTGAGACACCTTTGTTTCCAGGGTGTAAGAAGTATAGCCATCTGACCTTCATTCTAACAATACTAGAAATAAAGACGGAAAATGGGTGGGCAGACGCGGGTTTCTCGAAAATGCTCGCAGCTTTGAGCGATATGTTCCCGGATAACAATGCGGTTCCGAAGACAATGTATGAGGCCAAGAAAATGCTAAGTAAGATGGGTATGGAGTATCAGAAGATACATGCTTGTCCCAATGATTGTATTTTATATAGAAATGAATATGAAGGGTTACATGTGTGTCCAAGATGTCAGGAGCCAAGGTATAAACAGAGGAAGGGTGCTTATGATGACGACGACGACGAAGAGACAAACAAACCAAAAAAAGGTGAACCTTCGAAAGTAATGTGGTACCTTCCAATAGTTCCAAGGTTTAGACGATTGTTCGCGAATGCAACAGAAGCAGAGAATCTGAGGTGGTATTGTGATCAGAGAAATTCTGATTCTAGATATCTTCGACATCCTGCTGACTCTCCTCAATGGAAAAAGGTTGATTCAATTTTTCCAGAGTTTGCTAGTGATTCTAGAAACCTCCGTCTCGGCCTTTGTACAGATGGATTTAACCCATTTGGGAGTGTCTCTAGCAAACATAGTGCTTGGCCAGTTTTGCTTGTCATTTACAACCTTCCACCTTGGTTGTGCACGAAACGGAAATATCTTATGATGTGTATGATGATTTCGGGACCGAAACAGCCTGGGAACGATATCGATGTTTATCTTGCTCCGTTGATCGAGGACTTGAAGATGTTGTGGAATGAAGGTGTTGATGTGTTTGATGCATACAAAAAGGAGACATTCAAGTTGCGAGCTTTGTTGTTTACCACAATCAATGACTTACCTGCATATGGCAATCTCTCAGGATATAGTGTCAAGGGACATAAGACATGTCCAATTTGTGAGGATGACACTAATTTCGTCCAGCTCAAGTATGGAAGGAAGACTGTTTACCTCGGTCATAGGAGGTTTCTTGATCGCCACCACCCATACCGTCGACTGAGGAAGCGATTTAATGGCTTTCCTGAGCATGCATCTGCTCCAATTCCGTTAACAGGTGAAGAAGTTTATCGTCGTCTTGCTCGTGTTACTATGGAATTTGGTAGGTCCCCCCTATCACGTCCACCTACCACGTCCACACTTGATAAGTGTGGACGTGGTAGCCTCTTAGTAAGAGGCTACCACGTCCACACTTATCCAAGTGTGGACGTGGTAGCCTCTTAGGAGGCACCAAATTTGGTGCCTCCTAAGAGGCTACCACGTCCATTTTTATTCAAGTGTGGACGTGATAGGTCCTATCTATCACGACCACAAACATGTGGTCGTGAAAAACACACTTTTTTACGATGCGGGATTCCACGACCACCTATTTGTGGTCGTGAAAAGCCCAATATTGTGGTCGTGAAAGACCTTATTTCCAGTAGTGACTCATACAGTATGTGTTGGATTATATATGATGTGATGTATATGGATGCGAATTCGTCGACATGGAACACACACAAAAACATATATATGATGCGGCGCTAACTTTGCACGCGTTGCTCGTTTTAAACAAGCCCATTTTCACAATTTGCATTTTGCACTCTTCATTTCAAACTGCTGCCGCATTTAATGAAGTCTTTACTGGGATTTTGTCGGTAACCTAAGTTGTGACTTTTTCTAAAAATTTTTATAACTCATAAATCACATATACACACACTTAAAAAACCTCTTTGAGTTGAATTAACTGAATAAATTAATATAAACTATGTAGGGTACGGTGTGCACTTTTTTAACATCTAACTAATAGTAGGCTTTCGGTTCGGTCCGGGTGAGTAGCCTACATATTTTCATACACGGCTAACTTTGTATTTTAATACAAGAGAAATCGTGCTGGCCATCCTATCCGTCCCTGATTTAGGACTGCCATAAACATGTTTTCTTCTTCCTCTTTTTTTTTTTAAAAAAAGAAGCTCACAGAAACACGTTTGGATTGATATGAGGAAATTACGTATTCACATGTAGATTGGAATTGATGTACTACGTTAATAAAAAAAGGAATTGATGTACTACACGGATATTTTTTTTTTTGATCAAAATACTACACGGATATTAATCAATGTCGTAAAATGCATTTAGAATATGAAGTCAATTATCTGATTTAATTTTGATATAATTGAATTAGAAGGACATTATTCATGTGTGGATTAATCAAGAGACAGTCTTTGAAGATAATGATCATGCGAGGATAGATCAGATTTAGAATCCACAGCACGTCATAGAATTATTGTTCACATACAACTCAATCGGCGAGTATATATGTATAACAGAAACGTAAAGGAATGTATAATAATACACCCATGTCCAATTTTATTGATAGGATATGCATATTTGGTGCAAGAGACACATACATATGAATATAATTGGGAAAATTAATTTGAGGTCCCTCACAAGGGAGTTAATACTGGAAAAGTCCCAAAAGTTGAAAATATTAATGTAGGGTCCCAAGGGACCTCACATTAATATATTTGAAAAGTGAAAAGACAGTTTTGCCCCTAGCCTTAATAAAAAATTACCTCACCCCTCTCCCCCAACCCCTCCCTCCTCGGCCCCACCCCCACCCCTCCCTCCCTCCTTCCTCGGCCCCCCACCCCCCCTCCCTCCCTCCCTCCTTCCTCGGCCCCCCACCCGCCCTCCCTCCCTCCCTCCTTCCTCGGCCCCCCACCCCCTCCCTCCCTCCCTCCTTCCTCGGCCCCCCACCCCCCCTCCCTCCTTCCCTCCTTCCTCGGCCCCCCACCCCCTCCCTCCCTCCCTCCTTCCTCTGCTCCTCGGCCCCCCACCCTCACCCCTCCTCCCTCACCCGCGAGGAGGGAGGAGGGGTGGGGGTGGGGGGCCGAGGAAGGAGGGAGGGAGGGAGGGGGTGGGGGGCCGAGGAAGGAGGGAGGGAGGGAGGGGGGGTGGGGGGCCGAGGAAGGAGGGAGGGGGTGGGGGGCCGAGGAAGGAGGAAGGGAGGGAGGGAGGGGGTGGGGGGGCCGAGGAAGGAGGGAGGGAGGGAGGGAGGGGGGGTGGGGGAGGGGGGGCGTTGGAAGGGTGGGGTGCGGACGGGGAGGGTGGGGTGGGGGAGGGGGGGCGCTGGGGAGGGTGGGGTGGGGGAGGGGGGGGCTGGGGAGGGTGGGGTGGGGGAGGGGGGCGCTGGGGAGGGTGGGGTGGGGGAGGGGGGGCGCTGGGGAGGGTGGGGCTGGCGGGGGGGGAGGCTGGTGGGGGAGGGAGGGAGGGTGGGGGGCGCTGGGAGGGGGGAGAGGGTGGGGGAGGGAGGAGGAGGGGGGAGGGGGTGGGTGAGGGAGGAAGTAAATTTTTTTTAAGGCTAGGGGCAAAACTGTCTTTTCACATTTCAAATATATTAATGTGAGGTCCCTTGAGACCCTGCATTAATATTTTCAACTTTTGGGACTTTTCCAGTATTAACTCCCTTGTGGGGGACCTGTAATTAAATTTCCCAATATAATTTGTACATAAATATAAAACGCGGATACCAATTGTCATGACTGTAAAAAGAATCTGAATGTCGATGTGATTTACAATATCATTAATTACGTGAAGGTATAGTGGGATACGTTATTAGGATTTAGGAACAGATAATAGAGTTAGTCAGTCAATTACATTGGGTTAAGTTTGTTAGAACTGTAATTAGGTTAGTTTGATTATCTTAACCATGGTTAGTTGACACAAATGTAAATATATTTAGATGTTGTACAACAAATTTTTAATGCAATGAAAAATAATTTTCTCTCTCAAATTGCTGTGTTATGGTACCAGAGCGTTTTTCTCTCTCCCTGTTTCTTGTTTCTTCACCTAACCATTTCTCTTTGTTTCTTCAACCCATCTTCAGCCCTTGTTTTCTCCGCTAGGGCTTTCTTCATCTTCTTCTTGAATTTCTTTGAAATTCCTTCATTTTCAGAGCTCGGTTCTTCAAATTTCTTGATCATTTTTAGACATGACTGACTAACTACATTAACAGAGGAATAAAAAATTGATGACAATACTAACAATCCTTTAAACAAGTTGAGTGCTTTATGGCTTAAACGAGCGACAAAACTAATGCCACAAGTTACTAGAGGGTGAGCTTCACAAACCTGCCTAAGCACTCGCCCATAATACGAAAAAACTGGGCTTAAAAATTATTTCAGTCCACGACAGACAAAGTCAACAAAACAAGCCCAACTTATTGAAAATAGTAACCATACCCAATTAATGTTTAACGTCAAACAAATCTTTTATTTTATAAATTATTGTTTATAAACAATTAATAAAGAACAAGAAGATAACAAAAATCTTTTGGTATAATTAGAATGATTATAAATTTTTCCAAAAACAAAGCTGAATACATACTTGGTTAAAAAGTTGAACAAATAAAAACTAAAATAATGATTGCATAAAATATGAGTGTGTAAAAACAAATATTCCATGCATGTGAGAGATAAACAATAAGAAGAAATCAAGAAAAGACGGTGGGTGCATGTATTAGTTTATTCCAGGCATTACTTTTGACAAAGTGCAAAATACTTTAACTCAGAAAAAAAATTGAATTTGATCAGCTGCTACTACAACGAAAGACGTGCGATATACAAATATCTAGGTAAAAAAATGAAAGACTTGTAATATAATACTCCCACTGGTCCTAAATATAAGACTTAGTTGACTTTTTTGGAAAATCCTAAGAAAACAAAATTAGTCACTTATAAATTAAATTGATTTACCTAATTTTTCTTTTAAACTAATATATTTGACATATAAACTGATAAATAATCTAAAAATATATCAAATATATTATAATTAAATAGGTAATCTAAAAATATATTATAATTTTCCCTTAATCTGCCGCATGTATAAAGGGCAGAGTTGGAGCTGCACTAGAAGTTTTATTTTCTCTCCAAAATCTCTCCATCTTTGGAGAGAAATTGGAGACAAGAGACTATGGGGCCTACATAGGTGTTTTCCTCCCTCTCTGTTCTCTTATGATTCAAACAGTGGCAAATTGATTTTCCGTCCATTTTCTCCAACCCAAACTTTTCTCTCAATCCAAACAGGCAATGTGTATGTTGAGCCAGAGAGCACACCATTCCAAAAATAATGACCCGGTAGGCCGGTATGATATAACAGGCAGATCTCGCACGTAAAATTAAAAATCAAAATGAAAAAAAAAACATTAAAAAACAGTGCCTAGAGGAATACAAATTTTAAAATAATAATAATAATTTATTAATATTTTTGCGTGCTTTATGGCTTATACTAGCAACAAAATACGGTACTAGAGGATGAGTGACAAATCCTTGGATTTAAATGGTTTTTATATGTTTAATTTGAGTAATTAACAATTCTAAGATGCAATATTCCCTACTTTTAATTAAACTCAGTCATTAGGGAGGAAGCAAATAAATTATAAGATTAAACAAAAAAAATGAAAGTTGGCTTTATTATTGTTACATGGCTTTATCATCCTTCCACTTTCAGATAAAAAAGGTGAGTTCATGTGGGCACCAAAACTGACTTATATAATGACTATGGGCCATAAAGAGTGAAAGGAGATTTTGAAGACAAAAGGCCCAAAAGAAAAGAGAGGATCTGGAGGGGAGCACGGAAGGAAATAAAGAAAGAAAGGAAGGGGGAGCTGGGCACGTTTTTGGGAGCCGAGACACGCAGAAAAAAAGAAAGAATTAAAAGTGAGGTAGGTGGGCAGAAGCGCCGAACTCGTACAGGGGAGGGGTGAGGCGCCGAAATGCTCACTCCTCCTCCTCTCTTTTCATCTTGTATTTCTCTCTTTTCCTTCTATATGAGTTATTAAGATACCCTCCTCCTTGCTCTTGAGAATGATTTGAAGATAGTTTGAGGTCATGGTCTTTAAATGAGAGTTTTCTTTTTCTTCCTTTCTCTTATATTTATGATATCCCTAGGTTTAGGTTTGTCATATATCCTTTGAGATTTGTATTGTTATGTTTATTTGAGTTTATTGTGATTTTGATTTGTAATGAGAGATTTGGATTCATCAATATACATGGTCATGTATATGTTCATTATGGTTCATTTGATGTCTTTCTATCTATTCATGGTATTGGTAGATAGTTAGATTGAATTGAATTATAATTGAACTTAAACCATTACTAGCCATTAATCACACTCTAAGATATTTAATAACACTTAGTTAAATGAGTTCATGAGATTATGTGTTAGACTTGCCGGTTGGTGAGGTTTGTTATTTTAGGAAACTTAGAGAAACTCAAAGTGAACCTATTAATTGCTTGAGTAACATTGGACTTCAATCCTTAGATTTTATTTTATTATGTGGGGTTCCAATAGTGAATTAAAATCATATGATTAATTAAGTGGCGATTCGGGGTCCCGGTCGTAGGATTAATAGTTCCTTGCAAGTAATAGGTCCACTAGCACTAAAGAACTTAACAATGCCTAATTGGATGAGGTTTCATCATTTAGGTATTGGACTCATGGGTCCATGAGGTTTGGAAAATTAGGAAATTAGTGCATTAAACTCCCTGAAATCATTAGAAAGCTATGATGACTACTGAAATTCATTTTCAAGAGCACTTCATTTCCATTTCACCCTTTTATCCAAAAAATACAAAAAAATATTACTCCCTCCGGTCCCTAATGTAAGAGCTAGCCGTCAAAAAAACGTTTCTTAAGAAAACATGTGAATGTTAGTTGGGTGTCTGGAGTTAATGCTTCTTTTCTAAAATTGCCCATATTTATTATGGTACTTTTAAGAGAGAGAAATACATAAGCATTAATAAATATGAAAGAGAGTTAGGGGTAAAGTAGGAAAAAATGCATTAAATGAAGAGAGAATATGGGGTGAGCTCTTACATTAGGGACCAAAACCATTCAAATTTTGGGCTCTTACATTAGGGACCGGAGGGAGTATTTGTTTTGCACCCTTCATTCTCATATTTAAAAATCTAACAAAAAATATATTTACTTTATCCAAATTTAATCTTGCATTGCATTTAATTTACTAGGATAGTTGAATTAAACAAGGCTCTTTGAGAACGATACCCGGGGTAACTTTCGCTTACCTTGAGGTCCTAAAATTTCTTGAAGGATTAGGCCCAAGGCACACTACACCGACCGCCAAATCGGTGTCCTTCAATGAGATTCACAATCCCTCCCTGGGCCTAAGTCCATCATACAAAAACCCGTGCTTCTGATATTATTTCAGCCCACAACAGAGAAAGGCAACAAAAGCAGCACAACTTGTTGAATATATTTCAACTTGATTAGTAGTTTGTTTCTTGGGCAACGTGTATATTGAGCCTGAAATACACCGCTCCATTTATCTATCATATTATAGTTCGACTGATAAGTTTTGCAAGGTCGCGCATACAGTAGAGGAAAGTTAGAGAGAGAAGTTCTAACTTCTCTCTAGAGCTTTTCCTCTTGTCAGTACCTCCTTGTGAGGGTAAGTAGCGCCTTGTGCGCGTGCAGAGGCTGCTCGGAGGCAGCAATGGCGGTGACCGGAGCTTGGTGCTCGTGGGGTGGCTGCCAAAGGAAGAAGGCCTTTGACAGTGAGGGACGTGGACGTGGCTGGTTGTTCGAACGAAGGGACCGACGACTTCTTGCTTGGTGTAACGAGTTTGGGAGAGTGACGGCTTCGAAAAGAGGATTCTTTAGCAGCATGAAGACTGGAGATGGTGGCACCTTGGTGGAGCTGAAGGTTGAAGGAGAGGGAGTCCAGATCTGTGGGTCACCGGGGTTTGCAAGTAAGCCATGGAATCTAAATCTAGAGCTTTGGATGGAGGCAGTAATCCCAGATCTGACAGAGATAGTGCTTGATGAGGATCTTTTTCTGTGTACTGGTGGCTGGTCCACAGCCACCAAGCCGCCATGATAGTTACGGTGGAGTTCTATTTGGGTTTGGGGGGTCCCAAAATAGAGCTTGTTGTGTCCTGGTTTCCCCTAGTAGATGTTAGTAGTGTCTTGTCTTTAAAATTTCTTATGTGTGTGTCATGTTACCTATGTTTTCTCTTGTTCTTGTGGGTTAATTTTGTTTGTGCTGGGTGTTGGTTGAATTCTTACATGATCTTTCTTCCAATGGAGTTTGGTCACAAACTTCAGAGGACTTTTCACCTTTATGGAGGTGAGAATGGAGCTGCTAATATGCAGCATTTGCATCAAAGTCGGTGGGCTCGGGAGAGCAAGTCTTTGGACAACCACCTTCTATTGCTTTATCATTTGGTCATCATAAGATGGAAAACCAACTCTCTCACAGTCTACCTGCAATGGATAAGGATCGACATTATTATTTGGAGTCTAGTTTGTCATCTTTATATTTTGATGTTAACTAGTATAGTTATGGCTAGTTATTTTGATCTGGAGCACAATATGGTGTCCTCTGTTAGTGTAGGGTACTAAGTGACTCCTCTTTTATGTACTCATTTAAGTGTCTGTAATGTGTCTTCTATTAATGAAATTATCCTTTTCGGCCAAAAAGATAAGTTTTGCAAGGCCTAGGCATATAATTAAGATATTACAATACAGCAAACTAAGATTATTAAACTCAAACAGGTCGTCAAGGCAGTAGGTCAATGAATAGTGAGTTAGACCGTAATCAATTTGGAAGTCAGATCGGTAAAAAAATTAGATATTTTTTTATATAAATATAATATTATAAAACTATATGTGATAAAGCAAATAAAACAAAATTAAAAACAAAACCCCAAATAAGGTAATATTTCAAAAAAAAAGTTATCTAGGTCTTATATTTAGGAACAGAGGGAGTAGTATTAATTAAATTTGGAAAGATTAAGGTTGCGAAATAGGTTATTAAATCATGACATATTTGATATCTTTTTAGATTATCCATTAGCTTATAGGTAAAATAAACTAGTTTAAGAGAAAAAATTAGGTAAATCAATTTATAATTAACTTATTTTTTGTTTTTTTAGGATTTTTCAAAAATGTCATCTAGGTCCTATATTTAGGAACGGAGGGAGTAGTAATTAACTTGCTAGCAATTTTTTCACCATAAATGAAAACTGTAGATAATCATATATTATTGTTTTGTCAACAGATAATCAAAAACATAATCCTCATAATTCATCATTCACCTTAACCCTAAGTCCTAACTATAGCCTTCTATCCTTCCATTCCACACTTAGCCGCTGAAAAGTGTTCATTGGGTTGTAATAATTTATAACGCTCAGTCGCCCTCGTTCTTGTTCTCATTCTGAAGAAGATGAATGAACAGAAACTTTCGTCAGCTGCAAGTGGCAGAGTAACCCTACCAACATCATCAACTTGAAGGGATTTTCTCAGTAGTATTCTTTCTTTTCCTTTTTTAGGAATTCTCTCCTCCTCCCTCTTTTCTCTTCTCTTCACATTTTTCGAACTATAAACTTGTCTACCAGAATACTCGTGGGCTCCGTGAACTCGATGAGTCATCAGCTGAGTTATTGCTAGGGTGGACCTCAACCTCACCGAACTAGTCATTAATATCATTCAAATCCCTATCAAGTTATCATTTTCAAGAGTAACATTGATAACTCAAGTGGTATTTACAACTAAAATTTCAACTTAATTTCACCATTTTGGGACCTAAATATAATAATAGCCTTATGAGGGGCTTCATTATAATTATCCCGTAATTATAAGCTTCATTACCACACGATAATCTTTCTAGTAAGCTTATTACATACACCACAACACTCATAAATAAGCTTTGTTACTCCCTCTAATCCTAAAAATGAGATTAAGGAGACATTTATTTTTAACATATCTTATATCTAATTAAGATGATTTGATAGCGTAATTGACGAGGCCAGGAATGTGAACATTCATCAAATAGTCTGTCCATTCTATGTTCTTGGGATCAAAGTTCAAGTCAAACCCAACATCCTTTAGAATCTTTGATTTTTCTCGTAATTCTTCTGTGTTCGAATCATCGAAGCTAAAACATTAAAATATCAATTCGACCCAAAGTTAGCCTCACATTTTCAAATAAAGTGAGTATATTGGAGTTATCTGAACAAAGGAAAAGCAGATAATAAGAAACATACGATGCCTTGAAAAATACATAAGGTTTGTAGAGTTCGACCAATCGCAACGTACCACATTTACTCTTCTATTATTTCGATTATAGACATCCTTAAAAATCTGGCAAAACGCTTGGTTCGCCAGGTATAACACCTTGCACATTTAAAGAATCATGCAAAGAAAAAAGATTGATCAGAATATAAATCCACTTGACATTACAAGAAGTTTAATTAATTAGCTTAGCTCAATTACTTACCTTTAGTGGAAGCACATATCGGATCGTCATATGTGCATGGAAACTAGCCATAGTTGGTAAAACGATTCCCTTGGATATGATTATTGGCTTTCCACTTTTGTCATTCAAGGGTTTCTTTTTGAAATAAAGATACGAAAGATCATGGACGCGAGAAATAGTAAGAGAGTTTCTTAGTGATGAACTGACATGGTATACGTATTGTTTTGAAGTTTCGTTTGTTGAGTAAATTGCCATTGCCGCTACCATACAATTTATCACCATATCTGCTGGTATCTGCACATCATTATATAATATGATAATTTATAAATAAGATAAATTATATAGTTGTGAGGGAAAATAATTACAGATATTTTAAAGTGATTAATTTTTCGTCCTTAATTTCTCCAAAAAAATCAAAATTAAATGTTATTATAACTAGGACATCAATAAGTCATACTCATTATTTTTGCAAGTTTTTCTCCTAACACTCTCTTTTTTCAATTTTTCTCTCATTTCCCATCACCAAAATCAAGTCTTAGGTAAAAAACCTATGATGAGCAAATATAGAACTTAATTAATCAAACTTTATTCCCATCTAACCTCTCATAATATATATAGAGAAATTAATAAAAAAATTATGATCAAACTTACCGCATCTAAAATAGCCTGGGGATGACCAAGAAAGCATTCTACTTTTCCTTTTCCATACCCACCAATTACAGCATCAAAAGTTCTGTTATTTAACCCACAAATGTAAAATGTATTGTACAATTAATACTTAAAATTGGTGTGTTATTTTTTAGAGTAGAAAGTAGTAGATTAAGTACCTTAAACCTTCAATCCAACCAGGAAAGGGTTCCTTGTAGGTACTAGCGATCATGGTAGGCCGTATAATAAGTAATGGAATCTCATTCTTATAATGTGACAGCAACATCTCTCCCATTGCTTTTGTGAATACATATGTGTTTGGCCATCCATACAAGTTTGCCCTGTTTTTTTTTTTATTTTTGCATCAACCAATATTATATCATAACACGGGCAACGTTATATTAAAGGGGCCAAGTCCATGATTACATCGGAATTTTTACAAAAGGGCATTAGTTATCTAGAAGTTTTTCAATGAGAATATTTACCTCAAATATGACTAAAACATATCAATTATTCCATTTCCCGTTAACGGTTGATATCAATTTTTTAAATTGTCAACCTTAATTTTTAAACAGTTCATGTAAATTCACTCTTTTTTAACACTTCAAGAGCATAATTGCTCTTTTTTATCCAAGGCACTTTAATGCTTATTCTCATTCAAAAAATTAACCTTAACCCTAATTAAAAAAAGAAACATGTATGGAGCAGGGCCAATATATATAATATTGAGGGGGAAGCATGTGATAAAACCTCTTAAGTCCAAAGTCTTTCATTGCAGAGTTAATAGCCATGTCGTTCTCATCAGTGTATTCTGATCTGAGTTGTTTGATTGTTTTTAGCATCAAACTCTCTTCTGCTTGAATGTCTATTACTTTTGAGGCCCCGTTTAGGGTCTGACCCATATAAAAAGGTTCCTCTTTAATCACTCTTCCTTCCTCAGGCTCTCCACAAACATAAGCTGAAAATAAACTAATATCGATCAGGTCATATAAAATGAAGCTAGCAAGGTTTGGACTGCTGTATGATTAAAAACAAACACATATACCAGTTGATACGTGAAGAAAAACGTGGAGTCTACGGCAATTCTTGGCAAAGTTTAAGGCATGTAAAGCCCCCATAGTGTTAACCTTCAAAGCCATGTCAAATCTGCATCAATTATTTCACCTATTATGCGCCCGTTTGGTAGGACTGAAAGTATGTAATAAAATGGAAATGGAATTGAGTGCAAGGAGGTACAGATGAAAAGTAATGAAAAATAGAGATAAATAGGTAATGACGGGATGTAAAAGTTTGTAAGGCCCGAGAAAAGTGTAGATAGAGAGAGAAAGTTTGTGGGCGCCGGCGGGATATATGAAAATTACCTTTCTCATTTCCTTTTCTCAATTCCTTTTCCACTTTCTTGTCATCCAAAATGGCCCTCATAGTTTCATAAATTAAGAACAAAGCAAAATGTAACTAAACAAAAAGAACGGTCATCAACAAGTTGTAAAGGGAAACAAAAGAATTGTGTGTGTCTCTATCTTTATCTTGTATTGTATGCTCATTTCATTAAGGGCAAATGTGCAAATCTAATATTAAATTTTACCCTTTGAAGCGTTGCTAATGCCTTATTTTCGTGAGGTGGTAGACCACTAATACCTATTTATTGAACAGATAGTGCATTTTTAATATTTCTGTTATTTTTTACATGACTTTTGTTAACTTGTATTTGAGGGAAGTAAAATTTAAATGTGAAAAGACCTTTATGCTCCCATTACTTTGTTCTTCTTCTTCAATCTCTCTCCTGCCGTGAAAATGTGATTGAAGGTGAAGGAATGTTGAAGAAGAAGAACAATTGAATGAGGGGTATAAAAGTCTCTTCACATTTACATTTTATTTCTCTTGTCAAGTCGAAGTAACGGTACTCATCTATAAATAACGGAAATATAAAAATGCTCCACGTCCAATAAATTGGTATTATTAGTGCACCTCGCGGATCTTGAGTATTAGAAACAGTCCTAGGGACAAAGTATAATATCAAATTTGCACATTACCCTTTCATTAATATATGCAAATATTTATTAATGTATCTATATTTTATAATAACATTTGTAAAAATCCCATAAATAAATTTGATAATGAAAATATAATCTAAATTTATAATAATTATTCATAGTCTTAATTGTTCTGACCAGATTTTGACAAATTACATTTATTATGTCATAAAATAGAATTCAAATTTATAATAATAATCTATACTTTTAATTGTTGTAGCCAGATTTTTGATAGATTAGTTTTATCATGTCATAAATTAAAATCTAAATTTATAATAATAGTCCACAGTCAACGGTTCAAATTAAATTTATTTATGAAAATTTAATTATCATTATAATTATTTTATTTTTCTAGGTACATTAAATCTGAAACAATTGGATCAGTTTGATCATTTTTATCCAATGGTGGGAATGGAAATGGGATGCAGTGGACCACCACTGCAGTGGGAGGATTCGCATCCCACAAAAATTGGGTCCCGCCTGGCATACCATGATAACATAACAATCAAAAAAATTTCAACTTTTAAGAAGAAAATGATATCATAACGAATTTTTAAATTTAGAGAAGAGTGAAAAGTTTTCCCCTGGTTAATTGGATGGTCTTATTTAATACCTTTCATCGAAGTTAATATTTGCAGCAAAATTGGCAATTACGTCTATTTCTTCCCACATCTCTTCAAGACTTTCACTTTGAATCCCCAAATTTTCAACAGAAACATCTCCTGCAACAGCAACTACCTTGTCTGCTATCAATGATTCAAAACATGGGCCCCACTTTTCTCGTACTACTCTGAAGAGGTCCTTCTTTATAATCTACATATATACTCGGCCAAATCGGTACGGTGCTTTAATCAGATATATGATCATTATTGACCGAACTTTCTAAATAAAATTAATGCAAAACAAAAATTAAAATATCATCAATTCACACACACACACACCTCATCATGCATGCGCTGTGTGGCTGCCTCAGGGTCAGAAGCTCTGAGAAGAAGATACAATTTCTTCAAATCTGGTTGAATCCTTAATATCTTCTCCACAAATACTATCACATTAATATATATCATACAGAAAATCGATTTGTTAGCTTTATAAAGTGTGTGTGTACAGAAGTTTATAAGTAGATAGATAGAAGGAACCTTTTGCTAAGAAGCCAGTTGCACCAGTGACCAATATAGTCTTTCCCCTGAAAAATTGTGGTACACTTGCCAACTCCATTGTGCTGAAGGAGAGTTTTCTCTGTGAAGATATAAAAACTGATATTTGCACTCTTCCAAGATTGTATACGTATATATAGTTGGAAAAGAGATTGTATACTTAAATCTATTTATTGCTTTTTGTTCACCGTGTTTGAATAGCCCGCATTTAAGTTATTTAATCACAGCCATGAAAAAACATTTATGTTATCAACATTTATCGTATTAATCTGGGTATTCAGATTTTTTTATGATACAGATCGATTTTATTTAATTTATTTTGATATTTTCAATAATTTCTTTAATCTTAATGGCCACGGAATAAAAAATATAAGTTATTACATACTTAAACTGTCATTTTTTATCAAAACTAAATATATAAATGAAGCAATAGGCAATTAAATTTTTTTAAAATATTTCTCTTATTGCCTATGTCAAATGTTAGATGATCAATATTGTATCTCGGGGATAAGAAATATTTTTCCATCACATCTGGACTAAGGTTAATAGTGCAATCAAAGAATCAATTTCCATGCTCACATTTTGTTTCTGGTTCTATCATCTTAATTTTTTTGATTGCAGCTTAATACCTAATTTCTAGTCCTTTCATTAATTAATAAGTGGGCCATATTGAAGTAAAGATGCACCTCTCTATATTATATTGCTGCCTAAATAATTAGTTATAATACATTAATACCTACCAATGCATATACACCTCTCAATTTTCAGGATTTAACGGGTTAAAAAAAGTTGTTGGGATTTAAAGGGTACATATATAGAAGGTACGAATATTACCACATTTGGCAAGAACTACAGAAAGAATGAGAAATCTTTGATGGAAATAGAAAACTTATGTAGTACACAAAGTTTACACACTTTAGACACAATCACATTAGGAGAACATACAACCTTAACCATGTGAATAATACTTCAACCTTTCGAGTACAGATTAGTCAATTGTTAACAGAGAATTACTATCTAGCATTTTAAAAAAAAAAACTTTTCACTTCACACTTTCGGAGTTCTTTTACACATATTGCATAGTTCTTTTACACATATTGCAAGGGCGACCCTTATTCATACTGAGCTCTCACATCCCTTAATTAGATCGCGCCTCTCCTCATAATGTTTTAATGTTTTATTTCACGCCACGCATATATTTAATTTAACGTACTAATAATGTGGATAAACAAATTGTAAACCCCCCCCCCCTCCCCACACACACACACACGTAGACGATGATATCTCTGCAGCATCAACATTGGGTCAAGAGCCATCAAGGATACACACGTGGACTTGATCACCAGCTCGTTATATATGTTTTTTTATCACTTGTTATTAAGGGCTCATCAGCAAAGCCATGTGCTCAACTTTCACACCTCCTTGCATTTCTTGTATTGTTGGGATTAATATGGGTGATTTCACTAATTTTAGAATAAATTAATAAAATTTCAAATATAACTTATATTTAATATCAAAATTAACTCTTAAAATACATCGCAGGTATGTTTTAGATTTTTAGTACGGAAAATGACAGAAAAATGACAATTAAATTTGAGTTGGACAAAATGGGGTCTTCAATTCCAACTTGAACAAATGAGGCACAATCCCCAATTTGTCCAAAATGAAATGTAAGGCAAATGACAAAATAACCCTCCACAAAACAAAAGCATCTACTCTGAAACAAAACGAAACCCAAACTCCTTCCTTCGTCGAACCCAAACTCATTCTCTCAGCAAACAAAAACCATTGTTCCAACTTGTCTGTACAGACATGGCGAACAATCCTTCCGACGCACCGGCCGACTATTTCCTGGAGCAAATCCTCGACCTTCCGATGTTTGCATTTGCCGACTCCGGCTTGGCCGGTACGACGACTCCACCTCCAATGATGCTTCAGCTCAAATCAGGCGACACCTCCGACCACCTCGCATCCGTCGGCGGCGCCGGTGCCGGCGGTGGCTTCCATGCACCGGTGTATTTGCTCGGCCTGAGCTTGGAGCAAGGCAAAGGTGGCTTCCTGAAGCCTGAAGATGCTTCTGGAAGTAGTAAATGCTTGTTGACAATCATGATGATATTAGTTGGTTGATCAAGAGGGGCAAAATATTAGGGTTCCAGTTTGGGGAAGAAGATGACCTTTGTTTTGTTATATTTGGTTGATGAAGAGGAGAAAATTTTGACGCCTTTGCTTAGTTGAATGAAGAAGAAGACGAAGAAGGAGAAGATTTTGTTGTATTTGTATTTGTTACATTCGGTTGAGTGAAGAAGATGAAGGAAAAAGTTTTGTTTGTTAGTTGCCTTTTTTTGTTTCATTGAAGGGCATTGAGGGAATTTGGTCAACATTTCATTTGGACAAACAGGGGATTGTTCCTTATTTGTCTAAATTGGAATTAGAGACCCCATTTTGTCTAAATGAAATTCAAGTGACATTTTTCTATCATTTTCCCTTTTTAGTACTGAGGAATAATATTATTTATCTAATTACTAACTTATTACTCGTATGAGCACATGCGTGACTTATTACTCGTATGAGCATGCGTAAGCGAGATCATATCCACATCTACGTCCCTAGCTGCTTAAAAGCCGCCCCTGACGCTAGCTGTCACTTCATTGGCCAAAGAGAATGAAAGTCGACAAGTGGATTATAGCATACCCTTATGTCCACAATCCTTCATTAATGATGAAGTGTTCAAATCATTTATTATGAGGTGATGAAGTGTTCAGATCATTTATTATGAGGTGATATTAATTAGTGGGGAATAAAATCCTCTCCTTTTCCTATTTCTATCCTCTCCTTTCCCTTTCATCATCATTGGATGATGGACATAGGTCTAAAATAAATCTAACTAATTTTATAAATATAAAGTATTACAATAATACTTAAAAATCACTTAAGTAACCTAACTGGTCAAAATTTGTTTCAAACAGTTCAGAACTATAGATTATTACTATAAATTTATATTTATTTATATTTTTTTGTTACATTTTTGAAATTTTCATATAAAAATTTACAGATTAACTTTATTTCAGTGATTTTTATGGATTATTGTAATAATATTTATTTTTATTAAAGCAATTAGATTACATTTAGAGAGGTGATGATATCGATATTAAATGTTTGTCATTTTGTATAATTTTTTGCTTGGTTTTGTTAAAATTACGTATATTAGTGTTCCATCAACACTAATCAACTAGGGGTAATTAAGAATTGTAATTAGCATATATTTTAGAAAAAAAACATGATATATTAACTATCTCAACCGACATAACTTTGGTAATTGATTATTGCATTTATGGTCAAAGGAACTATACTTGATCTAAAGTTGATTACATAAATTTTTTAGAGGCATAAAAGATTCGCCATAATTAATTAAGTGTTTATTATTTAGTTTTCTTAATGTATTTAAATTATATTAAATTAGGTCTTATATTCATTATAAAAAATTAGGTAGTTTAGAAGGTGCTGAAATGGACATACACCTCGTTATCTATCCCCTTTCTGAATCATTGTTCAAGAGTTAAGACTAAAAAACCTATACGTGTGCATGTTATACCCTCAAATCAAATTCATTGGCCATTCCCGAAGGAAAAATAAAAAAGGGCTGAAAAGAAAGGAGCTTACCAATTTTGCTGCTGTGTACTCATACAGTATGAGTTGGATTATATATGGTGTGATGTGTATATGGATGCAAATTCGTCGACATGGAACATACACACACACATATGAAGAGGCGATAACTTTGCACGCATTGCTCGTTTTTTTTTCCAATAAAATGCTTCATTGCTTGCACTAAACAAAGTCTGTTACGAATGCTAAAACAATCATTATAGTGGGTTACTTTATTTTTTTTAGCAAAAATAGTGGGTTACATTATTAGGATTTAGGAACAGAGGAGTAAAAAATTGATGACAATATTATCAATCTTTTAAACAAGTTGAGTGCTTTATGGTTTAAACGAGCGACAAAACTAATGCCACGCGGTACTATAGGGTGAGCTTCACAAACCTGCCTAGGCACTCGCCCATGATACAAAAAAACTGGGCTTAAAAAATTATTTCAGTCCACGACAGAGGAAGTCAACAAAACCAGCCCAACTTATTGAAAATAATAACCTTACCCAATTAATTTTTAACGTCAAACAAATCTTTTATTTTATAAATTATTGTTTATAAACAATTAATAAAGAACAAGAAAATAACAAAAATCTTCTGGTATAATTGGAATGATTATAAATTTTTCCAAAAACAAAGTTGAATACTTGGTTGAAAAGTTGAACAAATAAAACTAAAATATTGATTGCTTAAATATGAGTGTGTAAAAACAAATATTCCATGCATGTGAGAGATAAACAATAAGAAGAAATCAAGAAAAGACGGTGGGTGCATGTATTAGTTTATTCCAGGAATTACTTTTGACAAAGTGCAAAATACTTTAACTCAAAAAATAAAAAAGAATTTGAATTTGATCAGCTGCTACTACAACGAAAGACGTACGATATATACAAATATATAGGTAAAAAATGAAAGACTTGTAATATAATACTCCCTCCGGTCCTAAATATAAGGCTTAACTGACTTTTTTTGGAAAATACTAAAAAAACAAAAGAAGTCACTTATAAATTGATTTACCTATTTTTCCCCCTTAAACTAGTTTATTTGACTTATAAACAAATAGGTAGTCTAAAAATATATCAAATATATTATAATTAAATACGTAATCTAAAAATATATTATAATTTTTCCCTTAATCTGCCGCATGTATGAAGGGCAGAGTGGGAGCTACACTAGAAGTTTTATTTTCTCTCCAAAATCTCTCCATCTTTGGAGAGAAGTTGGAGAGAAAAGACCATGGGGCTTACTTAGGTGTTTTCCTCCTTATCTGTTCTCTTATGATTCAAACAGTGGCAAATTGATTTTCCGTCCATTTTCTCTCTTATTTTATCCTCCCCAAACTTTAATCTCAATCCAAACATATCCTCTGTGTACGTTGAGCCTGAACACCACTCAAAAATTAATGACCCGGTAGACCGGTATGATATAACAGGCAGATCTCGCACGTAAAATTAAAAATCAAAATAGAAAAAAAACATTAAAAAAACAGTGTCTAGAGGAACACAAATTTAATAATAATAACAATTTATTAAAAATGTTGCGGGCTTTATGGCTTATACTAGTGACAAAATACAGTACTAGAGGATGAGATTCACAATCCCTCCATGGGCCTAAGCCCATCATACAAAAACCAGTGCCTTTGATATTATTTCAGCCCACAACAGAGAAAGGCAACAAAATCAGCACAACTTGTTGAATATACTTCAAAGTAGTTCAAACTGATTAGTAGTTTGTTTCCTGGGCAACGTGTATGTTGAGCCTGAAATACACCACTCCATTTATTTCTCATATTATAGCCCGACTGATAAGTTTTGCAAGGCCTAGGCATATAATTAATATAATTAAGATAGTACAATATTTTTTTGAACTGAAAATATAGCACAATATGGCAAACTAAGGTTATTGAACTCAGACTTGAACTCAGACAGGTCGCCGAGGCAGTGGATCAATGGTTAGTGAGTTAGACGGTAATCAACTCACCGGTAAAAAAAAAATAGATGTTTTTTATAGATAAATACACTATTTTAAAGTTAAATGTGATGAAGAAAATAAAACAAAATTTAAAACAAACCCCAAATAAGGTAATTACCTTGCTAGCAATATTTTCATCATAAATGAAACTGTAGATAATCATATACTCCCTCCGGTCCTAAATATAAGATCTAATTGATTTTTTCTAGAAAATCTATAAAAAACAAAATAAGTTAGTTATAAATTGATTTACCTAATTTTTCCCCTTAAACTAGTTTATTTTACCTATAAACTAATGAATAATCTAAAAATATATCAAATATGTCATCATTTAATAACCTATTTCGCAACCTTAATCTCTCCAAAAAAAAGTCAATTAGGTCCTATATTTAGGACCGGAGGTAGTATTATTTTTCTGTCAACAAATAATCAAAAACATAATTGTCATTCATCACCTTAACCTTAACTCCTAACTATAGTGTTCTATCCTTCCATTCCATACTAAGCCATCAGAGACATGCCAGAAAAGTGTTCATCGTGTTGTAAGTTATAACGCTCAGTCGCCCTCGTTCTCGTTCTGAAGAAGATGAATGAACAATAACTTTCGTCAGCTGCAAGAGACAGAGTAATCCCTACCAACATCATCAACTTGAAGGGATTTAAACATAATTCATAGCCTTATGAGGGGTCTCATTATAATTATCCCATAATTATAAGCTTCATCACACCACGATATATAATCTTTTAATAAACTTATTACACCACAACACTCAAATCAGCTCTGTTGCTCCATCTAATCCTAAAAATGAGATTAAGGAAGTCAAACATGACATTTATTTTTAACATGTCTTATATGTAATTAAGATGATTTGATAGCGTAATTGACCAGGCCAGGAATGTGAACATTCATCAAATAGTCTGTCCATTCTATGTTCTTGGGATCAAAGTCCAAGTCAAACCCAACATCCTTTAGAATCTTTGATTTTTCTCGTAATTTTTCTGTGTTCGAATCATCGAAGCTGTAACATTAAAATATCAATTCGATCCAAAGTAAGCCTCATATTTTCAAATAAAGTGAGTATATTGGAGTTATATGAACAAAGGGAAAGTAGATAAAAAAGAAACATACGATGCCTTGAAAAATACGTAAGGTTTGTAGAGTTCGACTAATCTTAACACCACATTCACTCTTCTATTATTTCGATTGTAGACATCCTTAAAGATCTGGCAAAACGCTTGGTTCACCAGGTATAATATCTTGCACAGTGAAAGAATCACGCAATGAAAAAAGATTGATCAGAATATAAATCCACTACTTGACATTACAAGAAGTATAATTAATTAGCTTAGCTCAATTACTTACCTTGAGTGGAAGCACATATCGGATCGTCATATGTGCATGGAAACTAGCCATAGTTGGTAAAAAGATTCCCTTGGATATGATTATTGGCTTTCCACTTTTGTCATTCAAGGGTTTGTTTTTGAAATAAAGATACGAAAGATCATGGGTGTGAGAAATAGTAAGAGAGTTTCTTAGTGATGAACTGACATGGTATACGTATTGTTTTGAAGTTTCGTTTGTTGAGTAGATTACCATTGCCACTACCATACAATTTATCACCATATCCGCTGGTATCTGCATATCATTATATATATAATATAATAACTTATTAATAAGATAAATTATATAGTTGTAAGGGAAAATAATTATAGACATTTTAAAGTGATTAATTTTCCATCCTCAATTTTTCAAAAAAAGTCTAAATTAAATGATATTATAATTAGGACCTCAGTAAGTTACCCATTATTTTTGCAAGTTTTTCTCCTAATGCTCTCTTTTTTTCAATTTTTCTTTCATTTCCCATCATCAAAATCAAGTCTTAGGTAAAAATCCTATCATGAGAAAATATAGAATTTAATTAATCAAACTTTGTTCCCATCTAACTTCTCATAATATAGAGAAATTAATAAAAAAAAATTATGATCAAACTTACCACATCTAAAATAGCCTGGGGATGACCAAGAAAACATTCTACTTTTCCTTTCCCATAGCCACCAATTAAAGCATCAAATGTTCTGTTAATTAACCCATAGATGTAAAATATATTGGACAATTAATACTTAAAACTGGTGTGTTATTTTTTAGAGTAGAAAGTAGTAGATTAAGTACCTCAAACCTTCAATCCAACCAGGAAAGGGTTCCTTGTAGGTACTAGCGATCATGGTAGGCCGTATAATAAGTAATGGTGTCTCATTCTTATAATGTGACAGCAGCATCTCTCCCATTGCTTTTGTGAATACATATGTGTTTGGCCATCCATACAGGTTTGCCCTGGTTTTTTTATTTTTGCATCAAACAATATTATATCATAAAACAGGTAACGTTATTTGAAAGGGGCCAGGATCCATGATTACATCGGAAGTAGTACGTGTTATAAAAGGGCATTAGTTATCTAAAAGTTTTTCAATGAGCATTTTTTACCTCAAATATGACTAAAACATATCAATTATGTCATTTTCCGTTAACGGTCGATATCAATTTTTTAAACTGTTCATGTAAATTCCCTCTGTTTTAACACTTCAAGAGCAAAATTGATATTTTTTATCCCATGCTTATTCACATTCAAAAAGTAACCTTAACCTTAAATGGAAATAATCTCTTTTAACTAAAAAAAGAAACATATGTATGAAGCAGGGTCAATATATATAAATATTGAGAGGATGCATGGGACAAAACCTCTCTAGTCCAAAATCTTTCATTGCAGAGTTAATAGCCATGTGGTTGTCATCAGTATATTCTGATCTGAGTTGTTCAATTGTTTTTAGCATCAAACGCTCTTCTGCTTGAATGTCTAATACGTTTGAGACCCCCTTTAGGGACTGACCCATATAAAAAGGTTCCTCTTTAATCACTTTTCCTTCCTCAGGCTCTCCACAAACATAAGCTGAAAAATAAAGTAATATCGATAAGGTCTTCTAAAATGAAGCTAGCAAGGTTTGGACTGTTCTATGATACCAAAAACAAACACATATATCAGTAGGGGTGAGCAAATTAAACCGAAAACGAAAACCGAACTGAACCGAATTGAATTCGGTTATTTCGGTTCGTTTTATTCGGTTTTCGGTTCTTATTCGGTTTTAAAGTTCGATTATTTCGGTGTTCGGTTTTCGGTTCGGTTTTTAAAAAAATATTTCGGTTAACCGGATAACCGAATTAATAAAAAATTATTATTTTATCATATTTTTCTTTAGATAAGTAAAAATTTAGAGTTTAAATCTATAGTTTTTGTATTCCTTCTTTTAAATTAAAAATGATATGCAATATATCAATATAAAATGTGGAGTTTTATATGTTGAAAATGAATAAAAAATTGAATTTAATATAAAATAAATAAATTTCGGTTTTTCGGTCAAAACCGAAACCGAACCGAAATATTTCGGTTATTTCGGTTCGGTTTCCAACACTAATTGGTTTCGGTTCGATTTTGATAATATCCATAATTCGGTTTTCGGTTTTCACCGAAAACCGAACCGAATAACCGAATACTCTGACCTATATACCAGTTGATACGTGAAGAAAAACGTGGAGCCTAGGACAATTCTTGGCAAAGTTTAAGGCATGTAAAGCCCCCATAGTGTTAACCTCCATAGCCATGTCAAATCTGCACCAGTTATTTCACCTTTATGCTTCATAGTTTCATAAATAATTAAGAACAAAGAAAAATGTAACTAAACAAAAGAACGATCATCAGCAAGTTGTAAATTAAAGGGAAACAAATGAATTGTGTGTCTCGTCTATCTGTATCTTGTATTGTATGCTCATTTCATTAAGGCTAAATATGCAAATCTGATACTAAATTTTACCCTTCTGAGTGTTTCTAATACCTTATTTTCGCGATCGAGGTACATCAAAAATACCCATTTATTGAACATATGTCATTTTTAATATTTCCGTTAATTTTTCTTGATTTTTGTTAACTTGGATTTGAGGGAGAAAAAATTTAAATTGGAAAACACTTTTGTGCCCCCATTACATTATTCTTCTTCTTCAGCCTCCTTTCACCCCCTCTCCTACCATGAAAATGTGATTGGAGGTGAAGGGAGGTTGAAGAAGAAGAACAATTGAATGAAGGGTATAAGAGTCTTCTTACATTCACTTTTATTTTTCACAAGTCATAGTTAACAAAACTCATCTAAAATTAATGGTAATATCAAAAATAGATATTGTATCATTAGGGCACCTCACGAATCTTGAGGAACAAAGTATAATATCAGATTTGCACATTTCTCTTTCATTAATATATGCAAATCACAAAATTGGATGCGGAGCCTCTGAGCTGCACCCCCTTTCAATTCCCACCATTGGATCAAAAGATCTAAGATCCAATGGTCCACATTTATTTAATGTAACTATAAAAATAAAAATATTTATAATAATATTTAATGCTATATTTATAATAATATTTAATGCTATATTTATAAAAATCCTATAAATAAATTTGATAATGAAAGTTTTAAATATTATTATGATTGTTTTTATTTTTATAGATACATTAAATCTGAACAATTGGATCAGTTTGATCATTTTTATCCAATGGTGAGAATGGAAATGGGATGCAGTGGACTTCCAGTGCAGTGGGAGGATTCGCATCCCACAAAAATTGGGTCTCGCCTGGCTTACCATGATAATAATGGGTTAAAGATCACCAAAGACCCGGAAGTTTTGCATGAGGATCACAGTAGACCCGGAAGTTTTTTTAGGTTCAAATTAGCCCCTTAAATTATAAAATGGGTTCACCATAGCCCTTGGTTGACAACTCACAAACAATATGTTTGACACGTCAGCAAACTGGTCTAATCACCTTACACATGGCATTTTAGATATTAGGTGGCATTTTTAATGTATGTAATTACCTTTTTACCCTCTTCATCTTTTTCATTTTTTTATATTCAAACACCCTTTCATCTTTTGGTCCAAAAAAAACACCCTTTCATCTGATAAAAAACACTGCCTCTTCATCAAAATCTGGAAGACACATGGAGACACGAATTGGGCAAGGAAATCGTAGAGGTATAAGAACCAGCGGGCGCTCATGGTTTGTTCATGGTGGAGAGGTTGAAAGAAGGGTCAAGAATGGTGTGCGCTTCTCTTCTTTCTGATTTGATTTTTGCTGCTACTTCTTCCTTGTTACTGATTCTTTAGTTGATACTTATTTATCAGTTGGACTCTGATTTTATCCCTACCAGTTTCAAAGGTGCGTTTCTTTTTTTTCCTCACCAAGTTCGATTTTTTTATTTAGTTTGAACATGCTTGGATCTGTGGGTTGTTGTGTAGAATAAAAGGAGCATTGCTTACTGCTTGGGTTAAGGTTTGCGATCCATGTCCGCCTATCTTCCAGATTTTGATGAGGAGGTTGTTTTTTTTCAGATGAAGAGGGAGTTTAGATGTGAAAAAACAAAAAGATGAAGAGGGTAAAAAGGTAATTACATACATTAGAAATGCCACCTAACATCTAAAATGCCATGTGTAAGGTGATTAGGCTGGTTTGCTGACATGTCAAGCATATTGTTGGTGAGTTGTCAACCAAGGGCTATGGTGAACTCATTTTATAACTTCAGGGGCTAATTTGAACCTAAAAAAACTTCCGGGTCTACTGTGATCCTCATGCAAAACTTCCGAGTCTTTGGTGATCTTTAACCCTGATAATAATAGTATAACAATTAAAAGGTTTTCAACTTTTAAGAAGAAAATGATAACACAACGAATTTTTAAATTTTGAGAAGAGTGAAAAGTTTTCCCCTGGTTAATTGGATGGTCTTATTTGATACCTTTCATCGAAGTTGGTATTTGCAGCAAAATTGGCAATTACGTCTATTTCTTCCCACATCTTTTCAAGACTTTCACTTTTAATCCCCAAATTTGCAACAGAAACATCTCCTGCAACAGCAACTACCTTGTCTGCTACCAATGATTCAAAACATGTGCCCCACTTTTCACGTACCACCCTGAACAAGTCCTTCTTTATAATCTATATATACACAGCCAAATCGGTACGGTGCTTTAATCAGATATATGATCAATTATTGAACAAACCTTCTATATAAAATTATTGCAAAACAAAAATTGAAAAATCATCAATTCACACACACACGCACCTCATCATGCATGCGTTGTGTGGCTGCCTCAGGGTCAGAAGCTCTGAGAAGAAGATACAATTTCTTCAAATCTGGTTGAATCCTTAATATCTTCTCCACAAATACTATCACATTAACATCATACACAAAATCGATTTGTCAGCTTTATATAGAGTGTGTGTGTGTGTGTACAAAAGTTTGTAAGTAGAAGGATAGAAGAAACCTTTTGCTAAGAAGCCAGTTGCACCGGTGACCAATATAGTCTTTCCCCTGAAAAATTGTGGTACACTTGCCAACTCCATTGTGATGAAGGAGAGTTTTCTCTGTGAAGATATAAAAACTGATATTTGGACTCTTCCAAGATTGTATACGTATATATCAGTTGAAAAAGAGATTGTATTCTTAAATCTATTTATTGCTTTTTGTTCACCGTGCTTGAATAGCCTGCATTTAAGTTTATTAATAACAGCCATGAAAAAATATTTCTCTTATTTACATTTCTCGTATTAATCTAGATCAATCAGATTTTTCTATGATACAGATCGATTTTAATTTATTTTAATATTTTCAATATTTCTCTTATCTTAATGGACATAAAATAAAAAATAAATTTAATACTAAACTGTCATTTTTTATCAAAACTAAATTTATCAATGAAGCAATAGGCAATTAAAATTTTTTAAAATTTTTCTGTTTTTTTAAAGAAAATATTTCTTTTTTATTGCCTTTATCAAAGCACTCTCATTGAGAGATGAGACAAACTTGCGTATGTGGATAACATTCATATTCTTTAAGTTTGGATTAGTCGATTGCTAATAGAAGTCGAATTGGTGTTTAAAAAAAAAAACTTTTCACTTTACAGTTCTTACCCGTATTTATTGCAAGGGCGACCCTTATTCATACTGAGCTTTCACATCCATTAATAGACCCCTCGTCTCCTCAGAATGTTTCATTTCACGCCATACATATATTTACTTTAACGTAAGCCAATAATAAGGATAAACAAATTGTACCCCATCAATATTGGGTCAAAGAGCCACCGAGCGAGGATACAAGGGACTTAACCATCACCAGGTTGTTATGATTTTTATCATTTGTTTCGTCTCAGCAAAGTCTGACTGTGCTCAACTTACACCACCTCTCATTTCTCATATTGTTGGGGGAGATTAATATGAGTAATTTCACTAATTTTAGAATAAAATTAATAAAATGTACAAGTATATTTTATATTATTTAATATCTCCAGCCACAATTGGGCAGAAATAAGTCACATTATACATCTTTTTATTTTTACAGATTGTGGTCCACTCAACTTACCATTTCCATTTTTATTTCAATTTCTAAGCCCAATTTACACAACCAAACGAAGTCTAATTACGATCACATGCGTAATTACGATCACATGCGTGAGCGAGATTATATCCACACCTACGTCCCTAGCTACTTACGAGCCGTCAACTTTTTTGTACTGAGAGCCGTCCCTAACGTTATCTGTCACATAATTGGACAAAGAGAATGAGAGTCGTAAGTGGAGTATAACATACCCTTATGTCCACGAGCTTTCATTAATGATGATGCGATCAAATTATTTTTTATAAGGTGATATTAGTGGGGAATAAAATCCTCTCCTTTTCCTATCCTATCCTGTGATCCTATCCTCTCCTTTCCCTTTCATCACCATTGGATGATGGATTGGTCTAAAATAAACCTAACTAATATTATAATATAAATATTATTATTACAATATTATATAGAAATCACTTAAGTAACTTTGACTGTCAAAATTTGTTATGAACGTTTGAACAGTTCAGAACTAAAGATTATTATTATAAATTTATATTTTTTGTTACATTTGTGAACTTTTCAAATAAAAAAATTTATAGCTTAAATTTATTTCAGTGATTAGTATATATTATTGTAATAATATATATTTTATTGAAGTAATTAGATTTCATTTAGACCATTGGATCTTTGATTAAATAGTGGTGAAAGGAAAAGTGGAGGGGAAAAAAGAATAAGAAAAAGAGAGATCCTAGACCATATTATTGGCCGTCCAAATGACACCGTTTTTTATATTTGTAAAACATATAGAAAATCGGAAATGAAGTAATAAGAAGATGTTTAAATTTTTGAGGTATTATTAGGGGATTAAAAAGCCTTATAAATATATGTATAGAGTTTAATTTGAGGCATTTAAAAGCTTTTTTAATGCTTATTTTCTTTATAAATTGAAAAAAACAGTTAGAGGATATGGATTTTTGATGAGAGATGAACTATCTCGAGGTTTAAATGAATTTATAGTGGAAGAAAACTCCTAATTTGACATGAAAATTAGCATCGCAATAAAAATCATGAGGATTAAATTCATCGAAATAATGAAAAGTTCAAGGGAAAACTTTAATTTACCCCCGTTTTAACAATTAATATAAAATTCCCTCAAAAACGTTAAGAAATCTCACTAAGACCTCATGGAGGGTTAATTTGTTTACAGCCAAGCCAAAAGACCATTCTACTCCTTTAGAATATCACATTCATGTTGGAATTACGCACAAAAATCTTGAAAATTCTTAAATTTATATATGCCATGGAAATGCATATGTGAAATATAGCATGCATTAGTGTTAGATTGGACAACTTAAGAGATTTTGAGATACTCACATTTATGTTAGAAATACCCACAATAGTCTTGGCAAATGTCATATGTGTCTTAAAAATACACATGTAAAATGTAGCATACATTGTGTTAGGTTCGACAATTTCCTGGACATAGAAAATTGTCCCATAGCTCATTAATAATGTACACTTTTTTTCACAGAAAAATGAAGTTCTCTTGACAAGATATTTTGTCATTTAATGAGAATAGTGTCCTTTTATAGTAGATGTGTTGAACTATTCAAATTACTTGATAGATAAGTCTTCTTATCGTGTTTACTAAGTTTCTACCTTTCAAATAACTACATTTGAATTTTTATTTCTTTTCTTTCTCAATATCATATTCTACTATACTTTATTCATATATCATCGATCATATCAGTAATCCCTTTATTTCTATCTTTGCAATCATGTTGGAAATATGCACAAAAGTCATAAAAATTTGGTATATGTGACTTGAAAATGCATACGTGAAATGTAACATATAGTATAATGATCTTTAAGTTGACAGAATTGACTTTCACTTTGCCCCTACTATTAACTATGGTAAACTAGCAATAGAACCCGCGCGTTGCGCGGGAGCATTATTTTCATTAACTTGAACTTAGTTCTCTAAATGAATGAAAGACATATTAGAAATAACTTAAAGAGACATTAATAAGTGTAGAGTTATTTTTAAAATAAAAATAGAAGGAATTTTAAGTGTGCTTTCTTTCAAAAAAAATATTGAATGAGTTATAAGTGCTACTAGGGATAAAATTAAACAAATGAATGACAAATTCATAAATTAAGAGTATTAGGTTTAGACAATCATCTTTTCTTTTAATAAGTCAACTTCAGAGATCGAAGATCAACATCAATCAAAATCTATTGAATTACCACATGAAGCAACTGTTGGAATACATGAAAACATAAAAAGTGAGAAAATTAGTATTAGCAAGTTACTGTCTAGTGCAAACAATGTGTTTCCCGCGCTTCGCGCGGTTAAAATAAATAAATGATGTGAACATTCATTAGTTTAGAGTATTAATTAAACTAAATTATGAATAAATTCAATTGAGTAAGTGTTAATTATGAAACAACAATTAGCCAACAATTTCGAGAACTCCACCATTTCAAATACCATCAAAAGCTAAATAAAAGCATCACTGAAACTTAATGAACATAAGCACCACCAGAACAATACTTCTTTCCGAGAACATTGAGCACATTGACACCAGTGATGGCAAAGAGGATGTTGGCACCACCTCCCTTGAACAATGACTTAACACTTTCTCATAAAGTTATATATTTTTTTGAGTGATGGCACAATGACTTAATCATTTTAAGTTATATATGATTACCTTTGTTCATAAAAACTAATTTATTCACCTTACAAATTAACACATGACATATGTTATAATTTACTTCCTTTAATTTTTTTAAAATAAATTAATCTTATATATATAGAACATGAGGAGGAAGTAAAAAAAGCTGTAAATAATTAGATATCTTCCATTTTATTTGATAAAAGAATCTTTTCTTCGCAATGATTTGTGAGCAACTGGTAATCTCATATTTATTCGGTTTTTCCGTCAATTTCTATAGCCAAAAAACTTCCAATATAATCCTTGCAACTTACATAAATTAAGAAGACATAAAACATTTTCTCTCACCACGTCAGAGGATTGTTAAAGATTATAAACAACTCACAACCATTTATAGATATTAAGAAAGCATAACAATTCTCGTCACGCGCATGTCGAGCATGCTCAGTAAAGCATCAATATGAACCCGCGTGTCGCGCGGGAAGCAATGTTTCCATTTGTCTTGAAAAAAATAAGAGCTATAGCACCTATTTTGCAAATTTTGGGTCAAATGTAAAATGAAAACAACATAGCACGGCCAAAAAAAGGGTGTCCAAGGAGATTCATAATGCCATATTTAATATATATCACAAGTAGAACAAATGGTAAAAAGAAAGTATGCACTACCAAAATGGCAAAAACAATAAAGAAAAAGAAATAGGTCTGAGGTGGGTAACTACAAAAAAATCATTGAATTTCATGGTGGGATTCAATGAAAAGAACAACTTCTTCTAACTATGTACTAATTAGACATAGTCACCATCCCTAAAAATTTTGAAGCAATGTAGAATGAATTATCGCAAATTAAAGGAAGGACAATTTTAAGAGTTAAGACAATAACTGATAAAAATAGATGCCAAATGATAAATTAATCGAGGACAATTAATTAAATCAAATGCTACTTATTTGAAAAAGGATCCGTACCTAAAGGACATCAAGGGGACATAACTTCCAGTAGTGATTATAGGCAGACCAAGTTTTCAACCACTTTTGTAGTGTTTGATGGGGAAGATCTATTATTTTTTTTTTTGGTTACAAAGGAGCCTAGAAAGTTAGGCTATGAGTCTACGTGGGTATTGTTTCCCATCTCTGTCATCAACTAGTAGTCTACCTAGAGCTAGTGGGGGCCCTATCCAGGTCATGTAATCCCTGGTTTGTTTAATACTAATGGCAGCCATTACATCTGCACAATTATTAGCCTCCCTAAATATATGAGTAACAACTACATTTCCATCTTGCTGCAGGACAGCTTGCATCTCCCTGTAAAGGTGGTGGCAGCTCTGAATAAGTTGCTTATTATTGATGGCCTCAACAACCAATCTTGCATCCGATTCCACAATGAAGCTATTGAGTCCCAGCTCCAGGCAGAATTTGATTCCCTCCAGCACTGCACTATACTCTGTTGCAACCGGACATTTTTCAGTCAATTGCTTTGAGAAGCCCCTTATCCACTCACCTCTTGCATCCCTCAATATTCCCCCACAGCCAGCAGTGGTGTTAGAGATACATCTACCATCAACATTCAGTTTAAATATCCCTCTTGGAGGTGGCCGCCATGACACTAGGATTATTTCCCCCCTCATATCGGAGAGGTTATCTCCACTCCACCGGGACTTATAATTCCTAAGGTGCTGCAGAATTTGAGCAGCAGCGTTTCTAGGCCAAACGAACTCAGGTTCATGTATCAGTCTGTTACGCCATTGCCAGGCAAACCAGCAACCAGTAGCAAACAGTTCTGGCCAATCAATTCTTTCAGATACACGCTGGGGCTTCATCAAGTTTTCTTGAATCCACATCAAATTGTCTATGCTAAAGAAGTGATGCCATTTGTTTCTTGGGACCAACTGTCGCCAAACACATGAAATGAGGGGGCAGTCCCGAAGAGCATGACATTGATCTTCAATCTCCTGGTTACAGACTAAGCATAACCCCTCCCGGTGACTCCACTTACTAGTCACAGCTAGAGTTGGAAGTCTTCTATGGGCAGCCATCCACATGAAGGTCCTCACCCTTTCTATTACTTGTAATTTCCAGATAAGTTTCCACATGTTATTCCTCCTGCTGTTAGGGCAGGCCAGAGAATGTCTATAGTAGCTAGCTACAGAATAGGAGCCGCTGCTGCTTGGCTGCCATATGCAAATTTTGTTGCCCTCAGCCTCTACTTCCCTTCTAATACTAGTGTTATAGGTGTCCCATAATGTCACTAGTTCTCTCCAAAGCCGCGAATCACTATTTTTTGCGATAGGGGCTTCCTCCTCCCCTCTTCCACGACCATACTTCCCTCTGAGCACTTGAGCCCATAGGCTTTCCGGCTCAACTTCCAGCCTCCACAGAAGTTTGGACAGCAAGGCATCATTCATAAGTTTAAGACGTTTTATCCCCACACCGCCATCCGTCTTGGCTTTACACAATTGCTCCCAGGCTATAGCATGGCGTTTTCTCCGACCTTGTTGCTCACCCCATATGAATTTTCTTTGCTCCCTCTCTATCTCAGAGATAACCCCATCCGGAACACGATCATGCTGCATGGGATAGAGAGCCATCGAGCTAGTCACAGATTGAACAAGGGTGATACGTCCGGCTAGAGAGAGTCTTGAGGCTTTCCAGCTACTAAGCCTCTTCTTGATCCTCTCCACCACTGAAGCATACTTCTCTTTCCTCCGCTTGGGATGTGCTATGGTAGCTCCAAGGTATTTCCCCAACTCCTGAACCTGCTTGAAGCCACTCTTTCTGCAAATTTCAGCCCTAACAGCCTGCTTCACATTAGGGGAAAAGTAAATGTAAGTCTTTTCCTGGCTGACTTTGTGACCTGTCATATCACCAAATTCCTGCAAACAATTCAATATAACATCAATTTGTTTAGGGTTAGCTTCAGCAAATAAAACCAAATCATCAGCAAACATCATATGGGAAATAAGTGGCCCTCGGTGGCCAGCGCTGATGCCTCACCATTTTTTCTCCCTCACTTTATCAAGGATCATATGCGTAAGTCTTTCCATACCCAACACAAATAAATATGGGGAGATAGGGTCCCCTTGCCTAAGGCCCCGGGATGTGTGGAATTCCTCAAGCTTCTCTCCACTCCAGAGAATATTAGTGGTGTTAGTGTATACACAACCCATGATTCTCTCGATCAACGCACTAGGACATTGCAAGTCCATGAGAACCTGCTTCATGTAATTCCAGTTTATTCGGTCATAGGCTTTCTCCAAATCTACTTTAATAGCAATGTAGCCTTTGATCCCTCTTTTCCTTCTCATGGAATGAATCATCTCATTGACAATAATGATATTGTCATGAATACTCCTTCCTGGAACAAAACTAGCTTGATAGGGGGAGATAATCTTGGAAATGATCCCCTTAAGTCGGTTGACAAGAATTTTAGGGAAGCATTTATAGACAACATTACACAGAGAGATAGGCCTAAATTGACTAGCTTTTTCAGGGCTCTCCACTTTTGGTATAAGGGTAATCAAGGTTTGGTTAACTTCATAAATCTTCTTGGGATCAACCCACATGTCAAATATCGCCTGGCAAACACCATCTCCAACCTGTTCCCAGTTTCTCTGGAAGAATATGGCAGGGAACCCATCAATACCAGGCGCTTTAAGGCTGCCAATAGAGAACATGGCCCTCTTAACTTCTTCCTTAGTAAGGTCGGAACACGCACGGTCCCATAGCTCATGTTCAATTGTTGGCCAAGTATTCTCAGTGACAATCCACTTTCTGGTTATTAGTTCCTCCGTAAACAGCTTTGCAAGCATTTCCTGAACTAAACAGCCAACCTCCTTATCTCCTTCCACCCATCGGCCCTCATCATCTTTGAGCGTATGGACTCGATTTCGTCTTCTTCTTGTGACGGTTTTCGAGTGATAGTATGCAGTATTGCGATCCCCATCAGATAGCCACTTTGATCTAGACTTTTGAAACCAAAGGATCTCCTCTTGATCGAGGACTTCAATTAGATCCGCAGAAAGGTTAGCATGAAGATCCTCTAGAAAGGGGTTTCGATGATTCTGGTTGGCTTTTTCAATACCATTAATTCGCCTCATCAGCTCGGCTTTCCTTTTTCTAATATGTTGGAATATAGACTTATTCCACTCAGTCAATTTAAATTCAAGCTTCTGAAGTTCATGTTTGACTGGGGCTGATTGATCCCAGTTATTACACAAGAAGTCTTTAAACTCTTTATGTTTCAACCATGCCGCTTCAAATCTGAACGGGCGATGAGTATGTTTCCTTCTGTCATTCTCAACATCAATGATCAAAGGGTGGTGATCAGATTTTAACCTGGTACCAATCTTAACATACGCTTCAGAAAATTCCATCCTCCATTGGTTGTTACAGAGGGCCCGGTCAAGTTTCTTGAACAGCCGGTTAGCAAAGCTTATAAGCGGACCTCTCCATGTGAATTTAGGGCCTTCCGACCCCAGGTCAACCAGCCCACAACGTGAGATATTATCTGCAAACTGTTTACATTTTCTTTCATTAACCATCATCCCACCCTTTTGCTCGTCAGCTGATCTGATATCGTTAAAGTCTCCAGCAAGCATCCATGGTAACTGAATGGTGTGTGCCAATAACTCCATGTCATCCCAAAGAAGCTTCCTTTCTCTTTCACGAGGGCTCGCGTATATGGCAGTAAACAGCCACGGTCTCCTACTTATTCCGGAGACGAGGCAGTGCACAAATTGATGGTGTTGCTTGATGATAGATATTCCTATTGAATCATCATCCCACAGGATCCATATCCCTCCTGACATACCTCGCGCTTCTTCAATAATCTGGTTTTTAAAACCAAATTTTTTGATGACTTTCTGGGCTTGGGGACCACTACAGCGAGTTTCAACTAAAACCATAATCTTCACATGATATTTCCATTTTATTTCGTTTAAAGCCAGTCCGAAACCTTTTCCGGCGGCACCTCTTACATTCCAAACAACAATCATTAAATAACTTAAGCAAAAAGGAGGTACCTCACCATTAGGCCAACTGGGCTCTACTCTCCATGTCATCATGGACACTTTCCACATTCTCCGTGTCACGCGAATCTTGACATATCAGGCGATGCTCCACCTCTGATAGTCCCATCAACTGGCTGTCTAGAAGTGGGTCGGGGGGACCGGTCTCTTCCTCCATTCTATAATCAATGGCTGGAGGGTTGGCCCGAGACCTTGAGGCATCTGAGTCAGCAAGTTCAACTCTCCTCTGTGGGCCCTCTCCAATTGAGGGGTTAATATCCGGTCCAGTGGGCTCACCCACATAACTCCTTGTAGCCTCCTGTGCATTCTCCTCCAAGCCCACGTTGCTCTCCTTAAGGCCCATTTGAGACTGTCTAGTTGTCCGCCTTGTAACGTCTAGTTGCTGGGCCCCCTTTCCTTTTGCACCAGTTGTCTCTAGGCTCGGTTCCTTTGGTTCTTGGTTACTATTAACACCAGTCATCGTCGTCTCATCACTAGCCTCTTTATAGTTCTTCTTTTTGCCAGCTTTTTTGGTCATTTGGAGCTTTGACTTGGCTGACGCCTTCCTTTTATTCTCTTTTGGTTTTCCTACTTTGACATTTGATATGTCATACATCGGTGGCCTCTGTGCTGCCTGCTCAGCATCCTTGTCATGTTGTTCTCCCTCTGTTTCTAGTACTGAAAATCTCGACGGGCCCACATGAGTGTAACCCTTTCCTGCAGTTGCTGGTGTGCCTTTTTTGTTGGTATCTTTGGCAGTGGGCCTCCCTTTCCTCTTGGGTTCCGGCACAATCATCCAACCCCCATATCGGTTTTCTTTTTCAGTCGCCGGTATAGCCTCCTGACCACCATTTCCAGCGGACCGAGTTTGCTCATTTTGGCTTTGAGGACTGTCTTGGGCAGATTTTTGCTTCAATGGACAGTGGGCTTCATCATGACCGAATTTCCCACAATGAAAGCATATCATGTGGAGCCCCTCATACTCTATCTTCAGCAAGTTTCCATCAACATAGTACGCCGGTAGTAGTGGACTGGTCAGATCAATTTCCACGCACATTCGGGCGTACATAGTTCGCTCCCGTTTGAGAGTCATTTCATCCACTTTAATAGCCTTCCCAATTTTGTTTCCCAAGCTGTAAAAGAATTTTTGATCATAATAATCACCCGGGAGGCCTGGTAATCGAACCCATATGGCGACGTTACGAATTTTTTCCGCCATTGGCTTAAAATTCCTTTTCCATGTTTGGACCGTGAGGTAGTGGTTTTGTATCAACCATGGCCCTCCTTCCAAAGCATAAAAATAGTCATCTAAGTCAGAGAAAGAAGCAATGTGAAAGCCATTACCTATATCAGAAAGCTCCAAAGTGCCTCCTACGCTCCAAAGTGTTTGGACTCTCTTTTTCAATTGCATGAACCCCAGCGATGCTCCCAGAAGCTTTATAATTAGAGATTTAGACCATTTCTTTTCTAACCTCGCCCTCTCAGCTTCAGAGAACATAATTAAAGGCCCACACTCAGCATCGACAATGGTGATCCCCTCCAGCATTTTCTGTTTGTTGCTATTAACAAGGTTCCCGTCCCAATCCTCGTCTTCACAGTCAGTGTGCATCATAAAGTTGCCGCTGGTCTTCTTCGGCTTCACCGCCTCCCTATAAGAGAGAGGGGGCTTGGGGTTTGTCTCAGAGAACAAAATATCTTTCTGTGGAGCCATTGGGGTCTCATCCACCATCCACGGCTCCTCTCGTGGGTGTAGCAGAACATCCCCAGAGAAAGCCCCCTCTTTTTTCTGCTCTTTCACCCCTCTCCCATGCTCCTTACCCGTGTTAGCCCCCTCAGGACTTTCAGGCGCCATAGCTAAGCCTATTTCAGGAATATGAGTTGCTCCGGTAGGAATCTGGACGTCCGGCGGCCAATCCGGTGGTTTGGTCGACGGGTGCCGGAGGCCATGTCCGATTGGAGATCTATCTCTTTCTCTACTACAGTCCCTTGCTCTCTCTGTTCCTTCATCCTCGTCTCTCATGGCTGCCAAACTCAGAAAACGCACAGAAACCAAGACACAGCACCTCTCACTACACCTAGTTTCTCTCTCTAGAAAAGTAAATAGGACAGGGTGAACTACAGACAGTCAGCAATGTTGTAGCTTATTATAGATATGAAATAATTGGGTCACTTCAGTAGGTCCATTGATAAAGAAGGAAGCACGCATGTCTACACCAATTTACATAGAGTATACAAAATATATAAGCTTTAGTTTGACAACGATAATGTTGTTAGAGCTCTCTTAGATAGAGAGGACATATATTGGGAAGGTAATTCACACTCCACTCTACAAAAGTTGCTGCATGAAGTGGCAGGTGACCTAAAATACTATAGAAATAGGAGAGGGTAGTTGGGTGAACCAAGGCCTAGTCAACATGGCTGTAACTGATAGACATTGAATAGTTGGCTAATTCCAGCTGCTCTACTAAAAAGAAGGAAGCTGCCATGTCTGCACCAATGTACAAGAAGATTTAGAAAATCTTCTTGGGCTCCCCAATGCACAAGATAATAAAATTGATAATGTTCTTTGACTTCTCTGAAAAGAGCCTCAGATTTTCTAGGGCGTACGTTACTATCATCCCATGTGGATACTAAAAATTGAAATAGATGAATCACCTATAACAAATTTATATTGCAGTGGTAAATCAATTTTGTACAATAAATAGAATTGCATAATTCATGAAATGGAAAGGTCTGAAGTGGTGGACCGCTAAGCAAAACTCCCACCGGCGGCACAAATGGGTATATCCCTTGGGTTTGCTGAGTATGAAGATGAAGATGGACACTGATACAAGATGGAAATTTGGTCTCTTTCGTTTAGTGTTTCACATGTCTGAGTAACATTTCATATGTTTTAGCTTTCTGATAATTACTTTGATTTGTATCTAACTCACTTGGTTAATTTTATTTGTCATGCTTGAAAGATTTTAAGCTTCAATAAGTATTTTCCCAATAAATTCAATTAAGTACAATCTCATCTTTTACTGTTCCTATATGTGTTTCTTTATCGGCCTAATGCTACCCGAGTTTCTTAAAATTAAATAACCAATACAACATCGCTTTTCAAAATCCCTAACATATTGATGAACCCATGTTTCTGTCCCATTTTGACCAATCCACATTTTTGATACCCATGTGTGGTTGGCACTATAGATGATGCCATGTAATCCTTTGAGTAATTAATACATAACCTTTATACTAAAAATATGATATTTTCATTCTCACACGATCACATGTCTTGGGTTTTCAACTATTTCAAGACAAGTTTCTATCTTTTGGTTTATTTCAATAAGAGCATTCCTAACTGAGTGGCTTATTAAGTTTAGGGTTGACAAATTTGTCGAATTCAAGCTTGGTTTGACTAGCTTTAGTGATAGGATGACTGTATTTCAAAATAGTGGCTATAAGATGATATCTCTTTAAGTCTTAAGCAGAGACAATCAATGATAAATATTGATTCATTGACATTCATAAACCAGCTAAGAGTCTCAACTAAAAAACAATAGTCTTCATTTAAAAATTAAAAAGGAATAGTTGTGTTTGAAATGCAAGTGTCTTAATGTTTTTTTTATTTGCCAAATCCAACTGTCTTATTGAATTGAGATTTTTTAAAGTTACACCGTTTATATTTTGAGTGCGACATAGTATTGATGAGGTTGGAATTTATTACAGAAAAAAGGAGGGCATCAATAGTACTTTTGATTTGGCCAAAAAATAATACTCCCCCCGGTCCCTAATGTAAGAGCCCAAAATTTGAATGGTTTTGGTCCCTAATGTAAGAGTTCACCTCATATTCTCTCCTCATTTAATGCATTTTTTCCTACTTTACCCCTAACTCTCTTTCATATTTATTAATGCTTATGTATTTCTCTCTCTTAAAAGTACCATAATAAATATGGACACTTTTGGAAAAGAAGCATTAACTCCAGACGCCCAACTAACATTCACATGTTTTCTTAAGAAGCGTTTTTTTTACGGCTAGCTCTTACATTAGGGACCGGAGGGAGTACATTTGATTTTGTCCATCATTTGTCAGTAAATCGATCAGTACTCAATCTGCACATAAGATACACCCACACCTAAAATCAAAAAAGAGAGCGACGGGTGATCATTCAGGCCATCCAAGACATGATATAAGGTTGGTTGATTTAGCATGAAAGGCCGTCAGCTCAAACAAAAAAAACATGAAAAGTCATACATATATACTTTGGATGTGCTTCAATTAATATCTTGATTGAAGAGCGAGCATCGAAAGTTCCAAACTTTATTTGGCCGAAGGCATAACATTATAGAACAGCAAAAAAAAACTTTTACTGAAAGAGAACATAAGCTAGAGGTTAAGATCAAAAGTAGGAAACTGAACCTTTAATGTGGGCACAAATATAGCTATCATTAAACATCAAAAGTTCCAAACTAAACCACTTATGAAGTCACAAAGACAACATAAACAAACTTAACAAAAGGAATATTGTACCAATACTGGACGTGACCTCAATAGGAACAGGAACAACGTATGCATCTGAAACCTGAGGCAATGTCAAACATCTCCACCACACAAATAAATAATTAAGAGAAATGAAACCCACACAACAGCAAGAACACCCTTGTCTTATAGCACAATAGTAATCTCCCTTGGACACCCAACGAATGCATTTGCACATAAAGGCAAAGGTATAACATGGATAAAAAAGGGACAGCCATAGAAATAAAAGCTTATACCTATAGAAGAAAAAGGGTTGGTTCTCATGCCCATCCTGGTTATTGCATGTCTACCTCCTGAAAGAAACCATCATTGAAATAAAACAACACAAATCTCAATAGGTTACCAATGGAAACAAAACATAATGAGCCAAATAATAGCTCGAGCGCAGCAATGATGCTCTAATTTCACTGCAAGCATCAAACACAATTTAAAACTAAACATGAATTGAATTAATAGTGGCGGTGCGCACATTGTTGTGATACATAAAAAACTGCTATATATGTGTGCACTGAACATAATTTTCAGACTTGAATAGAACACACAGATAGAGAAAGGAAATAGTATATGGTGTTGTAAAAGCCCAGAAGTGAATAAGTTAGAGATGGGAGAAAAAGAAAGTGTTTGGAAAAAAGAAACCCAGGAAAAGAAGCAGAAGAGAGGTCTTGGGAGATGACTGATCAGTGTCCTTTATGTAGAGAAGCAAAATGAGAGGTGGGAGCGTGGTTTGGTGATTTTAAAACATGGGGAAATTTTAGCGGGAGTGTGGGAGTAGGAAGAACAAACAATAAATGCAGCAATCACATCTCACCAAGTACACCAATTTACAAAACCCAAAAAAGTTCATACGCAATCTACCACCGGCCTACGAAACCAAGACACAGAAGCTAAACAACAGTTACAGCGTAGTCTAGGAAGGAAATGGGGGAACGAGATTTATATGATATATAGATTTTAAGTTTTATATAAGTCAAACATGTCAGTTTGGCTAACCACGTTATTATTTAGAAAGGGAGCATTGGAGAACATGCCAACAACCAACTCAACATCTCTTCTTTTTTTCTTCCTCCTTCAGTACCTGTTATACTACCCTCCACCCCCTCCTGCAGCGGCTGCTCCTTCACTCTTCCCTTGTTCTTCCCGTGATCCTGTATATACATCACCACGGTTAAGCTACAATTACTAGGATACTGGAAAAGTAGCCCATATCTGAAATCTGAGAAAATGGACAGCAATAAAACGAAATGGTAGTTTAAGGAAAAAACACACACTTCATTTTACTTTTGATAATCTTTACAGATGAAAGAGGGTAAAGAAAAGGATCACAAAACCAAATATTACTCTCAGCAAGGGAAATAAAATGAAAAGTGTACAGTGGTTATTAATTAAGGTTGTAGAATGTGTTATGTTCAAATAAATGCAATCCAAACAATGATAGATATATGTGATGTTATACATATATACTGTTACGGACCTACAAAGAAGAATACAATACAAGCAATATTCCACAACAACAATGGAAATTTCTAGAGAAAACACTCTAGAGATTACTTGAATTAAACCACTAAAGGAATTCCATGTCTATAACAAGCATAAGGTTTCTGGAAAATTACAAGCAAATGAGAATAAAGGAATTACAGAGGGATGAAAAGCATGAGAGTAACAGAATTGAGAGTAACAGAAAGGAGAGAGAAATAGAAGCCAGAGAGAAGGAGCATTTTCTAAAATTCTTCACTGCCCTTGTTTTGCTCTATTACATGTATATATAGCTTAATAACTCTTTCCATGTTAGCCCCTTTGACCCAAGCCCAATAATCATACCATCCGGCCCATTTATAATAATTGCATCCGTTACATTGCCCACCCCATGAAAATTGACCTTGTCCTCAAGGTCAAAGCAATGTTGAGCAACAAGATATTCCCTACTAGTTTGTAAAATCCTGAAACCTGGACTTGTCAATGAGCAGAATCCAAATAAATGAAGACCCAAATCAATCCACCAAGAAATGAAAATATAAGGATGCCAAACAAGTCTGATATTGCTGCAAGGGAGAACACCATCATGGACAATGATGAATGATATCTTGAAACTAGTTGGAATCATATGGCCTTGATGTTTGAACATGGTGTAAGACAAGTTGCTGGTAGTAACAACTCTGTCATCCTTCAATGAAAGAGTAACAGTAACAAATGCACAAAAAATATACATTGGCTCGATTGCAAGTAGAAGCAATTCCTTCCTACTCATCGATTCCCATACAAACCAACAATATCCATCAAATACTTTATGGAGGAAAAATTTATCCACTAGCTTCCTTTCAAAAACATCATACAAGATCGCTGAAACAATTTCTCTTGGCTCGCTGAATTGATCTAAATGGAAGAACTCATAAGCTCTACTCCAAAATCACCCATGGAAGACAACAACACTTGGATGTATAAGGCAATATCAAAGATGCAAGGTATATACCAGCCATTACCCTTCAGCAAGATTTGGGTGAAATCATGATAGGTGTTGAGGGGAAAAAGATGAAATTTACCAGATTCACAAGATAATGTATTTTGCTGGTTAATTGGCAAGTTTATTGTAGCAATATGTGTAAACCAAGACCAAATTGATGCAAGTAGGATGGGTGGAGCATGTGACAACACTACACAATCCCAAAAACCATCAACACAATAAAGTTGGCGAGCCTCAACACAGTTGAAAATAAGGGGAAATGAGGCCATAAAACAAGAACACTGAAACTGCATAAATCCATTAATATTATATGAAACCAAGAACTCATTGTAAGAAATCCATTTAGAGGTAGTGGTGTCATTAAAATGAAAGTGTGTGCCCAAGATGAGACAATTGGAGTGCAGTAAACACGCAAGGCACATGGAACTCTAGTGACCAATATAACCCAAGTAAGAGCACCTTGGGTAAAGCAAGCCCAATTGAACCAATTATTATAAGAAGCAACAACATCTCCACACATTGAAAGCTGAAACCATCCATGAAACAAATTACTCAAAAGAAGCAAGGAGAATTTGGCCACAATAAAATCATCAAACCAAGCATCAAAGCCATTGAAGCAATTTATCAAACACCATGTGTGCAGCTCAAAAGATTGTTTAAACATATAGCAGTAGTGAGAAAAGAGGTCCATCAATTGGAAGCTGAACTTGAAAATGTGAAGTGATATACCAGGATCAAATATCAATATATGTGGCAATGTATAGCAATAATGGTGTGGAAGTATAAAACCACCAATCATAACTAGAATCAGCCGCTGGTCAGTATGTAAGTTCTTTGGCCCCGTATAAAAATCATAAATGAGATTCAATTTAACTCTCCATTGTTGTAATAAGAACATATATACACAATAAGTAGGAGAGCCAGGATCAAATACCCAAATACTCTGTAAAGCATGAGAAAGTCGCAAAGAATAAGCTGACTTGTGACAAGCAAACACCAAATCAACACAGAAGCTTTTACCGATGAAGATTTCCTTGTTGTGGATCACCATAGAGCTCCCAATAAAGAAGTCAGCACAGGGGCTCAGCATTTGGAACATGGTAGCTACCTCTTGGTCACTCAAATGGATGATGTAGCTTTCTAATTTTGGATCGTTTGGCTCACCAAATTTTTGAGAAGTTACTTGTGCCTCCATATTTAGGTGTAGTGAATCCTCCACCGCATGTGAGTTTACTTGACCGACGTCATCGGCACCGTCTTTGGTGGCGTTATGTGGATCGGCATGGAAAGTCGCCTCAATTTCTCCTTCAACCACAGTCGGTCCCTCTTGATCCTTGAGAACACTATCAAAATGGTGAGAGACAATGGTAGGAGGATGATGTGTAGTCATCGGCACTGGAGAAGGAATGATGCTAAATTTTAGGTGATCATCAATTATAGTGACATTAGGTTTCACATTGATGGAGGTAAGGAAAAACAAACAATCAAGTTTATTGTTCATCAAGTTCAACTTGTACTGAATAGAATCAAACAAGAAATCCAGACGGTCAAAGCGAGCTATATCTTCAACACGTCGGCGTTCCAGAGATTGCACAAGAAGATCTGCTGTGGTAGTGAAACCATTAAAATTGGTGGTATAAACAATTGGAATAGAAACCGTCATGGTAGCAGAAGGACAATGAAAGCACCAATGTTACGGACCTACAAAGAAGAATACAATACAAGCAATATTCCACAACAACAATGGAAATTTCTAGAGAAAACACTCTAGAGATTACTTGAATTAAACCACTAAAGGAATTCCATGTCTATAACAAGCATAAGGTTTCTGGAAAATTACAAGCAAATGAGAATAAAGGAATTACAGAGGGATGAAAAGCATGAGAGTAACAGAATTGAGAGTAACAGAAAGGAGAGAGAAATAGAAGCCAGAGAGAAGGAGCATTTTCTAAAATTCTTCACTGCCCTTGTTTTGCTCTATTACATGTATATATAGCTTAATAACTCTTTCCATGTTAGCCCCTTTGACCCAAGCCCAATAATCATACCATCCGGCCCATTTATAATAATTGCATCCGTTACATTGCCCACCCCATGAAAATTGACCTTGTCCTCAAGGTCAAAGCAATGTTGAGCAACAAGATATTCCCTACTAGTTTGTAAAATCCTGAAACCTGGACTTGTCAATGAGCAGAATCCAAATAAATGAAGACCCAAATCAATCCACCAAGAAATGAAAATATAAGGATGCCAAACAAGTCTGATATTGCTGCAAGGGAGAACACCATCATGGACAATGATGAATGATATCTTGAAACTAGTTGGAATCATATGGCCTTGATGTTTGAACATGGTGTAAGACAAGTTGCTGGTAGTAACAACTCTGTCATCCTTCAATGAAAGAGTAACTAGAACATACTAAAGGAATTCCATGTCTATAACAAGCATAAGGTTTCTGGAAAATTACAAGCAAATGAGAATAAAGGAATTACAGAGGGATGAAAAGCATGAGAGTAACAGAATTGAGAGTAACAGAAAGGAGAGAGAAATAGAAGCCAGAGAGAAGGAGCATTTTCTAAAATTCTTCACTGCCCTTGTTTTGCTCTATTACATGTATATATAGCTTAATAACTCTTTCCATGTTAACCCCTTTGACCCAAGCCCAATAATCATACCATCCGGCCCATTTATAATAATTGCATCCGTTACATATACCCACACATATATGCAAACTGTACTACCTCATTAAGATTGCAGAATAAATATAGCGAGAGAAAATTAATCCTGGAGGGGATTTCAGTGGTTTCAGCTGGGAACTTTGGTGTTTATGCATAGGTAAATAACTGATCATGGACCATATATCTAAAGCACTGTCTCTCCTTGCACTTGTCCTCTTAGAAAGGATGTCCTTGTTGTTGTTGTCATCGGTAGTTTTTTTTTTTTTTTGGAGAAATCACAACAATAGAAAAATCAAGAGATAAAAACAGCAACCTTCCAAGAAAAGCTAAAGAGAAAGCACATTAGTTTTCTGGTATGAGTTTTAAATGAATTGAGGTATAGTTGGGACGGGTTTTCTGAGATTTGAAAGTTACTATACACTACATTGAATTGAATGATGAAGATATTCTATAAGACATTAGAGATGGGCTTTTGATTTCATTGTTGATCTGGAGGGTTGTGAGAGCAATTAGCATTTCAAATTCTTCCTCTTTTAGATATTAAAGATAATCATATTTTAAAACGAATCTGAAAGTTAGTAGTAAAGATGAAGTTTGGCATTAATACTACTGTTAATGATGACATAAAATGGGGTCCGATCAATAGCTTTGCAACTCAAAATACTCAATTACCGTATAATCGTACAAATGGTGAGACACTGCTCTGTTTCTTTGTTACAGTAATTCCAAATAATTAAACAAATTTCAGCGACACATGGAACGAATCGTGAGAGACTCATTTGATTTCTAAACATTTTAAAATTACAAGGACTGAATTTCAATAAGTCAAAGTATGCAACTTGGTGAAACTATGAGCATCAAATAATTAATTTTCCCTATTATAATTTGCTTCCTTCACTTTTTTTTGTCAAAATTTGTTTCCTTGACTTTGAAAATCAAGGTGGTCTCATATTTATTACTAGAGGGAGTACTCTCTATAGAGTATTCTTGCGTTATAACTAGTACTCCCTCTGGTCCCTAATGTAAGAGCCCAAAATTTGAATGGTTTTGGTCCCTAATGTAAGAGCTCACCTCATATTCTCTCCTCATTTAATGCATTTTTTCCTACTTTACCCCTAACCCTCTTTCATACTTATTAATGCTTATATATTTCTCTCTCTTAAAAGTACCATAATAAATATGGACAATTTTGGAAAAGAAGAATTAACTCCAGACATCCAACTAACATTCACATGTTTTCTTAAGAAGCGTTTTTTTGACGGCTAGCTCTTAAATTAGGGACCGAAGAGAGTATATATTAGTATTCAATGGCTTTTATTTATTGAACAATCTGAACCAGCTGTACACTTAGCTTGAGGCCCTTTCAACACTTAATTTGCAAATATATACGTGATTATTTGATTTTCGTGTCTTTTGATAACATAGGCTGGTTTCTATATTTTCAAATATCATGCGAAATATTCACTGGTTCTATACTTTTTCTCTAGATGCATTTTTCTTGGCCGGCCCACTATCTTAACTTTCTTGATTGCCATGTCCATACCTAACACGTGTTCCCTTCGAGTAATCGATGCCTCAAGGATCATATTTGCTGATCATACCTCTCAATTATTTTCTCTGATCATGATATTCAAAAAATAATTAATTATATGACATATACCTGGACCTAATGTTCGCAAAATTGAGCACGGGTCAAGTTTAATAGTATAGTGAAAAAGTAAGAGTGTCGTTCCAACAGAGACTATGTTTAAGCAAGTTCATTAAATAAATTATGATCAAAATTAGCTTTGGGGTAAAAAGTAATATGATTAAAATAAAAATAAGAGGATATATTTCTAAAGTTAAAAACAAATACAATGGAAAAGTTCTAGATTTATTTATCCACTAAATACTTCATGATGCTCTATTAAGCCTCCTCTTATGTCAATTAATGAATATTAAGTTGATGCTTGAAGTCTCGTATTTGAATAACTCTTCCGAGCTTACTCAAACTTTAGCTAACATTAACATGTATATTTCCATACTACATATTATGCTAACTAACTTTATAATCAACCCACTTTGGTTAGATCATATCTCTATCTCACTAACAAACTCTTCATTCCTCCTTGGAATTTCAAGACAAGCTTGAATCTAACTTAGTTCTTTGTTTAGCTATGCTCTTCCAAGCCACAACTAAACCAACAAGCTAAGTGTTGCGCACCAATTAGTAAAAATAAAGCTCAAGCTAAATTCACAACTATCATAAACATTAATCAACAATAGGAAAGGGTGTGTAAGCATCAATCCATACAAAGCTTCAAAATAAATCTAGAATAAGAAAATTAGCTACACATACTAGAACAAAAAGTTATCCAAACACCACTAAGATCCAGAGTTTGAAGCCAAGAGAAAAGAGAAACAATACTTAATTTCATTCTCCCTGTCTTCCCTCATTAAATCGGCGTTCAGACTTGGTTGGGGAGATGAAATTTCAGTTTGGTTAGCTCTTGAACTTCCCTTGCTTTCTCACACACAAACGAAGACGGGATGACTTTGATGTGCTCAGTGGGTGCCGCCTTCTCCTCCTTGCTGAACCTTCGCTGCCTACCTTCTTCTCAGGAAAATGAAATCAGCTTTTTGGATGAAGAGAAGAGAGGGAGTTGAGGCTGATCCAGCACCACAAGAGTTGCCGCCTATGTTACTTCTCTCCGCTGCCTCCCTCCTTTGCTTAAGTCTTTTTAATTGCTTTATTGGTCCAGTTCTCCGGCTTACTTGCTGCCCCATTAATTGGTTTTAGTCCACTTCATTCAAGCCCATCTTGCTCCCCCAATGGCCCGTGCATAATCCACTCCTCTCTCATTTTACAAGTCACATGGCTGTCACTTGAGGGGCCCTCTCTCATGCTTTCCCTTTGCCTTTTGTCATTGCATTATTTCCTTTCTCACAAAGAACGTGGCTGCACCTTGCACCTGCACAAGACAAAGCTGAAATAAATGTAGCATGAGCATTTAGTTACAATATACAATATATTAAATAATAATCTTACTCATGCTCTTCTTTTGGTTAATTATCAAATCTCACATAAAAAACTTAACCAAATCATTTTAATTTGGCATGAATGACTCCCAAATACTCCAAAATATACATCGAATCTAGTAAAAAATGGGGAGTCATCACCTAACCAAGCGGCTGTTAAATTTAAAACACAGCATCCAAAACCTATCAAACAAATTTTTTTAAATCAAAGTATCTGCATGTCATAAAAATCAAAAGCTAAAAGCTCTGTCCTTAAATTGAGGGTGGTTTCAACTCTTTTCTAAAATTTTGGAATAAAAATAAATCATGATTATTTATTAGCATCGTGTTTTCGATCTTGTACAGAATACAAACCTTGCCTTGGCCTAGCAATACAATGTATTTTATTATTTAATTTCAGTAACTTGAAAGATTTATTAGTACTCCATCGAGTCCTATTTATAAGTTGTCAACCGCCACTAAATTTTGGTCTTAAATATAAGTCACTAACTAACATTAACTAACTCATTTATTAAGTTTTTTCAATATACCCTTATCATTGGAAAATGAACATTGGAAGATGAGAAGAGCGAGAAGATGAAAAAGACACATGTATACTACTTATAAAGATGAAAAAGGTAGTGGACCATAGCAATAAAGGTGGGAGGGGTAAAAATGGAAAAGACAAAAAAATAAGACAATTTAATGATGTAACATTCATTAACCTTCATCCCTTATATGTGCAATTTGAGTGGTTGGCGACCTATAAATATGACCGGAAAGAGTACTTCATTGCATACTTGACGAGGCCAGGAATGTGTACATTCATAATGTAGTCACTCCAATCGATGCTTTCAACTCCGTCCCACTTTATTGCCATCCTTAGATTTTCTGTGTTTGTGTCGTCGAAGCTGTGTCATGTCATCGATCAATGATTCAATTCATTACATTATTGGGTAATATAGTTTTTAAAAAGTAAAATATATAATTGCATTGAAATTAATGAAAAGAGAATCATTAAGAAAAAGAAACATACGTGGCCTTAAAAAACGCATAAGGTTTATACAACTCAGCCATTCGTACCACTGATTTGATGTTCCTGTGGCGGCCATTATAAACATCATTGAAGGCCCCGAAAAGCGCTTTATTCACCAAATTTAATCCCTTTCCAAATCCACAAAACGTACAAAAAAAAAACATTACTTTATACGTATACATGTGTTAACTCAATAAATCCTATTTATAAGTTACTTCTATTATATCTCATCACAGGAAATGAGAACAAAATATTTTGATATAAGAAAAACCTTAAATCTTTAGATTTAAATTAAAGGGTAACAACTTTTTAACTTAGCATTTAATATATTAAAGTTAATCTAATGATAATAAGATTTAAATTATAATAAATGAAATGCGTAAAATTATATAATCAAATGAAACAAATCTATAAGTGATGACTCCCCATATTTAGTGGTTTTTAGGAAATATTTTATTGTTTTTGGGGAGTCAATAATTAAGTAATTAAGTGATTTTGTTGTGAATTGGAAAGAAAGTAATTTAAGGATCATATGAGTAATTCTTTTGGAAATTCTGAAATTTAATTGAAATATGAAACTTAATATATTAAAAGAAATATTTTGATGAGAAGTTTCCTATTAATGAGATTATGTGATTGAATCATTGTCATTATTTCCTATTTCTTTCTCTTTATGAATGCAGATTTAATGAAAAAGGAAATAAAGAGAAAGAGGTTGATTTGATATATGTGCATTCATCATACAAGAAAAGGAAAGAAAAGAAACTTAACATGCAAGGCAAAGACAATATGGTGTTGAGCTATTTAATTATAAATATACACATGCAATTGAGGAGAAGGGAGGCTTGGTCATAATTCTTCCAATTCCTATAGCCTACACGAGATTCACGAAGAAATTGAAGACGAGAGGAAGCAGATCACACGTTATTGACGCAAGGAGAAGAAGGAGGCACTAGGGCCATACTACAGAGGCACACACATATGTATTAACATCAACACACAAAAGGAAGGAAACAGCTCCTTCAATCTTGTCCAATTCTTACTCCTTTGTGAACTTGTAGTATGTTTTTGGATTTTCACCCAATTCTTATGTTGAACCCTATGTGTGGCTAATTTCTTTTACAACCTAGAGTACTATGAACTTGTTTGTAACTTAGATACTTTATTTCCCACAATTTAGTCATGGTTAATTTAATTTAGTTTATTTAATCTTGCTTTTAGTGATTAACTTGTTTAGTGTTTGATCACCATTACACATGTTTAGGGAATTTAGAATTGGACTCGAAAGAGGGAATTTTAAATAGACCATGAGATTAAGTAGTGTAGGATTGGATTTTTAATCTGATTTGCGACTAGGATAGACATATACCTAGAAGCCCTACATAGTCACATTAGAGCGGTACCGGTATAAATTGGCTTAGTAAATTAGTGCAAGACATTGTGTAATTAAGCTAGGCAAGGATATAGGTGGAAACCGTAAGGCATTTATAGACACTAGTACTTTAGATTAGCTAGTTGAATTAATTCATAATTAATTTAGTGGGGAATAAAATCTAAGAAGCAGATAAGGGATTAGTGGCTCTAGGTTGTTCTTTTGACTCGTGAATTTCATCTGTGTGAATATTTGTTTTATTTTATTTTCTTAGCTATTAGGTAATTAAAATCAAATTTTCTTGTTTACTCAACTTGAATGAAAATAGGAGATCTAATACCTAGTTATTAATTGTCTGAGTTTCTGTGGGATTGACCTTGATTTACCACTCTACTAAAATACAATCCGTACACTTGCGGAATTTTTATCAAAATTTTGGTAGCATCAATAAGGTAGCTTATAAATATTAAAAGGATCAATCCTAATGAATATATATACATCTTGTCTATCCACACACATATATATATGCGCGCACATAGAAATTGATTTGCAGGCCCTAATTCTTTGTAGGAGAGATATACCTTGAGTGGTAGCAGAGCCTGAATGAACAAAAACATATGGAAACGAGCGTTGCTTGCCAATGCTAGCTTGGATCGAATCATGACAGGCTTTCCATTTTTGGTGGTCATCAAAGGGTTATTTTTGAAGTAAAGATAAAACATATTAGTTAGAGATCCAATTCTAAAAGGATTTCTTGACGATGAACCGACATGGTATATATATGTGTAGTTCTGATGTATAGCTGCTTCATTTGAATGATTCGCCATTGCCGCCGTCATACAATCTATTACTAGGTCCACAGGTATCTGCTTCATGGTCATTATGAATCACCAACTGTTCTAATTATAATTACAATTACAAGTAATATAATTGCGAGACCGTCCCATGCATATCCTTAATATTATAAAATTCAGTTTATGATATTGACTCGTGCCTTTAATATAATATCATTATCTAGTTTGCAATGAAAATTCACACTATAAACTGGATCTTATATATTGAACAGGAGATATTACATATAAAAATGGGGTACTATATGTACGAAGTGATACTCCTTTAAATCATAAAAATGAAACCCCTTTTGATTTTTTTGGAAAAATTAATGATACAAAATTAATCACTTTAAATTGTTTATAATCATTTGTTTTTCATCAAAATTTATTTATTCTACTTATAAACTAACATGTAATTTAAAGACAGACAATATATGTTATGATTTAGTTATCTAATTTATATCGTAACTTTTAACTTCTGCAAAAATACTTAAAGGGGTTTTATATTTAGAACTCAAGTTGAGTGAATATATTAATGATCCAACTGGAAAATTTCAACACCATGATGCCAAATTATCCTGCGTAATGGTTTCTGAATATAAAACCCAAGCTATATCCTTGAAAATTCCCAAATCTAAATGCTTACCAAGTCTACAATTGTATTGGGATCACCCGGAAAGCAGGTTACTCTTCCTTTACCATAGGCACCGATTACAGCATCCACTGTTCTGTAACCATAACAATTTTCCAGCATCATTACTTTTACTATTTCAATTGTGATTAATACTAGAATATTAAGCGTGAGTAAATATACCTGAGACCTTCGATCCAGCCAGGAAAGGGTTCTTTGTAGGTGCTGGTCACAATGGTTGGCCGTAAGATGACCAAAGGAATATGATCTTTAAAATGTGACAGCAACATTTCTCCCATTGCTTTTGTAAATACGTAAGTGTTTGGCCATCCATGTAAGTTTGCCCTGTTTAAATTTGCATGCTCATTAATTATGTTATTATGAAGGAGGAGGATCAGAAGACAAATAAAGGTTTAATTTTAATAAATTGTTAAAGAACCTCTTAAGTCCATAATCTTTCATTGAATCTGAGATGACCTTTGCGTTGGCATTCTCCGCTTGAAGTTGTTGTATTCTTTTCTTCATTAAACCCACTTCTGCGTAAATGTCTAATTCTGTCACCTTGTTCAAGGCTTGACCCATCTTAAAGGGCTCTTCCCTTATTACTTCTTTGTCCTTAGCCTCCCCACACACATATGCTAACATAAATTAAATAATTTAAGTCATATATAAATAATATAACTTTACAGCAAGCCATATATAACCACTTTTTTCGGAATGCATGTAAGAAACATGTCTACCTCTCATCAGCATAAGTCTAAATCGAGTTCGGCTTGATTAATTAGTTCTGCGCCTATATTAATATTAGATGCTTTATCTCTATCAAAATGCCATTGATTATTAGATTTGTAAATTACCAAATTATAAAAATAAATCACGAACTTTTGATAATAGATTACCAACATATTTCTATCTAGTTACCAACCTTTTTTGTTCCTATGAGCTTCGGCCATCAACGGTAGTATTCCTTACCAATAGAGGCCAGAGCTCAATGGTAGTCGGTAGATAGTGGCTTCTAGTGCTGGGCCGCCCTTTTATTTTACAAAATAAAAAATTTATCTCAAGGGCATATGTATGTGATATTTCTTTTAAATTTGTGTAGGATAGTTACATCATTTGTTTGTTTTGCTCATTTTTAAAACTAGCTGCGTCCAATTGTTATTTATATAATTTGAGAGTTTTTCTATCTTTTTCCCAAGTATTAAACAACATAAGAACCCTATCTTCCATAAAGTTATAAATTAAAATAAGGGTTAAAAATCAAATTTGCCCCGAAAGTTTACACCAAGAATTAAATATGCCCCTGAAGTTTTTTTAGAATTAAAGTTGCACCTAAAGTTTACAAAATGAATCAATTTTGCATGTAGTTACACAGTTAATTTTCACTGTTAAGTTGATCAAACATCCCATATGTCATGCCACATAATCAGCCACCTCATCCCATTATGTCATCTCGTCATCTTTTCATCTGGGTCCTCTTTGTGTGATCTGTGAAATCCAAGCCTCGATTTCTTCACTCCAACATCAGATTTTCACTCCCACTTTCTCTTGCTTCATTGTTCTTACGAAAAGTTACGCTTCACTCCCCAACTTTACTCCTCACTCGCCGCTTCATTTGTTCTGTTATCTTTTTCTCTTTCGCAAATCTGGTCTATTCATAAATATTACAGTAATTTGAAGTTTTTATCCTCCAAAATCTGTTCCAGGTTTATAATGATAACACTTTGTATGTGGTTGAAAATTCTTTTGTTGTGTGTATTGGTGATAGCTATGAAAAGTTTTTAGTATTTGAATGATTAGGCATTTCTTTGAAGATCTGTGTTCCATTGATATTTTTTCATAGGAAATATTTCCTCCGGTCCTAAATATAAGACGATCTAATTGACTTTTTTTTTTGAAAAATCCTTAAAAAAGTAAAATAAGTTAATTATAAATTGATTTACCAAATTTTTTCCCTTAAACTAGTTTATTTTACCTATAAACTAATGGATAATCTAAAAATATATCAAATATGTTATCATTTAATAACCTATTTCACAACCTTAATCTCTCCAAAAAAAGTCATTTATGTCCTATATTTAGGACCGGAGGTAGTATCAAAACTGTTGAAAAGTGATTCGGTTCCAATTAGGGAGGTTTAGAAGGACAATCTTGATGAAGAGTTTGCGTTGATCCGTCAATTTGTTGGTAGATATAATTTCATAGCAATGGACATGGAGTTTCCTGGCGTGGTTTCCCGTCGTTTGGGCAATTTCAAAAATGTCAATATAAATAACAATAAAACACTGAAGCAAAACGTTGGTTTGTTGAAGTTGATCCAATTGGGACCCACCTTCTATGAGAAAGGAAATCTCCCTGGGGATGCTATGGCTTGGGTAGAAATAGAACTGTATGTTTTGTAGAGAGAAGAAGAGGTGATGACATAACATAATGGGTATGAGGTGACTGATGATGTGACATGACATGTGTGATGTTTGATCAACTTAAAAGTCAAAATTAACTTTTGGTAATTACATGGCAAAATCAATACATTTTGTAAATTCAAGGGGAAAATTTCATAAATAACTTCAGGAGCAAATTTAATCATTGATAGAAATTTCCGGGACAAATTTAATCTTTAACCCATGAAAATAATGCATATCAATTATTTTGATTGCTTCCAGTATACTTAGCTTGTTTGATGCACCATTTACCTTTTCAAGTTTTTATATAAAAGAAAATCTTTATAGTCCAATGCTTACCCGTTGACACGTGAAGAAAAACTTGCAAATTTCGACACCTCTTTGCGAAGTTTAAGGCATTCAATGCCCCCATAGTGTTCACATCCATTGCAATGTCCAATCTGCAGGATATATTAATGTGATGACGAAGTAAGAAATTTATACGAAAAATGATATCTTCTATGTAAACTATCCTCAAAATTGATTTGTGATATAAGATGGATTGATTATTAGCTCATTTTCTCAATTTATGATGTGAAAGAAATAAAGAGTGCAATGTTAACCCCAAACCTAAATTAAACATTTTAGCGCTCATAAATATGTGTTATACAAGGATTTTTCATATATATATTGATAGATGCATGACTCATTGATAAACAAAATTATTTCAGAAAGATTATGTCAGATATTCTATAACTAATAAATTTTTTTTTTCAATCATCTATGTCTTGTATTTAAGATCAGAGGGAGTGCTTAGTCAGTTTCACAGTTTAATTCTGGTTAGTTATGTAAAAGAGCCATACATAAGTTAATCACCTCTCGTCAAATTTGGTAATTGCAGCTGAGTTCACAATAACTTGTACTTCCTCCGACAGTTTATCAAGATTAGCAGCATTAAGTCCCAAGTTTCCAACAGAAACGTCACCTGAAACTGCAGCTACCTTCTGTGATATGTAAGAGTCAAAATCCTCCCCCATCTGGTCTCTTAGAACCCTGAACAAATCCTTTCCTATGATCTATCCATCAATTTCTATATATGTTAGTCGTCAGGTATATACTTTCTAATTATAAAATGAACAAGGAATTTTAATATTTGACGTACATCATCTCGGAAACGTTTTGTGGCTGCATTATCATCTGAAGCTCTGATAAGAAGATACACTTTCCTCACATCTGTATGCATCCGTAATAACTTCTCCAGAAAAACTGCACACACAGACAGTCAGCACTTGTACGGCTCTAATATGTAGTATTAAGTTTGCACACATATGTATTGCAGAGGCATTAAAAACTCGTCATATGGCATACATATAAATGTGCATTCACATATGTCATCGACATTTTATAATACATATATTTAATCCGTTGGATCGGTCACTAAAATGATTGTATATATATAGATGAATAAAATTAAAAGGAATAAAGAGAATCGAACCTTTTGCTAAGAAACCAGTGGCTCCAGCAATCAAAATGGTCTTTTGTTTGAAATATAAGGGCACGCTTCCCATATCTATATATTATGTGTTTGGATGAAGTGTTAGCTGATATATGTAGTGAGTGGTATAAAAAATATCGCAATATATTTATAATGGAACTCAATTGTCTAATTAATTACTCAGTTAGTTATGCAACTAAACAACGACATTTGGGAAACACAAAACTCAGGTAATATTTTGCGTCTACTAAAACGTGAAACATGCGTGACACGAAGAAAATGTAAAACATGGGCGCAGAGAATATCAAAATGTTCCAATAACTGCCGCATCACTCAGAAACATTTTAGATTTCTCTCTTGTCATGAGCCCGCGCGATAAGCCTCACAAATGAAGTGTAGTTTAAAAATTCAAGAGGATCCCCTCCAAAAATAGACCATTTTTTGGAATCGGGAACTGTGTATTCACAACATCTCTCTATTACATATACATTATTATAAATATTAGCGGAAAAAAGTAGGTGGATTGTTGATTATGCTGTTCCAAGTCATAGCAAATAATTAAAGAAAAGCAGGAACAGAGAAGATAAATCAGGTAATATTTCATCAAGTTGGAGACATTTCTTGGAAGGTTAACTACTTAATTGCGTACTTGATGAGGCCAGGAATGTGTACATTCATCAGGCAGTCACTCCCAATCAATGCTTCCAACGCCCTCCTACTTGGTTGCCATCCTTAGCCTTTCTGTATATTTGTCACAGTCGAAGCTTTTATATTTCATAACAATTAATTAGTTATTAATCCTTCAAATATAATCACTATGCATAATACTCCCTCCGGTCCTAAATATAAGACCTATATTGAGAGTTACTTTTTGTCCTAATTATAAGACCTATTTCTAATTTTTATCACATCTTTTCCGAAATTGCCCTTACTTGTCCTTAATTAGGATCAAACCTCTTCAATTCAACATGGGCCATACGTCGGCCCACACCTATAACCTTGTGTGGTGACCATTATATAGTGAATCACCAATGGTTTTCTTCTTCCTTCGTCAAAACACTGAAATTTTTTGCGAGCTTTAATTATATGCCGTAAATTGCAAGGCCATGATCGATTCCAGTGATATAGTTGTGGAGTTCAACTACTACCATCTTCGACATCAAAGCTGTCAATTACAGGTTCGCCTGTCAAAGCTTTTGTTGCTATTGCTGTCAAATTTGAAATTTTTAATTTCTCTCTAATTCTTAAGTTTGAATCTGATATGTCTTCATTTCTTAAAACTAAAAATTTGTTTTTTGAGTGTTTGATTGTCTCTGGTATGATTTGATGCAGTGAGTGCAATCGAAATAAGAAATTGATGGAGGTGCGAAATGGAATCGTAAATCCAACAATGAAATCGAGTGAGATGCAATTATGAAATGAGGGAGATCTGAGATGCATCAATGAAGTCGTCGGATCTTGATGAGTTCTACTTGAATTTCGCATCTGAAGTTTTTCGATGTCAGAGGACCTAAATTAATTACTTGAAAGAAAGAAGGGTAATATTGGAAAGAAATCTAAAATTAAGTCTTCCTTAATCTCCCAAAAAAAAGTCATCTAGGTCCTATATTTAGGACCGGAGGGAGTACCGTAATTGAATTTGTTTTGTTCTATAAATTTAAGCGTGATTCATGGAAGGAGAGAAAATCAACATGCCCCAGTGAGTGCCGCCTCACTTGGGCGATAATTTTACGCATGTTAGATGATCTAATATCCTTCAGAAAAAACTAAAGTATTCAAGTTATTTTTCCCAAAGAAGTCCCGCTCCGACGGCCCGACGAGTCATCTATTTAAAAGGACCCTCCCTGTAGTGCTCCCTAGGGGTGGGCAAAACAAACCGAAAACCGAAAACCAAACCAAACCAAATGCTTATCGGTTTTTCGGTTTCGGTTTTTCGGTTTTCGGTTTCGGTTTCGGTTTTCATATGGTTCTCATTTCGGTTATCGGTTCGGTTTCGGTTTCTTTAAAAAAATAATTGGTTAACCGAAAAAACCGAAAAATTCAATATGCTTTAAAAAAACCTAATAAATCAATATCAATAATAAAATGTATTTGGTTAAAACCAAAAATTACCCATATGTTTCAGAAGAGGAATTCGTTGCTTTTTCGGCTCATTCAACATGTTCCTTTTCCTTTTTGAACCTCTCCATATTTCAATTTTTCCTCTTATTATTTTTCTGCTCATTCAATGTCTAAGAGTATACTCTAAGTTTGCCTCAAATGTCTTTTAATGAGTTCAATAGATAGTTTCATATTAAGAGGAAATTACTAATGTTGGACGACTTTTAACATTTTGTAATTTTCATTTGTTCAGTCTAAACTTGTAAAGGATAAAAGTTTTGCTTTGGTTGAAGCAAAAAACTACATGCTGACTATGTGCTTTTGGAGGATCTTTAGTAAACAATGAATTTGATGTTTATATTGAGTTTGTCATCCTCTATCCAAGATTAGGACAAATTGGGTGGCTCTTTTATTTTTGTTGGTTGTTGTCCTAAAAATGCTTGCTATTTGAATGTAATTTTTGGTATGGTTGATACTTTGAATTTTAGTTGCTCTTATTTTGTGAGAAAAAATTGTATAGATTGTGTTGAAAGTATAATTAGGTGTGGAGGAAACTTTAAATGCATGACCAATCGTAAAAAAATTCATTTGGTCCATAAAACAAAAAAAGTCCAAAAATAACCGAAAAATAACCATAACCGAACCGAAATTAATTCGGTTTTTCGGTTATGGTTATTGGTTATTCGGTTTCGGTTTCGGTTTACGATTTGTAGACAATTCGGTTATCGGTTATTTTCGGTTTCGGTTCGGTTATGAACCGAAAAACCGAATGCCCACCCCTAGTGCTCCCTGTAGTGCGCCCCTCCTTGAATTATTCGGTCATGCAATACTTATTGAATACAAAGAACCAAATTCATTTCGACCCCGTCGTAGTTCTCAATCATTTCGTGGCACCGGGCGTGGCTGAACCATCTACGATGGGGGAGCGAATACGCAGGGAAGAAGCTTAGATAATTAAGAGAATACATTCTCGCATCGCTTTTTTTGTGCAGGGCTCGACCAGCGAGAAAAAGTGTTTGGCCGAAGCCAAAAAGAGGTTGACCCACTTCATTCGCTTGGCGAATGATCTTCGCTTCGCGGGAACAACAAAAACCACCATCTCGCTCTTTCCTGTCTTCGGTGCTACCTTTTTCTTTCCAAGGGATAGAGTTGGGATGTATAATAACCCTTTTTTTGAGGATGCCCGGGAAAAACTCCTAAGTCAATTAAGGATCAAATGTTGGAAACTAATGGTTAAGGATAAGGTAATTTTTTTTATAGAAAAATTCATAGACCTAGGTAGGATAGGAGAATTGATAAAGGGAATAGAGATGATGATAGAGATCATACTGAGAAACAGAAAAATTCCGTACGGGTACAACTCTTATTTGAACGAAGTGAAAAAAAATGCGATCTTTGTTGTCTAATAGAACAAACACTAATACCTTAATTGAGTCCGTCAAGATCAAATCTGTTTATCAAAGATAATATATTCTATTTGGGCGATAAAATATTTTTTCATCACTGCCATGGTTACTGAATGTTGACCACACGCCGGGACTAAGGTTAATAGTGCAATCAAAGAGTACATTTGCATGCTCACTTTTTGTCGCTGGCTGTATCTTCTTAATTTTTTTAATTTGATTGCAGGTTACTACCTAATTTCTAGTCCCCTCAATAATTAGTTAGTTATATTGCTGCCTAATTAGTTAGTTATACTACCTACCAATGCATATATACCACACGTACAGTTACAATGTAGTGTATGTATGTTCACTATATCTAGTTAAATGGTAGATTGATTTTGGCTTTGTATTCTCTCGATTGTTGGGATTTAACAGATCAAAAAAATTGTTGGGATTTAAAGGGTATGTAGAAGCTACGAGTATTACTGTATGTATTTGGTAAGAACTAGAGGAAGAATGAGAAATCTTTTATGGAAATAAAAAATTTATTGAGTACACAAAGTCTTTTGTATTTTATGGTCCAAATACTCCTATAAAATATTGTATATAAATATTTTGATGTAGAGTCTTTTGTATTTTAAAATTATCTGAATTAGTCTATATCTCTTATAAATCTTTCTATTGAAATGATATAGGTCTAGACAGTTGAAATTTTTCATTTCAAAAGAGTTTTGAAAATGTTTCAAAGTTTTTTATTGATTATATACTATAATTCATTTTTATCATTTTAATAATATGATGATGTGGCCCAACGGGAGCTCTTAGATTGATTTTCAATGGCAGAGATTTGGCTTATAAGGGACGCAGAGGGGCTACGGCAGTCCGCACCATATTTTCATATTGAGCTTTCACATCCCTCAATAGATGGCCCCTCCCGTCAGAATGTTTCATTTCACGCCATACTTTTGATTTAACGTGCTAATTAATGAGGATAAACAAATTGTGCCCGCACACACAAAAATTGATATCTTTTCAGCATCAATATTGGGTAAAGAGCCATCAAGGATAGGGACTCGACCACCAGCTTGTTATGGTTTTCAACTTTTCATCATTTGTTTCGGCTCAGCAAAGCTCGACTGTGCTCAACTTCCACACCTCCTCTCATCTCTCCTATTGTTGGGGAGATTAATATGGGTGATTTCACTAATTTTAGGATAATAAAATTTACAAATATATTTTATATTGAATATCAAACTTAACTCTCAAAATACATTATGGGTATATTTTAGTAGGGGAATGTTATTTACTCCCTTGATATTTATTATAAGTCGTCAACTACCAATTTCTCACATATTAAGGAATGATAGTTAAGTTTTAAAATTCATGTTAAATTTTCCACTTTTTTCAACTTCACCCTTCATTAATCGATGTGTTTTACATTTTCAATTAGAAATATAATATCAACTAGAGGGAGTATCTACCAACTTATTATGAGCACATGCGTGAGTGATATCATATTTTTTTTTGATCAAGAGTGATATCATATCCACATGACCACATATACTACCCAAGTTGCTGAAGAGCCGCCACAGCTACGTCCCTAGCTGCTAAGGGGCCGCTTCTAACGCTAGTTGTCACTTGATCGGCCGAAGAGAATGAAAGTCGACAAGTGGATTACAGTATCCTCGTGAGTCGTGACCACAAGCCCTCTTCATTGTCATGTCCATACATAACACGTGTTCCCTTTGAGTAATCGATGCCTCATGGATCATATTTTCTTTGATCATGATATTAAAAAAAAATTAATTATATGACATATACATGGACCTAACCAAGCGGCTGTTAAATTTAAAACACAGCATCCAAAACATATCAAACACACTTTTTTAAATCAAAGCATCTTCATGTCATTTTAGACTAGAGATAAATCTCATCCAATATTTAGAGAGTTCAAGATATTTTATTTCTCCTAGTTAATAAGTGTGCTTTTTGGGATTCAAGTTTTGTTCTTTTACCTATGAGAGCAAGAGATTGCTTACCACCTCAACTGATAACTTGTTAATGTATTATTAAACTCATTTTCTAAGACATAGAAAAGAAATAAGTACATTGAAAAATACATATTGTTAAATTGCAATCTTGTAAACACTTGTAAAGAAGAAAGGTGAGAAGAGAATTTCTTTTATCCTTCACAATAATTTAAATTAAACGGAATAATAGTTATGTACTCTTGGATGGAACTGTTTCGGTGCTCGTTGCAAAGATTAGTGGGCAATTCCGATTTTGGATCATCAAAAATTGAATATTTTTTTTGGCCAACAATCAAAAATTGAATATTCAAGGTCCAAATTTAATATTTTTAAATTTATAATTTAAAAAATAATACGTTTTTTTCTTGACAAAATGATAATTAAGACATTATCTTCATTATAGATTTTGTAACCATAAATATCATTACTTTTTAAAAGAAAAATTCAATAATATTAAATATGGACTATTAAGATCTATTTAGTCTAGACATATAGACATACAGTGTAGAGACGGCGCCCTCAATTCATTTTTATGACGAGCATCAAAACCGGTTCCCCAATGGAACTGCTGATGTTTACTTGGAAAAATATTGTGAGTTTTATTTGACAAAAAATATGGAGAATTTTGTTACTATGAAATTATAAATAACTTTCTTGTTATACTTCAGAGCTCATCAAAACAAACCGCAAAGAGTCATGAGTTACAAGCTCTGTATTTGAATTGTTGTGTGAGTCAAACCTTATTTCTAAAGTTTTGGAATCAAAATAAATCACGACTATTTATTAGCATCATGGTTTCCCTTCTACACAATACAGACCTTGTTGTTGCCGTAGACTAGCTCGCAATACAATTATTTTATTATTTAATTTCATTATTTTGAAGATATAATTTGAAAGATTTATTACTTGATTGCATACTTGACGAGACCAGGAATATGTACATTCATCATGTAGTCACTCCAATCGATGTTTTCAACTCCGTCCCACTTCATTGCCATCCTAAGATTTTCTGTGTTGGTGTCGTCGAAGCTGTCTCATGGCATCATTTCATTATATTCTTGGGTAAGATAGGTTTATAAAAGTAACATATATAAATTATAAAGGCTTTAAAATTAATGAAAAGAGAATAATTAGGAAAAGGAACATACGTGGCCTTAAAAAACGCATAAGGTTTGTACAACTCAGCCATTCGCATCGCTGTTTTGACTTTCCTGTGGCTGCCATTGTAAACATCTTTGAAGGCCCCGCAAAGCGCTTTATTCACTAAATTCAATCCCTTTTCAAATCCACAAAACGTACACAAAACATTACTCTATATACATGTGTTTAGTCAGTAAATCCTGTGTATAAGTCACTTTTATTGTATCTCATTACTTGAAATAAGAACATTTTTTATATAAGAAAAACGTTAGCTTAAATCTTTATATTTATCTTTAAGTTTAACAACTTTTTATATTTATTTAAAATAAACTTAATCTCATGATGATAAGATTTAAATTATAATAAAATGAAATGTAAAATTGTATAATCAATGAAAAAAAATTATAATGTGGCTTATTAATATAAAAAGATCAATCCTAATGAATACACACACACACACACCTTGTCTATCCACACACATATATGCGCACACATAGAAGTTGCTTTGCAGACCCTAATTCTTTGTAGGATAGATTTACCTTGAGTGGTAGCATAGCCCGAATGAACAAAAACATGTGGAAACGAGCATTGCTTGCCAATGCTCCCTTGGATCGAATCATGACAAGCTCTCCATTTTTGGTGGTCAAAGGGTTATTTTTGAAATAAAGATACGATATATTAGGAAGAAATCCAAGTCTAAAAGGATTTCTTGACGAAGAACCAACATGGTATGTGTAATTTTGATGTAAAGTTGCTTCATTCGAATGACTCGCCATTGCCGCCATCATACAATCTATTACTAGATCCGCAGGTATCTGCTTCATCATCATTATGAATCACCAGCTGTTCTAATTATAAGTTATAAGTAATATAATGCGCGATATACAACCGACACATACCTTTAATATAAAATTCACAGTATTAACTCATGTTATAGAACACTATAAACTAGATCTTATATATAAAACAGGAGATTTTTTTTTTATCAAAAACAAGAGATATTATATATCAAACAAGCAGTACTATATATAAGGAGGTGATACTCCTTTAAAACGTAAAAGTAAAACGTAAAAGTAAAACCTTGTGACTTTTTTAGAAAAATTAAAGATGCAAAATTAATCATTTTAAATTATTTATAGTTATTTGTTTCCCACAAAATTCATTTATTTCACTTATAAATTAACCTATAATTTAAAAACATATATATGTTGTGATTTAATGGTTTAATATACATCTTTTAACTTGTGCAAAAATAGTTAAAGCAATTTTATATTTAAAAGTGGAGCGAGTATGTTAATAAGAAAGTCCAACACCATTATGCCAAATTATCTTGCTTAACGGTTTCTGCATATAAAACCTGAGCTATATCCATGAATACCCCCAAATCTAAATACTTACCAAGTCTAAAATTGTCTTGGGATCACCCGGAAAGTAAGTTATTCTTCCTTTACCATAGCCACCGATCACAGCATCCACTGTTCTGTAACCATAACAATTTTCCAGCATCATTACTTTTACAATTTCAATTATGATTAATACTAGAATATTTATTGTGACGCGAAGTAATTATACCTGAGACCTTCAATCCAGCCAGCAAAGGGTTCTTTGTAGGTGCTGGTCACCATGGTTGGCCGTAAGATGACCAAAGGCATATTATGATCTTTAAAATGTGACAGCAACATTTCTCCCATTGCTTTTGTAAATACGTATGTGTTTGGCCATCCATATAAGTTTGCCCTATTTAAAATTTGCATGCTCATTAATCATGTTATTATGAAGGAGGAGGATCAGAAGACAAATAACGGGTTTAATTTTAATAAATTGTTAAAGAACCTCTTAAGTCCATAATCTTTCATTGAATCTGAGATGGCCTTTGCATCGGTATTCTCCGCTTGAAGTTGTTGTATTCTTTTCTTCATTAAATCCACTTCTGCGTAAATGTCTAATTCTGTATCCTTGTTCAAGGCTTGACCCATCTTAAAGGGCTCTTCCCTTATTACTTCTTTGTCCTTAGCCTCCCCACACACATATGCTAACATAAATGATTTGAGTCATAATATAATTTTACAGCAAGCCATATATATGACCAGTCTTTTCAGAATCCATCAGCATATAAGTCTAAATCGAGTTCGGCTTGATTCTGCGCCTATATTAATATTAATATTAATATTAAGTCTATATGCGGCTGGGCCATAAATATAGTATGGGCCTGATATATAGTAAGACGTCCAAAAGTAAAATGCACTTGATAATTTATTTATAAAATTTTGTTGCTAAATTGTTTCCGATTATTATTATTTCTATTATAAAAAGCATTCCTCTATTCGTAAAATAGATATGGTTGACTTTGTTTGTTTGAAAATATTAAGGGAACTAAATAGTTTACTAAATGATTTATATATCAGTTCGTTTACGCCCCACACATTTAAGGCCTGTCACGAGTCCAACATGCCTGTACCCGTATAAGCAACTCGTAGGCTGCCGCCCGTATCCCCATTGAGCAGCCCTACTTGTGGGTTTGGCAAAATAAAAGTGGGAATCAAATTACTTTATCAACTTTGAGACTTGGTAGGTTGTGCAAAAATAAATGCCAAAGAGAAGGGGGGTGTAAATCGAACCTACTCCCTCAAAAAGGCCTCTTATAATATACGGACTCCGGTCCTAAATATATGACCTAGTTGACTTTTTTGGAAAATCCTCTAAAAAGCAAAACAAGTTAATTATAAATTGGTTTAAGTAATTTTTTCCTCAAAACTAGTTTATTTTACCTATAAACTAATGAATAATTTAACAATATTTTAAATATGTCATAAATTAATAACCTATTTCGCAACCTTAATCTCTCTAAAAAAATCATCTAGGTCTTATATTTAGGACCGGAGGTAGTATATTACAAAAAGTGGATATATTATCTTTATTTTTTTAATATTTCCCAAATTCATAGAAAAGATTATCATAATTGAGTTAATAATGGGTTTTCAAGGTGGAATAACGGATTAACAACTTTGGATAATGGTTTATAAAGAATGATCTGATATACTCTATTTGTCAACTTTTTTTTTATTTGTTCCCATAATTATATAAAGGATTGTGAAATTAGGATAATGGGTACCAACTTTTGATAACGAATTACTAATATACCTCAATCAAATTTATGATATTATTACCATCTTTTTGTTTGTTCCCATAATTGTAGAAAGGATAACCAAATTATGAAAACTTATTACCAACTTTTAATAAAAGATTACCAACATATTTCTATCTAATTAGTTACAAATATTTTTCGTTCCTATGAGCTTTGGCCAACGGTGGTAATCCCTACCAATAGAGGCTGGAGCTCCAGCAGTAGATGGTGGCTCTTGGTGCTGGGCCCTTTTATTTTACAAAATGAAAATTTAATTCAAGGGCATATGTGATATTTCTTTAATTTGACAAGGATAATTAGATCATTGTTTGTTATGCTCATTTTTAAAATTAGCTGCATCAAATTGTCATTTATAAAATTTGAGAGTTTTTCTGCCTTTTTCCCAAGTATTAAAGAGCCAAGCACCCTATCTTCCATAATTTTTTAAATTAAGATTTTGCACATCAATTATCTTGATCAACTCAAGTATATCCTGAGCTTGTTTGATTTACCTTCTCGAATTTATACAAAAAGGAAATCATTATAGTCCAATGCTTACCCGTTGACACATGAAGAAAAACTTGCAAATTTCGACACTTCTTTGCGAAGTTTAGGGCATTCAATGCACCCATAGTGTTCACATCCATTGCAATGTCCAATCTGCAGGATATATTAATGTGAAGACGAAGTAAGAAATTTATTAGAATAATGATATACCTTCTATGTAAATTTTCCTCGAAATTGTTCGATTTGTGATATAAGATGGATTGATTATCTCATTCTCTCAATTTATGGTGTGAAAGAAATAAAGAGTGCAATGTTAACCCTTTATATTTTAGCGTTCATGAATATGTTATACAAGGATTTGTCATATATATATTGATAGACAGATGATTCAATGATAAACAAAATTATTTCAGAAAGATTATGTCAAATATGCTATAATTAATAAATTTGTTCGTTCTTTTAATCATCTATGCCTTATATTTAAGATCAGTGGGAGTGCTCAGTTAGTCAGTTTCACAGTTAATTCTGGTTATATAAAGGAGCCATAATTAAGTTAATCACCTCTCATCAAATTTGGTAATTGCAGCTGAGTTCACAATAACTTGTACTTCCTCCGACAACTTATCAAGATAAGCATCATTAAGTCCCAAGTTTCCATCAGAAACATCACCTGAAACTGCAGCTACCTTCTGTGATATGTAAGAGTCAAAATCCTCCCCCATCTGGTCTCTTAAAACCCTGAACAAATCCTTTCCTATGATCTATCCATCAATTTCTATATATGTTAGTCGTCAGGTATATACTTTCTAATTATAAAATGAACAAGGAATTTTAATACTTGACGTACATCATCTTGGAAACGTTTTGTGGCTGCATTATCATCTGAAGCTCTGATAAGAAGATACACTTTCCTCACATCTGTATGCATCCGTAATAACTTCTCCAGAAAAACTGCATACTTAAACAGTCAGCACTTGTATGGCTAGTGAGATCATCTCTAATTATATATTATGTTCGAAGATATATGTATTGCAGATGCATTCAAAACTCATCAGATGGCATACATATAAATGTGCATTTGCATATGTCATCAACATTTTATTATACATATTTCAACTAATCCGTTGCACCAGTCACTAAAATGATTGTATACATAGACGAATAAAGTTAAAAGGATCATAAAGAGAATACGAACCTTTTGCTAAGAAACCACTGGCTCCAGTAATAAAAATGGTCTTTTGTTTGAAATATAAGGACACGCTTCCCATATCTGTATATTGTGTTTGGATGAAGTGTTAGCTGATATATGTGGTGAGTGGTATACAAAATATCGCAATATATTTATAATGTAACTCAACTGTCTAATTAATTACTCTGTTTGTTATGCAACCAACAACCTTCAGTTATGTGGTTGATAATGCAGTGATAAAATTTATGTCGTGCATTTCAGTCAGTTTTGTGGCTGCATTATCGGCCCCCCACCCCCCTCCCTCCTCGGCCCCCCACCCCCACCCCTTCCCCCCTCCCTCTTCGGCCCCCCACCCCCTCCCTCCTCAGCCCCCCACCCCCACCCCCTCTCTCTTGCCATGAGCCCCACATGAGAAGTCTCACAAATGAAGTGTAGTTTAAAAATTCAATAGGCTCCCCTTCAAAAAACAGACCAATTTTTTGGAATTCGTAGATCGTTCATTAGCTGAAAAAGAGTAGGTGGATTGTTAATTATGCTGTTCTAGGTCAAGCAAATAAATAAAGAAAAGTAGGAACAAATTTATAAAGAATTAAGACAACTTTTGGTCCTTATATTTTCAATCAATAAGAATTAGTACAAATTTTGGTCCTTAGATTTTCAATCAATTTTAATTTGTGGTCTTTTAACTTTAAATTGATGATTTTGCTCCTTGAACTTTCGGTCAATTTTGATCTATGTTCTTGAACTTTTAAATTGATGGATTTAAGTCCTTAAACTTTTGGTTAATTTTAGATTTGTTCCCTAAACTTTCAATCAATTTTGATTCTAGTCATTGATTTTTTAAAACTTGAAAAATTATGAACCAATGGTTACAAATGGCACACAGTTCAGACACCAAAAATACTGATATAAAATTCAAGGATCAAGACCAAAATTGACCAAAAATTTATGGATTAAAATCAAAATGGACCAAAATTCAAGGACTAAAATCATCAATTTCAAAGTTTGAGAGCCAAAAACTAATTTGGATGAAAGTGACTTCAAGACTAAAAGTTGTATTAACTTATTTATAAATTATGCTCCTACTCCATTTTCAAGTGAACAGTAGAAAAGATTTGATGAACATGGAGCCTTCAATTCATTGTAGGGTAGTGTGTAATCAGAACCACACGGTACGATCTTATCTTTATGTCTTTACGATGCATGTGAGATGGATAACTACCGGAAGAAAAGCCAATCATCAAAGAAACTAGTAACAATAGTTTATTGTTACTAATATGTAATTTTTTTGTGCCAAATTAGCGACAAATGTTTTCTCACAATTTGGTCAATAATAAGTTCATTTTTCGTGTAGTGGTGCGCCATCATAGCTCAATCACAGAGTTTTGAGCTTCAAGATGGCGCATCATAAATGTTGAAGTAAGTAGATTCTTCAAGCTAATGCTTCTAATGTGTGTGATGAATTCAAGGCGATTATTTCAAATTGAGTCTTAATGTTCATGAGAACGAATTATTTATGATTCGTGGATTCCTGGCTCATCATGCATAGGAAATAAACCACAACTCTGTTGAAAGAGGTGACTGTACGTAGAGGCACATTCATATATTTTTATCGAACATCTTTACAAGTAGTTCAACAAATTATGTGGTGCACAATGATGAAAGTGTTAGGTTTGAATGTAAAAGTAATTACAACTGCATTCAGAACCTGAGCTTTTTTTTTCTTAGAAAGTCTGCATGGATTAATATCTTGGAACTCATCATGTCTGTGACAAGTTTCATGATTCAACAAGCACTAACAAAAACCTTGAAAGTTAACAGATAATGATTCATGGTTTGAGAATTTTCTTTTACCCTCAACTTTTCCTCTGTGTGGAGGGAAATGGACGGGGGAGATGGAGACCATTTATAACACCATGTTCTAACTTTGGGAGGAGGAAAAAACACATTATATTATAGGGAAAATTAATTTGAGGTCCCTCACAAGGGAGTTAATACTGGAAAAGTCCCAAAAGTTGAAAATATTAATGTAGGGTTCCAAGGGACCTCACATTAATATATTTGAAAAGTGAAAAGACAGTTTTACCCCTAGCCTTAAAAAAAATTACCCCTCCCTCCTCCCCTGTAACATCCCAATTTTCAAATTAAAAATAATATGCAATTATTGGGGTGTTAATAAGAAAATTTAAAGTTTTAAGGAAGAATTTATGATATTGAGATAATTTATTGATATTTAATCATACTTATCTTAGATCTTAAAGAAAAATATAGTTAAAGGAGTCATTTAGAATTAGAAACTTACATGAAAATATTTTGGAATTTAAATTATATTAGGACTAAAAATAGCTTCCCTAAACTTATATTTATGTATTCGATTAAAATATCTCTTCATCTTCCTATTCATCCCATCTCTTTTCAACCTTATCCTTTTTTTTTTATTTATTTATTTAAATACTCCCTCCTCCTTCACCGTCATTATCATCATCTCATCATTGTCTCCTCTTCTCCATTTTACAATCATCATCATCACTCTCTTCTCACTTCACTCTTTTCTCTGCTTCACTCCTCTCATCACCATCAACACATCTCTCTTTCTTCATTAACCTCACCGCCTCCATCACCATCATCTTCACCAACAACATCACTTTCTCTCCATACACCATAATCTTCACTCTCTTCTTTCTCTATTCATGTCATCATCATCAGCGCTGTTCTCCCTCTCTCTTGTCGCCTTCACTCTCTACTTTGCCCTTACTCTACTCTCTCTTAGCCTTCTCACCCTCTCTTCAACTCCTTGCTCGGCCAGTCACCACCAGCGACGGTGAAAGCTCAAGAAATCAGCCGAGACTTTCATACTCAACCATTAGGTGATTTCCTTTCCTCTAATTCATATTTTTTTTTAAGATTCTTGGGTGAGTCTGAGAGGGAATCCGAAATTAGGTATTGGGTTTATGAGTTTTTGGAAGGCTTTCAATATTCTTGATGTTTAACTCTAACTTGTGTTTCTTTGTTTGAATGGATACTGCCTTGAGTACTGCAAGATATAATCTAGAATCTTTTATGAAGGAACACATATTTTCTTTAGACTACATGTTATATTTCCTTGAGTTTAGTGGATTTCAGAATTTCTATTTCCTTGCTTTGTTGGGCTGATTTTCTGGAATAAGAGAGATGTTTAGGAATATGAAATTAAAATAAAGTTTTTGTAAGATGTAAAATAAAATTTATATTGTTAGTTTATGCTTGATATCTTTTGCTCTGTATTGATCAGATTTGGTGTTAAAAGTAATGGACTCAATATAATATTATCTCTTTGAAGATGGAGTGAAATTGACATATGGTTTTGCAAGTTGGGAATTTGTTTGAGTTGTAAGTTTTCTAAAAAGTATGCATAATCTTCTTTTTCTGCTTGGTTGGTTTCTCTGTTTTATTTGGTCATGAGGATATAAAAGAGTTTAAATATGTAACTACATGCTTAACTTATGCTTAGGTTGTGAAGTTTCAGTTTTAAACTATGAGATTAAGTTACTATAAGTTTAACTTAGAAAGATAAACAAGATTGGTTGGAAACAATTAATATGAGATTGATGTTTTGAAGAATTTCTATTCTATTCTTTGTTTGGCTGCTATGTTCTGTTTAGATGTGGATAGAAACTTCATTATGAAGACATGGAATTGAAATGCATATGTGTACTTAAAAAAAAGGGTGCAGCTGAAATGGTATAATGGTGTGAATATAAATGAAGAAATGGTAGGCATTGACATGTTCAACTTGTGGTTATATAAGTTTGATGAATGAGTAAATCAATGTTGCATGAATAATTCTTATTGGATTAAAGGACTTGTGTATTTCTCTTTCTCTTTTAGTGTTTGTTGTCATTGTTGGTTTGCATTTGCTGATTTGTCTCCAATTTAAAAAGGGGACATTGTACATGTACCAAATATATATAAATATGAGTGTATAATGTTGTTTTGGTTCAATATATGTTCAATTTCAGCATAGGTTCTGTTTGGTCTATGCTTTGTGTAATGGGATGAAGTTTGTTTGTGTTTGGTTCATGAGTTCGCTGCTCATTTTCCCTTATTCGCTGAATTGGTTTCTTTTGAAAAAGGAATGGAAATGATGTTGCTGGTTTTGTTTGGAATGAGAAGTTTTAAGCATGTGGTTATGTTTTGCTATTTATATGAATCGAATATGATATTCTTTTTTATGGTGTAGGATTGACATTGATTCAATTAGAATTTCTTAAATGAATGCTCTTTAGCTGCAAGGTTTTATAGTTGTTGTAATTATGTTTAATTGATTATAGAATATTATTGGTTGCTTAAGATGATGCTTATATGCTTATGCTTGCGTCTGAATCTTATTGAGCTGGCTGATTTATGAACTTTCAGATTTGGTTTTTCCTATTTGTTCCATTCTGACTTGTGGCATAGATTGGAAGTTTTGAAATCAATTCTTTTAGGTTCTCTAATTACTATGTGTTCTCTTTATGATGGGAAGGGGTAAGAGTATAGGTTAATAGGGATGTGAGAGACGCTAAATAAATACTCATAAGTAGGGTCATTAATTCATATATAAACATATTTTTATAGGAAAAGATAGTGTGTGTACATGATTCAAAATTTGATTGTAAAGCTTGATTACTAACGCAAATTACAGCCTTATGAATCTAGCTGTTTTAATAAACATACCTATATAAATATATTGTTTTCAAGACCCTTAGATGACAATTTGATTAGCCAAGTGCTAGGATATGATAAATATAGTTGGTAATGGCTAGTATGTAAATATGAAATTGGTAATTATAAGGTATGGTTTTATCAAATGCATGTAGCTAATTAGAATGGAGGGAACAAGTAAATAAAGTCATGTACATTTTGATTGTCAACTGGATATGGCTTCTTGCATATATACGTGATTAAATGTTATATTGTGAGGGGTGAATTGCCTTCCTTGTAATGGTGAATCGTTGTTGGAGATTTTAGCCAAGTTTTGGCTTCTTTGAGTAAATTGATGTTGTTTCTCTTCTTGATTAATTGATAATAAGCTTGTTTGTTAATGTAAAGCTAAAATGTGAATCAATGATGTGTACTACTCTTTGCAATTGAAAGCATGTTTTGTGTGGATTGTTTATGCTCAATTGAAGAAGAAAGAAAAACTAGAAGAATGGGTAGTAAACATTAAAAAAAAAGGGCGAAGGTGCAAAAATGATACTAAACTTTGCCCAAAAAAGCGTTTCTAATACTAAAATTTCCCAAAGTGCAAAAAGATTATCCAACTTGGGGTTAAAGTGCAAAAATAATGTTTTCACTTAAGGGAAATAAAATTTAGTTATGAAAAGACTGTTACGCCTCGACCAAGGTTGAAAGAGAATAATTTAATGAGGGGCATAAGAGTCTTTTCATACCTAAATTTTATTTTCCTTAAGTGAAAATATTATATTTGCACCAGGACCACAAGTTGAATATTATTTTTGCTCCTCGCGAAACTTATGTATTATAAACGCACTTTTGGGTAAAGTTTAGTATCATTTTTGTACCTTTGCCCAAAAAAAATGGGTAGTAACTTCATAGAACCGAGAGAGACGTGTTATACATTACACAAATATAAGCATGATTGTTTACCTTATTATTACTCTTATGTAATAATAGGTGAATCGAGTAAGTAAGCGTAAGGAAGAGTAGCAAAGTGCTAAAGGGCGACAGGTAATCACACTTAACCTTACTATAACATGGAGGGTGACGTTAGTTAGGGATTTTGTAAAATCCCTTCTCACCCTCTATATATATATTATCTTTAAAAGAGTATTTTATACAAAACAGGCTATCGGGTGCCTTTCAAACACGATTATTTTTGTATAAAAGATTTTTACACATTATATATACTATTATCCTACCTGGTGGTGGCCATTGATCTGGAATGACGTGAAATGTATATAGGGATAGTGTTGGGTAGTGGTTTAAGAGGTGATGAAGATAGAAAAGAGGGTTAGATGTTGAGTTCAGATTGTTGAGAGTTATGTTGTGGAAAACACTATTAATTTGGAGATATTGAAGGGAATTGTAAGAATGTATGATATTGATGTTGATTGAGATTGTGATACTGAATGAGATTGAAATTGGTGGACATTGTGAGGTTTGCATGACACTGATATATATGTACCATCGCGCGATGATAACTGTCGATTGGCCGATCGACAGTTATTTGTACTGATCCTTTTCGGATTGATTGGATCGGGGATCATAGGTTAACTTATTGAGAGAAGTGACCTACGGTTGTTAAGGCATTCTAGAGTCCAACCGCCCCTACGGTTGTTAAGGCATTTGAGAGCCCAACCGTTCCCATTCTGCAATGGAAAACAGAATTGGGGTTCCCTCTCTGGGGATTGCCAGAGAGGGAAATTTGCCCCCTCATCATAGAGAGGGGCACAGTGTCAAATCATATAGAGAAGATTAGATGCTTTAATGTCCCGTGATGGCACAATGCATCTATAGGTGAGTGTGAGAGTTATGGTAGCATCATTAGATTGGAGACTGGGAGATGATATTTACTTAATGTGGAATTGATGGAGGGATTTAAGTGATGAATGGAAGAAGATTTTGACATGGATATATAAATATATATATATTACTGGTTTTAAAATGAAGTACCCTTTAGACGCCCTCGCTACCGCACATCTCACTGTTATAGTGAGTTAAGCGGTGATTACTGAGACAAATTGTCTCATCCCACGATTACTGACATTTTTGCAGGTATTCATGCACAGGCGCGAGCATCAGGAAAGGGAATTAGGTAGTAGAAATTATATAGTTTATTTGGAATTGTATTTGCCAATTTGTATAGGCCTGCATTCGTTTCCGCATGTATATATCTATTTATGGTTTAATATCAACTAGTTTTGTTTATTAACCATGTTAGACAAATCCTTTCTAACATGGTTAGCAATAAATTATCCATGATAGCAGCTGTGTTGTATTAGTTCATTCTTTTCTATCATGGATAATATTTTAATCATTAAGATATTCTTTTTCTAACTATGATAGAGATTTTGATATTAATGAAATTCCTTTTCCTATCATAGTTAGTAAAGATATTATTGAACTAAAAGAGATGTCACAGGTTAATTAGGGATTTAGTAACAGAATGTTACATCCCCCCACTCCCCCTTCCTCCTCCCTCCATCGCCCCCACCCTAACCCAGCCTCCTCCTCCCCTGCCCCCCCACCCCCAGCCTCCTCCCCTGCCCCCCGCCCTCAGCCTCCCTCCTCGGCCCCACCCTCCCGTCCCCCCTCGGCCCCCCACCCCCACCCCCTCCCCCTCCCTCCTCGGCTCCCCACCCCTACCCCCCTCCCTCCTCGCACCCCCACCCCCACTCCTCCTCCCTCACACGCGAGGAGGGAGGGGGGAGGGGGGTGGGGGTGGGGGGCCGAGGAGGGAGGGGTGGGGGTGGGGGGCCGAGGAGGGGGGGGGAGGGGGTGGGGGTGGGGGCCGAGGAGGGAGGCTGAGGGTAGGGGGCAGGGGAGGAGGCTGGGGGTGGGGGGCAGGGGAGGAGGAGGCTGGGGTTGGGGTGGGGGCGATGGAGGGTGGAGGGAGGAGGGAGGGGGGGTGGGGGGAGAAGGGAGGGGTAATTTTTTTTAAGGCTAGGGGTAAAACTGTATTTTCACTTTTCAAATATATTAATGTGAGGTCCCTTGGGACCCTACATTAATATTTTCAACTTTTGGGACTTTTCTAGTATTAACTCCCTTGTGAGGGACCTCTAATTAATTATCCCTATAGGGGTTTATTTAAGGTCATAATCTTTCACAAATGACCTTTGCATCAGCATTTTCCGCTTGGAGTTGTTGTATTCTTTTCTTAATGAAAAAAAACAACCATTACAGAGATTTTATTTTGGCAAGTACCTAAAAGGGGATGGGTCAAATTAAATGTGGTGGTGTAATTAGAGATCACCATGTAAATTGGATAGCTGGTTTTAAAATATTCCCCTGGGGGTATGAAGTGCATTTGAAGCCGTGGAGTGGGCAAGTTTTAAAGGATTTAGACTTGAATGGGACATATATATTATTCAAGAAAATTTTTCTTGATTAATGTGCAATCAACATTATTGAGACGATGCAGAGCAGCAGAAGCATCAATAGTTATAGCTTATTACTCTTGAAGATTTAAAATCAACCAGAGCATGAGTGCGAAATGAAATTACAATATAATGTATATCCAGCGATTAATAAAAAAAAGCTCTTGGATCAATGGAAGGATTATCTAGCTCTTCCATGCTGGATTTATGTCTGGCTTATAGTTGATAGAGAGTGTATGGAATTTGTAATCCCCTGTCTTCTTATGTTTTAAATTTTGGACAATAGGCCTCTCTAGTTACGAATAAAAAACATATTGAAAAAAATAAACTTGTTTTCCCCGGTATTACGTGTCAGTTATCTTTCTTATACAATCATATAGATTTGAAGTTTGAACCCAAAACAAAAAAAAAACAAAAAACATGTTTTTCTCAGGATGACGTGTCAACATTGGTTGGGTGCATCAATTCATCCTGGGCCTCAGTCCATAAGTTCATTTTTTCCAGTAGTTCAAAATAAGTTCATGGTGCATAACTATTTTGTTATTCTCATTTAGCCCATTCGTTTATCACTTTATCTTTGCTAGATATCCAATTATCCATAACTTTATTTATATAATTGAGTTTGCATTTTTTTGGGGAATAAAATCTCCATCCATGTTATCCAACGAGTGTTTGCATGTATATATCTCCATCTCTCTCTCCCTAAAGATATATATAATATTTATAATTTTATATATACACAAATATGATCATTAGTCAGACTGAAGAGTCTTGTTCATTATGCTGTTCCAAATTGAAGCAAAGAAAAAACAAATAAGAAAAAGCAACGGAGAAGATGAATAGGTAAGATTACTTAATATAGTTTTGAAGTACACTTGGTAGAATGACACCAATTATACAGAACCATTGAATAAATGATGTAACACTTGCAATTTGTAACGTAGCATCCTCTGTGCACAACTTAACTTTGGACTCAAAAGACACACGAGTTTGAGAAAACGAAAAACTATGTATAATTATTTATACGATATGATGTGATAGTATGAAATATAAATATATTGTGGATGATATATAGCTGTGTAGTGTCACTTGAAGATATATTTAACGATCCCAGGGATATGAATGTTCATAAAATAATGGTCCCAATCGATGTCTTTGGGGTCAAAGTAAAACAAATCCGACTCTACTCCACTTTCTCTTGCTGCAACTCGCAACTTCTCTGTGTTCATATCATCAAACCTGTTTCCCTCAAATAAATGTCTCCAAGTTATGAAAGATATATCATCAAGGGTTCACATTTTCAAAATTAAAGACTCACCCAATAATTAATATACTGCCTCCCTTCCTTCATACAAGACTTAATTTGTGGTGCAAATTATTGTAATATAAACTAGACCTTATATTTAGATTATTGGATTTAGCAATTCAAAAGGAGGATTAAAATACTTACGCTCCATAGAAAAACAAATAAGGCCTGTAAATGTCCACCAAACGCATGACTATCTTGATTTTCCTGTTGAGCTCTGTATACGAACCATGAAAATACTGGCAAAATGCGGTATTTGCTAGCTCCAATCCCTATTTGGAATGCAAAACATGTTGATCACAATGTTACAACAATACAATCTTAACAACTATCTCAAAACACCAACCAAAGTGTAAAAAACAGAGTTTGTAATCATTGGCTAATAGTCTCTAGTCCTAATTATAAGACCACTCTAAGTTTTTGGAGAAATTAAGAATGTAAAATTAATCACTATAATTGTCTATAATTATCTTTTTTCCTCAAAACTAATTTATTATACTTATAAACTAACATATAATCCATTGCATGTGACAATTGTTATAGTTTTTAGTAGTCTAATTTGCTTCTTTAATATAATTAAAAGACTAATAGTCCTGGGGGAGTAAACATAAAACATGTAAAATTACTAGTACAAGCATATTTAAGAGAGATTAATCAAGGATAGACCTTTAAGAGGAGAAGGTAACGGATGAACATGTATCTGCGAAAGCTAGCCATGTCACCCAAAATAGTGACTCGGCCCACCTTGATGGGCTTGCCGTCTTTGCCGATCCATGGTTTTGCAGTGAAGTATCTCAAGCCATAGTCTTGTAGATTAAAGTATGCTAGTGGATTCCTCACCGAAGAACTGACATGATATATTGCTTCTTCATCATTTGCTTGCTTTGCATGAGCTACCATTGCCACCAGCATTGCGTTCACCACCATATCTGCGGGTATCTTCACTTCCCAATATATATATGTATATATATAATGCATCATTATTGGCTTAACAGTTCAAGCCATGCATGAAATATTAATATTCAAAGCACATAGATATAGATAATGGAATAATGATATTCACCACATCAACAGGCGACTCCAAGTCTCCAAGGAAACATGTTAGCTTTCCTTTCCCATATGCCACAGCTAAACTGTCAATAGTCCTGTTTCCATATATAATAATAATGATCACAATACTATAGATTTAACTCGAATCAATAATTTATCAAGCCCTAATTATAATATCAAATTGACCTTTTTAAAGAAATTGATGTGCAAAATAAATCACTTTTTATTGGTTATATTTATCTTTTTACTCAAAACTAATTATAGTTATAAATCAACATATAAAATAATTAAATGTTACAGATGTTAAAATTTAGTGGTCTAATTTGCTTCATTTATCTCCACACAAAAAAAATCAACTTGATCTTGTAATTAAGACAAAAAGAGTAATATGAAACTATATCTACAATCAAGTGCTGGAGATGATATATGTATGTATAGACAAACCTGACACCTTCAGCCCAACCAGGGAAAGGTTCTTTGAGGGTACTGGTAACAATGGTGGGACGCACAATGACAACGGGCATGTTGCCTTTTAGGTCTCCCACTACCATTTCTCCCATTGCCTTGGTAAACACGTACGTGTTAGGCCATCCATAGACCTTTGCCCTGTTCATTGTAATATCATATATATACCACACTTTTATTATCACCAATCATGTTTAAATAATCAAATAAGACAGAGCAAACTTTCAATTTACCGTGACCAACCCTTTTCTCACAAAATAATAACTACTATTAATAATTAAAGGAACTAAAATTTGAAATTATTTGTGCAGCCAAAAATTATTTTAAAAAATAGAAATGAATATTCAAATTTTTAATAATTAATTTTTATGAAGGTAATACTCCCTCCGGTCCCTAATGTAAGAGCCCAAAATTTGAATGGTTTTGGTCTCTAATGTAAGAGCTCACCCCATATTCTCTTCTCATTTAATGCATTTTTTCCTACTTTACCCTAACTTTCTTTCATATTTATTAATGTTTATGTATTTCTCTCTCTTAAAAGTACCATAATAAATATGGGCAATTTTGGAAAAGAAGTATTAACACCAGACACCCAACTAACATTTAAATGTTTTCTTAAGAAGCGTTTTTTTGACGGTTAGCTCTTACATTAGGGACCGGAGGGAGTATCATTTTGCTATTCTTTTCCCAAGATGGCCCAACATTCAAGGCTGCCTAATCAGTAATAAGTGAATTGAGCGAAAACCCTCTAAATTATACTCCCTCCGGTCCCTAATGTAAGAGCCCAAAATTTGAATGATTTTGGTCCCTAATGTAAGAGCTCACCTCATATTCTCTCCTCATTTAATGCATTTTTTTCTACTTTACCCCTAACTCTCTTTCATATTTATTAATGCTTATGTATTTCTCTCTCTTAAAAGTACCATAATAAATATGGGCAATTTTGGAAAAGAAGCATTAACTCCAGACACCCAACTAACATTCACATGTTTTCTTAAGAAGCGTTTTTTTGACGGCTAACTCTTACATTAGGGACCGGAGGGAGTATATGAAACATATTCGCATAGATGCATGGGAATAGAGGAGGGACTATAGCTATTAGTAATGATCTAGTGGAGGGATTACACTAGTTCTTTGTGTTTTAAATATGATAAATTAAAATTTCAACCTGGGTGTATATACATAGAAGAAATGTTAGATGCATAGGAGAGTGGTTGCGCCTGGTTGGCCCAATTGGACCCAACTATATAATACTCGTATATAATACAATTTTTTTTTTTGCTCAGACGTATATAATACAATTGGATAGCCATATATTTCTTTTTTTTAGATACACACACACACCCTTGTTTGAGGATCTTGCTTGGCTCGGTTCTAATTAATTTAAGTCCAATATAATTTGAATCTAAATTTAGGGTGATTTGCATTTATTTCCCCTTAAAAAGGAACAGAGCGAGATAGGCGGAATGAGATGGGGCACTTAAGGAAATGTGATGTTTGGAATTGAAAGGTAAGTGACATATAGTTGAAGTGATGAAGGTGAAGGGATGGGCATGTATAACTCAATAAAATATAGTTTTAATAAAGGAAGAAGGCATTAATGGAAGAACCAACTCAATCTGAAGCAAATTGATGCATGACAGAGGAAAATAATATATGTCCTTTTCATCAAATTTATATCTCTCCATTCCTATTTCATGCCTTCACCTACTTCCCCACCTCACTCATCACTACCTTCTTCAATTATTCTTCAAATACATGTCATAATCTTATTGATAACAACATGTCAACATTATATATCTTAAAGCTGCTATGGTATGCATCTTAACTGGTTAAGTGCCTTCTGGTCCTGGTTAAGTGCCCAATGGGAAAAAGGAATGAAAATACTACTTCTACCACTACAAACACTTTTATCACTATTTGTGTGAAATCTGTATCTATCTGTGTGTGTGTGTGTGTGTGTGAAATACTAGTATATTTCTTTAAAAAAAACTGCATAGTTTAATGGATAAGAATTGCCCAGTCTTCAATGGAAGAACCAAGTGTAGCTTAGCAATAAAGAGTGGTTCTCTGTTTAATGAGTGATCAATTATAATTTTAAGAGTAGCCAAGCAACCATGTACTAATGCACTCAATGAACAGACTCAAAAGCTTCCTTCTCGATAAGAACCAATAATGGCAATAAATACACTTGCTTTCAATGTCAAGCTAGCTTGGCAATTCATCGAATTTATTTTTCCTTCTCTTTAAAACAACGATGTATTGGCACCACCTAGAGTCAACAATGTTTCACGTTCATAATCATACCTATATGATGATTTTGATGCTGTCATTTTGACAGATTTTTATTACCAAACATATCTTTTTTTTTCACCCTATCAGATCGAGAAAAATATTATTACATCATTAATTTTGTTTTAAGATGATTTTTTTTCAAATTTACTCTTATTTTTAAAATATGAGTTGTTTGTTATGTTTCAGAGCTCTCATAAGTTAAAAGTCATGTCATTGATATTGTGGTTGAGTTCAATTCATTTCTATTTTTTTTTGTTTAAAAAATGTATAAATGGTTTGTGGAGAAGTCATGGACTCATGGTGAAAAATTGCATCATATCGCCTTAAAATATATACATGTGTGTGTAATTAATATACCGACTTGGAGATACATTACGTTAAAAGAAGACTTCTCTATCCTTTCAAATTGTGCTCAGACACAAACTCGTTGCAGCCAACAACACTAATTTATGACTCTCTGATCTTCTTTCCCGGCCGAGATAAAATTAATCGTACATTCATCTATAAATAAACCGAGTCCCTACACGTAATAACTGTGATTAGCTCTAGTAGTTACTTTAACTTTTTCGTTTGATTTAATAAAATAAAAGGTTAAAGTACAAATTCGTTTTGAAAGTTTAATTTTCATACATTGGGTATGAGCTCTATTAGTTTGAAAGTTTTTTCTGGGTTCAGAATTATTATTTTAAAAATTTCAAAACTCGCCAACTTTTCTCCTCGCCATTTAAATACTAATAATAGTCAATGTCAATTTTTTAACGATAATGATGATATTCTAATAGTAAAAGGCAAGCTTGATACCTATTGAATCTTTCAAGGCAGTTCTAAACCTAAAATTACTTCCAAGGTAAAATAGTTAAAAAACAAAGCTTCCAAGCAAATTGCACCTCTAAAATAAAATTGAACACATACATACACATGCATGCATGCATATATAAGTTGATAAGTTAATGTCTAGTCCTGCCCGGCAAAGAAAAAAGGTCAAGTCCTACCCCACCCCATCCATATGTGTATGCATATTAATTTTCTCTTAGTTAAATGTCAAGTCATAGCCCACTCCATCTTCTTACTTTGTCCCTCGTGACCTAGCCTATTGTTTGAGATGATTAATCATTCATCATTATATGAACCATCACTTACAGGACTTAATTTTTGAAGGTACGTACAAAATTTCTCATTTTTCGCAGCAAATTTCAAAAGTTTCCATTATGTTCCAATTAGTGACATGAAAATCCCATTGATGAACTCGTGTGTAATTTCAACAGAGATATTGAAAAAACATTCCTCGTTTAGTTTAATTAAACTTAACCAATTGTTTAATGAAGAATTAGGATGGGGAGTAATAACTATTCGTACCAACTTGCTAGAGGACACATTGCAGATAATCCAACTAGTCCATCTCAATTATAAATGCAATAAAACCAAAAGCAAAGTGGTAGTTGAGAAAGAAGAAAAGCATATACGAACCTGGCAATACCTAGGTCCTTCATGGCCATTTTCACTTCATCAGGTGTTGCTTTCTCTTCTCTTAGCTCATTCAATTTGTCTTGAACCACTTTGTTCTCCACATCGATGTCCAGACCAGACACACCATTGAGTGATTCACCCAAGTGATATGGTGTCTCTAATATCAGCCCTCCTCTCTCACCAGATACATAAGCTGAAATAATAATAAATCGTCACCCTCAATAATTATAAATCTTATCATTTAATATATGTGATCCCATCACACAAATGTACCAACATCTTAAAAACAAGGAGTAATCTTTAATAATCGTAGACCACAGCCCAAGGGGGCACAGACCAGGTAAGAATGGGGAAGGTGAGACATCGCGTACCCACTAGGTCATGGATTCGAACCCTTGGGAAGTCATCATCCCCGAAATCCCGGCGACGACTTCAGATTAGTCGGTTCCCGAAGGGGAGCCGGACACCGAAGGCTCTAAGCAAAAATAATCGTAGAGTGACTTTGAACTAGTAATTACTTCCTTGTTATCTGGCTTATTCATTTGATTAAGGGAATTCTTGATGAGTGACTTTGAACTTGAAACTGATCCTTTGAAAATTTATAAAATCTTTGTTTCTTCTAATAAGTGCTTCTCAATATATAATTGAATTTATGTTCTCCTCCTTACATGATGAGGTAATTTACTCCACTCAATCAACAACTTTTTGTTGATCTTCAATGAACTTTAATGGCTTTTGAACCCCTACTTATAGTTGGATTTTTTATGTTGAGAAAGTCATAATAATACCAACTAGCAATTGTCTCAATGACGTGGGAAAAGGCACAACACCCTTTTTTATCCCGCGGTATCAATAAACAGTAGCTGAGATAGTTAGGTGATATACAGTTGGGTTGGGTAAAAACCAACATTCAAGCCCTGACAAACGCCAAGAAATACCCCGGGAAGTAAAATATGATGTCCTAAAAAACAAGCCACGTCGGTTTAGATATTTAGGCGTGCTAACCTGTTGATACGTGGACAAGAACCTTGAGTCTAGCGCAGTTTTTGGCAAAACAGGTCACATATTTAGCTCCAAAGGTGTTTAGTCTTAAAGCAACATCATATCTGTATCCAACAAAAGAATTGAAGACAAAAGGAGGTAAGAAAACTTTTGTATATATACGATTAAAATTTGTCAAATAAAAAAATCAGTGATCCATTTATGTTATATATATAAATATACCTCTCATCAAAATTTGTAGTTGCAGCTAAGTTGACGATAACATCTGTTTGACTGATAATCTCTTCCCTTAAGATGGAATCCTTCAAGCCCAAGTCCTCGCAACTTATGTCCCCAGGAACCAGAACAAGCTTTTCCGAAACAAATGAACTAAAGTTTGGACCCAATTTCTCCTTCAGCAATTTAAACAAATCCTTCCCTATGATCTGACATTAGGCATATATAAAATAAGAAATGAATTACCCTCTAGCTTATTAATTAACTAGTCCCCTCAATTCCTAAATATAAGATCATTTTCTCTAATTTAATTAGATTAAGGATGTTAGTTATAAGTTAGTTATTAACACATGATATCACCAATCTATCCTCATTATATACATTTATTCCCACTCCACTCTTGCTTGTTATTATAGATAATCGTTATTATGGTTAATTTGGGAAAAAGTTGAGAAAATTAAAAAAATGATCTTACATTTAAAAACAAATTGAAATTTAAAAGTGGTCGATCTTATATTTATATTTAGGAAGTGAGATATTATTGACCCAAAACAATAATAATGTTTGTGCCACATACATATTTATTGAGGGATTTAGATGCTTGAAAATGACATGATGGGTGCAATAAGAATGCTAGCTCGTCCTTAAAAAATTACTCATTTGATATCATTTTAGGAATTAGTTAGCTAGACTGATAATTAGATGAAGGAGACCAAAAAGATGAAGCACAGTTTCCCATCTTATTGGAACTGTGGATGTTTCATTATTCGTACATACATACATATATATATATATATATATATATATATATATATATATATATATATATATATATATATATATATATACCTCATTGTGCAGGCGATGGGTGGCAGATTTGGTGTCTGATGCTCTTAAAAGAAGAAAAAGTTTCTTCACATTTGGCTGAACCCTCAATATCTTCTCCAAAAGAACTGTAAAGCAAACAAACAAACTTATCTATATGTATGTATGTATGTATGTATGTATGTATGTATGTATGTATGTATGTATGTATGTATGTATGTTTCACTACACATCATCATACACAAAAGCAAACTTTCAAGAGAGAGGAAAAGAGAGAGATGATGAGTACTTTTGGCAAGAAAGCCGGTGGCACCAGTGATTAGAATGGTCTTATCCTGAAGAAAGTGGAGTACACTTCCCACTTCCATGGAGAAAAAGAAGTGAAGAGAGTAGGGAAAAGAGAAATGCCAAAGTGAGATAGTTAGAGATGAAGGCAATTGAAACCAAGGTATGGGCGAAATCTAATGCCCCATTTCACATATCATAATATATGCATGGAGAAACCAAGTTGCGCATTAATTATGATATTTGGATAATCTCAACGAGTCGTGGAGAGGTTTCTAAAATAGGGGACTAGAAAAAAATAAAAAGAAATTAATATATATATTTTTATTTATTCCCTCTCAATTTATACTATCTATTTTCATTTTTTAATGCGCAGTATCTTTTTTATTTCTAAATGTCAAAACAATTTTAATTTACACAATCCACCCATATTCGCTGAACGTACAAGATCTAATTTCGTCCTTATTCACTAAAATGATGAGTGCACGCAAGTTTTTACCACCTCGATCGAGTGCAAATTAAAACATAGTACAGACTTATCTGTTTTTGCCGAAGCAATTTTCTTTAATGGTTGAGTATATTATAAAATTCTAATAATTGCTGCACTGATGATAATAAATCGTGGATTAAGCATGTGAATCATTAATTTTTTAAACTCTCCAAATTACCAATTGATTAAATATATTACAAACTAATTGATAATATATTACTAATTAATTGATTAAATCGTATGGAGAAATTGAATAGTAGTCATTATTTTTATGGAGAAAACATTTACTGTTTTGTTTGTTTTCTCTGATTATTTAGTTTTACAAGGCTCACATTACTTGACCAAATTACCAAACCCAAATTTGTCGTACGTATCTTAGTAGGTTCAGCCGTGGCTTTTGAAGAGTGTGAAAATGAATGTAAGACTTAAGCCTTAATTACAAGTCGCCGACCTAAAAGCCGACACGGAAATGTAGTCACATTCCTTGGAAACGTTGACTATGTACTAAGCTACTCACTCCTATTTTAATATAAGACATATTTTACTTTTTTTTATATAAAAACTAAAGAAATAAATTAAACCACTAAAAATCTAAAATATAACATTTATAGTACTCCCTCCATTTCTAAATATAAGATCATTCTGGGCAATTAGATAAGTTCATAAATATAAGATCACTTTCTATTTTATCTCATGATTTGCCCAAATTACCCTTATAATTCTTTTATAAGCAAATTACCACTTTGCTCCCACTTCACCATCTCAGTTTGATGCTGAAGCTTTGAAATTCATAAATGAACTAAATCGGGTTTGATTATCATGCCATCTAATTTTCTCACTCTATACTTAACATTTCAATTCTCTACACTGTCATTTAAACCAGCGATGATGCAATGAATCTAACCTATTGCGCTCACCGGTTGTTGTTAACAGATTTTGTCAATTCTATTTTGAAACTTGTTGCGCTCACATGATAATGCCCATTTGTCAACAAGCTTCATATGCGCAAGAATATTTACTATTAATTCTAGTTTCTAATTCGTATATAAACAAGCGAGATCGATCTCAAGGCTGATCTTAGCGAACAAACCCCAACTCTATTTTGAAATTAACAGATTTTCAAATCCGTCAATAAGCTTCATATTGTCGATTTTGAAATCAAAAGCTAGCAGAAAACAATTTATTTAATCATCTTCTGCAGAGTAATGAGCTGAACAGTACAATACATCTCCATGATCTTTTGGCGTGTCAGAAAGGGAAATCGGGTGGAGTTTTTTAGTTTTATTTTTTAAATTTAAGTGAGGGGCATTTTGGGAAGTTCATGTATTTCTAATGTCTTCTTTAATCTCTCCAAATTCTGATCTTATATTTAGGAACTGAGGGAGTATATGACTAGAATATATGTTAGAAACCCCCTTTATCACGATTAAAAGTGATTAATTTTGAAAAGTATAAACATTCTCAAAATTGAACCCAAGTAATCTCTTCAACTAATCGAATTATTTTATTAGTACGTGCTAATAATTACTTGTCAATAATCTGTATAAAAATTTTACTGGTAAATAATAATTAAAAACAAGGATATGTCTCCATTGTTCTTATGAGCACAAGAACAAATCCTCTCCGACAATAAATTTTTTCTCATGTATTAATTACATGTAACAGAAGATTATTTTAAAAATGGCTATTTAAGAGTTTAATTATTTTCTAGACTTCAACTTGAGTGCCGATACATAGAAACTTTGCATATTATGGCACTATTTATGTATTAAGAAATTTCAAGCCATTCTGGCCAATAATCGTTTAATAAAATAATTTCACTGATTATTATCCCTTATTCTTTACCAAAGATGAAATATATGCAAAGTTGAAACCGATTTATTATCAAATATTCCATGAAAATATATTTTATATTATATGCATATACTAAAATGGATACGACCAAAGGGCATTAAATGAAAGCCGTCCTGGCAACAGAACACTATCAATTTTCCTATTTTACTGCTAGTCGATACTAGCTAACTTGCTATCTATCCTTTCCTCAATATCTGCTCACTATAACTTCGCTTCCTCTTTATTTGACCGAGTCCGTGTTTAACAAACCCAAAAAAATGCACTTGTTCTATTAGTTTTAAAATCAATACTCTCAGTTTTTTTATAATAGTTTTTTTTATCAAAACTTATATTTCAATTAAGTCAGATAAATATTCATAATTTTTAAGATAATTTTTTTTTATTGGAATCTTAAGTTTGGGGCAGAAAAACTTGATTTTGTCAAAAGGTAATTTTTCTTTAATCCCAAGAGCTATTTTCAGAACCTTTTGTCTAAAAGCATTTTTCAATTTTTTCCTCTCGTAAACTATTCTCCATAAACTAATCAAAACAAGTTTAAATGAGATGGCACGTAATTAGTCAGTCATAATAAAAAAATGTACTATATTCTGTTCATAAAAAAATATATCGTATTTTCAAGATATACTACATATTTCCTATAAAAATGGCAAAGCATGCATGCAATTAAAGTTTTGAGTAGGTGCATGTGCTATAAAGTGTGATTTAATAATATTTAAAACAGAAAGAAAGCTGCTCGTCGTAAATATAATGTTTTGGCGTGAATATATCTTTCACGAGGCCGCCGATCGATAGTTTGAATATCATAAAATATCTTGATGATTAGAAATAAAATGTGAAATAAAACTAGGAGAAATATCTCGAATTCTACATATATCATAGAGTGTATGTATATGAAATTCACGTCAACTTCTGCATGCAATCAACTATAAGGACGCAAACGTGGTTATGAATTCGGATATGAAAAGGTTGGGGAGCCCTATTTAAGGGTTTATAACGTAACTGTTTAGCCATTCGTTGTTCCTTTCAAACTTTATGAAGAGTTACTAGTAGTATTTGTTTATGATTTGAACACTAAAATATATTATTATTAAAATAAACAATAATGGTCTGTTGTATCCGGCCAGAGTCGGGAGTGTTCAAATAAATCATGTATAGCAGGCACATGGTTAGAAGTTAACTGTTGAACCACCATCCGCCCAATAAATGTGCCCACTTTAAACTTTATGAATACTCCTATCATTTTTCACCAAGTTAATAGACGTTTGTACTACATATAGTAAAGTAGTTAAATATTAATTCTCCAAGCTAACATGTTATCAATTACGTGGAAGTGCACATATCCATCTGTCTGCGACCCATTTATTTGTTGTTTTTTCCTTACACATTGTGATCTTTATTATTTCAAGGGTATGAGTTGTAGCTAATAAAACAAGCATCAACATCATTGTTAGAAGAGAGAGTTGATCAATCCCAAAAGACTGGCTAGCTCATAATTTTTTGCACCTGTAATATCCGATATAGGTCCTTGAATAAAAGTCTATCTACCATCCCGGCTGGGACACTAAAAAAAAAAGTCAATAGCCGTGCAAAAAATTTAGGAAAAAAAATGAAAGACGATGAACGTGCGAGACGAAACACGTAATGTCGCGGTTATGGAAAAAACGTGATGTCACGCCGCAGGGGTTGGCATCATTATTTTTATTAAAAAATTATCGCGCCACAGTGGTGGGATATCTTCATTTTTTAATAAAAATAAAGATGTTGCATGCACTGTGACGCAACATCTTCCATTTTCTTAAAAAAATGCAGCAATTTATGTTATGTTACCTTGTGCGACATAAGCTGCTAAATTTCTTAAAAAGTTCTATTGTTGGTTATAATGGAGAAATAATAGAGTTTTTGAATGAGAAAGAGTAGATGAATACAATAATGGAGAAACAAATATTATATGATGAAATATATGTGCTTGGAATCATAGTATTTAAAGTTTAAACAAATAGATATTATAAAGTGTGTATATATATATACCTGGTAAGAAAAGTAAATAGTAAGGGATATAAATTATACTGTTTATACAAATAACCTGCAAAAAAGAGACAGAATAGTTATAATGGGAAGGGTGAAGAACGGAAAAGGAAAGTGGAGGGGGGGATAAAAAATAAAGTGAGGAAGGGGAAATTTTATATGAAGGAATTAAGTTTATATATCGAACTACGTGCTTCTTATTTTTTAAAAAAATACAGCATGTTGTTGTTTTGAACTGCGACATACGGCAATTTTTTTTTTCAAAAAAAAAAAATTAGTCGAGCAGCTCACAAGCTTGATCTGTGATGAAATGCAAGTTTTTTTAAAAAAATATGCATCATGTCGTGGTTTAGAATCGCTGCACATATTTTTTTTTATAAAAAATATGTAGCTTGCATTCTCACGTTTCCGAAAACACGACAAGCTGTTCCGCACATTGTTTCTAAAAAAATATTATGTTGTATGTCGCGGTTTTGAACCATGACATGCATCATATTATTGTTATAAAAATAGCAAATGATTGCAACGTGTCACACTTGGAGGAGTGACATGCATATTTTTCAATTAAAATATGAATATATATCGTGCCACCAGGCATGACATGATGCATATTTTTTTAAACAATTATGTTAGTCTCGCCTTATGTCGCGATTATGAGAAAAATTGAGACATTAAACTTCTTTAAGCCGCGCTTCATTATTGTGCGATATTTGGGGCGATACTTCAGACATATTTTGTCCGCATGGAAGAAAACAAATTCAAAAGATTAGCTTGTTAAACTAGTAAATCCCACTTCTTTTTTTATGCTCTCTAGATGGAACGTATAACTTTACTTCAAGTGATGGGGGCAATTCTAAAAGCATATGTTGTATTGTTTTTTTTTTAGTTTACGATAAGACTTTTTCTCATCGATCACTAAGATTAGAAGATCAATTCTATATAGTGTAAATAAGGTCTTTTTTCAATGTTTTTTCTATCTCGTCGCACAATCATTACTTAGGGACCATAAATTACAGTTGGAATTAATGACTCTTAACTCAATAACTCAATGTAAAGGCGTTAGCACTTAGCAGAAAAAAATGATAAAAAAAAGAGGCAACAACACAGCTACTCCCTCCGGTCTTATTTATAAGTCGTCAACCGCCCAAATTGTACATACCAAGGAATGGAGGTTAATGGAAGTTGAGTCATTAAATTGGTCTTATTTTTTTTGTTTTTTCCATTTTTACCCCTCTCACCTTTATTACTATGGCTCACTACCTTTTTCATCTTTATAAGTATACATGTGTCTTTTTAATCTTCTCTCTCTTCTCATCTTCCAATGTTCATTTTCCAATGCTAAGGGTATATTGGGAAAGTTTTAATAAATGAGTTAGTTAATGTTAGTTGGTGACTTATATTAAGGACCAAAATTTAGTGGCGGTTGACGACTTATAAATAGGATCGGAGGGAGTATATCATAGAAGAACGAGGTTCTTTTCTCATAATCCTAATAGTTTGAAGAAGAATAGGTGTTCGGGCAAAAAAAGAAGAAGAATAGGTGAGTCGTTTTCCAGCTTAATTGTCTTAATGTACAGTGTAAAAATTACAATAACTAATTATATTAGTTAATAATTCTACTTTATTGGGAAAACACCTAGATCGAGGTTGAAGGCTATAATCAAACATGGACAAATCCATAAGGAAGCATGGAGGCAGAACCATTATTACTAGTGACCACAGCATGAAGTGAAATACAAGTAACAAGTGGTAGTCGGATTAATTAGGACACTTAGGTGAGAGGTCGCTTTTGAGATGATATTTAATTGGAGGCGTTTGCCCAAAAGGTGAAGGTCAATATACAGGAATGGCAGGAATGGGCTTATATATATATATATTTCTTGGTACACAATAATATATATATATATATATATATATATATATATATATATATATATACACACACACACACACACACATCTTGGTATGTATGTATGTATGTATGTATGTTCAAGCGTATACTTCCCACAGCTGTTTAAACACTAACAGCTTTTCAATATAATTTTATCCTCCATTTAGTATACATTATATTTATATTATAAAAACAAAATCAACACAATAATAAGTATATGCTAAAATTATATATTTAATTTATATGATAAAAATAAATTAGGTACTTATTTGGATCAAAAAATTTCTTCTTTCTCTGTCTCTCAAATATATGGATAGATAAGTGTATTTATAACATTATACTAACTAAATAGTAGCATGCCCTAAAATATCAATTCAAAACATATACATGTTTCAGCTCAGTAACATCGAGAATTTGCTCACATGAATGAATAATGGATATAGTTGGATGATCAGAAGTCCCTGTTTTTGATTAATTACTGTGACCATGTGCTATTTGGAAGGGCAGGTAAATGAGGGCATTGAGCAGCTGGATTTAGAAAACGATGGATAAGTTAAGAATTAATTAGGGGTTTTGTGTGTACAGCGAATGAGTGTTAAAAGGTTTGTCTTTGTTCATTAGATCCAGCTGTGAAGTGAATATGATCGATCTAACGATCTTAATGGGTAAGAGAGGGAGAAAGTGTAGAACACGAAATTGAATGTATTTGGTGTTGGTTTGTCTCGTTAAAGAAGGGAAGGCATAAACAAGAAATGTGTCTCAAAGTCAATCCCATTTTGGCTTAATTACACATTAAAATTTATTTCTCTTCGATCGTATTCCTATAAGGATCTTCGACCGATCGTGTCAATTCGTCCTTTGAAGATGTATGTGGGCATTCTTAATTTGGTTCATTCCGATAAGAAAACGTTGTTTAGTTGCAACAAGAAAAAAACTATAGAAAGCTTGAGAATTTTGCTCATTGTAAGATTATTGAATAATGAATGTCACTTTTTTTTCTTATTAATTTCTTACCTAACAGAAGGAACTATACACTCATCACACTTATTGACAGTTAAACTCATCACAACTTTTCACTAAAAGAGGTGTTTGAAACAATTGAGTAAATGGCTCCAACTGACAATAATTAGTTCAAACAGTCATACACTTGATCTTCTCTTTAAAATAGTCGAAGTTCGATATATACATCGAAGAATTGTCATTTCGCTCAAACTAGTTCGAGTCACATTATAGTTTTTATGAGAACTAATACGATTTGTAAAAGTATTTTCAGTATTTTTAAGAAAACTTTTTTTATTGTGAATACTCTTATAGGCTGGATTGATCACCATGATCACGGGAACATGCATACATTCATATTTAACGAATGTTTATAGAGATAAATACAGATTGTTTGCCTACAAAGTTTTTACATCGACAATGTTACTTGCTATAATTTAGAGTACTAAAAATGCATCTTTACCCACCAAAATATTTAGAGGTTTATAGATGATTTTAGGGCTTTAGTTCTTGATGAGAGTAGGTAGAAGATCTAAAATATGAAAATTTATAAATCACATACATTCGCAAAATTTGAAAACTGATTTCGTCGATGTAGCTAAATGTAGCAAAGTTTATAGTTCACTTTCAAAATTCAAACTTTAGATGTGATTATTAAAATTATAAAACTTGCTTGGTGCAAGAATTTCATAATTATTTCCCAAACAAGATCTTGAACTTCTAACTTAAATTCTAAAGTAAATAAAAGATATTTAAAAAAATTATTTAGCCAATCAAATCTAGGTGTTGAGATTTGACAATGCCTTCTCAATGTTGAGGCTAAGGCCTGAATACAACTTGTAACGTCCTAGTCCCAAAATGGAGTTAATTGTTGGTCTTATGCTATCATTCTCCATGATTCTATTATTTTTGCATGTATTTATGTGAAAATACGACAATCATACTCCTTTACATATTGCCTTAGTAGGTCAAGTAATTATCTAATGCGGTAGACCAAACTAAAGTCGCCATCTTACGTGACAATATTTTTCATGTGAGATTATTAGATTGATAATAGTCTAATCGTACAGGAAAACTGCTCTTTGATGTGATTCAAAAAGTGTCAAACAATCTAAACCAATAAAAGAAAAGAGGTATTCACACAACCAATAATAATGAGGCAATGATATGTTTATGAATTTATCTTTTTGTGATATATATATTTCTTCCACTTTTGTACAATTACTTGATATGTGACAGTTCAAGTCATATTCCTTGTCTAGTTTATACCGATTTCAACCAAAACCTCACTTCCATATGATGTTAAATATAAGACTTCAATTGACATTTTTATTGAAAGATTAAGGAAGTAAAATAGATTATTTAATTTTAACATATTTAATATATTATTAGATTATGTATTAGCTTATAAGTCAAATATAATTTAGAGAAAAAATTCAAGTAAATTAATTTTAAAGTACTTATTAGATTTCTTACGATTTCCTAAAAAAGATCAAATATGTCTTATATTTAGGATCAAAAGAAGTTATTATGAACATTGATTTTATTTATTCTATATATTATTTGTATATCATACCTTACACAATGATCTGTAAGTCTCCTCCAATCCTATTTACACGGTAGAGAAATAATATTTCATTTGGTCATATTTATAAGAGATGTCATTAAATTCTATGAGTGAATGTACCATTTAATTATTCATTTATTATATGTTGACTTTATATATTTTTATTCAGTTTAATAAATATTAAATAGAGGTAAGTTAAAAAGTTGTCAAATTTCAAGTTAAAATTTCAACTCAAACCTCAAATAAAGTTTCCTTGGTTAGTGGTTTATAAATGGGGCAATTGTACCTAGATCTCAAATAAGAGACTTAATTTCAAAGAGGTCTTAAGGAGTTGTTACCACTTGTTAATATAGAATATTACAGTTGTTAATAGTAGTCACATTTAACTCCTTGAAACTTCTTTGAAAGTAAATAGTAAGAAGCATGGATGATTCCTTGAGACTTCTTATTTGGGACCAAGGTCTCTTATTAGGACTAAGTCGGTTATTAAATATTCAGTTACGTAGTAAGAAGCAGGGATGATTTCTTTGGAGATTATTAGTGAAGATGTGACAATAATTAGGTCATAACATAAATCTATTACTACTATTTGATCAGTATCATCATATTATCAATACACCGAGACTAGTTCATTAATACTAGGCATTCTTGGGACGGAGATGAGGCCTCCAATATAATCTCCAATTGCAATATTATGTTTTGAATCAAACATATTTATTTGACGTTGTTTAATTTTGTGTCAAGAAAAATTTTACACGTATAAATATGATTTTGGTTTGCCAGATCAAAGGACAAAAAATGAGCCCACCAGCATCAATTATGTTAGTTGCAACCGTTTCATTTCTTCATCTAACTATTGAATAAACAGAACTAGCAGTACTTCAACCTGTGAGGATCATAGAAAAAACTGAAAAATCAAATATTCAGAGAAAATTCTTTTGTGTTGTTTAATTCTCAGCACACAAGGGGAAAATTAAGCCCATGATTTTTTCACTAATTAACCCAGTCATTTCAAGTGTGGCTTATATATGATATTATTACATATACTAGGAAATTGTTAAGTTTAGATTTGAAATGTTTGCTAGTACCCGAAGAATGATCGTGTCAATTATTAGAAAATCATTAAATTATGTCACGCCTTGGGTTTTGGTAAGCTATGAATGAAGATTTAAGTGCAATGTACGAATGATAGACTGGCCTTTGAATTAAAGATCTTTTTTACTTTCCTTGTTATGTATTTTTCCTTCATTTAAGTCCATTAGTTAAGAGGCAGAACTAACTCATGTTCCTGTCCACACCATACCATACGGAAATTTTTAGCTTGTGGATATGAATGAATCTAATAAGACTACACACTTTTATGTGGCAAGATATGGATGGCTAGGAGTTAATCAAGTTTTGTTCATTTATGACCATGAGTGTGACTTCACAAAATACTTAATTTAGAAATGAATTTGAAACACTACTAACCAATGATATGGGACATTATCTCATTGAATGAGTGTGTAGAAGGTTCTTTACATCTACAATGAGGGTTTAAAGAGAAATAAGTTCAATTTCTTTGAATAGGCTTATTAGATTATGAATAATAGCCTTTATGGATTGATCATTGATGAATGAAAGTTGTTTAACTGATAATAATCTGTTCATAACATTCAATTGGTCCTGCCAAGATTGTGATTGGATGATTGATGGAAAGTTCTGTCTACTCAATCGAATTTGGATGCTAACCACTGCTACATTTGAGTTGCTATAGAATTTAAAAAATAATTGTAATAAAAAAAAGAATTTAAAAAATAATAGATGAAGCTATCACGAAATAAATTTTCAGAAATAGAAAATCTTACGGGTAAAAATCAATAATATAGTAACGATTGGCAACGCTTCACTTGCTACATTTTCCTTCAAGAATCTAATAAAAAGTGCTTCAAAATCACAAGGATTATATGACAACATTTTTTTTTTTGGATAAAACCTTTATTATTTAAGCATCAGAATGAATTACAAAGGTCAACCGCTATCAAAAACATAAAATCCAAAAGCCCAATCATAGAGGGAAAAGTCTAGGTTTAGTATTGCAAAGCAAAAACCCATACGTTCAACTAAGAGTGACCCAAACAAAATTGCCTTTAGCATGAGTATGCCTATGATTAGAACCCAAAAAAAAAAATGCTCCACAACTGAAAGAGCATTTCAAGGAGCAGATATTGCATGCTACCATAGAACACAAGAGTTGAATAAATCTCTTTTAAAATGGAACTTTTGAAGTTAACTTAATGTCAACATCAAACCAAAAGGCCAATAAAATTACCAGGCAATAAGACCTATTATACAGAAATGTATATTCCACAATTATAAACGGACTTAGGGGTATATTTTGGATTTACAACATCCAGTTCGGTAAGATTACTTTGAAGTAATAAGAAAAATAAAAAATCGATTTTCACATTGCTTGACAATGTACATTAAAGCCAAGCTCCAAGTTCAAAGGAGAAGCTACGGATCTGACTAAGTTTAACTTTTGCAACTAAACAAGTGCTTTGTTAGTGAGATCATCTTCAGGTGAGAGCTCCATGACTAAACCACCCCCTCCATTCTTGGAGCATGAAGTATATGGGGGCCTTGAATCATCAATGATTCATTCATGAAGCTTTCTCAACATCTCATGTTTATCCTCCTCTAATGTCAGATACTACTGGGATGCAAGGTCAAGAATCTGATTCTTTTGCTTGCCCATCTTGTCTAACTGGATTATCACTCATGGGGGTATCTGGACAAATTTCAACAGAAGGCAGCTGATCAGCATTCCCTTGATCTTTATCAATCATTGCACTGTCATTGAGGTCAATGACTGCAACAGCAGAATCCTTTCGACCACCTTCCGGTTGACCGTTGTCCATTTGAACGGTTGATTCCAAACCACATTCTGGCTGGTTTGTTGCCTGAGAAGATGACTTCGGTATCAAGGAATTTCTTTGGTCTTGATTGACTTCAGTGATTTCATATTCAGATAAAAGGTCCATGAATTCGTTGAGCAGTCTCTGGACTTTCCTGTTAGATGCCATAGATGGAAGAATATCTTCCCTGAGGAGTTTGTGTTTCTTCATTCCCTGCATCCAAATGGATGTAGAAAATAGAAGTGAATATTGTGGTTTCATAATAACAGTAATTTCTCGTACATATCTATTCCAAAGAAAATAAATTCAGCTTTTTCACCCTGCCCTTTTGCCATCTCTAAATTTTATTCTGAAATATTAATAAATACAATTGAAATTAGTATGCTAACTGCTTGTCGAAGAAACTAGATAAAATCTTACCAGTACAAATGGATCCCACGCCAAGTTTTTCGCCCCTGAAGTTGATTCCTCACCCATACCAGTTGGAGGTCCCAGAAAACTCTCACATACTTCTCGCAAACGTGATTCATCTGCTTCTCTGAGATAATATTATTATCCTTTCTGTCAGTAATAATTCCAATGATAACAAAGACCCAAATTGTGCATACGAAGCATGTCAATATAACAAAACCTAACATTTAATGAACACAAGTGCCAGCCTTCCAACTACACAAATAAAAGACTTCCACGGACTGGGGAATCAATTCATTCACTTACTCACAAGAAGTTATCATGCACATTAAACCACACACAACAAACCATCTAATGGAACAGGAAAATTCTGCAGAGCAACATAACAATTTATTGAAAAACAAAGCCGAGGTAGAAGGGAAAATGTTGGGGTAAGGAAAAAAATGTCACCCCTTCTTTAGCGCATGAATGCATCCACAACTTTCACACAAGAAAAAGTGTTGCTCTAAGTGAGGAACACCATTAGCAAAGATTTGAGTCAAAACAGAGTCAGACGGAGGAATTGATAAGTCAAATTTACTAGCAAATATCATCATTTATCATATCTTTCCTCCTTTATCTTACATTCTAGCACTTCTTCTGCAGCTCTATTATCTTGTATCAGACTGAGGCCCAGATCTGATTATGTGCATTGAATTCCCATTTTCTCTCTTTTACATCATAGATATGATTTCTCATTTTGGCCCCTTCATTATTTTCATTGTTTATTTCAACTATATTCAGCCATAGTATACACCAGTGAGCAAGACATTCTTGACAGAAGTTAATAGAAAGAAAAAGGAAAACCACCTTGCTAGGAAACGCACGTACGACAACAGGCACTGGCGATATTCACTGGGGGAACCTAAAGCCAAAGTAGAAGCCAACTGCGCTTCCAAGTGAGCACGTGTCTGCACTCCATCGTCAGTCACTCTGCAGGCACATATTCACAAGAAAATTAACTTATATGCTTTAAAATAATATCAACATTCAATAATCCTTATATTAAGATAAATTACTCTTTAAAAACCTGATTGTTTAAATTGGTGGAAGAAAAAAAAAAGTGATCTGAGATTATCTATAATGTTCCCATGATATTGGGATTATCAAAAAGTAATTGATTGTTTAGAAATTCTATGAAAAGCAGTAGTTTGAGTTCGGTCATACATAAAATCCTAGAAAAGCACTTCCAACTTAAAAAGTATCTTTAAAAATAAGTATAAGCTACCCATAGTAGCTTCTCAAAATAATCATAGAAGTTATTTTAGTTATATTTCGATTATTTCAAAAACTCAAACAAGCATCCAAACTGCATAATAAATGTCCATAAATACACACCTGGTCCAACCAGGCTTTCGGGCCAGATATTTCCTAACATCAACTTGCAAAGCTGCTAGCTCACCACTTTGAACTGAGCCTAAACTCCAAGAGCTGGCAAAATTAGACGCAGGAAAGCAGTCATCTGCAACCCTTAGCCAACACTTGAGACCCATGTCAAACAAGAAAGCATGGCGAGTGGCCAGAACAACAAGGGGAGAACCAGATCTTGATAGCTTTGCAGATATAACTTTAATAGTACCTGGAAAAAAAAAAGCAAAATTTCAAGATAAACTGGAGCCACATGCCAAGAAAAAGTTCTCATATGGTAAAAGATCATTGATTAAAAACCAGACATCTTCTGCATCAAAGTGCCTGACACTTAAATCATACACAACTTCTCTGTTGTGCTAATTTCCATGCTTCGATATAAAGAATGTTAAAATGTTAAAATTACAAAATACCTGTGTCTTTATTAGATGAGTCGAGACTGAGAGAAATCAGAGAAGCCAATGAATCCTGCAGGAGGCACTGTCGATTGAATAAATCCCATAAATAAAGAGATCCTTTTCTTGTAACCAACAACAATTTCCAACACTCATCACAGTCTATAAATGTTGCTGCAGATCCCATCATCATGGTAGGCATTGCTCGTCTCCCACACTTTGTGTAAATCTACAAGAAAAAAAGGGGAATATATTGTAAGAGTGTAACTTTTACATCTTGCCTGTGCTTTTAACCATGACTACAGCACAAAACTTTACTATGTTGATAATGACTACAGGTATTGCTCCATCCAGTCTTAATTATAACATCAAATTGACTTCTATTGTGAAGGTTAAGGAAGTAAATTAAACCACCAAACTGTAACATATGCTGCATGTAATAAGATTTTAAGTTACTTTATAAATAAAATAAATTAGTTTTGCTGAAAAAACATAGATACAAACAATTTAAAGTGATTTATTTAACATAATTTCTCCAAAAAAAAATCAACTTGATCTTATAAATAGGATGGAGGAAGTAATTAAAAATTACCAATGTTTTGTTTGCAGAGCAAAAGGGAAAAGGAATTGGTAAGAGAATGAAGTTTAAGGAATAGGATATGCTACAAGTCACCAGCTGCAGATTTTTAAATGGAATTATCTCATGCAATGATGGGTCAGTTTTATCCCCCTAAGATCTGAATGTTGATAATGTAGCATTTACTTCATAAGATATAATGAGGAATTAAGGGTGCTACAAAGATAAAGATAATTACAATTTGAAAGCTACTGTAAGTGGCTTCCCCAAAACAAATGCACTAAAGGAAATTTAAAAAGAAAAATTTAATGATAAAGGATGTTTGGTAGCAACAATCACAGATAATAAATAATCATTACCTTGTTATCAGGCAATTTATCAAAAACTTCATGTGAAAAAGAGTAGGGAAGAAGTACGACATTTGTATAATAAAAATGTTACTTACCTGCAGACATCCATCTTCACAACCAACTGCCCAGAAATTTGCATTTCCCGCTAAAACAGTGACTTTTCCTGATATCCTATCAGACCAAAGTGTTTCAGACCCCCTCGTGCAAGCAACTTCTGTTTCCCTCATTGTAGATATGTTTCCCATGCCCATAATGTCATTAACAGCTTGTTCTCTTGGGCGTGCTTCTAAGCAAATCGGTGCAGTATCTTCCCCACCTTTCTTGTCAAACACCCTTAAAGAAAGCGTAGCACTACAAGCAGCCAAAGAACTGGAGCTCATCACATTTCCCAACTGCTCAACATTGATGCTTCCATCTCTACCAGCAGATGATGGAACCTTCTCGATCACCAAACTCTCTGAAATTGTTGCCCTAGCAGTTATTCCAGAACGCTCCTTTACATCAAAATTTCTGACAAGCTGCCCTCCTAAATTATTTGCTCGTATACCATCATCAGTAGCAACAACACCATTGCTCGATGACATGAGAGAAAAATCAAGTGACTGAGCCTGTACTGTGCCAGACATATTTTCCTGCTGAGGAGGCATACCAACTGGTTCTGGGATAATTCTTTTTCTACCATCAGGACGTCTATATTCTCTTTGCTTAACAGGACTAGAAATTCGGCCTGAGGTTGCAACTTTGTTTATCCCATCACCAACAGTTCCTCCACTCTTTTTACCATCAACTTGAGGCGCAGAAGGTTTCATAGCAGCCCTTTCATCAACAGAAACTTTAGTAATGGCCTGGTTTTGCTGGACATCAGAAGCGACTTTTTTGCTAGGTGCTTGCTTCACTGAAGCTGCTTCAAGCAATAACTGTGCAGGACTTTCTGCTAAGTTTGCTTGGCGACCCCTCACATCGCCATAGCGGCTTTTCTTCAACTCATCCAGCTCATCATCACTTAGTCTCTGGCCAAGTTCTTTGACCTCAAAATGAAATGTGGCAACAGATCCATCCAAAGAACACGCAAAAAGTGAATATCCATCAGGGCTCCTGTTTCAAAAGGATCCCAGTGATAAAAGGTTTAAATGAGACACTTGCACAAATGAGATCAGAATTAAGAGTATAAATTACATCCAGGGATTAAGAGTATACCAGGATAAATCAACAACACTTTGCGTAAAAAAATGTTTGGCCACAAAGAGTGGCCGAGGACTTGCAGTAGTCCATACTGTTATAGTCCTATCCTGACTTCCGATTGCAATAACATTGTAAGGCTGTTGTTCTTTGCTTCCAGTCTTGGAAGCACCATTACTCCACCCAGCAGGCACAGCCTTCCCTTCCTGGGCATTAGAAGAATTCCTCCTGAACATTGAATGGTTAAACTTCACCACAATCACCGGAGCATTATGCCCTAAAAAGTCAAATGTTGCAGACCATTCCCCTCTCTCTAGGACAGGAGCAGAATGCCTTGGCTTCTGGAATCCATGTGTGGTAGTGATAAAATGACCACAAGGCGACCATCCAAGCCGCCTAAAAAAGGTAGATCCAAGCTGAAAGAAACGAACTACAAATAAGAAAAAGAATATGATCAAATTTGAATAGATTTTAAACTGGTTAAACTTACAGATTTTGCCCAGTGACCATCTGTCCTGTGAGCAAGACTCCAATCACTAGTTCGCCAAATAATGACAGTTTTATCATCTGATTGACTTGCTATGAAAGATCCGATTGGATCCCAAGCAACACCCTTAACCAGGCTAGAGTGTCCCCTGAGAACAGCAGTGCAGATGCCATTGCTCATATTCCAGATATGGACGGTATTGTCCAAACTACCACTGGCCAATGTGGAGTCATCAGGAGACCAATTAAGATCCACCTACTTTAAGCATGGATAAAAAGACCCCGAGTTAATGGTGCTCACAGTTAGAACATGAAAGAATTTTTTATTTGGCTATCTGATTGAATTACATTCGAGCATCATCAGGTCCAATTAGGGGTAGCAGAACATGAAAACATTTAGATAATCAATAATAAGACAAGCATGATTATATGACACACTAAGTTCACTATATTCCCAAGATAAAAAGTGAACTTAAGGTTTAGAGAGTAAACCAATTGCATTACCACGTCTGCAGTATGCCCTCTCAATGTCAATGCAACTTTCCAGTTTTCAATATCTGGAGGCTCTCCACTGCCAAACTCGGTGGTTCCTGAGCCCGGCTTTCTCTCATGAACTAATATCACCTGATCATCAGACCCCGACGCAACATACCTCCCGTGCTTAGCCCATCTGACACAATTGACTGACCCAAAGTGATCTCGAAGGGTAGCAAGAAGTCTCTGGGACGACTCATCATTTATCATATCCCTACTAACAGATTTCATGCTCCATATGCGAACCTACATGAAAGAGAGTCAATAGCAACTATTGTGAGGATGGTGGTACCAAATTGATTCATGAAGTTATATTTTTCATCAAGTCCAGAACAACAGAAATTGGAGCGAACAAATGAGCTTATAGAAAGGCCTTTCATTCAAATATTTTAGCCACTAACAAACTCAATATACCATCACCACTGACAACTAGCAAGACAATACACGTGATCCTCACGGACAAATTTAACAAGTTTTCAATCAATTATGAGAAACTACCATAAACAACATTCATACATTTCCACAAACTACGGCCATGCATATAGATATCTTATAGTCCTCTTAACAGGCAATGTGTCAGCAAAAATAAATGAAACAGAACATTCCATCAATCACTGGTTTGTACCAACGAGCAGTTGATCCAGTTGGTAATTGGAATTGCTCCCATGAAAATGAGAATGTGTATTAAATTCTCGGGAAGCTCTCCCGTTGGAAGAAGTGACAACACTGCCTATATAGTTAGTATTCCTACCCCTCACGAATTAGTCAGTTGTTAATAGGCATCAAATTACCAGGCAGTATTTAACTAGAACACTGATTTATGAAAGAATAGCAGAATGTCAAAGCAACCGCTGCCGTTCGGTTCAAAACGCCTACAAACAAAGAATGGAGTTCTTTCACTCATTCCAAGCCAAAGTAAAAGCCAATTAACAATCCACCAGCTCAAGCAAATGTCTAAATTCATAAAATGGAACTCCTTCTCATTACTTAGGCAACAATAATAACACAAAATAACATAAAAAATATTCCATCCAATCACTCTAAAACTCAAAATACCCTCAAATTGAAACTCAAACAACAACAACAACACATTAAATGGATCAAATGAAAAAAAAAAAAACCATACCTTGTGGTCCCCACCACCAGTGGCAAACCGAAGGCCACCAGGCTGAACATCAATGGAGAAAATTTGCATACCCTCATGCCTAACCCAACTAGGCTTCTCAGCAATCATCCTTAAAGATGTCTTCTTTAGACCCCAGAAAATTCAATCTCTTCAATTTCAAACTGGGTTCAAAAACTACAACAACTAGCCGTAAAACCCACAAAAAAAAAATCACTGTAAAAACCAGTTTCAATAAAACCCTACACGAACATGAAGAGGGCCGAATTGGGGAGAGAAAAAGATTAAATTTTTCTTTCAAAAAAACCCTAAAAATTAATGGGGTAATTCAATAACTCACAGTTAATGAAGAACCTAAGAAAAGACTTAATTTTTTTCCCTTAATAAACAAAGGCTTGATGAGCAAGAAGAAGATTGAGTTTAGAAAAAAGGAAAGGTAACAGAATAGAAGAAAACAAAGAAGAAAGTAAAGAAAGAGAAAAACAGTAACAGTTACAGTTAGAAGTTAGAAGTGTAAGAGTACTAAAGAGTAAAGAGAGTAAAAATGGGAGATTTTAGATCTGAATTTGGATTTTTGAAAACAAGGACATGAATGAATGAATAGAATACCCTTATGTCCAAAAAAAAGAATAGAATACCCTAACATTAACATGCGATCTTAGGACGAAAAGATAGGTCAATAACATTTGTTAGCAGAGGGGTGAAAAATTGAGAGAGAGAGAGAAAATAATAGATCTGTTGTTAATGGAAAAGTCCAATCTTTTATTATTGTAATTAATTAATTAGTTACTAATTAATGATAATGTAATTGTTATAAGAGTGTTTTTTTTGTTTCTAGCAATACATTTGTTGACACAAATATAAAAAGAGTAGTAGTGTATTCATAAGGCTGATAGTGCTATCATGAGGAGGAATTTGAGGAAAACAAGTGGTGCAAGAAAGCATATATACTCTCTCAATTGTCATGCAACATAAGTTAATGTTGTATTTAAGGGTTGTCTCATGATATAAGTTTTATTTTCCTTTTTGTTTGGCTATTAAAATTTTTGGGAAAATTAATTAGAGGTCCCTCACAAGGGAGTTAATACTGGAAAAGTCCTAAAAGTCCTAAAACTGTCTTTTCACTTTTCAAATATATTAATGTGAGGTCCCTTGGGACCCTACATTAATATTTTCAACTTTTGGGACTTTTCCAGTATTAACTCCCTTGTGGGGGACCTCTAATTAATTACCCCAAAATTTTTTCTTGGTTTTGTTCTCTATTGGCAACATCTCTCTCATCTTCTCTATATACATAACCTCCTTTTCCACATTTAATCACTATCTCACTTATCATATTCATGAATAAGGTCAATGTTGGGAAAAAATTTATTCCCAACATATTAATCGTTTTCAGTAACTTTTGATCGTTTCTCATATATAAGGATTATATTGTGAGATTGAGGAGCATTTTTGGGAAACAACCTTACCTTTAATTACATAAAAACAATTATATAATAGAGTTACATTTGATTGTTAATTGGAATGTTGCATATTTTGTTTTTCTTTAACTAAATAATAAATACTCCCTCCGTTATATGATATAGGAGCCCAAAAATTGAATGGTTTTGTTCTAAAATATAAGAGTTTGTCTCATATTCTCTTCTTATTTAGTGCATTTTTTCTACTTTACACTAACTCTCTTTCATATTTATTAATGTTTATGTATTTTTCTCGCTCAAAAAATATCATAATAAATATGAGCAATATTAAAAAAAATATTAAGCCATTAATTCTTGTTAGCATAATATATAAAGTAATATTATTTGAAGAGCTCTCCTTTTTCATGGGAAAAAGTAATACCAATCAGAAGAAATATTATTTCCTCTCGAATGTGGGTGATTTAACTTTTAACCGTGAACACAAAATAAAATAGAAAGTCATTATAAGGTAACGAAGGACGCCTTATAATATTAGACCTCTTATTAAGCGCCTTTCTTTCAAATAATATGGTATAAGACCTTTTAATTAACAAGAAATATGAATTTCAAATGGTCTTGAAATGAAGTCAAATTACTATGTGAAGAGGAGGTTTGTGTTTGGGTTTTACAACGGTTTAGTTAATAATATGTTTGCATTAACAGCCTAATTGAAACTGACAAACTTCCATTCAAGTTTGATACACCAATTGAAGGATAATTGAGGTTGTAAGAAGCAGGAGGAGATTTTTTGACACACGAGTAGTTCCCTATTGAGGTTCTTATGTTGATCTGGACTTGCACCAGTAGTTTTGCACAGAAAATTCAAAACATCATGGGAATCAAAATCATATACTGGTATGGTTTTTAATGTTCCAAGTGGGTTAATATGACCCGATACATAATCAAATGGTGTGGCTTGTGTTTTATTTGAAGTTCTTCTAGTTAGGCTGTTTGTATTGTCCATGATTGTTGCTGAAACATCAAAACTAACAACTCCAAATTTATTTACAAGGCTTTTAAACTCCAAATTTAATAAAAATAAAAGGGAAAATGACATATAAAGGTTGCCCAATTGGGACTTGGACAATTGAGGTGGGTAAATTGTGGAAAGCCCAAGTTGGGTCATTTGAACTTAAAACAAATTACCACATTTGGGGAAAAGACTAAAATGCCCTTTACTAATCTAATATATTACAACACAACCAAACATGAATCTCACACTAAACAAAAAGAAAAATCACAATGATGAAGTATGTGGTCTATAATAATTCATGATCAAAGAAAAGCTAATGGTGTCTTTTAGGGTATGAAATAGACAAATTATGTATGTGTATTGTATAATCCTAAAACCTTGTCTGGAATTTATTGGTGGAAGAAGAAGTTCAGGTAGACATAGATGTAATGAAGATGATGAAGTAGATGTTCATTCACTGTTGCATTGATTAGGTTTTGGAAATAAAAATGCATGTTTCTATGGTTAAAATGCATGTGACAGTGGTTAATATGCATGTTACTGTGGTTATTCGGCATGTTACAGGGAAGCAAAAACTACTCTCTTCAAGTTTATTTGGTCATGGTGTCTTTTAGGGTATGAAATAGAAGAATTATGTATGTGTATTGTATAACCCTAAAACCTTGTCTGGAATTTATTGGTGAAAAAAGAAGTTCAGGTGGATTTAGATGTAATGAAGATGATGAAGTAGATGTTCATTCACTGTTGCATTGATTAAGTTTTGGAAATAAAATTGCATGCTTCTATGGTTAAAATGCATGAAACAGTGCTTAATACGCATGTTACTCTGGTTATTCGGCATGTTACAGGCAAGGTTTTAAAACCCGAGCCGGACGTCGAGCCGGAAAACTGAGAGGGTCATGGTTGAAACGGTTGGACCGTTCGGTCGAACCGGTGACGTAATAATTTAATGAAAATTAAATATATAAATATTGTTAATACTTAATAACTTAATATAATTAGGATGAAGATATTTTTTTAATCAAGTTCATTTTTTTTTTCTGTTGATATATTTTTTTTTTTGCAATCTTCAATTTCTGACCGGGTCGGCTCATTCCGGTTCACGACCCAACTCCGGCTCCCTGGTCAACAACGGCTTAAAAGCGGCCTAAAGCGGGCTGACCAGCGAAGCGGCCCAACAGAGTCAAACGAGCCGTTTTTTCCACCGGCCGACGGTCCGACCGGTCGGACCGTCCGGCTAGGTCGGGTTTCAAACCCTTGGTTACAGGGAAGCAAAAATGGCGGGTGAAGATGACGAACTCGCTCTGGCGAAATCGCATGTGCAGAGGGCTTTGTTGAAGTCGACGATGGGTGGAGATGACGACAGAGAGATGAGGGAAACAGGGAGGTCGATGATGGGCGGGGGTGAGCTAGGTAGGGTTTGAGGAGAAGATGATGGGTGGGGGTGGAGGAGAAGATGATGACTGTAGAGAGAAGAAGGTTTGAAGAGTTTTTAATTTTAAGGGCACTTTAGTCTTTTTCTCAAATGTGGTAATTTGTTTTAAGTTCAAATGACCTAACTTGGGCTTTCCACAATTTACCCACATCAATTGTCCAAGTCCCAATTGGGCAGGCTTTATATGTCATTTTCCCAAAATAAAATCTTCAATTCCTTAAAACTACGTTGAAGAATCTGAATTTATTTACAAGGCTTTTAAATTCCAATTTACACCTTTAGATATTGAATAACATATTCTTTTCTAAATTTTGAAAATTATATTAATTTATCCCAAAATTAAAAATCCATGGGGCTGGAGAAGTTGATTAAAGGAAGCATAGTTTTATTTCATGTTTTTCATTATATAAAGTGAAGCCTCCCAAGTGTAATAAAATTATTTAGTAAAATCAAAATATAGCTGGGCAACCCAATAAACCTATTGAGAGAGCATAGGGTAGATTTGTTTTGTATAGGTTAATGTGTGTGTTAATATTTTGTATAATTGTTTTATTTTGTTTATTGTATATGACTTATAAGGGGTTAGGTCGATTGTGTATTTGTGTTTGAGTCTCGTCCTATTTTTATTTCCGTGTAAGTAAGTATAAATAGAATCACAATAATTCTATTTTAATTATAATATAACATCTCTCATTGAAAAATTTTCTTTAAATTTCTCATCTTGGTAACAAAGGCCTTGATCGATTCTTAGTTTATGAGTGGTGAAACGCTAGAAACGATATCAGACTTATCCAACTCTTCCTTCTTGAAAATTTGGTTTTGAAATTTTGGGTACTTTAGTGATTGATTTCATGATTACTGAGAATAGAAATACTATTTGACATTGAAAAAACACAACTGGAAATTCTCCGTAGGATTTTGATTAGAAAATAAAATAAAGTATATTTTGGTCTTTTAACTAAAACATTTAATACTACTTTGGCCCTTTAAAGATGCTGTACGTTTTCAGATTTCTTAGACTCGATTGAAATAAATTCCCTCACATGGGGTTTAATGAAATTTCCCCTCAGAGTTTGTCTGTTTCCTTGAAAAATCCAGAGTGAGACAGAATTATTGTACCTCGCCAACGTTGTTGTGATTTTTTTTATTATAATAGGTTGTTGTGATTAACTAACATCGTTAGTGTAATTAAATACTCCTATAATAAGTATACGAAATAATGTTAATTGTTTGCGAATTGATTGTGATTACACAATAAAATGGCCGATGGACTGGACTAGGCTAGTGGTTTTACAAATTTTGATTCTCCAGAAACATCCCAAAAATACAAGATGTCTTCTACTGCTGCAGATGCGACAGTACAACCATTTAGGCTATCCACCATGGATATCACACTACCCACATGTTGGATTAACTCTGTCGTATTCATCATAGAAGAGAACTTCCAAAGTGTGAGGTTATTGTATGGTACTCTATCCGAGCTCAACAACTCAGGTTCATTATGAAATATTAAAATATGGAAGTTATTTTTCTCTTGTATCTTAGTTTTTAAATTTTATTATTACAATAAGGTTCAAATTTCTTAATTTACATCATATTTCCTATTTTTTGTTATTAATTAATGGGATGTGAGTAGTGAGGCATGTCTTGTTCTATCATCCAATTCTTTTATAAATGAACATAAAAATGTCTCCCGTTAATGGTATTGTTTTGAGAACCCTAAAAAAGTTTTTGAACTAACACGTGCACACCAAAGGCATGTCTCCCATTTTAAATTTACAGTGACTATTTTTGCACTTTTACCCTATATTTATAACACTTTATAGTATGAATTCACTAATTACTCTTTCTTTACGTTTCAGCTATTCATTCAAATATGGATTTAATTTGTTTGCTGTTTGAGGATATTTCAAACAAAAAAAATGACATCTATTTATCTTTTTCAAAGTCATCTATTTGTTGGATTGGAAGCACTAAGATAAGTCATCTATTTATCTCCTATTATCTTTTTAAAAAGTGGTGTTTTATTGCTATTAGTCCGCTTGAAAATATAGTACAAGTGGAGGGAGAAATTTTTTTGTCAATTTTACCCTTATCTCATTTAACATATTCATTACAACTTCACTAATTTGATGTTCAATTATAAATTGAAATGAAAAATGAGTTAGGTTGTGATTAGGGGGGAGAAAACGGATAACGGGCTGGCCCGTGACCATGCCCGTATCCGCCCATTTAGTGTTACATAGGTACGGTTTTTACCCGTATCCGTGTACATACCCGTTTGCCCGTTTAAAATGGACATGAACGGGTACGGGTATAACGGCGGATACCCATTATACCCGTTGAAAAATCACTACACCATACACACTTAAAAGTATTCTGAAAACACCTTAAGCAAATAACTATAGCATTGTATCATTGTATAAGCACAGTTCAAGGCATTAAAATCTGAAACAAAATATGAAGTAAGCAACTGTTCAAAGTTCATATTGAAATAAATTTTTGTGAATGGAATGACTTGAGTCTTGTGAACTATCAAAGCTGAATATGTCACTACTCACTAGCGCAAGAACAACTAGTATAATCCTTAAAGTGGGGTAATATAAATACTTAATTCATTGTTACAAACTATCAATTCATAATTCCATATGACATCCACTGTTCGAAGATGGACAACATCCTGAATTGAAGGAGGGGAGGGGTCCTTATTCTTCTTCACAGTACACACCTATACGGGCGGACCCAACTTACCCGTGCCCCTGCCCGTATCCGGATCCGTTTAATGATAAACGGGCGGGGCCCGCCCGTTATATGAACATGACCAAAACGGGCGGGCCCAATACGGTTTTTTTAAGAAACGGGCGGGGGTAGAGGCCCAAATCCTCACCCCTAGTTGTGATCAAAGTAGGAGATCCATATTTGATGTTCAATTTTTTTCCTTTATTTATCTCTTGCAAACCATTTATTTTAGAAAATAAAAAATTGAATGGACAAAATCAGCTAACTGTCATCAATATAATAAATCACAACATGTTCTCACGAACATGCTTGATAATCCAATCACAATATAAATCAGAAATTAGAACTCAACAAAAATATATTTATTCCAGCAATATCTGTTTCTGTTACGTACAGATAAAGCCACAAAATTAAAAAAATTCTAACTTATTAGAGTGACCTCGAAGAAAATTAAAGAAGCTTGTGGTGCTGTAGAGTGATGAATGAATTTAGAGTGTACTTCCAAGTCGATTGCGGGAGAGATGGAGACCTAATATGAGTAGAATTAATAATTAGCAAGCAAAATCATTTGACCATGCAGTAAATAGGATAGCCCAATGAGACAATCTGAAAAAAATACACATACCTTTAAATAAACCTCACATACAGCAATAGCAATTAAAGCTAACCACTTCAATTCTGCATTAAAATAACATACTGCATTAACAAGAGTTAATCGTATAGTTTTTCTGATAAAAAAAAGTTAATGGTATTGTTTTGAGAACCCTAAAAAAGTTTTTGAGCTAACACGTGCACACCAAAGGCATGACTGGGAAAGAGATATAAATGAAGCTGAAGGAAAAAAGGAAAAAGTTTATTGCTAAGCTCATTTCAACTTTCAAAATTTAGGTGTTATTATCATCCAAGGTAAATTACAAGTCATCAGCCTAATAGTAAACTCAAACCAAAAAAAAAAAAAATCAAAAAGTCAATTTACAACTCGAAAAACAAGTATCCCGATTCCAAACAGATTACAAAACCAATTTCTTATGCTTATCATGTACATCTGTGCCAATCAATGGCTGTAATAGTTTAGAAACCTCTTCTGTAGAAGAATTGGCACTCAAAACTGCGTGATACAATTTTCTGAGTGCAATAAGTATTCAGAACTCGGAAAAAAAAGATTATGACATAGATTTGGAGGGAATGGTGACATAATAATGAACAATTGTGGGGTTGCTAATCGAAGATGGTCCCAAGCTATAATAGATTAATTATAGCACAAAGATCATTCCAAGTTAGAGGAAATGGATTGAAACTAATCAGCAAAAAGTGATGGAAAGAGCATCATCAAAATGACGAATTGACAACGTTGCACTGCCCATAATCGTGGGATGTGAAGAGTCCAATCTCACAAGAAATGCAGCACAGACTACAACAGTACAACTAACAATAACTTTATGGTGCATTGTCAATCATTTGAGTTTGACAAATAGAGCCTGAACTTCGGTGCTAAGCTATAATAACTGTTCTATAAAGCTCCAAGCCAAAAAGGTTTCTCAAATTGATCAAGAATGTAATGTGATTTTGGTTTTGGGAGGAGGAAGATGGCGCGATAGATGTACTAGGGGAAGGAACTAGGTACTAGGTACTAGGGGAAAATCGCTGATTGAATCTGGTGTGGACAAATTAGATAAAAACAACTACCGAGCTTAATTTAATTTAAAATCGGCCGTTGTTTATTTGGCATCCAGATTTATTTATAAAATTCCATCAAGATTGCAATCCTTAATTGATTTTCAGACGTTAATTACATTTGTTAAAACTATCATTTGAGAAATTCTTGAGTAAACCAGTCACACCACGTCATTTGTGTTCTGACCAATTATAAGCAGACACATAACCCAAAAAAAATTATAAATCTCATGTTTTCAATGTATTTTTATAAATTTTGATCAAAAAAAAATGTATTTTTATAAAGGTGTAAAAAAAAATTTCAAAGTTAGTTGTTTTTTTAGGGTATCACTTCAAATTATGGTGCACCGGGTTCACATAAGAATTTCTCCCTTTTCTAACAATGAAGATAGACTTCCCTCTCTCATTCTTACCCTTCATAGTTTTAAAATACATTGGGAGAGATATTAGACGTCTTATAATCAGTTCAAAAAAAAAAGACGTCTTATAATGCGTCTTTCCTTCCCATTATAGGGTTGACAAGAAATTTGAATTTTGAGTGGTTTTGAAAAAGTCAAATTACCATCAAAATTTAATTTTCCTTTTAAACATCTAATATATTTGGCAAAGTCGCTGAGAAGGTAAAATCATATTTATCAATATACAGAGTGTCAATCAACACGAAAACTTTCTGATAAAAAAAAACCAACACGAAAACTGCATATGCTCCATTCACTCAAGCCGAAGAACATGCTATATGGAAGGATTAAATAACTCTTATTTACTTAATTCCATAAATTTCCATTTTTTGCATTCCTTAACCATAGTTTCTAGTATACCTTTTAATTGGTTTTTTATGAGAAACCATTAAGAATGGCGGAAATTATATTGAATTTGTCGTCTCTCCTAATTATTAAATTGGTACCTATGAAAGGCCCCTACTATATGCCACAACATACATATCATATTAAATCGGTACCTTTACATCTTCCCCACTTAGATGCTTGATTTGTGCTTGTAGTGCCTTAATTTGAGCTTCTTGATCCTACAAATAATAAGCACAAATTATTGAAGTGTTAGATTTTCATTTACATAATTATGTCAGTAAAGATCAGAACCTAACCTGTTGTATGCGCTGTAGTTTGTTGAATTCAATCCTCATGTTTCGATTTTCAATCCGAAGCTGATGAATTTGTTGGTCCTTAGAAAGGAGAACGTTACGCACCACCCTCAATGACATTTGTTGTGGGTCCATTTCCTTGCTAAGATGGGTGGGTGAAAATAATGCTGGGTTTCAAGGTTAGAGGGTTTTTTTTTTTTAATCAGAAAGGTTAGAGGGGTTTAGCAATATGTTTTTTTTTTTGATCAGAAGTTTAGCAATATGTTTGATGAAATGCGGATTATATATTTTTTTATCAGGAGATTATAATATGAAAATTGAAATATTATTTTCCCTCCTATTCATATTTGAATTTTATGGGAAAAAAGATATTTGAATTGGTAATATTCTATTACAGTAAGATGATAAAAAGTTAAAAACTTAATGGTTAAAATCTGGATTTGGCTTTTGATCAAAAAAAAAATCTGGATTTGGATACAATTAAATTTTAAATATGAAGATTGAATACTTCTTGTTTATGAAAATGTATGATAAATTTGATAGATATAAATATTATTTTCCCTCCTATCCATATTTGAATTTTCTGGAAAAAAAAAGATATTTGAATTGGTAATATTCTATTACATTTATTTTTCTGATAACAATATATATATATATATATATATATATATATATATATATATATATAATCAATTAAGGTTCAACTATTTACTTTGACCTACTTTATCGTGTAACTATCGAATTACATGGGATTTTGATATTATTAAATAAATGCTGATTTTTTTATCAGAAAAATAAATGATGATTTTTTTATCAGAAAAATAAATGCTGATTGGAAAATAATAAGAATGAGTTATTCGCAGGCGAACGGAATCTGGCTTTTTTTTTTGGCCGACTGGCTTATTTTATTTGCATATTGGCTGACGGGGAGATATTATTTCATATACTTTTTTTTTATCAAAAATATTATTTCATATACTTTTTTTATCAGAAATATTATTTCATATACGTTGATCAAATAATTGATATATAATCTAAACTTGGGAATAATTTATATGTAACAATTCAGCTGATATTTTTGATCATCTAATGTTAAAAAGTATGAAATATTAAAATATGGAAGTTATTTTTCTCTTTCTGATAAAAAAGAAGAAGTTATTTTTCTCTTGTATCCTAGTTTTTTTTATTTCTATTATTAAAATAAGGTTCAGATTTCTTAATTTACATCATATTTCCTATTTTTTTGTTATTAATGGGATGTGCATATCTTGTTCTCATCATCCAAGTCTCTTTTGTGAATAATCAACAAATATATTTATAATACTTGGGCTAAAGTTAAAAAATGACCGTGTAATTGTCATGAAGGGGTAAAAATGACCATGTAAATTTTTTTGGAGCAAAACTGATTATCAAATTTCAGAATTGGGGCAAAAATGACCATCACATTTATTTTTTTCACTTTTTTACGCTTCATCTTCTGCCACATCATGATCACACAAGGGCAAATAAATATATAACTCTCGCACATATTTTAGTGAGAGATGGATCGACCGAAGATGACTCGTAAAAAAGTCAAAGAATTAAGTGTGATGACCATTTTTGCCCCAATTTTGAAATTCAATGGTCATTTTTTTAAAAAAAAATTTTACATTGTCATTTTTTCACCTTTATGACAATTATGTGACCATTTTTTAACTTTAGCCCAAAATACTTTACAGTTTGACATTCAGTAATTAGTCTTTCTTTATTTGATCAAAAAAAAATTAGTCTTTCTTTACGTTTCAACTACTCGTTCAAATATGAATTTAATTTGTTGTCCAACAAGAAAAAGACATGTTTTAAAAAATATAGTTTACACTTTGATATTTATTGGGCGGATTGATCACTCTGGATCTCCCTTTGTATATGGAAGCATCTCCCTTTGTATATGGAAGCACTATGACAAAACATTCTATAAATATTATAATCCCATGAAAATGGGGAATACATCAATATGGATAAACCCAACGTTATTTTGGCCTACATATAGATAAATCCAATTGCTTATCATGGAAACCTTTTAAGGACAGAAGGCACTTCTAAACTGACAACACATTGAGTGCAATAGGACTTCTAACACTATGCATTCCATTTTTCCAAATCAAGGACCCAAACACAAAATTCCCATTGCTACTCTTATAAGGAATGAAATCAACTCTGAAAGTTACTTTCTCACCTCTTTTCCTAAACTCAATTTCTGAAGGTGTCACCTTAACTTTCACACCAACTGGTTCCTCAACACTTGCTACATATTTTGTTTGTTCCATACCATAATAAGTAACCGTCCGGAAAACTGACAAACTTCCATTTAATTTTGATACACCAATTGAAGGATAATTGAAATTGTAGGAAGCAGGAGGAGATTTTTGACACACTAGTAGTTCGCCAGTGAGGTTCCTAAGTTGAGCTGGACTTGCACCAGTTGTTTTGCACAGGAAATTCAGAACATCATGGGAATCAAAATCATATACTAGTCTAGTTTTTAATGCTGCAAGTGGGCTAATATGGCCTGATCCATAATCAAATGGTGTGGCTTGTGTCTTATTTGGAGTTCTTCCAATTAGGCTGTTTGTATTGTCCATGGTTGTTGCTGAAACATTAAAAATTTAAACAACGTTAGTATTGGATCATCTGGAGGGAGGGATTGTAGCAGACAATTGTTATCTTTATGTTAATTAACTGTATAAATAAATAACATACCACTTGTGATTATTGCAGACATTATGGCTGATGGACCCCATGAAGGTTGATGAGACTTCAAAATTGCAGCAACTGCAGTAATGTGAGGGCAAGCCATGGATGTTCCTGAGATAATATTATAGTCAACAGATCGGTGTTCAACCGTGTCTTTGGTTGCCACTGGCGACCATGCTGCTAAAATGTTCACTCCTGGGCCCGTGATGTCAGGCTGCAAAGTTCCACAGAAAAAAAATCCATTTTTTTATCAATCAATTTCTCTTAAGAGTAGGAAAATTATTATTTTCTTAATATTTTGCTTTTGTTAGCTGTTTATATGAGTATGTGCACTTGTAAATTCGCCTATGAAATTGACTTGATGACTATAACCAACTTGGCCTAAATCTTGTCCTAGTCAAGTATGTTTGTCTTGTATGTCTCTTTTTCAAAAGTAGGAGCAAGTATTGTGTGAGCAGACCGTTGACTTCAGGATTTGCTAACCCTCCAACAGTTTGCACACAAATTTATGTTTTTGGTGATGCCTTTGGCTAATGCAATGTTTATATAAGGCTGTGTAGACTTGCCTTAATAATATCTGGAGTAATTATATTTGGTCCAACAGAAGAAAAAGCTGCCACTTCTGGTGCAGGTTTAACATCCACAAGAGTTATTGTAGACAAGATCCTAGCACTTGGGTTCCTGATACAATAAAAAATCACTCTTTTGATGAAGGGTAACTTGATTCCATTAAGCATATTTTCTTCTTCTTTTTGTTTATTACAATTTACAAACCAAAAGAAATTGAAGTTAGAACTTAATACTCACTTATGTGTGTTCATGTATGCCTGCAGCTCTTGTACGGATCCCTCACCAATCATAGTGCTTGGGATGACAAACTGAAAGCCAACTTCTTTAGCATTGTGATCAATGAGTATCATTCCAACACCCCCACCTTTCTTTATGATCTCGGCCTTTGCTGGTCGATCATCAGCCACAGTCTCAATGGTACACACCACAATTTTCCCCTTTATTAAGGTAGGATCTAGAGTGTTGTCATTGCAGAAGCTATTGAAAACAAATGATAAAACAGAATTTAGCCATACAACACATTTCTTGGGTTCAAAGTGTTTGCAAAAGAAAAACATTCCCGTAGAATCTATTTGCATTAGCTTTCAGAGACAAAAGACAAAGTTAAATGTTCAATACTAAGAAACATATTACTATTATACTATTTTAATGTGAATTCTTATGTTGTATATATATTGGTGGAGATATACCTTGCATTTCTTGATGGAACGCCAGGTGCTGCAGCATCCTTTCCATTTATCAAAACATATGACCGTTCCATTTTAATTGGATTCAAAGAGAAACCCTGACAAAAATTTAACATATATTAGTTTCCTTATTCATGTTCTATAATAATAAGGTAAAAATTAAATTTTATTACATTGCTATAAAACTGGTTAAGATCTATGCTAATGAATGTTGAGCTCTAAAGGGATAATAGAAGTATAAAATGGGGATAGCTTAAATGAGGATGAGAATGAAGATGCGATCATATAAGTGTAGAAAAGATTCGTAATGAATATATATGGAAAATTTGGAGTGCCATCTTTGAAGAGAAAATGGAAAAAGAAATCATTTAAGGTGGTTTGTTTAAACTTAAAACAAAGAAAAAGGTCATTGAATGGGCTGGTAAGGATGGTAAAAATACGGTATAAGGTCCTCTAAAAGGGTAGAATAAGACTACACAGAACTCTCAAGGAAGTTATTGAGTTTCTCCTATTAATGAACAGTTTATCTAAAGATTTGGTTGTTGATTAGATTACAATGGTGCGATTTGATCCATGCAGTCGCCCCCACCTTATTTTTTTTGGAATCATGATCTATAAATAAATTATGTCTACTTTTATTTTGACCTCACCTTTAAAACTCTTGAGTTTCCAAGTAAGATATTTGAATGAAACTCCCTATCTATTGTGCTGGCAGCAACAGTGAGGATCCAAGGAGCAACATTACAAGCTGTACCTGGAAAAATTGAATTCCCTACAGAAGCAGAAACAAGAACATTCCTTCTAAATGCATGAAATGCTCCTATAGATATTGCATTCTCAAAGTAAATTGGCTGTGGCGGGCTCGGTCCAAGGGAAAGTGATAAAATATCAACACCATCATGAATAGCATCATCCATGGCAGAAAGAACATCAGCATCACTACACATTCCAAACCAGCAAGCCTTGTAGATGGCAAGTCTGGCTCCTAGAGCTCCTCCTCTAGCAGTTCCTCTAGCCATACCAAGTAAGCTAACATCAGTAACAATAGATCCTGCAATGGTGGATGAAGTGTGGGTCCCATGTCCATCACTATCTCGAGCTGACTTAAAGAATGTTTGGTTCTGAGATTCCAAAGGGCCAGTTTCTGCTATGAAACCTTTAGAATAGAACCGGGCACCAATTATTTTCCTGTAGAACCAATTTTCAGGTGTGTTGTTGTATATTTGTATTAGTGAAATACAAGTTCATGTGTGATTGAAACATGAAAGAGTGTCATTACTTGTTACAATTGGCTTGTGTAAAGTTTTCACCAATGACACACTCTCCCTTGAACTTTTTGGGCACAGGACCTAATCCTTCATCACTGAAGCTTTTTGATTCAGGCCATATACCTAAATATCAAAGTTAAATCAACTTAGTATGTGTATACAAGAAAAAAAATATAGGATTGAGGTGTAATTTTGTCCCTGGAAGTGTTTTTGGATTCAATAAATTGCCCTAAAAGTTTCAAAACGTAGCAATTTTTCTTTTCTACCGTCATAATATTAAATGGTCAATGGTATATTCTTTAATAACCAACGTTTATATTTTAATGGAAGGAACCAATATTGCTATGTTTTTAAACGCGAGACAATTTTGAACCAAAAAATACTTCCAATGCATTATAATTCTTGAGTCCTGAGTAAGACAAATTTGCACATTATTTAAAAAATCAATGATATTACCTGAGTCAATAACACCAACAATGACATGGGATGTGGAGTCCATTGGTAGATAATCGCCATTGTAGATAGAGTCTAGTCCAAGAAAATGCCATGAACGTGTGGTATGGAGCTGATTCATCTTGCTCTCAAACACTGACACTACTGATTTATGTTCTGAATCATAAACCAGAACATCAGAGAAGTGAATGAAAGTGATACAGATTATGCATGCATGCACGTGTGTGTGGCAATACTGAGTTATTTATTCCTACATGAAGAAATGAAAAAGAGTTGAAAACATGAGAGAGAAAATACTAAACCAGCAAGTTGATCAGCTTGTTCTGTTGTGAGCATGGCTGAAAAACCACGGAAGCTTTTCGCATAATGATGGACTGTTGCTGCTTTTGCTTCATCCAAACTGAGAAAAATTCAATCACTTTTAGACAAAGCAATGAATGAAAGTAAACCATCATAATGAGTATAATATAAGGAATGTATGAGTGATAAGTTGAAAGGCTTACCTTGCAGAAACTGAAGCAAGTATCTCATGGTTTGCTCTTATTACAGATTCTGCATTGGGATGTGAATGCTCTCCCATGTATACAATATAATGTTTTTGCTGCGTACAAGCATTATCACCAAGTTAATTCATTAGTTTACTTCTACACAAGATAGTTTCCTCATATCATACTAATACTTTGGTAATTCTTAATTACCTTAGGAATTTCTCCATGAACTAAAGTGGATCCATAAAACAGGAAAAGAGTGATCCTCAACACTTCAAAAAACCCCATGAATCTTTGTTTGGAAGTGAAAGTGATGATGGATGGTGCAATTAAAAGTAGTAGGTAATTGGCCTATTTTATAGCAGGTCAAAACTTGTGTGTAATGCTTGTTGCATGCTACTATTAAATTATGGAGCCGGCTAGTGTTGTTTCTGATTATGACTTGGCAACTCTCAAATTCCTTAAATAAGTGATATATGGAAATAAAGAAAGGAAAAGTTTTGTAGCATGTGGATGAATTTGTTAGCGGAATGGTTTCGTATCAGACATATGGAAGAGCCATGTGGTTTTGTTTGATACAAACAATGAAGCTTATGTTTTCTATATTAATGGTAGATTATTTAGAGAAAGAGACATTTTACTTGTTGCATGTTTTCTTCTCTGGTAATTCTTAGAAGGAAACATGGAGCATAAGTTTACAAACACTATGGTTCTCAGGTAGTAGTGTAGTATCACATTCATTCTAAGATGCTTGGTAGAAGAAGATTCCTTAGAGTGTGTTTGGTTGTGTGAAAGAAAGTAAAGAATTAGAAATGAAAAGGGTAAGAGATGGAAAGTAGGGGTAATGATGAGAGAGTAAAGTTTGTGGGCCCCACGATAAGTGTGAGATGAAGTGAGATGGAGAGAGAAAACTTGTGGGCCTGAGATATATGTAAATGACCATATTACCCTTAACTTTTCAAATTATTTACACTACCATTTCATTACTTTCAACAAACCAAACGTACCCTTAATTGTTTGATTTCTAATCCGGACATTGATTCATTATTTAAGGCAAAAATGCATGATTCATTTTTCATAACTAGAAGCTCCATAAATTTTATTTTATTGGATTTAATTATGTTCAAAGTACCATCAGACACTAAATGTTGATACATCTCCTATTCAAGATTTAAACATTGGTTTATCACGTTATGAGGGACTAATTCAAACATTAGTTTGTCACGTTATGAGAGACTAACTCATTGTAAATAGAATAAAATTAAACCTCTTTAGTTGGTGGTTTAGAAACGTTTAGGTAATGAATTTAAATTTAAAATTTGCATGTTTGATACGTGTTGAACAGAAAATAAGTGAAATTAAGTCTGAGTTTCTTGTCTAATGAAGTTTTGCACATAAGAATTTAAGACCCACGGCCACTTGGACCAGCAACTCTGAAAATGAAGGGACGATCCAGTCCGTTTAAAATATTTTTTAGATGTTTATCAGAGAAGTGTCTAACGATGGTGGTGAATTCAATTCTTTTTTTTTTATATATATATAATGGTGAATTCAATTCTAATTCTAATACAAATAACACTGAAGAGCAAGTTCAGCAGTTCAAGATCCGAAAGAGGGTAACATGGACTACTAATTCTATTAGTAGTTCCTCTGCTGATAAAAAACAAAATATCTATTAGTCCCTTTGCTGATAAAAAAAATTATATTAGTCCCCCATAAATATAATCTAGTGAATTAAATTTTGATCCCACGTAGATATATACCCGCATTAAGTGTCTCATGATAGTGTTTAATAGTGTTTCGAACATGATATGTCTATAATGGAAGATAAAAAAAATGTGCTAAAGAACAAATCTAATTCCATAGCTAGTGAGCCCAGTATTTTTCAAATGTTGTTCCAATCAAATCAACTGCTCCTATCTGTGCAAATACACTTGCCGCGGTTTCCTTAAAAAGTAAATTGATTTAAGAAAATGAAAAATGCTTAGATTGAATAAAAAAAATGTACTTTAGACTAAATTTACTTTAAAATTAGGTGTTATATATTTTTGATTTAACGGAAAGTTAAGCACCACATTTTTAGTAATTAACCCTGGTGCACAAGAATTTACAAGAAAAGATAGACTAATTAACCCTTATATTTTTCTAGGGTTACAATTCATTTTAGTCAATAAAGTATTATCATGAGAGCGTATTGTACAATTAAATTTTGAATTATTTCTGTATGTCAATAGAGATTTATAATGAGATATTTTGGCCAAGAAGTATTTAACGGTCATCATTTGCGTCGACATGGCGAGACGCGTGTTTACCAGTGTCTAACATGGGTTCAGATTTTCTCAGCGGCGGGGCTTCTCAGCCGCACTCAGCGGCGCAATCCTCTCCATACATATAATCCAAGTGATGAAAATAGGACACGTCATGCACCTCAAACTGCATCTCAACCGTTCACAATCTTATAATCTCGGCCGTCCATTCATTTTTCCTCTTTTCTTCCGAATCTTCACACCTCTTCTTCTCTTTTGACGAGTTCAACCACCAGATCCTCTCTCACTTACACAAGCAGATTAAGCATACGAGATTCACAATACTCTTAATTGCGAGATAACAATTTTGGTTTTTTTATCGATTTTTCTTTTCAGGTTCAGCATATGAGATTCACAAAAAGTTAATTTCTGATTTTGCTTTTCTTAGGAAAGGGAAGGTTGAGTATCGAGCATCTCCATATTTATGCTTCTCACTCACCAGCCATGCCATGTTCGGGTTTATTTTTCTAGTGGCAGTAACGACACCAGCCGCCACCATTTCAGATCCATGCACTGATTGTTCTTGGTGCTTTACACTCCTTTTGTCTTCCTCTTAAATTTTTATTAGACTTCAAAGTTTTCGGTGCTTTTATTCTTCAATTGGATATGCTCGGATATGTTTTTCTTCAATGAATTCTTGCTTTAATCCTTTTTTCCCCTTTTTTGTTGAATGTGAATGTGGATTTTGACGGTTGTAATTGCAAAATTATTATTCTTTTATGCCCTGCAAAACCAGTTTGTGCATGTTGTAATTGCAAAATTATTATTCTTTTAGATTGAATTCCTTAGTATTTTTACTGTATTGTTAATTAAAATGCTGAATGCAGGACCAAATTACTATAAAATTGATCATGATGCACAGCCTCTTAAATTTACTCGTTAATTGTTATGGGCTCCACATGAGTTTCTATTAGATTGTGAAATTATGTCCATTGAAATCAAAAGGAAATGCTAAGTTGAAATGTCTGTTTATACTTGCTTATATTGACATTACATTGACATTACTTGCTTATATTGACATTTAGTTAGAGCTTCCAAATGGATCATTGTTTCCTGAAGTGTGATATCTGGTCTGTAATTCTGAGATGTAATTTCTTACTAATTTGATACCTGCTGCCTGCTGCAATATCTTATTTTCATATAACAAACAAGAACTTTAATGATTGCATCTAAATGTTTATGGAAGAAGAAAAAGGAATCTAATATTCACTGTCAAATATTCACTGTGGAAGAAGAAAAAGGAATATAAATGTTTACTAACTGTTACAACAATATGAAACTAGTGTACTGAGTTTATTTGCAATATTGTAAGTCTATAGGTATAAAAAATAAAGAACATGATTCATTGAATCATTAAAGCCTTGGAATCTGAATTGTTATTGTAGGTGGTTGTTGCCATTTCCTTGATGATGATTAAACAAAGTTGAAGCTATAGATGCTGGCCCTCCAAATGCAAGAAATTGATGGGGCATTGCTGAAGCTAAAGAGGATGGCCCTTGGTATGTTGATAATTGATTGGACATTGTTGAAGCCATAGAAAATGGGGATGCATCTAACATAAAATGACTGGAGCTTGCTGAAGCTATTGTGGAAGTTGGAGCTGTACCTAATAAGGAAGAAAGTAGAGCAATGAATAGGTTACTAATAGATAAAAAAAAGTTGTAACACAATATATTTGTGCTAAATTTTGTATGGTAAAGTTACAGTTGCCTTTGGCATCTTGATGTAATGCACACATTGATTATAATAAAGTCACATTTTCTTTGCCAAATGTTTTTTTGTACCTGATAATAGTCCTATATTTGTTGTACCTGTCAATAGAAATTGCTGTCCTGCATATGTTTCCAATGATGGTGGCAGGTAGTTTGAGGGAGTTTGAGCCTATATATCACAAAGGCAAAATTTACACATCATTAATACGAAAAAATTATCACAAAGGCACAATAGCTAATCTGTAATGCAAAAAGCTTACCATCAACATACTAGTAAAATATTGCATTTGAGGTGGTGCTTGCAATGTTGTTGGTGTAGAAGATAAAGTTGTATTATCTATTTCCACATTGTGATCTTTTTTCTTTGTTAGATACCTACTTTTCTTTGCCAAATGATCACGCCAACTCTTAAACCTTTTTTTTCTTCGGGTTCCATCTCTCTTTTTAATGCCTTTAGGTTGTTTATCTGGTAGCTCCATTTTCTTTTTTTCTTGGTTCCCACCTTCTTCCACACTCTTATCTTCTTGTTTGTCATCATGTGTTGAAGTATTCAACCTTGAACGAAAGTCTCTTGCTTTTTGATGAACTTCTTTTATAGAGTTGTAGACAAAGGTAGAAGTCTCTCGGCAATCAGACATTTCAGCTGCTAATGTTATCATCATATGACATAATTGTCTATATGTCTGTGTGCTCTGAAGCTTAGGATCTTCTTGTATTTCATTCTCTCTAATATCATGTATCACACCATCTCTAGCATCTTTGGTCCATCTTTTTAAAATATATTTTCCTGGAAGTTCCTTCACTTCATTTGCCTCATATATTTTCAAAGCATGACAACACAATATTCCAATAGATTCAAAATGCCTACAACTACACCATACAGAATTATCCTTCGGATCATATGTCACTGTCCACATTTTGTCTTCCTTAATCATGCTGCAATTATATGTGAATAGCGGACCTTTTTCATCTCGAGAGGAAATGCATGTAGCAAAGAAAAGATCAAGTTGCTCTTGAAACATTTCTAATACCTTAGTGGTGTAAATTCCAGCAACTTGACGCAAGATTGGCGAGCTTTGGACTATCAATCGTGGTTTTTTCTCCCTTGCTTCATAATCACATTTAATCTCATTGTACCTTTTGTCTGCGACGACTCGCTCAAAATTTTTAAAGAATTCATTAATACTTACACTTGGATTTGTGATCTTTTTGATATCTGCATTCACACTTTCACTTATCTGGGTACTACGTATACCAAGAGTTGTAAAATACTTCATATGACACCACGCCCATTTTTCTTTAATTTCATATATAGACTTCACCCATGAATTATTCTCCAAATCGAAAGATGATACCAGAGAAACCCATTCTTTTTCAAAATCTGCTTCATCCTCAATATAAAACATACACTCACTGAAGCCACGCATAAAATGTGAATCACCCTTCACTTTATTTCCCACATGTTTCATTCCATTTTGCTGAATATGCCATGTACATAATCCATGTTTCACTTCAGGAATAACTTCACGTAATGCTCTTGCCATTGCTTGATCTTGGTCGGTAAAAATTGTCGCCGGTCTTTTTTGCTTGTTTGCTGTCAGAAAAGTTTCCAACAACCACTTGAATGATTCAGTTGTTTCATCATATAACAAAGCTGCACCAAAAATTATTATTCCTCTATAATGATTGAGTCCTGAAATAATCGCAAGAGGCCTATGACTTTTGTTCGTGCAGAATGTGGTATCCAATGAAATTACATCCCCAAAATAAGCATAATCTAGAAGCATACGAGCATCAGCCCAAAATATATTTGTAATTTGGTCTTCCATATCAAGCTGATATGAATGATAAAAGGAAGGGTTCTCGATGATTTGTTCTTCAAAATAGCTTAATAAGCATCGAACTTCCCCATCAACCATACTTCTTCGCCTTCTAGACATCAAATAATTTTTCATGTCCACTCGAGTGAAACCAAGATTAGCTCTCCCACCAACTTGCTTACTCATAAGATCAAAAGTTGCTTTTTGTTTAAGTCCAGCTTCCTTAGCCAAATCAATCTCATCAGCTTGTGCACTATTTATTTTCCGTTGAGACCTCATCATGTGCACTGTCTCCTGAAGATGTAATGGGTGATTATGTTCTTCAATGAAAGCAACAATCTTATATTTACCTTCCACTAATTTAACTGTCATTCCGGCTTTACACTCGGTCCTTGTCTCAGGACGATGATTAGTGGATGAGGTGGACCTTTTATCTAGTCTACGTTTGCCCTCTTTTGAACATGCATATCTATAACCAATAATTGTCTTTTTATCTTTCTTACTTGTTGTTGTCCCATTTTTTCTCCCACTAAAACCTACTCTACAAGCATATTCATTCCAAAACCTCCATGCCTCCTCTAAATTATCAAATTCTATTCCAACTCTAGGAGTCAAATTAGCCTCCATCAAATAAACCTGAAAAATAAAATTCACTCAACACACACAACATGTTGAAAAAAAGATTCACACACAGCAATCATATATGCACATACATGTCTACGAATTCATGGCATAAAACTAAACAGAGAAGCCACATTTAATTAGTTAACGGAAAATACACTGTTTGATAAAAAAAAGTTTTTAATCATACCTTGAATAAGCTGAATGATCCCCTAATAATGCTCAATTTTTTTGTCGAACCCCTACAACAATCCTCACATGCTTGATCGAATCCTTCTCCTCATTTGGATCATCTTCCCAGCCCCATAAGTGATCAGATCATTTTGGGATTGAAAGTGATATTAACCATGAAGTTTCCCGCCTGCTCAAGGATGAAATAATGAATTGGTTCAACTTGCAATCTGAGCCTTGCGATTCAAATAAGATGGACGGTGTAGATACATTTTTAATTGTTGGAAGGTGGGTGAGTTTACAGCCATTGGATGCAATTGATGGTCAGGATGAAGCCGCTGAGAGCCGCAGACCTCCGATGGCGCTGAGAAAATCCTCTCACGTCTAACATGGAGAGGGCCATGTGTTGCTCCACGTCAGTGCAAACTAAGATCGTTAGTAAGTGTTTTATACTAATGTCGTTGACCAATATGATTCATTTTTAAAATCTTTATTGGTATAAAAGAATCTTTTAAAATGCAATTGTGTCATCTGCTTTTAGGCAAATACTTGTCAAAATGCACCTTAATTAACCTTTCTTTTATTATATTTAGTCTCCTTTTGAATTTTCAATATCGTGTTCATGAATTATCAATACAGTTGATATTTGCATGGTAACAATAATTCCAACATTGAAGACAAAATGAAGAATAATGTATTGAAGATTAACTTGAAGATGATGAATCAAAAGATTAGAAATGGTTGTCTCTTTGAAGACAAATCAAAAGGAGGAAATTGTCTTCCATTTTTGTTTTTTGTACAAGATCAAAAAAACTCGATCCAATTAATTCACTAAATCCTATTTTTTTTAATGGCAAGTTGACACTTTTTTCATGTGTCTTAATAGTTTCAACTTGAGGGGACGTGTTAGAAATATTAGGATCATTTAATATTAGGGGGCGTGTCATTGAAATTCAATATTTTATCTTTGTTTGGTATATAATTTATCTATCTTTGTTTTCATTTCATTTTAAAATTGTGAAATCTCTTTCATGAATAAAAAATAATAAAATGAAATATCTTTTATAAAAAAGGAAAAATGTATTGAATGACTTTCATATCGTGAAAGATTGAATACCATTGTTTTTTCGTGAGAGATTATATCCCCAAGCAATTCAATCAAAATTTTGAAAAGCCTTTTCTCTTAAATATAAATAAATATACATTTTTCATAATAAAAAAACAAAAAAATAATCTTTTTCTTAAAATTTAAATAATGTTTTCCTAAAAAACACAAACCAAGTGACACACATTTCTACCCGAACTACGTGGACTTTGATCCCTTAAGGGTACGTAGGCCCTAGGTTAAATATTAGGTCAAGTCCAATTATGTAAATATTATTTTTTTCCCTTTTGATTTTCATTTTATTTTTATTTTTATTTGTATATATTGATTTCGCTTAGTAATTTAAATAAAATCAAAATTAAGGTCATATTTATTTTTAAATAAGTAACTTAGGGTAGTCGTTCTCTTAAATGAGTGTTGTGGGATGCCTAACACCTTCCCTACGCACAATCGACTCCTGAACCCTATTTAGTTTTTATTATTTTAAAAAGTTTTCTAAAATATCGTTTTTAAAAATTTCGGTGGCGGCTCATTTTTTCATCTTAACTTAATTTTTCGGGCGCTACACTTGGTTATCGGTCATGTAATTTATTTATTGTCATATAAAGTTTTCATCTTAACTTAATTTTCTGGCGCTACACTTGATTTGTCAACAATTTTAATTAATCAACATTAATCACATATTAATACTGATTTGTTAACTTTCTCTCATTTCTTGTAGGTCGTCGGATTTAGTAATCAAACGATCCAATCCATCGAGAGCGGATCCGATTAAATATTTCCAACAGAACATAATATACTCCCTTCGGTCCTAAATATAAGACCTAATTGACTTTTTCTAGAAAATCCTTGAAAAAGCAAAATAAATTAATTATAAATTGATTTATCTAATTTTTTCCCTTAAACTTGTTTATTTTACCTATAAACTAATGGATAATGTAAAAATCTATCAAATATGTCATCCTTTAATAACATATTTCGCAACCTTAATCTCTCCGAAAAAGAGTCAATTAGGTCCTATATTTAGGACCGGAAGTAGTATATAGAATTGGTTAACTACGACATTATATTGAAAGAAATGGTAAAACATTGTCATGTGATTATCAGATTATGGATGAAAGGTGCCATCGGTTTACATTTAAATAACGGAAACTTTACTATATCCAAACACATGAGCGTTTAGTTATTGATTTAAAGATTGTTTTTGGAATTCAGATTTTAATATGAATGATGTGATCTTTACCGTGATTTGCGATAACAATTATCAAACTAATAATTCAATCAATCTTTAAATAGGTAATTAATATCCTACGTGATTTTTCAAAATGTAACGATGAGGAGGTCAGTGAGATACAAAAAGTGTATTGTATCAAAAAAAAGATGCAAAAAGTCTTGACAATATTTTTTGTACCTTTATACTCTCATAAAGTAACTAGCAAGAAAGATTGAAACTAATAAGAAGGCTAAATTATATAAAACTTCCTGCGATTTGGGTCAATTGCAAATAACTTTCCTGATCTTTGAAGTTTGAATGTTTAAATTAAACAACTATACCGCAAAAGCTATATTATATAAAAGTTTTAACAAACTTCGGTGTTTTGATTGTTAAAACCATATCATCAATTTATGCATTGAAATGGACGTGTAATGTAGTAGAAACATAGGAACACAACTATTACGTAAAAAATATAAGAATAAGCAATGAAAAAATATATAGTTTTACAACATTAAAAAATGTAAAGAGAAAGTAGTTGAAAAGAAATTTGCTTTAAGAGTAATGAAAAAGTGTAAACAAAAAACATTAAAGAGAAATGAAAATATGTAAAGGTAAATCAATATTAAAGTCAAAAAATTTCTCAATTAAATAGTGAATCGGTGAAAGAATAAATTTTAAGTTTTACAATATTAAAAAATGTAAAGAGAAAGCATCAAGTTAGTGTACAATCTGTCGATTATAATAATTTTTTTTAAAAAAGGAAGGTTAAATTTGGGCCGGTAATTGTCGTTATTAACTAAATTATATTTAAAACACGGGAATATAGCAGGCGCAACTACAATATGAGTGTAAAGAATTCATTTGAGACAGTGGCCATTAATGGTTGATTAAGAGAAAGCTCATTTTTTTGGACAAAAACCAGACATTCAGCATTAGGGAAAAAATTAAACTAAAAATGAGTGGGTAAAGATCCTTGAATAAAGGAAAAATAAGACAAATAAGTTGGATATGGGATGTATGTTGCAAAGTCTATGGTCAAGCGAAATGATGGCTGAACATTTAGCTTTGGAAGTCGGCTTCAAAATTAGCTTACATTTTCCAAGTATTTAAATGCATTTCATATATGTATATATTTCAGTTTAAAGATTTTTTAATTTACATAATATTCAATTTAGAAACATTCTATTAAAAAACTATTATAGAGATGATTTTTAATTTTCATGATTAATTTTATTTTTTACTTAAAATAATATATTTATGTTTTCTTAGCTTTTAATTGAACGATCATCACTAAAGTTTGATGAGTCGGCAACTTCCATTGAGTTGACTGACAGTGTTAAATTTGAAGGACTAAAAGTGTATTTTCTAAATGGACCTTACTTAGGTCAAGTTCCTCCATACAAGTTCTTCATTTCTCCAATTACTGGCCGTTAGATTGAATGGATGATTGTTATAAAAGGACATATGTCACTCCTATATTAAAAGAACTTGAGAACCTGGAGAAATGAACTTGATGTAAGTTTTTCCTTTCTAAATATAAAAGGGAAAAATTGAAATTTGATGTAAAAATAAGGAATTAAATGTATACTTTAGCCTTTAAAAATGGTTAAGGATATAAAATTTAAGTAACATTTAAGTAATTTTTTTAGAAATAAAAAATAACTGTGCTTAAACTGGCTGGCCCATAGCATACTGGGCCATCCTTTTAGGCCCAAGGCCCTTTAGAGTTTACACTCTAGGATCCGACAAACACACGCACGGAGGCGGGACCGTGTTACGGTGTGTGAGAGACGAAGGCGAAACTGTTTTAGAGAGAAGCTAAACCTTCTCTCTCTAAAACCAATCAACACACATATTCTTTTTTTTTTATCAGAATACACACATATTCTAGTCATATTTATATGGTAAAAATAGAGAGAGAATAACATTTAATATGATGAAATTGAATTATATTATATGGCAAAAATAGAGAGAGAATAACATTTAAAATGATGAAATTGAATTATATGGTAAAAATATAGAGAGAAAGAATAAAACATTTGAGCATTGAAGTACCTTCCTAGGTTCCTCCACCATTCCTCGTTGCGGTGGACAAGCTGCTCAATGATTTGACCAAGTCTTCCATTTTCAGCCTTTTTGATTTCATACCCAGAACAAAACAAATTAATTCCATTTTAAATTAATAATGAATGAAACTGTTTTAGAGAGAACCTATACCTTCTCTCTCTAGGGTCCAGGTTCTCTCAGCGGCACATTTCTCAGTATCTCTCAGAATCCTGCAATCGTGTCCGTTGAAATGATCTAAACGGTTAAAATGTTGCCACGTCATGAACCCCTATGGTGTTCTCTTCCACATATTACTGGAACCCAGAAACATATTTCATCTTCCACATGCGAAGATTGGCCTCTCTCTCCTCTTTTCCTCTGAATCAACCAACAACCATACTAGCCTTGAATTTTTTCATAGTCCGATCAAATTTAGTAGTCAAATGGGGTTCTTTTTAAACCTTAACACATTCAATTTATTTTATAATTTTAAGTTGATATAAATTAAAAGAGGGGAAAGCTGGTATGACAAAATAAACGAAGGCTTCATTTTGAAGTTCTTGAAACGCATCTCCCGCTTTGAATTTCTCCGACCTATCCCCAACCTCACTTTTCCGGTTGCTTCATTTTTTAATCTTGAATTCTAACTGGCGGTGAAGATTTGGGGTGGTGGTGAAACGCAAATTGGTGGTAATTTTTTTTCAACTGCAGCGGCGACGGAAATACCACCAAAGACGGCGTCCTCCGTGACGTTCCGGTGGTGGCGGTGGCTGGAAATACAGGGTTGTGCAGCCAAGCAAATATAAGTTGGAGTTGGAAGGGAAGAGAGAAACTAATCAGGGGGCAAGTTTTTCAGGCCGAAGAAAGGTTGGTAAGTTGAAGAATTGATTTTTATTGCCTACTGACGTGGCACAATTATTAAGCCTTAGATCATTTCAATGGACAGGATGCTAGGATTCTGAGGCATTCTGAGATAAATGCCGCTGAGAATATCCGCTTCCCTCTCTCTAAGACCATTCTACACACTCATATTCTTCTTTTTATTAGAATACACACATATTCAAGTCTTATTTATATAGTAAAAATAGAGAGAGAGAGGGGGAGAATAACATTTTAAATGATGAAATTGAATTATATTGAGAATAACATTTAAAATGATGAAATTGAATTATATTATATGGTAAAAATAGAGAGATAAAATAACATTCAAAATGTTGAAATTAAATTATTATATGGTAAAAATAGAGAGACTTACGTTCGCTTCAATTGGTTGAGATTTAGTCTAGAATTTTCAGCCGTCAGTATCTTCACATGTTCAGCATTCAATGCATTTTCAGCATTCACTCTAGCATTTTCAGCCTAAAAAGTTATAAAGCAGAATTAATTAAATAATGAATGAACATTTATTTGATTTAAATAACATTCACACGGATTATACAAAAGAACAACAACATTTGAGCAACTCCCGTAAATAATTACGCTAGTATCAATTTAGCATAAATGGTATAAGATTGACAAATAAACAATAGAACAAGTATCATAATAACAAGATCATCAATTTCCTCCTTTTAACAAAGATTGAAAGTGCTAGAGATAAATTGATGGATATGGTCAATATGATATTTTTTATTATTTGCAAGCCTATTCGATACCATTTAATGTTTATAGACCAAATTAATACATGAATAATTGAATAATTGTTTATGATCTAGTTATAATCATTGGAAATTGATAGGCTACGAGACGTGGGCAGAGTGACAGTAGAAACTAACAGGGCAATTTTTGTCCACTCTTAATATTCTGCGAAGGTACTATGTTTATGTAGTGGGGAAAAAAATAAAGTTGACTGTATACACGAAATAATTTAATTTTAGTTCATAATTAGGAATAGAAAAACAGAACATTGTGAGGTTTCTCTGTGGAGTAACAGTTGAAAAGGAGAACTTTATGTTCATTTTCATTCATGTAATCATGTGAGTTTGCTAATTAATTTCAACAATATTGATGAGAAATTCTTGCCCGAATAATATATTGCATTTCTTTTACCAATAATAATATATTGCATTGATATATAACCAAGGTTGTCAAACTCATGAGTTTAAGTAAACTCGTGGAGATAATAAGGTAAACTCGGATCGTAAACTCATAAGAGTTTACGTTTATAAAAAAACATGCATTTCTTTTATATAATTGAATAAGAATAAAAAAAAATAATAAATTGACTTGAATTCATTTTAAATATAGATAGTAAATTTAAATATATCTATATTCATACTATATCAACCTCGATAGATGAATTTCTATGAAATCCATATTTAAATTCATTAAATTTTGTCAATTAAAAATAATTAAAATGAGTTTAATAGCCAGTTAAAGCAATTTCTGTAAGGTAAAAACGTAAAAACGGTGAATTCACGATGTAAACACGTAAGTTTCTATAGAGTTTTCAAAAACTGAAAATTTAGGTAACTCATGACACGTTTTAATTAGGTAATGTCGTAAAAACGGTAAAATCGGAGAGTCAACTCGCGAGTTTGACAACAATGTATATAACCATATCACCACAAAATCTTTTATGATACCATTTTGGGCGGTTCAATAGATTTTTATTTGTTCCCAGCTTCTTATTTCCTTGTGGACACAATGCTAATAAATGAGAGAAATAATTTTGTCATGAAAGCACATCATTAAATGCGCAAATTACTTTTATTAGACGTGTAAACTTCATCTTAAGTCAATGTAATAAATATATATTCAAATATATCTTATTTAAAATTCTTATTTCTTAAATCTATAAATAAAAATTGATAATTAGACTAGGTTGTTCTCACCACTAATAACACTGCTTCACTTTTCATGTATCAATCAAGACTCCTAACAAAACATGAGGCAAAAAGGACTATCTGTAACATTCCTAAGAAGAAATTAAACTAACACGCACAAACACATATATTTCTAGAGAAAAACACCTCTGATTTTGAATTATTACTGCATTTATTCATCAATTGAATCCAACTTAACAAGGGAAAATGAATCTACACGAGTAACCTAAAGGAATTCTCGCAAGAATTCAGTACAACATCAAGAATTTTAGTAAAAGAAGAAAATGGGAGAAAATCAGGTCCAGTAAGAAATTGTAACAGAAAACTACATAATGAAAAACATGAGAGTAAAAGAAAGGAGAAAGAAGTAGAAGTTAGAGAATGAGCCTTTTCTAAAAGTTCTTCACTGCTCTTGTTTTGCTCTATTTCATATTCCATGTTAGCCTCTATTATTCAAACCCAATAATCATATCATTCGGCACATTTATAATAATTATATCCGTTACACTATCCAGGAAATAGTCTCCTTATTTATTGAAAGATAAGAAAGAATTAGTCATATATAATTCATCTAAACATCATGTAGACACTAGACAATCTAGATTAAATTGTATTAAAAAAATTTAGAAGATACATAATCTAAGTAGTATGTATAGATGGTATCTAAGAGGCACTATGTATAGATGATATCTAAGAGATGTGTCATAACTCTCCTTACTCTTAAACAAACATGTTCCACCAATGCTATCGAGATAAACTTGGTATATAACCATCATGATGAGCTGTCGACGTTGGCATTAGTTTAAACTTTAAATTCATCCAACTCCTAAATAACCCTCACATAGTATTTTATTAAACATCCTCGAAATACCAGGAAAAAAAACTTGGAACTTGAATAGGAATCAAAATTACCTTCCTTGAATCCCCCATCAACATCATGGCATCAACATCCACTATACCCCACAAACACACAAACCATAACAACACGTCCCACTTCTCTGTCTCTCACATGCATACTCTCTCGGTCTTAAATATAAGTCACGGTTGATTTTTTTTGAAAAATCCTAAAAAAACAAAATAAGTCAATTATAAATTTATTTAACTAATTTTTTCTCTTAAACTAATTTTTTTAACCTATAAACTAATGACTAATATAAAAATTTATCAAATACTCCCTCCAGTCCTAAATATAAGACCTAATTGACTTTTTTTAGAAAATTCTTAACTATAAATTGATTTACCTAATTTTTCCCTTAAACTAGTTTATTTTACCTATAAACTAATGGATAATCTAAAAATATGTCAAATATGTCATCGTTTAATAACCTATTTTGCAACCTTAATCTCTCAGAAAAAAGTCAATTAGGTCCTATATTTAGGACCGGAGGTAGTATGTCATAATTTTATAACATATTTTATAACTTTAACATATAAAAAAACAGTCAACTGCTACTTATATTTAGGACTGAAAGGGTGTAGTCACATACTGAGAATCACAAAACAAAAAAAAAACTTGTGTTTTTAATGGCCGCCTCTATAACTGTACACCATCTTCCACTTAAATCGTCCCCACTATGCCCTCTTTTTTCTCATCGTTTCTCTTCTTCATTTCACTTTCTTTCCCATCTGGGGTTTTTCAAGTTTCACCTAAAAATCCAAACTTTATTTCCCATCTTTCCTTATCATCATCATTCAATTTGAGTTTTCTCATAGCTTCTTCTCTCTACAGTGAATACCCTCACTGTAATTTTTCATTTTTCAGTGTTCCCATTAAAGAAAAACCCTTTTTTTTATTCCCAAAACCCAGATTCTTCAATTCATTCACAATTTCTATGCATACCCTTTTGCTTATTTCGCTTTATTTCACCTTGAATGCCTAATGTTATCAAGCACAAAATTGGATCTAACGTTATTAGCTTTAAAGATCTATACTTTCTATGATTTTATCCACATTTATCAATAACGACTAGTTTTTTTTTTTAGTTTTTTTTTTGCACCTTAACCATTACCAATGAAGACTTCAATCCGTCCATTGTTTGGATTCCTAATCATTGTTGTATTCATTGGTACATTTAGTTGTAGAACATTGGTTAGAAGAGGATTGTTGTCAATTGAGTTAGAGAATAGATTGTGGGTTCAAATTCCGGCGATGCCGGCGTTAAACGGTACGCTGCTGAAATATGCTGCCGTGGACATAGGAGAAGAGAAGTCTAGGAAGGAAATTCAGGATCTTTTGGATGGAAACTTTGGGAGTCAAGCTAGGCACCGTACATTTGTGTCTTGGAGGAGGTTTATTCACCATGAGATTAATGAGAAAGAGCCTAGGAGATTGCCTGCCACCATAAGGTCTCCTTTGTTTTATAGGTATTGGTTAGATTTTAGAATGGTTTTGAGTGATTAGGATAGGAAAACATGGTTTCAGCATGGTGTTAGTATATAAATTTATGTATATCTTGGAATGTCTAGAAAACTTGAGTAGGAAGTTATTCGGATACTTGGTAATAGGATGCAGAAAAAGGCTTTTATTGCTGGTTGATGTATATAGAAAAGGATATCATAACTATGTGTCTACATTCTATGTATGTTAGAATATTGTAAAAACTTGGGTGGGCATATAAAAATTTAAGTAGGAAGTTGCTTGGATACTTGGTAATAGGATGCAGAAAAAGGTTATTATTGCTGTTTGATGTATATAAAGAAGGATATCATAACTGTGTCTCTACATTCTACATATGTTGAAATATTATAAAAACTTGAGTGGGCATATAAAATTTAAGTAGGCAGTTGCTTGGATAGCTGGTATTGGAATGCAGAAAAAGGTGTTGATTTCTGGTTGATGTATATGAAAAGATTGTTGCTGTGTTTTTTCAATTTTTGAGAATTCAACTAACAAAAATCGTTTTTGTACAGGTATTGGTTAGATTTCAGAAAGGTTTTGAATGATTGGGCTAGGAAGAAGAGGTTTCAGCCTGGGATTATATCAGATTTGACTAGGCTAGTGAAAAATCCTATTGATAGGTATAACGGATTGGTGAATTCAGACAGGAGATATTCGTCGTGTGCGGTAGTTGGTAATAGTGGGATTTTGCTGAAAAGTGATTTTGGGAAGGTTATTGATGACCATGAAGCAGTAATTCGATTAAACAATGCGAGGGTTGAGAAGTTTGAGAAGAAAGTGGGGTCTAAGACAACCATTTCATTTGTTAATAGTAACATTTTGCATTTATGTGCTAGAAGAGCTGAATGTTTTTGTCATCCATATGGAGCTAATGTGCCTATGGTTATGTACATTTGTCAACCAGCTCATTTCTTGGATTACACGGTTTGTAATTCGTCTCATAAGTCACCGTTGTTGGTAACCGATCCACGGTTCGATTCATTGTGTGCTAGGATCGTGAAGTATTACTCATTGAAGAGATTTGTGGAAGAGGCAGGAAAGGCATTGGAAGAATGGGGTTCTGCTCATGATGGTGCTTTATTTCATTATTCTTCTGGTATGCAAGCTGTGATGTTAGCTTTAGGGATATGTGATAGAGTTAGTATATTTGGTTTTGGCAAGTCTTCCTCAGCTAGGCATCATTATCATACCAATCAGAAGGCTGAGCTACATTTACATGATTATGAAGCAGAATATGCGTTTTATAGGGATTTGGTTGATGGACATAGACCGATTCCTTTTCTCTCGGACAAATTTAAAATTCCTCCTGTAGTGTTGTATCAATGACTCTTTTTTCTGATTCAGTGATGGAGCAATCAGCAAGTTTGCCTATGATGAAGCACATGAAGTTGTCTTATGATTTTTTTTTAAATGCACAGATAGTGTGGAAAGCAATACTCTGATTGGACATTTTGTTTTTGTATTTCCTCCTCATTTCAGAAATCAGGAGTGCCTGTGCCAAAACTAGGCTCAGGCAACGGTTCTTAAGTGTAAATTGTGGTTAAATCAATACAAATTCAACCCTTTGAATGTCTACTTTATTTTCTATGCTCAAGATTTTGTTGATCTGCTATTTTCCTATGTGGTTGATTTTCTATTGCAGCTTCATATCAGTGGGTAGAATGCCACCTTGCCTATTGAAATTGAACTATATGTTATGCTTAAGATCTATAAATTTTAATGATATACATGATCATCCAGTGTTTCAATCTGGATTTTGATGAAACATTATATCTGAAACTGCAAATGTGACATTCAAACACCTTAGAAAGACCAGCAACACAAAATTCTTCACCCTCTCTGACTCCACTTATTGTGGGCACTGCTGCTAATAATAATGTGCTGTATTCCAATACTGAAAGTCAAATAATATAGTGTTTTTCAGTAATAGTTTACACCACTATATCTTATGGCTACACAAATGCATCAGATCAATAATCATGCATCACAATCTCATCTTTATCATTGTTCTGAACTAATGGGGTTTCTCTTTTTCTAAAATGTTCTGCTGAAAAGTTGGGCTAAAGCTGGTGTAACTGACTGTACAAGATGAATGAAGTGCCAGCAGAACAGTGTTTGAATTTTGAAGGTATGGATGGTATGGTGTACCAAATAAAGTGTATATAAGCTTCTCACCCACAAGGAATATCACATAACTATAAGAGCCAGACAAAAGTACCTAAAACTATTGCCTACTCATTCACTCACATGGCTTCTGTGACTCTGAATGTGACACCAGTTTGTGGTTCAGCATGTGAGGCCTGGCCACCAAACAACTTGTTCATTAAAACTTCAACTAACCCAATTCGGTAACATCAACAAAAACAAGATGACACAAATCCACAAGCGTTGATTTTAGTTGAAGGGATTCTGAATACTTTATTGGGAGGTATAAGTTCAAGTCAATGTGAATGTAAGAAATGCGTTTTAAGAAGGTTACATTAAATCAACCTTAACAATGTTCAAATTTAACTGGAGTCAGATATTTAGACAAACAGGTCATTATGGTTCATTGCATGTCATGTAGTTCTCCACCTTCAACTTTATTAATAGTTGTTTTTCCAATAATGCTTTGCTTCCTCCTAAAACAAAAATGTGGTAAACATCAAATGTGGTAAGTTGGCCCATCAGATGTTCGGTCAGTGTAATAATGGGCAAGAATAATTAAAATAAGTAGATGACTGTTTGTTCATTCTTTGATGGTTTACTTTTTAAACTTTAATGAAAATGCTTGATCTTATTTTAAATTTTTTGTTCAGAGTAAAAACCCTTTTTTGATTGAACCCAAGAAGGCAAGAAGATTGGAAATTGTTTCTTTCATGGACTTTCCTTTCCATTTGGGCTTGACAAAATTACTTGAATTGCAGGCTTCGTTAGCAAATTATCTAGCATGTAATCATAGATCATGCCATTTGTCCACCGACTGCAAATATAAGTGATGTTTCTTGTATATATTTGTTATGTGTATGTGTGTGTGTATTTGAATAATTTAAATTATATATATTTGAATAATAAATGTGTGTGTGTGTGTGTGTTTGAATAATTTAAATTATAATAAATGTTAAAACTTGAGTGATAACTTGACAAATTTGAAGGTCTATTATTCATATCATCAAAGAAAAAGGACAAAAAAATGCTAAAGAGATCATGCATGTAAGATTAACCAGCGAGGGATAATTCAAAAGATACTGCTACAAAAGGCTCAGTTTATATTCTCGTATTACTCATTCACTTGCAGTATAATACTCCCTCCGTTCCTAAATATAAGATCACTTTGGGGAACTGGATAAGTTCCTAAATATAAGATCACTTTCTATTTTGTCTCAATTTTGGTCCAAATTACCCCTATACTTCTTAGCTCCCTCACTTCTCTCTCAAATCCCTATTTGTCTTTTAAATTTAAGTGAGGGGTATTTTGGGAAGATCATGTAATCCTAATTCATTGGAAAATCTTCCTTAATCTCTCCAAATTAGCTGAAGTAATATTATATTTAGGAACGGAGGTAGTACTAATTAATACTCCTACTTTGTAATATATTCGTTGTTTTGCCCGTGGGACTACTGGTGATTTTACACACACACATATACACACAAACACACGCACACACACATACATACATACACACACCCACCAGTTAGATTATGACATAATAGAATAACAATTATATATATGCTGAAATTTTGATAGGACAAAACATTAAAAGCTAATTTAAGAGCGCAATGTTAGTTACCAATCTCATAAGATTATAATAAATCTAAGATCTAAATATGGGCCCCATGCATGTTACAAAGTATAATGAATTGATTAATTTATGAATAAATCAATGTACACAACTATATATTTTATACATTGATATATGAGAATAAATCAACTTTTTTTTTCACAAAAGGCCAGACACAAGATATATGGATGAGGTCAAGTAATTAAGATGTCACATTTTCTTTTTAAAATAGAGAAAAGAAGGTTTCATATTGTCTCTATCAAGGCAACCAGTTGAGGCAGAGCGTGGTTTAATTAGCCAGGATAAGAATAATTAGGTGTTCAGAATTAGAAATTAATTATATGAAATCAGTTGGATAATGAGTTTAATTAAGTTTGCTAAATCAGTGCAACTATAGATGGTGGTTGTGATCTTTTTCAGCCGACAAAACATGGTGGAGGTCCCTTATCTTCATAAACCAATTATTTCCCTTTTTTCTACTACTTTTGTGTGCTTTGGTCAATATTACCTAAGGCCAAGCCTATTTCCTAATTAACCCTTTAAATATCTGTGACTGTGTGTGCGTGTGTGTGTTTTACACTTTTACTCCTCCCGTGTAGCAAGCACCACCGTGTGTGTGTGTCATGTTTGAGAAAGTAGGTCCTGATTGTCTAATTAAATGGCTACGCATGCTCTCTCTTTCCAAACATGGATGTAATAATTAAGGATATTATTAATACTATTTTGGCAAAATGGGAGTTTTTGTTTCCATCAATATATGGGCTTATTAAGCATGAGACAAAAAGAATATTGATTGTGCTCTAATTTGTTAGTTTTTAATTCATTTAATAATAATGAGTAATCAATTAATCTCTCTACATGCATGATGATATTTATTGTGGATGGTTTGGTGAACTGGAGCCCTCCAGAAGACTCTCTCACTCACCTCCCTCCCACTTTGCCTTTGCAAATGGGGGCAGGTGAAATATTAAGAAAACCATATGTTTAATTTAGTTCACACACACGCGACGCACACTTGATATATAGTATCTCTAATTATGATTCATTTAGTACCCATTCTAATTTTTTGTCTCATTGATTCTAACCTCACGAAGCTGAAGTTATTATCATCTCTAATAATGATGTCGTCTTAATTGTGATAGCTGTATTCAAATCTCTTTTAATCTTATTTATAAAGGTTGGGAATGGTTTTTTTCCTATTTATATTTACCTCATTAAATTTTCCATATTTTTACGATTAATTTGTTATATTACATAAACTTTGTATTCTTTTTTTTTTATTACAGAATTTTAGGAAGGGGTTTGGGCTCAACTCAATCCAAAGGCAGAACACCTAACTCATGATCCACTAGGGTCTGTCCCTGTGGGCTCTGGAGCATGACCAGCAAGCCCTTTCTGTCTGTCCACACAGGTAAATTACTCCTAGTTTCACTTAGTTACGGAGATGCATCCCCAAGTGTCGCGATGGAAACACAACAAAGTGTCACTCCCCAGGATTGAACTCGCGACGTAGTGGTCAACCCGACGCTCATTGTGTAATCCCTTCGCCACTGAACCCACGGACGATGGGTATAAACTTTGTATTCTTTTTTTTTGGTTACCCAAGGGTATCCCCACCCGCGTGTCAAGTGAGACTAATCCCTCGCTGTTCTGAAGTCCCATATAGGGGGTAGACAGCTGGCCTGTGAATTTGCTCCATTCGCAAGAGTTGGGGATCGAACCCCCAACCACTTGTTTAAGGGAAGAGAGTACTTATTACTCACGCCAACCCGTCAGGTTATAAACTATGTATTCTATTAGTGGGGCTTATGGTAAATAAGAATAAATTTAGAAAGTTATTAAATTTCTAGACATAGCTAGTAATGCTTAAAATTTCTTTTATTCCATTTAAATATATGCTTTGAAAAGTAACTTATAAATATGATTGGAAATGTGTAAACATTTTTCTTTGCAATTAAACTTGTTTTGGGTTGCACAATCTATCTCTAACTACATAGGATCAGGGAATGTGAAGGGAGAAACTGAAATTAAACTGTTCAACTTGGTTTTACATTTGTATTTCTAAACTCATCTAATTAATGTTCACGAATTTAAAAGGCATAACCGCTGAGAAATGAAATAAAGTCATAATGCCATATATATAGCAATCTACTAAAATCAATAACATAACAACAAAGTTAATTAAAACATAAATTATGTTGACAACAAATTAAAGTCCTCAAATGGTGATCACCACCATTTGGTAATGAAGCGGATAAATTTTCTCCATATTGAAAAGGAGGTTACAAATATAAAATACTTGAAACACCTGCTTGTTCCTGCTCTTGTGAGAAGAAAATTCATCTACTTCATCACTTAAAGTAGTAATAACCATCTTATTGTTAAATTACCACAAAGCAAACCTCTATATATAACCGACCTAGTTATTATAGCTTGTCATCACCCAGCATGTGCTCCTTAGCAAACCGATCCCTTTGATCATGCCTCAGCATTTCCATTTTAGAGAACTTTTTGTTACTGAGCACAAGGGTAAGAACAAGCCTCATAATATAACATCATTAAGGGAAAAAAGACTTAAAGTAAATTATCAAGTTCATTTTAGGTGTTTGCTGTCAAATTCTGCAGTGAAAATTTGATAGCAAACACGCATGCATGCACCTCTTCTAGATTTATTATTTTTGTGTTAGATTATGTGTGATGAGTATTAGTAGTAACTTCATCTTCTTCAGAGTCCTTCTCAAAACCTTCAAGAGAAGGATGGGGTTTGTGACCTTTTCCAAAAGACCTAATATGATCCTTAAGGGACCTTTTGTGCTTGAAATCTGAACCACAAGTGCAATACCATAATTTGCCACAGTTCTTCTCATGAGTCCTCCAATCCCCTTTCACAGCAAAAGTCTTTGCACATTTTCTGCACATGAAGGGCTTGGAGCCATGCTTTCTCTTGTAATGGGTCTGTAGTGTCCTGAAGTCCTTTAGTGGCTTGGCTCTTGGGTGGTTGATGTTGTTCTTGCAACCATGAGCGCAACAATAACATGGCAGCCTCAGCATTGCTGCTGGTTGTGTTCCTCTAAGTGAATCTGGTCCTTTTCTAAATTCAGACCCGTGTCCCCACATATGCATCTGCCAAAAAAGGATCCAATTCATCATCAGGTTTACAAGCTTGTAAACATATCTTAAGATATTAATTACTCGTATATACTCTGAATGATGCTTGAGTATATAAAACAAATAATATAAACCAACCTGAGTTGTTTAAGTTGAAAGAATTTCTACTGATTTAACACGAGATTTTAGTTCAGGTCGCTATGAATGCATAGAAGGTCATGTTAAAAAGAAAATAATCTAAGTTAGATTATTAGACATATGTACTTGACTTTTCCTATTGATGTGATCTAGGTTTATATCATGTATTGCTTGGAACCAGGGCTTCCAATATTTCCTGTACCTACTAATAATATAATGGGGCCAATCAAAAGTGATATGGACTGGCACGCAAGTTTTATGTTTTGCTTTTTCAAGATTTTCAATCCATGAAAGATTTGTGGACCATATATATTAATTATGGCAAGTAAATGAGAAATTAATGGGAAAATGTTTTGATGATTAATCTCTATTATTCAAAATCATTTCGGATTCTTATCAGTGATTAGGCTAGTCTTATAATTAGCTAGTAACTAGTCAAACACTAGTCAAAAAGCTACGGCTATAGCCCTAGATAATCATGCCAAATTTTTTAACCCTACTGCAGAAGTTTGAAAATTATTCTGCGGATGAAGAGTGCACGGGTTTTAAATTTTTTTCCAAGCTTTGTGTGTCTGACTCCAAGAAATTTGCTCTATTTGATAGGTTGATTGAGGAGTATGCTCTGCCCTAAAAGGGAAATATTGGGAAAGGAACGAACGGAAAATTATTAGCAAATTTTCTCTAACATCTCGTAGAAAACACAAAAGGATATCATTTATAAGCAGAAACAAAGTAAAAAAGAATGAACATAGTGATCTCGCCTAAGCTTCTTTTAAGCGAGAAGCAAAAAAGGTTAGACAGTCATGAAGCAGCCATGCTTCGTTGAAGTTCCTGATTATGCATATGTTAGTACCTCCAATATCATATCCATGTATGATGTAAAATATTACTACTCCCTCCGTTCCTAAATATAAGATCACTTTGGGGAAGTGGATAAGTTCCTAAATATAAGATCACTTCCTATTTTATCTCAAGTTTTGTCCAAACTACCCTTATATTATACTCCCTCTTTTCATTGAAAACTCCTCCTCCTTTTAAAGTTAAGTGATTGAGGGGATTTTGGGAAGATCATGTAATTTTATTGTCTTCCTTAATCTCCTCAAATTAACCAAAGTGATTTTATATTTAGGAACGGAGGAGTACAACTTAAGGCTATGTGTGTAGTACGTGATTATACAATTTTATAAGAGACTATTTACATATATACGTACGTACACAACCAATAATATAAAAATTTGTCATGCATGCATGCTAAGCGATGAACCTTATATATCATGAAGAAAACTGATACGGAAGAAATCAATAATAATACCCTGAAATATTCAAACTCAAATCAAATATTCTTTTTCTCGAAGATTTTTTAGAGTTTGATTAATTCTAAACTACTACCTAGCCATATAGCTCATCCCAACTCTACAAAACCATTTCTATCGGATAATCTTATACATATATACAAACGTGTTTCTAGCTAGGATTATAATTAGAGTGTAACTATCTTCTAATTGCACACGTGTGTGATTTAAATTCCCCATACCTAGGATTATAGGTAAATTTACACTGCATATCGATCCTCTTTACAAGAACAACCTTTTTCACTATATAAAGAGATCAACACTTTTAGACCTCATGAGGCTATAGATTACGTAATTTTCAAGTGTAGTGAGAGTTTGAGTATAAAGGGCGACATATTCTGTCTCTTTCTCTAAAAGAGAGGAAGGTGTGGGGGATAGAACATCATAGATTTACTAAATTGCAAGTTATTTGGTGGTTTATGCATATGAAAAGAACTAACACGAATGATCAGTTTCAAATAATTTTAAACTCTCAGCTAGCGGTTATTATTAGCGAATAGATACAAGCATGATTCAAAATGCTTTTAGTTGAAATTTTTTAAGCAACATTATGTTCTTATAGTTCTCGCCCAAAAATAGCTAATTAACATATGCATAATAAATTCAAATAATTAAGATGCAAAATGTTCCCTCCTTCCTGAGAAAAGTTAAAAAGAAGGAATTATAGCACAAAGCTTATATATCGGTGTAGCAACCATTAAGATTCTGAGTCTCAAGTTTAAATCCCATAGTACTATATTTACTATATATGAGAGAAGATCTAGACCCCAAACCTTAAATGGAATTATTCAGCTGCTTGAATATTTCAAGAAAAGTATTATTACTAAAAGAATAATTAAAAAAAAAAAAAAGCTGAGTAGGGAGAGTTTAATTACCTGCATGTTGTTATACCTATTGAAGGTCTTGCTGCATATGGAGCAAGCAAACTGCATCGGCCCAATTAGAATCTGTGCAGGAGTTGGTATCCAGAACCTCCTCTCTTGGCTAAATCCATGGAAGCTTCTCTTCACCATCCTCATTCCTTCTTCTTCATCATCAACATCAACATCAACATCATCCTCTTCTTCTTCATCTTCTTCTTTAACATCAGCAACCTCCTTCTTCACATCACTGTGATCTTCTGTGAAATCACTAGTAGGCAACCCAATGTGCAAAGCCACCCCAACTTGCTCTAGCAATACGTTCTCTTGTTTCACTGATCCAAACACCTCCTTATGATCCTCTCCACCAACTTTCAAATCTTTTGATAGAGGCAGAAACTGGATAGTCTCCCGAACGACCTCGTTTTGATAAGTCTCATCAGAGGAATAAGAAGAAGAAGAAGAAGATGGTTTGAGCCATTCTATGAAATTTGGAGAAGCATGATGAAAGTAAGGATTATTCTTGTCCTGTACATTATAGTACTGATCTCTCAGACCCATATTCTTCTTCTCCACAGAAGAGTTTCTCTCCTAATCCTAAAGATTGGAGTGGTGGTGGTGAAACTAATTCTCTCCTCACAAAAAAAGGGCCAATATTTAGACTTTATGTGAGAAAGGTAGCTTATGCACTTACCCCCACCAAAAAAAAAGCTTTTGATTGTTAATCAAAGCAGTGGCTTTTTTATAAGAATTAACCATTACTTTCTCCCATTGTTTCTTTTTATAAGAGAAGAGAAAAGGAGAGAGGAAGAGACTAAATGGTAGGGTATAGAAAATGACATTCAATAATATTGTTGGACTCGGCCAATTAATAAAAGGGAATCCTAGAATAGTCTGAGGTAAATTACTAGTATTATATGCACACACACACACACATGCATGTATACGTACACGATCTATATATTTGTGGTGTGAATGAGCTATAGGCCAGGGTATATATATGTGTGTATGTTGTGTGTTGGGTTAGTGGTTTACTTTTAATTAATTCCCTTTCTCTGTCAAGAAAAAATATAATGGAATTTGACCCATATTTGGCCCCATTTTCTCACACATATTTGACATTTATATGCTAATGAAACAAGATGATCAAAGCAAAGACGGCATATTTTTGGTCAATACCTAAAAGGAGAATTATACATATCAGACAATAAATATGTTGAACGCAAGAATTAATTAACAAAGACCCTAGACAGAATGTTATCTAAAAATAAGTTTGTTCCATTTATTTTTGGGTTAGCCTCCGTGTAATAATTAAGTCAACAATAATTTAAGGAACAATATAATGAAAATAAAAATGACAATTCTATTGACGATGTATAAGTTCACCAGACTATATTTTCATTCAAAACTAATTAATTACCATTTCATAAATTCACAATTGATTAACTTTCAATAAGTTTATGAGTGACCTTAGCTTCTAGTAGCTATTTTATACATTTGGTGATAGGGGCAATTTTATAAAGTTAGTTGTTTTTAAATTTCAAATAAAGACAATAATCCTTCCATGATGATAATAATTTCAAATTTTCAATATCCAGATCGTCAATTATCATTAATGTCTCCATGAAAGATCTGCAATTGTCATTTTCCCTTAATTTAATGAAGCCTAATTGTTGATGGGTATTCAACTCGAGGTTTAAAATATATAACTCATCCAAAACAGACAAATTAAAAATATTACTTTAGATCAATGTCTTTGTTCTAAACTTTGTTTAATCCAAAACTTGCTAAATAGAAGGGTTGTGTTAGGATTTAGTAGCAAACATAAATCTAATATCAAAACTTATGAGCATAGATCAACAATAATGATGTTTAACGAATTATATATATAGTTAACCTCAAGATAAAATTTTGTTGTTGTGGTTGTCTCCAACCACATGTATTTTTTTTTAATGAAACTAATTAACCATGCATGTGTTCATATATCTTGGACTTATTTATAGCACAAGGGAACACACTCACAGGCTAGCTAGCTAGCTACTTCTCAAAATCACACATATATAATTTGAATAGGACTTAACCTTTTTCAACAAAAATTGCATAAAGTCAAATATATATCAATAATCCTCATCAGACATTACATATGCTGAAGACTTATGACACCTCAAAGAAAGCTCAGTGAGTTTTTATGTCTCATGTAAATTTATGGGAATACACGGGTCATAATTCATTGGACACCAACACTAGATCATGAATGCTTTTCATACATAAACACTTGACCATAGATACTGTTTTTCCCTTAAATTCTAACTAATACACATAAGCATGACACCATTATATGCGTAAGAAAAACGTCGTTCTCTTGAATGTGGTGGTTTTTCAAAGACAACATATAGTAAATCAGCTCATGCTGCGACCATCAGAAATTTTCAAATTCGGATTAAAAAAATTAATTCATTATTATAAAATTAACTGACATATAGAAAGACACACACATATATTTCGTAGTGAAAATCTTATTTATGTGTGTGCGCGCGCGCCTACCAAACTTGTTATTCACTGACAAAATTATAGTGAGTAATAATCTTGGTAGGTCGATTCACTTGTTTCTGACAGATCCTACCTCTTGTCCTTTATCAGTATCACCAGATCTCCTTTCCCACCGTTTTCAACCTTTTCACACACTGAGAAATGAAACACAATCTTTCTCTGTATATATATTAATATAATTATGTCTGGGGTCCCAACTCATCTAAAGTTCTTGAAATTTGATTTATAATTGTACTCCATATGATATCCAAATAAGCATATATATAATTTTATTTGTACGTGAAGGAACAAACTAATTTAAGTAATAAGTGCACGCACACATGAATGCTTTCCAGTAAAATGTAATTGGCATATGTGCATATGAACATGAATTGATTCATATAGAAGCACTTTAACCTTTTAAGTACAAGATATCAAGTTCAAATACGTGAGAAAATAGAAGACATATTTAGGAGAAATGCTCTCAATACGAATGCTCTGGTCAGATGGCCATAAATAAAGAAGTTAAGTGACACGGTCTCTATTATTGTTATTATTTAAGCGTAAATACATTTCACTTGGTTGCATGTTATTGAGGAAAAGTTCCATTTTTCTTAAGCAAAGTTTTGAATTTGAGTCTTTTAAAAGAAAAACGAAAAGGCTCGAGTCGGGAGAAGAACGTTACTTTTATTATTGATCAGTGTCAATTCCAAAGACTAATTAAGATGCTTAATTCAAATACAAAATTATCTACCATTTATCAAATTCTCTAACCCATATTTGTTTTATTATGCGTGCATGCTCTCGAAATGAAAGATGGGAATAAAAATCTCTGTTATTTACTCATGAGATCAATATGGTGAAGGCTATACTTATTATTGACAATCTAACTACTAAATAAAGTGAAGAAATCAAATTGAATCTATTTGTCTGCTAAAAGAAAATTCCACTTGTTTTTGACAAGAGAGAAAAGGTGAAAAGTAGCTAGAGTTAGCAGATAAGTAACCACACGTTGGTGGTAGCTAGTAACAGCTAGACTTATATTAAGAAGTAGTAGGTTTTAAGCCGAAACCTTTGCGAAGCTATGTCCCATAGAAAAATTGCCCCGTGACAATGCCTTTTTTTAAAATCATTTGTCACCTTTTGGTTAATTTAGTTTATTTGGGATATATAAGAGGTTAGTGGTAGACAAGCTTTTGCCGATTATGATATAACTACATGCATGACGCTTTCTTTTCTACTTCCTATCAACCTGATATGTATGCAGAAGTAGATTTTATATATTATATATTATCCCCGTTTGAATAATATATATATTAATCTCTCTCTTCAATTATAATTAAAGTAAATAAAATAATTAATAATTATTACGCTCGACTAGCTATAATAATATGCAGTAAAAAGGGTCAATTATAGTTCACTATTAATTTTAACTTCACTATTTACCTAGCTCTCATTCATCAAACCCATGCTGGATAACGAAGAGATTTTCAAGACTCATACTTTCCTTATCCGTTGGCCTTTACTATTGTTTCAATGATAAATAAATTATATTTTTTGCCTCCAATTTTCCTAGTTCACTATTAGGGTCGTACAATATGGCTATATAAGTATATATAAATAGTGGTCGTTGTTTGGCCGAAAATATTGAATTTTACACATCTTAAACTGTTACACGCAAATTAAACACACACATACAAGCTTCTAATTAAGGCTTAGATATATTCTAGAATTCCGAGAATATAATAATATAGTTTCTTCCGAAAGAATGTTTTTTGATTGAATTATACCCTTTTTCCAGTCTTTGCACTTTGATCCGCAGGAACATTGATTTAATAATAAAAAACTTCATTCGTATTACTTTAATATAATTCTGGCTATTTGTTGGCAGATCAATATCTCATTATATAAATTGTTTAAATAGGTCCTTAAAATTTGACAGATTTGAAGATATTTAAATAGATTGTTCAGTTATAGCATATATTATATTTTACAATCCCTATATCATTAGATTCTATATGAGCTATATATATATATATAGGAATATTCAAAAAGCTAAGATCCTATCTTAATTGGTTGTCCCAATTTTGTCTTGGACCTATTATAACTGATATTTTCTGAGACCACAGAAACTTGGTACCAGGATCAATGGTACCTATAGACCAAATTGAAACTTATATAGTACTGGGATATATATGGTCACTTCTCCATATTCTAGGTCCCAGTAATAATAATTATTGTTTATTTAATTTTGTTTCCTATAGTCCAATTATTCATATCTTCCTTTATTGTTTCTCAATAATATATCCCTACCCAAATATGATTTATTTCTCTTTCTTTGTGTAATCATTTAATTGATTGATTTAAAGGTAAGGATTTAACCATTTGTACTCGTGTTCTCTTCCACCGTTCCACGTTAATTCATTAATTGATTGATTCAATTATATATATGATATTAAAAGATTAATTATATTATATTATTAGTAAAGTAATTAGTAATAACTAAAGTATAAAATGCATGGGTTTTTTTTTCTTGGTTAATGAGATCAGATGTCCCGTTCTATGTGCTTGTTCCATCCTGGTGGGACCCAATGAAGGACACCGATTTAGGGGTCGGTGTAGTGTGCTTTGGGCCTAATCCTTCAAGAAATTTTAGGACCTCAAGGTAAACGAAAGTTACCCCGGGTATCGTTTTCAAGGAGCCTTGTTTAATCTAACTATCCTAGTAAATTAAATGCAATGCAAGATGAATTTGGGTAAAGAAAATATATTTTTGTTGATTTTAATGATGGAATGAAGGGTGCAAAACAAATAAATATTTTTGATATTTTTAGTAAAAGGGTGTAATGGAAGTGAAGTGTTCTTGAAAATGATTTTCAATGGCTATCATAACTTTCTAAATATTTTTGGGAGTTAATTAGGATGCTAATTTTCTAATTTACCAAACCTCATGAACCCATGAGTCCAATTACCTAATTAGTGGAACCCAACTAACTAGAAATTGTTGAGCCCTTTAGCACATTTGAGTTTTCTCTAGGTTTCCTAAAGTACCAAACCTCACCAACCGGTAAGTCTAATGCCTAGTCTCATGAACCCATTAAAATAGGCATTATTAATTACCATAGAGTGTGATTAGTGTTTTGTAATGCATTAGGTTTAATTATAATTTAATTTAATCAAACTATCTATCAATATCATGAATAAATAGAATGATATCAAATAAACCATAAAGAACATATACATAACCATGTATATTGATGAGTACAAATCTCTCATTACAAACCAAAATCACAAAAACCCACAATAACAACCAAATTCAGTCCAATCTCAACACATAAATGGTAATATAAACCTAGGCAATCAAAAATATAAAGAGAAAGGAAAGGAATTAGGACTCCCCTTTGAAGAATCAAAGTTCAAGCCACTTCCCATCAACTCCAAGAGCAAGGAGGAACTTTATTGAGGCATGGAAGGAGGAAGGAAGGTAGAAGATTGAAGAAATGGAATGAGAAGTGAAGAGAAGAGGATGAAGGGAATGGAGGGAACTAGGGTTTTGGGGAGCACCCAACCCCCAAAACTCGAGTTTTCTAAGCCTAATTCTTCAATTAATATCAAATGGAAGTTGGGTCAATGATTGGGCTTCAATTTGGGTCCAAATTGGTGTCAAAATAGTCAAAAAATCAGAAAAAAGGTCTGTTATGCAGCAGTTCGCAGGAGGGACCTGGGCGTAATTTCTGAAATTCGATGACAGAATTGTAATTATGACACTGGGATTAAACTGCAATTCTGAAATTCGAGGTCCTTTTTTGACATTTTATAAATTCGTCCGGCAGCTTTATTTTCCAGCTTTTTCACCATTTTTTTCTTGTTTTTTCCCATATAGACTCCTCCATATTTGGTCCTTGAGCGACCATAAAAGTGAAATAATGGAAGGAAATAGATCAACTAACTCTCTAAAATCAATTAACACATTAAATTCATAAGTTAGGCCAATTAATTCACTTCCTAAACTAATTTCTACTAAAAGGTCTAGATATTCAATTAGGCATAAATGAACCAATATTGCATCATTGAAATGTTAATAAACTCAATTTAACAAACTAAAAACATACAAATATTAGGATTTGTCACACAAGCACCCTTAGTACTGATATGGTAACATACACAAATGGCATCCCAGCCTTCTTCTGGTACTAGGAGACTAGAGTAATAGGGAAATCGAGGTATCTTAGTCTCGTCCTAATACTTGAACAACCCTTGCTAGGTAGATAATTTAATTTAGATATATAGAAGATATAAAATATTAAAATGTCCCATATTTAAAATCATCAATATATTTTTTATTGATATAGCAAATAACATGGAAAACTAACTATATGTTTAGATCATCCTTACTTTGGCTTAGCTTCTATAAATAGAGAAATATTTTTTTCACATTCTTCATTTAAAAAAAACCATATATTCATGTGATAATTTACGAGCATTTATAAGGAGACCTAGAATAAGCAATAGTAACAGATTTAAGATTTTTAAAAGAAAGTAACATGTAAACCACGTCGTGATAAGAGTACCTGAAATTGAAGGAAGACTATTTTGGGTTTGATTTTCAAAAAGAGTAGTCCGCAATTGAAGGATTGGGTCTTCTTTGGTGGTGGAAAGAAAAAATGGATTAATAAGTTCATGTTCTTGCCTGTAATGATGAAGCTCACTGTGCTTTCAAACAAACCATCAAATGCACAAAGAATTTTATTTCTCAAATGAAAGACCAACGTTTCTTCTTAATTTATTTAGTTGGTCTTTAATTTGCCATTACCAATAAACCCAACACTATCTTCCATCTCCCCTACGTTTTGCAATTCCATTCCAATCTTCTTCCAAGTCTTCGTCTCTTTACGTATTTATTCTAACCTAGTTTCCAGGCGAAAACGCCTGGAAAGTTACAATATCTTGGAATCCAATTAAGTTATATTTTTTGAACTGTGAAAGTGGTCCTAATTAAGTGACTATTTGTGTAAGCTAAGGAAAATGCATTTCATGCTCTCTTGATGGCTAACTCTTACTACATACTCATCATCTCGTAATAAATTAATGCAAAATCATTTAGAAAGCCAATAGCTAAATACCCACTTTTAGGTTTTGAACCTAGTATCCATATGCATGCAAGGATGCCAAAACAATGCCCTTTTTATTAAACTAAAGTTGTTCCTATTTACCTAACAACGCTCATATATTACATGGTGGTATTAAATATCACACGCGATGTGCGTGCGTGTGTGTGTAAAATAAATGATAATGAAATGAGTTAAATTAAATTAAGTTGTTTGATTATAAGTTGAAAACTGTTCTTGTACTACGCAATTAAAGAGGGGAAAAGGTAAATTAATAGTTAGAAGTATGATGGAATGTGGAATCAATGTGACATGATAATCTTACATTATATAATGGTGGTAGGTCAAGGACTTTGATAATTTGATCAACTTAGTGACATGTATAGTTACTTACAAGACATTCCAAAATTAAAAGTAATTAGTGAGTAAGTCTAACATAATTATGCACTCTAATGACTCTTATCATCATCATTATGGATTACACACATACACACAGTATGTGTGTGTGTTTACTTGGTCAAGAAAATGTACGTAGAAGTTCCGGTGTATGATAATGGGTGCCTAATTGACCTTGACCTCTCTCATTTTTGTTCTTCTCATATGGCAGATTTGAGCCGTTGAGTATATAGTGAGTGTGGGAGAATACCAACCAGAGACTTGATTAATGAATCATATCATTTCCTTGTTATCTTGGTCTTTCTTTGTACTTCATTGAATATTTGGTCTTACGATTTTGGTTTTTTCCAAGTCTTTCATCATTGATGTGCCTTCAATATCTTTTTTATAACTACCAACTTAGAAAAAAATAAGGACTTTATATCAAGGGGTCAATTGAATAATAACTTGTTTCTTGTTGGATTCATGTGAAACACCAACTTGCAACTGCGGCTAACTATTACCTGGTCCTTTGTGTTTACGCGTATATGAATGTTCAGATTAAATCGATACAGTAATTATAACTTCTTTTTCTGATATTCTTAATTTTTATGATTAGTTTTGGACTTTGATGGTGGGGGCACTATAGATGTTAGAATAAATAGTTCAAAAATTGTGGGAAAGAATTTTAAATCCATGAAAGACCAGTTCAGACGTAGAGCAATCATGGAGACAATTTTGGTGGGTAGAAAACCTTATTGCACGCTTATTTTAGACGTTTCTAATTCAGTTTTCAAAAATGGCGAGTGATGAAAATCTCATTACCAGCCTTGTTAAGATTAGATGGACCTTAAGGCGAAATAACAGAATTTAAATTTAAATTGTTTAAAATTTTAGTATTCTCAAAGTAACAAAAAATATATAAAAAACAAAAGTTCCAATAAATTAATTTTGCATACATTTTTAATTTGCATTGACTTTATTTAATTGGGCTTTCATGCTCGTGTTTGTCTACAGTATTGGATTGAACCCAAATATATGAATTTGAATTGTCTCTCTGTAGTTGGGCCCATAATACTGGGAGATCATGCTTGAGTATTTGGATTTAAACAGCCTCAGATATATGGCCTACTATTGCTTTTTGGATCTGTTAATTATTCAGCCACGACATGGGCTCGTTTCAGCTGTGTAGGGAAGAGGCGTACACATTTTGATGGCATAGAAAAAGGGGATGGTACAAAACTACAAATTTTGTTGTTTTAGAGCATGTTCGGTCTCACATTGAAAACCAACGTTACATTTTGCTGAGAATTAATTACATATAACTTAAACCAAAACTTGAATATCTCATTACAAAGGATACATATAGAAACAAAACCAAACATATTATTTAGGGATAGCGGCCAAAAAATACTTGAAAGTTTCCATACAAGAGCATTGAGTGTGTAGAAGTTTTTGAAGGGGCAATACATCTTCAAAAACTTCTAGACACTCAATGTTAGCCCTTCAAAAATTCCTAGACACTCAATGGGGTCCGGATTGTCTCAGAATCTTTCTCTCATTTTCCCTCAGAATCCTCAATCCAACAGTTCAGATGATGCCAAGATTAAATGTACCAAGTCATCAGATTAATTGAACGGTCTGAATTGAGGATTCTGAGGGAAAATGAGAGAAAGATTCTGAGGAAATCCTCTTCCCACTCAATGCCCCTTCGCGGAAACTTTCATGTCATTTTCGGCCCTTATCCCTATTATTTATAAAAAAACATATTTACTCAAGTATGGTTACTAAGATAAACTGATCTAGATAAAATAGAGAAGTGAAAAGTCTTTGTTGTTAATATTTGGTCCAATTGTCGTTTTTTTGTACAAAAAGTGAAGTTTTTCCTCATAAACTGCATTTTTGTAGTTTCACAGCATAGAAAAGTAATCCTTATTGTCTGAAAATATTCTACTTGGAGAAATAAATCAAATGGTAATAACAAAACAAATACGGTTTGCTATTTATTGTGTTTGTTTGGATTAGTAGTATAAGCTGCTTCATTAACATGATTCATGAAGTACGGGATAAGTATATGAAATGATTTTATTGGTAAAAAAAGTTTATGAAATGATTTTTATCTCGATTTACATTAACATACTTCTTTAACATTGATAAAAATAAATAGCATAAACCATAAAAATAAAAACTAGTTATAGCCTCTCCCTAGAGGACCTCCAAATTCTAAATTTGATAAATGCTATCTTCGTGGAGCTCATGAATCATGAAGTCCTCGAAGAAACATGATTTTATCTTTCAACGTGGCATATTGGGTCCTAATTCAGCTCCAGCATTAAAAGTTACAAAAAACCATGTGGGTGCATGAAGCCACGTTGTGTGATGCTCATTCATTCAATTAAATATCTTCCACCTTTCAACTTTGCTGCCCATAATCACCCCCACCTGCCTCTCTACCCTACCATTCCATCAATTTTTGTTTCTTAATGCCCACTGTTTGGTGAAATCATTTTCTGCAACTGTCAGTCATTAAACATTTTATACTGTCACGTTTCCAACACACCAATTAGTAGTGCTTATTTACATTAAGATAGATACAAAAAAAATTTAAGGCATGGCACAAAAATTCCCTAAACTTGTCACCTTAATTATTTATTCACACTTTCTCACTGTAAATAGTGGGTTGAATTTGACATTTCGGTGGGTGAGCATAACAGAAACAGCTTTCCTCTATTAAACATTTGTACTTGATATATTCATTCCTTTTTTTCACTCTACTTAAGTTGGTCAGGTAAATTTCAAGATCACAAGCAATTCAGCAAAACAAGCCTGTGTGACAAAGTGGACCCATACATATTGGTACTCATATTCCATTTCACTATTGGCTTCATTCACACCCCATTTATTACATTATTTTGGTTTCACCATCTCTTAGTGCCTCTGCCATCAACATAGCACACATCTCTCGACAATCTTTGATATTTTACTTCTTCCAGGTTTGCTACTTCCACAATCATAGATTTCCACTTTTTTTTAGTTAAACACCTGTATATTAGGTTGCTCAAAATCAAAAGATTCTCAAAGATGTATGTATGCTCCTCATCTAGGAGTTCATGTACATGTACACTGCTATGTTTTATATCTGAATGTTTTTGCTTTTCCTGCATGTTATTCAACTAGTGATTGTTATTTGAATATGATCATGAGTAGAGACAGCTATAAAGTTTATCATTGAAGGTTTCTAAAACTACACACATATTTGAATTTTTTTTTCTTTTGCAGCAATGGTGAATCCAGTAGCTGTAGCTGTGGTGGTAGGTCTTGTGGGGTTGATTTATAAGGCTATAAGGCCACCTCCTCCTAAAACCTGTGGCTCGCCGGGGGGTCCTCCGATCACATCGCCGAGGGTCAAACTCAGTGATGGTAGACATTTGGCCTATAGGGAATTAGGAGTTCCCAAAGAAGAAGCCAAATACAAAATCATTGTAGTTCATGGATTCTTGTCTTCCAAAGACTTGAACTTGCCCGTGTCTCAAGTATGATCTCTTGTCCAATAAGCTACTTATCATATTTAATTGCATTAATGATGTTAGTTAAGTTAATAATATCTCGTGTTGTTTTAAAATAACACTAGCTTAGTTATTTATTTTAAGTCTTACCTGATTTATTGTTGAGGAGGAGGGGTAATTTGAGGAAATTTCGGTATAAATGAGAAATAGGTCTTTCACTTAGTACCAATATCAATTCCTCAATTAGATCACGCCTCAAAGATAGGTAGTGGTATTTAATTGATAACTGATAATGAAGCTTGTTGATGATGCAGGAACTGATAGATGAACTAGGCATATATTTTCTGTTCTATGATAGAGCAGGATATGGAGAAAGTGATCCAGACCCATCACGTTCAGTGAAGAGTGAAGCATATGATATTCAGGAGCTAGCTGATAAACTTCAAATAGGCCCTAAATTTTATGTCATTGGCTTCTCAATGGGAGGCTACCCCGTTTGGAGATGCCTCAGATATATTCCTCATAGGCATGATGATAATGATCAACTCATGAACATTCTTCCATCAGTCACATAATTTACTTGTCATAGACAAAATTATCACACTTAATTAATTTACTTTTCATGGACAAAATTGTCACACTTAGTTTACTTTTCATGGATAAAAATATCAAAAACTGAGAAGTTTCAAGGTTGTAAAATAATGATGATTCTGAATTTTGGTTATTGGCAGGTTGTTAGGAGCATCCTTGGTGGTACCATTTGTAAGTTACTGGTGGTCTTGTTTTCCTAAGGATTTATTGAGGCAAGCCTTTAAGAGGTTACCTCATAGAGATCGATGGGTATTCAGAGTGGCTCATCATGCCCCTTGGTTGTTACATTGGTGGATGTCTCAAAAATGGTTCCCTACTCTGAGTTTTCTCTCTGGAAATTTGTCAGCTTATAGCCCTGACGATCTTGACATCATCAACACCTTGTCACAACAACCTAGTGTTGGCGAGGTACAAAGATCCTATCTCACTTTGAATTTGTTCAGGAATCATACAAAAACACATGATAATTGGCTTACTAGCAGGATTGAATCAATTCAACCTCCCACTTATTTATAAGGGAATTCTCATGAGATTAAATTACAAGGTCAATGGCACGATACTGCCTCTACGTTGTGTATACTTATTCATTTATTTATTGGGTTAAAGTCATATTTGTCCCGGAAGCATGCAAAATGACCATATCAACCATGGAATTATTTCTTGGCCCAAATTTACATAAGAATTGTCTACAGTGTATCATATCCTATTAAAATATTAAGGGTAAAGGTACAATTTTGATAACAAACATTTATGTTAGGAGCACTAGGCAATATGAAATATTTCTTGTTTCAATTTTGGACATGAAGAATAAAATAATGTGCAATTTTGCTAACCTGTTAAATTTGATCGATCTTCATCAAAATTGCACCTTTACCCAAATATTAGCGTCAATGTCAACTATATAATGGTCAACATGAGGTTTTTTCCGAAAGGACAAATGTGATGCATTTTGCAAACTTTCGGGGCAAAATTGAGTCAAAAATAGTTTCAAGGCAGATATGATCTTCTGCATACTTCGATGGCAGATATGACTCTTAACCCTTTATATTTATTTACTTGTGTTTGATTATATATGTCTAAGAGCTTATTTGGAATAATTTTTTTTTTGTTTTTAATTTGGAATACTTTAAAGAATATAGCTTTTTTGGAGATAAAAGTGATTTGAGCGAATATGTTTTGAGTTGAATAGATTCTATGGAAAAAGTGATTTTGATAAAATGAGTGCAGAAACCATAGCTACAAATACTAAGAAGTGAATAATTAACTTGCATGTTCATGTTCAGGAGAAGATAACACAGCAAGGGGAATATGAATCATTGCACAGAGACTTGATTTCTGCATTAGGGAAATGGGAATTTAGTCCCTTAGAGATAAAGAATCCATTTGAAGAGAGGGAAGGTTCAGTGCACATATGGCAAGGGTACGAAGATAGAGTGATTCCATACACACTGCATAGATACATATCGCAGAAACTTCCATGGATTACGTATCATGAGATCCCAAAAGTAGGCCATTTTATGTTCTTCAGGAACATACATTGCGATGCTGTAGTGAGAGCACTTGTGCTCTCATCATAAGCATAATTTTGTTGCTTTTTTTGTGCAAAACATAATTTTGTTGCTTGAATGTATAGATATATCATATACACGTACTCCCTTCAATCCTAATTATAAGCTACTTTACCTAGTTTAGTTTGAAAAGAATAAGGAAAATAGTTATGTTATGTAATTAGGTTAATATTCATTCCGACAACACACAATTCACAAAGTTTCAATTTGGCCAATGAACAATAAATGGTCTAAATTTGTCCAATTAACAATAAAAAAGTATTTAGCTAGTGAGTGGCGGGTTTATGTATAAACGGTGCTAGGGGTCAATTGACGGTGTTGGCCAATCAAACTCTTTATATTGTTCATTGGTCAAATCAAGAATTTGTTAATTGTTTGTTGGCCAGAATAAATATTAACCCTATGTAATTTTATACATTTTTCCAATAATACACCTATTTATTCTTCGTCTCACCTAAAATTTGTTTGTGAAAAAGTATTCAATGAGCTAATTTTGGGAACAAATGAATAAACATATGAGACAGTGAAAAGTGGTCCTATAATTAGGGACAAATTGAATTTCAAAAGTGACCTTATATTGAGAGACGTCATTAAGGAAGTATATAGTGATAACTAATGAGATATGTATTTCGATTGTGAAAATTGTGGGAGGTGATGATGAGGAGGGGTTCCAAGAAGTTTTGGGATTTATAAAAGATTGGTGCTTATGGTCGTCCTCTTTGAGATGTGTTAAGAGTCCGTACTGCCGGTTGATATAATGCTTCATATGAGAGCTGCAGATATTATATTGAAGAGCGCAAAAATAGTACATGATAAGATAAAACGAATGAATACTTACTAGATGCTTTATATTTAAGTGGGATGTAATGTGTCTTGATTCTACTTGTACAAATAGTAACTAACATTCAATCCAGAAAAAAATAAAGAATTATCGCGTGATTTGCTTAAACTATATACTTATTCAAAGTCTCACCACAGTAATGGATTGGTTAGAAAATAAGGGAGGTGCTTAACTATATTTGTCGTATTTAATTCAAAAATAATAAAAACACAATATGGTAGGGACTAGAAACTAAGAATCAATTCCGCGCACGGCTATTATTAGTGGACAAAAAACAGAGATGTTTAAAATAAGCGTAGAGTAAATATATAAGGTCTCCCTAATCCTTTTTAGAAAACATTCAAAACTGAACTACTTTGATACTCTCTATAAGACTATTTGGGTTTATCAAGTATATTTAATGTACTTTTATCATTTATATCCCCAATTAATTTTATTTTCTCTACTCATTATTTTTTTCACGTTAGGCACAATTTAATATTTTCTCTATTTAGAATTCTATTGATCCCTCTTATTTCTCTCCTTATAAATAAGGTTATAATAAACAGAAAAGGTTCGTTCTTAATATATAATTGTTACTTGAAGTTTAATTTTTTTTTATAAATCACTAGTTTTAGTTTATTAGGCTATTGTAAAAAGGCTATTGTTAACAAGGATTGAGGGAATAACAGTCCAATGAGTTTGAGATATCACCAAAAATCATGATTATTTCATTTCAATTATTGTACTGAGATCAGATGAGTTCTTGATTAATAATGCTCCTATCTAACTGATAATGATAGTGACGCTTATGGTACTGGATAATGGATAATTAATCAAGGGTGATGAGGAGCTAATTAATACTGTACTGTGGGACACAAATTTAAATTACACAATAATATTAATTTTAAGTAGTAGTAGCTATCTACAGTCCCTATCAACTAAAAGTCAAAAATGCGTTCAAAATAACGATAGTTATATCTGCCTACACCTAAACATCAAACATAGCTACAAATCCATTATATAAGTACTTATCTTCTCAGCAGTGAAACTATTTTCATACAATCTTGAGGGATATCTACTTCAAAGCTAGCTGCAGAAAATTGAGATGTTTATGTTAGTACTTGCCTTGTTGGTGACGATTTTGATATATGGATACTTTAAAAGGAAGATGAAGCCTCCAAAACCAAGAATTTGCGGCACACCAAACGGCCCACCTGTAACTTCACCAAGAATCAAGTTCAGTGATGGTAGACATTTGTCTTACAGTGAAAGAGGAGTTCCTAAACACGTTGCCAAACACAAAGTCATTCTTGTCCATGGCTTTAACAGCTCCAAAGACATCTATTTACCACTCTCTCAAGTAACCATCTTAATTCTTTTATAGTCATAGATATATCATATAAGAGTGTACATCATATAAGTTCATGGTCTCATGGTTTGATGAAATGTAGAGTACTAGTCTAACAATTTGGAGTGTTGAACTGCAGGAAGTGATGGAGGAATTGGGATTGTATGTGGTGACATATGACAGGGCTGGGTATGGGGAGAGTGATCCAAACCCAAAACGCAGCGTCAAGACGGAAGCTTTTGATATACAACAACTGGCTGATCAGTTGCAAATTGGTCAAAAATTTCATCTCATTGGTCTCTCCATTGGAACACACGCAGTTTGGGGTTGCCTTAAATACATACCACACAGGCATGCTTGCTAACTCTACTGTACTCTTTTCATAGTGTTTATGTGACATTTTTTTGCTGATTTATATGAATCACTTAATTATAGCATATCCGTACATATATTATAAGAGGTAGTCAACACTCAACAGTTTTACTCATACCAATGGAAATGTAAGCAATTTACTATGTCTAAAGTCAATGAAATTTTCCATTTTTAACCTTATACCATTTATTATACATTTTTTCTCCCCTCCTTACACTCTATATATAAGGGCTGAAATGGTAAGCACACATTTATTATTACACTTACTTTTAGAAATTTATTAATTAATTCTTATGTCATGGACCAAAATTAAATTAACATATTTAATAAATAGGATAAATTAGTTTATAAGTGAAGTAAAATAGTTTTAACCAAAATAATAAGTCAACATGATCTTATATTCATAATTGGAAGGAATAATTCATTCGGATTATACAAAAGTTTATAAACTAAACAAATTATTAATAAAAATGTCAATATGAGTAACTTAAACTTATTTGGTTTCTTGGTTTCAATAATAATATCCTTAAACAAAGTACGCGGTACTTTGAAATAACTTATTTAGTATATTTAATAAGTGGAGTATATCATCATCCTTAATTTCTGTTATAAAAATGTACTCCTTATGACAATCAAGAGTCATGAAAGGAATTTGGTGGGTGGATATGTGTACAGGCTAGCTGGAGTGACACTGGTGGTTCCAGTGATGAATTACTGGTGGCCATCATTTGATTCAGAAATGGTGAACAGGGAATTCAAGAAGCAACTTAAAAGGGATCGATGGAAACTCAGAATATCACACTATGCTCCAGGACTTGTATACTGGTGGATGACCCAAAAGATTTTCCCTAATAGTTCTATCATGCAGGGACACCCTATTCTAGGGAACCCAAGAGACGTTCAAACCATCATGCAAATGTCTAAAGTGCCTATGCCTCACGACGTTAGTTTCATTCTCTCACTCACCCCATCTTCATGTTATGTTTTATATATACACTTCCAGCTGGTGTAAAAGCAGATTAATGCTGCGATAAATTTATTTTGGTTTAAAGCTAAGGTTGTCCAAAAAATTTAAAATAGAACAATATTACCCTTTTTGGCATTAAAAATTTTAATGGTAAATATATAGCAATTTCTGAAAGGTGAAAGTAATTTTTTTATAGGGTCAAACAACATCATTTGTTTATATATCTCTCTTATAAATAAAGACTAAAAAATAATTTTATTTTTAATATTTATTGTTTAAATTAATTTTGACCGAATCTAATAAACTGTGATTTAGCTATGCTACTCTTATATATTACTATTAACATATGATATGAGAAATATTAATTAATGTGTGGTGTATTTGGTTTGAAGCATAAGATTAGGCAGCAGGGTGATTTTGAGTCTTTGCATAGGGACTTGATGGTGCACTTTGGAGAATGGGGGTTTGATCCAATGGAGATGAAGAATCCATTCCCGGAAAAGGAAAAAGCTTGTCGTGTGTATCTATGGCAGGGTCATGAAGATAAGTTAGTGCCCTATGAACTGCAACGATATCTAGTAAAGAAGCTTCCATGGATAAACTACGTTGAGGTCAAAGATGGTGGCCATCTCATGATTCACGAACCGCTTTTATGTGAAGCTATTTTCAGACAGCTCTTGCTTGGCCAACAACCTACTCTTCACTAGCTTTTCGGCTCAATTTGGTTGTTGTTTTATCCAAATCTTGTGCTTCGGTTAAATAGTAGTTTGTCACAATAAAATTACTACAAACTACAAAGTTATCAAGGGCAGGTAGTAAAATTTATCAAGAGTTGTCAGTTTGAATAATCTCTTCATTACTATTTGTCAAAAAATAAATATGGTTTTGATTTAAAAATTTATAAACTTTAAGATATTAAATCTAGCCTGTTTATTTTAGATCTAGACGGTTTAGATGCACCACCCTGCTCATACTTAAGATGAGCATGATTCAAGTTGTTTGAATTTATGAGTTTTAGCCATTGATCTTTGATCTAGTATCAATCACTATAGATATTATTATGGTGTGAGGTTTTAATAATACAAAACCATTTGCGACTACTCTAGTGTTGGATAAAATAATTAATCATGTCTTTCGAGAAGCTAATAAACTATGAGAGACTAGTGAAATTAGTAGTATTATCTATTTGAGGATATGGTCAGTTTTGTTTATAAATATAAAACCTATTTATTATTTTTGTCCATTATATTCTTTTAAATGTTACTCTCAATGAAGCTCCATCAATAATAATCTAATAAGAGAGAGGAGAGAAAGTTAAGTTTTATCTTTAGGTGTTTTTCAGAAAAACGTGCTTGTCATATCGAATTTAACATACTGGCCATAATCTATCTAATTAAAATAGTTAAGTATAAATTTTTATACATTTATATTGAAATAGTCAAAATGTGTTTGACCATATTATATACGCATGCATGTGATCGCTGGCTTAGCTAACACCTTATTTTGTTGAACTGAGGCTCACCTAACACCTAAAGATCAAACCAATTAAGGCTGAAGAAGGAGATATTTGATTTATTATTTGTGTGCTTTGACCACATAAACTAATCGTTATTTAAACTCTCCATATCCTTTTTTTATCCATGATCAAGGTATCCCCTCACTCGACAAGTGAGAGACTAATCCCCTGCTGATTTGTAGGCATCTCAAAGGGTGGGACAGCTGGCCTGAGAGATTTAATGTTTCTCCATGCCCAACGCCAAGAATCGAACCCCAGACAATTGGTTAAGGGTGAATGAGTCCTTGCTACTCAACCACATACCCCAGGTTGAATAGTATTATTTATACTACTCAACCACACACCCCTTGCTACTCTCCATATCTAATCTAAAATATTTAAATGGAATTTTTCTTAAAAAAATTCAAATGAAAAGCATTATTTTAAAAAAAAGCAATAGTGAAGGTTAAATTCTAGACCAATTAAAATAATTTTTTGGAAATATAAACTTTAAAAAATCAAATATAGACCACGCCAAATGCAAATCATATATGCATGGTCCAAATCTAATTAGCTCTAACTTTAATACTATCAATTGGAAACGTGCGTCTTTTTTATTCATATTTTCATATAACTTATTATTAACAACTAAATGTTAGCCTCGGCCGCTGGTAAAAAAATGTTAGCTTCGGTTTTTGCGGTTACCCTTTACAACATAAGTGTCAACTCAAATTTGAATGGCTAGACTATCAAATAAAAATCTGTGTCCTATGAGAGAATAAGACATATTATCTCATCCCATTGGCCAAAAAAAAAAAAGACACATTATCTCATCTTGTTATTATTTTTTTGAAAATAAAGAGCCAAATTTCATTTGCATAATAATTTAATTGAGATGATGCTCGCATTTTGCCCGTATCAAGAATTTCTTGTAACAAATGTTTTCGGCCTAAAAGTATCAAAACAAGTTTTAAACTTGAAGTGATCCAGCCTAATTCAAAAAGGTTGAGTGGATCAGATTAACCGAAAAGGCTGTGGAGTTTTTCAGGCCCAAAGTTAAGTATTAACCTAATTCGAGTAAAATAAAACAAATACATATATTCGTGATGGAAATTATATAGATGATACATGTATTCGCAAAGGAAATTATATAAAAACAAATACATATATCCGTGATGGAAATTATATAAAAACAAATACATGGAGTATATTCGTGATGGAATGACCTCTTCTCATATCCAGTCTAAAGATGAACTTTGTCCCGTCCCGATTTATCCAGTCACGAATTTTTTTTGGTCGGGGAAAAAGACACAGGGCAGGACGGTCGAGACGAGAAATTTTTGCACGCCCTTAACTGCAACATATACCAACCCTCATTGGAACTCAATAGTATCTGTTGCAAAAGTATCTCAATTTACTTTTTTATTAGTTAGTATATAATTTATATGTCAAACCGGATTTATACACGAATTTCTTGCATAATCAACCAGAATGGGAAATAGATTAAAGTCTAGTGTTTTAGATTATATGGGCCGGTATTAATTCATATGTGAATTTTTGTTATCATTATCGAACACAAGAAGGGGGATAGAGCTTCAACCATGCCAACCCACCACATACTATATACTCCCTCCAGTCCCTAATGTAAGAGCCCAAAATTTGAATGGTTTTGGTCCCTAATGTAAGAGCTCACCCCATATTCTCTCCTCATTTAATGCATTTTTTCCTACTTTACCCCTAACTCTCTTTCATATTTATTAATGCTTATATATTTCTCTCTCTTAAAAGTACTATAATAAATATGGGCAATTTTATAAAAGAAGCATTAACTTCAGACACTCAACTAACATTCACATGTTTTCTTAAGAAGCGTTTTTTTGACGGCTAACTCTTATATTAGGGATCGGAGGGAGTAATTTTTTAAAAAGCTTGGTTGGACTGAGCTTACACCTTTTATTTATTCTCCTCTAGTCCTCTTAAAAGAATATTAGTAACTGATCACAATTCACAACCAATCTTTTTTTAAATCTTAAAGTGGAAAAAAATAGAGATCCAACTGTCGGGGTTTATACTTTAAATGAACAGTAGAAAAGTGATGGATCCAAGATTTGAGAGCAACCCATGTGTGTGTGTGTCAGGCGTGTCAGGTTCAGAGAAAGGTTTTCCCTTTAATTTTGATATTTGTTGCGTGGACTGTGGGCCAAATGTTGACCACGCTTTTCTCCTTATTGGAGTACTATATTATCTTACTTCTAAATTTCTCCTACATATGGCCTAATTTCAGGCAATTATCTATATCTTTACTTCATCACGTTGGTTCATTAAAATTTTCATCTAATTCAATTTTCTAAAAAGAGATGCTTCAAAGTTCAATCAAAATGTGTTTTCAAATATGTTTCCCCTTTACAAATTTTTATACTCACTTAATTGTCATTTCTTGTTTTGGGAGGGTTTTAAATGAATAATACTACCTCTGGTCCTAAATATAAGACCTAGATAACTTTTTTTTGGAGAGATCAAGGTTGCGAAATAGACTATTAAATTATGACATATTTGATATATTTTTAAATTATCCATTAGTTTATAGGCAAAATATACTAGTCTAAGGGAAAAATTAGGTAAATCATCAATTTATAATTAACTTATTCTACTTTTTTAGGATTTTCTAAAAAAGTCAATTAGGTCTTATATTTAGGACCGGAAGGAGTATTATATATGATACTAACCTCTGAAATCTAATAAGACAGGCATTATTTTTACAACAGGTTGGCATAAAAGAAGCAAACAAGTGGTGGTGCCAATTGTAGTTTAGCTTTTCCTTTTGTTGAAGAACCATAAAATAAACATTTAATTTGTTCAAAAGAATTTATTGTTGCATAGCGATCTTTGATTCGATCATGTCCCATGAAGATCAAGTAATGAAGGATGGAAATATCAACATTGGCCTTTTTTATATCAGAATGCATTGGCCTGTTTAAATCCACGGTCATAATGATTTTTTATTAAAAATCATGCGAAAAACAATTTTTTTTTTGCAATGAAAAACAATTAACACGTCATATTATGTTTCAAGTTGATTTTGTATACAGCTGATCAGTTTGAAAAACGATTTTTTTCCCTATTCGATAAACTGAATTTGTACAAACCGATTTTCATATAATAAAAGAAAAGGGATTATTTGTACAAACCGGAATGGATATTCTCCTGAGCCCTAATGGATACTCTCCTGAGCCCTACGACAACCCTTTTGGTCCATCAACAATATTAAAATAGAATTATAATAATATTTCAATCAGGAAGTTAAATTTTGATCATTAAAATTTAAATCCATTGTGCCGACTGGGAAAAGAGCTAAAGTAGATATAAATGACAGAGAAGAGGATCTATTTGCAGTACAAACAACCACGTTGTTGCTGTCAAGTGTCAAATTGCTAGTACAGCACAGCAATAATTGCACTCTAAAACAAAATTCTAATTTCCTGGTTTATACCCACAACAAACAGTGATGTCATTATGGGAACCAGTCTTCGCCACTACTAATCTCATGAAATGTCATACTCGTCCTAGTCCCATCACAACGCACAGAACATTAATAGATCACTAAAATTTTTTGAAGGCATCTGAATACTAGAATAAACTTGTCCAAACTTACTAATTAGAGGTTGAATCTAAAAAGCAACGTGGGAATTGCGGTCACATGATCTATAAAAGGTTCAGATTCTGCCAACAACGTAACCTTTTCACTTACAGAAATAGCCTGCCTACATCTATGGCTAAATTCTACATAATCTTTTTAAATTTTAAGTCAGTTACATATAGGATTGCACAAAAATTGGGTAGCACTATACCACATGTATCCATGTCATTAATAACATTCATTATGTTCTTAAGTTCAAATTTAATCTCTGAAATCTTATTTATTCTTATTATGGGTCCATGTCACTGACTTATCGTTTGATAGAGATTCAAATGGCGAATTAACATAAAACACTCCATTTTATTCAACGTGACATCCGTTAGGTTTATAATTGTATAAAATTCTTTTAAACTCAAGTCTAGTTAAATATAGCCCTCTTGATATTTTAAAATTTAAATTTTACCTCCTTGAAATTTTACCATCTTCAATATCAAAAAAAGTTTTAAGGGATATATGACATTTTTTATGAAACGTTTTGTGTTAGTCTGACATGGCAATTTCTTGTAATAGATGAATATAAGTTAATGTCAAGAGTCTATAGTAAGAAGTAAAAGTTTAATCCCATTGGGTTTAGATTTCAAAATGTAAAAGGAGTTATATGCAATTGCCCTAAGGAGAATTGTATAAATTTTATTTTGAACTGTTAAGGAGAATTGTATAAATTTTATTTTGAACTGAAGATGAATTGTAAAGAACTTAACCTACACTTAACAATCTTCATATCCTGCAGACCTGCATTATCTCGTGGGAGTTTCATGCATTTTTTTTGGCCAATGTGGGAGTTTTATGCATTACCGTTTAATGTTTATATATAACGAAATTAAGAGTGTACCGTGTTAAATTGGAGATACGTTGTGAATAAAAGTAGGAGAGAATATATTCTTCATGGAATTCATAATTAACAAACACGCTTTATTTGAACACTCAAAAGGTCACAATTATTGGCCAGCTCTTTCTGCCCATATAAAAGCAACGATACGCTATTATGCGTCCATAGTGACAAAAAAGGGGATCATTTTGGGACATGAATAAACATCAAAACTGATGAAAAAAGAGAGTAAGAATTATTAAAAGAATCTCATTAATAAAAATGAATTACATTTGAATCTGATTAAAAAATGTTGCAGACATTTACTTAAAAAAATGGTTACATTTGCTCAAGACTTGGGTCTTTACATATTTTTTAACAATAAACTTTTTTTTTATTTCAATTTTTTAACAATAAACTTTGTGATAAGCATATCGATCTAGGCAATTTTTCTTTATGAAAATTGGAGTTCTTTAATGCAATATCTTATTCCTTGGTTCAAACGGAATCCGCTAACGTAATCACTCCATTACTTTCTCCCAAATTCAAGAGATACATGTTTAAAATTAGTGGTTTTAAATCATGTTTGGTGAAAAAAAATATTACCTCCGATCCTAAATATAAGACTTAATTGACTTTTTTTTGGAGAGGTTAAGGTTGCAAAATACACTATCAAATCATGACATATTTGATATATTTTTAGATTATACATTAGTTTATAGGCAAAATAAACTAGTTTAAGGGAAAAAATAAGGTAAATCAATTTATAATTAACTTATTTTGCCTTTTTATAGGATTTTCTAAAAAAGTCAACTAGGTCTTATATTTAGAACCGGATGGAGTATAATTTAAACACCTGTGGCAATTCCTGGCATCTTCTTACTATTGCTTCATACCGTGATTAGTGAGCTGTGAACCTTTCCTTAACTTTTATTCTTTAAAAAAGAACTTTCGCTCCATTAAAAGCTAGGATCAAATCCCCTCCCTCGTCTACTTATTAATATGACAACTTTTTCATAGATCAAAGAAACAGAACAAGTTATTAATTAATAATAGCATATACTACTATAATACTTCATGTGATCGTACATATGCTATTTATTTTCTTAAATTAATTAGATTAATGATATTGGCTATCTTAATTAAAATCAAGTTTAAAAAAACTTAGTGAAAATCACATGATATTATCGAAATTCCTCAACTATTTACATCTATTCCCATTTCCTACTCTCCTTCTCTTCCTTTTTCATCCATAAGGACAGCAATAGAGATAATTAATCTCATGTCGTACCCAAAACACATAAACATTGAAATAGTCCCACTAATTGACCAAATTAAAGTAGTGTCCCAAGCGACCTTACTTTAATTATGTTACGACACAAAAAGACTTTGATGTCATTTGACCTTGTTTTCTATGGGTAATTGAATGACATCAGCCTTTGGATGGACCACGTGGGCCACTTTGATCATGTACAAACCTCTTCTTAAGGTTGTTTTTTTTTTAATTTAACAAAGATGATATAAGAGTCTTTTTGTATTGTAACATAATTAAATTAAATCCCCTGAGACCCTACTTTATTTTGGCCAATTGATAGGACTATTCCAATATTATGTGTCTTGGGTGTGACCTGAAATTAATTTCCCTAATTTATATATATGAAGCAGCGTTGTGAAAGCCGGACCAGAAGACGAGCCAAAAGAAAGGGTTTCAAGTCTTGATTCAACACGGTCGAACCGCTCACCGACTGTCAAATGAATAACTGTTGAGCCGAAATGTGAAACGGTTGATAGTTGGATTGGTTCAACCATCCGATCTGGTTTTTACAACACTAATATGAAGTAATAATTAATATGTATATAAGATAAGTTATTTTAGGAAAATTAATTTTTTAAAAAATGAATTTTGTATCTACGATGAGAGTAATATATGAAACATAAGAGAGACAAAGAGAAAACACACTGGAGCCGCAATTGGAATAACACAAGCAAAAGAAAACAGAGTATGTGGGCAACAACAAGCAAAAGGGAATGATGCTCTCAAATGGGAACCTTGAGAAGGGATATGCTCTCTTCTCTGGTATGTCTCTCTTTACTCTTCACTAGTCAAAACCAAATTTCCAATCTCCAAAATCCCCACTTTTCATAATCCTCTCTTTCTTGATTCTTTCTTTCCACAGGCTATTATGCTTAGATCCATCTGTCAAAAACGCAACTTTTTTGGCCTCTGTAGGTTCAACATCTGTCAGGTATGTTAAAAATCCAATCTTTTCCTCTTCCCAATTCTGGGTTTTGGAAATCATGCCCTGTTAGATCTATAGCCTTTGAAATAATTCTTCAGGGATGGTCTCCAGAGCAGCCATAGTTTTGCTTATTGGTCTTCTGGGCATGGTTTATCAGGCCACTCAGCTTCCTCCTCCTCCTCCTGATCCTTGTGATGATGATTTGATTGAGGCTTCCAATCATGTGGGGTCCTCTAGAATTAGGCTTGGTGATGGGAGGTATTTGGCTTACAGAGAATTAGGTGTCCCCAAGGAGATTGCTCAACACAAGATCATTATTGTCCATGGCTTTGGTAGCTCCAAGGAGATGAATTTCCTGGCTCCCCAAGTACTTTAATTCATACCCCTCTTCTCATTTTTCAGATAATTTTATGTTGGATTTAGATCTGAAATATATGTTTGATTGGAAATGTGTGCTCAAGTGGGACAAAGCATGGACTTTAGTTGAATCAGTAAACTATGATTTAAATTGAGTATTCATGAATTAAAATTGGGTGCTGACAATTAAAGTATATGTTTGATTGAAACAATGTGCTCAAGTGTAACAAAGGGTGGACTTTGGTTGAACCTGTACAATATGATTCAAATTGAAATATGATTAAAATTGGGCACCACAAATTAGAGTCCATGTTTGATTGGAAAAATAAAAATGTGCTTTGGTGGAAGAAAGCTTGGACTTTAGTGAAATCTAATCAGCACATTATGGTTCTGATTTCCTGAAAGTGGGATTTGTTTACCCCCTATACTATCATTAATTTGTACTGGATTTGAAAACATATAGAAATATAATAATGCTCAAATGTTGAACATGTACTTTGAATCTGCAGGAACTAATAGATGAACTGGGTATATATCTTCTGCATTATGATCGGGCTGGATATGGAGAAAGTGATCCGAACCCAAAACGTTCGTTGAAATCTGAAGTACAGGATATTGAAGAACTTGCTGATCAACTCCAGATAGGGCGAAAGTTTTATGTGGTCGGAGTCTCGATGGGATCCTATGCTACCTGGAGCTGCCTTAAGTACATCCCCCACAGGCAAATCACATGCTTCAGAATAAGTTTTATATTATTGTTTTGTTGCTGGTTGGCTTATTTATTTCAAGGAACTAAATCATTGGTTTCACCCACAAGTGACTTGCAAAATCCTTAGTTTCAAAGATCATTTATGCAGGCTAGCTGGTGTGGCTCTAGTGGCTCCTGTCATAAATTATCAATGGCCTTCACTTCCTGAGAAATTGATAAAGGAAGACTACAGAAGAAAATTAATGAGGTGGGCCATGTGGCTTGCAAAATACTCACCAACACTATTGCACTGGTGGGTGACACAGAAATGGCTCCCCTCAACTTCTGTAATTGAAAAAAATCCCAGATTCTTCAACAAAAGAGATATTGAAATTTTAAAGATGATCCCCGGCTTCCCAATGCTTACCAAGGTAATTAATTTATCATATAATGTTTTCCCTTAGACATTGCCCTATAACCTTACCTCCTTTGGATTGGTCTAAATCTATTTTTTCACTTCAGTTTAAAGTGTCTCATTCAACTACTTTATGGTTTGGTCTATTACCCTATACTATTTTGGTGATGTTTGACTTTACTCTTGAACATTTTCATGGTCCTTTTAAGGCTACCAATGTTTTGGTGCATTGACATATATGTGATGTGTTTGATGATGTTGTGCTTGCCCTTCCAGGAGAAATTGATGGAACAGGATGTTTTCGATACGCTTCGACATGACTGGATGGTGGCTTTTGGGAAGTGGGAGTTTGACCCAACAGAGCTAAGTAATCCATTTCCTCAGAATTCAACATTGGCTCACATTTGGCAAGGTTTTGAAGATAAGGTTGTGCCATCTCAAATCCAAAGATTTGTTTCAGAGAAGCTACCTTGGATACGTTATCATGAAGTTCCAGATGGTGGACATTTGATTATACATTATAGTGGCTTGTGTGAGGCCATTTTAAGGGCCCTTTTACTTGGAGAAGAAAATGTTTCATATATGCCTAGATTGTCTTCCACATTTGCATTCTAATAAAAAAAAGGCCTTGATTGTCTAAAGCATGTCGTTTTAAGATGGTATCTAATTATGTACATTACATTTGTTGATTGGCAAGTTTGAAGAATGGAAGGAAAATGTCCAATTCTATGTAAATCACATTTATTTCCTAAAAAGCTTCAATGTGAAATCATTACTAATTTGGGGCATCATACTCAACATCGGCTAAAAGCATTCCTCTTATAAGCTAGGATTTATCCATATTCTTTAGGGTATTTGACAGTAAACTCATTAAATATCATTGTTTGACATAAAAATTATAGTCCTTTGAATTTCAAATATATGAACTATTTTTAAATATATTCCCTTCCCTAAATATAAGACCTATTTGGGGAGATAATTTTGGCGATATAAAACATATGTCTAATTTGTGTCCATTTTATTTAAAATTATTCCTATCCTTGCCTCTCAATAGTAATCAAGTAACAGAGAGTAAAGTGAGTTATTTTTCCATGTATAAAAAAAAGTAAGAGAGAGTAGAGTGAGTTAAAGTTATATGATATGAGTTTTTTAAGAAAAATATGTCAAATTAAATAACTTAACTAACACTCTGAATCTTACTAAATTCGATAAACATGTCTTTGTAATAAAAAAAAGATAAACATGTCTTATATTTTGGAATGCGGAGTAATAGATTAGTTCACCATGTTTACCACACCTTTGGTTAGGAATATTTTGGGCAAATAAGTCCTTATTTTAAAAAATAAGGACTTATTTTAAGAGTAATATTTTTTTTTACCCATGATCAAGGTATTCCCTCACTCGACAAGTGAGAGACTAATCCCCCGCTGATTTGTAGGCACCTCAAAGGATGAGACAGCTGACCTAGGAGATTTAATGATTCTCCATACCCAACGCCAATGATCGAACACCAGACAATTGATTAAGAGTAATATTTTTTGCATGTTTGGATGAACTTATTTTTTATTGAGCTTATTTGAAATAAATACTCCCTCCGGTCCTAAATATAAGACCTAATTGACTTTTTTGAAAATTTTTTAAAAAAAGCAAAATAAGTTAATTATAAATTGATTTACCTAATTTTTTTCCCTTAAACTAGTTTATTTTGCTTATAAACTAATGGATAATCTAAAAATATATCAAATATGTCATGATTTAATAGACTATTTTGTAACCTTAACCTCTCCAAAAAAAAAGTTATCTAGGTTCTATATTTAGGACCGGAGGTAGTAGCTTATTTCATTATGAGAAAAAAGACCTCATTTTCAATTTATAAGCACCCTAAAGTAGTCTCCACAAACTCTAAATAATTTCACATTCAATCACAATAAAGTGATAAACTCAAACATAAATTTCATTATACAATTAATCTGACTTATAGAAAATAGGTCTGACCAGCATTGGTGTGAATACGACGACGTATCATTCTTGATCATCTCAAGTCTCAACATCGTTCTCTCCCGCGTGAAATCTTTTCACATTTCGCCTTCTCTCTCCTCACTTTCATCGCAATCCCTTTTTCACTTCCTTCAATTCTCTCTTCTTTTCACCTCTCTCCTCGTCAATTTCACCTAATCACTTCACTCCTCGTCGCAATTCATCTCTTCACTGGTGAGAATTTCAAATTTTCACTACCTAGGGTTTACGATTTTCGCATTGTTAATTTTAGTTTAAATTTCACTATTTCTTTATAATTCACGACGCTTGATTATCGTTTATGCTTATTTCAGCTCTGGATACTTAGGGTTTGTAGTTCGAACTGTTTTTGTTTACCTGTGTTTATTTTTAATGCATTTAATATCTCAAGTTAATCCCATGATGTATAATTGAGTGCAGGATTTTTGAATTTTAATGTTGAATTGTGAGATAGGCATATAATTGCCTATCTCATAAGCTTTATTAAGGAGAAAAACTTAATGCATTTAATATCTCAAGTTAATCCCATGATGTATAATTGAGTGCAGGATTTCTGAATTTTAATGTTGAATTGTGAGATAGACATATAATTGCCTATCTCATAAGCTTTATCAAGGATAACAACTTAATGCATTTAATATCTTAAGTTAATCCCGTGATGTATAATTGAGTGCAGGATTTCTGAATTTTAATGTTGAATTGTGAGATAGACATATAATTGCCTATCTCATAAGCTTTATCAAGGATAACAACTTAATGCATTTAATATCTTAAGTTAATCCCGTGATGTATAATTGAGTGCAGGATTTCTGAATTTTAATGTTGAATTGTGAGATAGACATATAATTGCCTATCTCATAAGCTTTATCAAGGATAACAACTTAATGCATTTAATATCTTAAGTTAATCCCGTGATGTATAATTGAGTGCAGGATTTCTGAATTTTAATGTTGAATTGTGAGATAGGCGTATAATTGCGTATCTCATAAGCTTTATTGAGGAGAACAACTTAATGCTGGGTTCTGAAAATAGCTCAAGTAGTAGAAGTGGGAAAACGTCATCAGATATGCAACCATTGCCTCAGTTCTTACCACTTGATCCAATTACATTACACAATAAAAGATATACTCGTTCAGGAGAGCTGAGGAAGGTTCTAGGTGTCTCCTTGGGAAGTACTTCCGAAGATCATTCTCTTGGTGTTCCATTAGTTTCAGGGGAGCTAAAGCACTTCAAAGAAAGCGTGCAAGATACCTCCAGAGAGGCAAGGTATATGTGGTTTTCTATTTCACCCCAGATACTCTTGGATGTTACTACTTCCGGTCCTAAATATAAGACCTAGTTGACTTTTTTTGTAAATATTAAGGTTGCGAAATAGGCTAATGAATTATGACATATTTGATATATTTTTAGATTATTCATTAGTTTATAGGTAAAATAAACTAGTCTAAGAGAAAAGATTAGGTAAATCAATTTATAATTAACTTATTTTGCTTTTTTAGGATTTTCCATAAAAGTCAACTAGATCTTATATTTAGGACCAGAGGGAGTATAATTTCTTCTGAATGCTTAGTCTTTTTGACATTTGCAAACAATGATCTTGAATGACAGTGCGATGCTTTTTAGTTGTTGCTTTCGGTGTACAGTTTATGTGGGTTTCATTACCTTTAATTTTTTTAGAGTAATTTCATTCTGTCTACCTGTTGAAATTAAATTACTGTTAATCAGTGATAGGGCAAAAATGCTCGGGGAGTCCATATTTAAATTAGATAAATATACAGAGGAATTAAGTTCAAAGAAGAGACAGAGAACTGATTCCTCAACAGACTGGGGAGGTGGAGTTAACTTTACGAAGATGGGTGGTCAGCTTCACAGAAATTCTAGCGATATTCTAACTCAGAAGGCAGAAGCCAAGGCCTCGGGTTCTACAATGAACAAGCGGATTCGAACGTCTGTGGCAGATGTGCGGGTGTGTATCTGTTTTATGTTATTTTAACTGTGAGAGCATGTATGTTGTCTATGCTTCTATGGCTTTAGCATTATCTTTCTGAGCAAGATGCTAGATCCATCCTTCTATTGAATTTCACTGACGCATTTCAAAGCTCAGAATGAATTTCAAAGGTCATGTGACATAGTGCAATTTTAATGTCGCTTTTAAAAATGAATTATTTTTCAAGCTGATTAAGCCTATATTGTAGTTCTCTAGGACGAGATATTTGAGTTCATTTTTATTAATCTCAACTCTAAGTGGAGCAGTAGTGGTGCTTCTGACAGTTTTTAAATTTCCCTTGTGATTTTAGCCAGTTTCTACTCATCGTTTTTACTTCATAATGCTCCCAGGCAGAAAGTAGGTCTGCTGCTACTATGAGGCAGCAAGATGGTAATCTGGTTCAGACGCTTGCTGGGAGTTCAGTCCATATGGAAGAGAAGACTCGCAGATCGCTTACTGGAGGGGAAGGGTCAGATCATAAAACTAGGAAGAAAAGGTCTGTTGGGGCTGTCGGTAACAGAGTTATAGGTGGTGACCGAGATGTAAAGCGGTCAATTCCTCCTAAGGCTGGTTCAAATTTGAAGATGCGGTTTTCTGATCCTCAGTGCATCAGGTAGTGTGGTCTTTTTCACTAGTTCTTAATATATTGGATTACATCTGCGATGGGTAATATGTATTGTTAATCTTATATAGAGTAACAAGTTTTTTTTTTGGGGGGGGGGGTGATTCGTTGTTCCTCCATCATTAGGATAGGAATCTCCTTCCTATAATGTTGATCTCCTCCCCCAAACTCTTGTAACAAGAAATTTAAGAGTGAGATTGCTACAAAAATTGTTATAATTTTGGGTGATTTTTCACTTTTCTTATTTTTCATGATCAACTTATTTTGAGTGTTCTCACTAATTCAATTTTCATTGCATACATAAGATTGTAATTCCTCCAAAACAATGTATTTGTTGATCGATAGTAATAAGACCAATCTTATTTATTCATATTTTGACTAAAAAAATCAGAATGGATTTGCAATAGAAAGGTACAAATTTGGTTTTTTAGCATAATTTTGTAGTTTTTTGTATGTATTTTTTCCAGCAATTGAGTGTATAGATTATGCAAGCAATTCTATGGACGTCTAATTGCTAAAGAAGAACAGATAACCAAATGATCTCACTTATGTGCCTTTTCAAACTGTAGATTGAAGCCTCTTCCTGGAACTAGTGGGATCAACAAGTTTGAAAGTTCTTCAGATCCTACCAATTCAGGTGTGCGAACAACACTTGGGAGTGGGCAAGAGGGTCCCTCTCTTCATAGAGACAACACAGCTACTTTAGAGCATAGAGTGTCTAAAGGAAACAACAGGTTGTTAACACATATTGATTCGGCATTGCCTCTATATTTTTTACAGTGGTCCTTAGATATACCATATTTGGATTTTTGTGTCTGAATTGTTATTTACTAAGCTATCTTTTGTCATTGGCATTGTAAACAGGGCAAACATTGAGGAGGATTATCTGGCAAGCAGTCCAAACAAACTGATTAAAACCAAGGTTTTTCGGGCACCACGAACAGGTTCAGTTACTGCACTAGACCCATCTAGTACTCACCCGTCATCTAATTCTTTCCCAGGTTGGTTAAAAAGCTTAGATATTCAATTATGAATCTTCATGGTTTGTATGACAAATGATGAAAATCTTTCCGCGTTTACAGGTTCAGGTTCATCTATACACCCAATGACCAAGTGGGTTGGTCAGAGGCCTCATAAAAACTCCCGCTCAAGAAGAGCAAATGTAGTTTCTCCTGTTTCACGTAACATAGAAACTCAGGTTTCATCTGAAGACTGTCCAACTCCTGATTTAAGTGTAAGAGCTGCTGTTGGAAGCAGTAAATGTCAAATGGATAGCACTGTGGATAACAGAACTAAAAGATTTAAGAGATCATCGGATGATATTTCATCTCCATTTGGCTTATCTGAAAGTGAGGAATCTGGAGGTGGGGAAAACAAAGTAAAAGAGAAAGTATTGAATAATAGCGATTTTGCTTCGACAGCAGAAAAAGCTGAGGCTTTGAAATTAAAGTTGTGGAAGAACAAGATGCCGATGGATGAATCTGGAGATTGTGTCCAGAGACAAGGAAGAATCGGAAGAAATTTTTCCCTTGGAAAGCGAGGCATTCCTTCAGGGAGGGATAAATTGGAGAGTCTACCATTAATGAAGCCTCTACAGAACATGGGATCTAATGATAAGAGTAAAATGTACGGTGAATACATTCCAAGTTGTAGCACTTGTTTCTTTTTATTACTTAAACCAGCATCAAACTGTTACTCTTTTTGAGTGCAGCAAGCATGGTCGTCCTCCTTCAAAAAAGCAGAAGGATCGCAAATTTTTGACTAATGTGGGGCAGATGTCGATTGATAGCTCTAAAAAGTTTTCAGGTAATAATGTCTCTGTGAAACCGGCATGGTTGTTTTCTGGAATTTATTTTCATTATGACCTGATGATCTTAGGTGCTTCAAGTCTGTTGGCACACAGGAAAAAAAAAATCCTTCAAGTCTCTAACAAGTGGCAGCGATGACAAGGAAATTTTTAATGGTTATTGTAGATTGAGATCTTTTGATCGACAATATATCAAAAGATTTGTTTACTGATACGGCAGAATGATATTGTGTGATCCATGCAGCTTATTCCACCCAGTGGGATAAAACTTTGTTGTTGTATTGTGTTATAACTTGCTGCCTAGTTTGGGATCTTGATGGTTGCACTGTTCTGTAACCTTCAAGGACCGAAAATAGAACAACACACTCCTTGTTCAATACTGTGTTGTGTAATGTTTTCTACTTATCTTTTGTTTTTTTATTATAACTAAGAGAACCTTTTGAGTCTAATTTTTTGGTCTTTCATGGCCACTTACATGCCGGCGCACATGCGTACACTCACTATGAATTCTTTCCTATTTTCTTATGTTTCTATTTGTTTTATTCAGTCATACACTTTATTGAAATATGTATGTCCAGGTGAATGTGATGATCGTGAGGCATTATATCAAGCTGCCAATTCTGCACGTAATGCTAGCAGTATGTATCTCGAACCATTATATCTCCTAAATTTACCTTGTGATACTTACCGGATGACTTTGCATGCTACAATCTGTACCTTACTAGTTTTCTGGTGCTTTAATGTAGATGTTGCATGTTCTAGTCCGTTTTGGCGCAAAATGGAGTCAATTTTTGCCCCCCTCAGCTTGGAGGATTCATCTTACTTGAAGCAACAGGTAGCAACTAAGAACTGTGGTGTTGATTTAATTATGTGTCATCTGATTCTTGGTTTAATGATAAGATTCTGAAATCTTTTTATCTGATGTTTCATCAGCTAAATTCTGCATTGGAACTTGACAAGAGTTTATCTCAGACGTTTGATGGTGATCATGATATTTTGGTAATTAATTAACATTATATTTGATTGTCTATTTTTCATGTGATCTTTAGATCTGTAGCGGCTATTCTTTTGTTTGTAGCTATTTGAGCTGTGCTGTTGAATATTAAAATTTTTAACTGTGCAGGGTCTTGTGGTAAACTATGAAGCTATACATAGTTTAGAGGAGAGAAAGAGAAGGCAATGTGATGATCAGTCAACTAAGTATGATGCTTTAAGTGGAAGTGGTGGCTTTGAAAGATTGGACAAGGTCCCTCCATTGTTCCAAAAAATTTTTTTGGCTTTGATTGAAGAAGATGAAATTGAAGAATTTTACCTCCACAATGAAGCAAAGAATACATCCAGACAGTGCACAAGTGATGATTCTCATTGTGGATCGTGTAATCAAATTGATTTTGAAGCCAAAGATTGGGATAAAATGGACTCTGAAGTTGAGTCGAGGGAGGAACTTCAAATTCAGAAGAATTCCATTTTGGACAGACTATCTTGTGATAAGAGCACTGTATCTAGTACATTTAGGTACCCCAACACATCCAGTTCTTTACAAAGCACTGGAGTTTGGCAGGGAGATGAAGACTTTTCCCATTCTGATATCACACATATTAGTGAATTATGTTATAATCAACTTGATCAACTTCCACCTGCTGAATTAAGTGGTCCTGGATTTCCTACTTCGAATTTCCAGTATCAGCAGATGAGTCTGCACAACAGGCTTTTGCTTGAGTTGCAAAGTATTGGCATATATCCAGAAGTTTTGGTAAGATTTCATTTCATATGTTCAATTTTGAATTTTATAGCTCGTTGAATCATACCAAACACATGGACAATTTTCTTCCTTTAACTTCCTTTGCTTGCTGCAGTCTGATTTGGCCGAGGATGATGAAGGCTTAAATCAAGATATAATAGAACTCGAGAAAGGGCTGCGCCAACAGGTTTGTATAGCACCTCACACGTCTTCTATAGAACTGAGCTATTGTTAGAGCATAATTCCTTGATGAAGTTTGTTGAATTTGTCCTATTGGCCTTGGTTTTTCTTCCTTAATATAACATTGTGTTTTGATTGGGTACTAGATTGGGAGTAAGAGCAAAAAATTGGACAGAATTGATCGAGACGTTGAGAAAGTTAGAGATACAGAAAGGCGGTATGTTCTATAATAATTCAAATGTTTCATATGTAACCTTACATTGTTTATCTATGTTAAAAAGTTTCAAGTCCATTTTTCACCATCATCTTGTCATTCATGGCTTGCTTTACTCAATAACATTTAGTGCTGTTGCAGGAGTGTTGAGCAAGTCGCATATGACCAACTTGTTGAGGTGGCTTACAGAAAGAGATTGGTAATTTTTTAATGCCTCAGTATTTGAGATGCACACATCAGTAGGGGTTTCTAATATGTGAATAATTTATGTACAAGTTCCAAACCTTATAATTCCTTTTTAACTTTAATTTCATATTGAGGGCCGTCCTTTCATCTCCTTTTGTTTTATTTATATGACTTGATTCCAGTAGCTGCTTGCCATTTTGTTTGATAATGGATATTGACGACTATGCAATATCTTCATACATGTGCATACTGATAAATAGATTACTCTGAATTATCTTGAACTTTTTTTTTGGATAATTGTACTGGACAATAAATGTGTTGCTATATTGGGAAGCTTCGCAATTTGAAGGCTTAGTGGTATTAATATTATTTAATGGTTGAATAGAGGCATTATATGACCACACTTTCTATGGATGAAATTGGAACAGGCATGTCGTGGAAGCAAAAATTCTAAAAATGCAGTTCACAAGGTGTCAAAACAAGGTGTCCAGCATTCTATTCAGCGCACTCTTGGAAGATGTAAAATATATGAAAAAACTGGAAGTAGCTGCTTTGATGAACCTGCCCTACAGAGTATCATCTTCTCTGCCCCTTCACATGACAATGACGCAAAATCTGGTGAAGGCATCGTCTCTATGACAGCCAGCAACACTTGTAATAAAGTTTCCCATGAAGTGGAAGCCGGAAGATCAGGTCATTTTCTAGAATCACATCTATTTTTCTGGCCTGTTTTGCATAAAAAATGAGATAAAACAGTCTTTATTATGTCAGCATTATCATTATTTCATTTTACTGTTTACGCTCAGACCTACAATTTTTTTCATGCTTTTTTTATTCATTTTTTATTCTCATTCCATCCCATTCTACGGACAGAATACATGACCGCCAATACTAAAATTTAAATTCTATCATGATGATTATCTTTGAAGTCTAGATTACAGGAACCTTAGGCTACATTCTATAAAATTACTGGAGGGTATTTACATATGTAAAAACTAATACTGTTCTAAAGATAATTGGAAAAATGCATCTCAATAAATATGAGTTGTGCCACAATTCTGGTATGTTATACCTCTGACAAGGGTGGGTATACTATACTGTCATGGATATCAGGATATGATCAAAGGCTAACTGAAATAGAGTATTATTGCCAAGAGTTTGACTGAAGTAGTTACGTTATAGATAGGCGGGTTATCACTTATGGTGGACCCTTGGGCTAGAGAATGTGCTAGTAGTTTTATTGGATGGTCATATATCTTATTTTAATAAATTGATTTGCATGCAGGTGCAATTTCCAGTGTTTCTGAGAAATATGATCCCCATGGAGATGACGCAGACAGAGGTATGCAGGATTTTTTCCATGGTTCAGTTCACTCATATGAACATGGATCATCCAAAAATGGGTCCCTGCTTGTCAAGGAGAAAAAGAAGGAAATGCTGGTAAATGGGATAAGAGGGAAGAGAAGTGAGAGAGAGAGGAATAAAAGCAGGGACCAGGGTAGGCACATTTCCATCTCCAGAGACCTGTCATTGGACTGTAGTCAAAATGAGGGTAAACCTAAAACAAAGCCCAAGCAGAAAAGTAGTCTAAGTGGACATCCAGATACGATTGTTGGTAATGCAGGCCATAATGACGGCAAAGCGTGTGAACCGTTGTCTGGTAACCAAGACACATTGAAGGAGAAGCAAAGGACCGACTTGGATAATTTGCAACTGCATGAATTAGATTCGATGGATGAATTAGGTGCATCTGGGGATCTCAGCAGCTTCCAAGATCTAGGTTCTCTGTTCAACTTTGATGATGATGTTTTGCTAGAAGATGATTCTATTATTGGCCTTGAAATACCGCCAGATGACCTAGCAGATTTAAATCTACATTTTTGAAGTAATGCATTTTATGAAAATCACGTGTCTATGCAACCTTCATTATACTGGGTGTATTTGGCAAACCATGTGGGCTGCAAGATCTTTGTTGTCATTTATTTGAAAGTTATAGAGGAAGTAATTTCTTGGGGATCTTAGACAGAGATTCATGTCTGTTATGAAGTTTGTTGGCTCTTCTCAATTATTTTGCTCAGCAAGATACGAAGTCTACACGTCTCACAAATATTCACTTCGTCCAACCAAAGTTTGGCCCTTTATTCAGCATCCAAGAATTAGCTTGATTCTATTTAAAGATGTATATATCAGTCTGGAGTTGTGCAAACTTGATGTTAGATGAGTTCGATTGAGAGTGTATGATCATTATTTGATTGGAAATGGAAATTTTTGTCTCATGTAACGTTTTCCATCATTATCAATAAAATGTAGATGTAGTCTTCTTTTATAGTGCCATTGGGATTCAAAATACAAGTGTGCCTTAGAGATTACATTCAATATAGACCGTAAGAGATTACATTCAATATATTGATTATTCCACCCTCATTCAGCTAAACTAGACGCCAAATCATCTGCATAGAGACGTTCCTAATGTAAATTTTACAGAGTTCGTTGGCAGGAAGAATCCTAAAATCGAAGTAGTGGTACTACATTTACAGACAATTTGTATTTTCCGAGCATCTGAATTTTATTAGGTTACTTTGATCAGTAAATTCTTTTTTAAAAAAATTGGGGTGTGGGGGATTTTCTTGAAATTTTATTTTTACAATGCAAATATTGAATGATTTAGTGGACATGCTTGGACAACAGGAAAATGTTTAGGTGGGTCCACTTCTTGCTTGTTCCCGTAGAACAGATCCCACTTGCTCCAAGTTCAGCAAATTATCAACCACTTATTGTCAACGAAAGGGCTTTTATTCATAAAATTAGTATCATCATTATTCATTTAAATTAAATCTTCCACAACCATAATACATAGAGTAAGAAACTTAGGACGAGCCACCTTTCTTGAAAAATAATGATAATGATAATTATTTTTGCTTGGTTGAATGTTCCTACTCACCCCAATTTTGTGTAGTGTTTCCTACCATTTTTCTATACCTTGAGTCATTTTCAGATTTCCATTAATTTTTTCCCTAGATAACATATCTTTTCATTTATTAGAAGACGGTGCTCTAGCTATGAAAAGAAGGGTTGGTGCGAAATTATTTTCATTATGATAATATGCTCTGAAAAGCCCTTATACCAATATTGCATTATAATCGGAGGCCAATTATGACTTTAAAAAATCAAGTCCTTTTGCTTTAATATACTAAAACTGTTGACTCCTAACTCCTTACCAAAAATACTAACCAAAACAAAAAGAATAGTAGAAGGCATGCCTTCTTCTGTTTTTAAATATATGGAGTACAAGATGATAAAATAAGGTGAAAAAAATAAATTATAAATCTGATTTTAAAAACTTCTAAATTTAAAGATTATATTAAATGTCAACGCCAATTAGGATTATATATATTTTGATTGACTTCCTTGATAACTACTCGGTTAATGTTTCCATGTAGTAACATTTTGAACAAACTATGGCCATCTTATTAAGTTTATTGCCAAGCCAGGAGCCATTATTTTGAGATACTCCAGCAGCTTCAAATAATTAGAAGAAAACGAAGATTTAATAGAAAATTTGAGGCCATTTAGAGAACTCGAACCTTAAAAAATCTTTTTTCCCCTCGATAATCATATTATTATTTATAATAATGATAATAATAATAATAATAACAACAACAATAACAACAATAATATTTCAATATATATAAAAAAGATAAAGTATATAAAAAAAATAGTGCTTCAAATCTTCTCTCAGCCTCATACACTGGAAGTGATGATAAAAGCTAGCGATTTTTTTTTATAATACCTAATCTAAAGGGACGTCTGCATTAAAGTAAAATAAATAAAAGTGAAGTCAAGGGGAAAGGCTTGACGTAGCACTCTCAAGACAATGACTCAATTTCATTAATTATTCATACTTATAATTTAATTCCTATTGTTCTTAATGGATCCAAAAGTAAAAAAAAAAAGAGCGAAAACCTATCTAATTAATTAATATAACGTTAAAAATATTGTCAAATAATTGATGGGATGAGAGTTGACAATGAATGATTACTTAATTAGAATGGCTGATAAATCTGCCAAGTTCCACTTCCTTAGCTTATTACTCTTTTTTTTTTTATCCAAAGACAACTTTAATTAAACTAGAGGCTGGATATTTTAAACTCTTAATTGAACTTATATGTCGAAACTGCCTACCAGTCAATTTTTTTTGAATTTAGTTATTATTTTTAAATGTCAAGATAACATCAATTGCCATTTTTACAAGAGTTGCTATGAGATCGAAGGTATAGATTGCCAGATGAAAAAGGTGTGCTACGCCCGGTCCTAAATATAAGACCTAATTGACTTTTTTTTGGAGAGGTTAAGGTTGCGAAATATACTATTAAATCATGACATATTTGATATATTTTTAGATTATACATTAGTTTATAGGTAAAATAAACTAATTTAAGAGAAAAAAATTAGGCAAATCAATTTATAATTAACTTATTTTGCTTTTTTATAAGATTTTCTAAAAAAATCAATTAGGTCTTATATTTAGGACCGGAAGGAGTAGATTGTAAGTAAGAGTGGAGGAAATAAAATGAAATCAAATATGTGATTTAGTAATGTTCTTTATTTACAGGAGAAAACACTAATTTTCTTTTTTAAGGATATGAAAAAGTTATAAACAAATAGACTTCGGGCCTTTCATTTATGAAAGATAGTTCATATTTTTTATGAGATAAGCTACAGAGTCATCGCATTGATTGAAAAAAAATATATATTATAATTCATCACCACATAAACTTAAACCTAATCCGTAGGTATTAGATCAATTAAATGGAGTTAACTTTATAAATCACTGTTATCTTTTCATAGTCAACTTAAATCCTAAATAAAGAAGGAAAATTGTGTTAAGCCCTAGCTAGCTAATATAAAACTCTACCTAGAATCTTTTATAATTAGTAATCAAAAAATTCTTTTAGAACTAGCTTATATTAAACCTAAGATCGATAATCCTTAGTTATTATCAATTAAGTGGAGTCAACTTTATAAATCTAGACATCTTTTTATAGTCAACTTAAATCCAAAACAAAGAAGGAAAACGGTGTTAAGCCCTATAGGTAATATAAAACTCTTTAGAATCTTTTATAGTTAACTTAATTAAACCTAATATAATTCATAGGTATTATCAATTAAGTGAAGTCAACTATATAAATCACTGTTATCTTTTCATATTCAACCTGGCCTGAATCCTAAATAATGGAGGAAAATCGTGCTAAGCCCTCATTATTTTAAAACTCTCTTGAATCTTTTGGCATGGATGTAATTTGATTTATTAGTAAGTATTGAATAAATCTGTTAGAAGATGTATATTAATGTCTCTCTCACACACACTCATATTTTCCTGGAAACATGCATGAATAGTGGAAAAACAGTCCTTTTTGGGGTGCTGAAAAAGGGGCCATTATATATTATAATACACAAACCCTCATACCGACCCAAAACTATTTATTATATAGAAATGCATAAAAAGCTACCCACTAAACAACTTTTGTTGTCATCAATATATACAAAAAGAAAAAGGAGCAAAAGTTTGTGAAGCTTGTCTAACACCCACACACGTATGTGCTTTTATTTTTTTTTTTTATTTTTTTTTTCTTGGATTTTTCTGTATCTTAGGATATAGGTTATCTTCCAAGCATATCAGTAGCCCCGCATTAATCCGAATTGATGCATGATAAAAACTATCAAGGTTAACGGCTCTTAAAATGTTGCATTCCTATATCTCAAACTCGAGACCCGTAATTAAGTTAGACCAACGATCTAACCAACTGATTTAATTGTTTGGTTCTCTGTGCTTTTCTTATTTGTTCTATATGAATAGTATGCGTGCTTAACTAATTAGCGTTGTGTCATTTCCACTACATGCAATTCCCACGCACTCATTCAACGTATGGCCACATGCACGTAAAGCCGAAAACTGTAAGCACCTTCATTAATTACTTCTCTTTTATACGCAACTCCTTTAACCAATGACCTTTATTGATTATATAGCTTTAAAATTTCATAAGAAATACCCATTTCAGCTTCAATCAGAAGATCAATTTAAATATTTTTTTGTGAAGGTCAAAAAGTTAAATTAGATCACTAAATTATAACATAAAATACAATACATGTAATTAGCTAGACTATATATATGTTAGATTATAAGTAAAATGCATTGATTTTGAGCAAACAAAAATATAAATATAAACAATTTAAAGTGATTTATATTGCATCATTAATTTTTCCAAGACAATCAACTTGGTCTAATTAAGATATAAGCGTGTAATAACTAGGCACCGGCTAATGTTAATTATTTTCCTTGTTTTACGTATATATGTCGATGGCTCCAGTAAGATAGATTAAAACGCATATTATGCCATCTACTGAATTCCCGACCCTCTTTTTCTTTATCTTTTGTTGCTCGCGAGGGGAATCAAGCCGCAGACTGTTTAGCGGCATTAGCTTCAAGGGAGATGGGACTTAACGGTCTGATTCTTGAATCACCATCTCCTCTAGCGACCATTCTGATGAGGGAAAGAAGGGATGAGATGCAAATTCAAGTGCTGCCTGTCTTGGGGGAAAATAGGGAAGGCATTGATTAACCATTTAACCCCCTCTGTAAATATTTTGACTCTTTTGGAGCTACAATGCTCACTAGTTACTCTGATTATTTTTGGAGCTGACATGCTCACTAGGGGTATACCCTGTGTACTGGTGGATGTAGGGGATCTTTTCCTCACTCCTTTGAAATATATATAATCATCTTTACGGCCAAAAAAAAAAAAACGCATATTATGCAGCGACCAGCCCAGGAGATGACAACGTTGTTGTATCATATAGATTCATAGAATAGGATATGTATCCCATTTTGTCATCTCTTACATATCAACGATCATCAATAATACTATCCATTCCTTAATTTCTGCCTCCATTTCGCTTATTTGTATATATATATCCAACGTCCTTTGTTCCTTCAAGTTCCAACATTTGATATATATCTTACGTGATCACTTCATTCTCTTCGACAAGCCCCCATCGTCACCCTATCCATATATTCATTAGTGTGCACACTAATATATGACACACACACACACTAAGCTACACTTATATGCAACCGATTTACATTTACAATAAAAACACAGATAACGACCAAGGTATATGATCAAAAGGGGTGCTTACAAACAGATACGTTATATAAGAAAAATATGAAAAAGGAATATATATTTTTTCCCTAGATGTCATCACTACCCTCTTCCTTGTAAGGAATTGACTATATATATAGTGGGAGAGAGAGAGAGAGAGAGAGAGAGAGAGAGAGAGCAAGTATCTCTCAGTTCAACCTAAAGAGGTTGGAATTGATCTAATTGTGTCTACCTCAGAAACCAGCAAAATGATTCTGATGATGATTATGATTACTATGATGAGGATGAATAGGCGGTTGCACCATTTGTAATTCCGTGGTCGTCGTTTGGCACGAGTTCTCATCATTCATCATCGTCCTACATATAATATACATTCCAACATTATTATACGTATTATATATATATATAACTTGCTACTTAAAAAATGAGAGAGAGAGATCTTACTCTCGAGGTCTAGAAGCCCAGAGAGAACTAAGGGCACGGAGGCGACTATAATACTCTCCCATTACAAGGAAGCATCTTGCTGCTTGCCTTATTGTCAGCAATCTACACAACTGGTGCAATGTCTGTTGCCTCAAATTATCCGCCTGCACCAAATATTCCAAATTAATTCATTAATTAATTGCCAATTGCTTCATCTAACCATTCAAAACAAACCACCAAACCATTCATTGATTCATTTTTAATACACCAAAATTTTTTAAAGTGAACTAGGTTTCAAGACTCATCAGGGTTAGAGTTTATGCCTCTACTCTAAACTTATAGTACGTGCACCAAAACAGAACAAATTCTCCAACCACTGGATAAGAATTTCAACGTGTCTTGATCCACGAGGGAGCACATGGATTCAACACCATTGACATGCATGGATTTGTCTCATTTGAAAGATTGGACACCATCTTAATTATATTCTAGACACAAAACAATGATATCCTCTCTCTTTTTTGTAACTATCATTAATTAAATAATTATTATATACCCCATATAGTAGTGATTAACAATTAATAAATATAATAAGAGCAATCATTTCATATTGCTATCTTTTGTTTTTAATTTGCTGAATAATTCTCTATCATCTAGGGCTCATGATTCAACAGCAGCCATCACTTTCAAAACCAACTTCTGATTTAGACTTTTAAGATGGGAAAACTACATCAAATACTTATAATCAATCGAACATTTTAACACACAACTTAGCAGCAAAGCAACAGGTATCACACCAATAATAAACTTAAGTACCCGACAACAAAAATAATAATAAACTAAACATTGTTATATTATTTATATAGAGGGAGGGAGGGAGACGTGTCAAATTAGTATTGGTGATTCGGTGACATGAAAATAATAATTATGAGCTTTATTCAACTCTAATACAGGAAACTATATATATAATGCTAGTAACTTTCATATTATAGACTATCGGGTCAACAGGCCTGATAATTATCAAGACCCTAAGCCGTATATTTATTAGTGGGCAGGTTGGTTTTGAATTGTTAGCTACCCCAAAAGATATTTATCCTCTACTTTTTACACACACGGTATATATATGTAATATATATGTCACGCTCTCTATAAGACAAATGAGCATTTTATTTTCACACGTCATGTTGATTAAAATAACTTGAGAACAAATACGTAATTGACTTAGTAAAGTTTAGAATGAACTAAGAGCGCGTGGTCAAAGAAGATCGAAGGAAGATAATCATAATAACTGATTAAGGATAAATGATATGGTTATGTTTTCAACCAATAAGTTCCTTCAACGAATGGGTATTTGAAACCTAGAAGATAAAATTAGATGAGAATAATATGAAATAAATAATAATTTTTGACTAATCATGCATGAGTTATTAATTAAGAAACTAAGATCTCTCTCCTATCATTATAGTCAAAAAGAGAAATAAAAGTGCTCTCCAAATAAGTTTGACACAAAGATGTCACCTGAGGCTTTACGTCAACCACACATACCAAATGAAAAAAGAATTATCTTTCTAAAAAAAATAGCTCTAAAACTTAAAAGCTTCACACTTTCTTTTCTTTTGACGCTTAACATATTAGGTACAACTCAAAAAGATGCCCCTTTTTAATGCTTTTTCATTCATCTTAGAAACATATATATGCATCAACTTTCACTGAAAAAAAAACTTGCATTTCTTGTATGTTCTATACTATATATGATCATTATATTAACTGAAAAACATGTCCATGATCTTGTAACTTAGCGTCATAAAATTTTCCAATAAATGAGAGTCAAGTTGTTAGTGTCTGCCCCTTCAACTAAAAGGACTCCGTGAACTAAAGTTATTACCTGTCGGATGAATCCTTCAAGATTGGAGAGCTTGCTCATGGCGATGACCATCTGTTGAACGCCGTCGCCAACCGGGCCGCCGGCGATAGTATCAACGAGTGACTGTTGGAGCTGCTCATGCCCCTGAGAGAGAGCCTCTTCTGCTTGCTGTGAGGAATGTCTAAGACCATACATTCCCATAATTTGCTGCTCAGCCAATGGCTCCAATTGCTGTATCAACATCTATATCTCACCCAAAAAAATTTGAACTTTTTCTCAGGTATACAACAACATGAAATATTTGACAACATTAAAATTCTCACATAGTTCAGGAGAAAAAAAAATACTCCATCCTTTCTAAATTATAAGTTTGTACTTAAATATGAGACCTATTTTTATTTTTTTCTCATTTTCCTAAATTATAAGTTTCTCATTTTTAGAGAAAGTAATCATACAAAATTAATAACTTTCGATTGCATATAGTTAATTTTTCTTCAAAACTAATTTATTATACTTTATGAACTAACCTATCATTTAATTATATAATTATATGTGACAAATATTATAATTCAGGGTATAATTTTCTTTTTAACTTTCACAAAGTCCAAGGGATCATATATTTAGGATAGAGGAAGTGATAGAGGAATGTTAGGAATAAATGAATGTGGTTATTAGGACATTTTAGTAATATCATGGATTAATTTAACAAACATTTTAATTTCTTATATTTAGAAAAATGGACCTGGTAGTTAAATAAAAGTGGTAGAGTTTTAATGTTTTGTACCGTGATGAGTTCTGAGGGTCTAAAACCACCCATCCAAAGGAAGCAACGTTCAGCAGGAGAAGTCCACATGCCAGTAATGAGATGAAACACATCTGTTTTAGCAGCAGCACCTTTGAGCCTAAACATCTCATCATAATGTGACAAATATGCATCCACCATCAATCTTAACTCGCCGTCCGATAATGCCGCCTGTAGCGCCGCCCTCAACTCCGTCATGTGCCGGTGGTCTTCTTCTAACCATCTTGCATATTCCATGTCAAATATTGCAGCTCCTAAATCATAGTGTGCCCACACACACATGTTACATATATAGTTATTAAACATAGTGTGTGTGTGTGTGTGTAAATATGTATATATGATGAGTAACATTTCTTCAATCATCAATCACTTTATTAATATGATTTTGTTAGAAAAGAATTATTGTATTGGAAAAATAGCAATGGATGATTGTAGAACTTTGATGGTAATTAAATGTGGTCCTTATAGAGATTTTTTTTGCTCAAATTGCTAGAAATTGGTGGTCTGGTTCTTGACTTATTAATGAATATGAAATAGACTTGTCACCCTACTTCTGATGTGGCATTTTCTCTTATTAGAGCCCTAACATATTACCAAAAGTAGTGAAAAAGAATGGCGTCATTATATATATTAACAAGTCGCTGAAAGGTTAGAGCAGTTGTACTGTCTTAAAATGTTTAGAAAAAGTTGGACACTTTTCATATCATTTTATAGCTCAAGCAATTATTAGTGCGATCTTACTTAAACATTGACATTTTTTTATTGTATCTTTCTTCTATTACCACCCCTCTATATTTAGTTAAGAATGATAAGAGAATATAGGCAAGAGAATTTTGGTCAAAACTATGACTTGAACTAGATTTTAAAAAATGGGGTTTCCCAAAATTTGACTTTATCCATTTTTTTAATATAAGCTTAAGCAAAATACAGGTACGTGTAAATTATGACAAATTATAAATAATATTAGCAATTTGAAAAACACTGACAATATCTTTCAACTATGACATTATTATCCCATATTTACATAGAAAATGGGCATGATACCTTGTTTCATTTCATTTTTAAAAGTCAAGAGCAAGAAAATTATGACATTGCAAAATGAAAATAATCAGTGAAATGAACCATAAACTCACCAGAACTTATGTTGCCACCAGCACCAGCACATCCTAAGAACAACCCCTATATAGTAAAGAAATTAAGCCACAAGATTATAATCATATATAATTTCAATTTTGAATTATTAGTGAGTTTAAAAGTATGATTAGGAAACCTGAGAACGAGCTCTTTGAAGATCTTGTTCAAGCTGAGTAAGCTTTATCCTACTAGACTCTAATTGCTGCACATAAGCCTGCAGTTTGGATAGAAAGAAAGATTAGTTTTGGACATGTTCTATTACAAAAAATAAAATCTTTTTTTTTTGTGTTTAACATAGTAACTGTAAAGATCTTCACTACCAACTAACTGTACTAGATTTAATGGGCCACACCACATAATAATATACCTTTTTCCTTAGACGACTCTTCCTAGCAGCCTCTCTGTTTTGAGCTAGACGTCTCAATGTCTGAATAAAATCAAGAAACAAAATCTCAGCTTCATTATTCATAAAAAAAACAAAACTTTAGGTGAATATATAATGTAATGTCACTTTCAATACCTTTGCATCAAGTGGTTTTTCTGATGAAGAACCAGCTGATCCTTTCTTCTGTAAGAGAAAAAAAAAACAATAAAAGAAATCATCTCATCAGGCAACAAGGAAATTAAGAAAAAAAAATGATTTTTTAGCTCAAAATGAAGTAAAAAATGTATTTTTCTTAATATTTGGTCTCTTAGAAAAGCAGAAGAGAAATGCTATATATGCTTATAATCTAGAGAAAAAAGATGAGATGATAAAAGGGGTGGAGCTAGTTTGATTTATTTACAGAATTTCTGGGAAGCATTTCTGAATGAAGCTGACTGTTAGCCCATTTAGGTGGAGAGAAGCAATCTTCAATATGATATGGATAACAAAAAGCATCATTTTCTGCCATTGAACTAACTTGTTTAGCTTAGCTTATTAGCTTTCTGTAACTTGAGAATTTTGACTCGGAGTCAAGGAGGGAGGGAGAGAGAAATAAAGAGAGAAGAAGTGATGTTTATTATTGTGTAGAGAGAATAATGAGAGAGAGGTGGGTCACTATATGATAATGAGAACCGTTGATAAGTACCAAAAAGATTCTCAATTTGTTTTCTTGTGTTGTACTACTTAGGCATGTCTCTTTACTACTATCTCTTGCTATTATTTGATTTCTCTCTCATCTTTCTTTCATGTCAGAAAATCGTTCAGGAATCAGGAAAACTCTGTGTTCTGTTGATTTTCTGAGAGCTGTTGGGATCTGTGCTGTTCTCTTGTGAAGATATGATATGCCCAGAAGGAGAGAGATAGAGAGACACAATACTAATAGGATCATATCATAATATGAAAACAGTAATAATTGCATCAAAGTGGGAAACTTTTCCTTTGTTTTGGGGATCATGGAAAGAGAAATAACTGAGAGATTAATAGTAGAAACAGTAACACAAGTCAGAATTCAGAAAAAATATGTGAAAAGGAAAACAAAAAAGTCACCTTTTCCTGAGATGATTTGGCAGGTGGTTGATTCTGTGATGATGGGCCTGTTCTTATAGCACCACCTTCACCACTTGCCATCTCCTGCTGAAGCTGCTTCTGATTATGATTATGAAGGTCAGAAGAAGCAGAAGAAGCTTTCTTATTGGTATTACTAATGGGAGAGTCTGGTTCAAATTCAAACTGAGGTTCACTTTTGCTTGATATAGTGTTAACACCAGATCCTGAATCAGTGCTTTCTCCTCCTGACTTTGATCCTCCCTGCATAAAAAAATAAGTCATACAAGATAATCCATATAATATATAATCTTCCAAAAAAAAATAAAAATAAATCAGATCATAATTCAGTGTATTTATATGTATGGTACAGATGTGGATTTTTGTTGAATATGGAAGGTAAAATGGTCAAAGAAGGAAAGTGAAGAGTAATACTAGTACTCTATGGGTTTGTTGAAATCTGATTGGCCAAGAAGGGAACATTTCCAGAGTAGTAGCTGCAGGCCTGGATGTGAATAAAGCTGCAAGAATCATAAAAGCAAAATCTCAGAGAATCACCTAAACCAAAAACAAAAACAAAAACTTCTGAGGATATACATAGGATCTTCAATAATAATACTATTGTACATATACTACTATACTAGTAACAAAAAATAATAATTGTAAATAAATACTATGGCAAGGCGTATATAAAGGATGAACCTAATCCTCCTTTTTCATCAGTTATAAGAAGACTTGTTTAAGTTGTTTCCAAGATTGTAACCCCCACGCTATCCATTTTTATTGTTTTAGAATCATTACTATATCTGATATAGTAAGACATATTCAAATCTCTCTTTCTCTCTCATGTTCTCTCTTTTTCCTTCTTCTTAAGCTTTTTCAAGGAGTTGGTTTTGGTTACATGCTTGGCTAACGTCAGAGGAAAAGGAAAAGAAAAGAAAACATGGAAAAGGCAAAAAAGAAATCGTACGTGTTCTGCCTGCTTCATCATTTCTAATCTCTACTCCTTGCAGAACAATAGCCTCTTCCAGCTCTCCAAAATCAAAAGCAGACCCTTGATTGCTTTGAAGCAGAAAAAAGACATAATCATCATCATCATGATCAAAATAAAAACAAAAGTAAAAAAAATAATAACCCAAGTCAGATATATGAAAAAAGTTTGAACTTTCTGAAGCATAAGTATCAAAAAAAAGGAGAAAATCATTGAAGAAGAATACATTAAGCTTGATGTTGTTGCAGAAGTATTATTGATTCCGTGAAGTACTCCATAAGGTGATGATTCAGATAAACCAGTCTGTCCTAGTCTGTGACTCGCCATGCAATAAAAAAAAGCTTTAGCTGATGAGCTTCTTAGCTTTCTTCTTCTCAGACCATTTTAATGATCTTTTAATTTCCAAGGAGAAGCTGATGTTGAAAATTAAAACCAGAACTTGAACATATTTGAATGGTTTTTCCAGCAAGTCAACTCTGTTTTTTTATGGACAGGTTTGGAGTTTGAAGAAAGGTATTAAATGGAACAGACTCAATAATATGAAGATGTCAACAAGAGAAGTGAAAAATCAAATCTATCTTGTCAAATATTTGAAAGTCATCTCTTGTTCTAATAAATGGTAGCTCCTACTTGTGTTTTTCTTCTCTATCTTCTATATATGTTTATTTTTCTTCTCCTTCTTTGTGAAGCAAGCGGGTAAGAATGTTTGAGTTTAATGGTTTTCAAAATTGTTGTGAAAGCGGACTTTGTCTTAGAGGTTATGTTTGAGTTTTTGTGGGGTATGAAAGAGAGAAGAGATATAGTTAAAAAGTGAGAAAGAAACAAAAAATTAGATTAATTGAAAACAAGAGAGGAGGGTAGGGACATATGAAAGAAGCCACTAGAATCACTGACTCCTCCTGCTCCACTCTCTCTCTCTCTCTCTCTCTCTCTCTCTTCTCTATAACCGCCAGTGTTTTCTTATTGGTTCTATAAGGCTTCTTCCTTCTGAGCTGCATGTACTTTGCAGATCAAAGTTGTGTGTATATAACTATATATATACTCTTGTGATCATGAGTTGTGAGTTGTGACTTGACTTGTGAAGTTTGGATGTTAATCTCTTGATGAATAGGATTTTCAATTCTCTCATTTTTATTAGTCAAGTTATGATTTCTGATTAGACTATTCTAGAAAGAGTAAAACCTTTGTTTCTCAATTATTGATTTGATCCTCCCTAAACTCTAACTTAAACAATTTAGCACTAACTGTTCTTGGTTGTACAACAATTCAGTTTTTATACTCTCTATGCATCCTTATAATAGAAGATGTGATGCTCTTGCCTCTAGGAATGCCATTTTTGTCCATTCAATATTTTGTTTTAAAAAACACAATCATTGAGTTCTTTGATTATTCTTTGGTCTTAAATGTATTATCTAAGTCTACTCCATCTCTCCAATTTATGTTAGATTTTTTGGTTTTTCAAGGGGTGGTTTCAAACTTTTTCAAAGTATCCTGATTAAAAAGTGCATTGTAAGGAAATCACCACGTACACATTTTTTTACAAATTAAATAACCATCTTAAGTAATTTCTTTAATACCATCAAATTAACTATTTTGGATCAGAATGAGTCTTTAATTTGATACTCATTTATGTGATTTGAAGGATTTTCTTAACAAAAACTTCCAACATAAAATTAAAAGCCTGGCTATAATGAGAAAGCAATCTATTAGTTTGACATAGGAACAAAAACATGGGGGAATGCAGTAGAGTGGTTGCTATACATATAAACTTGTGGGGGAGAGCATGCATTAATTAGAACAAGAGGAGAGAAGATATATAATGGAATTAGAAGGGATATAATGAAGGGACAGTCACTTTGTGTATTAATGGAAGTATTTTGTAGGATGGATTTGGTTGGTATCGATCATCCCCTTTGTTGAGGGGTCAACATCCATTCCCTGTCTTCACCTAAAACAATACCACGTTATATGATTCCATTATACTTATAGCAATTATTTGTTATTTTTTCTGAGTGAGCGTTCTTGCATTCTTAATTTCATAAAGTAATCATCAACTTATGGAAAAAAGATCATTGATCTTTACCATAATTATTATCGTAGCTCCATCATTAGTTATGTTGTCTCTACCTCAAACATTGTTTCTTGATTGTATGTTTATCCGCTAAGTGCTATCCCTCCTACCTACCTTAAGAGACAGAATCCAAACTTAAGTCGTGAATTGCTACAAGAGAAGAAGTGAAGGATTTATTAGTTGTTTATTTTTATAGTAATTATTATACAGCTATAATTAGTATTTAATAGTTGTTTGGTACAATTATATGATAAGAGTATAATGCTAAATGTATATAAAAAAATTTCTTTTGTTCATTTTTTACTATGTGTACCAACTACATCTAAATTATGTCAATTTTGTCTGCTATAAAAATTGTGATGAGACATCTAAAACATGGATGGGTTAATTTAAATTTTAGGCATGAGATCAATTAAGCATGTCAAAGCTTCTTTTTAAATAGAAATTTATTTGATTTTTGTAATTTTTTACTTTTGTTGGTATCCTTAATTATAGTAATCTGAATCAATCAATCTTAATAAAAAAGAGGGAAGACTGGAAGACTGAAAGGAGGGAGATATTAAGTAAATATTTTTGCAGCAGACAACATCAAGGTTTTAAATACTCAAGTCCATGATCATTATTGGGATCATAAAAATATATTAAAAATATGTTAATATATCTGTACAAAAAAACAGAGACAGATGAGAGGGACTTTTAGGTAATCGACCGATAATCTATCTCAACAAAGAGAGAGTGAGTACAAATATAATAAGTCTTGTGTTCATCTAACTCCTTTTTGTAGGTTAATGTGCTCCTCCTCCAACCAAAAATTATTCTTCCATGAATACCAATGATTGGCCTTTTAAAATAAAACAAAACAAAACAAAGTAGTTAGGTTCATTTAATATATATTTCTTTAGAGCCTTCTCCAATATGGATTAGGTTTATTTGTATTTTTGTTCCCAGTATTCCTTGCAAGTTAAAACATGTTCTTCAGAAATTATTAGTAAATGTTTCTTATAGTACTCCCTTCATTCTTAAATATAAAATCATTTTATTTAATTTGATTGAATTAAAGATGTTAGTTGAGTTAGTTATTATCATATGATATTACCAATTTACCTTTACTTTTATCATTATCCACACTCTCCTTCGTTTGTTTGTTTATAATTGATTTTGAAAAGTGTTATCAAGGTTAATTTGAAAAAACGTTGGAAACAATTAGAAAGTTGTCTTATATTTAAGTATAAATTCAAATTTAAAAGTTATAGTATTATATTTAGAAACAAAGGGACTAAGGGAGTATGTGGTTTTTTTATGACGATCAAGATATCCCCCACCAGACATGTGGGATTATGGGAAACTAATCCTCTATTAATTTGTAGACACCTCAAAGGGCGAGACAACTGAGAATCGAACCACATACAATTGGTTAAGAATAAATGAGTGATAACTACTCAACCACATAGAGTTTGAGTATGTGGTTTTTTGCCATTCATAGAAAAACATTAACTTGCGTATTAATTAATTTTACTTGGTTCCCTCTTCAGCCTGTTTGATTCTTCTCTGTTTGCGTAGAAAGGTATTTTCTCTGGATCAAATCGTATGAATGGATTGATTATAAATCATACGAGGAGATGTCGCAGGAGTATGTCAAGTCATTTCTTGATCTCTAAGCAATGGATTAAAAGTAAAAAGTAGGCTAACTTTAACTGATAAATAGTTGGCCAAAAAAAAACTGATAAATAGACCATGGCACTAAAATTTTCATTTAAGAAGAACCAATTATCAATGCAAAATTAGAAATGGACCCCATAGTCAATCAATCATTAACATGTATGTACCGAATATTATTGTAGAAGAAAAAAGGTACTAAACACGCATGCAGGCACGCGAGGTTTATGATAGAGAAATTTGATGATAAATTGAGAATTAAAAATTGGCCTTTTCTAATATTTCTACAACATGGTTTATGAAGGAAAGTTTCTTTCTTCAACTACTCTTAGCTTTGTTACAAGCCCAACTTGTTTCTATCATTTTACACTCTTTTCAATCACTGTACCAGTTTTCTCAACTTATTTTCACCCTTAAACTATTTGAGCATAATAATTTAATAAAAGTAAACTGATTTAATATATTTATAATCTTTATGAGGCACATACACGCCTATAACTTATATCTATTATTGTTGTCAAACTCACGAATTCATACTCTGATTTTGCTCTACCAAACTAAAACATGTTATATCACTCAAATTTTCGAATTGAACCATTTTACGTTTACATTACAAAAAGTCATGATGACTTACTCTAAAACTCGTTTTAATTATTTTTATTTGACCTTACTAACTGAATTTACATATAAATTTCAAAGAAATTTCTTTATTGAGTTGATAAAATATAAATGTTAATATATTTAACACTACCTCCGGCCCTAAATATAGGACTTAATTGACTTTTTTTTGGAGAGATTCAGGTTGCGAAATAGGTTATTAAATGATGACATATTTGATATATTTTTAGATTATCCATTAATTTATAGGCAAAATAAACTAGTTTAAGGAAAAAAATTAGGTAAATCAATTTATAAACTTATTTTGATTTTTTAAGGATTTTCTAGAAAAAGTCAATTAGGTCTTATATTTAGGACCGGAGGGAGTATCAATTATTTATATTTAAAATATATTCAAGTCAAATTATTGTTTTTTTTTTCATATTTTTATTTATTATATAGTGGAAACATGTGTTTAGTAATAGACTTAAACTCTTGCGAGTTTACGATTTTACGCCTTGTCACTAGTTTACTTAAATATCCCTCACATAGTGGGAAATATCACATTCTTTGACAGTTTCATAGGTTCACACTTAAGCTGAAAAATCACTAGATCTCCGGCAGATTTGGTTTGTTTAACATCAGGGCATCTGAAATTTAAATTCAAGAATGTAGCTATTTCAACCCGGAGATAAGAATTTTCACCGTTGAATCTCAGCTCAAAAGTCAAAAGACTATAATATATAAAAATGAATGTATAATTCTCTAGATTTGACTTAAGTGCCAAATGAGGAAATTCTAAACTCAGGGATTAGTGTCAGACCAAGCTGATGAGAATCTTGGTTACAGGATATAGGCATGCTTCATTTGATGGATTAGATTATCTGATCAATGGGAACATCATCGAAATGTATTTGGTAATCATAATCTTGCATAAAGTATAGAAGAGGAATGAAAATATTTATATGAACTTGCCTACCATTTATATGTAAATCATTCTTCAAAGGTTTGATTAATTGTATAATTCACCAGCTCGATTGTTATCAATTTACATTATATGCCCTTGTCCTGCTTCATATTCTACACCTGAAGAATGGTATTAGCCAATGCAATTCTTTATTCATAGTTCAATAGGAGCAAATCACTAAAACTTTTCATCCACAAATGTGACACTCTGATGTAAAAGGAGATTTTGAAAATGCAATTCTTTATTCATAGTCTAAAGCCTAAATCTCATGCAAAAATAAGAAAAAAAGTCATAAGGATTTGGTTGGGATATCTATCATAACATAATCAGCATGAATTTGCTGAAGAAATACTTGATATTAATTATAAACAAAACCAGTGAACGAGCAACTTGTTCTGTCTCTTCATGTCTAAGATACCGTACACATGTATAGATGTATAAAGGAACTTGCTCGCATGCAAGTCTCTTCGTGACATATGCAAAGATTAATATTGAAAATGCATAATTCAGCATGAACATGTAGAAGAAATTAATAGTAACTATAAAGTATAAACAAAACAAGTGAATGAACAACTTGTTCTGTCTCTTCATGTTGAAGATAACATATACATGTATAGACTGATAATGATGTTACAACAGTGAAATAGACAAACACAACCGAAAAGTTAAAAATGAGACTTAAATGTGCTCATTTGTACACGAAGAGCTAGATATTCAACAACACTAATTGTCAATCACTTCAAGGAAACGTATACATATAGAAGATTGAGAAGAGATAAAGCTAACATCTTGAACGTGAGACCACTGCATAATCTCCAAGCAGGATTTCGCATCCAGTACCATCTTGATTCCTCCTGGATTGATCTCTTGTTACACTTGTATCAGTGGAAAAGCGAACTGCCAGCAAAAAACTACAACAACAACAAAGTCTTAACCCGCTATGGAGTCGGCTATATGGATTATTATGGTGTCATTGTACTCTATCATTTACTAACTCTTTGGTTATATTATTCACCACTACGTGGCGTCACGTTCTATAAGTTCCACGAGAGGTCAACTATAGTGTACAAATTGGCACAAAATGGCCAATCAACATAAACATTTCCAACTGGTATTGACACCAATCATTCCCATAAGTCACTCATATAAGACATACCACATTTCCATATTAGCAAGAAGATCCAAAAATCTAATACACACCAATGTCAGATTGTAAGTAAATACATTTTTGGGTATAATCAAAAGCTACTTAAAAAAGAAGCAGGGATTAAAACACACAACATATCCTCTAAACCATGAACCAGGGCTCACATAGCATAACAAAATCAAAATGAGAGCCAAAAACCTACATTTGTAATGTTCCATACTTCTCAAACTTATTGTAATCTCTATTTCTCTACTAATGTCCCAAAAAAAAAAACTTTAGTCTAACAGAACACAAAATGAGCTAAAAATAAAAATGGAACCAAAAGGAAAAATGAAGTGACAAAAAGTAAAGATTTTTTATGTACTGGGAAGCCAAAAATACAACTTGTACCAAAAAACTAATAAAGATAACATTAAAAATGAGTTTTTAAAAATGAAATAAAAAAAGAACAACCAAATGAGAAAAAGTAAAGATTTTTATGTATTGGGAAGCCAAAATATGAGTTGAACCAAAACTATAATAACAGTAAAGATAAAAAAATGAGTGTTTTGAAAATGAAAAAACAAAAAAGTGAAGATTTTTTGTGATGGGGGAAGCCCGGGAGGCCATCACTGCCCAAAGGAAGGGCTCTGACCGCGGGCAGTCTTCACGGCAGGCAGAGGCTGAGCCTCCGGCGGCGGTGGAGCCTCCGGCGACTTCCTCACGGAGGAAGAAGGGTTGCTCCGCCGTCGGAGGCAGCCTTGTCTGCTCAGATAAGATCAAGTAGTGTTAAGTTTCATATTAGGGTTTGTGCTTGCTTTTATTGTGGAGGCTCATTTTCTATATTCCTCAATTGCCCCCGGTTACTGCTTAAAAAGGAGGGTGTTTTCGTCTTTTAGGAGGTAAATTTATTACTCTGCCAAATATATTACTCTTTCTAATTTTCCTTATATTTTTTCTAAATTATTCTTATTTATACTCTCAATAATAAACAAACGAGGTATAAATAATGTGTTTAAAATTTAAATTGTTTTGAAAATATCATGTTATATAGCTTTAAGAGTTGAAGTAATATTCTAAATATAATGATGGTGGTAACTAATATGTAACTAGAACTAATATTTCCCATATAGGGAGTACCCTATAAATTGTGTTGTTAAAATCTATTTATATGAGTAAATAGATTTTATATTTAGAAATGGAAGGAAGTAATATGTAACTCTTTCATCAACTTTTTTCATAATTAATCTTCTTGCTGGGGGTTTACTTGTGATTATCCCCCCTCTCCCCATTTTGGTAAAAAGTTCTTTACCTAATTAATTTTCTTGCTAGAGGTTTACTAGTGATTCTCCCCTTTTCCCCATTCTACTTCCATTTTGATAAAAAGTTCTTTACATGTGAATAGAATAAACTCACAAGCAAGCTTATCCACCCCTGTATGAGACTTCAATTGATTACTTTTCCTTGACACGTGGGGAAAAAAAGTTCTTTACATTACAGGCCCCAGGGAATCCAAAAAATTTATTTAGTACAAAACTCAAGTTCAACCTTCAAATGGAGTCGGGTCTTTCAGCCTTTTTTTTTGACACTTTCAGCCTTTTTTTTAGTAAAGGGTGTTTCAGCCTTTACACGGTGATGCTCATGTCCCAAATTTTGTGCAACAGAGCAGTAACTTTCAACAGTGTATTCTAGCAAGCTGTTAGAAACACATAAATAATAAGCAAAATTATACAAAATTGTGCGATGATAAAAAATATACAACAAGATTTTAAACCAAAATAAGAAAAACAAAACTTGTGAGTTACATTAGATATGCCTCTGTAGGCTCAATACACGGTTCACACTCCACAGGAATGATACATAAGGGAGAACTGTGGACAAAACTGAGTGGCATCATTTACAAGAGGAAAACAAGGCTTTCTTTGCACAACCTCCATGTATGCCTGGCTGGGGGGAAGAAAGCCATTGTATAACAGTATAATCTAAATTAAAGAGTGGAGGAAGTTCTAGACTTGTGAATCTTATCATCATTTGCAGGTGGAGGTAAGGAACGGGATGATCGTGCGGCGTAATAAGATGACGAAACAAGCTGTGCTATAGCAGGAACAGCCCCACCTGCAGTTTTTTCAATTGATGTATTATTAACTGAACAGGCAAGTTGGTAAATCCACATCAAAATGATTTTTTTCAGGGTGCATGACAAGTTGACAACCATAAAAATTATTTGAGTGGCCCTATTTAATTTTCGCCAGCTGACGATGAGCACTTAAATTTGGATTGTTAGCGATATCATCATATCACAAACACACAAATCATCATCCTCGGAGATAATTTAGAGCTCTTACGTGATGGAATAAAACTTAAGGGCCGATTTGAAACTTTAAATTAACTTCATGGCTCATATTGATAATGTAACAAAAAAATTAGTGATATGTGTAGGTCTAAGTAACATTCCATTCAAAGTTGCACATATATTTCAGTATAAAACTTCAGAATGGTCATTATCAAACACAACAGACAAGCTGCTGAAACTAAGAAACTAAAGATTGTGCACATTAAGTGTAAAGCAAACAATCACAACATATCTAGATATTTTACCTGTCACACCCGCACAGGCCGAAGAAAATACAATCACAGGTGGTGTCTGAAATACAGATGTTTGTGTCAGCACCATGCTTGAATAACACGGTAATAATCATTACATTGAGAGGGTAAAATGTATAGCATTAAAAGTACTGCAGCATGTATTCTATGGATACAAGTTTTGTGATACTTCTGACACATATTCTCACAAAGCTCTTCAATATGATGGTTCTACAGCAGCAATGATAATTAACTTTAAAGTGAGATATTGGTTTGCATACTTCTATGACAGGTCTGAAGAACAAAATGATTTATAAAGTAGTGGAGGGATAAGGCATGTCTATTGACTAGATCATGGAGGTTCTTTTGTTGACACCATATGAATTGCTAAATGCTATTGAGATAGTCAGGCAATCCACTAGAAAGTGGCAGTCTGTTAAAAGTTTCAACTCTCATGTATAGAATAAAAGCAACCATCACCCAACAAGTATGGTTTTAGAGGCTTGTGGCCATTGTGTGTACTCAATAATCCATGTTAAATTGCAAACAAAAAAAAGCCTTACTATTTTGTCATTTATAAAGGAAATAAGAAAAAGGCACAAATCATTGGTCAAGCATATCATCATGGCCATATATTTGGTAAAGATTTCGATGCTTTTATTTCATACTATAGTATAAATAAAAAGGAGACTTGAGAAGTAAGAAACTTACCCCAATGAAAAATTGCAACCACATGGGTCCTTTTACCCATCTTTGAACAACAGGCATAACTGCATCATGAAAGATGAAAACATCCTCAAATAACTATTGTATTCTACACGCAAACTCCATGGACTTCAGAAAACCAGGGGCAGAAATCAAATAACTGACATAGTGCAAAATGATCTATAAAAAGAAGTGAAATATTATGCTTAAGGGTTCTCTTGTTTGAAAGTAATTAATTGCCTTGGCTAATAATATGAAACATAAATTCTCACTCGGTCCACTTTGAAACATCATATTCATTTTACAAATACAATGAACAAAATCATAGAAATATATGCATATATAATCTCATTTAGTGGGATAAGGTTTTCTTGTTATATATATACATAATCTCATCCATCACGTTATTCAAACTAATCCAAAAAAAAATTTCTATCCATGTGTTCATTCTTTTTCAAGGGGAGAAATAATGAATACAGAACTCTGAAATATGGGCATAAGACAATGAATGATTACAAATTCAGTGCAACATGCATGGCTAGTGCAACAATTTCCAAAAAGTAGGTAGCAATAGAGAATGACAAATACTGCAATTCACTAGAGAAAGCTGGACTATATGAAGCACAATAATGCCATATTAACATACCATGGTTAAATCCATAAAATGCACTTGCCGTGCCACCAAGAGCAGAACCAATCTGCAAAAAAAAAAAATAAAAAAATAATAATAATAATAATAAAATAAAAAAAGGTTAGCTGAAATTTCAAAAGCCCATAAAACCCAGACAAATAAAGTGCTGAATTGAATCAAGCTAGAATCTTTGGGAAAAAAAATCATTTTTGTTGAACCCCATATCTGAATGGAGCAAAATATGATAATATAAATATAAAATTACAAAGAAGGAGGAACGAACTCACCATAGAAAAGCTATCCCTGATGAGGGGCGAAACGGTCCAATCATTGGTTTCCTGAAAATAACAAAAGGTACAAACATTAAACATTTTGTGTGAAAATGAAAACAATTGAGAGAGCAAAAATGAAAAGGTTGGAAAATAGCATACCATGTCTTTGGAAAGAGGTCCAGCACAGTGATGGCATCTGATATTGGAAGAAGAAGAAGAAGAAGAAGAAGAAGAAGTGGGGTTGTTGATATTTGGATTGGAGGCTGACATGGCTGTGAAGAGATCAGAAGCCGACCACAACCTAGGACTCTCAGAATTGTTATGTTTCTCGTTGGTTACATTAGTTTCAGGCGGGATGTAGTGGACGGCTGAGATTTTGTTGGGTGAGATCGACGGTTGGGATTGGCCACGTCAACAAATGGGCCCTACAATATCCAACTCAGCAACTGAACTTGCCAATAATGCTATTGTATTTGTATGTGTAAATATGAATTACCAAGAAGGTTGGGTCTATCTTATAACTTACTCCTATAACGTGGAGAATTAAGATTGATACTTTTGATGAAGGTCAATTGATGACATTTGATATCCAAAAAATATCTTACACAGAATTGGCTAGGTTAGGAAAATAACTGAGTTTTGGGGAGGAACAAGTGTATAACAATGTGGGTGTTTACTGTTAGTGATGGAAAAAAATGTGGAAGTTGGAATTTCCTATAATGGAGTCTATTGATGTCCAAATCGGTAGGCATTCTAGATAGTTTAAAATAGTGTACATAATTTTTTGGGAAAATCATAATTAGGTTCTTCATAAGGAAATTTGATCATATGTAAGCCCCAAAGAATGATGAAACTGAGTTAAAATTCTAAGAGACTTGAGTAAAAATGGTTTATCATTAGTTGTTATTAATAACTTAATTTAAAAGCTGTATATTTCCAACTCAAGAGGTTGATATTGATAGCTAAATGAAAAATCATCTAAACTTACCCGAGCCCATTGAGACTTCAATAAAATTTGAAGATTTTTTAGACTTAAATGTGGTTAATTACCTTACGAGGATCTCATTGTAATTATCCCTAACTTTTTTAAGAAATTTGATGGAATTTTTGTTTTAAAAAAAGTGTGATATATCAAAGTCTCATTTGAACAACTCCTACACAGTTCGTCATCACCCATGCATAAAGGAGATAACAAGAGTAAGGGTAACAAGGATGTGGAGTATTATTAGTGAGTGCTACTCACACTATCATATCTACCAAAAAATTAATGCGAGTTCAATAACCATTCAACACAAGATACAAGTAAATTGGATTTAGAAAATGCCTGGCATCTACCTGGATTATTAATTTAAAATTATTTACCCAGCAAAAACAAGGACTAAAAAGTAAGCAAATTTAGTGGGCACATAATTTAGTGCAGTTCAGCATCATCTACTTTCTTCCTACATAATTTATGATGCGTATGAAGGCTATACATTGATCTCCAAGTACAAAAAAAGGACCAAACATAACCCAAAAAATAGTTTCTTGGCAATGATTTTCAGCAACAAAACTTTCTCGGGGAAGCCTTCTCTTCTCTAAATTTACAATCTCCACGCATGCAGCCGAACTTGCCCTATGCTTTTTTCTAGTCAAAACCCTAAAATCATAATGTTTTGTGAGAGAGCATGCCATGGACAAGAATTGCCCTTGATGGATCATAACTTCATAAACATTGTCAATTACAGTTCTGCGTCAGATTGATCTCCAGATAAATAGAAACCACAATGCTCAATCCTCATGCTTTATGAAAATCTTAGAAGTCAGCATTTCCAATCCTCCATAAACATTCTTTTCTCAGAGGTGAGTCTGTAAATATAGCTTTGATAAAATCTTCCACCTGCAGAAGTCATTGATAAGAATGCAAACTTGATTCCACTCCTACATTGCAATCTCACATGTATGAATCGATAAGAAAGCAAAACCAAGAATAGTGGAAATGGGCACCCAGCAAATTTTTTCTTCGGGCATAGATTACACACTATTTTAATGCATACTACTGGCATAACATGTTCATCAATAAATGGGAGGAAAGAAGCAAAAGAATTTCCCCAGGAAGTGTTGCAAATCCCAAAATAATTACAAAATGGAAGTTAGGGAAAGGAATATGAAGTCCAAAGTGAGAGCCAACATCAATCAAATTATACCTCAGTTGGTGTAAAGCCGCAAGATAGCAATTCTTTATTCTCCCAAGCTTCCGTGATGGATTTTAAAGGCATATCTAATAATTCTGAGGTGCATTACACATGAAAAGATCAGTTAACAGATAACTAATGATCTTATACTCACCTTATACCAAAAAAAAAAATAGAATGTGCTGCAACATGCCTGATAGTTTGCGAGTTTTACGCAATGATGGAATAAGATCATCAAGAGACTCCACAGAAGAGACATCATGTGAGTTCTGATCCACAGCAAGCAGGGACTCAAATAAAGATGACAGATTTTCCAGCATCATATTAATAAGTCTTTGAAGCTGAATATGAGTGCAATGTGTTAAAATGACTTCTAAATCCAAAACAATAGGTTTACAGGCATTAACTCATCTAACTTTTGGTCTGTACTATACCTGCAAAGTCTCATCTGCAGCCATGTCATCTAAGAAAAGTATATCTCTAGTAATTCTCAAGAAAACTGACTCTAAGACGGAACACATGCTTTTCCTGTAAGTTGAAGGCATCAAAAGTGGCTCCCATATGATGTGTACTTTCTCCAGACTGAATACAACCTGATCAAGCATATTTAGCTCCAATTCATCCACGAAAAAAATGCTTAAACTAATATAATTAACTGATGGAAACAAAACTATCAGCCCCATCGTGCATAAGAAGACATAGTAGGCACTTTAAAAATGAAATAGAAAATGATCGAACAACTTCAACAAAACATGTTACAGTACGCAAGCGATTTTAACAACTTACTTGATCTATGCTAAATTTTGCTGATTCATATTGCTGCATCTGATGAGTATTTTGGAATCCATCAGCACCATCAATAGCCTACAAAAATAAAGATAAAAATAGGAAAAAGTAACAGAATGTTCAGGCAGAACGCAAAACCAAACCTTATGCCATGTGATGTGATGCTCTACTGACAATGAAAGCGTTTTAGAAAAGATTACCTCCTTCAACTTAAATATAACCAGATGTATTTGTCTTTGTAGTATTTCTTCTGCCATCAGCTGAAATCTTGGAGCTAGATCGGCAAACACAGCATGCTCCTTGATGCAGTCTGGGAAGTCTGTACGATACTGAGTAAAGAGAGTGCAAATGCATGAGTCAACAAAAATAGAAAAAAATAATATCAACAAGGCAATCCACATTCCATATTCCTTTAGAATTTTCCTCTGTTGAAAGTACAATGAATAAAACAGAAGAAAGTGATAAGGCTTGAGTAAATGCTACAATTTCATACAAATGAACTTTTCTGTATATAAATTAATCCATAATCTATAACAAAGATAATAAAAATAATTCATATTGAAAAGGTATAATACTAGTTTTAAATGAAAATTTACTTATTTTAAATTATCAATGCATACCTCAAATGCAAATCCAAGTATCTCTTGGGACAAATAAAGACAGTCATTGTGCATCAGCACAGCTACTTGATTGATGCTATCAAGCTGCCTTTCTAGCTTCACAAATCAAACGTACACGTTATTAATAAAAGCAGATGAACAGTCTCATAAAATTTAAGTCAGGAATACTAAATGTGAATTCAAATGCCCAAATTTTGACTATCTCATCCAAGCATCTATCAAAACCCAATAATCCTTATTTATTTCTAATCATGATGGGTTATTAAATATCCTAGTAAACCAGATGACAAAAAAAAAATTATCGTAATTGCAAGTAATTCCAACACTATGTATACCCCAATCTCAAATTCATTCTCATTCTACATTAGAATATATTGTAAATAACAAAAGCATAGCCTTATCCCACAAGGTGTAGTATATCTTCTATGTAACATGCTAGTATAATCAAGTACTCGAGAAATTGTCCTCAAGTAGTTGGCTGTAGAGCTAGTAATGTACTCCATCATGGTACAGTAATATTAGCTATCCAAGCTCCAAGAAGCACCTCAGCTCCACAAAAAAAAATAACATAAAATAAAGCTCCAACACCACCGCCATTAATCTAAAGACATATTAAGAAGGCACTTGAGAATCATCTCAGGTAAACGCCTAAAGACATACAAGAAATTCTGGAAAAGACATTATTTGAAAAAAATATTAAACATCAATGTGACTTTCAATTCGAAGTGACTTCAATATATTACTCACGAAATAAATCCATAATCATAATAATACTAAATGCTAGCATTAAAAGCTGTTCAATATGCCACTGCCTCACATGACTAACCTTGACAGGGACAACAACTTCATAAAGAAGTATGGCATCTCTAGCCGCATTATAAAATTCCAAAGCTACTCTTGTAGATGATAGGCAGACATCCTGAAAAATTGTAAGTCACCACTTAGCAATTCCTTTCTAAAAATTAAAATTACAAATAAAAATAGGATTAGATATTTTCACATTGTTCCATGCAATTAAGCAAGTGTGGTTATGCCTAGCATTAGCAAATAGAAAAGAATGTCACAATTTGATGCAAAGCAGCAAGGATTAAATTACTTAAAAGTTCGGCATAGGTATATAACTGCAAGCATTGAGGTTGAGCTCAAATAAACTGGACAGCATGGAATTGGAAAACACACATAAAAGTAAATTATACAGCAATAGAGGAGCTTGTATATACATTGGCGTTGAAACAATACAACACACACATTAAACATTCTATATTCAACATGATACAGAACACACAGAATGTTAATTGTTCTGGCGTGTGCACCTGTAGTGTCTGATGAACTAGTTCCATCAACTGTTTGGCTGCTTTGGACACCAAACACCTTTCTGACAAGAATAATAAGTCAACAAGGCTCGATGACTGCATAGAAGTTTCATGGCTCTTCCGTATAGGGCTATCTCTTGTATAATCCTGGAGCAGCATTCAATGTCAATAGACATGACGTCATGATAAATAACAGAATGATTCACCAGATCAGGTAAACTCACTTTAGGAATGGCAAAGTCACAATCTAGCAGTAGATTTCTAGCCTTTGCCAAGATCTCAATCTTTTTCTTAGATGCAAAGTGAACCTCAACGTTTTCAGAAAAATTGCTCAGCCTATTATCCTTGTCATCAGATGCTGAAATAAACATGATTTCTTTTAGGGCTGTCTCGAAATCTGAGGTGCATTTGATTATCTTCTGAAAGTCCGGAAGTTTTGATGCATCTGTAGGGACAACCTGAAAAAAAATTCAAGTGACTTTTTCTGCAAGCTTCATATACTCTTATCTTTTTAGAAAAAATCAAAATATAAATATAACACACCAAAACTGACACCAAAATCTATCCAATGGCTAGAATGACATATATTATATGAGCTTGCAGGCAACAGCAGCTCCCAATCAAATTTCAATTTTACCAATGCAGTATTTATTTGATAAAGGTATTTTTGAAGAATTACATGGAAAGAATAATGACAAAGCGATTAGAAGCAAACCTTTGATAGAAAGCTAGATATTATCAATTCTGATAGTCTGGGCCACATCAACCTTCCAAAACACTGTATCCAAGAAGCATTTTGGTAGCAAATAGTTCTGTAAATAAATTTGATAACTAGTAGAATCCTTGAATAGAGAAAATCACCATCCGAATTTTCAATCTGCCAAATGGAAAATCAGACATTTAGAAATAGTTCATGGCAGTAATAACATGGAGTCAACCTTTGCTTTCAACAAAAAAAAATCATGAAAAATATAGCTAAATCAAAGCTATGCCAGCAACAAAATCTTCAACGTTTAATTCAAAAAAGAACATATGTCTCAAAAGCAGAGGTGAATAGACAATGAATATCATATCATCAATATTAATATAAACTACAAAACAGATACGGAGATGCACTTTTCGCAAGTTGTGGACATTGTGGTGAGACCTCCAATTCTATGTACCTGCATAGGGCCTAACCTAGAGTGAACCTATAAAGTGTATCCCGCAGCCCTCTCTCCCTATGCAAGGATCCACATCAATGATTGGAATGACAATGGAAAAGCTCATTAACATACCCAGGAAAGAACCCATTCCATCTTTTTCTATTATCCGCATATCACCACTAGCTTTGCAATGTACATAGAAAGGCATAAAAGTACAACAACAGTGTAACCATAGAATGCAACACTTACTTTAACATCTCCAGATGGGACTGTCTTCAAGACAGCTGAATCTTCTTTCAATTCCTCAAGAAATGTAACAGACCGTCCAGAATTTAGGAACGGAGTAATAATATGCTTGATCATCAAATCAGCAACTTTAGCGAGCCCATATTCTTGAATGCCAACCACCTATGAGTAGTATTGAATTAGTAAAGGAATGAATTCATATAATTTGACCATCAAATATAGGGTAAATCACAAAATGAATCAACTTACTTCCATTGCTTCCATAACTGTTTGGAGCTCAATCCCACTAATACTGTCAACTTCCAAATGATACTTGACTTCAACTCGGTTCGATTTCCCATTAAATTGCACAGCCTTTTCCATAAATTTTAACAGGACCTCTTGAATCTACGAAGCCAAAACAAATCAAGTTCTTATAAAGACAATCACAAATTCAACAAAAGTCACAAATTGCCTGATCATTGATCCTATGATATACTCACAAATCATAGGAAGTGAACATAGCGTTAATTATGCTACAAATACAGTTTGACTATGGCCATTAAAAGAGATATGAGTTTATTTTTATAAGAAAGTGTGACAAAAGTTTCATTAAGGAAAAAGGTATACAAGCCTCACAGACTGATAGACAAACTCTCGAAATTGAGAGGAAAGAGAAAGCGATGGGATAAAAGGAGGAACACCCATAGGAAAAAATTGAATTCAAATTTAATTACGGGTTAGGGTATAAAACATTTCATGCCTAGATTTCTTCGTATGTAGTCTCCATTAAAGAAGGACAGAATGTAAATATATAATGATATCGCATTATATCTTGATTTTTTTCACGCAACAATTTCATTAACTACACCCTACCTCAATCACACAAAATTTTGATAACAAATTATAGGCATGATACCGATAATGTTCTGTACATTTTTTCTTAAGTAAACTTCTTTTTTCTTGAAAACAATTTCTCCTTTACATTGTCTAAGATTTCTCTTGAAAGACAAAATTAAACAAGAGTGCAAATATTCGAGTTTCAAACTCCGCCTATGAAGGCAGAGGGTTTTGAACATCAAACTCTGTCAAATCATATGAACATGCCATCAATGTGTTTCCAAGAGTTTCTAACAAAGCACAGTAGCGTCGTACAATCCATGTAGTCAATTCTACCTAGTTAAATAAAACTCAGTTGTTGTTCTTCTGCCTAGCCCATTCTACCTAGGTTAATTGTTGCACCATCAAGGAGCAATTCAAATGACCCAGTCATTTAAACTTTCACATTTCAGAGAGGCATCAAACTATCCTACCAATTTATCTCTGAAGCTGCAGCATACTGTAAACCACAGCTCTCATATCTACCAACTCAGAGCATTACAACAACAACAAGAAAACCTTATCCCACTAGGAGGGATCAGCTACATAGATTGTATAACGCCATTATTGTTAATATATATTCATAAGATTCAACAAAATTTTACATCGCCTGTCAGGCCTAACACAACCCTCATCCTTTAATCAGACTCAAGACCAGCTATAAACATTGGCAGAGTTATCAAATATTCTTTACATACACACTACATCTTCATCACTATAATAAGAAAGTGTAACAAAAAGTTTAAGCTTTCACATTCCATAAAGGCATCAAAGTCATGCACCAATTTATCTCTACTCTCCTATTTGCAAATTCATATCATCACAAGTCAAATAAAATTTCCCTTAAAACTACATTCTCTTCACTAATCTCAAACCCTAAAACTAAACTAAAATCAAGTACCTCTTCAAACAATTGAGACCACTCCTTCCTCAACAATCCATAAACCAAAGGCTCCTCACCACAAACCCTATCGCCATCATCATCATCACAAACCCTAAGCCCCAATTTCAACTCTCTCAACCCCTCAGCAGCAAATTTCACCCTCCCATTCCTCAATCCAACCCTAACACTCTCCAATCTCTCACCAAATTCCAAAACTACCCTCACCAACCCTAACATCTTCCTCTTCACCCTAACCTCCTCCCTCGTCCTCCTCATCTCCTCCACCACCTCGCAAACCCTAGAATCCGCCGGCGAATCGGAAACCAAACGCAAAATATCGCACACATTGTCCGATATCTCCTGAGACTGCGAAACGGCGTCGTTGCAGAGAGAGAAGAGGTTGGAGAAGTCGTGGTGGTGAGCGAGGAGGTAGGCTTGGACTTTGGATTTGATTTTGAGAGAGTGCGATTCGAGGCGGTGGATTAGGAGGCGGAGATCGGGTGCGGAGAGAGGGGAGGTTGGATCGGAGAGGTCTTGCGTGGAGAGAAGATCTCGCACGTTGATTCCGTCGAAGAGAGATTCCATGGCGGCGGATCGGACGGCGGTCGTGAAGTCAGATTCGCCGGAGAGTTTTCACGGTGCTTTCATAGTTCCCTCCAATTTTTTTTGGTCGGAATGTTCCCTCCAACAATCAGACTATATTATTTCATATTTTAAAATACTCCTATTTTTGGTCTCTTCTTATTTATGCATTAATGTTCAATTTAATCCTGTTTGGAAACTACACTTTGTACCTTATATTTGCATCAAATTTCAATTTAATCTTTAATGTTTAAAAAGTACACTTTTAATCTTATTTTTGTTAATATCATTTGTTTCACTTAAATTTAAATGATTAATTCATAATTAAATTGGGGCAAAAAGTGATAAAATTTTGAAACTATAAGAATTACACTAAAATATATTAATCTAAACATTTTTAACTATTTAAGATTGTAAAATTAACATTTTCCGTTAAGTGAAACTAACGGTGTTAAAAAAATGACCAAAATGTACTTTTCAAACATAAATGACTAAATTGAAATTTGATGCAAAAGTATACTTTACTCTATTTCATAACAAAATTACTCTGTTGAACGAAAATGAATTTATATATTTATAAAATATACATCACTGTTTTATAATACTAGTATGATTTTGTATGAAGAGAACATAAACTTTATTCAGTTTGTGGCTGTAAAGAAAGGAAGGATAATCATAAGCAGTGAGTTTCATAGAGAGAGAATATGATTTATGTGTGAAGGACGATTCACAGTGTTCTTGGCGGCAACCACTATGGAGGGGAGAGAGAGAGAGAGCAAATGCACGAGAGAGATTAGCTGATGACGTTTTTAATATTAAGTGAGGGGTGTTTTGGGAAGATAATGTAATTTTAATGTCTTCCTTAATCTCTCCAAATTAGGAAAAATGATCTTATATTTAGGAACGGAGGGATTATTAAAATGTTAGTTAAAAATCATAAATATAAAAGTTCAACCCAGTTCTAGTACTCACTTGATGTTAAGGGTGGGAATGGTCAAGCTTGGTCTGGCCTGACTTGGTCAAAAAATGGTCAAGCTTGTGGTATAATTGATCGGCTTGAGCATAACCTGTGGCCTACAATTTTTTCAAGTCTGAGTTTGACTTGTGGTCTGGATTGACCTGACTATTACCCTATTGGGAGGTCTGATTAATTAAACATACCCAATAAGAGGTTTAGAAAAATGAATGATGAGTAATATCATTTGAATGGATGTTTAGAGAATGAGCGATAATAGACACATTAGAATAGAAGATGATACAATTGTAATTTTATATTAAGAATTAGTATAAAAAAATAACATCAATTAATATAGGAATATAATATTTTATTTAAATAAATATTATTTAACTTCTTAATGAGTTAGTCTGGTAGATTAATAAGTTTTTTTCTCAAATCTGAGAGTGACCATTTAAGAAAAATAGTCCAAAAGAAAAAAGCATGGGTCTAGGTCTAGGTCTGACCTAGATATAAGGAGGTCGGTCCAAGGCCTTAACAGTTCAAGTCATAGTCCACTGATAGCGAGTTGTTTCCACCCTTAGGTGGGATCTGGATTTTCTAAGCTCCTTTTTTCTAAGTCTCTCTAAGCCTCATCTTATCCTCACCCTTCATTTTCATCTAATGGTTCACAAGCCATTAAAAAAAGAAAGAAAGAAAGACAAGAAAAGCATCTGATCTACACCGTACCCTTTGTGTATTAACATTCGTTGCTGTATTCGTTCTTCTTCGTCTTGTTGACGTTAAACAGCAACTGAAAAATGAGAACAAAAATAATCAGTGAAGCTATACAGTGAACAAAAAGGAGAATAAGAAAATCCCTTCATTTGCAAATAATATTCGCAAAACATACACATTTAATTTGAAACAGTATATCTAATTGCAACAAGAAGCACGAATCATGCATGTTCATGATTGAAAGAGCAAAGGGACGAAGGAAATGAAATACCACCATATCCCATTTCGCCAAAGAGAAGGCATTGTTGATTTGGAAGAGAGAAAATGGAAAACGAAGGTTTCCTGATTTGGGAAGGAAGAGTGAGATTCAATTGAAGAAGAAAGAAGACGGGCAAGGAAGGTGAAAGGGTGTAGATCAGATGCTTTTCTTTTTTTTGTTCTTTTATTTTTTTAACTACTTCTGAGCCATTAGATGAAAATGAAGGGTGAGGATAAGATGAAGCTTAGAGAGGCTTAGAAAAAGGGAGCTTAGAAAATCCAGATCCCCTTAGATGAGGGTGTTGAGGAATGAAATATATTATATATTAGGCAACATAACTTCTACTTTTTGCAAAGTGACTGATTCAAACTTGACCCCATATCCACACGCAGGAGACATGTTAACATTTAGTGTTCATGTTAATTAAAACGAGCCCTTAATAGTTTAATAGTGTTCGAAATTCATAAGGAGACATATTAACATTTTAGTGTTGATGAATGAGATTGTCTGAAATAGAATGATACTCTATCCGATCCTAAATATAAGACCTAATTAACTTTTTCTAGAAAATCCTTAAAAAGCAAAATAAGTTAATTATAAATTGATTTACCTAATTTTCCCCCCTTAAACTAGTTTATTTTACCTATAAACTAATGGATAATCTAAAAATATATCAAATATGTCATCATTTAATAACCCATTTTGCAACCTTAATCTCTCCAGAAAAAAAAGTCAATTAGGTCCTATATTTAGGACCGGAGGTAGCACCTTTTTTATTTGTATGAACTCTTCTTACTTCTTAGCATCTTAGTTTTGCCTCAAACCAAGTACCACTTCTCATGTGCTGTGGTGGCTTATTCTTGTCCTACTCAAAATTTAACTCATGTGGTGGTTCTTTTACGGTGTTTTTAACATCAAAATATCCGATCCCCGCCTAAATGGATGGTAAGAAACTAGGATTATTTCTTGGAATGTTGTTAGAATACGAGGAGGAGCAGCCCTCTTGTTAACTATATTTTGTTTATACACACTACTCAAAATGATCGAATTTAGGACAATAAGCTTAAGTTCTCAAGTTCTTTCTACTTATATCAAGACATTGTTAGTTGTTTGTTGTGCTTTTATTACCACTTACTTTAATATAATATTACTTTGACTTCTTTTAAGTTAAGAAATCAAATCAAATCATTAAATTATAATGTGTGTATATCAAGTGTAATTAGATTATAATTTAATTTTTAAATAGAATAAATTAGTTTTGAAAAAAATGGTTATAAATAATTTCAAGTGATTCAGTTTTTATTTTTAATTTCTTAAAAAAAGTCAATATGATTTTATAATTAGAAATAGAGAAAATATAAACTATCAACACACTTTATACATGGTTTGCAAGCACACTTCACTGGTTGTACATAAACTCATTTATTTTTTAGAAGCATCTATATCATGGGTCACGGGTGTGAGCTAATACCAGTGTTTGATACCTTCATCTCATGTCCTTTTATTAAAACATAAATTAATTAGTTACTACATTTTTATTTACAAATATATTTATTAAAAGGATAATGGACCTAATTTACCCCCAAGTAACCACCAAGGAGCGCTGAACACCCTGAACTAACAACAAGCCCGTATCTGTACTCCAAGTAACCAAGGTGTTTAAAAACTACCCCGGTTGGACGGTCAACAACGTTTGACCGTTACTATGCCTATGTGGCTGCCACGCGAGCACCTGCTTTGCCACCTCTGCTTGCCACATGTGTATTTTAAATGGAACTAATCTGCCCTCCAAGTAACCACTCAGGAGCACTGAGCACCCTGAACTAACAACAGGTTCATATCTGCACTCAAAGTAACCAATGTGTTTAAAAACTACCCCGGGTGGATGGTCAATGACGTTTGACCGTTACTATGCCTACGTAGCCGCCATGTGAAGGCATGTTTTGCCACCCGACGCCTTGTTATCGCCACGTAAAATATGTTCATGTGAGCCTCACCTATAATAATAAATTTCTCTCTCGCTCTTCATCACCATCACCACAGCCCCCAACACCTACCACCCCCTCAAACGTGGCAAGGAGAGGTGGCGTGGGTGGGGGCTGTGGAGGTGAGGCAGTGGGGGGCTAGGGACGTGAGGGGGTGGCGTGGGTGGGGGTGGTGGGTGTTGGGGGCTGTGGTGATGGTGATGAAGAGGGAGAGAGAAATTGTTTATTTTTATAGGTGGGGCCCACATGAACATATCTTACGTGGTGATGACAAGGCGCCGGGTGGCAAAACAGACCTTCACGTGGCGGCCACATAGACATAGTAACGGTCAAACGTCATTGACCGTCCACCCGGGGTAGTTTTTAAACACATTGGTTACTTTGAGTGCACATATGGGCATGTTGTTAGTTTAGGGTGCTCAGTGCTCCTGAGTGGTTACTTGGAGGGCAGATTAGGTCCATTTAAAATACACACGTGGCAAGCAGAGGTGGCAAAACAGGTGCTCGTGTGGCAGCCACATAGGCATATTAACGGTCAAACGTTGTTGACCGTCCAACCGGGGTAGTTTTTAAACACTTTGGTTACTTGGAGTACAGATACGGGCGTGTTGTTAGTTCATAGTGCTCACCGTTCCTTGGTGGTTACTTAGTGGCAGATTAGGTCTATTACCCTTATTAAAATATAATTTAATTAATTAACCCTGTGCTGTATCAAAACGATTCATATTCACAAGGTTTAATATTGAATAGTGCTCAAAATCAATCAAAATTCCATTTTTGACCGAACAACATGTCTGTCATTCTCAACGTTTGAACAATTATTATAATCCACTTATATATATTCCAAATATGTAAAGACATTCTAGATATACATTTTAAATCGAATAATTTGATTTCTTTGAAGTTGATAAATGGAAATTAAAGGTTGGAAAACGGACATATTATTGTTTTTCAACGTATAAAATCGAATAATTTGATTTTCTTGCATATCGATGATAAGAATATAGTGTTACTGATAGATAAGCACTTTTCAGTTACAACTCACACGCAATTTTTTTTTTATCAAAACACAACTCACACACTCAAAATAAGATAAGAGGATGAGAGTTATCAGTAGTATAAACCTATCAATTAATGCATCCAATCCCATTATCCTATATACTACTGAAAGATACATTGTATTGTGAATTGTCTATATCATATATGCATGCTGTAATTTTTATTTTTATTTTGATTGTGAAAAAAGGGAGACTGCAGTGGAGAACAGCACTGAGAATAAAGTGATGATCATAAATCGTAACATCGCAATTCATAATTGTGTTTGGGTTATATGTTCTTTTTGGATGTGTTCTGTTTCGTTACATCTCCATATTCACGGAGCAAGCACATCACTATTCGCCAATACCGAAGATGGCCTGATAAATTTCTGATAAAAAAAAAAGATGGCCTGATAAATGTGTTCAACTATATATGTATTATATCTATCAGATCGTAGAAAACATTCATCATGTATATATCACTTCATCACAATGTTTAGTCTCATCTATCAAACTTCAGTGAATGCTATCAATAACTTTTTGGCTGGAGAGCATTTTCAAAGTCGAGGAATATACTCATATATGTTCCTGTTTATAGATTAACGAGAAGATATTTTTTTTACACATTAACGAGAAGATATTTTTATTAATAAGTCATATCATTAAATTTTCATATAAATGTACAATTTTACTTATCATTTATTATTGTGTTGACTCTCTTCAACTTTTTTATCCATATTGAGAGTGACTTACAAAAATAAACATTTAAGAATATTTAAACAAAAGTCCAGTGTTTAATTCACTTTACCATTCACTTGTCAAATATATAAGATTAGTTTTGTCTAAGAAAAATGAAAAGGTGTTTTTATATTCCTGACGGTCCTAAATATAATATCATTTTGAATTTTTTTGAAAATTCAGGGAGCAAATTATAATATATGTCACTTGAAAAAATTGTAAGCTAATTTAGAAGTATAATAAAGGGCGAAGGTAAATATATCAATGACAATTACCAAATGGGACATATATGCACCAATGAAAATATATCAATGTAAGCTAGTTTATAAGTATAATAAAGGGCATTTTTGCATTTTCGTCCCCCTCCCCCCTATCCAAATTAAATGCTAACATACTCGTTGACTGTCCTATGTGGTGACCCATGTGTACACTAGTTAACGTTTGTCTATGGCGTTGCACCAGTTTGCTAATTACGTCGACATTTTTGTACCTTAAATATTCAATTGATAAATTTATTCCCTGAGAATGTTTCCTGTGCACGATGCCCCTTTTGTTAATTGCCATTTCCAAATTTTCATCTTCACCCCATAATAAATTAGTTTTGAAGGAGAAAGATAACTACAAACAATTTTAAATGTTTAATCTACCATCATTTTCCTTAACACCCCCTCCCACAAAAAATTAGAACTCATGAAGACATTCTTCTCTCCTACGAAAACTCTCAAATTTTAATGGTAGTTTGAGAATTTAATTCGATATTTGTGCCCGGAGACAACTGCTGTCATTTTATTTGATGGTATTTGTACCTGTATGAATCATCTTCCAGGAAGTGGGAATTCTCTTTACATTGTGCTTTTCTACCCCCACCGAATCCTATTCTTTGATTTATTTCACAAAATTTGGATATCTGCATGCCATGAAATTTCAGCGTAAGTTAAATTATCCTATCAGATCTAGTATGTCCTTATTGGCAAAATTACTATATCATCAAAAATAGCAAATTTCACAAAATAAAAAAAATATTCTCACAAGGCATAGCTACTAGATAAATAAAAAGAAAAAGTTGATCACATATGTGTGAAGACTTGGACAGATGGACCCTTATTCCAACCATCAGAAACAAAGTGGGAAGAAGCAAGTAGGAAAAGGGTATGGAATCTTCCAAATGAAGAGACAGCTAGACACAAACCACATTGAAGAGCATGCAAATGTCAAACATGTCACTTCCAAGAAGCATGATGGGTAAAAAGTAGAAAATAAAATCAAATCATATAATAACATTAAACAATCTATAAAAATAGCATTTCCACTGAAAAGATGTGGCGGTATTACTACTATCAAGGAGATATTAGTCATAATAATAATTAATAATGACTGCTTCAAGTAGGGCATCTGATTACATCAAGTAAAAAGATGTTGTGGGGATGTGAGAATCCATTTTTCGTGGCTTTCAAAGAAAAAGAATAACCATATTATATTCTTTACTTGAGAATATATATGAGCTTATAGGCTTTAGTCTCAGTTAAGATTCTCATGTTCTTATTCTTCAGAATCTTTGAAACTTTCATTTTCTCTACTTTTCTCTTCTTTTTCCCGTGAGAATAGCATTCCGTGATCATTTCTAGCTTTGCATTTCATCGAATGCCATTATGGTAACAACAAAATTCACAGTCTAGTGGTTGAGTTGAGTATGTGATGTATGATTGACCATATAGTCTCAAGAGTTAAGCTCAAATCTTATTTGAGCAAAATATTTGGAGTAAGACTCATGAATTATAATGGGTAAAGGTGCACCCATCAAGATGATAATTTTAAAAAAGGTGCAGCTAGTAGCATGGTAACTTAAAAGGTGCACCTAGTAGCATGGTGACAAACGTCAATCCATTGAAGTTAAGTTTGACCATTTTTTTTATTGGGAAGGATAAGGTGGGATCCACATCTCAATTAATGGACGTTTGTCACCAAGCAGTTAGGTGCACCTTTTAAGTTACCATGCTGCTGGGTGCACCCTCAAAATTACCATACTAACTTCACTTTTTTTAAATTATCATGTTGTTGGGTATACCTTTACCCAATTATAATTGACCATTAGCCTTAAAAATGAATTGAGTGTATGATAATATAAGCAAAAAGAGTTGAAGTACCATGAAGAATAAAAACTATATCCACTGGCATGGGGTGGGACATCTATCATATTGAAGAAAGTAAATAAAGACGGACCGATTGGATACTAGTAGCCAAAAAAAGCTAAGTAATCAACAATACAACACATAGTCATAAAAAAGGAGCTTATAAGACTCGAAAGTAATAAGGACAGATTTAAAGTATGAACTGAAGATGACTGCCAATATGGGAAAGATGGTCCTATAGAAACTTGATATGAAAGCTGCAGAACAAAGTTATTCTATATATAACAGCTTTACATTTTCTATAAATTTTTGACAGACAGCATCAAAACATGCTCTGAGCTGAAAAAACAGGTATGTGAATGATTTAGAAACCAAATACTCCTAGAATGGTTAATTTTGACTGCATCAGAAACACTAAGATATCATTGACACTGCTAAGTGCAGAACCTCTTCTTAGACGGTCAATAATGATATAAAATTAAACAAGCAACGCACTAGACTAAGACTTCACCAATTGTTTGGTGCAATATGGAAAAGTAGGCATAAAGTTATTTCACTTTATTCTCTTTTCATTTCCATTTCCACCTTCTATGTAGCAAGTGATAAAATGATGATACATCTTAAGTGTTTTTCCTCTATATAAGGTAAGTATGTGAGATGAGTTTTATCTTCTTAAAAGCACTTATGTTAAGTGCTAGCTCACTGACAAGTGATGGGATGTATTGAGCTAAAATGTATATACAAGAGAAGGGTTTGTTGTTCTATTTTAAAATCTTGCTGGGGTTTAGGTAGTGTCTCAAAGATAGCATCTTTAAAATGTGTTTTCTGAGCACTAGCCTGTTAATTTCATGCTTCATGCTTACCATCAGCATGACGCCATCAGACCTAATATATCAAATATTTTTGCATCATCAAATTAATGCTAGACATCTGATGGCTAGAGTAGGCAATTTCCTCAATGACATAAACTCTATAAGCTTTCATTATAGGTTTCTCATAGAGAATTTTCCATGTGGCAATATTCACTCCATCTGAGAGAGCAAATTCAAGATCAAGATGAGCAAGCACCATATCAATCCTCTTGCCCAAATTATTCCAATCCACATGACAGAAAACTGCTTAGGAACTCAACTTTAACTTTACCCTCAGATTCCTTATGGCCACATTAAATATTCCAAAAATCAGAATCAAGAACAAGAACAAGAAGAGGTGATGTGAAGATACTGTTCAAGGAATCTTCAGTCTATTTCTTTCTATGGTTATTAAGATATCTAAAAATAATGTATGTTCTCCTTTGATATTATCTGATGAATGGTATTGGAAATCATATACAGTTTATGAATAAGCTTCTACTTTGATATTGGTGTCCAACAACAAGTGGTTTGGTCTTTTATGACATATGTATGTAAATCAAAACTTATTCTGCATTAGCTGGTGATCATTATATAATATTCCTGATATATTGATCATCTGGTACTTCATTTATTTCTATCATAGCAACACATAATATCTCCCATTTAAATAATGCACACATACAAGCAGTTGACACATGCATTTCTTGTGGATTGCGTTTGTTTTAAAACTGAATCAGATTCTATAATACATATTTTGAATGGTTCAGCATGGTATATGCCATGCACTTACTGTTCCCGTATGCACTTCTCTTAATACACTGATCCATCTACCAATCATGTAGATCTAACATCAAAAATATGTTTTCTACTAGTATGATATTAATAAGTCCGGTTAAGAACCACTTTTAACTCAAAAGCTCCCTTAAACCGTCAAATAAAAGCCTATGAATGGTTTTATTATAAGATCTAACATATTCTCAAAAGTCCTTCAAACTTGCTTAAATAAGAAGAAAAAGAAATGAGATGGATTGAACTATAAATCATTTGATTATGAAACTAAAGGATCAAACTAAATAATTTGGTTAAAGAAACTCTTGACATCATGTCATTTAGACATTTACTACTTTGACATAAAAGTTTTAAGCTGTTACGTGAAGGACTAAGAATGGTCTTATTATAACTTGTAATGTAACAAGTTCAATTGGATAAGAACAATGAAATAACATTAAAAGCTAAACACAGAGGGGAAAAAAAATGTTTGGATTCATACACAAGAATCTGCTTCACTAACCAAGGTACAAGTCAAGGAAAGAGGCAAGTGGTCCTTCTCTGTAGTACTGTATTTAACTAAATGCAAGTATATAAGAAAGTACAATCTTAGCTTTCTCTTTATAATCAGGTCCCACCTGCTTAGGATTCCAGAAGATGGGTCATGCATTTTTGTGCTAAACAAAGAATGAATAACTCAGGGCCCACCTCTCTCCTATTTTATACGGTGGGGGCTGAATAAGTACCAAACTTATTGAAGCAGACAAAACAGAATGTATTCTTATTCTATTCCTTACCTCCACAAGCAGTCCCATGGGAAGCATTTTCTCTAATATTTATTTTATATTCTTTTATTTATTGTATCTTTTTCTTGCATGGGTTGATGCATATTTTCAAGATGCTTTAGTCAATAGATTCTTTCCTCCAGGTTCTCATATTCAACCAGTTAATACATTCTTTCATGCTTTTGTTCACTCTATTTACCACTTCATCATACCTACAAAGAACTAAGCATGTTAAGGACTGTCAAAATGACCACAAGATCAAATAAAGGAAGGGAAGATTAAAGCATTAGCTTCCAACTCCATCAGAACTATATTAGCTTCTTCATAAGCAAGGCAGGGAAAAGTGAGAGGAGAGAAAAAAAAATCCTATTTGATATTTGGAATATGATTCCAACTTTAGTCTAGCAAGAGAATAAGAATGTCAGTGGGTTAAAATTTGAAGGATCAATTCTGGAACCTAATGCAAGGTCTGAGGTGTTTAGGAAGTTTGTATTTGCAGTCTGAGAATGGAAAACGAAACTAAGAAAGCAAGGCCCACACAAGTTAACAAAAGTAGGGAGGAATAATATCTCTATTTCTAAGGTCACCACAAAGGATTAAGTTTTGGTTTTCAATTGGTTCTATCCAAAGATTCCATGCTTTATCACTTACTAACTCCCTCATCATCTCTCAGATATAAATATCAGTTTGGCATGCCTCCTGGTGAGGACATATGAGGAGAAAATAAACAAGACAAGCACAACATATTGTGAGAAGTTTACTTTTGTTTGTGTCAGGCCAAGCAATAAGGGTTGAAAATAGAATTATCAAGTTCCACTTCAAGCCTCCAGAATTAGCAAAGTGACAGAGAGTATAGAATAATCATGTATCATCACCACCAACACCAAGGAAAGAACATCCATTCTTCTTCTAGAATGCCAATATCAGCTGAGAGACACATGTTCCTTCAAACTGGAAATGGCTCTGGTGATTCTGGGCTTGTCTTATCCACTGATGCTAAGCCTAGATTGAAATGGACAGCAGATCTACATGCCAGATTTATAGAAGCAGTCAATCAGCTAGGTGGAGCTGACAGTGAGTACTCACAATCTTCTAGTAAATGATCATAGCAATGTCATATATCCTGAAGAATTTTTAATTTACTAATGCTAAGTATATTCATGTTCCCTGCAGAGGCAACTCCTAAGACAGTAATGAAACTCATGGGGATTCCAGGGCTTACTTTGTATCATCTAAAGAGCCATCTTCAGGTAATAACCTCAAGTGTCTGGATTACATTTTTTAATTGCAAGATTGTCAATTTAGATCTTCCATATCAAATGCATGTATATTTTTTAATCAGTCATTAAGTGGTAACTCATGCTAACCAAAATCTCCATTTATAGAATAACTGGCTTTTTTATTGTCATTATATAAGTTAAATCTTGAGGATATAGGAAAAAGGTTCAATAATACAAATTATGGAGGTTGGCATCCTTAAGTTCAATCCTGCTGCCCATTTCATATAATTAGCAAAATCTGCACTAACCCTATGAACATATTTTCCTTCTTGAGTTGTATGGCATGAAATTCACATAACAACTGCTAATACCTTCCTTTTATCTTCAGAAGTATAGATTGAGCAAAAATCTTCATGGACAAAGTAACAACTTGACACACAAAATCAGTAAGAGAACAATCTCTTCCACTTGTTTATTTGATGGCCAGAAAATTATAATCAACAAAGCTTTGTCTATGAAAAACAGACTTATCTTACCAGAATCTAATGCAGGTGCAACACCAGGAGAAAGACTTCCTGAAACAAGTGCAACTCATGTGAATAATTTAAGCCTCGCGCCACAGCCTAACAAGTGAGAAAAATTCACCACTTACACGTGCTCTTTCTTTAAATCATGAATTTAATCATTTATGGTTTTAACATCCAGTGCTCTTTTCCCAGAGATCTACACATAAGTGAGGCCCTGCAGATGCAGATTGAGGTGCAGAGAAGACTAAATGAACAACTTGAGGTGTGATTCTATACTATCATGCATGGAATTTTCCTACTTTTATACAATAAAGATCTAAATTAAAAGTTCAACTTACGTTATTGAATCAATTCATTGGTACATATGGTTTTTCACCAAATTTTGAAAATCAGTTCTACAATTTAAGAGTGCATAATTGAATTGTTAATGCATATAGACTCATTTTATGAAAAAGCTTCCTAAGACATTATTTTATTCGGGGGTTGCCAACTGACACTGAAAGTTAAACGTTTTTATTTAACAAAGTTGACATCACAAATCACACAAGTCCATTAAATGATATCTATAATCAACTTTATCTCTTTCTGTTGATGTGAATAATATACATAATTAGTCATTTGAACAGAACTTGATATCATTCAAGTGGTTTAATCACAGATATCAAATTATAAGGTGTCAATTTAATATTTTTAAAGTAACAACATTTGATAAACAATTCAGTGAAGTTGACCATAGAATTATAATGAGAAAATCAGTGAAAAGTCCCCGTTGGGAAATTTTATTGGCAGGAAGGACATGAAATGTTTTTATACATAAAAAGTACTCAAATTTATGCCTTTCCGGCCTAGAAAATTTTCAAAGGGGACTTTTTGCAGATTTCCGTGTTAACAGTTTATCCTTGTTCCATGATAAAAACTCCTTCAATCCTTATTATAAGATCAAATTAACTTTTAAAAAAAAAATTAGTGATGCAAATTTTTTTTTGCCAGATAGTGATGCAAAATAAATGACTTTAGATTGCTTATATTTATATCGTTTTTCCTCAAAACTAATCTATATTTGTTAGATACTAGCGTGTAATCTAATTACATGTACCATATACTACCATTTAGTGGTCCAAATTGTTTTCTTTATCTCTAACACAATCTTTCTGAACCAATCCAGGTACAGAGACACTTGCAGCTTCGAATAGAAGCCCAAGGAAAATACCTGCAAGCAGTACTAGAGAAAGCTCAAGATACACTTGGCAGACAAAACTTAGGGATGGTAGGACTTGAAGCAGCAAAAGTGCAACTCTCAGAGCTAGTATCCAAAGTATCCTCACAATGTTTAACTTCAGCCTTCACAGAACTAAAGGAACTACAAGGATTCTGCCCACAACAACAAACACAAAACACACAACCAAATGACTGCTCAATGGACAGTTGCCTAACATCATGTGATGGATCACAAAAAGAACAGGAGATACAAAATCCAGAATTACTTGGCCTAAGATCCTTCAATGGCCGTTCATTCAAGTGGTGTGATGAAGTGAAAAAGAATAGTACTTTTCTGAGAAATCCAAGTGATCTATCTATGAGCATTGGCATTGAAAGAGAAAGTGAGAACAATGGAAGTGGCTTGTTTTCTGAGAGACTAATGATAGGGAGAGAATCAGATGGTGAATATCAGCAGAGAAATGCAAGTAAGCAAGAGTTGATTAAACCATTGGAAGAGAAGGTTAATGAGGAGTATAGATTGCCATATTTTTCAGCATCAAGATTAGATTTGAACACTCATGAAGAAAATGATGCTGCCTTGAGCTGCAAACAACTGGATTTGAATGGTTTCAGCTGGAGCTGAAGAAAAATGCTACTTAATGTATTGATTGTCACATTATGTGATGTGATGATTGCTGATGTTTGTATTCAGCTTGAAGTGTTGAAATATGAGGTATTTTTAGCAGAGTAAACAATAAGATGAATTAACAATAACATGGAGTACTGAAAATGGAAACATCTGGCACGAAATGAAAGTCTCATTTCTATAAGGTTATTCATATCTCATTTTGAGTTATGGTTTAGTAGTAACATGAGGTACTCATTTTACAGTTTAGATTTTAGAATGAAAGTTAACGATCATGATATATGAACTACTCACTCGTGTTCACTTGCTTGAAATCGAGATAACACTAATAAGGAAATCGAGGACATTAATTACTGTGTCTAATTGCACCAACTAACAAAATATTCCAAATATAAACCACCAACTGCCACGTTAATGAATATTCCACTTTACCTTAGTCCCTAAAAGAAGCTTAAAATTGAAATTGGATAGTTGTGTAATTTAATGACGGCTGAAATTAAAAAAAGTGACAATTTAGGCTTAATTTTATTATCCAACTATTATTCATTAGTTTGTCAAAATTGATAGCTGGTACCTTATAAAAATTTGAAAGTTCCAGTACAAGAGTAGTTGAGAAATTTCAAGGTTATCAAGGAGCTTAATAGAGGAGGAACTTTTTCTAGTGTCTAGTCCATACTATATTAACTTCTCTACTATTTTGCACAAATATGAAAATAGTTAAAAAGAAATATGATTATTGCTGCTCGTGATGCCCTAATTGCATGATAAGAAACATGAATCAAACATCTATGATCCATCAACATAAATTAAACCCCAAAGTTCTAAGTCCTTCAAATTAAAAAAGAAAGAAAGAAAAGGAAATTGAAATGAAAATAAATGGGAAATATTTAAACGGGCGGTTACAGGCAGAAAGGGGACCCGGTGGGTATACTCATAAACGGGTATGGACATGCTCATAGCCATGACAAGTCAATAATTGGGTGAGACATAAATAGGTAATTTGTGAGCGGGTGCGGGTGGGCTAGACTGGTATGTGCCTTCTTGCTCAAACCTAAATATGAGTGCCTCAACTTTAATTTTGTTTTTATTTTATGATAACGTGTCATTAATGTGTTAATTTGTTAAGTTGATTGCATACTAAACAAACAAACAAAAATATCCGCCTGCCTTCTTTCATTCTGGCCCCCATCTTTTTCTTTTCTATCTGAAGTTTGAATAAATTTGGAATGTGGTTTCCCACCTCAAGAATATAAACATGTGAACCATTATCACACGTGTTTTACATTTATGTTTGATTAATTGGCGTGTACCACACTGACATGATTGTTTCCAATAAAAATCGAAAATTTGAAAGGGTTTGTTACTTTTAATAATAGTCTGTGTAAATTTGCCAATACATTTGATAGTTTTTCCCATTATTATCTATTTTAACATTCTTTCTATACCAAATTGTCATTATTTGCATATTTCTTGCTTGTGTATATATGTACATACATATCTTATTCTTATCATAAGGGTCCATTTTTTTTGCCAAAAATGAGGGTAACATTTGAGGAAAAAGAATTGTTTCAAAACGTATTACTAATATGCAGCTTGATACTTCCTCGTATTAGAAGTACGACATATGTTCTACTGCATAATCCCACTAATCCTAAACATAGCATGATAATTTTTTCTCTCTCCCAAATATAAAAGACAATATGCAAAAATGAAACTGATATTTTTTTGCTTTTCATTTCTACCCCTTATATATTAGTTAATGGAAGGAGGAGAGAGAACGTTAATTTGTAGGAGTTTAATAAGTAAGGGTAAAAAGTAAAATTTTTATCAAAACTACCCATAATAAACTATTCCAACATGTTTTATTGATATATGTAAAAAGATGACTACCTCTTATAATACAAACCAGAGAGTATGCATCACAAATAATTTATAATTTTTTAATCATTTTTACCTATAATATCTAGTTGGTTTTGATATCTAAATTATAATAGACATTTAAAGATAGAGTAAAGGTGTGAATCCCCCTCAAAGTTTATCAAAAGTTGCAGATTCCATATGAAGTATTTATCGGTGCAATTTTTCCCTCAATAGTAAAATATCATAGAAAAGTGTATATATGATTAATTTTTCAAAAAAATATTATTTTTAAGTGCTTTTTTTTGAAAAATATAATAGTTGAGAAATTATTTTATATCTATTAAAATAAAATCTTTTAACAAAAATTATAAATATCATTTGAATGATACAAATCAAATCTAAATGTATTAGGTCCATCCCTAGTTACTTGAGTTTGTACTTACCAAGGGGAATTGTTTTATGTTAGAACTCTATTATACATGTCAATGTATTGGTGGAGTGCTATGTTGGAGCTGAAGTAAATAAAATTTTCTCCTATGATTAGGGGTTTGAACTTTGAATCGACATGAGATAGAGGATGCGAGAGAAGAGGGAAAAAAAGTAAAAAATACTACTCCCTCTGGTTCTAAATATAAGACCTAATTGACTTTTTTCTGGAAAATCCTTAAAAAAACAAAATAAGTTAATTATAAATTAATTTACTTAATTTTCTCCCTTAAACTAGTTTATTTTACCTATAAACTAATGGATAATCTAAAAATATATCAAATATGTCATCATTTAATAACCTATTTCGGATCTTAATATCTCCAAAAAAAAGTCAATTAGATCTTATATTTAGGACCGGAGGTAGTATTATACATGACTAGTAATGATTTTTGTTTTTCCTTACAAGGTAAAAAATGAATGTGGAAGATTCACGTAGGAAGACAATGGTTGCCCACCTCATAAATAAAAACCACAATAAGTCAAGAGAAGATCTAAGAAACAAAGGAGGGAAACCACACAAATGGGTGTATAGAAGCCCGACACTAAACGTAGAGACCTTGCATGCCATACAAACTCCATTATCATGTGTCCCCATGACGTGTGCCCTCAAACCCCCACTCGTTCTCTTCCCCTTTCCCATCTCTTAAATCTCCCAAATCCCATCCCTCCCTCCTCCTCATTCTTCCTATCTTTCCCACATCTCTCATTCATTCATCACTAATAATGGCACAACATTCCACAACTACAAGCGCCACCAATAATAGTCATCAGGTTCAGGCTCCGACTCAGGCTAAAGCTCAAGCTCATACTCAGACTCAAACTCGGGGAGAGGACGGGGCGGGACGGGAGAGGCTGAAGAGGCATAGGGATGAGGTGGCTGGGAACATGAGAATTCCTGACAAGTGGGGGCAAGAGCAGATGATGAAGGAGTGGATTGAGTTTTCTAGTTTTGATGCACTCCTTGGTTCTCACCATATGATTATTGCTGCTCGTGATGCCCTTATTGCTGATGCCAGGAAAGCCAAATCTCCCAGATTAAGGGTCCAGAGTAGTTACTAATTATAATATTAATCAATTAGATATTGTTACTATTATTATTCCATGTGTACTCTTGATTAAGGATCCAGTTTCTAAACTCTCTAATCCTTAATTTGTATTATGCTTCCTTGATGTTTGATTCATCGTATAAGAATAATTAAGGGGAAATATGTGAATGAGAGAGCGCTTGTATATATACAATTACTCTAAGATCCATTAATTATTGTTGGAGTCTGATCTACAGACAAAATGTCTTGAGTTATGGTTTATTGAAGATCAAACAATTTTGTTCAAGCTTTCATCATCAAGTGATTGATCAGTTTTTCCCCAAAATTTTCAAAAAACATTTAAGCTCTTCTGGTATATTTATATTTTTATGTCTGAAACTTGGTTTATTAGTATCAATTTTATGGGTAGATATTGGTGTGACAATATAGTAATTATAGTGTCTCATCATCTTATGTATGTAATACAGTACCTCTTTTTCCACTGGCTAGGCTACTAGAATTACTCGATCATAAATAATTGATTATGAAATAGTAACCTATTGCCTGTTTTTTACATGAGAGTCTGAGAATAAACACATACATATGTCGTTAAATCTTCTTTTTCTGAATATATGTTGTGCAATTGAAAGTTGAGTGTCATTGCCAGACATACACATATTGTTGTTTGATATTGTATCATGGTTCACGGATAAGTATAGGCTAGCCATGGGTTTCACACACAGTTACATGTGATAACAACTTAACAAGATAGAGTGTGTGGACGCTTTGGATTCTCTCCGTAGTTAAAAGTTAAAACTAAAACAAATTTGGGTTTCATCCACTAAGTTAAACTAGGCTGTTTTATTAGTAAAACACATACACACACACAAACAATTTGAGATGAGTAGTTTACCTTGAAAAAAAGCTTTGAATTTCTAACATTTTGCTGGATTATAGTTTTATTAATAAAATAAGCAGTTTTAACTAAAGGGAGGCGAAACCAAGTGAAGAGATTGGTATATGGGGGGAGGGGGAGGGGGAGGGGGGTGATTAACTCAATTCCATGTGTTATGGAAATGAAGTATTCCCTCCCGTCTCCCAGATATAACATATATTAACTTAATACTCTATCCGGTCCTAAATATAAGACCTAATTGATTTTTTCTATAAAATCCTTAAAAAAGCAAAAGAAGTTAATTATAAATTGATTTACCTAATTTTTTTCCCTTAAACTAGTTTATTTTACCTATAAACTAATGGATAATCTAAAAATATATCAAATATGTCATCATTTAATAACCTATTTCGCAACCTTAATCTTTAAAAAAAAAGTCAATTAGGTCCTATATTTAGGACCGGAGGTAGTATTAGTTAGTTATGTTAGTTAATATTTCAGAATAATTTAGGGAAAATGTGAAAAACTGAAAGGAAGTCTAATATTTAAGACTCATCTTCCCAAATAAGTCTTATTACACAAGAGGTAGTAACATATGTTACAGTAACATACAAGTCTTAAAAGTTGAAGTTGCAACATCTTATCTTTAAGTCAAGGATGTTGTTGGTGTCATGGTGTGAGTTCAACTAGTCTAAACCATTATTGTTTAAATAAAGGATTTTGTTAGCCCCTTATGTGCAATGGTAATAGATATGCATGGTAAGTTCTTTTATGATTGATGATAATGTCAGACACTTGGTTGATAAACAGGGGACAATGATTTAATCGACTATTCCTTTAAATTTATTTTAAGGTTAAAAGATTCTAGTTCTTTACAAATATAAATGTACTGAAAATATATTGAGAAATTTATGAAGGCCTGCCATGTTATAAGTGACTTATACAATGACAATTAAACATGCATATCCTAAATATTTTAATATGACTTAAACTATTTTAATATGACGTGACACTATGAAGCTAATGACTTGTTTATTTGCAAGAAAGTTGCTTGTAAATAATTGAAAAGTTAAGGGGTAATATGATCATTTACATATATCATGAGCCCACAAATTTTCTCTCTCTATCTCACACTTATCGTGGGGCCCACAAACTATACTCTCTCATCATTACCCTTACTTTCCATTTCTTACCCTTTCCATTTCTAATGATTTACTTTCTTTCATACAACCAAACACACTCTAATGTAAAAAAAAAAGTTAAATGCGCATTGCTTTCCCTCTCACACTAACAGAAATAGATATTTTAAAATTGGTATTTGTAATTGGTCAAATATGAGACACCAATGTTCATATGATATTTTCTCAATTTTTGTAAATTTGCAATAAAATACAACCATAATTCTTTGTAGAAAGTAAGAAAATACATATAACTTATTGACGATTTCTTTTTTTTTATAACAATTGAGGATTTCTTTTTAAAAGGTTGAAAAACAATAAATTTTGATAATTTAAGTATTGCCATGCATATATACACAAAATTTTACTAGCCATTTTTATTAAACACTGCCCAATCCGACGTCTATTGATAACCGATTAATCTGTAGACCTGAGGAATATGAGTATTGTACACATAAATAAATAAGGATGTCCCCTTTCACAATGTTAGAGCTTCCCAATTGCACTAGCCATTTTAAGACTTGAAGATAGAGTCATAATACTAATTTATTACAAACTCTATAATAAAACACAGGATAAAATGTTTCAATAATTATAGATTAATGGATACTTACAGGTGACATCCGTCATTCGATCCTATTTCTAAATAACGTTATCGGTAAGATCATTTTTACCTCCTAGTTTTTTTTATGAATGTTTTTTTATTGATTATAAAATGTCTTTTTGTTATATACTAATAACATGACTATTATGAACGTTTTTGTCTATAGATTTAATATACTTTTTTTTTATTTTTAACCCAATTAATATGAATGGAAAACCCAATAAGTTGACATTGGATGGAGAATTTATCACATTTTCCCCACACATTTCCTTTTTTTTCAATCTCATTTTCCTTAATAAACAAGAGTATATCAAGGAAAAAGTTATTACATCTATATATTTCGTATTTTCAACTAATGTTAACCAACCATTACTCACATGATTTGAACAGTTGGGTTTTAATTAGCTGTAGGCCGGAGGCAAATCAATAATGAAACATTCATATTTTTGAATCGAAAATGCAAAAAAAGTTAATTATAAATTGATTTACTTAATTTCTTTCCTTAAACTAGTTTATTTTACCTATAAACTCATGTATAATCTAAAAATATATCAAATATGTCATGATTTAATAACCTATTTCGCAATCTTAACCTCTCTAAAAAAGTCAATTAGGTCTTATATTTAGGACCGGAGGTAGTATAATATATACTACTCCCTCTTGTCCTAAATATAAGACCTAATTGACTTTTTCTAGAAAATCCTTAAATAAGCAAAATAAGTTAATTATAAATTGATTTACTTAATTTTTTCCTTTAAACTAGTTTATTTTACCTATAAACTAATGGATAATCTAAAAATATATCAAATATGTCATCATTTAATAACCTATTTCGCAACCTTGATCTCTCCAAAAAAGTCAATTAGGTCTTATATTTAGGACCAGCGGTAGTATTGTATAAAAAATAGTAAGTGATCTGGGCCATTGAGTAATTGAACGGCCAAGATAATTTGTAGGGTTTCACTATCTCTGAACTATTTATATTTGCGCCTCAAAACCCTAGTTTCACTTTCGCTGCCTCCCTTGCTTGCCTGGTACTACTTTCTTCTCAATCTATTACCAAAGCTATCATTTTGATTTTGATTGTGGTTCTCTATTATTTCTATATGGATTTGCGATTTCTCACTTAACGAGGTTTAATTTTGTGTTCAGTAGAAGATCTGTGAAAGACCTGAGATAAAAAATGAGGTATTTGCTTTAGCTTCTATTGTGGATTTCCAATCTATCGTGCCTTTTATTATGCAACTTTTTTTTGTGATGTGTCTATGATTAAGAGTAATCTAGTTGTAGTGAATGGTTGCTGTAAAGTTGATTACCATTTTAATCTAGCTATTAGTTATACTTATACATGAGCTCGTCAAAGTTGTACAGTATTGTTGGAGGTTTTATGGATATTGAAGTAAATATAATCTCGTTTTTTTTTATGCTCCTTTTGGTCCTAAATATTTAATCTATGTAAGTGCTTTAATTGAATTAAGGATGTTAATGTTAGTTATGTTAGTTGGTATATTGTGTTTTTCTAAAACATCACAATCATCTTCACTTGTTCTCTCTCTATCTTGCGGTTGATTATTGTTGAAGGAGTGTCAATAGGATGATTTGGGAAGAGATTTGTGAAAGTTAGAATTGGTTTCTACATTTAGGACCATATTAATTCCCTGAATAAATTGCTTGTTTTTGTCTTAGAATTGATGAGTGAGTTATGGTGATTGTTTGGTCAAGTGTTTCTTTGCGAGGAAAAATTTGTCATGTTTTGAATGCCTCTCTCTGTTTTTTTTGTACAGTAAGCTTTCAAGTGATGCTTTGAGGGAAGCAATTGGAAGTATTAAGAAGGATTCTAGTGAGAAGAATCGTAATTTCGTGGAGACTATTGAACTCCAGGTTGGGCTGAAGAACTATGATCCTCAGAAGGATAAGCGTTTTAGTGGGTCTGTTAAGTTGCCCCACATTCCTCGGCCCAAGATGAAAATATGCATGTTGGGAGATGCTCAGCACGTCGAAGAGGTACGGATCTTGTGATAAATGGAATCATTAACGAGAGGTCTCTTGCATTTTAAGAGGCATGTTGATTTAAGTCCTGAACTTTAAATCATATAAGAGGAATACGTCTAGGTTGTATATGTTTTCAAATCTTGTTTTGTGTAGGCAGTGTTTGATTGCTGTAAAGAGTTTTGTGAAGTGTTCCTTTTGGGAAAGCTGTTGCCTTATATTCTAAACTGCTTTACAATCTGTTTCACGGTAGCTCTTGTATTTTTAAACAAAAATTGAAGCAAATGTTTCTCATGCCTGCACAATTAAGCTTGATATTTCAATTCTGTCTGTTCAAACTTCGTCTGTTGGTTAATGGCGATTTTAATGTGTTTTGTTTTTGTTTCTGCTAGGTTTTGTTGTTACTTTCTCTTTAAGAATAACTTAACTGTTAACTTGTTTCTGTATTAATGCTTGTTCCTGGAATCTGCAGGCTGAGAAGATAGGTCTGGATTATATGGATGTGGAAGCTCTGAAGAAGCTGAACAAAAACAAGAAATTGGTTAAGAAACTTGCCAAAAAATACCATGCCTTTTTAGCTTCTGAAGCAGTCATTAAGCAGATTCCCCGTCTCTTGGGTCCTGGTCTCAACAAGGCAGGCAAGTGTTACTCCACAATAACTATTCATATTGTTTATTGCGGTTACATTTCTTTGACAAGTTAACATGATTTATTGTATCCCCTACTGCTTTGTGTTGTTGACCGTTTTACTGCCATGTAACCGTTGTTTGTTAGCATAAGCATTTTTTTTTGTATTGGCGTTGAATGCTGTGGCTTTATTTGGGATATTATTATTACTTTTTTCCATTTTAACTCCTAGTGGGATAAGGCTTGATGTTTTTTTAATTGTGATCTTTTTATTACTAATATTTACTACTAATTCTCGCTGATCTTTTTATTTTGTTTGATTATGCAGGCAAATTTCCCACACTTGTGACACATCAAGAATCTCTTGAGTCTAAGGTTAATGAGACCAAGGCCATGGTGAAATTTCAGCTGAAGAAGGTGCTCTGCATGGGAGTTGCTGTGGGGAATGTCAGCATGGAGGAAAAACAAATCTTCCAAAATGTGCAAATGAGCGTCAACTTCCTTGTTTCCTTATTGAAGAAGAATTGGCAGAATGTAAGTTTTCCTCTCTGCACTACTGAATATCATTCTGTTTTGCCCTTGTTCCTCCCAGTTTTTTTTTTGGGGTGTCAATGCCTGTCTTTTATTTTGGCCCATCTCCATGATTTGTCTGCATGTCTACCGTGGTTGGTAGGTGATGCCCTTCTTTATTCTATTTGCATATTGTGGTGTGAATGAATGCTGGTTTTGCACTTTCTTTTGTTTATCCATGCTAAACAAGAAAAACAATATCTGTTCCTCTTAGTTTGTGTCTGATAGTGGTTAATATGATTGGACCGGCCATCTAATGAAGCTTGATTTGTGTTGATTTCAGGTTAGGTGCTTGTACCTCAAGAGCACTATGGGGAGATCATACCGCGTCTTTTAAGTGTTTTTTCAAGTTTGCTGTGGTTATATCTAGTGTTCTAAATCCAAATAGTTGAATAACTTTTCTGGTGTAACAGTTTTGATTGGAACGTTCTTTCGGTCATGGTGTTTGTCTTTATTTATATGTAGCCACATTAAGAATATCAGTTGTATTGTTTTTTTCAAGATCTCATAATGCTGTTCTTTAAGCCTTCCCTTATATAGGCCCAAGCTATCATTATTGGTGAATGTCGTTTAGTCAACACCATAACTTTGGGACGAAATCCCTAACTGGGAGAGCTAGGTGAATCTGGACAGTCCAGATCTCAGCTATTGTCGAAAAATGAACTTTTGAGCCGTCAATTTTCCTAGTAAATCCGTCAATTTTTTAATCCAGTTGAAGAGATGATGTGGAATGGTTACTTGGTGATCTGTTGTACTTGATTTGCTAGTCTTCGCGTGCCATAGAGAAAATACTTGGATTAAGTTCTTTAGATCATACATAGGCCAAGTTTCAATAAACTTTTTCCTTTTATATATTAATTTGTAATTAGTTCTTAATCCGGTTCCTTTTACTAGGCATTTAAACAATTAATTACTCTAGTTTTGGGGTCTGTGACTTTCTCTCCCAAATTTATTCAAAGATTTAAACTTTAGACCTCAAGAGATCTATTGGTGTTTTACACATTTAGACCAACAATGTGTTTGTCAAATTTCTATCAAATTAAGTAAAGTCTGATCACTTGATATAAATTTATTCTGTTTTGAGTTTTGTGTGATCGTTTTGTTCCCATAAGCCATAACTGAAATTGCCTTTTCTATGAGCTGTCTGATTTTCATGTTGTTCAATTTGTAATTTGTAATGTAATCGTGAACGTGTCTTAGTTGTATGGGATAGTGTTTGCACGGTCACGCAATTTGAGATAAAACGCTTTACAATCATGATGGAAAAGTACACTCTTTCACTGATCTAAATAGACACATATTCAAGCTGGTATGGTGATTTTGTGGTTATATTGTTTGATCAGTACCCAGTAGTGATTTATGATGGATGAAGAGAATAAATCAATCATCTGACTACTGTCCAGAGCGGCAGACTCTTCAGTCTCAGTTTTTGTACCATGAAATAAAACTGGAGAACATCTCTCAAAGGGGATACTCTAAATATACAGACCAACTACCCTAAGTTTTAGCAACATCCATCTCTATAATGAAAGTTGGAGGTCGGTAGAAGATATAAATATTACTATTAGGCAATCCTTTCCAAGACTTCTCTTCTCATATAACAAGCCTTCCCAAAATTTTGCATGTTTGAGAAAAACAGAAAACCGCTTTTCTATAGGTAGAGACAACTCCTTTCACATAATTATCTCATACAACATATACTCACTATTAAAAGAAGTTAATCCAAACATGCACTTGCCAAATAATTGATTTAAACCCCAATAGTGGAATGCTTATTTTAAGTGAGTAATTTTATACCATAATATCAGTGGAATTTAGAATTATAGCAGACTTACAAAATTATGGATTTAAAATGCTTGAAGTCACAGTTGACCCAAAGACGGCTTTGACCTTTAAATTTTAAAACAGTTTAGTCGATTGACGGGAGAACCATGATATACATTAATTAAGAATCGTTGAATCTGAAGCCATGCTCTAGCTGAGATTATAAATATGTAAGACTAAGTTTTGATTAATCTTTCCCTTCTTCAAAGTTTCAACCTTCCTTCTTAACTTGCAAGTTGCAACCCATAATGGGTATTTTAATGTTAACTGAAAATACCTTATACCTGCCCCAAAATGAAGGAAGCGACGCTCTTATTTTATTTTTTAACCTCCTTAATTTATACGAAAATTGTAAATATAGACTTAACTTACTTTTTTCCTCTTTATATATATGAGCCTCCTTTTTATTTAAAAAGTATATGGAGTTTTGTACATGGGCTCTGTTTATACTTAATAGTGTTATAAAAAATAAATTTTACTCCACCATCCCCATCACAAATACAAGAGCCAAATAATAAAATTTATATTCGTAGTTCTTTAAAAGACCTCAATTTATTTTTTGTCCCAAATTTATACTAAAAGTATCGTTTAGACGCTTACATACACATGGGTTTGTCCAGAAAAGTTATAATATTAAAATTAGTATAGACAACTAAAAGAGATATTTAAAACAAACAGCACTTATTTATATCAAATAACTAGCTCAACCAATTTCTTAAAACATACAAATTAATTATCTTGTGAATATATCAAGGTGTAATAATGACTGGAACCAATACAATGCTAATCAATACAGAGGATGCATCATGTTTGTATAAGTAAACATAGATAGAAAGAAATCTCTCAAATCAACAATTGCCTGAAAAAAAGGAAAGAGAAATGATGTTGGGAGTTGGCATGGCATAAAACAATGGGCAGGGGGGATGAATCTGTTGAAAAAGACCCAAAGGGAAAAAGAAAACAATGGGCAATTTGGAATTTTTCTAGGTTTTGAGTTTGACATATTGCTATATCTTCAAGTTCACCTACCAACCCAATCCCCACCTCCCCTTCCTCCAAACTGAAATACCCCCTGCTTAATGGTTTATGCCTTTCATCCTATTTTATAAGAATTTTCCTAAATTTATAAGAAAAAAATTATCGAGTTTTTTCCCCCACTTTACCTATCATTATTCTCTTTATTTACATAGTCTTTTACTCACACACTATTACAACATTAATCTTTCCAGTAGATTGAGAAAATAAAATTATTTTGTATATATTCATTCCTTTCAACAACATTCCTTGATCTATGTGATTTTAGCTCATTGCTTTTATGACAAGGGATTTGGCGAGTACTATACATCACTACACATCATTCATATAGATGTATGTGGAAAGTTTTTTTTTTTGGCCAACATGTGGAAAGTTGAATATATATAAATTGTTCTATAATAATATATTTAAATTATTGGACACTTGTATGTCAATCTTAAACAAGAAATTTAATTTCAAGTCTAATCTATTTGAACGAAATAAAGGCAATCTAAGGGAAATACTTGCATACTCTAATAGGGTCGCATCATTTGAGTTTTATACCAATCAAAACGCAACAGATAAGCTGATTTTAATCCCCGTTAGCCAATTATTTATATGAAACAACTCTCATTGTATTTCTGTTTTAAAAACATTTCATAAGTGTTGCAAAACTATAATAGGCTTATTACTCCTTAAACCTAAAGTGAATTATAAATTGTCACCAACCAATCAAGATTGAAATCTTATGAATTGTCATACTTTAACTGGTTAACATTCATATATGAAACACCCACCAACCCTAAATATAAGACATATTTTGAAAGAGGAGTCTTATCCTAAATGTAAAACATCTCTCTATTTATTTCTAATATTTACCCAAATTAACCCTGATAACACATATCAATATCGATTATAAAAATAGATTGATTTAAGGTGAATTCTTAACATTGTATGATAATAACTATATTAACTAAGATTCTTAATATAATCAAATAATCAAGTTAGGTAAATGAGTTAAAAATAGGTTGTCGTTGTTCACATGCCAAACCCCTCTCACTCGTTGTCTGAATATAATAATACAATATAATATATATATATATATATATATATATATATATATATATATATATATATATATATAAAAATAAAAAAAAGAAGGAAACAGAAGAAGGGTTCCTTATAGTTCTCAATCTACATTACACTCTTCTTCTTACCCTCATTGTTCTCTCCGCTCTTCTCTCTCTCTCTCTCTCTGTAAGATCTTCCTTTCTTCTTTTTGACTATGCCTTTTTAATCTGTACTTTTATTTTTTTCATTTCTTTATCAGCCTTATATTTTCTGTTATTCTTGTTTTTCCTTCATGCAAATCAAGATTGCTTCTTTTTTATTGATTATATGATTCTGCCTTTTCTTTTTGTCTGGATTTTAATGTTTGACATGTGTTCTCTGTTTCAAATTGTGTCTTTTATGGTTTGTGAAGTGGGTTTTTGTTTTTATTTGGTTTTTGTGGATTGATATCACTTTTTTCACTTGTCCTATTGAGTGTGATTTATTTGTTGTGATAAGTCATCTGCATGTAATCAGAATAGTGCTCAAATAAATAACCAAATACTGATTTTAACTGATATATGTTATAGAAAGCGAAATTCATTAGAGACATTCTGTTTTGATGGCTTAGTAAGGTGGCTGGCAGGTCAGCTAGGTGGCTAAATATGATGATGATTGTGTATCTATTTATCATGTGGTGCCTTTTGAAATTCTCCATGAGGAAGGAGAAGTATAATGATGTTGGAGATTTGTTACTGGCCAAACCAGTTTTAGTCTGAGGGTGCTGGGGGAAGGGACTTTATCTATCACCTCAGACCCTACGGCAAACAAACTTACTGTTGAGTCAAGTCAGCCCTCTATGTGGAAGATTTAATATTAAGATGAAAGATATTTAAATTTTCTGCTGACTTTAAACTCTATTTGTATGTTCTTGAAATGCTGTGGCACAGCTAAAATTACTGGCTTTGTTCTTGTTTGTACATGAAAATGTACAGTTGATTCTATCATAATTGCCCATGATTACTTGTTTAGTTGCCCTTGTGAAGAGCAGAGAAAGCAGGTTTGCTTCTCTTCGTATGTTCTTTAATGAGCAGGGATGGAAGCAGTTCAATTATTTGTAAATTTTCAAGCCATAGATTTCTAACTTTGATGATGTAGGCTAATTATTTGGACCGAACTCCGTTAGTTGTATGGTTTTAGGTTACTGGCAATGTTTTAAATGCGTACTTTTCTTTCTTTTTCATTCACAATCTTACTAGGTCTTGGGTATTTTGTTTCCCGAAATGCCTTTCATTTTGGCTTGGAGATGACTTCTATACAGTGAGTTAGAGTGTCACCTAGTTAGACCTGGTCTGGGATGTGATGAGATCGGTGGTAGCTTGAGTTCTTTGTTGAAGGTTCTCTAAGAAAGGGAAATGCTGTCTTGTGATATTTCCTGTTTGTTTAATCTTTGTCTGTATGAGCCATTCTGGGCCTGCTGTTGGTCAATTTCATGATACCTCATGTATGAATTATTTAATGTTTCGGAAATATGACATGTCTCGTGATGTGTCTCAATGAGTATTATAAAAGGGAGTTTTGAAGGAGCAAATCTTGTCTCTCAAAATTACTCTAGGTAGACTTTATTATAACATATAGCACAAACTCTGCTGAAGATAGTTTGTTTATTACAGTCGTTGTTTATACATATCCATTTCTGTACTCAAACTGTATTTTGGTGCTTGAATTTAATTACAATATCTTAAATATACGTAAATATGACAAGTTTAATCCGCAGTTTTGTACTTGAAGTGCTGTTCTTTACAATATTTTGCCTACTTTACATTAATCTCATAGGAAGCTATCTGAATCCAACCTCACTTTCTATTATTTACATTTTTTCCCATTGTATATGGCATACTCTCCTGACGCCTTTTGTCGAACTTTTCAGGGTAACCATGTCGGCCATGTCAACTTTGACGTTTTCCCCAAATTGTGAGCTCCGAGTGTCATGCCAAAACCAACTGACCAGTGCGGCAGTTAACTGCCCATCTTCAGTTGGATTTGGGAGGTCCCTTCCCAAAACATTTCACTTGAAGGCATCGCTCTCATTTAGGACAACTCCCATGGCTGTGTACAAGATTAAGTTGATTGGTCCTGATGGAGTAGAGAATGAGTTTGAGGCCCCTGAGGATACCTACATCCTAGATGCAGCTGAGAGTGCAGGAATTGACCTCCCTTATTCATGCCGAGCTGGAGCGTGCTCTACCTGTGCTGGGAAGATAGTTTCTGGTAAAGTTGATCAGTCAGATGGCTCATTCCTTGATGACAATCAAATGAAGGAGGGTTATCTTCTAACCTGTGTCTCCTACCCAACTTCAGATTGTGTAATCCATACTCACAAGGAAGGTGATCTCTATTGAGACCCTATAAGATGGAGATTATCAGGAGTAAACTTAAGGATTTTAAGCAGAGGCCTTGGGGTCTTCTTAGCTTGTTTATTCCTATTATCCTATCGTTTTGTTTTGTTAGCAAGTTGCTTAAAATGATTGTTAAGGGATTTCCAGTGATGTAAGATTTATGGATTGTGCTTCTGTAATCTGTTTCTGCAAGGAACTATTACGATTTTAAGATGATTAGCTTTTTTGCAAGACATTTTTCATTTTTGCAACCTTTACTATCTGAACGACCGATGTTGAATGAATGTCACTGTAGTTTTAATCATGAGAAAGTTTCCTATAACGTACAATGATGGCTTTTGAATCTGTTTAGTTTCACACAGAAATGTAACATGGAAGTATCCTTATCGTAAATTAGGTGCTGGTAGAAATTATTTGCTGTTGGAATATAGAAAAGGCTAGACTTTGGTTAAGTTGATATGATACAACATATGGCAAAAAAAAAAATGATATATGATACAACATTGTTATTTTAGTTTCGATTTTTTTTATATTGGGATAATGCTTGTGAGGTGGGTAACATTATAACAACAAAGGTTAGTGGTGGCTAATCGAGGTGTAATTGATAATTAGTGATGGGAATGGAGAGAAGAATTAGAGGAGGCTTTCATATCATGTCCTACCAAAACAGATACATCAGCCCTCTCCAATAATCCTCCTACCAAAGTGGGTAAGGATATTTTTATGGGATTATCCTAAATTATGATTACCATCTGCCAAATCAAAAAATGTGTTTTGAGAGAAGTGAAGTATTTTTTTCTAAAGAAGCGCACACGCTTCAAGTGGACGGTGCAACTATTACAATTTGCCACTTTGTTTGGTACTCTAGGCTTTCCCTTTCAAACATTTCATTGCTGCCTAAACCGCACTCACACCATTTATTTAAAACGTTGTAGAAAACCATACACCTATTCATTCACATTCAAAACATTTCTTCTTTGCTAAAATAAATACTATGTTTAATACTCCCTCCGGTCCTAAATATAAAACGACTTTTTCTAGAAAATCCTTAAAAAAGCAAAATAAGTTAATTATAAATTGATTTACCTAATTTTTTCTCTTAAACTAGTTTATTTTACCTATAAACTAATGGATAATCTAAAAATATATCAAATATATAATCATTTAATAACCAATTTCACAACCTTAATCTCTCCAAAAAAAAAGTCAATTAGGTCATATATTTAGGACCGGAGGTAGTATTTCCTTTTTTTAATATTGGAATATGATAACTACTCATTTATAATTTATTGACATAAGTGGGACTAATTTTGGAAAATTAACCAAAGTTAGAAATTTGTTCTACTTTTAAAACTAATATCAACTTCTCAGTTATGTCTTACAATATGAACTTAATGGAGTAATCTATATCATGCAAAAAAAATGGAGTAATCTATAGAGTTTAAATAAATTAGTTAATTATTTGTAAATAAAGTGAGTTGGTTTTCATAATTTGTATTGGAACCATGTTTTGAACGAAAGTGTTTTATATGCAATCAATAGAAATAATTTGAGAAGAGAAAGCAATGAATACTAGAGTATTATGTTTAAAACCTATGAAGATTATTCATTAGCTCTTATGAACTTAAATAGGTATTATACATCAACATTACAAGCCGACCAGTTGACATGTCTATTGCCTTGTTCAAACAGACTACCATGTTAAAAAGAAAAACCTCTTTCAAACCTGTTCCTAATATATCACTAATACTCGTCTTATCAGGCGTGAGGAGAATGATGTGGCAGATTTTTTAGAAAGGGACAACTTCAATTTCGGATTAGGATTTCACTTGGTAACCCATAACGAAGTTGTGCAGTTCCTCAAGGATGTGGGTGTTTCTTAATTATTCTGTTTTAGTTGTTGCTTATTTGTGTTTTTGTTTCTTTGTGTATAAAATAAATATCACTAATACTAACTAATATTACATTAATAATAATATCCACCCTATATAAGTGTTCCATTAGATATATAGTAGAAGCGTAATGGCTTCTACATACTTAGAATTATAGATGTAGTGTTAGAATGGAGTCAAATAAAATGTGATTAAGAATAATTTCATTGCTTTGAAATTTCAGTTATTTGAATCCTTGATCCAGAATAAAATTCACCAGACCTTTTGGAATATCTTATATCTTACACTACTCGCCTAATTTGAACACAAATTGCATTGTAAACTTACGTGACAAATTGAAACTCCACTTCTTTTGCATTTGAAAAGTACGTGTGAAATATGTTTGTTTATAGTATCCCAATCGACCTATATACTCAGGTTCAATACTTCAAAAGGAATCAATGCATTGATCCAATTAATTACCTCTTAAATAACTTTATCTTATGTTCATTGCCATTTTTGTCATTATGTAATATCTATCTGATTTGATATGGACGCTCTTAACTGGACAGGGATTGCTTTCACCTAAAGCCACATTCAATCAAAATCATCACTATAATATTATCACTATTATAACTAAAAGGGGTTAAATTATAATTGTTGACAATATATATTTGGTGACTTTTTTCTTAAAGAATAAAACAAAAAGGAGTTTGATTCCCACCTGTTTAGTGCGGATAATGCTTGAACGGCTCATCAACCTCATATGTTATTAATTAATTTAAATTAAATTAAATTAAATACGGAATCTGAAGATTGAAGACGATGTTTTGTGTGGAAAGTAATTATTTGGCAAATTTTGTTTTTTTTAAGAAATAATATCCTATCAATGGTGAATCGGTGATACTAAATATATTATTCTTAATCATTTTCAGTAAAATGTACATCAACTTGTGGGTCAGTATCATATATCAAAGCACCTATGATCGTGAATAGCATGCGCGCAATAAAAAATACTTGTTCGTTCATTACAATTTTTTCATTTATTTTTGTTTAATTATTAGCTGGCCAATGGATTGATTGAAAACAACATGGCATCCAATGTAATGTACCGAAATATTTTAGGGTTAAAGTCCAAATCTAATATACATAACAATTAGCGAATGTATTACCGAAAATAGTTAATAACTTTAAAGGACAAATATAGTACAAATTAATGGTGAAGTGCTGTATATGTAGTACCAATTAATTACGAAGTGATTTATATATAATATTATTGTCAAATGGAGTTAACACAAAAATGATAAACTCAATGGATAAACTCATAGATTTGGTATGTAAACTTGTGATTTTAGTCAACTTCACGACTTGTATTAGTTAATACTCCCTCCGGTCCTAAATATAGGACCTAGATAACTTTTTTTTGGAGAGATTAAGGTTGCAAAATAGTCTATTAAATCATGACATATTTAATATATTTTTAGATTATCCATTAGTTTATAAGTAAAATAAACTAGTTTAAGGGAAAAAAATTAGGTAAATCAATTTATAATTAACTTATTTTGCTCTTTTTTAGGATTTTTCATAAAAATCAATTAGGTCGTATATTTAGGACCGGGGGGAGTATCACGATTTTTTTTTATAGAAACATATAAATCAACACATGAGTGTTTTTTTTTTTTTACCATAGCTAATGAGTTCCACAACAACAAAGCTTAACATACTTATACTATTTGGTTGTATCAGAAATTAACTTCATGTAATGATTGAGACAGTGATTTACGATAAAAAAAATACTCGAAAGCGTTCTATATCCAACTTCATGCTAAATATTAAAAAACAATAGTAGACGATCCTCCAATGACTGTTTTTGCAGAGATTGACCGGAACCCAAAAAATTGAGAAAGTTCAGCTCAAGGTGGCTGGATGGCTGGTGGCTGCTATACTCTGATTTTAATTTTTTTTTAAACTTTGATGTTTGTTTTGGGCTAAGCATTTAGATTCATTTGCTCATCATTAATGCCATTTTTAATTCTCTCTATTATATATTGATTACTACCCATTTATTTTCCATCAATTAAATACGGAAACTTTTAGCCTTTTTGTAAGGACTTTCTCAAACTAACTGTTTACACCAAAATAAATCTCTTTTCAGCATAACCGCTATTGCCAAGGCCTCACAGTTTTGTTTTTCTCTTTGCTCTTTTCGAATTTTATGGACACGTCACACGTCTGTATTTTATGGACACGTCTGCATTTTTTAATAATACTTCCTATTAGATTATGACTAACTATCCAATCGGTGGTGTTATATATATATATATTTCATAAAGAAAAATTGGAAGAATTAATTAGAAATCCTTGAAAGAAACATAATTAAGTTGAGGTCCAATGAGTTATATTCTCTAGGTCAAAAGTTATTATTGTAAGACTTAAAAGTTGTAATTTCACAACTCATGAGACTCATTTTAGTTATTTTTCTTCCATGAGACTTCTAATTGATTTTCACAAGAAAATTTGAGTATACACCTAAAACTTATTATTTTATATTTAGAATGCTTCTCACATATTTCTCTCTTGTCACCATGAAAAAACATATTAGATTAAGTAATTAATAGTATTATTAATTACTCACAAGCACGCATGTTGGTACACTACCAAGCTATTTGTTGAGATGATGACAAACGTATTGTCTAAGTGAAATAGAATATTGAATTTTGAGAAACATACTTAGAAGGACACGTGAAAATCGTTTCTTTCTACATTCAATATAAAAAATAAATAGTTTCAAGTATAAAATGATGTATGAAATAGGAATAACTTTAACTAAAAAATTGCTTATAGTAAATTTTCTTTTTAATTTCTAGAAATCAGTAATTAAAGAGTTGAGAGGAAGTGAAGCGGGGAGAGACATAAGACAAAAACAGAAAGAGTGGCGTGAATAAAAATTTTAAGTTTGTTCATGTTTATCACATTAATAACACATTAATAATCTTCACGCGTTCACATATACATTAATCATCTTTTATGGTAAATATGAACAATTAAATGTCACAATCACAGATAAACTATGGCTGGCAGGGACAATATAGTAATTGATGCATGCCATGTCGGTAAGGCGGTGCAGGCCGTTACTGAGGAAGAGTGGAAGACTTTGCTCCAAGCCCAAAACGCGTATATAAATCAGACGAAAAAACCCTACAACTTTTGGTTTACTATACTTCTCCGGTCCCTAATATAAGAGCTAGCAGCCAAAAAAAGCTTCTTAAGAAAACATGTGAATGTTAGTTGGGTGTCTGCAGTTAATGCTTCTTTTTCAATATTGCCTATATTTATTATGATACTTTTAAGATAAAGAAATACATTAGCATTAATAAATATGAAAGAGAGTTAGAGGCAAAGTAGGAAAAAACGCATTAAATGAGGAGAGAATGTGAGATGAGCTCTTATATTATGGAACAAAACCATTAAATTTTGGCTCTTATATTAGGGATCAGAGGGAGTAATATTTTATTATAAATACCTTTTTTTTTATACACATATTTTATTATAAATACCAACTTGGAAACAGAGCAACAAGTTTCAACGACCAAAAACATAGCTTCTCTTCTGTTATCTTACTCTCTTCTCTGTTTCCTCTTTCTCTTTATATATATTCCATGAAGGCTAGTTTTTTCTGAATAATTCTGTTCCATATTTTCTTATTCTCTCTTTTGATTTCCATGGCCACAATCACTTCCACGTTCTCTTCATATTTCATTGCCATATTGCTTCTTCTCACTCTTTCTGGTTCGTTATTTTCTTCCTTAATCTTATACACTCCATGTTTTCTCTGTTCTACATTGTGTGCTTATACCAATTCACTATAACTATCTCTTATATTTTTTGTGAGTTGGGTTTTCATTAAATTTACATTGAAACTAAACTTACCTTATCAATCACTAATTTTTATGTGCTCTATTTTGATTGTTCAGATATTTATATGCATATTGAAGGCTCAGAGTTTGGAATAAACTATGGACAAATAGCTAACAATCTACCATCTCCTACACAAGTGGCTGGTCTTATTAAATCTCTTAACGTCAGCAGAATCAAACTCTATGATGCTGATCCAAATGTTCTAGCAGCTTTTGCAAATTCAGATGTTGAGTTCATCATAGGACTAGGAAACGAGGAACTAGGGAACATGAGAGACATATCACAAGCACAATCTTGGATCCAACAAAATGTTCAACCATACTTGTCACAAACCAAAATCACAAGCATTCTTGTAGGAAACGAAGTTTTCAGCAACAATGACACATCACAAGACCAAAACCTTGTACCTGCCATGCAAACAGTGTACCATGCCCTTGTTAATCTTGGGTTGGATCAACAAGTTGCTGTCACAAGTGCTCATTCTTTCAATATTTTGTCCAATTCTTACCCTCCTTCTTCAGGGGCATTTAGGGAAGATTTAATTCCTTATATACAACCACTTTTGAGTTTCCATGCTCAAGTGAAAACACCCTTTTTGATTAATGCATATCCATTTTTTGCATACAAGGCAAGTCCTAATGATATTTCATTAGACTATGTGTTGTTTCAGCCAAATTCAGGAATGGTTGATCCAAACACTAATCTTCATTATGATAATATGCTCTATGCTCAGATTGATGCTGTGTATGCAGCTATTAAAGCATTGGGTCATAGTGATATTGAGGTTAAGATTTCTGAGACAGGTTGGCCTTCTAAGGGTGATGCTGATGAAGTTGGGGCTTCACTTGAGAATGCAATGTTGTATAATGGAAATTTGTTGAAGAGAATGGAGTTGAGACAAGGGACTCCTGCTAAACCTTCTGTTCCTATTGATATCTATGTGTTTGCACTTTTTAATGAAAATATGAAACCTGGTCCTACTTCTGAGAGGAACTATGGCCTCTATTATCCTAATGGTTCTCCTGTTTATAATGTTGGGTTACAAGGTCGGTTACCAGAAATGGTTGTTCAATCTGCATCCAAATCCAATGTGAGTAGCATTGAATTTTAGATGAAAGATACTAAATCTATTATTCTTTTTATTTTATTTATTTTTTCTTCAATTTCTCATTTTTTTTCTTGTTTTTCTGTGCAGGGCTTGTTGGTAGGATTTCTTGTGCATGTCATTACATTTTTAGCTTTTGTTTTTGAGATTTCAAGGTCGTGATCACAAGTGGGAAGAGATCAAAGGAAATAGAGGAATCATTTTGCAATAGGAAGTCATGTAAGGTTAGACACTAAAACATTATTCTCCATTTCTACATTTCTTAAGGGGAAAAGTATATGTTTTGAAATATCATAAAAAAGAGAAATAAGTGAAATTTTTAGTATCAAATGAGCTAATAATGATCATAGAAAGTGTGTAGGAGAAAAAAGGTGGAGTATCAGAAGCAAAAGGCAAAAGGGAAAGCGTTTTTTTTCTTCTAATGCCACCACATATATTCAATTTTTTCCTTGACTTTTTTTCATGAAAGTCTGTAAAAATCAAATGATGGGAAAGTTTTAGAACCTTACTATGCAAAGGTTGTGCTAACAAATAGTATCAACTATCAAATAAAGTAGAAACAGTCAAAAGCTGTCCTTTTCATGCTTGCGCCAAGTGGGCTCTTATTTTATATAATACATAAATACATATATACAAGGCAAAAATATGGTAATGGGTCTCCATCTTCCTTATCATCCCACTTGTAATCATGCATATGCAAGTGAATAAATTCCTCTTGTCTTAAGCAGTACAAAAGTCCAAAGAGGGTTGCATCAGATTAAGAAGAAATAATAAATCTATATACATATGTTTGCCATTTACTCAGTGTTCCAAAGCCTCACAAAATTTCTATCTCTCCTTCTAATTTTATGTTTTCCATACTAATTACCAGTAATCTTCTGATTTCTTCTTACTCTAGTATTCTATATATTAGACATGAGTAGCATTAGGAACTTGTTACAACCTCGTAGCTAGTCATAGTTGTTAGAATTTGAATGTAGAAGAGTAGGAACAGCGTTAGGATGAAGGAACCGACTTTAAGAAATGTTAATGAACATGGACCTGAAAAATAAAAATCAGCAAATAAATTCAAAAAAGATGACATACGAGAGTCACATAAGGTGGCGGGCCATTAGGGTCGTAATGGTGGTGGCTCCAGAAAATTAGATGATGCATATGCAACGTGCCTTTAAATTGTTAAGCCTCTTACTTCATCATTACGTCATTATGGTCCCACATAGGATAAGGTTGACAGCTGAGGTAGGGAGAATTGTTATGTGACTTAGAAGTTTGGTACAAATGAACAGCATACAATGAATGACAGGTTTTGATTCGGTGCTCATTACCAATACCGTTCATCATCTTTTCATTATCACAAATATACACAAATACATAAGCACATAGTGGGCCCTAATAGGAGAAAAGTTTTGAGGCCCACCATGTGCAAATGTGTTTGTGGTGATGAGAATGTGACAAGTAATATGGGTGATGAGCACTGAATCAGAACCTACAATAACAAACTTGATATATAAAACTATCGTAGGTTATGACATGTTTACTTGTTGAAGGACTTTTTAGTGATTAAATTGTTTATATAAGATTGCACGATAAATCCTTTGTGAATTTATACATCCGCTTGATCAACTGTTTTAGGTCAAATAGTGTGCCTTTAATTGCTAACTAGTTAGTTGTTTCTATGATTTCACGTCCTTTTGCTTTTGGTGCATAAAAAAGATTAGTGCCTTTTATCATCAACTACTTTCCCCTGATCTGACCCTGTTTTGCACATACAGACTGCATAACAACTACATGCTTTTCTAGACTTTTTAAACTTTGGCAATGGTGTAATGTTTGAATCACAAATCAATATTCAAATGCTAGAATAGTAATTAAGAAAAAAATATTTGTCAATATGATGGTATAGATATTTAAGAAAAAAATCTAGTTGTTATAGATATGAGCATATTTCAATGTTAGTTGGTTTGCAATTTGCTGAGTATCTGACCAAATTAAATGATGTATAACAAAAGAAAGAAAGCAACTTAAACCCACTATATATAGATGTATAGATATATTATTGAGGTGTATGTGGGATCGATCTGGCTGCCCAGTTTTGACAATGAATTTTCAACGATTTAAGAGATATTTTTTGTGATGAAACACTATTGATTAGGAAGGTGGGGGACTATATTGTCAATGATCAATGAGGCTAGTTATTATTATGGTGTGGGAATACGTTTCTTTATTTTAATTCAATATTTTTAATGATGACGTGTTGCTTGATTAAATTCATTTGGGTGGATTTTTCTGTAGGGAGATCAAAAGTAACACAACCTTTTCGGTTAGTTGGTATCTATGCTTCGCTTTCAGGATGACAGCTACACCACCATAACCAAACAATGAGCTCATCTTCTTTCATTCTTGTCACTCAGAGATTCCATATATAGAGATAAAATCATTGTTCCTACAATTTTAACTAACATATTCAATAACAACAGAGAGCCAAGAAAGAGAAGGAAATTTGAGTAATTAGGGATGTCATTCTTTTATATATAGAAAGTCAATAATAAAATCATAGATCATTCCTCTTATTTCTTTCTTTCTTTCTTTCTTTTTCTTTTTTAATATCCCCACCATCTTCTCTTTTCACCGGAAATTTAGAAGTAAAATATTGATTACCGTTAGTCGATTGATTGTAAGTTTGTAACATTAGTTTGATATATAGTGTTTTGATGTTTAGGTAGAGAGAATTGTTGGATTTTTCTCAAGTGTTGCGTGATTGAGAGATTTCGTGTGTATTTTGTAACGAGTGGTTATTTTGTTGAATTATTAGTCTATCATTGATTTTTTTTATTACATATCTATCATTGATTTTTTATGTTATTATTAAAGGGAATGCATCATTATAAACTAAATATTAACATTTCATGACAAAATAGATCAGTCAATAATATATTATAACGTTATTTATTTATTTTTTAAATGGGATAAGTGATTAAAAAGACGAGTCGTGCAAGCAAACATGATGGGGGACAACGTCTTGTGTTTCTTATCATTGTTCACAACAGTATAAAGATGCAAAATAAACAACCAAACATGTTTGGTTTTTTCTTTATTTGAAGGGAAGCATTATCAAAATCGAAAAGCATTGTGTTTATAATAAAAATATAAAATGTTGGACCATCAATCAATGATAACATTATTGTGAACAATAAGTTAATTATTATCAAATAATATTATTAATTCACCCTAATTATCTACCTTCATTCTTACGCTCACTATTTTACTTGTTTATTATATTGATATGCATTATTAGAGGTAATTAAGAGAAAATTTGAAAACACTTAGTAAGAAGTCTTACATTGGACCAAACTCATATCCTAAATAGATTTTATATTTAGGATCGGAGGCAGTATTATGTCTTTTGCAATTGATGACAATATTTTTTTATATTAATGATTGAATTAAAACTAAAGAGTAGTATGTTCTAAACAATTCTTTTCTCAATTTATTAGAGGATGCTTGGATTATTTTATTTTAATCAATTATACACTAAACAGAGTTCTGTTTTAACTTGTGTGGGTGTCAATATATATTGTTGATCTGACCCCATCCTCTTAATGAATCTCAAATCAGCCCCACCCTAGGACACGAAACAAAGAGCTAAAGTTTGAAAAAAGAATGAAACAAACAAACAATAATGTAGAGGGTGGCTGGGTGGGCATAGAGAGGAGTTGAGTGTCTTGGAGATGAGGGCTAAGTCCAATAATTTGAGAGATGGATTGATTGCACGCAAAGTAGTGAGAAACCGAGATAAGAATATTTATATCAGTATAATTTCTGGTATAATTAAACACAAGGCATGGCCGACTTTGGAAGAAAAAGTTAATTACATCAAAATATATCATGAATGGCAGAATCTCATATAGGAGAATTTAATTGATCCACGGATATTATCTAATTAATATGCTACTAATATAGCATAAATATTAGCAACTACAAATCACTAGCTTTCATTTTTGGAAGGATAAAATAAAGTCTTTATGTTTTTATTTTTTATTGTCTACAAAGAAATAGATGACAACCAATGGGTAGTTGGTTGAGCTGGTAAGTGGGCTACAACCCCCGCAAGGAGGAGAACGTGTGTTCGAATCCCGGGAAGCGCTCTCATTGGGAGAGGGGACAACCTTGCCTATGTGGGCAACACTCCTACCCCTCGAGTCCGGATTAAACCGGGCGGTAATTTACCAAAAAAAAAAAAAAAGAAATAGATGACAATGGCATGTAGTACTAGTACCTCCTTCAGCGTGAACTTATCTTGCCAGTTGCCTGTAAGCTATCGCTCACAGCTTCGCATGGCATGCCACCCCTCTCTATGGGGAAGAGGACACAATATTCTTGTATTGTGTGAGTTATAGTGTGTTTGTGTAGGTTAATGTGTGTGTGTGTTTGTTCATTTGATCCCTAAAAAACAAAGTTGTTTATCTTGCTTATATGTTTATTTGCTATTATTAAATACATTCCCAAAAAAAAAACATTTTAAAAACATTTCGAATCCACGTGCCCATAAGGAAATAGAAAAATAAGTCTTTAGAAGCAAAACATGTAACCTACCTTTTGATTTAACCTAACAAAACTGAAAAAAAGCATACCCATTCCCCATAGAACGAATAGGGAATACTAATGATTAACCAAATAAAAAAAAAGAATAATAAGGGCAAATACTATAACTATTTTAATATAGCTAGCCATCCTCTTCATAGATATTAGAAACTAATTGTGTTAATTAACAGGATAAATTTTTAAAAAATTGTTAAAGTGAGAAAGATGCATAAACAATAAATTATAGAAGTTAATCTTTAAAAAATGTTAAAGAGAAAAATGCATAAACATTAAATTATAGAAGTTATGACTATAGTTTTATGAATATAGTGTTATATTAGGAGCATGTGACACATATATAGTTTGAAGTATCTAAAGTACCAAGAAACTTTTGAAATGGCTAAAGAGACAATAATCCTTTAAAGGAGAGTAAAACAATTAACGTCATTCATTTTCTCAAATGGGCATAAGAATAAACTCTCAATGGATCTCAATGGCTGCCACGATAATAAATAAATAAATAAATAAATAACGGACACCATATTAGTGATTTTGCTCTTTTTTAAAAAATTATTAATATATTAGCACGTCTCAAAGCATATTTGTACCTATGCTACTGTCATTATTTGTTTTTAAATATAAAAAACTTTCTCTAATTTTATTAGGTTAAAGATGTTAGTTAAGTTAGTTATTAGAAGATAATATTACCAATTCACCCTAACCATATACATTTATCCTCATTCTCCCTCTCCTATTTATTAATTATAGATAAGCATCATTAGGGTTAATTTGAGAAAATATTTGGAATAATTAAAAAGTGTTCTTATATTGATATTGAAGAACAAACTGAAATTTAAAAGTGATATTATATTTAAAGGAGTAAATAAGTAATGATTTTTTTTTTGATAGCAGTAAATAAGTAATGATTTTCTAACCATGATTGTGTATTATTTATTGTCATTCCATTTTGGGCACTGTACCAAATTTTTAACTTATAACCTGCTTTTTTTAGCCAAGAAAAACTTCAAAAAAACTGAATATATTTTGAGTTTCACAATCTTACATAAGAGATTTTAACCTGTTGAATAACTCTAAAAATAATTACAAATCACCTATTTAAGTTTTTAAAATTTAGGAATTATTTATCGGCCAATAGTTTTCTTTCTAAGCTTTGAGTAATTGTAATTGGACTATACACACACATATTTTAAATAGATGTATTAGCTCATAAGATTACACAACTTCTCCGTACTTTAAACATATATTTGGGCAGATAATTTCATTCATAAATATAACATTTTTTCTATTTTTATATTTTTTCTAATTTTTCCCTATCACTACAACTTACTAATAAACGATTAAGAGAGAAAGTAATTTCCTGTCATTTTAACTTATTCATCAACAATTGAATCCTTAATTTACTCATATATTTCATATTTAAGAATGTCCATTACTTCATTGGTTCTTAAATACTACCTCCGGTCCTAAATATAAGACTAGTTAACTTTTTTGGAGAATCCTAAGAAAGTAATATTATCGCTAAAGTAAGTATCTAAAGTACCAAGAAACTTTTGAAATGGCTAAAGAGACAATAATCCTTTAAAGGAGAGTAAAACAATTAACGCCATTCATTTTCTCAAATGGGCATAAGAATAAACTCCCAATGGATCTCAATGGCTGCCACGATAAAAAAATAAATAAATAAATAACGAACACCATATTAGTGATTTTGCTCTTTTTAAAAATTATTAATATATTAGCACGTCTCAAAGCATATTTGTACTTATACTACTGTTATTATTTGTTTTTAAATATAAAACAACTTTCTCTAATTTTATTAGGTTAAAGATGTTAGTTAAGTTAGTTATTAGAAGATAATATTACCAATTTACCCTAACCATATACACTTATCCTCATTCTCCCTCTCCTATTTATTAATTATAGATAAACATCGTTAGGGTTAATTTGAGAAAATTTTTGGAATAATTAAAAAGTGTTCTTATATTGAAGAACAAACTGAAAAATTTAAAAGTGATCTTATATTTAGAGGGAGTAAATAAGTAAGGACAAAACTTATATCAAGTTGCTCATATCAAGTTTGTCCAATTCACCTATAAGATATTGCCACTTGTTCAGTTTTTCCACGTCAACAAGGAGGTGTTTGTTGCTCATAGTACTCAATCCAAAAACCAAATAATAAAGAAAAATTATGAAATATAGGTTTTCCACAACCAAGAATAATAGAATATGAATCGGCATGGACTTCTCAGAATCAGAATTGACCCTTCATCCACACTAGCTCACTCATCTTCTTCATTCTCCAAAAACCAAATATGGCATCTTCTTCTCTTCTCTCTCAACTTCACTAAAACCCCATAATCTCCACCACTCATTCCACTATGCCGCCTTTCAACCTCCGTAACTACTCCCCTCACAGTTTCCTCAACCATAAACCCTCTCAGTATTTCCATTCTCACTCCCTCCTACCTTCTTCTCCCTCCTTTCTCTTCTTCATACACTGAACCCAAAATTCATCTCTCACCTATCATCGTTTCCATGAATGAGATGGTGGAGCAATGAAGGCAGAGAGAGAGGGTCGCATTAATCACCCATCACAATCAGTTCATCACCGTTTCCTTTTTTTTCTTTTTTACCTTATTGGATTAGTTCCTTTTTTCTTTTTTTACCTTATTTGATTATTTTCTTTTTCTGAATCTTTTATGTTTTGAGATTTGTGAGACAACAAACATCTCCTTGTTGACGTGGAAAAAATGACCAGGTGACAATATCTTATAGGTGAACTTGACAAACTTGATATAAGCAACTTGATATAAGTTTTTTCCAATAAGGAGTAATGATTTTCTAACCATGATTGTTTATTATTTATTGTCATTCCATTTTGGGCATCTGTACCAACTTTTTAACTTATAACCTGCTTTTTTTAGCCAAGAAAAACTTCAAAAAACTGAATATATTTTGAGTTTCAAAATCTCACATAAGAGATTTTAACCTGTTGAATAACTCTAAAAATAATTACAAATCACCTATTTAAGTTTTTAAAATTTAGGAATTATTTATCCACCAATAGTTTTCTTTCTAAGCTTTGAGTAATTGTAATTGGACTATACACACACACATTTTAAATAGATGTATTAGCTCATAAGATTACACAACTTCTCCGTACTTTAAACATATATTTGGGCAGATAATTTCATTCATAAATATAACATTTTTTCTATTTTTATATTTCTTCTAATTTTTCCCTATCACTACAACTTACTAATAAACAATTAAGAGAAAAAGTAATTTCCCGTCATTTTAACTTATTCATCAACAATTGAATCCTTAATTTACTCATATATTTCATATTTAAGAATGTCCATTACTTCATTGGTTCTTAAATACTACCTCCGGTCCTAAATATAAGACTAGTCAACTTTTTTGGAGAATCCTAAGAAAGTAAAATAAGTCACTTGTAAATTAGTTCACCTAATTTTTTCCCTTAAACTAATTTATTTAACCTATAAACTAATAGGTAATTTAAAAAAATATCAAATATGTCATAGTTAACTAACCTATTTTACTTCCTTAATTTCTCCAAAAAAATCAACTAAATCTTATATTTAGAATTGGAGGGAGTATAACACCAGTTAATTTTATTTTTGAGAAATTAAATAATTTAAATAAGCCACCTAATTATAATCTATCTTGTAATATCATTGCACTATATGTTAGTTTATAAACATAAAAAATCACACAAATTAATTTATAAATAACTCATTTCTTAGCATGCTACTATATCTAGTATTGGAAGAATTAATTATTCAATACAACACATCAAAACCAATGCATCACGTTATGTGTGCTCTTACCAATCACAAAAGTAGATAGGAGTACATAACATGAAGAGTGATAATTTTAATCCAAAGACCAAAGTGCCACCCTAAATAAAATTCAATTCAATGAACTACTAAAAATATTGTTGATATGTTAAGAGTACGAACTCAAATTGAATCAAGATTTGTAGAAGTTGCTTCCCCGCTAAAACCTCGTACTTTCTTTCCTTCTTCCCTCCTACGTACGTACTTATCCTCTTTCTCTTCCTCCCGCCGATTTTGATCAATCACTTCATTTCGCCCACCGACCTAACTTCTTCTCTCCCATCTCTACAAATCCCTTCACTTCCCAATCATCCCCAAGTACAAACACAATCCAGCACATCAAAATCTCAATCTCTCTCTCTCCTCACTTCCCACTTTCATTCTCAAACCTCTTCTCCAAATGTCTTCCTACGATACTCATACATACAATAATCCTCATCATTCCTACGCTCCCTCAGCTCCATCTCTTCCCCAACCACCTCCTTACAGTCATCATCATAATCATAATAACACTTCTTCTTCGAATTATGATCAACATGGAAGTGGAAGTGGTGGGTATCACCAAAGTTCCTCCCTTCATTCCAATTATGCACATGGGGGTGCTTATAGTAATGATACTCAAGCTTACAACGGTCATTCGAGTGGTTATGGGCAAGTTTCTTCATCTGGGTATGCGAGTGGTCCATCGGGGACGATTCCTGATGATATAAGGAGGAGTTTTGAGGCGGTGGATAGGGATAGGAGTGGATTTATTGATGAGAGGGAGTTGCAGCAGGCTTTGGCTTCTGCTTTTCATAAGTTTGATTTGAAGACTGTTCGCTTTCTTATGTTTCTCTTCAAGAATCCCCATGATCCCCTCAGGATTGGTACTTTTCATTTCCTAGCTTGTCCTTTAGCTCAAGAAAAAGGACTTTTTTATGATAGATTATATAGAATAAATACTTTGTGAAATTATAGGAAAACAAGTAGAAGTTCCAGCCAAAACTATACTTTCTATCAAAAAAGGAAAATCTATTCTGAAAAAGATAGTAGTTTTTTTCAGGCTTAATCAAAACTTAAGCTTTGACAATTAAAAACTAATACAAGTTGAGAGTGTTTGTTTGCTGTGATTATGAAACTTATGTTTGGGCTCAAACCTGTGTTGATAAAGCTGGCACTTGTAATGAGGAGATTGGGAGACTAGAAAATCTAATTTATAGTGATTTAGGGTATTTCTGGTTAATATTGAGTCTAGCCTTTTTTTGGAAGGGCCTTTGGCTCAACGGTAAGCTCGCTTGCTGTAGGGTTTGAGGTTGTGGTTCGAATCAACCTCTACACATAAAACATAGAATAAAACTGCCTAGTATATTCTCTTTCCAACACCCTCACCAAGTCGGGACTAGAACTGAGTTGACCCTTTTATTGAGTCTAGCTTTTTCTGCATGTAATAGTGGAGTTATTAGGAAAGGTCTTTTTCTTTCATGTCTGTATTCCTTGTTTAGCTGCATTAGAATATTTGAATACTAATTAGGGAGCTATTTCCGATATGTTGATGCCAACTGCTTTTGCTTTTACAGGACCTAAAGAATTTCAATCCCTCTGGAGTTGCCTTGGTCATTGGCGAGTGAGTATCATTTTAATTGTTCAAGTGTTTACTTTAGACAAATTTCTAAGTTGTTGTGTTGTTGCCTTATGTTCTTTGTTATAAATTGTTGAGGTTTATAGACTTTGACTAAGTTGTTTACTCCTGAATATTAGTTTGAAGTATGCAATCTGCATTCACCTTGCATCTCTTGCTTTGACCTGCCTCCATCTAAGAGCATCTAAGCTTAGGTTAACATAAATTTGTCTGTTTTCTTTTTCAACTAAAATAAAATTTTATTTAGAAGGAAACTACATCGCAAATGCCTCCTATCCTGAGCTTTCATTCTCTTGCATATTAAGGAAGACAGTTGAATGGAAACCTTGAGTGTTTTTTGGGGACTTGATGCCCTCATTTAAGTTGTAGTATGTGTAAATTATATTATTTTATCTGTATTTTGTTGCTAGTGGCAGTCATCACTATCTGAGCTACTTCTATGTTGCATGGTTTTCTATATGCCTTAAGATTTGGAAAAGTTTGAAGTTTGTGTTTTAGTTCAGAAACTTCACCATGTAGATTCGTGTTAATGCCTCTCATTGTTGGTTGCTTCTTTCTCAGGGCATATTCGAGAGATATGATAGAGATCGGAGTGGTAAGATTGACCCATTAGAACTAAGAGATGCACTGTACGGTATTGGCTATGCAGTACCAGGGTCAGTTCTTCAACTTCTACTTTCCAAATACAGTAGAGGAAGTGGTGCAAATGTTGAACTTGGTTTCGACAATTTTGTCGAGTAAGGCCTTTTATCTATGGACCTTTGAAGTAATCTCCTTTATTTTATTTCCTTTGGAATTAAATGCCATTGCATGTCTCATATTTTGTTATGTATGTGCAGGTGCGGGATGATTATCAAGGTACAATTCACAGTTTCCCAAGTTTTAGAGTGTCCCTGGTTTCTGTTTGTGCTTTCTGTTCTATATTTCACATCTGTTTTTAAATCTGGCTGGAATTTTTGGGCATTTGCCTTTTCAGTCCAGTTATTATTAGATTTTTCCCTTTCCCCTCAATCCCCCACCCCCAGAACACACACAAAAAGGGATAGATATTTAGTGGCATTAATGACAAGAACTTAACAAGGAAAAGCATAGTTGCTCATGTATCCACAAATTATATGTCCATGAGTTCAAAATTACGAGTCAGAACTATTCTGGAGGACTAGACATTGTAGATGTTCATATTGTTAGATCAGATGTTATTTCTCACATATAAATATTTATGTGCTTTTAAGTTATAAGCTAACTTTATGAAATTTTCAGGGCCTGACTGACAAATTTAAGGAGAAGGATAGGCGTTATACCGGTTCAGCAACACTTTTGTATGACGATTTCATGGCCATGGTTATTCCTTTCCTCATATCATATGACTGAGCAGCTGGAGCGGTATTCATTTCAAGGATTTATTTGTTTGTGGTGTTGGTGTTACCTTCAATTCTTTTATTCATGAATTTCATTGACAATAAACTTTTGAGAGTGTAACAGTTCTTTTATTCATAAATTTGTTTTTTTGCAATAATCTTTATGTAAATGTTATGCCAACGTGGATATGTAGATTTGAACAACAGAGGATTATATAGGCCAGCCCTTCATGAATGATAGGTTAACGTTGGAATATTGATGATCCATTCAAATTTGTTGGCCTACATAAATCACCCATTAAAGCATATATGTTCCATTCAATAAACGCTTCTTCCATGACAACCTGGGATTTCCGTTGACACCAACAATCCTGTCTTGCCTCATGGACGAGTTGGATCTCAACATGCATCCGAGTAGAATCTCATTAATGACAAAGGATAAGGGTTAAGCGTAAATTAAACCAAATTGAACTTTGTACGTGTGCCACTCAATAAAAAACCAAATACTATATATATCACAACGGAACCGTCATTTCCTATCATCTCTCTTTATTAGCTTACAAATGTATCCTTTTTCTCAAACTATCACATCATACACTCAAATCATAGTACAACTCATAACAACACCATGAACAAATGGTCAAAAGAATACACCAGAAAATTAAAATCACACAAATCTGTTAAACGGCTTCCTTCCAACCCCTGCTGGCAAAGACACCGTTGAATCCACACTCAAGTTTCCTAAAGATTGAAGTGACTGGTTCTTAGCTAACGTCCTTTGAGACCTAGGACCCTTGCTGGAGAACAAGGACCCCTTGTTCCATTTAAAGGATCCAATTCCTTGTGTAAGAGGAAATGAAAGTCGCCTCGTTGATTCAGAGTTTGGAGTCCCAGGAAGACTTTCTCTTGCATTACTACTGGCACGTACTTTGGCCTTGGCAGATAGTGTTGGAGCCATGTAGTTTGGAACTGAAAATGGCGGGCAGCTTGTGAGACTATCATCATCCTTGAGTGGCACATCAAAAGGAGAATCAGCTCCCCCTACCCTTGTTCTTGAAAACTTTGGCAAGCTTGAGCTGTTCGCTTGCGGGGTCCGTGCGAGTTTTGAGGATGACACTATAGCTGATTTGGTGGATTTTGGTGTGCCTACATCCATATTATCAATCCCATATCTGTGCTGCTTAGGTGTGCTAGAGGCTGGTTGTGGACTATTCTTCTGTTCAGAATATGGTCTGGGAGGTGTAATTTGAAAATTCTTCAAGACTTGGCTTCCTTGGGGATTTGTTGAGGGCAGCTGCCTTTCCAACCAGTTCCACCACCATGGAAATCCCCCAGATCGTACATCTGACCCTGGTGTATGGTTAGAAGTAGGAGTGGCTTTCCACAACTGTAGGAAAAGTCAACACAATTAATGCACTTTGGAGATAACTTAACTCAACCAGGCTGTCTTGCTTAACCTAATAGATGCTTTCTATTCAGTTTTTAAGAATTTGCCTCACTCTAAAAAGTGCACATGCTATAACAGAAGATTAAAAAAATCTATAACCAGATTTTGGACTAATAATCCTTTTTTTTTGTCCTGGCTGGTCCGGTTCAGTACTTTATTCATTGGATAGACCACAGCCGTATCTTATTTAGGAACAACAATATGGGCTGTGTTTTTTTAGTCTATATACAGATAATAAAAGAAAAGGAAAGGTGTTTAAAATTTAAGTGGAGGTTGAGTTAGAGGGTAGTACCTGATGGGAATATGCATATGCCATTGCTCTTTCTCTTTTGACGACTGCATCCACCTTCCTCTGCAACCTAGCCTCTATTTCCTCTTTTGTGAGTAAGCTGTCATCCCAATTTTCATTGTTGCCTGCCTCAGACTGAAACAAAATTCCAAATTAAAAAGTTTAGCTTCATTTGCATAAACATTGGAAAACTGGAAAAACAAGACGAGTATTTTAAAAAATAACTCAGCATAACTTTTCTAGAGATGCCAATAATTAGGCATTCAGAGCCTGCATGTTGCAGTATAAGTCTTAAGAGCTGATGAACTTCATTAACCAGGTCAGAGGACTTACTCCATAAGCCGACTTGCCCAAGGTACTGTCATTCTTGTATTCCGCTTGATATCGTGCCTGGTTTTCCAACATCTGGATCCTCCTGGATTGAATCTGAGATTGGACCCGCACCAACAACTGAATATATTTCATGGCACTCATAGTCTGCCTCTTCACATTTTGTCCTCTTACCACTCCTTGAAGCCTCACCAGACCCTTTAGAGCTCTAAAACTCCTCCTAGCCTGTACAACAGTAACTAAATCACATCAGTTGGGTCCCTTGTGTCATATCAAGTTTAAGCATATAGAATCAATATAAAATGTAAAATTTATAGCAAGTTCCATTATTTAAACATTGTCAAGCCATTGCAAAATTATCATTGTTTTTAGCCTATATCCCAAAGCCAGTTATATTTCTTTCAAGATAGTAGGATGTAATCGTGAAATGCGTGTTTCAAAAGAATCAATAAATGCTTTTTATATATTAATAAAAGGTCTTATATTAAGGACCATAAAAAGCTCGTAGATGGGATCTAATAACTAGGACCAGAGACATATAAATTATAGCAAACCCCAATATTCACAAGCTGGAACAATGTGACTCATTACTTATACTCATACAAGGAAAGGTGCAAAGCTACTTGTCAATGAGGACTCTTGATACAAAACAATGAGACTTCTTTATTTCTGCTCCAAATTAAGTTAAAGCTGTATATTTTCCAAAATTAAACTTACACAAAGGCTACCAGAAATAACCAACCACCGTGGCACCACGAAACATCCAAATGAAGCACAATTTTTATTGATTGCTTAAATAATAAAGTGTGCTTTCAAATAAGAGAAGAGTGATCTACATTATTCTACTGTAGTTTCAACAACTTACAGTTTCTGACAATAGACATGTAACAGCAGGCATGAAGATCGTGTAAAGACTGAAAAATAAACTGTATGGGCTGCTTAAATGCATGAACTTACCATATAACCTCTATACGCAGCCTGGATCTTAGTTGCTGAAGCATGGTGGTTCCTTAGAGTTGGTTCTGGTCTGTGGTGATTAACAATCCTCCTAGGAGATGCTGCTCTCGGAGAAGCAACCCTTGGGGAAGGAGCCCTTGGAGAAGCAACCTTTGGTGAAGGAGCTCTAGGAGAAGCAGCTCTGGGAGGCACATAAGGTGGTGTTTTGGGTAACTCTGGAGGTGTCTGAGGTCTGAAAGATACTAATTGTTGCTCTCTTTCGAAGTCCCCAAAGATCTTTTCAATGCTGCTTGGCTCCCTGAAGAGTGGAATGAATGAATTTGTCTCTCCATGCCTTAGTTTCCCGAGGCCTTTCTTCTTTTCTTTTGAGTTTTTCTTTTCAGAACCCTGCTATAAGTATTCAAAATGGTGAGATAAATACATGGGTCAATCTACATAGAGGAAACAAATTCATGCAGCCACCTAAAGGTATGATTATGCATGCATATATTTCTCAGCCACATTTTTGCTTCCTGATATGGGAAAAAGAGTATGGAGACTTAAAGATGATGCATTCATTGATAGTACCAAGTCCTATATAGCTAAACTTTATACATGTCTAAAGCACCTAATTCCATCTTTCAAGGGGGATGCCAAATAAATTAGTAACAAGCAATTGGCATTTGCTTGTATAATTAAGATTGGAAGCACTTACATTGACTGCCTTTTCCTTGGAGTGGGGACTGAAAACCCTCTTGATTGCAGACAACCAGCTTCCCTTCTTTCCCATGTCACTGGCATTACTCTTTCTTCCTGCCAAAGATCAAGAAAATGTATAACCATCAATGTAAAATGTTCTCCTAAATGCTCATAACTTTATACTTAATCAAATCCCACGTCCTCTTACTGATATTTATGATGTTGTTAAATAGTAGCAGTTTAAAATGATATTCTGGTTAGAAAAGCGTAAGTATCACTTAGAAGATAAAATCCATAATAGGTAAGAAAATTTCTAAACTTAAGCTATCAGGGATTAATAAAATATCGTTAGTAATATTACAAGCAAACCATGTTATATAAAAGACAACCTCACAAGGCCATAGAATTGGATTTACATAAAACAATTAACTTTTCAAAATCATTAGTATCATACATTAAACTAAGTTAGAAAAAGCAGCCTCAGTCTCATAACGTAGTTATAAAAACCAACTTCTTATAAAAGGTTATTACTATTTATAGTCCTAACTATAAACGTTCATTTTGGTCCTACATATTCCTAATTTTAATTTTTATCAAATTATCTGTACTCGTACTCATCCAACAATAATCAAACCAACGAGGGTGAGGGAATAAAAGAAGATGGTTGGAGTGTTTTTAAAAACTACAAAATAGTCCCTCTAATCCTAGTTATAAGACAACAAACTTGACTTTTGTTTGAGATTAAGGATTTTAAAATCTCTATAAATATCTTTTCCTTCAAAACTAATTTATTCTACTCATAAATTAACCTAAAATCTAACATTTCATATTTAATTGTCTAATTTATTTTCCTTAACTTACAAAAAAAAAAGTTGAGTCGAGAGGTTCTCTTAACTAACTTAACTAACATCTTAAATTTAATTTATTAGTATTAACTGTTAGAATTAAGAATCTCCAAAACAATTAAGCTCACCAACGCGATGCCAAGCAAGGAAGCAACATCTCCATATGAGGAAACTGAGCACAAAGAGCAAACCACCAAATCAAAACCAAAAATCCTTGAATGAACTCACAAAATCAGCTTCTTTTCTGCAATAGAGAGAAGAAACAACAGATCAATCACACATAAACATAGTCAGAACAGTAATTCACAGAGCAAGGAACAGTAGAATTAGCTGGAGACAAAAATCAAAGAAGAAAAGGGTGTTAAATGAAGAAACCAAAAACACCCCACAAAAAAAGAAACGATTTTTTTGTGTTCTACACATGAAATTCTAGAGAATCATGAAAAACTAAAAGCACCCCACAAAAAAAGAAAGGATTTTTGGGTTTCACAAGTGAAAATCTAGTTAAGAAAACATTATCTGACATGTAAGTAAGAGGAGGATCCCGAGGTTGAGGATGTTAAGAAACATAACCATACATAGGAATCCTCAAAACAAGAGAGAGAGAGAGAGAGATGGCTTTGTGGAAATAAGGAAATGGGAAGGGCAAAGCTGGAATAGTTGTGTTTGTGTTTGTGAAATATAATCAGTTTTGCTTTTTAACTTTTGGGTTTGCATTTATAATTTTCTTTTCTTTTTGGTTGCATAATCATGATGAGGTTGAGGGAAAGCTAGGTTGCCCACTTTCTCACTCAATCTCTTCTTCCAACTTCAACTAACTTTACTTCAATGTCAAGACTATTATCTCTCACTGCTTACGCTTCTGTTTGGTGGTAATTGGTAATCTGCTTCTTCATTTGTTTATTATCACTGTCATTGTTGTTGTTATTTCAAAGAATATCTCCTAAGTTATCACTGTCGTTGTTGTTGATATTATTGTAAAGGGAATGCATTTGTTGGTACATGTAGTTTTGTACAATTTTGTATTGTTATCTATCCATTTTTTATGAAGGGTTGGGTTCAGCAGTAAGTCCACTTAATGTGGGGGTAAAAATGTGTAATATATTCCCTTCCATGTGGGACTAGAACTTGGTTGACTTTTTTTTTCTTTTTTATTTGTTGAAGGTGCTAATATACCAAACATAATTACATGAAAGTGCGGGTGACACAAATTAAGTTTGAAATGTAAATTTATCAAGGAATAATATATTTTGTGTAAATTTGCTAGGGACAATATTTTTTGTACAAATTTGTTGAAGACTTTAGTTACTCACAGACGAAAGTTAACATATGCACATGTGGCGGGTCAAACACTGAGATAAACAAATGACTTGGTTTTAAAAAATGTCATGTCATCCTTGTGGGTACTACAATTTCTCATTGGTTCAATTTCTTCCTCACTTCTTCAATATATGAGTTTTTACACTGCTAATATTTCATTTTGAAGTCGGCAAAGCCTTCAAGATAATGTCACATCATTAAAATTTACCATTCAAAGATGACATATCACGCCACATGTGCATATGCTAGCTTCTGTCTAAAGGTAACTAATGTCATGACAAATTTTCACCAAAAATATTGTCCCTTGACAAATTTGCAGTCCCTTGATAACTCTACACAAAAAACTACTGTCTCTTGATATATTTGCACTTCAAAATTAATTTGTGTCAGCAACATTTCCGTGTAATTGTCTTTGACATATTTACACTTTCACCCTTTTTATTTGTCTATTTTTATCATAATTATTATTGATAATAGTTTGCTTGCACTGTTAGCTTCTAAATAAAAGATAACAACGCTAATTTAACAAAATTAGAAGAGTTCATATGGTAATAAGACAAAATAAAAAATCTAATTAGGAGATAGAAACACAGATTAGCTGAAGAAAAGTATAAGCTTGTTATAATTATCATTATTCTTGTTACATCAGCTGACTTACCCATAACGTGATCCCCACACTCCTTGCAAAGCCCGTAAAACTCACGAAATGCTGTGTTGTTGGTTTATGAATAATTAATTAACCATGCTGTAGACACGTTTAAGCTGGTGTGGGTTTGAATCAAATTCAGAGATGGCAGGCCCAAAAGCAAGGTCTCCGCGTGGAAAATATTGACACAACTCATTCTCCTCCATATTATCCCCAATCAGAATTGCCCACCTCCACAATCCTTTTTTATTTGTGGGTTTAATAATCCACGCATGGGCGTTGATTTTTCAGTTTTGAACAGTGAATAAAAACCGGCCCGGATCGAATCAAAAGAAGAAGAAAAGTAGAAAAAGGGAGAGTTGTCAACTCAAAAGCACAGAAGAAAGAAAAGGATGACTTGTCTCAGGCTGTCAGGCATCGCCAACAATTCAATAAAATACTATACATCCTTCTAATGCCCTCTCATCTGTCCATTCTCATGTACTATATAGCACTTTCATTTTTCTAGTGACATGTTTTTTTTTTGGCCAACATAGTGACATGTTACTTTATAGTTTATTCTATTACAATATATAGTATACTATTATACATTTTGTAGGCCAAGTTTGCATTCATTGATGATAATATAGGTGAGAATTAAATATATTCCCATATTGAAGAATGGTGAGTGAAAATCAAAAAGGCAAAATTGTGAGATTCAGGAAAAAACAGAAAATATAACTTATTTACATTCCCATCCTTCCAAAAACGAAAGCTAGCTTGGGTGGAAAAAATTCTAGTCCTTATGATCCGTCAGTTAATTGCCATAAGAGCTCTATTTCATGTATTCAAGCACATCATGTGAAATGCCTTCAAGGAAGGAAACATAACCCATTACACTGGTGAGACCACTCCCATCAACATCCTGTTCCTCGATTAGAAAGTTTTCAAAAACTGAGGCATCATCCTGTCCACCTCTGATCATTATGAGCTTAGGAGTGATGCATCTCTCTTGCTTCAGTTTATTGATTGTACTCCTCAACAAACCTAACAATGCATTATTATGTACCAATGATTAGGGAGAAGCATAGAAAAAGCCAGGAAGAAGAATGAGTTAAGAAGGCTTACAATCATGAGGAGGAGGGAAAGGAATTGATGGATCAGCAGTTGAAGAGTAAAACACAATTAGAGTTGTGAAAGCATCAAGCAAAAATATTGGACTGCCACTGGTAATTAGTGCAGCACGACTCAATGAATGGCGTGGATATGCTTGTTTATCTGGTGAAGAATATGAAGCCAACACTGGATACACAGCACGGTGAAGGGAACTTGGTTCCAGAGCACTACAGCAGCAAAATAAAGAGACTTTAAATTCTTGAGTATAAGAATAATAGGGGGGAAAGCACTTATTTTTATAAATATATAGGAGCACTTTTTACTACATATAAATGGACACTTGTCAAAATAAAGGTCAAGCATTATTTCTAACATTGCAGATGCATACAAATCCCATCAACCATACAATGATGGTATGATTTTGCAATTTCCACTATTCAAATATATCTATGAGAATCAACTACCTGAAAAGGCATTGGAGGTAGATACGGTAATCTGGATGAACGCCTTCCTCATGAAAGCGAAGAAGAGGATTACGGAGGAGAGCAAAAATTAGGCGGGGAAGAGGCTGCAGTTCTGGACATTGGGAAAATGAAACATCAATCTGAGAACTTATGGAACTTCCACTCCCATATTGAACAAGTTTGTAAACATCATTGTACTGCGCTGTAAGGAGCACTAGCCAATCTTGAAGTAACATCCTCCCCTCCCGAACTCCATCCTTCAAAGAAGCTAATATAACCTGCAGAATAATTGCATCCATTCGAAAAATATAGGTTCAATTAATATTTGTTTCTCAAGACTACAAAAGCAAGCATGGGAATGTTATAGATATAAAGCAACACACAGCTTGCTCACAGCTGTGCCAGAGAAGAGGAATGATAAATAGTCTGGTTGCCTTCTATTTGTACGCCCATATAATGATTTTTAATAGGTCTATTCTAATGATTTAAGCTCAAGAAGACAAGGGAAATCATTTACTTCTTACGGTCTTGAATGCAAAGACCTATTTACCTTATATGATTAGATTAAAGATATTAGTAAATTAATACAGTATGTTTGTTTAAGATACCCTAATCATCTTTCTTAAGTTAAGAATTCACCTTGTGAACAAGCAAGGATAGCACAACTTCAGGATCAACACTATCATAAAGTTCATTCATGTTCCGAGCAGCATTGAACTGCAAAGTCCGAATCCTAAATCGACGTTTAAGGGAATGCTTGGTTCTGCATCAATTGCCAAAACACACTGAAATCCATCTTGCAGAAAGAAAATTATTTACAGGTGGTGGCAGAAAAGGGGACTGAAAGCTTAACCACAAGCAAAGGAGGACGACAGACTATGGCCAAAACAAGAGCATCCAAAAAAGAGAAAGTAATCAACATTCTGGAAAGGGTTATCACATATGAATATAACAGTAAAGAAGATTTCCTGAGTGAAAAAGCACGGCAAATAAAAATAATTCAACAAAAGCTATTCAACAAAAAATTATTCAACACAAAATTGCACAATATATCAGCAGAGCACATTTCGTAATCACGCTTAACACTAAAAAGTTTTATCAGATTTATGATCGAACATTAATAGATTGAGAAGTTACATAGATCCACTGAATATTTTAGTTTTGCATAGATAACAAGAACGATCTCATAAATCATATCTGTAAAATTATATGACAAGAATGACAAAAAAATATGACATGAAAATGTTCATCTTGGAGGATGCACTAAAATATCGAGGAATAAAGTACAAGCTCAGAAGATACATGATTGTTTTGACCACTAGAATCAACTAAAAGAAAATGAACTAGGCAACAACATTTAATCAGACCCACCTATTTAGATAGTGGAGAAAACGTCAATTCATTTCAATAGGAGAAAGATGTAAACAATAATAGAGAAGATATTCTAGGCTGGATTTACCACACCTACTAGTAGAAGCTGTTTCTGAGCTGGAAAGTTCTTCAGGAGGAACTACTACTGTGTACTGAAATGCAATCTGAAGCACAGGAACTTCTGATGCATTCCTGCCAAAAAGCAACAACAGACCTTAATCAAAATAAGAAGTGGCAAAGAATCAATGATTCAGACTATTTCTAAAACATTTCATATTAAAGGCCAATCAAACATCTTAGAAGGACTCTCATAAACAGGACTAAAAGGAGTGTTAAGATAGACCAGAAAATAGATATGACAAAGTATTTGATGAAGATCCACATCTCAACATAATACAATTCAAATTCTTGATGAATAACTTTATATCACTTGGAATGGGCATATAAAAAAATTGCAACCATTCAAGTATGCAAGTACATTGCTATGGTGGTGGTGGATTAATCAGTACCTTGAAAACCCAACATTGCTGTCAAACTCAAAGTCATAAGCATATGTTGCATAAGAGTCGCAACAAATGATGTGCTGAACATTTTCATACTGTGGATCTGGGAAAAAATGACCAAACTGCAACATAGAAATGCATTAATATACAAGTGGATGGAAAAACTAACTCGAATGCCCTATCCAATATAACAGACTTACAGAATGGCCAGGTTTAAATTCGGTTGACGTTCTTAAACGTAGAATACAACCAAAAGCATATGGCCGACTCAACAACCGAAACCTGAAAAATGAGAAGATCATGTATAACCACCCAAAGCAAAATAATCAAAAAAAACTATGATCAATCAATTTCATCTCAGAAAAACTAACAATCCTAAAATTTCCAAAACAAAAAGTATCCAAAGAACAAACCAATTATGAATAATTAAGAACCAGGGGAAACTAATGGAAAAATACAGGAGTAGTGCATAGGCTGGTTACTTTTGTTTCAAGGGTCTAGTAGAGTGACAGATTGATGTACCTCCTAGAGTGCATGTCAATAATGAACTCTACCAATGAAGCAAAAAAGGTAATTTTCCAAGACAAGTATTGGGCGGGAATCTGATGCTATACTGAAAGAGGGAGACTTACATGTCTTGGGGCAAAGTTGAATCCTCAGTACTTGTATATAATAATAAGGAACCCCCACTTTCAATGCTCAAGAACTTAAGGGATGCCAAATCTGTGTACTCGTTTGTTACAGCAAATATGTCAACACAGACTCCTGCTTGAACAGCAACAGCAGCCTGTAATACACAGGTCAATTCTTCCACTTCTCAAATAGAAGATAAAACAAAAAAAAAACTTAAATATAATACCAGATCTTTATAGAATGGAGTCTGCTCAGGAAGTAAGGCGCGGTCTGCATCCTCTCTCTTGCTGGCATATTGCTCACCATATCTTCTCGTATCCAATTGTCCAGCTCCATAATCAGGGGGACCAGACAAGAAAGCAAAAACTCTAGCTGCAAAAGTACCCAATAGAAACAAGAATTACTTGGAGCCTTTAAGAGTACGGTATAACCAACTTAAAAACATGTTAACTAAAACATAGACGGCAAGCTTTCAAGATGGTCATATGCACCTAAAGCAAAGGTGTTTCCATATTCAGATCCAAGGTAATTAAAAAGAGCTTCCATTGCCACCCCAAAACCACGCCCGCCAAACAGAACACCATCCAATCCTTGACCTGCTCCTGTGGTTCTCTCCCATGAAGTCGTTGGTCTAAGTGTTTCAAGGGCAGATGCAATACGCTCCTTACAAGTTTCCACCTGCAATAAAAATAAAGATTATAGGGAGCAATCAAAATTTACCTATATATAACTTTCATTTCATAGTGAAAGAATAACTCAGGAAAATGTGGAGAAAATAGTATTATTAACCTACAGGAGCCAAAAACTGTGACAAAGGCATGACATCTTCAAGCTCAAATGATAGGGTTCCCTCCGTATCTGGAGGAATGAAAACATTTTTTACAACAGGTATAGGACCTTGAACATCATACAACCCTAATTTGTGGCTGAAGGTAGCAAGCCCAAAAAGTGAACCAGGAGCTAGAGCTGCATACCAAAAATAATAATCAAGAACCAACTCTCAGAGTTCAATTTTATGCAGGTAAGGAACATACAGTTAGATCCAGACATTAACCTTCTAAAGCCGCCAGCAAGGCACTTTTAATAAGATCTAGAAACTCCTCTGAAGCTGCAGGTGAACATCGAATGCTATATTATTAACGCAATAAGAAAAATGCATAGGGAAAACTACAAAATGTAGCAACCATTCATTAACCACTAAAACTTACAGGACAAGTCAACAGCAGCAACATACACCGGACGGGCTTGCACTGCTGCATCCTCTGATGTTTCCTCTGCAATTAATAACCAGTAAGCAATCTGAGCATAGCCAAGTCATATAGCATGCTACAAACACCATCCAATGAACAACACACAAATCCTTAAACAATAAATTCACTTCAACTTCAATCTAACCAAACCACTTAATCATAACATATTTTGCATATAAACACATCATATATATACCCCTCCATTCCTGAGTATAAGAACCAGCTGACTTTTTTAGAGAAACCTAAGAAAGCATAATGAGGTAATTTGAAATTCATTTTATTAATTTTTTTCTCTAAACAAATTTATTCGACTTGTAAGCTAACATACAATCCAATAACATACAAAACAAATTATGATCAAGTGGTTCATTTTGTTTTCTAACGATTCTCCAAAAAAGTCAACTAGCTCTTATATTTAGGATCCGAGGGAGTATTAGCTTATAAATTAAATAAACTAATTTCAACACATTATCCAAAACCGTGTTGTAAAAGTCGGACCAAAAGACGAGTCCAAATAGGACTTTGTGTCATGGTTCAACAGTGTTATAAAAGAAGACCAGAAGGCGAGCCGAACAAGGCTTCAGGTCATGGTTTAACACAGTCAGATCGCTCAAACCAATAGTTAGACCGACATTCAAAATGATAACTGTTGAGCTGAAATATGAGGCAGCCAATGGTTGGACCGGTCCAACCGTCCGGTCCGGTCCGGTTCTTATAGCACTAATAATAAAAGGGAAAAACTTACACCATGTTCCTTTCTACAGGTTCTCAAGTTCTTTCAATATAGGCCATTAGATTGAATGGATGATTGTTATAAAAGGACACAAGTCACTCTCATATTAAAAGAACTTGAGAACCTGGAGAAAAGAACATGACACGTAAGTAAGGTACTAATAAAATCACTAACTCTTTTCTCAAATAAATTTAAAATCCAAAATTAATAAAAACTTATTTCTTCTACATATAATCAGACCTATAATCTAATTAAAACTAAATGTAGTACTTCTCTATGTTATACCAGTCAATTCAAGATCAATAAAGGAGGACATCATTTCAGGACAAGACTGAGGGCGAGAATATCTAGTAATAGCCTTAGAGGACAGTCCATTGAGGGTCCCACAGAGAGAGCAACTCCACGACCACTGTTCGAGCTCACAGTAAGTGTTGAAGTAGGCCCAGCAATTCTCACACCTCGGCAAAAGATTTCCGTCAGATCCGTACACCGGCGATTGGCCGTTCTCGTCTTCCGCCGCGAACGGCGTCACCGTCACTCCCCACGGTAGTCCGCAACCCTCTTGTGCGTCGGGATCGATCGGAAAACGCGACACCGTCGCCCTCACCGCCATTGAATTGACGCGATTTCTGAAACGAGCTTTTTTTTTGTTTGTTGTTATTTGTTTATGGTTTTTCTGATTTTGAGATTTGGCCAGGTGGCAATGAGACACATAAGTTGGACCATTTGGAGTCTGCCACGTGTTTCACTTATATAGTTTTGTCTGCCACGTCGGATTGATGTGACTGGTGGAGTGCACTAATGGAAATTCAGGGTGAAATTTTTATTTTTGGTGAAATATCCGCTAATCTGGTAACGGATTGGCAACAGACTAATCTGGAATTCATTGGTAGAACTTAGAAGTGTTGCCCGCATAGGAAAAGTTTTCCCCTCTCCCAATGAGAAGGCTTCACGGGATCTGAATACACGCATTCTTATCTTACGGGGTTGTAGTCATTTACCAGCTCAATTAACTACGCATTGGTGGTGGATTTTTTTTTTAAGAAAAAGAATTGTTTCTAAAAGAATTGTTTCTAATGTTTTAATTGTAGAATTAAGTTACTCCCTCTTAGTAAATATAAGATAACTTTCAAATTTCAATTTGTTTTTAAGTATAAGATTACTTTCTAGTTTTTCCCGACTTGTTTCCAAATAAATCTTAATAAGGCTTATCTATTATTAACAAGCAAAAGATAGAGAGTAAGATAAGGGTATATGGTTAGGGTGAATTGGTAATATCATGTGCTAATAACTAATTTATTTTACTTAAAAAATGGTCTAACCTTTTGTGTAGTATTAAATCTTTAAAAATTTGTATAAATTGAATACCTAAAAAATTTCACCCATAATATACCAGATGTCTTTATATTGTTTTTGCAGAATATGTTAAAGCGACTTTAAAAAATTTGACTCTAAAATAACCTCGGGATGAATAGATAGCCAAGTTCAATACCGATTCGAGTAGAATGCAAACAATTTTTTTCATATAATCATCTCATTGCCCTCTAACTTCAAAAGAATAATTTATTTATTTTTTTTCAGCCTAAGGGGGCGTAGACCAGCTGGTAAGAAAGGGGAAGGTAAGACACCGCGTACCCACCAGGTCATGGGTTCGAACCCTTGGGAAGTCGTCACCCCCAAAATGGGGAATCCCGGCGGCGACTTCGGATTAGTCGGTTCCCGAAGGGGGCCGGACACCGAAGGCTCTAAGCAAAAAAAAAATTCAAAAAAAAAAAACTTCAGCCACAACATACATCTTTACCTTTAGTTACAACTTACAATGCAAAATAATAAGTGAACGAAAAGGCACTCAACTATCTCATAAAGGGCAAAAATTATTTTAACAGGTTCCTATATATATATGTTCTTAGAGTATGTTCCCATCTCTTTGAATCGATGTGTGTTGTCTTATTATTAATATTTTTACAATTCTGGAAAATTAATATTTGAAAAATCTTATTTTTCATTCATATAAAATTTGTTTCATATATTAAACATCATATACATGTAGAATTTATTTAGATATACTCTCTCAGATCCTAAATATAAGACCTAATTGATTTTTTTGAAAAATCCTTAAAAAAAGCAAAATAAGTTAATTATAAATTGATTTACCTAATTTTTTCCCTTAAATTAGTTTATTTTACACACTGCACACACACTTTTTTTTGGATAATTCCTTTATACTCCCTCCCTCCGCTGTTTCAAATAAAAAATATATTCAACTAATTTGATAAGATTAAGGATGATAGTTAAAGTAATTAAAATCACATAATATTACTAATTTACTCTAACTAACTACTTGCTTGTTTATTATTAAGGAGTATTAGTAGAGATAATTTAGGGAAAAATTGGTAACAATTAAAATCTATTTTATATTACCTCCGGTTCTAAATATAAGACCTAATTGACTTTTTTGGAGAGATTAAGGTTGCGAAATAGGCTATTAAATCATGACATATTTGATATATTTTTAGATTATACATTAGTTTATAGGTAAAATAAACTAGTATAAGGGAAAAAATTAGATAAATCAATTTATAATTAACTTATTTTGCTTTTTTATAGGATTTTCTAAAAATTCAATTAGGTCTTATATTTATAACCGGAGGGAGTATTTAGTATCAAACTCATCTTATTAAATAAGTCTTATATTTAAGAGAAGAAAGAGTATATAATTTTTTTTATACAAAAAAGAGTATATAATTTGTGAAGGTTTGTTTTTTCAAAATGTACAAGTCCGCAATCATTGCCAACGAGCGCAGAATGCATAACGACTAAAAAATCCAATGATTCGGACGTCCAAACGCATAACAACCAATTCCACAATCATAATATCTTTTGCCCAGCAAATCCCACTTTAATAATTTTAAATTTATATTGATAATTATATTTTCCATTGCGAGCACTTACTTTAGCCTTGCAGCTCCAGCGTCTCACTATGTCCTGTTGCGTTAATATTTAGATTTGTGAGTATGTTTTCTCATTAATACTCACGTTTTTCTTTTATTGAAATTCCTGCAATAATTTGTATTCCTTCAATCCTTTGCATGTTTTGTCAGATTTTTTTTAAAGTTATAATATTGAAAATATCGCTAAGTTATTTACTCATCTTCAATTACAATAATTTGTCTCTGGTTTGTTTTATTTGTATTTTGAATATATATATTGTTGCAGAATTGTTGTCGCGCCACTAGACACTACAAAAGGCCTTTTTTTATATACTGTTGTCGTGCCACTAGACGCGACAAAAGGCCTTTTTTGTGCGACAAAAATTATAAAATTAAAAAAGAAAAAAAAGTGTCGCTCTTATTTTATGCGCGACAAATTAAGCGTGACTAAAGACTCATTTCCTTGTAGTGATGGTTGCATTTTTTTTCACTAAAGATACACGAAACAGATATAAAGTTAAGTCGAATTTTGTCATCCATCCTAGTTGTCCACTCGTCTTGCTTTTGAAATATTAATTTGTGACTTGGCTTGCAAGGGAAACATCGCACTATATATCTTTATTCTATATCTAGACAGTATATATATCCGCACGTTGTTCTTCTCTAACGTTGTTCTTCTCTATGGCTTTCATTTTTGTTTTTGTTGTCTATCTAAAAGAGTTTCACCAACTATCACTCTCATATATAAACTGTACTTTATTATATGACTCTGCTCTCTACCTACTTAATTAACTTTGATATTTCCTCTTTACTTTGTGTGTGTGTGGATATTAAGAAAGTTAATTAAATATACTACTTATTAATTTCAAAATATGACACATATTATTAGATTATACATTAGTTTATATAAGCAATGTGACTTAACTTTGGGAGAAAACTAAAAATATAAATACTTTTAGGTGAATCATATTTGTCATTAATCTATAAAAGAAAGTTAATTTCATCTTAATTGTATTTAGAACTGGAAGAAAGTATTATGCATTTCTACATATCAACTGTACTCACCTCATTCTGACCAAAAAAAACTGTACTCACCTCATATATGTATAATTTAATTGACTTAATTTTTAAAATAATTATTCGGTCTTGGTATCTCGCCGGTCCTTTTATTACTAAATTTTATGAACAAGTATAATCAACTCAGCTCACATCTAATTAATTTTTTCAATGTTAATGGCAGAACAATCTATCTGCCCATCATGTATGACTAGCACCATCATCTACAAGCAAAATTTGACCATGAAATTAAGCATGCATTACACACACACACACACACACAAGATGGAAATAAACCTCTAAAGTATTTGATTTTGTGTAATCTCAACGTCTACTTGACAACTTTTTGGACAGCTCTTATATGTAAGGAATACTCAAAAGATCAACCAATATAGTTAACTTTTTGGACTTATTTAGACCAAGTCAGATGAATATTTTCCCAAGTGATCTGAAACAAAGTTTTTAATTAGGTAGTATTTATAATTGCATGTGAATTTTATATGCGCACCGTATCATGATGATTCCCCACCCTAGTACTCACACCCATTCCATTTTTTAAAAAATGCCATTTTCAGATTGTTTATTTTTCTTTCTGAAAATATATGTCTTTGAAACCAAATGATCACATTTAAGCCACTACTAGTCCGGACTCAAACGCTTCCGTTAGTCAATACAGTGAAGTTCTTTTGTAAAAAAGAAAAGGATAGTCAATGAAGTTGGAAAACGGAAAAATACTTTGTAGTATGTATACACAAAGCTACAAAGGAAGCACCAACAAAATTTATATTGCTCCATCTAGACTTTATTATAAGACCTATTTATTTAATTTAATTAGATTAAAAATGTTAGTTAAATTAGTTATACATGATATTGCCAAAACACCATATTGTTACTCTTTCAAATTGCAATTTGCAAACACAATAATAGGCATATTTATAAATTTTAAATTGTATGGCACTCCAGTCGGTTAAATTGCCACCAAACAAATGTGTTTCCCTTTTGGGCTTTTCCCTTCACTTGACAGTCACATAAACGCGCTCCACAACACGCAACACACACATATAACTAAATGTAAAAAATTCAGTTAATGATGCTCACGTCCCCCACATAAATTCTTTCTCTTAGCTACAACCCTTTTGCTTCAATTCAACTCCATCCCCATTATCTCAATCTCTCTTATCTCTGTGTAAAATGCCACATTGACATTGGTGAGAACAAATAATCAACAAATCTTCTCTCCCTTTCATTATTGTTTTCATTTATTTCTTACTCTACATACACACACTATCTATCTATCTATATCTCAACCATTATATCATATTCCTGGTTTTTTACACTCTAAGAAATGTCCCTTTTCATTGCCCGCCATCCATGACCGATCACCATTTTTATTCCTCCTCTAACAAAACCTCTATTCTGCCATTTCTCAACAGTGACTTGCTCCTGTGTTCTGTGACCTACTACAAGCGTTGTAATACAATTATTCTGAGTCTTTGGAGCTAACTTTCTCTCTAGGCGCTTGCTTGCATATATATTATTGGGACGCTAATTTTGAGGGAAGTACAAGTACAAGGTTGTGAAGTAGATTGGATTGGATGGAGATCGGATGGCCGAGTAACGTGCGGCATGTAGCGCACGTGACATTTGATAGGTTCAATGGTTTCTTGGGTTTGCCTGATGAGTTCGAGCCTGAAGTCCCCCGAAGACCCCCCAGTGCTAGGTAACATAACCCTTTATTTCGTTTCTCCGGCCATTATTATATGTCCTCATACATATCGTATATTACATTAAGGAAATGTAATACGATATGCATATGGATTATATTGGAAATGGATTGCAAGTGTATGTGCAGTCATTTTGTTTGTTTGTTCCCTACATAATGACTCGTAGATAAACTTGTAGGATTTAGTTGTAAGTTTTCTTTTGTTGAAATAGCATATTGGAAAAGCGAGATAACAACTATATTATACAAAGGTTGGGATTCACTTATAAGATATTTTGACCTTTTTTATTTGGAGAAATTAAAGATTTAAAATTAATCAATTCAAAATTTCTATATTCATCTTTTTCCCTTGATTTTATCTTACCTATAAACTATCATATAGTAAATTAATTGTAAAGTGCTTAAAGATTGAGTGTTCTATTTGGTTTCCTTGACTTCCATAAAAAAAGTAAAAAACTGTTCTTCATAACTGGAAATAGTACTTCAAATTTAAAACGACTGGTAGAATTTTGTTGAACATTTTATTTGTTGTTTCGGTTGTGTAATGTTTATGAGATTAACAAAAGTTTGGCTTTGAATTGGCTAAGAGGCAATTCAAATATTGAAGGATGCACCACGATTTTTGATTTTTTATACTTTCTTGTCAACGTGATCTGCATCTTAAGTGTAAGATGAGCAGCTTGTGCACGTTTTGATAGTTGGATCTGGATTCTGGAGGTTTAAATCAATTTGAAAATTATCCTACGCTTCATGTAATATTTGATGGAGTTATCTTTCTATTCTCATTGGGCCTTTGATATTTTTCCTATTTACAGGAAAATCCAAGTTATCAAGACTAAGTAGGATTTTGTGACATGTATTAAAAAAAGGATTTAGGGACAAAATTCTGTTACCTTGAATAATGTTTTGAGCTCATTAGTTTACATTTAATTTAGTTGGGTCCTGGGTGGATTTTCCCATTTGGGCCTAATAGACCTGAGATCCTATCTCTATTTGGGCCAAGTAAGGTGGGGCCCAAAAATAAGAAAAACTTTCATCATCGTTATTGATATTTCATTTGCAAGCACCTGAACTTATACATCATAAGCCGAAGAGCTCGTTAGGTGAAAAATATCATATTTAATCTTGAATCCCCTGCTTAAAATTTTCATACAAAAAAAAATGTATCATTTTTTCAAATAATTTTTCTTCAAAAACTAAGTTTAATAGTCTGGTTAAAATTCTAACCCAAAATTTAAAGTTCGGTGATAATCTCATTAATGCACTAAATAAACTGAAGAGTTATCTTTTCTTCTTTTAACTAGGATACAATACAAATGTCATTTTTCCATACTTAACATACATCTTCCATGCTTGATCTTGCCTATAAAAATAAATTAATGACTTCCTTTTGTTGGTTTTTGTTGATTATTTTTATTTACGTCTAAGTGTTATCTAAATTAGGATATCTTTATAGATAATCTATTTTTGCTGATTCTTCATGCAGCATTATAATAATTTATTTGATTTGTCACATGTAGTGCAACTGTGTTTGGAGTGTCAACGGATTCCATGCAGCTATCTTTTGACTGCAGAGGGAACAGTGTGCCAACCATTCTATTATTAATGCAAAGACGTCTATATAGTGATGGAGGTTTGCAGGTGTTTACCAACATCATTATCACTTTCTCTCTTGACTATTTCTTTCAGTTTCTTTACATGCAAACTTTTCAACTACAAGAGTCACTGCGTTAATAGTGAACAAAGCACTGTCCTGTCCAACTTCTTTTATATTACCTGCTCTAGACTCTAGAGTGACTTATTTTCTGTTTTCAAATTAATACAGGTTACTAATATGATTTTTGTCTGAACTAGTTTATGAAATTTATTTGTGCAGTCAGAGGGCATATTCAGGATAAATGCAGAAAATAGTCAAGAGGAATATGTTAGGGAGCAGTTGAACAAGGGCGTGGTCCCTGAAGGCGTTGATGTCCATTGCTTAGCAGGACTTATCAAGGTATAAAATTGCCTATCAAATTTCCCTAATATATTCCCAATCCAATGAATTTCAATATATTAGAAGATTATAGACTTGAGGCCAGACGCAGAGGCCTGTGAGACTTAAACTAGTCAAATAATAATATTGATGTACTCTCTGTGATCGTAATTATAAGGTCACTTTAACTTTTTCTGGAGAAATTATAATGATGTAAAATAAATTACTTTAAAATGTCTATAATTATTTTTTCCCCTCAAAACTAATTTAATCTACTTCCAAATTAATTTAATCTACTTACAAAATAAAATTCAGGATGTTACAATATATATTATAATTTAGTGGTATATATTTCTTCTTTAACTTCGGCAAAAAGTCAAATGGATCTTATATTTAGGAACAAAGAGAATAAATGATAAATCAGTTTCTGTCTTTGCTGCTATGACAAGGTGCTATATATTTGTGTGATTCTGTTGAATGCTTAGTTTTGCACTAAATCTAACAAATGGTTTGATATTCACGTGCATGATTATATCAAGGCTTGGTTTAGGGAATTGCCAATAGGCATTCTGGATTCCTTATCACCGGAGCAGGTGATGAAAAGCCAAACAGAGAAGGAGTGTGCTGAACTATCAAGGAGTCTACCTCCTGCAGAAGCTGCCCTCTTGGACTGGGCAATCAATCTGATGGCTGATGTTGTCCAACATGAACACCTCAATAAAATGAATGCACGCAACATTGCTATGGTTTTTGCCCCAAACATGACTCAGGTTGGTTCCACTAAGCTCTTAACTCAAATATTTTGTTAGGATGGAAAGCAAAATAAGAGAGGAAATAATACTATGAGGGAAAACTCTCAAATATAATAAACTTTTTTATTATTTTGGGAAGCTTTTCCTAGTTTTCTTTCCCCCTATTTTCCACACACTTAGTATTGTCTCACTAAATATTGCAAAGTGGACCTCAAGTCCCACACAATGCATGATGGCAGTATTCTGACTAAATAGTACTTCACTATTTAGTGAAGTACTACTTTGATTACCAAGAGTATATTTGTCAGACGTCAGTGACAAAATTCTGACTTTGTGAATGCAGATGGCAGACCCTTTGACTGCATTGATGTATGCAGTTCAAGTGATGAACTTCTTAAAAACATTAATTCTAAGGACACTGAGGGAAAGACAGGATTCTATAGTTGAATCTTCACCTGGTTTTTATTTAGAGCTCTCTGATAATAATACTAATAGTCACCAAAGCCCTATAATACATTTCTGCCAGCCAGATTCTGCTCAAGATAACAATGAAGATGCTCAGGCCCTTACAACTGAAAAAACTGTCTCAGAAAGTGTCCCTACCCCAGATTCCTTCCAAGAAACAAAATCAACTGGAGGAGAATCTGGCAGTTTGGGAGCAACCTTTGAAAAATCAGTTTGTAATGAGGATTTGTATTGTGAGTATCCACCTAAAGGAAATGTTGGAAAGAACAAGACAGGCCAATCAAGCAGTTCAAATTCAAGGAAGGGGTCCAAGAAATTTAGACACCAGCAACATTCAAATCAAGGACTAATGAATGTTGAGAAAACTAAGGGAACTAGTAAAGTGAGTCGTATAAGTTCAAAATCTGAGAAGGCAGAACCATGGAGGTGAAACAAGCACAGCCATGTTGAGTAAACTTATTCTATATAAACATTGTGGCATTGTAAATTCGTTTGGTTGTTAAGTGTTTATTGTATTGTTTCATTTATATTATTGTGGGATCTATGAATGCATTAGATTGTAATGAATCCTAGTTACCGTGTGTTTTACTTGTCTTCTCATATTTATTCCTTAATGATCATTCAAATGTATTTGTTGCTTTACTCATAAGTTTTATGAATTTCTACATTAAATTAAAATCCCTTCTAAATTGTTGCTTGAAGAAGGGTCAAAAGTGGGTCAAAAGAAGGGTCAAATATATAAACCTTATGGGTTTTTTAAGGCCACGTATGTTTCTTTTTTTTAATTATTCTCTTTTCATTAATTTCAATGCATTTATATATTTTACTTTTATAAAACTATATTACCCAATAATGTAATGAATTGAATCATTGATGCCATCACACAGCTTCGACGACACCAACACTGAAAATCTAAGGATGGCAATAAAGTGGGACGGAGTTGAAAGCATCGATTGGAGTAATTACATTATGAATGTACACATTCCTGGCCTCGTCAAGTATGCAATGAAGTACTTCCTCCGATCCTATTTATAGGTCGCTAACCGTCAAAATTACACATACCAAAGGATGAAGGTTAATAAAAGTTGCATCATTAAATTGATCTTATTTTTTTTGTCTTTTCCATTTTTGCCCCTCCCACATTTATTGCTATCGCCCACTACCTTTTTCATTTTTATAAGTATACATGTGTCTTTTTCATCTTCTCTCTCTTCTCATATTCCAATGTTCATTTTCCAATGATAAGGGTATATTGGGAAAAACTTAATAAATGAGTTAGTTAATGTTAGTTGGTGACTTATATTAAGGACCAAAATTTAGTGGCGGTTGGCGACTTATAAATAGGACCGGAGGGAGTACTATTAAATCTTTCAAGTTACTGAATTTAAATAATAAAATACATTGTATTGCTAGGCTAAGGCAAGGTTTGTATTCTGTACAAGATCGAAAACACGATGCTAATAAATAGTCATGATTTATTTTTATTCCAAAATTTTAGAAAAGAGTTTAAACCACCCAAGATTTAAGGGCAGAGCTTTTAACTTTGATTTTTGCAGTTTACCTTAGTGGGCTCTAGAACATTAACAAATTAGTCATTCATAATCTATAGTAAAAAAGTTGGGAAAATGCCATTTAAATCCCTCCGAATATACAAAAGGACAATTCAGGAACTCAAACTTCCAAAAGGACCATGAAGGAACTCGGACCTAGTTCACATTTCAAATTTGTGTGAAAGGACAAAATTACCCCATCATTAAACAAAAATTACTTCCCACCCTAACACCGCACTTGTTAACAATTGAACTTTGGGCATTAACAACTGAACTTTAGGCATTGACATTTTGAACTTAAGAATCAACTTCTTCGTTAATAAGATAACATTGGTGTTAACATTTACATCGCACCTGTTAATAATGAAACTTTCGGCATTAACAGCTGAACTTTAGGCATTAACATTTTGAACATAAGAATTAACTTCTTCGTTAACAGCATAACATTGGTGTTAACATTTACACCGCACCTGTTAACAATGGAACTTGGTGCATTAACAACGGAACTTTAATGATGGGGGTAATTTTGTCCTCTCACACAAATTTGAAATGTGAACTAGGTATGAGTTCCTTCATGGTCCTTTTGAAAGTTTGAGTTCCTGAATTGTCCTTTTGTATATTCGGAGGGATTTAAATGGCATTTTCCCAAAAAAGTTCTCCATATTTTGTTTCAATTAAAAATTCACAATATTATTCTAAGATAAGCATTAGTCATTCCATTGGCCAAACGCTTTTTGTAACAATCTGTTACTAATTCCCTAATTAATTCAGTAATACCCTTACTAACTATGATAGAAAAATGATTTCCATAATATTTATAAATCTATCATAGTTAGAAAAAGAATTTCCTAATAATAATCATTATCCATGATAGAAAAGAATTTCCTAATAATAACCTGATCACTATCATGGATAATAAATAGCTAACCATGTTAGAAAGGAAACACCTAACATGGTTAGAAAAAGGAGCAACATCACAAATAACTAAACACATTAACAGATAACCATGCCAGAGAGGGACCCATCTAACATGGTTATATAAAAAGAATACATCGTCAATTCACACCAGATATCACATTTACAAAAATAACCATGTTAGGAAAAGAACATTCCTTAACATGATTAAGATTCTGAAACCTGTACAAACATCACATCATTCACCATAATTTCAGCATAATATAACTATGCCAATACAGAACACAAATCCTAAGTACTGAGTACATTGTAGTAATCATGTGGCATATCGTGGCTGGTGGCCCGATTCCGTAACTTCATACATAATAGAAATAGTACCGGCACTTGTATGTACAATCAAAAGTCAATATAAACGAGTAATTCCTAAAATTCTTTCACCACATTCAAAACACAATACAACATAATGCGGAAGCGTATGCACCCTAGTATTGACAATATATATATTCCAAAATACTACCTCCGGCTGTCTCACATCATTGGTGAGGGCCGGACGGCCCCTTCCCCTTCCCCGTCCCCTGGGTCTCGGCATGATCACCTGCAAAAATATCAATAAACGTGGGGTGAGACAACTTTGTCTCAATAATCATCTCTCAACTCACTGTAAAAATAAGGTATGCGGTAGCAGGGCGTCTACAAGGTGCCTTATAAAAAAAACAGTGTAATATATATATGTATGTTTATGCATGTTTCTCCAGAACTGCGTCAATCCGTAATATGATTCACCATCTCCAAATAAACCAAATAACATAAGTGACACTGCGCCTCTGTCTCTAATCAGCAGGCATACTTCCCCTGTCTCTACTCAGCAAGAAGTAATACGGAGCCCGTCTCTACTCGGAAACCGTCAGTCCCTGTCTCTACTCAATAGGACTAGTACAACTAACCGTTGATTGCGCTATCAAACGGTTACATCGGCCGATGGTACAACCAGTGTCATGTAACAACCATTCATAACCAAAGTATTCATCACAGGATACTATATAGTAAATAAAAATCTTAATAAGAAGATAGTTGAGTTGAAAGGCACCCAATAGCCTGATTGTTATAAACTAATTCCTTGCTTTTACAATATAAATATATGTATATAGAAAAGGATTTGAAAAATCCCATCTAACATCATACTCATTGTTACAGTAAGGTGAGGATGATTACCTGTCCAGCTCAAAAATAATAGATCTTCGCAACTATTGTTTTTCACGAGCTTCACTCGATTCACCAATGTCTACAATGATATCATAGTTGATCAAAACACAATATTAGTGACTTTGGCCTACCTTTCACCAAAATCAAAAACATTATTGAAGTAATAATTTACTTCCATTACAAACCATGTTTACATCCTTTAAACTATCGTAATTCTATTAACCATCCATTCATAACTTCCAAATCATTAACCTTCCTCATTTCTTGCAATCCTTGTAAAATTAACCCACCATATTAAACTCCCACTATAATACCACATTTGCATTAAAATGGATCACTCAAAAAGACCTCCATAACACCCAAAATGCTCTTCCAACTCAAGCAACCTTTAATTTACTAAAGTCACTTCAAATCAATACTTTAACTAACAAAATTCCTTACCAACATAAATCTTTCTAACACCAACCTTCCATCATCACCAAACAACTACAACTAACATTACATAAATACCAATTTGTTCCAGAACATCCTCTACCAACATTGTCCTAACTAAAAGAGTCCAAAAATATGCTCCATTACCTTCCAAATTCCTTCCGAAACACCAATTCAATCAAAATTAACTTCCCACATCTTCTTATAACCTTAACAAGTATTTATCCACAACTAATTCATTCGAATCATCTTTCGTTAACAAAACCCCAATTTTTCCATAACACCCTAAAATCAGAAAGACCAAATTTCACAAAATTAACTTCACAAGAGGCAAGGATCAAGCTTACAGAGTTCTAGAACGCAGGAAGGAGCTTCACTACTGCCGGCCGCCGTCCAGAACTCGCCGGAGTCGGCTCTTGGGTGACTGGCCGAACTGGAACAAGAGGAAGGAAGAAGGAAAATGAAAAATGAAGTTGGAACATGAAGGAATCACAAAAAGCACTAGAGAAATTATCACTTGCCTTCACCACAACTTCCTTCGCCGGAAAATCACCACAACTCGCCGGAAAATGCACCCAAGCCGTCGGCCGAAACTGGAAAAGGAAAGGGAGTTGGGAAAATGGTAATGAAATGTTGGAAATGGAAGAACAACTCAAGGAAACCAAGAAAAATCAAACCTTTCCTCTCACTAGCCGCTCACGTCGCCGGAACGCCAAGGCCGCCACCAGAACCCACCGCCGGCCACCCTCCGTACTCAACTTTAACGGGCCCGAGGAAGAGAGAAGAAAAGCAAATGAAAAGGATGAAGCTTTATGAACTTAAGAAGCTAAATGGATGCTTGTGGGTGTGAAGAAAAACAAGCAAAATGGTAAGGGGAGGGGACGGCTCGAACGCGCAGAGAAATGAGGAAGAAGAAGGAGATCTGATGGTTTTAAGTCAAAAAGAAGGGATAGGGCGTGTTTGGCGCGCACATTCTTGGTCAGAAATGGATTATTTCGTACCGGAAGTTACCATAATGTCCTCTTTTAATTTAAAACTACTTAAACCAGCCTCCAATCTTCTTAAACTTCAAAATATTTTTAGCTCTACTACTCCCTCATATTTCAAACTCTTCATTTCTTTAGTAATTATATGCATATTAATTACTAAAATTTTCCAAAATATTCCCGAAAATTACCAAAAATTCCTAAAAATTCCCAAAATTCCTAATTTCTCCATTTATCATTTCCAAAACACTCTTTAATCCTGTATTAAATTTTCAGGATGTTACACTTTTTTGATGCTCGTCATACAAATGAGTAGAGGGCGCACCGTGTCTCTAGACAGTATGTCTAGACTAGATAGATCTTGATAGTCCATATTTAATATTATGGAATTTTTCATTTTAAGAGTAATGATTTTTATGGTCAAGAAATCTAGAATAATGAAGATAATGTCTTAATCATCATTTTGTCAAAAAGCGTATTATTTTTTAAATTACAAATTTGAAAACATTAAATCTGGGCATTCAATATTCAAATTTTGACGATCCAAAATGGGAATCACCACCAATCTTTATAACGAGCACCGAAACCTGCAGTTCCATCCAAGATTGTGCACTCATACATAAGTATTGTTCTATTTAATTTAAATGATCGTGATGGATAAAAGAAATTCTCCTCTCATGATTCTTCTTTCCAAGTGCTTCCAAGATTGCAATTTAACAATAATGCGTATTTTTATGTTTGAATGTACTTATTTCTTTTCTTTCTATGTCTTAGCAAATGAGTGAATGAGTTTAATAATACACCAACAAGTTATAAGTTGAGGTGGTAAGCAATCTCTTGCTCTCATAAGTAAAAGAACAAAACTTGAATTCCAAAATGCACACTTATAAATATAAATCTCATGTTAAAAATGGATTGGAGTATAGTATTGAATTTGCGCGTGTTGATCCTCCTAACATAACATGTATCGCTAACGGCTAACAAACTCATTTCTTGTTCCCGCCTCTCTCTCTCGATTCAGAGTAAATTCAAATCTCTCCCTTTCAAGTTCATGGCTACGACGACCAACACCACACTTCCACCGTCATTTCCCTTTCAAGAATGGGAACTTCTCCCTTCAAAGTGGTTCTTCGGTGAGCTACAAGGCATACCGCCGAAGGTGGTACTGTTAGTGGGTGGGATCGCCTTCAATTTTTTACAAGGCTTATTTCCGCTCTGGATCCCCAAAAAGTTTCATGATACTATCCTGGAATCTCTTGCAAGAACTTTTCAATTTCTAATAGCAACCTTCCTTCTTGGAACCTCCTCCAAGTGGTCGGTGGTTTTCAATACCGCCGCATTCTCCTTTGGATCCCAGTTCAGAGCATACTCGGTCAAGAAGTGCACCCATCTGGCCCCGGCGGCGGCCGCCGCCGCCGCCGCCAGCTCCTTTGCGGCCAAGGCTGCCGCCGATGCCTCTTCTGCGGCCTCGGCGGCAAAGAATGTTATAGAATCAGCCTCAACGGCCGCCGCCGCCGCCGCCACGGCGGCCGCGGCTGCGGCGGCCGCCTCTGCGGCGGCCGCTTTATCGGTTGACGCTGTGAAGTCGGTGGCATCCCAAATCCCTCCTGCTGTTGCTCCACCCACCGGCACCGGCACCGGCACGGCCACTCCTCCCACCGGCGTCCCTCCGGCCGACGCGAATGTCTGAGCATTTCTCTTCCCGTTTAGGAGATAGTTGATAGGAAGATACTTTGATAGAAAGGAAATCAAGATGTTATAGTTTTGTTTTGTACATTTCTTTTCCCTCACATACTAGTCAATGACTACTCCTGCTTACTAGTTTTGTACATTTCTCACAAGGAAATCAAGATGTAGTAATGGTTTTGTTCTATACATTTCTTTTCCCGCACATACTACTCAATCACTACTCCTGCTTACTTGTTTTGTACATTTCTCACAAGGAAATCAAGATTTAATAGTTTTGTTTTGTACATTTCTTTTCCCGTACATACTAGTCACTTACTACTCCTGCTTACTTGTTTTGTACATTTCTCAATAGTTTTGTTTCCTATTGCGTACAGCGTTGTTCAGCTATCATACAAGTATGACATATTTGTTTTCTGTGTCTTAAACATCTGCACAAGGATTGAAACACAATTCTTTTATTTATCAAAAAGAAAAAAGACAATTCTTTTGTGGAAAAAAGATTGGTAGAGAAGGAGGGTATTGATAAAACTGTGTTGTTATTATGATGCCAATTTCTTTTCATGGGAATCGGCTAGAGGGGCAGTGGAAATAGGTGAGACACATTTTGTTGGGGTGGAATACAAGTGGGGAGATGTGGGTCTTGATGAGACCATTCATGATGCATCAATTCCTGCAGTTGCTGTGGTATTGGCCGGCCAAACTCAGGTGTTTATTCACTTTCCTCTCTTTCTTTCAGATATCTATTCATTTAAAAAATTTTACATTACGATATTAAAAGCATTGGTTTTTGTTAATGGCTACTGGACTGGTGGTTTCTAAATGTAGATTTCTGATATTTTAGGCATTCTTGTGATGTTCTTCATGTCACATATTTGTTAATGTCATAGTTGCTGCAATTATCGCGTTGCTATTCTTATAAACTGTACAGCATTCCCTATGAGAGGATTTAAAATTTCTGTAATACATGTCTGCCAATGTTTTAACTGTGGAAGTTGTCGTGAATAATTTCGGGGTTGATAACTGATATCAGCAATACAGGCTATTAATGACTTTAAATGTTATCTACGCTTGATTGCCAATTGTTCATTTTGTGCTGTAGATCCAAGTTTGATGGAGATGAGTTATAAATAATCGTGTTCCAACTTATTGGTGGCTAGCTATGGATCAATATATTGAAGATAGTTATAGAATAATTGGATTTGAATGACATTTCCCTCTGAAACCTCAAGAAGCGAAAAATTGTACCCAGTTGATTTCTTACAAAATATGCTCATGTGTCTTAGTGACTTTACAAGCCAATTGTGGATTCCTGACCGTTCATGTGTTTTCTTGAGATCCAAATCTAGGGAAGCTATGTAAGAAAAAACCTTGCTAAGAAATAAAATAAAGAATCGTTGGAATTGAAAACTGAATTTATTTTACTTGAATTCTCCTGCTTTTAACACGATTATTTATACAGGTTGACATCTCACTAAGGATGCTAAGGGCTGGAAAACATGTGCTTCAAGGTAATGATTGTTTTGAAAGTAAACTAGTTTTACATGGTTGGTTTGCCAGTTTCTCTCTTACTGAGAAAAAGTTAGTTGAACGTGCAAAGCACTTACTTTGTCAATACCCACTTCATTGTTTCCTAATGCACTGATAGTGATTATGTTATCTGATATTTTTTTATCAGTTGACTAAAAATTCATGTTTCTTTGGACATGTAATTTGCATGGGATTAATCTGGTGGATATGAAGAGAAACCAGCGGCAGCTTGTAAGTAGTATTTCATCATACTTCTTATACAATTTTTCTTTAAAATGGAGCATTTTGTTTGGCCTTAGCTAAATCTACCTTTTTGTTCCTTTTGATTGTCTTCCTAATCTAAATGTAAATCACAGAGAAGCCATTACTTTTTATTGACTAAAATCATCAACTTTATGTTTCAACTGTCTAGCAGTCATTACAACCAGTTTTCCATGATTTGTAGTGGGAAATGGGTAATTACTACCGGTCTTTTTGAAAAATGCTAGATGTTTCAATAAATCCTGCAGCTCATGTCTCTACTATTGCCTCCAACTGTGATCCTTTTTTGTACCCAAATGTTGGCTTTTACTGCCAAATGCTTGCAACAAAGAATAGCATGAAGAATGCTGTTGGGGAGCGCGATTCAGCTAACCTTCTAAGATGGGCTACTCTTATGACATCAATTGCTCTAAACAGATGTGGTACTCCTGTAAGTTTATCCTAGAGACTCGATTTTTTCCTTAGCTTATCTTACCATTGCAATATAGGAAATTAAAGTCAATATACAATGAATGAGAAGGGTAAGATTGTACAGTCACGTGGTAAATTTAACGATTTGACTTATAAATTGGACAGGATGAAGTTATTTTTTTTCTTCCCTAGGTAAGACCAAAGGAGTTATAACTTGCATGGTTTTGCCATTATGTTTCTGATTGGTAAATTTATGAAATTTACATCATATTTCAACTTTCAAGCTTGAAGCATTGGAGTGCTTCTCAACTTCTCCAAGCATGGTTGAGACTGCATGTCAAGGGAGTGAGTTGGGTGATGGAAACGAGGCCCTGTGTAATATTTTTAATCCTGTTCCAAGAATATCAGCTAACTGGCTTTCTGCTGATGTGTCTGTGCATCTGGAATTTCACGGTAAATTGAACTTGCCACTTCAGTATTTATCGAAATTTGATGAAAGAGCATCCAAGCTGGCCAGATAGCGTTGCAGGATACGAAGGGAAAATGATATATTCTGACGAAAATATTATGCAGTATGACAAATCACTTGAAAATTTGAGTCAAAAATTGTATGCTGGGCTTACTCTATTTGAACAGAGATTTTCATTGGCTCCATTCTGTTTGCTAAGAATGGTATGTAATTCACCATAATCTAGACTAAATTCTTTGGCCACTGTATACTTTATTTGTCTGGAGAAGAATCTTACTCTTACTCCTTTCCTGCAGATTTTACTTTCTCTTTGCCATCAAGGATTGCAGAACATAGGATATGATATAGCTTGCAGTTATGTTCTACGAATTCAATCTCACAAGAATAGTGATACTGTTGATGGTTCTGCATTGTATTACTCCTGGCTTAGACCTGTCATTAAGTCTTCAATAGAGATCTCTCGTTTCTTTTCTAGATTCTTTCTTGCCTGCAGTATGGATAATTCCCAACAAATTATAACTTCGTTAGAGAACAGTGCATATATTGAAAGTAAATTGAAGCTTTCAAGTGCTTGGCAGTCTCACTTTGTGAAAGGTTTCCTGGTTTCACTATGGTATTTGAAAGCCATTTTGAGGGTTAGGTCTGGTTCTTTCAGCAAAAATATTGTGGAGAAAACTGTTGAACTTCTTAATTTGTTTGAGTATTATTCATACTTCTCATTAGCTTGGCTTCAAAAGAACTTAGAAGCTGTTTTCATAATGGTTAGACCTTTCTTGATTGCACGTACTGATGGCCATAATCCTTACGAGGTTGATATTGAGAATCTGAAGAAACTCATCCCAAAAGTTATGGAATTGGTAACCCAACATCCGTTGGTAGATAATGCCTCAAAATGTGGTCATGATAAGCAGCTGAATTTTGATGATGAAAAATCAGTGATTTTAGGGGCTTGCTTATGGCATCAAATGTCTAGATTCATGATATGTAAATTGAATGTGATTCTTGGTAAACTTGAAGACGGTAATTTGCCTGGTTCTGACCAGAGAAAATATGACTGTGAGGCATCAACACTGTTGACTCTGGATTCTCATGGCATCAATTTTCCGGAGCAGATGAAGTTGGTTTCATTAAGCTTATGTGAGTTACTGAAGACATCTGTTACACACACTTCTTCTTATCACACTAAACAACTCGCGGCATTTGTCTGGCAGAAATTGGAAAATGGTCTGAGCACAATGACTCTTGAGTGGTTAAAAAGACCTAGTCTTTCAGAATCCAATCAGGATCAAAATCAAGGGATTATCAATTTGGAACTGGTGAACACAAAAGATAAATGCTTAATTTATAAAATACTATGGGACCATTATGCTGATCCAAAATTGATATCTGACTGCTTCACATGTTACAAACTTGATTGGTCTAATTATCTGGATCATTTGCCTGCGGCTAAAGGGTGGAATGACATGTATATAAAATTGATTGACCTGCATAAAACTGATGATGCACATGCTAATGGAGGTAAAGTTGCCAATAGTTCCTCTATCCATGAAGCTGTATCACCTGTTAAAAGAGTGTTTCAAGGTGGCCATTCTCCTGCAGGTTCCTACCAGAAAGAAACAAGTAACAAAAATGCTACATTTTTCCAGAGTCCTAGAGAAATACACAAAAGGAATGGAGAACTGTTTGAGGTGATTTGTTTTCTCTGATATTTTTTCAGACTCTGTTTTTATTTGCCACAGTAATGTTAATCACAAAATGACACGGCGCTACATTCGAGCAGGCATTGTGCATAAACTCAACTAATCAACAGGAAGCTGCACTTGCTAGCAATCGGAAGGTTATTTCTTGATCACCATTCTTTTTAGTCTATTTCTTCTGGTTCAATGTTTTGTCCAGTTTCGCATTGCGTCAAAGTGGAAGGACATGTTGTATAAAAAAAAGTGAAAGGACATGCCTTTTGTAGGTGATTGAATGACGTTAGTTTGCATGATTTTTCCCCCATTTTTTGTTTTTCTTCTTTATTTTCCCTCAATGGAGATATTGATTACTATTGCAAGGCTTATTTTATTTACTGATTTACAGCTGCAGTAATTTGGCAAATGTATGTGGTCCTTCTCTTAAACTGATGTGAAATGTATGTGATTGTGTTTTCTTTTTTGGGTCTAATTCAGGGCATACTATTCTTTCAAATGGATCGTGAGCTACCTTCTGATTATAGGTCAGTTCATTTGTGGTCAGAAGCTGATTGGCCACAAAATGGGTGGGCAGGTTCAGAATCCACCCCAGCCCCAACATGTGTTTCCTCTGGTGCCGGTCTTGGCAGCACAAGAGGGGCACACCTTGGGCTGGGTGGAGCTACAGTTGGTGTGGGCCTTTCAGCAAGGCCTAGCAGAGACTTGACAGTTGGTGGAGGTTTTGGCATTCATAGATATGCAGGAAGTGAGGCTGCTAATTTAGGTTGGGATATTCAAGCGGACTTTGAAGATTTAGTCGATCCTCCAGCAACCGTGGAAAACATAAGTACAAGGGCATTATCCAGTCATCCTTTGAGGCCACTCTTTTTAGTTGGCTCAAGCAATACACACATTTACCTGTGGGAGGTATGAAATATTGAGTTGATGAACATTTTAATGTGGGTAAACCTGTATGTGTATGTATTTTAACAAGCAGGTGTTTTCCCCTTCCATGAGTTCTTTTCCTCAGGCTTCCTAACTAGAGTTACTAATATTTTCCTTTTCCAAAACAGTATATGTGAAAAATGGGATTCAAATTTCATTTTCATTACTGGGCTATATGTTCTTGCATAAGTATACTAAAGAAATAAAGTGAAACCTACCCATGAATACTATTTTGTTCTCATCTTTATTCACCATCTGCTAGTTTACCTCCAGTCTGGCCATAAGTCATAAAATTTAGTATGATGCTCTAGATGTTTCTGACAGAGATATTGAGAAAAATAAACAAATATTGTCGATTCACCTCACATTGCATATATATGGAACACTTTGAAGCAGCTACATAAAAGTTGTCCTTTTAGTGAAGCGTGGCATTTATTTCCACAAAGATGATAGGTGTACTTGATTGAGATCCTATCGTTAAAAATGATGGAAAAGAGAGGAGTCTTTTCAAAAGTTAAAGAAATCTATTTTTCTGTTAATACTAGAGGAACTTCAGCATACAGATATAATGATAGGACATGTGATATCTGAGAAAATCTTGTGCAATAAGGCCATTGCATTTGGCAATTTTTTTAGCCTGATGATAGGCTGATGAAGGTAGCTCAAAATGCAGTTCAACAAGGATAAAGCTAAAGCTACATATGGAGTTCTGCCTGCTGCTAATGTGCCTCCGCCGTATGCTTTAGCTTCCGTATCGGCTTTAAAGTTTAATCACCATGGACACCGGTTTGCAAGTGCTGCCTTAGATGGAACCGTCTGTTCATGGCAGCTGGAGGTAGGAGGAAGGAGCAACATTCGTCCAACAAATCATCCCTCTGCTTCAATGGTCATGCATCGTATGTACTTTACTTTTTTGGAACTTTCATCAATAATACTAGTATTTACCCAAGCTGACTTAAAGCTGCATTTGGATTAGTAGGTTAATCAGTACCAAAGTTTTTCTCAACTGTCTAGAGAAAATTTTAGGAGGTATATAATTTACAGGCTATTAAAAAAAGAAATAATTTAAAGGGAGTGGGAATCACTGTAAAATGCTTTATTGAAATCCTTGGTTATGCTCCCATCCCTAGTTGAAAATCAAACTGGAGAACAAAATTTCTGGACTTCAAGCACAATTTCATTGAATACTTGTTCCCATCCCTCGATACAAGTGGAATCTGCCAACTCTTTTGTTTCATTAGTCTTATCAGATTTTTGAATATATTATTTTCATCTCCAGTGAAGAGTACAAATATGGTGTCAACATTTTAATGTGCCTTTTGGAATTCATAAATTTTATCAGTCATAGATAATTTAAATATTGTAGGTACAAGTGAGTTGGAAACTGCAATACATAACTACAAGTCTATTTCTGTTGATGTTCCTTAAAGTTTAATTTGGGCCGTGGCTGAAAATTACCGGTTCGAACCTGGATTTGTGGAGGTATTGGTTGTTGGGATATTTAAGATCTTCTTCACCTTTGAATCTGGATGTCCAATCACTTTTTCCTTTTCTTTCATTTCTTTAGAGCAAGAAGCTAGTTTCTGAAATCGGGAAAATGATGAGCGTCCAAGTTATCATTGAAGGATCAATGAACAGCTCAAATCCTTACTTCTCAAGCTCCTGGAGACTAAATTTCAATGTATGTGCTGTTACAAAGTTGCATATACTCTGTTTACTTTAATTCAGGAGAGTCGTTGTCATGCAACCGTTCTTGGAATATAAATTTCTTCATTAAACTCTACTTCTGAATGATATTATTATATGATACTTAAAAGTTATAGTAATGGCTAGGATTGAGGATCATTTCCTTTATCTTAGGTATCAATTTAGTATAGGCATGGCTCATCAAGTAGGGATAAATTCTTTAAGCTTGAGACTGTAGGAGATCACAGAATAATATGGGAATTTATTGTTACCATCTCTTGTTATTAGTGCATCAGATTATTCCCTTGTGATCTCATTAAACTAGTACTATCATATTCCTGAAGTAAAGGGGTAGTCTTTGTGTGGCTGTCCTAGGTTGGAGAAAATTATAAAAATGTCTTTTCCTCCTTTTATTATCATACCAGATTATTCTTCAAGTGAACCGGTATTAATATTATGATATCTTTTTCATGGCAGGGAGCATTCATTCTGGATATGGGTGTTCATTATGTAGCGGGGTTGAGAATGGTAAGTACTAATTACAATAATGGTGTATTATAAGATGTTCTGAATAACTGTGATTATTGTTGCCTGCCGTTTTGTCTGCAACTTGTTGGCTGTGAGGTACTTTCAGTTTCAGCTATGATGACACTCATGTGGATACGACCTTACTTCCACCGGACAACATATCATGTGTATTGTAAGGCTCCATTTCATTTAGTCAGCTTTTACCTCGTTTAACCAAGCGCCTTGTAGCCCAGTGGTATGATATCTTCCCTTTATGTGGGAGGTTGCGGGTAGAGCTGGGAATTCGGGTCGGCCTGCATCGGGCCGGGCCTAAACGGGCCAGGCCCAGTTAGGCCCGGTCCCCCTTTTACTCCCCTATTTGCGAAGCCCAGCCCTCATGCCATCGGGCCGGGCCTGGCCCGTAGGGCCTGACTCACATTAGTATGTTTTTTTTAAAAAAACATCCTTTTACTAAACCCATTTTTCCTCTTTCCACATTGTTCGCCCTGTAAGTTTTACGGTTTTATAAAAAAAAATCATCTAAAAATATCACAAATCCACAATGAACATAGTCATAAGTCATAACATAGTCTGAAAGCGATAACATTACAACATACACTGTAACACTGATAGTGATACGCATAATCTGACAGTCAAAATATACAACAAAGTCTTCAAATATAAATCTAAATAAACATTAAACAATAACATTCAACGAGTCATCTAAGAGTGCACATCATCATCACTTTCATCATCACTGTCATCAACGACATTTGATTGTGCTTCGCTATGAATTGACTCCTCTCCACTAACAAAAATATCAAGTTTTTGCAATTCTTCTTTACCATCATATGCACTTTCTCCCCCATCATCTAAGAAAAGAGAAAAAAAAAACAGAATTAATTGTCCTTCAAGCATGTATAAAAAAAGAAACAAAGAATCATAAATTAAATAAATAATTCAGAAACACACCATCATATTTTTTTTAAAGGAAAAAACTTACCTCAAGTACTTGACCTCAATTACATCCATTACCCAATAAGAATTAGACACATGTCCAACTAACCCCATACACAACTAACACATGGAGGAGAGAGAAAACAAGGAGAAAGTGGTGTGGGTTAGTTGGACATGTGTCTAATTCTTATTGGCTTACTGGATGTAATTGAGGTCAAGTACTTGAGGTAAGTTTTTTCCTTTTTTAAATTAAGCTTGGAAACGAGCCTAAAATACGGGCCGGCCCTAACAGGCCTGCTCCCCTCTTTTTCCACCAAAATAGTAGGTCCGGCCCTCCTCAGGTTTGCATGAAAACGAGCCGGCCCGACGGGCCAGACCCATATTACCGGCTCTAGTTGCAGATTCGATGTCGCTTGTAACCTCAAGCCGTTAGTACTTGGCTCTTTGAATAAAAAAAAAAGCTTTTACCTGGTTTATAAGCTTATTTTACATGTCTTTTTGCTATATATGATAGGTACTTAAGTTTTATGGAGTATAATAAAATGGATCATCTTGTGTTTTTCTTATTGATACTTTTTTTAATAAAATTGAATACATAAAAATTCCAATATCTGATTTTACTCAAATCAAATGCACAGCATAATATAACATATTCTCAGCTATTTTATATCTATTACTGGTGGTGAGTTCTTTATTTGTCCACTTGTCACATTGTAATTGATCAACTTTTTTAACAGAATTCTAATCGATCAACTTGTCTTTTTCTTATTGATACTTTTTTTAATAAAATTAAATACATGAAAATTCCAATATCTGATTTGATTTTACTCCAATCAAAAGCACAACATAATATAACATATTCTTACTTATTTTTATAATTATCCACATTCTTTTCTTGAACTGATATTAATTATCCACATTCAAAATACAAATACAATATATTCCATTTTAATTTTTATTCTCTTTTTTCTTTTTTATCTTTTATAGCGTATTCACACAGTTCCACACTATTCCAATTAATGAATTCAAAATGCCGATAATTCTGCTAATTATTGGCGTTCAAATTAAAAAGTTTATTATTGAAATAATAAACTTTTTAATTTGAATGCATATATAACAAACCAACGTGTTTACAAGCGGAAGGAGAGAAAATCGTGAATTGATGTCTACTCGTGAAGAGTATTTTTCAAAGGTACACATGTCAAGTTTTTATTGCAGAACACGAGAACCAATAAAAAGGGACATGGATGTAAGTATGGTCCTATAACAAAATATGTAAAAAAATGTATCTTTTTTTAATAACATGTAAAAAAATATCACAAGTAATAGAAAGGATAACCTTTTTTATTAGAATAATAGAAAGGATAACAAGAATCCACGTATATGGTATCTAATGGAGTAAGTGTTGGTGGAATTAAAATATTACAATAAAAAATAAATAATAACTTGTATGTAGATGTCCTTATTATGAGGACGAAGAGGAAATGTGATCTGGTAGATAAGGACACGTAAAAGCAATATAAAAAAGAAAGCTATAAATAGGGACGAGTAAAAAAAGAAAGCTATAAATAGGGACGAGGGAGGCTTCACTCCAGCAACTGAAAAATATTGAAGGAGTGGAAGTGAGGTTATGATGGATTCGTCACTTTGTCCCCAAGACTCCACGGACATGAGTAATTGCGAGTTCGAATACAAAGTCATAGTGGCACTTAACTTTATTGCTTCAAATCCTTTATTGATTCTGAGTGTGTTCATTATTTCCATAGTGGTGGATATTCCATGGTTAATCCTCTGCTACACTTACTGGCTCAAAAACTTTTACCGATCCTGCCGTGGTTGTTTACTATGTCTTGTCACCATTATCGCCTTGCTGCTCTGTCCATTACACATAATCCTCATGGGATGGACCTTTTATTATCACAAGTTTGTTGTGTTTTTTAGCTTGGCTTTGGGTCGGTTCCTAGGCACATGTTGCTTCATCGAGAACGTAAAACTAGTTGTTCATTGATTTTTTGTTGACATTTTAATTATGAATGTTTTTTATACTTAGGCTTTATTGTATGTTATGGACTTTATTGTTTGTTATGAACTAGCTGTTCTTTAGTTTATTGTTTGTTATGAACCTTTTTGTTGTTGATATTGAATAAATCTTTCCCTTTTTATGTCATGTCCTTTTATCGTTATCTCACCCAATTTTCAATTCGACAAGAGTAATCTATCTAGTCATAGAGCACATAGAGCATGAAGTTCTTTGTTCCCCCCCCCCCCCCCCGCCAACATGGAATGTTAATTGTGAATTTTTTTAGATTCCTCCTCCAACTATATTCCGTGTATCCTTTTGATAAATAGATAATCAGTTCAAAGGGAGTAACTTACCTCAAGTTTTCTCCCTCCAGGTTCTCAAGTTCTTTTAATATTGGAATGACACGTGTCCTATAACTGAATCCTCACGAAACTGCCGTTTTCCTTTCCATTATTCCTTCCAACGCTCTCGTCTAACAAGAATGACCTTCCATTGGAAATGGCTCTCATCACGGATTCTATGTTTAAGATAGGCCTTCAATTTTTTTATTCAAATCAAGATCTATAAATATGACTGATCCATACTTCTCCTCGTTTTGGTTTGATTTTAATATTTCTTTTACTTATATTCACTGTTGTTTTAACCTTGAAGAAGGTGAAATTCAATTTACAAGAAAAAAGAATTTGAGTTTGTTTGACAGTTAGAGCATGAAGTTTCAGATTCAGATTCCATTTTCTATTTGTCTGTAATTTTTTTTCCTATATTTTTTTGTTTGATAAAATTAATAATTGATGTTGCGGTTAACAAGATTATTGTTATTGTTCCTTTTATGGCATCTGCAATAGAAATTGAATGAAGGAGAGAGAACTCAGGAGGAAGGGAGAGAATGAGACTTGTTCTTATGGGTGAATGAGGAGAAATAGGAGGAGAGAGAAAGAGAAGTGAGGGCTGTGAGGAAAAGCAAACGGGCATGTGAAGCCGTTTTTAAGATGAAGTCAAAATGTCCCTCTCTAATTGGAGAACCGGAGAACCTTAAATTGCGCATAGAATTATACATTAATCCCTTCCACTAGAAGGCCGTGAATTGTTCTGATAAAAAAGAAGGCCGTGAATTCCACCTGAAATTATGGAATCTGTTTCTTTATTAGAGCTAGTCAAATTGTATGTTTAATCTATCAATTATATTTACTACTGGTGGTAATTTCTTTATTTGTCCACTTGTCACATTGTAATTGATCAACTGTTTTTAACAGAATTTTAATCGATCAACTTGTCCTTTTCATATTGATACTTTTTTAATAAAATTAAATGCATGAAAATTCCAATATCTGATTTTACTCCAATCAAACGCACAACATAAAATAACATATTCTCAAATATTTTTGTAATTATCCACATTCTTTTTTTGGACTGATATTAGTTATCCACATTCAAAATACAATATTTTCCATTTTAATTTTTATTCTCTTCTTTCTTTTTTATCTTTTTTAGCGCATCACACAGTTCCACACCATTCCAATCAATAAATTCAAAATGCCGATAATTTTGCTAATTATTGGCATTCAAATTGAAAAGTTTATTTATTGGACTTAAAAAAAGTTCGACGAATAAGTATTTGGCTATCAAGTTTCTTTAAACTTGATTTTACTCTGTGTGTACACTGACATAATCAAAGTTGCCATATGATCATTAGCGCTATTCTTTACCATGGAGCTCACCAAAGTACTCCCTTCGTTCCTAAATATAAGACCTAGATAACTTTTTTTGGAAAGATTAAGGTTGCGAAATAGGTTATTAAATGATGACATATTTGATATCTTTTTAGATTATCCATTAGCTTATAGGTAAAATAAACTAGTTTAAGAGAAAAAATTAGGTAAATCAATTTATAATTAACTTATTTTTTGCTTTTTTTAGGATTTTTCAAAAAAGCCATCTAAGTCCTATATTTAGGAACGGAGGGAGTATAATTTAATTGCCAACTACTAATCATGCGCCTTCTTGAAATAATTACAGTTTATGAGGATCTATTTATATGTGTTGATAGTGTTTGAATAATTCAATGTCACAAATTACTTGATTAATTGCACATATTAGAGCATTATTTTTAGAAACAACAACAGATCATATCCTTAATTATCCCAACTATGAGACAATAAGTACGCGGTTGGGTTACTATACCAACTGCATTATATTGTTGTATAAATGAGAGCAAAATTAATGATCTGTTTCCCATTTGAAATTGATTGATATTGTATGTTTGGATTCATCACTAACCAAATTAGAGCTGGTTGACCTTTCTTACGCTACAATATTCAATGCTTCAACAGAACATATTACATTTCTGTGGTGTTCACTTTACATACTAAATTGATTGATGCCAAAAAGACGTGTGTCATAACGTCACTCATATCCCCAATTTGAGTAGGTTTAATTTGATTTAAAAAATTTTACAAATAATTATCAAATAAAAAATCATTTTTGAAAAGATATTATCGATTATCGATATGTGACATTAAAATGGTTCTTATTTAAAAATATGAGTAAAATGAAATTTTGATCGGAAATATTCATTCACGATATATTAAATATAAATAATATATAGTATTATTAGTGAATGAATAGTGATCGTGCAGTTGGGCAAAAAAAATAGTGATCGTGATTCGTGCCTATAGTGGATAACTCCATCCGTATGTCTGGGAATTACATTACAGAGAATACGTCCAACATGCTTAATTGCTTGTGACCAGATGTAGCATCTACTAAGCTGTCAAAATATATTGAAGAGGAAAACTATCTTTAGGATGAATTTTATTTAAATAAGTAAAGTCTACACAAACTCTGTGTTTTCCATTTTTCTTGGGGATGACGACTACGTTAGTCGACCAATGATGATTACGTTAGCCGACCAATCATTGAAATATATGTCCACATTAAGCTAACGAACTATAGCGTATGGACTAATCTTTGTCATGTCTCTGTGGGACCAAGCAAAACAATCCAAATTAATTAGTAGACAAGAAAGAAATTAAATCTTTTCTTACCTCTCTATCAAGATCTGCTTCTATGGACAACAACATTTCTAGAATCAAAGAAAGGAATTTTTCTTATAATGTCATCACAGTCCCCCTTGTCCATAGGAGTCATATTTTGCTATGCAATAGTTGTGATTTTTTTTAACACCTTTTGTTTTCACCTAATAAAATTCTCGGGGGTCTATTTGCAAATAAATAATATTGAACTTGCAACATTAAAAGAAACTCTTGAATAACAGAATCATTAAATGAAATTAATCCCTTAGATGATTGAGCGTCATTTTGATTATTTGACGTCCTTAACTCATCTTTAGGTAATAACCTGGGGTATGGTCGTTAAGGATATCACACTGCATTTCTCATCAAGCTGGTTGGACTTGTCTTTTTTGGATTCTGCCCATTTGACTTTCTTCGTCCACCTGCAAAATAAGGTTCAAATCTCCAATTTTTACCTTTGAGTTCTTGAGAACGTCTGTTTGTCGACGTGCTATTTTCTTGTCTCGTTGTCGATGTGTTATTTTCATGTCTAGTTGTCGACGTGCTATTTTGTTGATTTTTCTGTTGACGCTTAACAAATTCAATTCTGAATCTTGCATCGTCTTGTTCCCCCTTGATCGTAGCCCAAGCGAACATTTGAACTTCAACCCAAGTTTGCACTTGGCTTATAGTTCACTTCTTATACAACTTAAGATCCATGCAGAAGATATCTTCTAAAAGTCTGCATAGCAATATATTATTCGCAATTTGGGATACTTACCGTTTTCTGAATGAATTTGTAAGAAATTGTCTAGTAGCTTCATCAAGGCATTGAAAGATCAAGTGTTAGTCGCCGGACGTCTTGACCAAACTCCCACTACTAGCAAATTGTTGAACAAACATTTTAATTCACTGACCATCAAGATAAACATGTTAATTAAACTGTGCAAAAACATAAAAAGGATGGTCAAAAAATTTGATCATGTTGAACTAAACATTCTAGTATGTCGACCATAGCAAAAGATGGGCGACAAACGGACTATCAGAATAATTTCAGCCGACTATCAGAATGATTCCCTAAACGAGAAGATTCAAATGATTCTGCAATTCCCATAATCTGTAATATTGTTTTCTGCAATTTTTTCAATTCCTTCCGCTATTTATCCATCTTTGATTCTTGGGTCCTTCCATTTGATCCTTAGACATCTTGACCGATTTTTGCGGAGTTTGAATTGATTCTTCATCATCAAATCCAGAATTATACTCTGCATTATCAACATTATTGTTAGTTTTATTTTCCATTACGCGCTTACCTGTGTTACCTATAAGATTAGGGCATCAGTAGCATGGAAAAATGTAAGAATATAGCTATTTTCAATCGTTCTAAGATGATCTGGACGTCCAGCTGCAAGCTCAGTGATCTGCAATTGAAGTCCTCAGTTTTCTTGCTCCAATTGTTGCAGAGATAGCTCAGCAGAAGAAGACATGGTTGTATTTCAAGTGAGATTCCAAGTGGCTTTTCTAAGAAAGTTGTAGGAATCCCCACGGTCGGCGCCAAATGTTGATACACAAATTATATGATATCAAAGAAAAGAATAGTATCTTTATTCAGAATGAATGAGTGGACGAACCACAATGATAATACAAGAGATTAGTCGCCTAGGCTTTAGTCAACTAGTGAAAGAGAGAAATAGAAAGTACAAGATTCAGAAGATATTCGATGATGTTTCTACATGGTATAAGGTTCTATATATAGTCTTCAGGCTTCCATTTCCGTTGGTGCAATTAATCTCCACATTAACAGCTTTTGATTCTCATTAATGTGGCAGTTACTAGTCATTTATTGGACGTTACTGGTCAAAGGATTTATTGCTCCTGATTCTGTCTATGGTTAAGAAAGAGATCTAATATCCAAATACTCAGCTGACTGGTTTTCCAAATATCCAAATACTCAGCTGACTGGTTTTCCAATCTACATGTTTATTGAATAACATTGGACAGGTAGATGATATAATTTGTTCCCCCTCATTATTGATATCAAGAGATCTAATACAGAATATTCAAATACTTAGCTGACTGGTTTTCCAGTCTACATGTTTATTGAATTACATTGGACAGGTAGATAATATAATTTGTTCCCCCTCATATTGATATTAATACATGTTGTGGGGGCATTTAGAGGACCAAAACAACCCCTACTTGATTCCATAAAAGATAAGAGTAAAATGTATCTGTTCTATTTAACAGGATTGGTGCCATCCAGTGTCAAAAGCACCTTATATAGGTCTGGGCGGCGATCTCGGAAAACGCCCCAACAATGTCGCTGTGATTTGATCTTATCCAGGTCAAATTCAGCAATAAGAACAGCTTCAGTTTTATCATCAGCAGCTGCAACAATTTCTCCAGTAGGTCCTGTTCATTGAAACAGAGAGTAAACGTGATATAAAAAAACAATATATGCAGTTAAATTCCACAGAACATGAAGAAATGAAATTAAATTAATTGAACTACCATGAACAAGAAAGACAGGAGGGAACTACAGAGCTAGAAAATACATGATGAAGATTCAAGAGTAGAAAACTAATCACTTTTCATTTAAAGACCCTATCCCTTCCTTAGGATTAAGGCCTTTTTCCATGCACTAAAACAAAATTCAGAATAAATACCTGCAATAAAGGAGTTTCCATAAAATGTAATCTCGCTTTTCCCATGCTCAGTCTCAATTATCTCCTTTCCTATTCGATTTGAAGCTACAAGAGGCACCTGTAAATTCCAGAATTATTTTATCCAACGGCAAAGAAAACTTTACTTTGCACATACAAAACACCACCTTAGAGAAACTTCAAAAATGGATATGAATGTAAAATAAATATTTGTGAGCATGTTAAGTGATACACTAGACCTACCAAATTAGCCCCAGCATGCCCTTGCATAACCCGCTTCCAATGATCACGGGAGTCTAGCCCATGGTCTTGAGGTTCAGATCCAATAGCTGTAGGATAAAACAACACCTCAGCACCTTGAAGAACCATTGCTCGTGCACCCTCTGGAAACCACTGATCCCAGCATATAGCTGGCAATAAAAGAAATTAAAAATATATATAATTACTGTCAGATATGAAGGGTTGACATAATCTTCTTAAAAAGCAAATTAATAGAACGAATGGTGAACAGTCAAAGTAACTGCATGATCTTACCAACTCCGATCTTTGCAAATTTAGTCTGGAAAACCTGTTTTGAAAGACATCCAATGTTACATGATCATCCCAGATACCATAAACCAACAAGAAGCCAGTACTACATCAATAAATATTGATCAAGTTTATCTCTAACACTTACCTTAAAGCCTGTGTCACCCGGATTAAAATAGAACTTTTCCTGGTAACCTGTAGAAAAGATCATTAGTTTAAATTATTTACATGCTATAGTATGCATGAACTACCTCAAACTTTCATACCCGGTCCATCTGGGATATGTGACTTCCTATAGATCCCAAGATCAGTTCCATCAGCATCAATTATGGCAACTGAATTATAGTGCGCATTGTTGGCCTCCTCAAAGAAGCTAACAGGTATGACTACACCCAACTCCTTAGCAAGTTTCTGCATCCTATAGCATGCAAATTGACATAAAAAAACATGATTAATTGCAAAACAAATCCATATTAAAGTCAAACTCAAATTTTGTTCCTGCCCATTAAAGGCTTAAAGGACCATGTATGATTCAAGCAAAAATGGCGTGCCAACATTGACTGAGAACGAAGCTACAAAAGCCAGTGCTTCTGTGAACCTTAGAATTGTTGGATGGCCTTCATGAGGCTTAGCTCTTTGAATGTAATCCTCTCTCTGTGCCTGACAGAAGTAATAACCTTCAAAGAGTTCCTACAGCCATTCATGAGGATGAACTAATCATTAACCCATCAGGAATAGAATAGCCATCAAAAGTAATGAGTATGCTAAAATGTGTATGCCACTGCAAATAAATCAAATGTTACTAATCTAAACATCTAACATCAAGAAAATCAATTTCCATTAGATGGAAGGTTTTAAGCTGATATAAAAGCTAAGGATCAAATGAAGCAAGACCAAGGGCTGTCATAGAATCAATCTTGGCTAAAACATTTAAATTAATTAATATTATATGGGAGGAATTGCACATATGTTCAACTCTAACATCAAATCCATTTGACATAACATAGTAAAATGAATGATTTTGGTTTCTTCATCACTTAACCGGAATATCATTTGTTTTATCCATGAGAACACTAAAAAAGCCAACTATCAGTCCATTTTCACCAAACATTAAAGCCTCATTCTTTAGCCAGAATTGCAAACTTAGAGGTCCTCAAATGTTATACAAATATTTCCCTCTTGTATTTTCCAGTCCAGTGAGAGAACAATGGCATTTATAAATGAATCAAAAGAGAAGCTGTCATGCAATCAGATTGTATACCAAAGACAACCCCTTCATGAATAATTACAAAACAAGAGCCTTTCACTAACAAACAAAATATTTGAATTCAACAAAAGATATTATTCTTTTGAGTATGCAAGAGCTAGACAATCTGCATCCAAGATGTACACACCTGAATAAGAATAATATTTGCCCCTTTCTCATGAGCAGCTCTAACTAGCCTGCACAAAAGGGCCAAAAGCATCAAATTACACCCACAGACATTGAGACATATAATCATTCATTCATTCTTTTACCTCTTGTGATTGAAAATCATGAGAAAGACAAAAACAAATAGAACGAACTATAGCTAACTTTCCATGGCATCTAAATCTTACACAGCTCACAAGATCAAAGAGCTTCCAAACATCTAACTAGCAGCCACGAAAATTAAAAATGACGAAAATGACCCTATGATTGCCATAAGTATTTTGCCAAAAAAACTAACATGAATTTCCTCGAAGACTGCTAAAATCATTGTCAAACCATCAAAGCATGAAAAACAACTTATGGGGTTTCGCTATTACACGAAAAAATGATATTAAACACAGAAAGGTACCACAATTGTCATAATAATTAAGCTATGTTAAGAAAGTTGAAGTCTTTTATAATGGGTAGGTAAAGATTTTGTAAATGGGAAGAGAAAAAGAGGACCTTTCGGCGGTGGAGAGATTGGCTGAGACGTCGTCCGTACAGGCGAATTGGAGAGCTGAAAGCACCACCTTCTTCTTCCCGCCCATTGTTTTTCGCCGCCAACAAGAACTCCAGAGTGTTGCCACGCTTTATTTCTTAAACCACCATTTCGATCATTGTAAAGTCATAATTCGAAGATATTAAGGAAACTAGTTAACTAATTTAATTTCCTCAGGTATCTATAGGAGAAATTTATTTGAGATTTTCCTTTATTTGTAAAAAAAGTGTACAATAAGGTTATTTTGGGGAAAAATGGATAAATATATTAAACAAATTGGATAAGTTTGTTTGGGTGGACTTTTTTTTAGAAAATAAGTAGTTTTTTTAATAAGTCAGCTTATTTTGGGTGGATACTGGACTTATTTTTCACTTAGTTTATTTTAAATAAGTCAGCTTATTCATAAGCCATTTTGGGTAGTTTATTTCAGAAAACAAAAGTCAGCTTATTTTTCTAGCTGACTTAAAAATAAATCACTTTTCAATAAAAAGGCATCCAAACATGTTTATAAGTTAAATAGGAAAATACATCATTTTTTCACAGTTCATCCAAATATAAAAATAAGTCAACCTACAACTTATTTTCTAACTAACTTAAAACTAAACCATTTTAAAAATAAGTCACATTTCCACAAGTCGAGTCAAACACACTAAATATCTTATATAATTAGGGACATGTTCAATCTTAGAAGTGGTCTTATATTTAGAGACATAGTGAATATATGGAAGTAGAGCTTGAATAGGTTAAGCTATAAAGAAAACCCTCATCACATAATTTTTTGTTTAATGTAGAATTTTTCCCATGACTTTTTTTAGCATATATAGTTTTCTTAGATGTCAAGTTATATATATATATATATATATATATATATATATATATATATATATATATATTTCAGACCTAATGTATTTATTTATTATTAAGCGGAGCACAAACTAACAGTTTTTTTTGTAGCGTGTTAGTTTAAGATTTCTTCATTTATAAATTTATTGATAGTTGAATAATGGATATTGACTCATCATCTATATATGCACCATGAGAGGTCATGTGCACCCATCTTCCCAAATGCAAATGGATTTAACTTTTTAAGTCCTAAATTTTGTAAATAGCCAGTGAAATTTGAAGATTAATAAAAACAGTGCGTACACATAAAGAAGAGATTATTTGAAAATGAGTGTATGGTTAATACTATTCTTTTTCATCTTGAATATATAACTTATTTAACTAAATTGACCAATAAAACATGTGCATGTTTTATTAGAATTGAGTTATTTTCAAACACCCCATTATCATTTTCTTATTATTGTTGGAGCACTAATAAAAAAATAAATTTTGAAAAGAAAAAAATTAGAATTGAGTTTTATATTTATCATTTAAAAACAATCAGAGAATAAAGTGGTACGAGAATATTTGAAGAAGTTTTCCTAAGAAGACTGTAATGGCCTGCCACAGATGCCAAAGGGCTTGATTCTCTTCTTCTTTTGTTTTCCTTAACTCGTTTATAAAAAGGGCTTTATTCTCGCATCTTAATAAAATGGGACATACATGCACATATTTCTTTTTTTTTTTTCTGTCTTTCTACTTTTTACACGAGGCCTTGGCCCAATTCATCACAATCCTGTCTATAAAAAAATTCATTACAATACTAACTACTTGTGGGCATATAACATATTGACATATTCCCTGTGGCTCTTGCAACTCCTCACAAGTGGACATAAAACTCTTCACTCATTCTGATCTCATAAACGTTTAACTAAACATCTTCATCATTCTAAACAAGTACTCCCTCCTGCTCTTCTAATTATAACACCACTTTAATTTATTGGGAGAAACTAAATATATTAAATTAATCAATTTAAATTGTCTATAGCTATCTTTTTCTTAAAACTAAACTAATTTACATATTAACTAACTTATAATCTTATTACATGTGACATATATTATAATTTAGTGGTTTAATTTACTAACTTAACTTTCACAAAAAAAGTCAAAGTGATTTTAATTATATTTTCTAACTTTTGACTACAAAGATCATTAAATTTGGACTAACCTTCAAACGAACTACTACACAGTATATGACAACCAATATCTTGCTTCAGATTCCAATTTACATGTCATATAGCACAAAAATTATCTTCTATATATGCATGAAGGATCCTGATATTTCAACCATCATCAACAGAATTGTTCAATCTTTAGTACAATCTTCCCTAATGGTGCAAAAAGCAAATCGCGCCCCCCCCTGCCCTCCATGTACATCTTCCTATACTCTTATTTCTATGAACGAGTTCATCCTGCTCATCTATATCTACCCTCGATATCCTAAAGAGTCTACCATATTTGGATTGAATGAAGAAAGTTAGAGGGAAAACAGAAAATTTTATGAAAAACTCTAGTAACATAAATTTAATATTTTATCTCAATGATGTTGAATTACTACTATAAGAAGAAATATCCAGCCAGTAGAAGACGGGAAAATTTTAGTTTCAATCATTTATGATTTGGCGCGTCTTCATATAACATTATTGGTGATCATTGTGTGTGTGCATGTGGGTGTAAACTTCAAGGATTTGGGGATACAATGCTCCAAAAGAACAACTGTCATATTCTTTCCTCACTTTTTGGCCATTTAGGGATGCTTCAACATTCCCCTTTTCACGTCTTTCCTCTTATTTTAAAAGGGATTAACATTATAATACTCCCTCCGTTCCTAAATATAAGATCTAGATAACTTTTTTTTGGAAAGATTAAGATTGCGAAATAGGTTATTAAATGATGACATATTTGATATCTTTTTAGATTATCCATTAGCTTATAGGTAAAATAAACTAGTTTAAGAGAAAAAATTAAGTAAATCAATTTATAATTAACTTATTTTTTGCTTTTTTTAGGATTTTTTAAAAAAGTCATCTAAGTCCTATATTTAGGAACGGAGGGAGTATAACCATAATATTAAGATTTCTTTTATTTTTAATATTATGACAAATTTTTTGATCAAAAAAAAAATATTATGACAAATTTAAACTTGATAACATCTCCTGATGAGATTGATGCAATAATATGGGAAACTTATGTCTTTGTCGTCATATGCTGGAAACTTTGTTATATTCCCGGACGACCTCTTGTTCTTATCTGGATTATTTACAGCAATATACACTACAATAAGCAACATAATTACAAAAAGAAAAGGACATGTATTACCCCAAAAAAAAAAAACTACTCCCTCTATTCCTTAATATAAGATCACTTTTAAAATTCAACTTATTCCTAATTATAAGATCACTTTCTAACTTTTCCCAACTTTTTCCCAAATTAACCCTACGATGCTTATTTATAATAACAAGTAAAAGAGAGAAAGTGGGGGATAAAGGTATACAATATTCGGATAAATTGGTAATATCATGTGTAAATAACTAATTTAACTAACTTTCTTAATCTACTCAAATTAGGGAAAGTGATCTTATATTTTGGAACGGAGGGAGTACTTCGCAATATTCTTCTCAACTTGTTCTTATTCGGATGGCCATCGCAACATTTTCCTCAAGATCTCCAACCCAAAATCTTCTATAAATAGATTATATTACTCTACAAAATCAATTCAAACCATCTCATCTTCCATATACCACATCATCTTTTATTTTCTTTAAAGCTTCAAACAATGTCTTCTTCCACCAACCTTAAACTCCTCTCTTTACTAGTTTCTACACTTGCCATTGTTCACATAACAATGGCCAGTGATCCAGACATCCTTGTGGACTATATTGCCCCCGACAATGCCGCTGGAAACTTCTTCACTTCCACTAGCTTCCGTAAGGTTGTACGAAGCCCGGCACCTCCAACCTTTGCAGTGACAAAGGCAAGCATGAAAGAATTTCCTGCACTTCAAGGACAAAGTGTCTCTTATGCTGTCCTACAATTCCCTGCTGGCACCATAAATCCACCCCACACCCACCCTCGTTCTGCAGAGCTGTTGCTTGTGGTACAAGGCAACCTACAAGTAGGATTTGTCGACAGTACTAACAAGCTCTTCACATCTGCACTTTCAACAGGAGACATGTTCATATTCCCAAAGGGACTTGTTCACTTCCAACATAATTCTGCAAATAATGACACGGCTATAGCTCTTTCTGCTTTTGGAAGTGCAAATGCAGGCACAGTGTCTCTCCCTAATACATTGTTTAATTCCAACATTGATGATACTGTCTTGGCTTTGGCCTTTAAGACTGATGTTGCCACCATTAAGACATTGAAGAAGGGCTTTGTTCCCAAATAAGGTTGATGATCATGTTCACTGTAATAGACTGAGTCACACCAAATAATCTCTCCTCCCCCCATATATATGTCTCTGATTCAATAAGTGATTTTCTCACTTGTGTTTGTTTGCATAATTTGGTTGGTTCTTTGTCATTTGGTTTAGCGAGCATTGTAGTGTTATAATGAGTGTGAGAGACATGAATCATAATCAATGCATGTATGTTCCTTGAAGAAGGAGATCAATGCAATGAACATTTCTGGAATCTCCTTTCCCTGTGCTATATAAATTTAGTTTATTTGGTTCACCTTATATAGTCTTTACTTGAGTTATTGAGGATTACTATAGTGAATCCATTTTGGTGAAATTGTTGATCTATGAACCTAATTAACATGTTGCACGCTTGGAAATTCGAAATATGGTTAGAGGATATCCGAAGATAATGTGTGTGTAGTAACTTAAGATGTCAAAGTCATTTGGCAACATCCTATAAAAAATTAAGAAGCTTTTTACTCAATACATATTTTTGGCCATATATTTGATGGTACTTTTAAACGGCTGACTTGGTTCATTGGTAAACTCGATTGCCTTGGGCTCTGAGGCCGTTTGTTCAAATCAGTCTCTCTATACATAAATCATGGGTAAAGATGTCTAGTATATTCTCTTATGCGTTTAGACTTGCGTGATGAGAGGGATGAATATATAATATGGCACATGTGTGTGTTTTTATATCATGATAGAAATTGATTGAAGTTTATTATAATCAACTAATCAAGTAACCAACAAAAATAAAGACATGTACATCAAGTACAGCTTTGTTAACTTAAGATAAAGTTAATGCATTAAGAAATTAGAGTGTATCGATCACTGTATTGTATATATTCTTTCCCCTTTCGTTTTCCCGGCCCTTTAACTCAAACTCATCATTTCTCATGCAAAATATTATATATAGACCGTCTGCGTGGAATATTCAAGGGAACGATGGTAGTTTTCGTAACTAAATTCCTGAGTTTTTTGTTTGTACTTTGACCTCTTTCAATGATACTTAGATTATGTATTTTCTTTGATGATTTTAAAGAACTATTTTTGCCGGGATATTATACAAGAGAGGTAGACATGTCTCACCCTATCCTTTTCCATGATTATATATAACAACTCCTCTGAAAGTTTTATATTTAATTGTTATTAGAATTAATTATTGTAATTAAGTATAACATATAAACATTTTGATCTTTATCTTTTAAATAAATTAATTAAATATTTATCTTTAAATGTCAATCAATACAATGCCAGATATTACTCATATCATTTACCATGTTTATTCATGACACCTACCTCAAGTTGAGGTGGATTTGAATTAAGCAATGAAAGGCATCTATTGTTTTAGATGTATAAAAATAAAGTAATAAATAACAAAATTACTAGGATCGAGCAGTGACCATACAAATAAGTAGATATCGGACGGTGATTTATACTACCTCCAGTCCTAAATATAAGACCTAATTGACTTTTTGGGAGAGGTTAAGGTTGCGAAATAAACTATTAAATCATTACATATTTGATATATTTTTAGATTATACATTAGTTTATAGGTAAAATGAACTAGTCTAAGGGAAAAATTAGGTAAATCAATTTATAATTAACTTATTTTGTTTTTTTATAGGATTTTCTAAAAAAGTGAACTAGGTCTTATATGTAGGACCGGAAGGAGTATAATTTAAGATAAGTTGTATTATCTATAATTTATAGATTTCGATAAATTTATGAAAAGAACGTAGAAATCAGTGTTTATTAACCACAAAACAAAGCATATAAGGAGTTACAGACAGAAATGTTCAACCTAACCCGAACATTCTTCTCAACTATTATTAACATATGAATTCATTGAAAACACAGACCTTTGCTTTCTGCCAAAACCAAAAGATGGAACAACGAATTTTGCAGACATAACACATTCTTTTGCAGAAACACTTATTGAAATTAAAAAATGAAAATCATTAGGAAATAAGATCAGTTTCAACCATGGGTAGGTGATACTCTTCCTCAACCTTATTTTGGAGCAAATCCCTTCTTCAAAGTCTGAATGGCGGCAACATCAGTCTTAAAGGCCAAAGCCAAGACAGTATCATCAATGGTGGAATTAAATAAAGTATTGGGAATAGACACTGTGCCTGCATTTGCACTTCCAAAAGCAGAAAGAGCCAGAGCTGTTTGATTATTTGCAGCATTATATTGGAAGTGAACAAGTCCCTTTGGGAAAATGAACATGTCTCCTGTCTCAAGTGTTGATGTGAAGAGCTTGTTGGTAGTGTCCACAAATCCTACTTGAAGGCTGCCTTGCACTACAAGCAACAGCTCAGCGGATCTAGGGTGAGTGTGAGGTGGGTTTATGCTTCCAGAAGGGTATTGTAGGGCAGCATAAGAGACACTTTGTCCTTGAAGTGCAGGAAATTCTTTCATACTTGCCTTTGTGACCGTAAAAGTTGGCGGTGGTGGTTGTAAAAGGACACGGAAGCCAGTGGAAGTGAAGAAGTCACCGGCCGCATTGTCAGGGGCAATATAGTCAACAAGAATGTCAGGATCACCGGCCATGGATATCTGCACAATGGCAAAACTGGTGATAGCCAGAGAGAGGAGAACTTTAAGGCTAATGGAAGTCATGTTTAAATTTTTGTGATTTTTGAGGATGATGGAAAAAGCTTGAAGTTTGAGAGATACTAATTGAATTGATTAGAGTGATGTATTTATAATAGAGGTAGGAAAATTTGAGCAGAACGCTAGAAATCAATGATTGTTGGCTAACCATTGAGGTGATTACAAAATTTTGAAGATAACAAGGTAAGTCTTTGTAGCAGCTGTTTTAATACTGTCATTATATTAAGTAAAGACAAAAATACTCATATTATTGGAAGAATATACTACATCCAAACTTAAATTATAATTCCTCAATTTTTATTCACCAATGAAAAATGAGTTGGTCCTTGATAAACCAGAAAAAGAATGATCATATCAGACACACACAAAAAAAAGAGACAACTTTACCGAATTTACCTAGAACAAATGATATTTATCAATGGCCTCATGTCCATATGTTGATCAACCGGATTGGAATGCTAGCTACTCAACTTGATAAGAAAATAATTTCACAACTTAAATTGACTTTCTCCTGGTCATATATAATAAGAGCCTTGCGGACTAAGTTGACCCTTTATCTATGAAATGAAAAAAAGTCTTATTGTGTTTTATATTTAGGCCTGATATATATCTTAAGAATACGAGAATACGAGAATATTTACTTTTCAACATTTTGCCGTATAAAGTTGTGTCGTGAGACTTATTCCTGTATTTAGAAAAAAAATAAAAAGATACATTTAAAATTACACATTCAAAGAATAAGGTAGGCTAAATAATTTTATGGATTAAAATATTTTATAATAACTGCCCCATGAAGTACTAAAATACTAAACCGCCGGCTTTTGATGTAAATAAAGTAATATTAATAACACTATAAATTACCAAACACATTACATGCCTGACATAAAGAAAAAATGTTGTGGGGTTGCTATGGCCTCCAGCGAATATGCATAATCGGAATTTCATGAGATCCCAACAAGAAAAGGATGTCTTCTTTAAATTATTTCTCTAAATTACCTCTCCATTTCATTTAATACTTTGGTGCTTTTCTATCTACCATCCTTCACATTGCAAGTGTGTATGTATGTGATCGGTTAATAAAGGGGATTAGAATACTTAGGTAGTTATATATTTTGATTTATCTTATATCAAATAATTAAAAACAGACAGCTCGATGCATTTTTATATATAACCAAATTAAATGGCATCAAGCACTTCTCTTAAGACTTAAGTATGAATTTTTTGTTTCTTTGAATCCTCTATGAAGTGTATATAATGAACATGGCCTATACGATGAAATACAGAATACAACATATTTAAAACTCCACATGTTTTGATCTTATTAATAACAAACAAATCTTAAGTAGGGAAGGTTAAGCGCGTATATACCACTTGTAACTGGTAATAAAAAGGATTTCACATGCTTTATCTTTAAAGTTATAAAACAAGGAAAACCGAAGGAAAGAAATTAAAAAAGTTTATAAAATATGGAATACAATTCAATTATACAACACGTGATGATTGATAAAGCTAGATGCACATTAACCAGAAGCAAGGGAAAGGAACTACATACCTCCATATTAGACCGTATACTTGTGGCTTTTATGCTGTAGTACTTATGTTCGATTCATTAAATTTACATGGCATCTTTTATTGTTAGTGTTTTATATCATGTCAATATGAGATGAGCTTGGGACCTCTACAAGATAGAAATGCTTGTCACTCGGACAGTTTTGTCATCAACAACTTTTACTCTTATTATTTGCTATATCATTAATAAGATTTTAGTCGTATAGTACAATATGTATATATATAAAATCCCAAAAAAAAAATCACTATTTACGACTCATTATCGTAATCCATATAACGTTTAACTAATATAAGAATTGACGGCGTACGAACTAGAATGAGTAAGAAATATAAAAAGAGTTTTCTTTTTGTGAGAAAATATTATATATACAAGGACCTTACTTTTTTTGGATTTCTGTAAAAATTTATATAATAAACGTGAATACGTATGGCATGCATAAATTGAGCAGTCTTTATTATATTGAATGGAGGTGTGTTTCTTTCTTGTACAATCAGATCCTATCCGGGCCCTCACATCATGAATCATAAATCAATATATAACAACATCTTACGGTTCTTTAATGCTCGGAGTTATGGCCAGATTTGACTTTTTAATTTGGCCTATGATGCTCATTTCCTCCTTCTACCTTAGTACCTTACTTATCTTATGTAGCTAGACACAATAACATTTCTCCTTATTAATTACTAGTATTAAGATCTTCTTCGACACACACTCCTTTTCTTTGGGATTATTACTTAATTAAGTAATACTAATAGTTAATTTTGCAACTTAGATGACTTCTTCATTCTGAGGATATTTGTTTTATAACTATGGACTATGGTAATCATTCTATTAAAGCTAGGCGATCATGTTCAAAACACTATCAATAGACTCCACCTTCGCAACAAGTATTCAAAACTCGGTTTACCACATTATGAGGAAGAGCTATCTCTACGTTAAAATCCAACACTCGTTATTAATGTTTTCCCCCTCTGTAAAGTAGAAAAATATGCATGGAAAGGGTGAATCACTAGAAGAGGGGGGAAGTGATGTTTATATAACCGCAACAAGTAGATATATATAGCAACCACTAATGTGGGCTCTTGGACTCTTACATTTAATATGTATGTACGGTTCTCACACATATTTCATCTTGCTTAGCTTCTATTTATAACCTGACTTCTTATTGTCTTCTCTTCAAATCCGATTTTATTACGAACTTACGCATAAACGTCCTCTCTTAGCTTTTTCAGTTGTTTGCATTATCTAGATCTCTCTAATCTGTTCATTCATGGCATTACATCGCTATTTGTTCACACTTCTTCTCTTTGCTTTAGCTCATGTTTCTGTATCCCAAGTACTTAACGCCAAAGTCTCCTGCTTTGACTGTTCCACTCCTAACCATGATCTCTCTGGTATTTTTTCTTCACCGTTTCAATTTTTATCATCTCATTTCCGTTATAATAGGTTTAATTTCTAGAGTGTGTGTGTGTGTGTGTGTGTGTGTGTGTGTGTGTGAATATTGTCTAGTATGTACACACACACACACCATTAGGTGAGACTTAAATCTGCATGTCAAAAAGGAAATTGGGTGTTCGTTATAATTCTCAACATAGTATGAATATATGGATTATATATAACTTAAAAAAGAGTGTTAACTTATGAATTAGACCAAATATTTCTGATCTTTTATTAAAAATGTTGTGTCATGCATGCTAGCAATCATCATGATATTTATTGATAACAAATTAAAAAGGTTCATTTTCATTGGAATGTTTTCTATAGACTTGATAGGCGTAAATATACATGATTTCTACCCATAAATATGATAATTTTATGTGGTTTTGGAGCCTTACAATATTTTTGAAGCTCCAATCAATTGTAAACACCTGTGAGTTATTGTTGGAGATCTATCAATAATATATAATGCATCTGATGGTAATTGACGGTTAAAATTTTATCTTAGTCAAGATTACAGTTAGTTGGTAATTATCCCAATATATACTTTAAATATAAAAAGGTTTTATGTATATGGATAATTAACGGTAGAGGATGGTTGAATATATACTTGAGCTTTCACCAAAATTAACACACACACACACACATAGGTCCCTATCTAAATAGCCTCCCAAGACTTTTGCGATTAATTTGTTGGCCACCCTTGAATAACACGGTCTATTGTCTCTTTAGATAGTTGATTAATGAAAAGCTTCATCCTCATCGTCTTTATTTTTCTTGCTAAACACGCTATGTTTCCAATGGTTACAGGAATCAGGGTGTCAATTAAGTGCGACAATTTTAGAAAAGTGGTGGTGGCAACTACAGAAGAGGATGGTTCCTTCAGTATGGACCTTCCAATAAAAAGAGACTCCAAAAACTCTATAGCTTCTAATAATAATAAAGAAAAGTGTGAAGCGAAACTGCTTGGAGGACCAAATCAACTTTATGCCTTAGAGAAAGATAAGGTGTCCCTAATTGTGAAGGGCACTGAGCCCAACACCGTCACCACCTCCAAGCCTCTTGGCTTCTTCACATCTTGCCCTATGAACACAGATTGTGAGGCTGTGAAGCAATTTGGGGCATCAGAAACCTTTGATATTCCTCTTCCTCCTGAGTGGGGACTCGCACCTTCTAGCTACTACATCCCTTTCTTCCCCATCATTGGAATTCCTTAATCACCTCAACCTAATACAAGTGTGTCATGCATGATCATAATATATGTCTGTTTTGTTTTTTACTTTCTTAGGGCCACGGTGGCTATTAATGGTTCCCGGCGTCTAGCTGGTACTTTTTCTGGATATTATTAATTACTAGATACTAGATGTATGTTTAGGCTTATTGTACTCGTTTATGGTTCTATTGCCTTGGCTTGTATTGTTTCTATATATATATATATGGAATGAAGTTGTTATTGGCTTCAATATTTTATTTAACATATTAGTACGTTTTTTATTTAACATACATGTTCAAATCAAAGGATGGATTATGTTAGTACTCCACGTAGTATATTAATGGTGTCACTGTGTCAGGCATACATGCTGCAGGTCGATCTTAATTAATTAACCTCCTGCAAACGGATTAATTATTAGTGAAGTACGATATAATGGGTCCAATGAATATGTGGATGTCCTAGTTTGTGTATGGACCTAGCTAGAACACATTTATATCTTGAGTGCATTTATATTCTCTAAGTAAGGAAACATAACACATTTATATTCTTTTTTTTTTTGGTAAAAAATGTTTATTTTCTTACTATACAACTTACTACCAATTTCCAATAATCTATCACTTTACCTTTTTTTCTTTTCTGATTTATAGTTGTATACGCAGTGAGAAAACTAAGTGTCATTATCATAAGTATTGTACCACTGCTCAATGCACAATGACGTTTGTTTTATATGAAATACTGCTCCCTCCTCCTATCCCAAATATATATAAGTAAACAATTACCTAGTTTTAACATCTTCTCTGATAAAAACAAAGAACATCTTTTTTTTTATCCATGATCAAGCACCTTTGGGAAGTTGGCTTGAGAGATTTAATGATTCTCCAAACCTAACGCCAATGATCGAACTCCACACAATTGGTTAAGGGTGAATGAGTCATTGTCACTCAACCACACACCCTAGGTTATGGTTCAGAACATCTTCCAACTAGCTAAAAGAATTAATAAAAACTAATGGTAAAAGATTGGTTGAGAGTAAGGTCAATTTTTTTTTTTGATGAAATGTATCAGATTGTTTTAAACTAGAGACTAACCTTTTCTTCAGCTTCCGTATCAAAAAGAGTTTTCAATTCTTCCAACAAGTACCTTCTCAGATTCGAATTACATGGATACGATTGCTCAATACCTCAGGTCCTCAATCAGCAACCTATTAGTTAAATAGGGTAATTTCTTTTTATTTTTCTTTTTGCCATGTAAACAAGGTGATTTCGACCATTAAAATTATTATGGGCAAAGGGGCAAAACTAGCCACCGTAATTTTCCAAATGGACAACTTTGACACTCGTAAATTGGATGGTGCAAAACCAGACATTATAAAGCAAAATAGGACAAATTTAGCCACGCCGTTAAGTTGAAGCTAGAGGTTAATGAAGGTGAGCCTCATGCTAACACTCACGTCTGTTAGCTTCAACTTAACGACGTGACTAAATTTGTCCCATTTTGCTTTATAATGTCCTGTTTTGCACCATCCAATTTACGGGTGCCAAAGTTGTCCATTTGGAAAATTATGGTGGCTAGTTTTGCCCCTTCACCCAATTATTATTAAACTGATTAAATTAAAGGGTAAAGGTGCAAAAATAGCCATCGTAAATTTAAAAATGTGCAACTATAAGTCTGGTAAATTGAAGGGGGCAAAATTGTACACTGTAAATCAAAATGGGGCAAAATTGGGCAAATGTGCAAAAATAGCCATCGTAAATCTAAACGTACGTTTTCCAGACGTGGCCCCACCATCAGTAAATGATGTGTCATACATTTAAGGGTGCAATATGTTGATGAGACTTTAATTTTTTTATCAGACTTTATTTTTTCAGATGATTATGTAGAAGGTGAATTTCACATGATTTGGGGTTCTATTTGGTTTCTTATCGAAATGATTTCGGGGTTTAGAGTTTGTTTTTAGTGATTTAGGGTTCAACTGGATGCATTTTACCTTTCACGTTAGATTTTGGAATTGACATGTCATTTACTGATGGTGGAGCCCATGTCTGGAAAATGTCTGTTTAACTCTGCCTAACAGAGAGGTTACTTTTGCCTCATTTTGGTTTACAATTTATGGTTTTGCCCCATTTTAGTTTACAGTGTACAGTTTTGCCCCCTTTAATTTACCAAAGTTATAGTTGCCCATTTTAAAATTTACGGTGGCTATTTTTGCACCTTTACCCTAAATTAAAACGAAATCCCACAAAATCCCTTTTAAACTATATGTCGCACGAAAGTGTCATCGCTCGCCAGGTCAGGAATTGTCATCAGGTTAAAAGTTTTTATCAACAAATAGCTTAAAATTTGTGATTGCATCTCTGCAAGTACTTGTTGTAAATTTAAAAATTATTGTTAGATACTTATCTCATCCTATTTACTATAATTCTGATAAAAAAAATCTTACTTACTACAAATACTTTTGAATCACTTAGACGAGCTTATTTGTCAATCTATGTTGAGAATACATTTTGTATCAAACCGTGTATTTCAAAATACATTTTGAATATATAATTACTCAAACACTTATTTAGGAATTGGTCAGACTTGTTCTTTTTTTTTTACCGTTTTCTACTTAACCGTTTTCCACTTTTTCTTTGTGCTTTTGCTATTGCTTTATTACTCTCGCTATTCACGTTGAACATAGCAAGTTTTGTTGCTCTTACTATTTTTTTGGCGAAAATTAATTATACGGTCTCCACCCCAAAAATTATGTTTTTTCTCGCTTTCAGTTCCAAAAATTATTTTTTTGCCCGTTTACAATTTTTTTTGTGGAAATTATGGTCACCGTCCCAAAAATTATGCTGTTTATATTTCAAGTCCCAAAAATTATTTTCAGTCCCAAAATGCAATATATATATATATATATATATATTGCATTTGTTTTGTTTGTATTTCTATTATTTTATTTTATTTATTTATTTATTTGTTCACTTCCCCATATGTTTGCCTTTTTTTAGGAATGGTTACTTATTTTTATTTATTTATTTATTTTACTGTTACTACTTTATATATATTCATTGCTTTTTGTTTTTTTTTTCAGAAATATATATCCATTGCTCGCTTCCCCAATATTTTGCTTTTTTTTTGGAAGGGTTACTTCTTTTACTTCTTTTATTTATTGATTTGTTTATTTATTTATTTTTACTATTTATTTATTTATTTGTTATTATTATTCATTTTTTAACAGTTGTTTAATTTCTTATACGACGGTTTTTTTTTTATATATATAACGGTTTATATATATATATATATATATATATCGGATCACTTAAGTCTTTCATTATTATATAACGCTTGTTTTCGTGACTTCGTGTTAAACTTGGTTATTTACCCTCGTGTGACTGTGTGTCCACGGAATACTCCGCCTATATTTATAGACAGTTCCTATTCCGGATAAAGGAGTAGAGTTGTGTTAGGCTTCGGCAACCAACGTAAAAATATGTCGAATCTATTGAGCATGGACACACGCATTATTTCTATCAATATGTCATTGTTTGGTACATCACAAGGGCTATTATACTATCATGGGAGAGGGCATATAAAGAAACAAAAGGTTCAAAGAAGAGAAGTGGATGAGCAGTAAGAATAATTGATCAAAGGGTATGGAATAACTGTAAAAGAAGGAGATGAAGACCAAAGAGAACACTTAACGAAGTTATTCATTGAGATCTTTTGATGAAAGACTTGCCTCCAAACATGACTATTGATAGAGCACAATGACCATGTAGCCGACCCTATTTAATTGGGATAAGGTTTATGTTGATGATGATGATGAAACAATTACTCCTACCTATTTTGGATTATATCAAGAATATCAGTTAGAGTAAGCAATATAATAGACTAATTTTTTTCTAAAACACTAAATTATCTTTAATTTTTCATTGATTCCTCCTATCTTTTTATTTTTTTATTATTGATAATGGATATCGATGTGGGCAATTTGGGAAACATAAAGACCAATATACTTCTATATTAAATTAAAACCAATATATATTCTCCAAATAAATCTCATATTAAAAATCGATTGGAGTATTGAATTTGTGCTTGTTGATTTTCACTAGGATAACTGACGATGACATAAGAAAAAGGCCTAACATGTATCGCTAATGGCTAACTATCTCAAGTATATTGGTTTCTTCTTCACATGCAATGTGAGGTGAATCGACAACATTTGTTTATTTTTCTCAATATCTCTTTCAACTTCTTCACATGTCAAGGGATTATCAATTTGGAACTGGTGAACACAAAAGATAAATGCTTAATTTATAAAATACTATGGGACCATTATGCTGATCCAAAATTGATATCTGACTGCTTCACATGTTACAAACTTGATTGGTCTAATTATCTGGATCATTTGCCTGCGGCTAAAGGGTGGAATGACATGTATATAAAATTGATTGACCTGCATAAAACTGATGATGCACATGCTAATGGAGGTAAAGTTGCCAATAGTTCCTCTATCCATGAAGCTGTATCACCTGTTAAAAGAGTGTTTCAAGGTGGCCATTCTCCTGCAGGTTCCTACCAGAAAGAAACAAGTAACAAAAATGCTACATTTTTCCAGAGTCCTAGAGAAATACACAAAAGGAATGGAGAACTGTTTGAGGTGATTTGTTTTCTCTGATATTTTTTCAGACTCTGTTTTTATTTGCCATTATTATATTTCTCTGCTAGGTAACATAACCCTTATTTCGTTTCTCCGGCCATTATTATATGTCCTCATACATATCGTATATTACATTAAGGAAATGTAATACGATATGCATATGGATTATATTGGAAATGGATTGAAAGTATATGTGCAGTCATTTTGTTTGTTTGTTCCCTACATAATGACTCGTAGATAAACTTGTAGGATTTAGTTGTAAGTTTTCTTTTGTTGAAATAGCATATTGGAAAAGCGAGATAACAATTATATTATACAAAGGTTGGGATTCACTTATAAGATATTTTGACCTTTTTTATTTGGAGAAATTAAAGATTTAAAATTAATCAATTCAAAATTTCTATATTCATCTTTTTCCCTTGATTTTATCTTACCTTTAAACTATCATATAGTAAATTAATTGTAAAGTGCTTAAAGATTGAGTGTTCTATTTGGTTTCCTTGACTTCCATAAAAAAGTAAAAAACTGTTCTTCATAACTGGAAATAGTACTTCAAATTTAAAACGACTGGTAGAATTTTGTTGAACATTTTATTTGTTGTTTCGGTTGTGTAATGTTTATGAGATTAACAAAAGTTTGGCTTTGAATTGGCTAAGAGGCAATTCAAATATTGAAGCATGCACCACGATTTTTGATTTTTTATACTTTCTTGTCAACGTGATCTGCATCTCAAGTGTAAGATGAGCAGCTTGTGCACGTTTTGATAGTTGGATCTGGATTCTGGACGTTTAAATCAATTTGAAAATTATCCTACGCTTCATTTAATATTTGATGGAGTTATCTTTCTATTCTCATTGGGCCTTTGATATGTTTCCTAATTACAGGAAAATCCAAGTTATCAAGACTAAGTAGGATTTTGTGCCATGTAATAAAAAAAGGATTTAGGGACAAAATTCTCTTACCTTGAATAATGTTTTGAGCTCATTAGTTTACATTTAGGGCCTGTTTGGATTAGCTTCTGGAGAATAGCTTATGGGATAATAGCTTTTGAGTAGAATAGCTTTTCTGAAAAATAGATTTTAATAAAATGAGAGTGTTTGAATAAAGTGTTAGTAGAATAGCTTTTTGAATGTCAAATTACCAAAACGGACAATTTTGCCCAAAAATTTATTCTAAATATTTGGTGTGATTAAATTTATCATTGTTAGTAAAAATATTAAAAAATACTACAAAAATTACGATAAAAACATAAAAAATACAATAAGCACAATAAATAAATTTTTAATTGGTAGAATAATTTGGAGGAGGTTAAATAAAGGCTTATAATTATTTAATTGCTAAGATTGTATTTACAATTTAAGAGAAGAAGCTACAAATTACCAAAATATATTTTTCCATGAGATAATAATCATTACATTTCATTGTTCATAAATGACTTTCTCCTCCAAAATACTTATACAACGTATGACTAATGTTCTCATGAATAAAAAACAATTTGATCCCTTATAAAATCACGAATACTTGCCATATCAGATGAAGTTGTTAAAGGTGGAGCATATGTACCAACCAATGGCATTTTTTAAAAAAGGCCAATACTTGCTACTTGTGATCTTTGTATGAACATTCTTAAATTCTGGATCTAGTGGTTTTAATCACTAGTGTGTCGTGGTTCTTTACAAAGATATAAAGCAGCATATGTACCAACCAATGTAGCAACCTGACGAGCCTTCTTTAACCGCCTCTTAGATTGCTCTTGTAAAATTTTATTTTCATTGTCCATACCTCTTTTATCCTGCGACCATGTACAATAAATTTAGAGCTGGTAAGTTCATATATTAGAGATATGCATGAGTATACAATCATGACCAAAAATAAATATACAACTCTCAAAGTTATGTTGCAAACATAATATCACTCCAAATGCAAAGCAAATTAGTTCATCCAAATTCAAAAGCAAAAGAAAACTTAGTCATTTCAACAACATCATTCCAAATTCAAAAGCAAAAGCAAATTTAGTCATCTCCATAACATTCAGTCTTTAAGAACTCCAATAATTGGTCCTTCTTCTCCTTCAAAGCCGCATATACTTCCCTTGCAACTGGGTCTCTCATAAGAAGGCGTCTGCACCGCTTATAAAATTCACCAACACAAGTAACTTCAGGAACTTGTTTTAGGTGATCCATGACACCCAGAACTGATGTCTCATAAGCACGAGCTTCTGCTGCCGCTCTACGTGCATCATCTTTTTCCCTTTCAACACGTGCTTCCTCGGCCATCATATTTAATGCCTCCGCTATTTTCGTCGCGGCAGACCCTTTTTTCTTCTTAGCAACACCTCTCTTTTTTACCCCCAAAGAGCTAATTGTCATGTTTCCACTCCCTTTACTTTTGTCCGTAGCACTTGTTCCTTGTGCATTATGTTTGTTGCCTCCACTGCTACCACCAACTGTGACTGAACAAAACTCTCCACTTAATCCAGTTCTGCCCCTGATCACCTCATCATTGTCTCCTGAGCCTTCTTCGGATTCATTTACACGACTTTGCTCATTGCCACCCAAAGGTATGTTGCTGGATGGTGCCCATTCAGATTGTCCTGATGCTGCCACATCTCCAAACAATTCCGCTAACTCAACCACGTATTGAAGTCCTCTAGTTTTGAACTTTTCATAACTTGGATTTTCCTGCACATTGAGTACACTATCAACATAAAAGAGCATGAATATGGGATGATAAATATATGAAAAGCCTATGAAGGTTAATTCTTTATCGCTATCTTCTTTTCCCACCAATCATCAGTGGCAGCTACAGTGTGTTTTTCACTATCCCATCCAACATCTGTCTCATGAAGCAGTTTATGCCATGTTGTCCAGTCCTTTCTCATGGAGTCATATTTGTTCTTAAACTGAGACTTTTCATATTTTCTCCCAGTCAGTTCTTTAAACCTTGTGCCCATTTCTTCCCATCCCTCCTTTTTAAAGCTTGTACCTTTTCTTGTTCCTTTCTTAACTTGTTCCAAGCACAATTCAATGAAACACTTTGTGCAGTTCACATCCCAAGAAGCTTTTGTCATGCTATACAACATATCATAATCAAGTTGTTTAATCTATTACAAAGCGAACACGTCTGTGCTTTTCTCTACTTGATGCTATACTTTTTATTCCCTTAATATCCTTTCCACTACTTTATTATAAAATGTTTATGGAACTTGATGCAGATCCACTTATGACTATGAAAGAAAGTTGTACCACAATCCCCTTGACTCACTTCAGTTGTTGGAAAAGAACTACATGTCTATGGCAAGAGAAGTGGAAAAACTTAGAGCTGAGTTAGCAAACACTGCTAACCAACTACATGTTTATGGCTTTCTTTTGCCTGCTTCCTAATGTGGTTTGAGCTTTCATAACTAAGCATATATGCTACAATAATATCAAATTCTAGGAAGAATTCTGTGTGCAAAAGAAAAGGCTGTAATGATATGAATGTGATTGATATTGCTTACTTGAATTAATTAGACTGCTTGATCAGATTTCCTTTAGATATTAATTAGATATTAATCAGATTTCCAACAATAAAACACTCTGGAAGTACATGAGAGTAGGACATGTTACCTGGCAGCCTCTACCCTGACTCAACTTCAGCCTTTAAATTGTCATACTCCAGCCAATGCACACAATGTCAAAGCAGCCTCTATCTTGACCTAACAGAGGATACACAAGAAGTACTGGCTAAGTTTGGTGTGTTTGGACTAAGAGGGGAAGTGAAATTTAAATGACTAAAATTGTATTTGATCTAGATTATCAAGCTAGCACTTTTTTTCATTCTCCTCATTCAGATCTAACTTCAAGAAATTGATGCTTAAAAAACTTCTCTTTTACCATCCCTTGCTTTACCCTGCAATTTTTAATAATAACATAATCCTAAACTTTTTTTTTTATTTTGCTAGTTACACATTATCATGAAGTTACACTACTACAAATGATGTGTGATAACTAATATTAACAAATCCACATGCATTCCCAATCTCATCAATGTTATAGAGTAGACAAACACTAGTGGAACAACCCAAAGAAACCATTTTATGACAAACATTGGCCGAAAAACCCAAAGAACCCAAATACTAGGCATAACAAAACAAGAAAAACTTTCATTTATAATTTGGCTGAGAATAAAAGTGAATAAAATGAAAATAATAGCACTGACACACAAGTCAAAATCTGATAGCCAGTTGCTTGATTGCTTCTGTACCTGAACTGATCGTCCAGAGAAATAGCAAAGAGCAGTAAAAATTTAAATTTTTTTACTTGGATCAGTAAAAAATGCGAAGAATTGGACCAAAGAGCAGACACTATACATCAAAGAGCAGAACATGTTATCCACCTTGTTTTCCATATTATCTGCTACTAACTAAAATAATGCCAAAGAGCAGACATCAAAGAATGAACATTACCTGGAGCTTGAATCAGAACTAAGCTTGAATCAGAAGTGAGCTTGAAATCAAAATTGCTCTCTCTTATATACTGGCTCTCAGCTACCAGATTTATTGCAAACGCACAACTACCAGATTTAATACTCATCACCCACCTCATCTATATGAAGATCTGAACTCAGCTACCACAGGATTTGGAATGGATTCGGATTTTAATACTGACAACCTAAGCTATTCGAACTCAAGTACTAGAAGAGATTTGGAATTTATGCTCCTAGGATTCGGATATTAATGACCTACTCGCAACAAACGAAATTTTCGGGGAGTGAGGGAGATGTCCGATCAGCTGTTATGGCCAAGCTCAACGAAAGGTAGAGAGGAAGGTGAAGGTAGGTGAAGTCAGTGAAGAGGAAAGAGAAGAGGACAAAATTGTAATTTGATGTTTTAGTCACTTTTTGCTGTCCGAAAAGTAGAAATGGGTAGCTTTTCCCAAAACTGAGGTTTTGGGTTCCAAAATGGCTTATTTGGTGTAAAATAGCTTATCTGAGTTTTTGGAGTGTTTGGCAAAATATGCTTGAAACCTAGGTTTTGTTTCCAAAAGCAATTTTTCTTTTCTATCCAAACAGGCCCTTAATTTAGTTGGGTCCTGGGTGGATTTTCCCATTTGGGCCTAATAGACCTGAGATCCTATCTCTATTTGGGCCAAGTAAGGTGGGGCCCAAAAATAAGAAAAACTTTCATCATCTTTATTGATATTTCATTTGCAAGCACCTGAACTTATACATCATAAGCCGAAGAGCTAGTTAGGTGAAAAATATCATATTTAATCTTGAATCCCCTGCTTAAAATTTTCATACAAAAAAAATGTATCATTTTTTCAAATAATTTTTCTTCAAAAACTAAGTTTAATAGTCTGGTTAAAATTCTAACCCAAAATTTAAAGTTCGGTGATAATCTCATTAATGCACTAAATAAACTGAAGAGTTATCTTTTCTTCTTTTAACTAGGATACAATACAAATGTCATTTTTCCATACTTAACATACATTTTCCATGCTTGATCTTGCCTATAAAAATAAATTAATGACTTCCTTTTGTTGGTTTTTGTTGATTATTTTTATTTACGTCTAAGTGTTATCTAAATTAGGATATCTTTATAGATAATCTATTTTTGCTGATTCTTCATGCAGCATTATAATAATTTATTTGATTTGTCACATGTAGTGCAACTGTGTTTGGAGTGTCAACGGATTCCATGCAGCTATCTTTTGACTGCAGAGGGAACAGTGTGCCAACCATTCTATTATTAATGCAAAGACGTCTATATAGTGATGGAGGTTTGCAGGTGTTTACCAACATCATTATCACTTTCTCTCTTGACTATTTCTTTCAGTTTCTTTACATGCAAACTTTTCAACTACAAGAGTCACTGCGTTAATAGTGAACAAAGCACTGTCCTGTCCAACTTCTTTTATATTACCTGCTCTAGACTCTAGAGTGACTTATTTTCTGTTTTCAAATTAATACAGGTTACTAATATGATTTTTGTCTGAACTAGTTTATGAAATTTATTTGTGCAGTCAGAGGGCATATTCAGGATAAATGCAGAAAATAGTCAAGAGGAATATGTTAGGGAGCAGTTGAACAAGGGCGTGGTCCCTGAAGGCGTTGATGTCCATTGCTTAGTAGGACTTATCAAGGTATAAAATTGCCTATCAAATTTCCCTAATATATTCCCAATCCAATGAATTTCAATATATTAGAAGATTATAGACCTGAGGCCAGACGCAGAGGCCTGTGAGACTTAAACTAGTCAAATAATAATATTGATGTACTCTCTATGATCGTAATTATAAGGTCACTTTAACTTTTTCTGGAGAAATTAATGATGTAAAATAAATTACTTTAAAAATGTCTATAATTATTTTTTCCCCTCAAAACTAATTTAATCTACTTCCAAACTAATTTAATCTACTTACAAAATAAAATTCAGGATGTTACAATATATATTATAATTTAGTGGTATATATTTCTTTTTTAACTTCGGCAAAAAGTCAAATGGATCTTATATTTAGGAACAAAGAGAATAAATGATAAATCAGTTTCTGTCTTTGCTGCTATGACAAGGTGCTATATATTTGTGTGATTCTGTTGAATGCTTAGTTTTGCACTAAATCTAACAAATGGTTTGATATTCACGTGCATGATTATATCAAGGCTTGATTTAGGGAATTGCCAATAGGCTTTCTGGATTCCTTATCACCGGAGCAGGTGATGAAAAGCCAAACAGAAAAGGAGTGTGCTGAACTATCAAGGAGTCTACCTCCTACAGAAGCTGCCCTCTTGGACTGGGCAATCAATCTGATGGCTGATGTTGTCCAACATGAACACCTCAATAAAATGAATGCACGCGACATTGCTATGGTTTTTGCCCCAAACATGACTCAGGTTGGTTCCACTAAGCTCTTAACTCAAATATTTTGTTAGGATGGAAAGCAAAATAAGAGAGGAAATAATACTATGAGGGAAAACTCTCAAATATAATAAATTTTTTTATTATTTTGGGAAGCTTTTCCTAGTTTTCTTTTCCCCCTATTTTCCTCACACTTAGTATTGTCTCACTAAATATTGCAAAGTGGACCTCAAGTCCCACACAATGCATGATGGCAGTATTCTGACTAAATAGTACTTCACTATTTAGTGAAGTACTACTTTGATTACCAAGAGTATATTTGTCAGACGTCAGTGACAAAATTCTGACTTTGTGAATGCAGCTGGCAGACCCTTTGACTGCATTGATGTATGCAGTTCAAGTGATGAACTTCTTAAAAACATTAATTCTAAGGACACTGAGGGAAAGACAGGATTCTATAGTTGAATCTTCACCTGGTTTTTATTTAGAGCTCTCTGATAATAATACTAATAGTCACCAAAGCCCTATAATACATTTCTGCCAGCCAGATTCTGCTCAAGATAACAATGAAGATGCTCAGGCCCTTACAACTGAAAAAACTGTCTCAGAAAGTGTCCCTACCCCAGATTCCTTCCAAGAAACAAAATCAACTGGAGGAGAATCTGGCAGTTTGGGTGCAACTTTTGAAAAATCAGTTTGTAATGAGGATTTGTATTGTGAGTATCCACCTAAAGGAAATGTTGGAAAGAACAAGACAGGCCAATCAAGCAGTTCAAATTCAAGGAAGGGGTCCAAGAAAGGTAGAGACCAGCAACATTCAAATCAAGGACTAATGAATGTTGAGAAAACTAAGGGAACTAGTAAAGTGAGTCGTATAAGTTCAAAATCTGAGAAGGCAGAACCATGGAGGTGAAACAAGCACAGCCATGTTGAGTAAACTTATTCTATATAAACATTGTGGCATTGTAAATTCGTTTGGTTGTTAAGTGTTTATTGTATTGTTTCATTTATATTATTGTGGGATCTATGAATGCATTAGATTGTAATGAATCCTAGTTACCGTGTGTTTTACTTGTCTTCTCATATTTATTCCTTAATGATCATTCAAATGTATTTGTTGCTTTACTCATAAGTTTTATGAATTTCTACATTAAACTAAAATCCCTTCTAAATTGTTGCTTGAAGAAGGGTCAAAAGTGGGTCAAAAGAAGGGTCAAATATATAAACCTTATGGGTTTTTTAAGGCCACGTATGTTTCTTTTTTTTAATTATTCTCTTTTCATTAATTTCAATGCATTTATATATTTTACTTTTATAAAACTATATTACCCAATAATGTAATGAATTGAATCATTGATGCCATGACACAGCTTCGACGACACCAACACTGAAAATCTAAGGATGGCAATAAAGTGGGACGGAGTTGAAAGCATCGATTGGAGTGATTACATTATGAATGTACACATTCCTGGCCTCGTCAAGTATGCAATGAAGTACTTCCTCCGATCCTATTTATAGGTCGCTAACCGCCAAAATTACACATACCAAAGGATGAAGGTTAATAAAAGTTGCATCATTAAATTGATCTTATTTTTTTTGTCTTTTCCATTTTTGCCCCTCCCACATTTATTGCTATCGCCCACTACCTTTTTCATTTTTATAAGTATACATGTGTCTTTTTCATCTTCTCTCTCTTCTCATATTCCAATGTTCATTTTCCAATGATAAGGGTATATTGGGAAAAACTTAATAAATGAGTTAGTTAATGTTAGTTGGTGACTTATATTAAGGACCAAAATTTAGTGGCGGTTGGCGACTTATAAATAGGACCGGAGGGAGTACTATTAAATCTTTCAAGTTACTGAATTTAAATAATAAAATACATTGTATTGCTAGGCTAAGGCAAGGTTTGTATTCTGTACAAGATCGAAAACACGATGCTAATAAATAGTCATGATTTATTTTTATTCCAAAATTTTAGAAAAGAGTTTAAACCACCCAAGATTTAAGGGCAGAGCTTTTAACTTTGATTTTTGCAGTTTACCTTAGTGGGCTCTAGAACATTAACAAATTAGTCATTCATAATCTATCGTAAAAAAGTTGGGAAAATGCCATTTAAATCCCTCCGAATATACAAAAGGACAATTCAGGAACTCAAACTTCCAAAAGGACCATGAAGGAACTCGGACCTAGTTCACATTTCAAATTTGTGTGAAAGGACAAAATTACCCCATCATTAAACAAAAATTACTTCCCACCCTAACACCGCACTTGTTAACAATTGAACTTTGGGCATTAACAACTGAACTTTAGGCATTGACATTTTGAACTTAAGAATCAACTTCTTCGTTAACAAGATAACATTGGTGTTAACATTTACATCGCACCTGTTAATAATGGAACTTTCGGCATTAACAACTGAACTTTAGGCATTAACATTTTGAACATAAGAATTAACTTCTTCGTTAATAGCATAACATTGGTGTTAACATTTACACCGCACCTGTTAACAATGGAACTTGGTGCATTAACAACGGAACTTTAATGATGGGGGTAATTTTGTCCTCTCACACAAATTTGAAATGTGAACTAGGTATGAGTTCCTTCATGGTCCTTTTGAAAGTTTGAGTTCCTGAATTGTCCTTTTGTATATTCGGAGGGATTTAAATGGCATTTTCCCAAAAAAGTTCTCCATATTTTGTTTCAATTAAAAATTCACAATATTATTCTAAGATAAGCATTAGTCATTCCATTGGCCAAACGCTTTTTGTAACAATCTGTTACTAATTCCCTAATTAATTCAGTAATACCCTTACTAACTATGATAGAAAAATGATTTCCATAATATTTATAAATCTATCATAGTTAGAAAAAGAATTTCCTAATAATAATCATTATCCATGATAGAAAAGAATTTCCTAATAATAACCTGATCACTATCATGGATAATAAATAGCTAACCATGTTAGAAAGGAAACACCTAACATGGTTAGAAAAAGGAGCAACATCACAAATAACTAAACACATTAACAGATAACCATGCCAGAGAGGGGCCCATCTAACATGGTTATATAAAAAGAATACATCGTCAATTCACACCAGATATCACATTTACAAAAATAACCATGTTAGGAAAAGAACATTCCTTAACATGATTAAGATTCTGAAACCTGTACAAACATCACATCATTCACCATAATTTCAGCATAATATAACTATGCCAATACAGAACACAAATCCTAAGTACTGAGTACATTGTAGTAATCATGTGGCATATCGTGGCTGGTGGCCCGATTCCGTAACTTCATACATAATAGAAATAGTACCGGCACTTGTATGTACAATCAAAAGTCAATATAAACGAGTAATTCCTAAAATTCTTTCACCACATTCAAAACACAATACAACATAATGCGGAAGCGTATGCACCCTAGTATTGGCAATATATATATTCCAAAATACTACCTCCGGCTGTCTCACATCATTGGTGAGGGCCGGACGGCCCCTTCCCCTTCCCCGTCCCCTGGGTCTCGGCATGATCACCTGCAAAAATATCAATAAACGTGGGGTGAGACAACTTTGTCTCAATAATCATCTCTCAACTCACTGTAAAAATAAGGTATGCGGTAGCAGGGCGTCTACAAGGTGCCTTATAAAAAAAACAGTGTAATATATATATGTATGTTTATGCATGTTTCTCCAGAACTGCGTCAATCCGTAATATGATTCACCATCTCCAAATAAACCAAATAACATAAGTGACACTGCGCCTCTGTCTCTAATCAGCAGGCATACTTCCCCTGTCTCTACTCAGCAAGAAGTAATACGGAGCCCGTCTCTACTCGGAAACCGTCAGTCCCTGTCTCTACTCAATAGGACTAGTACAACTAACCGTTGATTGCGCTATCAAACGGTTACATCGGCCGATGGTACAACCAGTGTCATGTAACAACCATTCATAACCAAAGTATTCATCACAGGATACTATATAGTAAATAAAAATCTTAATAAGAAGATAGTTGAGTTGAAAGGCACCCAATAGCCTGATTGTTATAAACTAATTCCTTGCTTTTACAATATAAATATATGTATATAGAAAAGGATTTGAAAAATCCCATCTAACATCATACTCATTGTTACAGTAAGGTGAGGATGATTACCTGTCCAGCTCAAAAATAATAGATCTTCGCAACTATTGTTTTTCACGAGCTTCACTCGATTCACCAATGTCTACAATGATATCATAGTTGATCAAAACACAATATTAGTGACTTTGGCCTACCTTTCACCAAAATCAAAAACATTATTGAAGTAATAATTTACTTCCATTACAAACCATGTTTACATCCTTTAAACTATCGTAATTCTATTAACCATCCATTCATAACTTCCAAATCATTAACCTTCCTCATTTCTTGCAATCCTTGTAAAATTAACCCACCATATTAAACTCCCACTATAATACCACATTTGCATTAAAATGGATCACTCAAAAAGACCTCCATAACACCCAAAATGCTCTTCCAACTCAAGCAACCTTTAATTTACTAAAGTCACTTCAAATCAATACTTTAACTAACAAAATTCCTTACCAACATAAATCTTTCTAACACCAACCTTCCATCATCACCAAACAACTACAACTAACATTACATAAATACCAATTTGTTCCAGAACATCCTCTACCAACATTGTCCTAACTAAAAGAGTCCAAAAATATGCTCCATTACCTTCCAAATTCCTTCCGAAACACCAATTCAATCAAAATTAACTTCCCACATCTTCTTATAACCTTAACAAGTATTTATCCACAACTAATTCATTCGAATCATCTTTCGTTAACAAAACCCCAATTTTTCCATAACACCCTAAAATCAGAAAGACCAAATTTCACAAAATTAACTTCACAAGAGGCAAGGATCAAGCTTACAGAGTTCTAGAACGCAGGAAGGAGCTTCACTACTGCCGGCCGCCGTCCAGAACTCGCCGGAGTCGGCTCTTGGGTGACTGGCCGAACTGGAACAAGAGGAAGGAAGAAGGAAAATGAAAAATGAAGTTGGAACATGAAGGAATCACAAAAAGCACTAGAGAAATTATCACTTGCCTTCACCACAACTTCCTTCGCCGGAAAATCACCACAACTCGCCGGAAAATGCACCCAAGCCGTCGGCCGAAACTGGAAAAGGAAAGGGAGTTGGGAAAATGCTAATGAAATGTTGGAAATGGAAGAACAACTCAAGGAAACCAAGAAAAATCAAACCTTTCCTCTCACTAGCCGCTCACGTCGCCGGAACGCCAAGGCCGCCACCAGAACCCACCGCCGGCCACCCTCCGTACTCAACTTTAACGGGCCCGAGGAAGAGAGAAGAAAAGCAAATGAAAAGGATGAAGCTTTATGAACTTAAGAAGCTAAATGGATGCTTGTGGGTGTGAAGAAAAACAAGCAAAATGGTAAGGGGAGGGGACGGCTCGAACGCGCAGAGAAATGAGGAAGAAGAAGGAGATCTGATGGTTTTAAGTCAAAAAGAAGGGATAGGGCGTGTTTGGCGCGCACATTCTTGGTCAGAAATGGATTATTTCGTACCGGAAGTTACCATAATGTCCTCTTTTAATTTAAAACTACTTAAACCAGCCTCCAATCTTCTTAAACTTCAAAATATTTTTAGCTCTACTACTCCCTCATATTTCAAACTCTTCATTTCTTTAGTAATTATATGCATATTAATTACTAAAATTTTCCAAAATATTCCCGAAAATTACCAAAAATTCCTAAAAATTCCCAAAATTCCTAATTTCTCCATTTATCATTTCCAAAACACTCTTTAATCCTGTATTAAATTTTCAGGATGTTACACTTTTTTGATGCTCGTCATACAAATGAGTAGAGGGCGCACCGTGTCTCTAGACAGTATGTCTAGACTAGATAGATCTTGATAGTCCATATTTAATATTATGGAATTTTTCATTTTAAGAGTAATGATTTTTATGGTCAAGAAATCTAGAATAATGAAGATAATGTCTTAATCATCATTTTGTCAAAAAGCGTATTATTTTTTAAATTACAAATTTGAAAACATTAAATCTGGGCATTCAATATTCAAATTTTGACGATCCAAAATGGGAATCACCACCAATCTTTATAACGAGCACCGAAACCTGCAGTTCCATCCAAGATTGTGCACTCATACATAAGTATTGTTCTATTTAATTTAAATGATCGTGATGGATAAAAGAAATTCTCCTCTCATGATTCTTCTTTCCAAGTGCTTCCAAGATTGCAATTTAACAATAATGCGTATTTTTATGTTTGAATGTACTTATTTCTTTTCTTTCTATGTCTTAGCAAATGAGTGAATGAGTTTAATAATACACCAACAAGTTATAAGTTGAGGTGGTAAGCAATCTCTTGCTCTCATAAGTAAAAGAACAAAACTTGAATTCCAAAATGCACACTTATAAATATAAATCTCATGTTAAAAATGGATTGGAGTATAGTATTGAATTTGCGCGTGTTGATCCTCCTAACATAACATGTATCGCTAACGGCTAACAAACTCATTTCTTGTTCCCGCCTCTCTCTCTCGATTCAGAGTAAATTCAAATCTCTCCCTTTCAAGTTCATGGCTACGACGACCAACACCACACTTCCACCGTCATTTCCCTTTCAAGAATGGGAACTTCTCCCTTCAAAGTGGTTCTTCGGTGAGCTACAAGGCATACCGCCGAAGGTGGTACTGTTAGTGGGTGGGATCGCCTTCAATTTTTTACAAGGCTTATTTCCGCTCTGGATCCCCAAAAAGTTTCATGATACTATCCTGGAATCTCTTGCAAGAACTTTTCAATTTCTAATAGCAACCTTCCTTCTTGGAACCTCCTCCAAGTGGTCGGTGGTTTTCAATACCGCCGCATTCTCCTTTGGATCCCAGTTCAGAGCATACTCGGTCAAGAAGTGCACCCATCTGGCCCCGGCGGCGGCCGCCGCCGCCGCCGCCAGCTCCTTTGCGGCCAAGGCTGCCGCCGATGCCTCTTCTGCGGCCTCGGCGGCAAAGAATGTTATAGAATCAAACGGCCGCCGCCGCCGCCGCCAATGTTATAGAATCCCTCCTGCTGTTGCTCCACCCACCGGCACCGGCACCGGCACGGCCACTCCTCCCACCGGCGTCCCTCCGGCCGACGCGAATGTCTGAGCATTTCTCTTCCCGTTTAGGAGATAGTTGATAGGAAGATACTTTGATAGAAAGGAAATCAAGATGTTATAGTTTTGTTTTGTACATTTCTTTTCCCTCACATACTAGTCAATGACTACTCCTGCTTACTAGTTTTGTACATTTCTCACAAGGAAATCAAGATGTAGTAATGGTTTTGTTCTGTACATTTCTTTTCCCGCACATACTACTCAATCACTACTCCTGCTTACTTGTTTTGTACATTTCTCACAAGGAAATCAAGATTTAATAGTTTTGTTTTGTACATTTCTTTTCCCGTACATACTAGTCACTTACTACTCCTGCTTACTTGTTTTGTACATTTCTCAATAGTTTTGTTTCCTATTGCGTACAGCGTTGTTCAGCTATCATACAAGTATGACATATTTGTTTTCTGTGTCTTAAACATCTGCACAAGGATTGAAACACAATTCTTTTATTTATCAAAAAGAAAAAAGACAATTCTTTTGTGGAAAAAAGATTGGTAGAGAAGGAGGGTATTGATAAAACTGTGTTGTTATTATGATGCCAATTTCTTTTCATGGGAATCGGCTAGAGGGGCAGTGGAAATAGGTGAGACACATTTTGTTGGGGTGGAATACAAGTGGGGAGATGTGGGTCTTGATGAGACCATTCATGATGCATCAATTCCTGCAGTTGCTGTGGTATTGGCCGGCCAAACTCAGGTGTTTATTCACTTTCCTCTCTTTCTTTCAGATATCTATTCATTTAAAAAATTTTACATTACGATATTAAAAGCATTGGTTTTTGTTAATGGCTACTGGACTGGTGGTTTCTAAATGTAGATTTCTGATATTTTAGGCATTCTTGTGATGTTCTTCATGTCACATATTTGTTAATGTCATAGTTGCTGCAATTATCGCGTTGCTATTCTTATAAACTGTACAGCATTCCCTATGAGAGGATTTAAAATTTCTGTAATACATGTCTGCCAATGTTTTAACTGTGGAAGTTGTCGTGAATAATTTCGGGGTTGATAACTGATATCAGCAATACAGGCTATTAATGACTTTAAATGTTATCTACGCTTGATTGCCAATTGTTCATTTTGTGCTGTAGATCCAAGTTTGATGGAGATGAGTTATAAATAATCGTGTTCCAACTTATTGGTGGCTAGCTATGGATCAATATATTGAAGATAGTTATAGAATAATTGGATTTGAATGACATTTCCCTCTGAAACCTCAAGAAGCGAAAAATTGTACCCAGTTGATTTCTTACAAAATATGCTCATGTGTCTTAGTGACTTTACAAGCCAATTGTGGATTCCTGACCGTTCATGTGTTTTCTTGAGATCCAAATCTAGGGAAGCTATGTAAGAAAAAACCTTGCTAAGAAATAAAATAAAGAATCGTTGGAATTGAAAACTGAATTTATTTTACTTGAATTCTCCTGCTTTTAACACGATTATTTATACAGGTTGACATCTCACTAAGGATGCTAAGGGCTGGAAAACATGTGCTTCAAGGTAATGATTGTTTTGAAAGTAAACTAGTTTTACATGGTTGGTTTGCCAGTTTCTCTCTTACTGAGAAAAAGTTAGTTGAACGTGCAAAGCACTTACTTTGTCAATACCCACTTCATTGTTTCCTAATGCACTGATAGTGATTATGTTATCTGATATTTTTTTATCAGTTGACTAAAAATTCATGTTTCTTTGGACATGTAATTTGCATGGGATTAATCTGGTGGATATGAAGAGAAACCAGCGGCAGCTTGTAAGTAGTATTTCATCATACTTCTTATACAATTTTTCTTTAAAATGGAGCATTTTGTTTGGCCTTAGCTAAATCTACCTTTTTGTTCCTTTTGATTGTCTTCCTAATCTAAATGTAAATCACAGAGAAGCCATTACTTTTTATTGACTAAAATCATCAACTTTATGTTTCAACTGTCTAGCAGTCATTACAACCAGTTTTCCATGATTTGTAGTGGGAAATGGGTAATTACTACCGGTCTTTTTGAAAAATGCTAGATGTTTCAATAAATCCTGCAGCTCATGTCTCTACTATTGCCTCCAACTGTGATCCTTTTTTGTACCCAAATGTTGGCTTTTACTGCCAAATGCTTGCAACAAAGAATAGCATGAAGAATGCTGTTGGGGAGCGCGATTCAGCTAACCTTCTAAGATGGGCTACTCTTATGACATCAATTGCTCTAAACAGATGTGGTACTCCTGTAAGTTTATCCTAGAGACTCGATTTTTTCCTTAGCTTATCTTACCATTGCAATATAGGAAATTAAAGTCAATATACAATGAATGAGAAGGGTAAGATTGTACAGTCACATGGTAAATTTAACGATTTGACTTATAAATTGGACAGGATGAAGTTATTTTTTTTCTTCCCTAGGTAAGACCAAAGGAGTTATAACTTGCATGGTTTTGCCATTATGTTTCTGATTGGTAAATTTATGAAATTTACATCATATTTCAACTTTCAAGCTTGAAGCATTGGAGTGCTTCTCAACTTCTCCAAGCATGGTTGAGACTGCATGTCAAGGGAGTGAGTTGGGTGATGGAAACGAGGCCCTGTGTAATATTTTTAATCCTGTTCCAAGAATATCAGCTAACTGGCTTTCTGCTGATGTGTCTGTGCATCTGGAATTTCACGGTAAATTGAACTTGCCACTTCAGTATTTATCGAAATTTGATGAAAGAGCATCCAAGCTGGCCAGATAGCGTTGCAGGATACGAAGGGAAAATGATATATTCTGACGAAAATATTATGCAGTATGACAAATCACTTGAAAATTTGAGTCAAAAATTGTATGCTGGGCTTACTCTATTTGAACAGAGATTTTCATTGGCTCCATTCTGTTTGCTAAGAATGGTATGTAATTCACCATAATCTAGACTAAATTCTTTGGCCACTGTATACTTTATTTGTCTGGAGAAGAATCTTACTCTTACTCCTTTCCTGCAGATTTTACTTTCTCTTTGCCATCAAGGATTGCAGAACATAGGATATGATATAGCTTGCAGTTATGTTCTACGAATTCAATCTCACAAGAATAGTGATACTGTTGATGGTTCTGCATTGTATTACTCCTGGCTTAGACCTGTCATTAAGTCTTCAATAGAGATCTCTCGTTTCTTTTCTAGATTCTTTCTTGCCTGCAGTATGGATAATTCCCAACAAATTATAACTTCGTTAGAGAACAGTGCATATATTGAAAGTAAATTGAAGCTTTCAAGTGCTTGGCAGTCTCACTTTGTGAAAGGTTTCCTGGTTTCACTATGGTATTTGAAAGCCATTTTGAGGGTTAGGTCTGGTTCTTTCAGCAAAAATATTGTGGAGAAAACTGTTGAACTTCTTAATTTGTTTGAGTATTATTCATACTTCTCATTAGCTTGGCTTCAAAAGAACTTAGAAGCTGTTTTCATAATGGTTAGACCTTTCTTGATTGCACGTACTGATGGCCATAATCCTTACGAGGTTGATATTGAGAATCTGAAGAAACTCATCCCAAAAGTTATGGAATTGGTAACCCAACATCCGTTGGTAGATAATGCCTCAAAATGTGGTCATGATAAGCAGCTGAATTTTGATGATGAAAAATCAGTGATTTTAGGGGCTTGCTTATGGCATCAAATGTCTAGATTCATGATATGTAAATTGAATGTGATTCTTGGTAAACTTGAAGACGGTAATTTGCCTGGTTCTGACCAGAGAAAATATGACTGTGAGGCATCAACACTGTTGACTCTGGATTCTCATGGCATCAATTTTCCGGAGCAGATGAAGTTGGTTTCATTAAGCTTATGTGAGTTACTGAAGACATCTGTTACACACACTTCTTCTTATCACACTAAACAACTCGCGGCATTTGTCTGGCAGAAATTGGAAAATGGTCTGAGCACAATGACTCTTGAGTGGTTAAAAAGACCTAGTCTTTCAGAATCCAATCAGGATCAAAATCAAGGGATTATCAATTTGGAACTGGTGAACACAAAAGATAAATGCTTAATTTATAAAATACTATGGGACCATTATGCTGATCCAAAATTGATATCTGACTGCTTCACATGTTACAAACTTGATTGGTCTAATTATCTGGATCATTTGCCTGCGGCTAAAGGGTGGAATGACATGTATATAAAATTGATTGACCTGCATAAAACTGATGATGCACATGCTAATGGAGGTAAAGTTGCCAATAGTTCCTCTATCCATGAAGCTGTATCACCTGTTAAAAGAGTGTTTCAAGGTGGCCATTCTCCTGCAGGTTCCTACCAGAAAGAAACAAGTAACAAAAATGCTACATTTTTCCAGAGTCCTAGAGAAATACACAAAAGGAATGGAGAACTGTTTGAGGTGATTTGTTTTCTCTGATATTTTTTCAGACTCTGTTTTTATTTGCCACAGTAATGTTAATCACAAAATGACACGGCGCTACATTCGAGCAGGCATTGTGCATAAACTCAACTAATCAACAGGAAGCTGCACTTGCTAGCAATCGGAAGGTTATTTCTTGATCACCATTCTTTTTAGTCTATTTCTTCTGGTTCAATGTTTTGTCCAGTTTCGCATTGCGTCAAAGTGGAAGGACATGTTGTATAAAAAAAAGTGAAAGGACATGCCTTTTGTAGGTGATTGAATGACGTTAGTTTGCATGATTTTTCCCCCATTTTTTGTTTTTCTTCTTTATTTTCCCTCAATGGAGATATTGATTACTATTGCAAGGCTTATTTTATTTACTGATTTACAGCTGCAGTAATTTGGCAAATGTATGTGGTCCTTCTCTTAAACTGATGTGAAATGTATGTGATTGTGTTTTCTTTTTTGGGTCTAATTCAGGGCATACTATTCTTTCAAATGGATCGTGAGCTACCTTCTGATTATAGGTCAGTTCATTTGTGGTCAGAAGCTGATTGGCCACAAAATGGGTGGGCAGGTTCAGAATCCACCCCAGCCCCAACATGTGTTTCCTCTGGTGCCGGTCTTGGCAGCACAAGAGGGGCACACCTTGGGCTGGGTGGAGCTACAGTTGGTGTGGGCCTTTCAGCAAGGCCTAGCAGAGACTTGACAGTTGGTGGAGGTTTTGGCATTCATAGATATGCAGGAAGTGAGGCTGCTAATTTAGGTTGGGATATTCAAGCGGACTTTGAAGATTTAGTCGATCCTCCAGCAACCGTGGAAAACATAAGTACAAGGGCATTATCCAGTCATCCTTTGAGGCCACTCTTTTTAGTTGGCTCAAGCAATACACACATTTACCTGTGGGAGGTATGAAATATTGAGTTGATGAACATTTTAATGTGGGTAAACCTGTATGTGTATGTATTTTAACAAGCAGGTGTTTTCCCCTTCCATGAGTTCTTTTCCTCAGGCTTCCTAACTAGAGTTACTAATATTTTCCTTTTCCAAAACAGTATATGTGAAAAATGGGATTCAAATTTCATTTTCATTACTGGGCTATATGTTCTTGCATAAGTATACTAAAGAAATAAAGTGAAACCTACCCATGAATACTATTTTGTTCTCATCTTTATTCACCATCTGCTAGTTTACCTCCAGTCTGGCCATAAGTCATAAAATTTAGTATGATGCTCTAGATGTTTCTGACAGAGATATTGAGAAAAATAAACAAATATTGTCGATTCACCTCACATTGCATATATATGGAACACTTTGAAGCAGCTACATAAAAGTTGTCCTTTTAGTGAAGCGTGGCATTTATTTCCACAAAGATGATAGGTGTACTTGATTGAGATCCTATCGTTAAAAATGATGGAAAAGAGAGGAGTCTTTTCAAAAGTTAAAGAAATCTATTTTTCTGTTAATACTAGAGGAACTTCAGCATACAGATATAATGATAGGACATGTGATATCTGAGAAAATCTTGTGCAATAAGGCCATTGCATTTGGCAATTTTTTTAGCCTGATGATAGGCTGATGAAGGTAGCTCAAAATGCAGTTCAACAAGGATAAAGCTAAAGCTACATATGGAGTTCTGCCTGCTGCTAATGTGCCTCCGCCGTATGCTTTAGCTTCCGTATCGGCTTTAAAGTTTAATCACCATGGACACCGGTTTGCAAGTGCTGCCTTAGATGGAACCGTCTGTTCATGGCAGCTGGAGGTAGGAGGAAGGAGCAACATTCGTCCAACAAATCATCCCTCTGCTTCAATGGTCATGCATCGTATGTACTTTACTTTTTTGGAACTTTCATCAATAATACTAGTATTTACCCAAGCTGACTTAAAGCTGCATTTGGATTAGTAGGTTAATCAGTACCAAAGTTTTTCTCAACTGTCTAGAGAAAATTTTAGGAGGTATATAATTTACAGGCTATTAAAAAAAGAAATAATTTAAAGGGAGTGGGAATCACTGTAAAATGCTTTATTGAAATCCTTGGTTATGCTCCCATCCCTAGTTGAAAATCAAACTGGAGAACAAAATTTCTGGACTTCAAGCACAATTTCATTGAATACTTGTTCCCATCCCTCGATACAAGTGGAATCTGCCAACTCTTTTGTTTCATTAGTCTTATCAGATTTTTGAATATATTATTTTCATCTCCAGTGAAGAGTACAAATATGGTGTCAACATTTTAATGTGCCTTTTGGAATTCATAAATTTTATCAGTCATAGATAATTTAAATATTGTAGGTACAAGTGAGTTGGAAACTGCAATACATAACTACAAGTCTATTTCTGTTGATGTTCCTTAAAGTTTAATTTGGGCCGTGGCTGAAAATTACCGGTTCGAACCTGGATTTGTGGAGGTATTGGTTGTTGGGATATTTAAGATCTTCTTCACCTTTGAATCTGGATGTCCAATCACTTTTTCCTTTTCTTTCATTTCTTTAGAGCAAGAAGCTAGTTTCTGAAATCGGGAAAATGATGAGCGTCCAAGTTATCATTGAAGGATCAATGAACAGCTCAAATCCTTACTTCTCAAGCTCCTGGAGACTAAATTTCAATGTATGTGCTGTTACAAAGTTGCATATACTCTGTTTACTTTAATTCAGGAGAGTCGTTGTCATGCAACCGTTCTTGGAATATAAATTTCTTCATTAAACTCTACTTCTGAATGATATTATTATATGATACTTAAAAGTTATAGTAATGGCTAGGATTGAGGATCATTTCCTTTATCTTAGGTATCAATTTAGTATAGGCATGGCTCATCAAGTAGGGATAAATTCTTTAAGCTTGAGACTGTAGGAGATCACAGAATAATATGGGAATTTATTGTTACCATCTCTTGTTATTAGTGCATCAGATTATTCCCTTGTGATCTCATTAAACTAGTACTATCATATTCCTGAAGTAAAGGGGTAGTCTTTGTGTGGCTGTCCTAGGTTGGAGAAAATTATAAAAATGTCTTTTCCTCCTTTTATTATCATACCAGATTATTCTTCAAGTGAACCGGTATTAATATTATGATATCTTTTTCATGGCAGGGAGCATTCATTCTGGATATGGGTGTTCATTATGTAGCGGGGTTGAGAATGGTAAGTACTAATTACAATAATGGTGTATTATAAGATGTTCTGAATAACTGTGATTATTGTTGCCTGCCGTTTTGTCTGCAACTTGTTGGCTGTGAGGTACTTTCAGTTTCAGCTATGATGACACTCATGTGGATACGACCTTACTTCCACCGGACAACATATCATGTGTATTGTAAGGCTCCATTTCATTTAGTCAGCTTTTACCTGGTTTAACCAAGCGCCTTGTAGCCCAGTGGTATGATATCTTCCCTTTATGTGGGAGGTTGCGGGTAGAGCTGGGAATTCGGGTCGGCCTGCATCGGGCCGGGCCTAAACGGGCCAGGCCCAGTTAGGCCCGGTCCCCCTTTTACTCCCCTATTTGCGAAGCCCAGCCCTCATGCCATCGGGCCGGGCCTGGCCCGTAGGGCCTGACTCACATTAGTATGTTTTTTTTAAAAAAAAATCCTTTTACTAAACCATTTTTCCTCTTTCCACATTGTTCGCCCTGTAAGTTTTACGGTTTTATAAAAAAAAATCATCTAAAAATATCACAAATCCACAATGAACATAGTCATAAGTCATAACATAGTCTGAAAGCGATAACATTACAACATACACTGTAACACTGATAGTGATACGCATAATCTGACAGTCAAAATATACAACAAAGTCTTCAAATATAAATCTAAATAAACATTAAACAATAACATTCAACGAGTCATCTAAGAGTGCACATCATCATCACTTTCATCATCACTGTCATCAACGACATTTGATTGTGCTTCGCTATGAATTGACTCCTCTCCACTAACAAAAATATCAAGTTTTTGCAATTCTTCTTTACCATCATATGCACTTTCTCCCCCATCATCTAAGAAAAGAGAAAAAAAAAACAGAATTAATTGTCCTTCAAGCATGTATAAAAAAAGAAACAAAGAATCATAAATTAAATAAATAATTCAGAAACACACCATCATATTTTTTTTAAAGGAAAAAACTTACCTCAAGTACTTGACCTCAATTACATCCATTACCCAATAAGAATTAGACACATGTCCAACTAACCCCATACACAACTAACACATGGAGGAGAGAGAAAACAAGGAGAAAGTGGTGTGGGTTAGTTGGACATGTGTCTAATTCTTATTGGCTTACTGGATGTAATTGAGGTCAAGTACTTGAGGTAAGTTTTTTCCTTTTTTAAATTAAGCTTGGAAACGAGCCTAAAATACGGGCCGGCCCTAACAGGCCTGCTCCCCTCTTTTTCCACCAAAATAGTAGGTCCGGCCCTCCTCAGGTTTGCATGAAAACGAGCCGGCCCGACGGGCCAGACCCATATTACCGGCTCTAGTTGCAGATTCGATGTCGCTTGTAACCTCAAGCCGTTAGTACTTGGCTCTTTGAATAAAAAAAAAAGCTTTTACCTGGTTTATAAGCTTATTTTACATGTCTTTTTGCTATATATGATAGGTACTTAAGTTTTATGGAGTATAATAAAATGGATCATCTTGTGTTTTTCTTATTGATACTTTTTTAATAAAATTGAATACATAAAAATTCCAATATCTGATTTACTCAAATCAAATGCACAGCATAATATAACATATTCTCAGCTATTTTATATCTATTACTGGTGGTGAGTTCTTTATTTGTCCACTTGTCACATTGTAATTGATCAACTTTTTTTAACAGAATTCTAATCGATCAACTTGTCTTTTTCTTATTGATACTTTTTTTAATAAAATTAAATACATGAAAATTCCAATATCTGATTTGATTTTACTCCAATCAAAAGCACAACATAATATAACATATTCTTACTTATTTTTATAATTATCCACATTCTTTTCTTGAACTGATATTAATTATCCACATTCAAAATACAAATACAATATATTCCATTTTAATTTTATTCTCTTTTTTCTTTTTTATCTTTTATAGCGTATTCACACAGTTCCACACTATTCCAATTAATGAATTCAAAATGCCGATAATTCTGCTAATTATTGGCGTTCAAATTAAAAAGTTTATTATTGAAATAATAAACTTTTTAATTTGAATGCATATATAACAAACCAACGTGTTTACAAGCGGAAGGAGAGAAAATCGTGAATTGATGTCTACTCGTGAAGAGTATTTTTCAAAGGTACACATGTCAAGTTTTTATTGCAGAACACGAGAACCAATAAAAAGGGACATGGATGTAAGTATGGTCCTATAACAAAATATGTAAAAAAATGTATCTTTTTTTAATAACATGTAAAAAAATATCACAAGTAATAGAAAGGATAACCTTTTTTATTAGAATAATAGAAAGGATAACAAGAATCCACGTATATGGTATCTAATGGAGTAAGTGTTGGTGGAATTAAAATATTACAATAAAAAATAAATAATAACTTGTATGTAGATGTCCTTATTATGAGGACGAAGAGGAAATGTGATCTGGTAGATAAGGACACGTAAAAGCAATATAAAAAAGAAAGCTATAAATAGGGACGAGTAAAAAAAGAAAGCTATAAATAGGGACGAGGGAGGCTTCACTCCAGCAACTGAAAAATATTGAAGGAGTGGAAGTGAGGTTATGATGGATTCGTCACTTTGTCCCCAAGACTCCACGGACATGAGTAATTGCGAGTTCGAATACAAAGTCATAGTGGCACTTAACTTTATTGCTTCAAATCCTTTATTGATTCTGAGTGTGTTCATTATTTCCATAGTGGTGGATATTCCATGGTTAATCCTCTGCTACACTTACTGGCTCAAAAACTTTTACCGATCCTGCCGTGGTTGTTTACTATGTCTTGTCACCATTATCGCCTTGCTGCTCTGTCCATTACACATAATCCTCATGGGATGGACCTTTTATTATCACAAGTTTGTTGTGTTTTTTAGCTTGGCTTTGGGTCGGTTCCTAGGCACATGTTGCTTCATCGAGAACGTAAAACTAGTTGTTCATTGATTTTTTGTTGACATTTTAATTATGAATGTTTTTTATACTTAGGCTTTATTGTATGTTATGGACTTTATTGTTTGTTATGAACTAGCTGTTCTTTAGTTTATTGTTTGTTATGAACCTTTTTGTTGTTGATATTGAATAAATCTTTCCCTTTTTATGTCATGTCCTTTTATCGTTATCTCACCCAATTTTCAATTCGACAAGAGTAATCTATCTAGTCATAGAGCACATAGAGCATGAAGTTCTTTGTTCCCCCCCCCCCCCCCCGCCAACATGGAATGTTAATTGTGAATTTTTTTAGATTCCTCCTCCAACTATATTCCGTGTATCCTTTTGATAAATAGATAATCAGTTCAAAGGGAGTAACTTACCTCAAGTTTTCTCCCTCCAGGTTCTCAAGTTCTTTTAATATTGGAATGACACGTGTCCTATAACTGAATCCTCACGAAACTGCCGTTTTCCTTTCCATTATTCCTTCCAACGCTCTCGTCTAACAAGAATGACCTTCCATTGGAAATGGCTCTCATCACGGATTCTATGTTTAAGATAGGCCTTCAATTTTTTTATTCAAATCAAGATCTATAAATATGACTGATCCATACTTCTCCTCGTTTTGGTTTGATTTTAATATTTCTTTTACTTATATTCACTGTTGTTTTAACCTTGAAGAAGGTGAAATTCAATTTACAAGAAAAAAGAATTTGAGTTTGTTTGACAGTTAGAGCATGAAGTTTCAGATTCAGATTCCATTTTCTATTTGTCTGTAATTTTTTTCCTATATTTTTTGTTTGATAAAATTAATAATTGATGTTGCGGTTAACAAGATTATTGTTATTGTTCCTTTTATGGCATCTGCAATAGAAATTGAATGAAGGAGAGAGAACTCAGGAGGAAGGGAGAGAATGAGACTTGTTCTTATGGGTGAATGAGGAGAAATAGGAGGAGAGAGAAAGAGAAGTGAGGGCTGTGAGGAAAAGCAAACGGGCATGTGAAGCCGTTTTTAAGATGAAGTCAAAATGTCCCTCTCTAATTGGAGAACCGGAGAACCTTAAATTGCGCATAGAATTATACATTAATCCCTTCCACTAGAAGGCCGTGAATTGTTCTGATAAAAAAGAAGGCCGTGAATTCCACCTGAAATTATGGAATCTGTTTCTTTATTAGAGCTAGTCAAATTGTATGTTTAATCTATCAATTATATTTACTACTGGTGGTAATTTCTTTATTTGTCCACTTGTCACATTGTAATTGATCAACTGTTTTTAACAGAATTTTAATCGATCAACTTGTCCTTTTCATATTGATACTTTTTTAATAAAATTAAATGCATGAAAATTCCAATATCTGATTTTACTCCAATCAAACGCACAACATAAAATAACATATTCTCAAATATTTTTGTAATTATCCACATTCTTTTTTTGGACTGATATTAGTTATCCACATTCAAAATACAATATTTTCCATTTTAATTTTTATTCTCTTCTTTCTTTTTTATCTTTTTTAGCGCATCACACAGTTCCACACCATTCCAATCAATAAATTCAAAATGCCGATAATTTTGCTAATTATTGGCATTCAAATTGAAAAGTTTATTTATTGGACTTAAAAAAAGTTCGACGAATAAGTATTTGGCTATCAAGTTTCTTTAAACTTGATTTTACTCTGTGTGTACACTGACATAATCAAAGTTGCCATATGATCATTAGCGCTATTCTTTACCATGGAGCTCACCAAAGTACTCCCTTCGTTCCTAAATATAAGACCTAGATAACTTTTTTGGAAAGATTAAGGTTGCGAAATAGGTTATTAAATGATGACATATTTGATATCTTTTTAGATTATCCATTAGCTTATAGGTAAAATAAACTAGTTTAAGAGAAAAAATTAGGTAAATCAATTTATAATTAACTTATTTTTTGCTTTTTTTAGGATTTTTCAAAAAAGCCATCTAAGTCCTATATTTAGGAACGGAGGGAGTATAATTTAATTGCCAACTACTAATCATGCGCCTTCTTGAAATAATTACAGTTTATGAGGATCTATTTATATGTGTTGATAGTGTTTGAATAATTCAATGTCACAAATTACTTGATTAATTGCACATATTAGAGCATTATTTTTAGAAACAACAACAGATCATATCCTTAATTATCCCAACTATGAGACAATAAGTACGCGGTTGGGTTACTATACCAACTGCATTATATTGTTGTATAAATGAGAGCAAAATTAATGATCTGTTTCCCATTTGAAATTGATGATGATATTGTATGTTTGGATTCATCACTAACCAAATTAGAGCTGGTTGACCTTTCTTACGCTACAATATTCAATGCTTCAACAGAACATATTACATTTCTGTGGTGTTCACTTTACATACTAAATTGATTGATGCCAAAAAGACGTGTGTCATAACGTCACTCATATCCCCAATTTGAGTAGGTTTAATTTGATTTAAAAAATTTTACAAATAATTATCAAATAAAAAATCATTTTTGAAAAGATATTATCGATTATCGATATGTGACATTAAAATGGTTCTTATTTAAAAATATGAGTAAAATGAAATTTTGATCGGAAATATTCATTCACGATATATTAAATATAAATAATATATAGTATTATTAGTGAATGAATAGTGATCGTGCAGTTGGGCAAAAAAAATAGTGATCGTGATTCGTGCCTATAGTGGATAACTCCATCCGTATGTCTGGGAATTACATTACAGAGAATACGTCCAACATGCTTAATTGCTTGTGACCAGATGTAGCATCTACTAAGCTGTCAAAATATATTGAAGAGGAAAACTATCTTTAGGATGAATTTTATTTAAATAAGTAAAGTCTACACAAACTCTGTGTTTTCCATTTTTCTTGGGGATGACGACTACGTTAGTCGACCAATGATGATTACGTTAGCCGACCAATCATTGAAATATATGTCCACATTAAGCTAACGAACTATAGCGTATGGACTAATCTTTGTCATGTCTCTGTGGGACCAAGCAAAACAATCCAAATTAATTAGTAGACAAGAAAGAAATTAAATCTTTTCTTACCTCTCTATCAAGATCTGCTTCTATGGACAACAACATTTCTAGAATCAAAGAAAGGAATTTTTCTTATAATGTCATCACAGTCCCCCTTGTCCATAGGAGTCATATTTGCTATGCAATAGTTGTGATTTTTTTTAACACCTTTTGTTTTCACCTAATAAAATTCTCGGGGGTCTATTTGCAAATAAATAATATTGAACTTGCAACATTAAAAGAAACTCTTGAATAACAGAATCATTAAATGAAATTAATCCCTTAGATGATTGAGCGTCATTTTGATTATTTGACGTCCTTAACTCATCTTTAGGTAATAACCTGGGGTATGGTCGTTAAGGATATCACACTGCATTTCTCATCAAGCTGGTTGGACTTGTCTTTTTTGGATTCTGCCCATTTGACTTTCTTCGTCCACCTGCAAAATAAGGTTCAAATCTCCAATTTTTACCTTTGAGTTCTTGAGAACGTCTGTTTGTCGACGTGCTATTTTCTTGTCTCGTTGTCGATGTGTTATTTTCATGTCTAGTTGTCGACGTGCTATTTGTTGATTTTTCTGTTGACGCTTAACAAATTCAATTCTGAATCTTGCATCGTCTTGTTCCCCCTTGATCGTAGCCCAAGCGAACATTTGAACTTCAACCCAAGTTTGCACTTGGCTTATAGTTCACTTCTTATACAACTTAAGATCCATGCAGAAGATATCTTCTAAAAGTCTGCATAGCAATATATTATTCGCAATTTGGGATACTTACCGTTTTCTGAATGAATTTGTAAGAAATTGTCTAGTAGCTTCATCAAGGCATTGAAAGATCAAGTGTTAGTCGCCGGACGTCTTGACCAAACTCCCACTACTAGCAAATTGTTGAACAAACATTTTAATTCACTGACCATCAAGATAAACATGTTAATTAAACTGTGCAAAAACATAAAAAGGATGGTCAAAAAATTTGATCATGTTGAACTAAACATTCTAGTATGTCGACCATAGCAAAAGATGGGCGACAAACGGACTATCAGAATAATTTCAGCCGACTATCAGAATGATTCCCTAAACGAGAAGATTCAAATGATTCTGCAATTCCCATAATCTGTAATATTGTTTTCTGCAATTTTTTCAATTCCTTCCGCTATTTATCCATCTTTGATTCTTGGGTCCTTCCATTTGATCCTTAGACATCTTGACCGATTTTTGCGGAGTTTGAATTGATTCTTCATCATCAAATCCAGAATTATACTCTGCATTATCAACATTATTGTTAGTTTTATTTTCCATTACGCGCTTACCTGTGTTACCTATAAGATTAGGGCATCAGTAGCATGGAAAAATGTAAGAATATAGCTATTTTCAATCGTTCTAAGATGATCTGGACGTCCAGCTGCAAGCTCAGTGATCTGCAATTGAAGTCCTCAGTTTTCTTGCTCCAATTGTTGCAGAGATAGCTCAGCAGAAGAAGACATGGTTGTATTTCAAGTGAGATTCCAAGTGGCTTTTCTAAGAAAGTTGTAGGAATCCCCACGGTCGGCGCCAAATGTTGATACACAAATTATATGATATCAAAGAAAAGAATAGTATCTTTATTCAGAATGAATGAGTGGACGAACCACAATGATAATACAAGAGATTAGTCGCCTAGGCTTTAGTCAACTAGTGAAAGAGAGAAATAGAAAGTACAAGATTCAGAAGATATTCGATGATGTTTCTACATGGTATAAGGTTCTATATATAGTCTTCAGGCTTCCATTTCCGTTGGTGCAATTAATCTCCACATTAACAGCTTTTGATTCTCATTAATGTGGCAGTTACTAGTCATTTATTGGACGTTACTGGTCAAAGGATTTATTGCTCCTGATTCTGTCTATGGTTAAGAAAGAGATCTAATATCCAAATACTCAGCTGACTGGTTTTCCAAATATCCAAATACTCAGCTGACTGGTTTTCCAATCTACATGTTTATTGAATAACATTGGACAGGTAGATGATATAATTTGTTCCCCTCATTATTGATATCAAGAGATCTAATACAGAATATTCAAATAC